>CM048662.1:10990000-13490000 GCA_026401315.1 Dysphania ambrosioides
AGTTTCCAGGTTTTATGCAATGAAAACGAGCCTTGGAAGTATTTCACTAAGTTTTCTGACGATGTTCGTGATTTTCAAGGTAAAGGGTGCCGAAAAGGGTTCTATCTCTCGTATTTTTCAAATTTCTTATCAAACTAACCTATAACTTTAACTAACATACCAATATAGCCTAGTTACAAGTGTTCATGCATTGAAAACGAGCCTTAGAAGCATTTCACGATGTTTTGGGATGATGTTCGTGAGTTTCAAGGGAAACGAGACCGAAAAGGATTCTATCTCTCGTATTTTCCACATTTCTTATCAAACCAACCTATAACTTGCACTAACATACCAATATAGCCTAGTTACAAGTGCTTTTGCATTGAAAACGAGCCCTAAAAGTATTTCACCAAGTTTTGGAATGATGTTCGTGATTTTCAAGGGAAAGGGTGCCGAAAAGGGTTCTGCCTCTCGTATTTTTCAAATTTCTTATCAAACTTACCTATAACTAGCACTAACATACCAATATATCCTAGTTACCAGGTTTTATGCAATGAAAACGAGCCTTGGAAGTATTTCACGAAGTTTTCGGACGATGTTCGTGATTTTCAAGGTAAAGGGTGCCGAAAAGGGTTCTATCTCTCGTATTTTTCAAATTTCTTATCAAACTAACCTATAACTTTAACTAACATACCAATATAGCCTAGTTACAAGTGTTCATGTATTGAAAACGAGCCTTAGAAGCATTTCACGATGTTTTGGGATGATGTTCGTGAGTTTCAAGGGAAACGAGACCGAAAAGGATTCTATCTCTCGTATTTTCCACATTTCTTATCAAACCAACCTATAACTTGCACTAACATACCAATATAGCCTAGTTACAAGTGCTTTTGCATTGAAAACGAGCCCTCAAAGTATTTCACCAAGTTTTGGAATGATGTTCGTGATTTTCAAGGGAAAGGGTGCCGAAAAGGGTTCTGCCTCTCGTATTTTTCAAATTTCTTATCAAACTAACCTATAACTTGCACTAACATACCAATATATCCTAGTTACCAGGTTTTATGCAATGAAAACGAGCCTTGGAAGTATTTCACTAAGTTTTCGGACGATGTTCGTGATTCTCAAGGTAAAGGGTGCCGAAAAGGATTCTATCTCTCGTATTTTCCACATTTCATATCAAACCAACCTATAACTTGCACTAACATACCAATATAGCCTAGTTACAAGTGCTTTTGCATTGAAAACGAGCCCTAAAAGTATTTCACCAAGTTTTGGAATGATGTTCGTGATTTTCAAGGGAAAGGGTGCCGAAAAGGGTTCTGCCTCTCGTATTTTTCAAATTTCTAATCAAACTAACCTATAACTTTCACTAACATACCAATATATCCTAATTACCTGGTTTTATGCAATGAAAACGAGCCTTGGAAGTATTTCACTAAGTTTTCGGACGATGTTCGTTATTTTTAAGGTAAAGGGTGCCGAAAAGGGTTCTATCTCTCGTATTTTTCAAATTTCTTATCAAACTAACCTATAACTTTAACTAACATACCAATATAGCCTAGTTACAAGTGTTCATGCATTGAAAACGAGCCTTAGAAGCATTTCACGATGTTTTGGGATGATGTTCGTGAGTTTCAAGGGAAACGAGACCGAAAAGGATTCTATCTCTCGTATTTTCCACATTTCTTATCAAACCAACCTATAACTTGCACTAACATACCAATATAGCCTAGTTACAAGTGCTTTTGCATTGAAAACGAGCCCTAAAAGTATTTCACCAAGTTTTGGAATGATGTTCGTGATTTTCAAGGAAAAGGGTGCCGAAAAGGGTTCTGCCTCTCGTATTTTTCAAATTTCTAATCAAACTAACCTAT
Organism: Dysphania ambrosioides; assembly: GCA_026401315.1. Lineage (NCBI taxonomy): Eukaryota > Viridiplantae > Streptophyta > Magnoliopsida > Caryophyllales > Amaranthaceae > Dysphania > Dysphania ambrosioides. Next base: position 10,991,854 of record CM048662.1, read on the forward strand.
AACTTTCACTAACATACCAATATATCCTAATTACCTGGTTTTATGCAATGAAAACGAGCCTTGGAAGTATTTCACTAAGTTTTCGGACGATGTTCGTGATTTTTAAGGTAAAGGGTGCCGAAAAGGGTTCTATCTCTCGTTTTTTTCAAATTTCTTATCAAACTAACCTATAACTTTAACTAACATACCAATATAGCCTAGTTACAAGTGTTCATGCATTGAAAACGAGCCTTAGAAGCATTTCACGATGTTTTGGGATGATGTTCGTGAGTTTCAAGGGAAACGAGACCGAAAAGGATTCTATCTCTCGTATTTTCCACATTTCTTATCAAACCAACCTATAACTTGCACTAACATACCAATATAGCCTAGTTACAAGTGCTTTTGCATTGAAAACGAGCCCTAAAAGTATTTCACCAAGTTTTGGAATGATGTTCGTGATTTTCAAGGGAAAGGGTGCCGAAAAGGGTTCTGCCTCTCATATTTTTCAAATTTCTTATCAAACTAACCTATAACTTGCACTAACATACCAATGTATCCTAGTTACCAGGTTTTATGCAATGAAAACGAGCCTTGGAAGTATTTCACTAAGTTTTCTGACGATGTTCGTGATTTTCAAGGTAAAGGGTGCCGAAAAGGGTTCTATCTCTCGTATTTTTCAAATTTCTTATCAAACTAACCTATAACTTTAACTAACATACCAATATAGCCTAGTTACAAGTGTTCATGCATTGAAAACGAGCCTTAGAAGCATTTCACGATGTTTTGGGATGATGTTCGTGAGTTTCAAGGGAAACGAGACCGAAAAGGATTCTATCTCTCGTATTTTCCACATTTCTTATCAAACCAACCTATAACTTGCACTAACATACCAATATAGCCTAGTTACAAGTGCTTTTGCATTGAAAACGAGCCCTAAAAGTATTTCACCAAGTTTTGGAATGATGTTCGTGATTTTCAAGGGAAAGGGTGCCGAAAAGGGTTCTGCCTCTCGTATTTTTCAAATTTCTTATCAAACTTACCTATAACTAGCACTAACATACCAATATATCCTAGTTACCAGGTTTTATGCAATGAAAACGAGCCTTGGAAGTATTTCACGAAGTTTTCGGACGATGTTCGTGATTTTCAAGGTAAAGGGTGCCGAAAAGGGTTCTATCTCTCGTATTTTTCAAATTTCTTATCAAACTAACCTATAACTTTAACTAACATACCAATATAGCCTAGTTACAAGTGTTCATGCATTGAAAACGAGCCTTAGAAGCATTTCACGATGTTTTGGGATGATGTTCGTGAGTTTCAAGGGAAACGAGACCGAAAAGGATTCTATCTCTCGTATTTTCCACATTTCTTATCAAACCAACCTATAACTTGCACTAACATACCAATATAGCCTAGTTACAAGTGCTTTTGCATTGAAAACGAGCCCTAAAAGTATTTCACCAAGTTTTGGAATGATGTTCGTGATTTTCAAGGGAAAGGGTGCCGAAAAGGGTTCTGCCTCTCGTATTTTTCAAATTTCTTATCAAACTAACCTATAACTTGCACTAACATACCAATATATCCTAGTTACCAGGTTTTATGCAATGAAAACGAGCCTTGGAAGTATTTCACTAAGTTTTCGGACGATGTTCGTGATTCTCAAGGTAAAGGGTGCCGAAAAGGATTCTATCTCTCGTATTTTCCACATTTCATATCAAACCAACCTATAACTTGCACTAACATACCAATATAGCCTAGTTACAAGTGCTTTTGCATTGAAAACGAGCCCTAAAAGTATTTCACCAAGTTTTGGAATGATGTTCGTGATTTTCAAGGGAAAGGGTGCCGAAAAGGGTTCTGCCTCTCGTATTTTTCAAATTTCTAATCAAACTAACCTATAACTTTCACTAACATACCAATATATCCTAATTACCTGGTTTTATGCAATGAAAACGAGCCTTGGAAGTATTTCACTAAGTTTTCGGACGATGTTCGTTATTTTTAAGGTAAAGGGTGCCGAAAAGGGTTCTATCTCTCGTATTTTTCAAATTTCTTATCAAACTAACCTATAACTTTAACTAACATACCAATATAGCCTAGTTACAAGTGTTCATGCATTGAAAACGAGCCTTAGAAGCATTTCACGATGTTTTGGGATGATGTTCGTGAGTTTCAAGGGAAACGAGACCGAAAAGGATTCTATCTCTCGTATTTTCCACATTTCTTATCAAACCAACCTATAACTTGCACTAACATACCAATATAGCCTAGTTACAAGTGCTTTTGCATTGAAAACGAGCCCTAAAAGTATTTCACCAAGTTTTGGAATGATGTTCGTGATTTTCAAGGGAAAGGGTGACGAAAAGGGTTCTGCCTCTCATATTTTTCAAATTTCTTATCAAACTAACCTATAACTTGCACTAACATACCAATGTATCCTAGTTACCAGGTTTTATGCAATGAAAACGAGCCTTGGAAGTATTTCACTAAGTTTTCTGACGATGTTCGTGATTTTCAAGGTAAAGGGTGCCGAAAAGGGTTCTATCTCTCGTATTTTTCAAATTTCTTATCAAACTAACCTATAACTTTAACTAACATACCAATATAGCCTAGTTACAAGTGTTCATGCATTGAAAACGAGCCTTAGAAGCATTTCACGATGTTTTGGGATGATGTTCGTGAGTTTCAAGGGAAACGAGACCGAAAAGGATTCTATCTCTCGTATTTTCCACATTTCTTATCAAACCAACCTATAACTTGCACTAACATACCAATTTAGCCTAGTTACAAGTGCTTTTGCATTGAAAACGAGCCCTAAAAGTATTTCACCAAGTTTTGGAATGATGTTCGTGATTTTCAAGGGAAAGGGTGCCGAAAAGGGTTCTGCCTCTCGTATTTTTCAAATTTCTTATCAAACTTACCTATAACTAGCACTAACATACCAATATATCCTAGTTACCAGGTTTTATGCAATGAAAACGAGCCTTGGAAGTATTTCACGAAGTTTTCGGACGATGTTCGTGATTTTCAAGGTAAAGGGTGCCGAAAAGGGTTCTATCTCTCGTATTTTTCAAATTTCTTATCAAACTAACCTATAACTTTAACTAACATACCAATATAGCCTAGTTACAAGTGTTCATGCATTGAAAACGAGCCTTAGAAGCATTTCACGATGTTTTGGGATGATGTTCGTGAGTTTCAAGGGAAACGAGACCGAAAAGGATTCTATATCTCGTATTTTCCACATTTCTTATCAAACCAACCTATAACTTGCACTAACATACCAATATAGCCTAGTTTCAAGTGCTTTTGCATTGAAAACGAGCCCTAAAAGTATTTCACCAAGTTTTGGAATGATGTTCGTGATTTTCAAGGGAAAGGGTGCCGAAAAGGGTTCTGCCTCTCGTATTTTTCAAATTTCTTATCAAACTAACCTATAACTTGCACTAACATACCAATATATCCTAGTTACCAGGTTTTATGCAATGAAAACGAGCCTTGGAAGTATTTCACCAAGTTTTCGGACGATGTTCGTGATTTTCAAGGTAAAGGGTGCCGAAAAGGGTTCTATCTCTCGTATTTTTCAAATTTCTTATCAAACTAACCTATAACTTTAACTAACATACCAATATAGCCTAGTTACAAGTGTTCATGCATTGAAAATGAGCCTTAGAAGCATTTCACGATGTTTTGGGATGATGTTCGTGAGTTTGAAGGGAAAAGAGACCGAAAAGGATTCTATCTCTCGTATTTTCCACATTTCTTATCAAACCAACCTATAACTTGCACTAACATACCAATATAGCCTAGTTACAAGTGCTTTTGCATTGAAAACGAGCCCTAAAAGTATTTCACCAAGTTTTGGAATGATGTTCGTGATTTTCAAGGGAAAGGGTGCCGAAAAGGGTTCTGCCTCTCCTATTTTTCAAATTTCTTATCAAACTAACCTATAACTTGCACTAACATACCAATATATCCTAGTTTCCAGGTTTTATGCAATGAAAACGAGCCTTGGAAGTATTTCACTAAGTTTTCGGACGATGTTCGTGATTCTCAAGGTAAAGGGTGCCGAAAAGGATTCTATCTCTCGTATTTTCCACATTTCATATCAAACCAACCTATAACTTGCACTAACATACCAATATAGCCTAGTTACAAGTGCTTTTGCATTGAAAACGAGCCCTAAAAGTATTTCACCAAGTTTTGGAATGATGTTCGTGATTTTCAAGGGAAAGGGTGCCGAAAAGGGTTCTGCCTCTCATATTTTTCAAATTTCTTATCAAACTAACCTATAACTTGCACTAACATACCAATGTATCCTAGTTACCAGGTTTTATGCAATGAAAACGAGCCTTGGAAGTATTTCACTAAGTTTTCTGACGATGTTCGTGATTTTCAAGGTAAAGGGTGCCGAAAAGGGTTCTATCTCTCGTATTTTTCAAATTTCTTATCAAACTAACCTATAACTTTAACTAACATACCAATATAGCCTAGTTACAAGTGTTCATGCATTGAAAACGAGCCTTAGAAGCATTTCACGATGTTTTGGGATGATGTTCGTGAGTTTCAAGGGAAACGAGACCGAAAAGGATTCTATCTCTCGTATTTTCCACATTTCTTATCAAACCAACCTATAACTTGCACTAACATACCAATATAGCCTAGTTACAAGTGCTTTTGCATTGAAAACGAGCCCTAAAAGTATTTCACCAAGTTTTGGAATGATGTTCGTGATTTTCAAGGGAAAGGGTGCCGAAAAGGGTTCTGCCTCTTGTATTTTTCAAATTTCTTATCAAACTTACCTATAACTAGCACTAACATACCAATATATCCTAGTTACCAGGTTTTATGCAATGAAAACGAGCCTTGGAAGTATTTCACGAAGTTTTCGGACGATGTTCGTGATTTTCAAGGTAAAGGGTGCCGAAAAGGGTTCTATCTCTCGTATTTTTCAAATTTCTTATCAAACTAACCTATAACTTTAACTAACATACCAATATAGCCTAGTTACAAGTGTTCATGCATTGAAAACGAGCCTTAGAAGCATTTCACGATGTTTTGGGATGATGTTCGTGAGTTTCAAGGGAAACGAGACCGAAAAGGATTCTATCTCTCGTATTTTCCACATTTCTTATCAAACCAACCTATAACTTGCACTAACATACCAATATAGCCAAGTTTCAAGTGCTTTTGCATTGAAAACGAGCCCTAAAAGTATTTCACCAAGTTTTGGAATGATGTTCGTGATTTTCAAGGGAAAGGGTGCCGAAAAGGGTTCTGCCTCTCGTATTTTTCAAATTTCTTATCAAACTAACCTATAACTTGCACTAACATACCAATATATCCTAGTTACCAGGTTTTATGCAATGAAAACGAGCCTTGGAAGTATTTCACTAAGTTTTCTGACGATGTTCGTGATTTTCAAGGTAAAGGGTGCCGAAAAGGGTTCTATCTCTCGTATTTTTCAAATTTCTTATCAAACTAACCTATAACTTTAACTAACATACCAATATAGCCTAGTTACAAGTGTTCATGCATTGAAAAGGAGCCTTAGAAGCATTTCACGATGTTTTGGGATGATGTTCGTGAGTTTGAAGGGAAAAGAGACCGAAAAGGATTCTATCTCTCGTATTTTCCACATTTCTTATCAAACCAACCTATAACTTGCACTAACATACCAATATAGCCTAGTTACAAGTGCTTTTGCATTGAAAACGAGCCCTAAAAGTATTTCACCAAGTTTTGGAATGATGTTCGTGATTTTCAAGGGAAAGGGTGCCGAAAAGGGTTCTGCCTCTCCTATTTTTCAAATTTCTTATCAAACTAACCTATAACTTGCACTAACATACCAATATATCCTAGTTACCAGGTTTTATGCAATGAAAATGAGCCTTGGAAGTATTTCACCAAGTTTTCGGACGATGTTCGTGATTTTCAAGGTAAAGGGTGTCGAAAAGGGTTCTATCTCTCGTATTTTTCAAATTTCTTATCAAACTAACCTATAACTTTAACTAACATACCAATATAGCCTAGTTACAAGTGTTCATGCATTGAAAACGATCCTTAGAAGCATTTCACGATGTTTTGGGATGATGTTCGTGAGTTTCAAGGGAAACGAGACCGAAAAGGATTCTATCTCTCGTATTTTCCACATTTCTTATCAAAACAACCTATAATTTGCACTAACATACCAATATAGCCTAGTTACAAGTGCTTTTGCATTGAAAACGAGCCCTAAAAGTATTGCACCAAGTTTTGGAATGATGTTCGTGATTTTCAAGGGAAAGGGTGCCGAAAAGGGTTCTGCCTCTCGTATTTTTCAAATTTCTTATCAAACTAACCTATAACTTGCACTAACATACCGATATATCCTAGTTACCAGGTTTTATGCAATGAAAACGAGCCTTGGAAGTATTTCACCAAGTTTTCGGACGATGTTCGTGATTTTCATGGTCAAGGGTGCCGAAAAGGGTTCTATCTCTCGTATTTTTCAAATTTCTTATCAAAATAACCTATAACTTTAACTAACATACCAATATAGCCTAGTTACAAGTGTTCATGCATTGAAAACGAGCCTTAGAAGCATTTCACGATGTTTTGGGATGATGTTCGTGAGTTTCAAGGGAAACGAGACCGAAAAGGATTCTATCTCTCGTATTTTCCACATTTCTTATCAAACCAACCTATAACTTGCACTAACATACCAATATAGCCTAGTTACAAGTGCTTTTGCATTGAAAACGAGCCTTAAAAGTATTTCACCATGTTTTGGGACGATGTTCGTGATTTTCAAGGGAAAGGGTGCCGAAAGGGATTCTACCTCTCGTATTTTCCACATTTCTTATCAAACTAACCTATAACTTGCACTAACATATTTATATAGCCTAGTTCCAAGTGTTCATGCATTGAAAATGAGCCTTACAACCATTTCACTAAGTTTTGGGACAATGTTCGTGATTTTCAAGGGAAAGGGTGCCGAAAAGGGTTCTGCCTCTCGTATTTTTCAAATTTCTTATCAAACTAACCTATAACTTGCACTAACATACCAATATATCCTAGTTACCAGGTTTTATGCAATGAAAACGAGCCTTGGAAGTATTTCACCAAGTTTTCGGACGATGTTCGTGATTTTCAAGGTAAAGGGTGCCGAAAAGGGTTCTATCTCTCGTATTTTTCAAATTTCTTATCAAACTAACCTATAACTTTAACTAACATACCAATATAGCCTAGTTACAAGTGTTCATGCATTGAAAACGAGCCTTAGAAGCATTTCACGATGTTTTGGGATGATGTTCGTGAGTTTCAATCGAAACGAGACCGAAAAGGATTCTATCTCTCGTATTTTCCACATTTCTTATCAAACCAACCTATAACTTGCACTAACATACCAATATAACCTAGTTACAAGTGCTTTTGCATTGAAAACGAGCCCTAAAAGTATTTCACCAAGTTTTGGAATGATGTTCGTGATTTTCAAGGGAAAGGGTGCCGAAAAGGGTTCTGCCTCTCGTATTTTTCAAATTTCTTATCAAACTAACCTATAACTTGCACTAACATACCAATATATCCTAGTTACCAGGTTTTATGCAATGAAAACGAGCCTTGGAAGTATTTCACCAAGTTTTCGGACGATGTTCGTGATTTTCAAGGTAAAGGGTGCCGAAAAGGGTTCTATCTCTCGTATTTTTCAAATTTCTTATCAAACTAACCTATAACTTTAACTACCATACCAATATAGCCTAGTTACAAGTGTTCATGCATTGAAAACGAGCCTTAGAAGCATTTCACGATGTTTTGGGATGATGTTCGTGAGTTTCAAGGGAAACGAGACCGAAAAGGATTCTATCTCTCGTATTTTCCACATTTCTTATCAAACCAACCTATAACTTGCACTAACATACCAATATAGCCTAGTTACAAGTGCTTTTGCATTGAAAACGAGCCCTAAAAGTATTTCACCAAGTTTTGGAATGATGTTCGTGATTTTTAAGGGAAAGGGTGCCGAAAAGGGTTCTGCCTCTCGTATTTTTCAAATTTCTTATCAAACTAATCTATAACTTGCACTAACATACCAATATATCCTAGTTACCAGGTTTTATGCAATGAAAACGAGCCTTGGAAGTATTTCACCAAGTTTTCGGACGATGTTTGTGATTTTCAAGGTAAAGGGTGCCGAAAAGGGTTCTATCTCTCGTATTTTTCAAATTTCTTATCAAACTAACCTATAACTTTAACTAACATACCAATATAGCCTAGTTACAAGTGTTCATGCATTGAAAACGAGCCTTAGAAGCATTTCACGATGTTTTGGGATGATGTTCGTGAGTTTCAAGGGAAACGAGACCGAAAAGGATTCTATCTCTCGTATTTTCCACATTTCTTATCAAACCAACCTATAACTTGCACTAACATACCAATATAGCCTAGTTACAAGTGCTTTTGCATTGAAAACGAGCCCTAAAAGTATTTCACCAAGTTTTGGAATGATGTTCGTGATTTTCAAGGGAAAGGGTGCCGAAAAGGGTTCTGCCTCTCGTATTTTTCAAATTTCTTATCAAACTAACCTATAACTTGCACTAACATACCAATATATCCTAGTTACCAGGTTTTATGCAATGAAAACGAGCCTTGGAAGTATTTCACTAAGTTTTCGGACGATGTTCGTGATTCTCAAGGTAAAGGGTGCCGAAAAGGATTCTATCTCTCGTATTTTCCACATTTCATATCAAACCAACCTATAACTTGCACTAACATACCAATATAGCCTAGTTACAAGTGCTTTTGCATTGAAAACGAGCCCTAAAAGTATTTCACCAAGTTTTGGAATGATGTTCGTGATTTTCAAGGGAAAGGGTGCCGAAAAGGGTTCTGCCTCTCGTATTTTTCAAATTTCTAATCAAACTAACCTATAACTTTCACTAACATACCAATATATCCTAATTACCTGGTTTTATGCAATGAAAACGAGCCTTGGAAGTATTTCACTAAGTTTTCGGACGATGTTCGTGATTTTTAAGGTAAAGGGTGCCGAAAAGGGTTCTATCTCTCGTATTTTTCAAATTTCTTATCAAACTAACCTATAACTTTAACTAACATACCAATATAGCCTAGTTACAAGTGTTCATGCATTGAAAACGAGCCTTAGAAGCATTTCACGATGTTTTGGGATGATGTTCGTGAGTTTCAAGGGAAACGAGACCGAAAAGGATTCTATCTCTCGTATTTTCCACATTTCTTATCAAACCAACCTATAACTTGCACTAACATACCAATATAGCCTAGTTACAAGTGCTTTTGCATTGAAAACGAGCCCTAAAAGTATTTCGCCAAGGTTTGGAATGATGTTCGTGATTTTCAAGGGAAAGGGTGCCGAAAAGGGTTCTGCCTCTCGTATTTTTCAAATTTCTTATCAAACTAACCTATAACTTGCACTAACATACCAATATATCCTAGTTACCATGTTTTATGCAATGAAAACGAGCCTTGGAAGTATTTCACCAAGTTTTCGGACGATGTTCGTGATTTTCAAGGTAAAGGGTGCCGAAAAGGGTTCTATCTCTCGTATTTTTCAAATTTCTTATCAAACTAACCTATAACTTTAACTAACATACCAATATAGCCTAGTTACAAGTGTTCATGCATTGAAAACGAGCCTTAGAAGCATTTCACGATGTTTTGGGATGATGTTCGTGAGTTTCAAGGGAAATGAGACCGAAAAGGATTCTATCTCTCGTATTTTCCACATTTCTTATCAAACCAACCTATAACTTGCACTAACATACCAATATAGCCTAGTTACAAGTGCTTTTGCATTGAAAACGAGCCTTAAAAGTATTTCACCAAGTTTTGGAATGATGTTCGTGATTTTGAAGGGAAAGGGTGCCGAAAAGGGTTCTCCCTCTCGTATTTTTCAAATTTCTTATCAAACTAACCTATAACTTGCACTAACATACCAATATATCCTAGTTACCAGGTTTTATGCAATGAAAACGAGCCTTGGAAGTATTTCACTAAGTTTTCGGACGATGTTCGTGATTTTCAAGGTAAAGGGTGCCAAAAAGGATTCTATCTCTCGTATTTTCCACATTTCATATCAAACCAACCTATAACTTGCACTAACATACCAATATAGCCTAGTTACAAGTGATTTTGCATTGAAAACGAGCCCTAAAAGTATTTCACCAAGTTTTGGAATGATGTTCGTGATTTTCAAGGGAAAGGGTGCCGAAAAGGGTTCTGCCTCTCGTATTTTTCAAATTTCTAATCAAACTAACCTATAACTTTCACTAACATACCAATATATCCTAATTACCTGGTTTTATGCAATGAAAACGAGCCTTGGAAGTATTTCACTAAGTTTTCGGACGATGTTCGTGATTTTTAAGGTAAAGGGTGCCGAAAAGGGTTCTATCTCTCGTATTTTTCAAATTTCTTATCAAACTAACCTATAACTTTAACTAACATACCAATATAGCCTAGTTACAAGTGTTCATGCATTGAAAACGAGCCTTAGAAGCATTTCACGATGTTTTGGGATGATGTTCGTGAGTTTCAAGGGAAACGAGACCGAAAAGGATTCTATCTCTCGTATTTTCCACATTTCTTATCAAACCAACCTATAACTTGCACTAACATACCAATATAGCCTAGTTACAAGTGCTTTTGCATTGAAAACGAGCCCTAAAAGTATTTCACCAAGTTTTGGAATGATGTTCGTGATTTTCAAGGGAAAGGGTGCCGAAAAGGGTTCTGCCTCTCGTATTTTTCAAATTTCTTATCAAACTAACCTATAACTTGCACTAACATACCAATGTATCCTAGTTACCAGGTTTTATGCAATGAAAACGAGCCTTGGAAGTATTTCACTAAGTTTTCTGACGATGTTCGTGATTTTCAAGGTAAAGGGTGCCGAAAAGGGTTCTATCTCTCGTATTTTTCAAATTTCTTATCAAACTAACCTATAACTTTAACTAACATACCAATATAGCCTAGTTACAAGTGTTCATGCATTGAAAACGAGCCTTAGAAGCATTTCACGATGTTTTGGGATGATGTTCGTGAGTTTCAAGGGAAACGAGACCGAAAAGGATTCTATCTCTCGTATTTTCCACATTTCTTATCAAACCAACCTATAACTTGCACTAACATACCAATATAGCCTAGTTACAAGTGCTTTTGCATTGAAAACGAGCCCTAAAAGTATTTCACCAAGTTTTGGAATGATGTTCGTGATTTTCAAGGGAAAGGGTGCCGAAAAGGGTTCTGCCTCTCGTATTTTTCAAATTTCTTATCAAACTAATCTATAACTTGCACTAACATACCAATATATCCTAGTTACCAGGTTTTATGCAATGAAAACGAGCCTTGGAAGTATTTCACTAAGTTTTCGGACTATGTTCTTGATTTTCAAGGTAAAGGGTGCCGAAAAGGGTACTATCTCTCGTATTTTTCAAATTTCTTATCAAACTAACCTATAACTTGCACTAACATACCAATATAGCCTAGTTACAAGTGTTCATGCATTGAAAACGAGCCTTAGAAGCATTTCACGATGTTTTGGGATGATGTTCGTGAGTTTCAAGGGAAACGAGACCGAAAAGGATTCTATCTCTCGTATTTTCCACATTTCTTATCAAACCAACCTATAACTTGCACTAACATACCAATATAGCCTAGTTACAAGTGCTTTTGCATTGAAAACGAGCCTTAAAAGTATTTCACCAAGTTTTGGGACGATGTTCGTGATTTTCAAGGGAAAGGGTGCCGAAAGGGATTCTACCTCTCGTATTTTCCACATTTCTTATCAAACTAACCTATAACTTGCACTAACATATTAATATAGCCTAGTTCCAAGTGTTCATGCATTGAAAATGAGCCTTACAACCATTTCACTAAGTTTTGGGACAATGTTCGTGATTTTCAAGGGAAAGGGTGCCGAAAAGGGTTCTGCCTCTCGTATTTTTCAAATTTCTTATCAAACTAACCTATAACTTTAACTAACATACCAATATAGCCTAGTTACAAGTGTTCATGCATTGAAAACGAGCCTTAGAAGCATTTCACGATGTTTGGGGATGATGTTCTTGAGTTTAAAGGGAAACGAGACCGAAAAGGATTCTATCTCTCGTATTTTCCACATTTCTTATCAAACCAACCTATAACTTGCACTAACATACCAATATAGCCTAGTTACAAGTGCTTTTGCATTGAAAACGAGCCCTAAAAGTATTTCACCAAGTTTTGGAATGATGTTCGTGATTTTCAAGGGAAAGGGTGCCGAAAAGGGTTTTGCGTCTCGTATTTTTCAAATTTCTTATCAAACTAACCTATAACTTTAACTAACATACCAATATAGCCTAGTTACAAGTGTTCATGCAATGAAAACGAGCCTTAGAAGCATTTCACGATGTTTTGGGATGATGTTCGTGAGTTTCAAGGGAAACGAGACCGAAAAGGATTCTATCTCTCGTATTTTCCACATTTCTTATCAAACCAACCTATAACTTGCACTAACTTACCAATATAGCCTAGTTACAAGTGCTTTTGCATTGAAAACGAGCCCTAAAAGTATTTCACCAAGTTTTGGAATGATGTTCGTGATTTTCAAGGGAAAGGGTGCCGAAAAGGGTTTTGCGTCTCGTATTCTTCAAATTTCTTATCAAACTAACCTATAACTTTAACTAACATACCAATATAGCCTAGTTACAAGTGTTCATGCAATGAAAACGAGCCTTAGAAGCATTTCACGATGTTTTGGGATGATGTTCGTGAGTTTCAAGGGAAACGAGACCGAAAAGGATTCTATCTCTCGTATTTTCCACATTTCTTATCAAACCAACCTATATCTTGCACTAACATACCAATATAGCCTAGTTACAAGTGCTTTTGCATTGAAAACGAGCCCTAAAAGTATTTCACCAAGTTTTGGAATGATGTTCGTGATTTTCAAGGGAAAGGGTGCCGAAAAGGGTTTTGCGTCTTGTATTTTTCAAATTTCTTATCAAACCAACCTATAACTTGCACTAACATACCAATATAGCCTAGTTACAAGTGCTTTTGCATTGAAAACGAGCCCTAAAAGTATTTCACCAAGTTTTGGAATGATGTTCGTGATTTTCAAGGGAAAGGGTGCCGAAAGGGATTCTACCTCTCGTATTTTCCACATTTCTTATCAAACTAACCTATAACTTGCACTAACATATTAATATAGCCTAGTTCCAAGTGTTCATGCATTGAAAATGAGCCTTACAACCATTTCACTAAGTTTTGGGACAATGTTCGTGATTTTCAAGGGAAAGGGTGCCGAAAAGGGTTCTGCCTCTCGTATTTTTCAAATTTCTTATCAAACTAACCTATAACTTTAACTAACATACCAATATAGCCTAGTTACAAGTGTTCATGCATTGAAAACGAGCCTTAGAAGCATTTCACGATGTTTGGGGATGATGTTCTTGAGTTTAAAGGGAAACGAGACCGAAAAGGATTCTATCTCTCGTATTTTCCACATTTCTTATCAAACCAACCTATAACTTGCACTAACATACCAATATAGCCTAGTTACAAGTGCTTTTGCATTGAAAACGAGCCCTAAAAGTATTTCACCAAGTTTTGGAATGATGTTCGTGATTTTCAAGGGAAAGGGTGCCGAAAAGGGTTTTGCGTCTCGTATTTTTCAAATTTCTTATCAAACTAACCTATAACTTTAACTAACATACCAATATAGCCTAGTTACAAGTGTTCATGCAATGAAAACGAGCCTTAGAAGCATTTCACGATGTTTTGGGATGATGTTCGTGAGTTTCAAGGGAAACGAGACCGAAAAGGATTCTATCTCTCGTATTTTCCACATTTCTTATCAAACCAACCTATAACTTGCACTAACATACCAATATAGCCTAGTTACAAGTGCTTTTGCATTGAAAACGAGCCCTAAAAGTATTTCACCAAGTTTTGGAATGATGTTCGTGATTTTCAAGGGAAAGGGTGCCGAAAAGGGTTTTGCGTCTCGTATTCTTCAAATTTCTTATCAAACTAACCTATAACTTTAACTAACATACCAATATAGCCTAGTTACAAGTGTTCATGCAATGAAAACGAGCCTTAGAAGCATTTCACGATGTTTTGGGATGATGTTCGTGAGTTTCAAGGGAAACGAGACCGAAAAGGATTCTATCTCTCGTATTTTCCACATTTCTTATCAAACCAACCTATAACTTGCACTAATATACCAATATAGCCTAGTTACAAGTGCTTTTGCATTGAAAACGAGCCTTAAAAGTATTTCCCCAAGTTTTGGGACGATGTTCGTGATTTTCAAGGGAAAGGGTGCCGAAAGGGATTCTACCTCTCGTATTTTCCACATTTCTTATCAAACTAACCTATAACTTGCACTAACATATTAATATAGCCTAGTTCCAAGTGTTCATGCATTGAAAATGAGCCTTACAACCATTTCACTAAGTTTTGGGACAATGTTCGTGATTTTCAAGGGAAAGGGTGCCGAAAAGGGTTCTGCCTCTCGTATTTTTCAAATTTCTTATCAAACTAACCTATAACTTTAACTAACATACCAATATAGCCTAGTTACAAGTGTTCATGCATTGAAAACGAGCCTTAGAAGCATTTCACGATGTTTGGGGATGATGTTCTTGAGTTTAAAGGGAAACGAGACCGAAAAGGATTCTATCTCTCGTATTTTCCACATTTCTTATCAAACCAACCTATAACTTGCACTAACATACCAATATAGCCTAGTTACAAGTGCTTTTGCATTGAAAACGAGCCCTAAAAGTATTTCACCAAGTTTTGGAATGATGTTCGTGATTTTCAAGGGAAAGGGTGCCGAAAAGGGTTCTGCCTCTCGTATTTTTCAAATTTCTTATCAAACTAACCTATAACTTTAACTAACATACCAATATAGCCTAGTTACAAGTGTTCATGCATTGAAAACGAGTCTTAGAAGCATTTCACGATGTTTGGGGATGATGTTCTTGAGTTTCAAGGGAAACGAGACCGAAAAGGATTCTATCTCTCGTATTTTCCACATTTCTTATCAAACCAACCTATAACTTGCACTAACATACCAATATAGCCTAGTTACAAGTGCTTTTGCATTGAAAACGAGCCCTAAAAGTATTTCACCAAGTTTTGGAATGATGTTCGTGATTTTCAAGGGAAAGGGTGCCGAAAAGGGTTTTGCGTCTCGTATTTTTCAAATTTCTTATCAAACTAACCTATAACTTTAACTAACATACCAATATAGCCTAGTTACAAGTGTTCATGCAATGAAAACGAGCCTTAGAAGCATTTCACGATGTTTTGGGATGATGTTCGTGAGTTTCAAGGGAAACGAGACCGAAAAGGATTCTATCTCTCGTATTTTCCACATTTCTTATCAAACCAACCTATAACTTGCACTAACATACCAATATAGCCTAGTTACAAGTGCTTTTGCATTGAAAACGAGTCCTAAAAGTATTTCACCAAGTTTTGGAATGATGTTCGTGATTTTCAAGGGAAAGGGTGCCGAAAAGGGTTTTGCGTCTCGTATTTTTCAAATTTCTTATCAAACTAACCTATAACTTGCACTAACATACCAATATATCCTAGTTACCAGGTTTTATGCAATGAAAACGAGCCTTGGAAGTATTTCACTATTCAGACGATGTTCGTGATTTTCAAGGTAAAGGGTGCCGAAAAGGGTTCTATCTCTCGTATTTTTCAAATTTCTTATCAAACTAACCTATAACTTTAACTAACATACCAATATACCCTAGTTACAAGTGTTCATGCATTGAAAACGAGCCTTAGAAGCATTTCATGATGTTTTGGGATGATGTTCGTGAGTTTCAAGGGAAACGAGACCGAAAAGGATTCTATCTCTCGTATTTTCCGCATTTCTTATCAAACCAACCTATAACTTGCACTATCATACCAATATAGCCTAGTTACAAGTGCTTTTTTATTGAAAACGAGCCCTAAAAGTATTTCACCAAGTTTTGGAATGATGTTCGTGATTTTCAAGGGAAAGGGTGCCGAAAAGGGTTTTGCGTCTCGTATTTTTTAAATTTCTTATCAAACTAACCTATAACTTGCACTAACATACCAATATATCCTAGTTACCAGGTTTTATGCAATGAAAACGAGCCTTGGAAGTATTTCACTAAGTTTTCAGACGATGTTCGTGATTTTCAAGGTAAAGGGTGCCGAAAAGGGTTCTATCTCTCGTATTTTTCAAATTTCTTATCAAACTAACCTATAACTTTAACTAACATACCAATATAGCCTAGTTACAAGTGTTCATGCATTGAAAACGAGCCTTAGAAGCATTTAACGATGTTTTGGGATGATGTTCGTGAGTTTCAAGGGAAACGAGACCGAAAAGGATTCTATCTCTCGTATTTTCCGCATTTCTTATCAAACCAACCTATAACTTGCACTATCATACCAATATAGCCTAGTTACAAGTGCTTTTGCATTGAAAACGAGCCCTAAAAGTATTTCACCAAGTTTTGGAATGATGTTCGTGATTTTCAAGGGAAAGGGTGCCGAAAAGGGTTATGCGTCTCGTATTTTTCAAATTTCTTATCAAACTAACCTATAACTTGCACTAACATACCAATATATCCTAGTTACCAGGTTTTATGCAATGAAAACGAGCCTTGGAAGTATTTCACTAAGTTTTCGGACGTTGTTCGTGATTTTCAAGGTAAAGGGTGCCGAAAAGGGTTCTATCTCTCGTATTTTTCAAATTTCTTATCAAACTAACCTATAACTTTAACTAACATATCAATATAGCCTAGTTACAAGTGTTCATGCATTGAAAACGAGCCTTAGAAGCATTTCACGATGTTTTGGGATGATGTTCGTGAGTTTCAAGGGAAACGAGACCGAAAAGGATTCTATCTCTCGTATTTTCCACATTTCTTATCAAACCAACCTATAACTTGCACTAACATACCAATATAGCCTAGTTACAAGTGCTTTTGCATTGAAAACGAGCCCTAAAAGTATTTCACCAAGTTTTGGAATGATGTTCGTGATTTTCAAGGGAAAGGGTGCCGAAAAGGGTTCTGCCTCTCGTATTTTTCAAATTTCTTATGAAACTAACCTATAACTTGCACTAACATACCAATATATCCTAGTTACCAGGTTTTATGCAATGAAAACGAGCCTTGGAAGTATTTCACTAAGTTTTCGGACGATGTTCGTGATTTTCAAGGTAAAGGGTGCCGAAAAGGGTTCTATCTCTCGTATTTTTCAAATTTCTTATCAAACTAACCTATAACTTTAACTAACATACCAATATAGCCTAGTTACAAGTGTTCATGCATTGAAAACGAGCCTTAGAAGCATTTCACGATGTTTTGGGATGATGTTCGTGAGTTTCAAGGGAAACGAGACCGAAAAGGATTCTATCTCTCGTATTTTCCGCATTTCTTATCAAACCAACCTATAATTTGTACTAACATACCAATATAGCCTAGTTACAAGTGCTTTTGCATTGAAAACGAGCCCTAAAAGTATTGCACCAAGTTTTGGAATGATGTTCGTGATTTTCAAGGGAAAGGGTGTCGAAAAGGGTTCTGCCTTTCGTATTTTTCAAATTTCTTATCAAACTAACCTATAACTTGCACTAACATACCAATATATCCTATTTACCAGGTTTTATGCAATGAAAACGAGCCTTGGAAGTATTTCACTAAGTTTTCGGACGATGTTCGTGATTTTCAAGGTAAAGGGTGCCGAAAAGGGTTCTATCTCTCGTATTTTTCAAATTTCTTATCAAACTAACCTATAACTTTAACTAACATACCAATATAGCCTAAATACAAGTGTTCATGCATTGAAAACGAGCCTTAGAAGCATTTCACGATGTTTTCGGATGATGTTCGTGAGTTTCAAGGGAAACGAGACCGAAAAGGATTCTATTACTCGTATTTTCCACATTTCTTATCAAACCAACCTATAACTTGCACTAACATACCAATATAGCCTAGTTACAAGTGCTTTTGCATTGAAAACGAGCCTTAAAAGTATTTCACCAAGTTTTGGGACGATGTTCGTGATTTTCAAGGGAAAGGGTGCCGAAAGGGATTCTACCTCTCGTATTTTCCACATTTCTTATCAAACTAACCTATAACTTGCACTAACATATTAATATAGCCTAGTTCCAAGTGTTCATGCATTGAAAATGAGCCTTACAACCATTTCACTAAGTTTTGGGACAATGTTCGTGATTTTCAAGGGAAAGGGTATCGAAAAGGGTTCTACCTCTCGTATTTTTCATATTTCTTATCAAAATAACCTATAACTTTGACTAACATACCAATTTAGCCTAGTTACAAGTGTTTATGCCGTGAAAACGTGCCTTTGAAGCATTTCACCAAGTTTTGAAATGAGTTTCGTGATTTTCAAAGGAAAGGGTGCCGAAAAGGGTTCTATCTGATGTGTAAGCAAGATGAGAAACTTGTTTACAAATGATCGGGAATGTGTGTTAAGAAAGTTTAGGGGAACTCTCACCCTTAACTTGAGGATATAACAGTGAGGAACACTCACTCACGTGTTTGGGCGTAGTAGTGATTAGGGAACTCTACCTATTCGACAACTACAAGTTTAAGTTTTAGGAACTCTCACTAAAACACAAACTCTTCAAATTGAGGTAACTCTCAAATTTGGAAAATAAACTTGACTAGCACAAGCCAAATTCGGATTATACACTCGTGTGTTTTGGGCAAATTTCTGGAATGCCTTTCATTGATTATTAGCACGCTATTTATAGCTTTTCGTACATCAGACTTAGCTAAAACAAACAATAAAACAGAAAGCTGAAACTAAGGGTAGATTAAGTGGCTCATAACCGTCCAACATAATCCCCATAACAACTCATTATTTCTCTAACTAATAAAGCTTAAAACAAGGGAAGAATAGCTTAAAATAAGGGAAGAAACGTTCAGCACATTGACCCCAATTGCTGTTCAAATTCTTATCAAACTAACCTATAACTTTAACTAACATAGCAATATAGCCTAGTTACAAGTGTTCATGCATTGAAAACGAGCCTTAGAAGCATTTCACGATGTTTTGGGATGATGTTCGTGAGTTTCAAGGGAAACGAGACCGAAAAGGATTCTATCTCTCGTATTTTCCACATTTCTTATCAAACCAACCTATAACTTGCACTAACATACCAATATAGCCTAGTTACAAGTGCTTTTGCATTGAAAACGAGCCCTAAAAGTATTTCACCAAGTTTTGGAATGATGTTCGTGATTTTCAAGGGAAAGGGTGCCGAAAAGGGTTCTGCCCCTCGTATTTTTCAAATTTCTTATCAAACTAACCTATAACTTTAACTAACATACCAATATAGCCTAGTTACCAGGTTTTATGCAATGAAAACGAGCCTTGGAAGTATTTCACTAAGTTTTCGGACGATGTTCGTGATTTTCAAGGTAAAGGGTGCCGAAAAGGGTTCTATCTCTCGTATTTTTCAAATTTCTTATCAAACTAACCTATAACTTTAACTAACATACCAATATAGCCTAGTTACAAGTGTTCATGCATTGAAAACGAGCCTTAGAAGCATTTCACGATGTTTGGGGATGATGTTCGTGAGTTTCAAGGGAAACGAGACCGAAAAGGATTCTATCTCTCGTATTTTCCACATTTCTTATCAAACCAACCTATAACTTGCACTAACATACCAATATAGCCTAGTTACAAGTGCTTTTGCATTGAAAACGAGCCCTAAAAGTATTTCACCAAGTTTTGGAATGATGTTCGTGATTTTCAAGGGAAAGGGTGCCGAAAAGGGTTCTGCCCCTCGTATTTTTCAAATTTCTTATCAAACTAACCTATAACTTTAACTAACATACCAATATAGCCTAGTTACCAGGTTTTATGCAATGAAAACGAGCCTTGGAAGTATTTCACTAAGTTTTCGGACGATGTTCGTGATTTTCAAGGTAAAGGGTGCCGAAAAGGGTTCTATCTCTCGTATTTTTCAAATTTCTTATCAAACTAACCTATAACTTTAACTAACATACCAATATAGCCTAGTTACAAGTGTTCATGCATTGAAAACGAGCCTTAGAAGCATTTCACGATGTTTGGGGATGATGTTCGTGAGTTTCAAGGGAAACGAGACCGAAAAGGATTCTATCTCTCGTATTTTCCACATTTCTTATCAAACCAACCTATAACTTGCACTAACATACCAATATAGCCTAGTTACAAGTGCTTTTGCATTGAAAACGAGCCCTAAAAGTATTTCACCAAGTTTTGGAATGATGTTCGTGATTTTCAAGGGAAAGGGTGCCGAAAAGGGTTCTGCCTCTCGTTTTTTTCAAATTTCTTATCAAACTAACCTATAACTTGCACTAACATACCAATATATCCTAGTTACCAGGTTTTATGCAATGAAAACGAGCCTTGGAAGTATTTCACTAAGTTTTCGGACGATGTTCGTGATTTTCAAGGTAAAGGGTGCCGAAAAGGGTTCTATCTCTCGTATTTTTCAAATTTCTTATCAAACTAACCTATAACTTTAACTAACATACCAATATAGCCTAGTTACAAGTGTTCATGCATTGAAAACGAGCCTAAGAAGCATTTCACGATGTTTTGGGATGATGTTCGTGAGTTTCAAGGGAAACGAGACCGAAAAGGATTCTATCTCTCGTATTTTGCGCATTTCTTATCAAACCAACCTATAACTTGCACTATCATACCAATATAGCCTAGTTACAAGTGCTTTTGCATTGAAAACGAGCCCTAAAAGTATTTCACCAAGTTTTGGAATGATGTTCGTGATTTTCAAGGGAAAGGGTGCCGAAAAGGGTTCTGCGTCTCGTATTTTTCAAATTTCTTATCAAACTAACCTATAACTTGCACTAGCATACCAATATATCCTAGTTACCAGGTTTTATGCAATGAAAACGAGCCTTGGAAGTATTTCACTAAGTTTTCGGACGATGTTTGTGATTTTCAAGGTAAAGGGTGCCGAAAAGGGTTCTATCTCTCGTATTTTTCAAATTTCTTATCAAACTAACCTATAACTTTAACTAACATACCAATATAGCCTAGTTACAAGTGTTCATGCATTGAAAACGAGCCTTAGAAGCATTTCACGATGTTTTGGGATGATGTTCGTGAGTTTCAAGGGAAACGAGACCGAAAAGGATTCAATCTCTCGTATTTTCCACATTTCTTATCAAACCAACCTATAACTTGCACTAACATACCAATATAGCCTAGTTACAAGTGCTTTTGCATTGAAAACGAGCCCTAAAAGTATTTCACCAAGTTTTGGAATGATGTTCGTGATTTTCAAGGGAAAGGGTGCCGAAAAGGGTTCTGCCTCTCGTATTTTTCAAATTTCTTATGAAACTAACCTATAACTTGCACTAACATACCAATATATCCTAGTTACCAGGTTTTATGCAATGAAAACGAGTCTTGGAAGTATTTCACCAAGTTTTCGGACGATGTTCGTGATTTTCAAGGTAAAGGGTGCCGAAAAGGGTTCTATCTCTCGTATTTTTCAAATTTCTTATCAAACTAACCTATAACTTTAACTAACATACCAATATAGCCTAGTTACAAGTGTTCATGCATTGAAAACGAGCCTTAGAAGCATTTCACGATGTTTTGGGATGATGTTCGTGAGTTTCAAGGGAAACGAGACCGAAAAGGATTCTATCTCTCGTATTTTCCGCATTTCTTATCAAACCAACCTATAACTTGCACTATCATACCAATATAGCCTAGTTACAAGTGCTTTTGCATTGAAAACGAGCCCTAAAAGTATTTCACCAAGTTTTGGAATAATGTTCGTGATTTTCAAGGGAAAGGGTGCCGAAAAGGGTTTTGCATCTCGTATTTTTCAAATTTCTTATCAAAGTAACCTATAACTTGCACTAACATACCAATATATCCTAGTTACCAGGTTTTATGCAATGAAAACGAGCCTTGGAAGTATTTCACTAAGTTTTCGGACGATGTTCGTGATTTTCAAGCTAAAGGGTGCCGAAAAGGGTTCTATCTCTCGTATTTTTCAAATTTCTTATCAAACTAACCTATAACTTTAACTAACATACCAATATAGCCTAGTTACAAGTGTTCATGCATTGAAAACGAGCCTTAGAAGCATTTCACGATGTTTTGGGATGATGTTCGTGAGTTTCAAGGGAAACGAGACCGAAAAGGATTCTATCTCTCGTATTTTCCGCATTTCTTATCAAACCAACCTATAACTTGCACTATCATACCAATATAGCCTAGTTACAAGTGCTTTTGCATTGAAAACGAGCCCGTAAAGTATTTCACCAAGTTTTGGAATGATGTTCGTGATTTTCAAGGGAAAGGGTGCCGAAAAGGGTTCTGCGTCTCGTATTTTTCAAATTTCTTATCAAACTAACCTATAACTTGCACTAACATACCAATATATCCTAGTTACCAGGTTTTATGCAATGAAAACGAGCCTTGGAAGTATTTCACCAAGTTTTCGGACGATGTTCGTGATTTTCAAGGTAAAGGGTGCCGAAAAGGGTTCTATCTCTCATATTTTTCAAATTTCTTATCAAACTAACCTATAACTTTAACTAACATACCAATATAGCCTAGTTACAAGTGTTCATGCATTGAAAACGAGCCTTAGAAGCATTTCACGATGTTTTGGGATGATGTTCGTGAGTTTCAAGGGAAACGAGACCGAAAAGGATTCTATCTCTCGTATTTTCCGCATATCTTATCAAACCAACCTATAACTTGCACTATCATACCAATATAGCCTAGTTACAAGTGCTTTTGCATTGAAAACGAGCCCTAAAAGTATTTCACCAAGTTTTGGAATGATGTTCGTGATTTTCAAGGGAAAGGGTGCCGAAAAGGGTTCTGCGTCTCGTATTTTTCAAATTTCTTATCAAACTAACCTATAACTTGCACTAACATACCAATATATCCTAGTTACCAGGTTTTATGCAATGAAAACGAGCCTTGGAAGTATTTCACTAAGTTTTCGGACGATGTTCGTGATTTTCAAGGTAAAGGGTGCCGAAAAGGGTTCTATCTCTCGTATTTTTCAAATTTCTTATCAAACTAACCTATAACTTTAACTAACATACCAATATAGCCTAAATACAAGTGTTCATGCATTGAAAACGAGCCTTAGAAGCATTTCACGATGTTTTCGGATGATGTTCGTGAGTTTCAAGGGAAACGAGACCGAAAAGGATTCTATCACTCGTATTTTCCACATTTCTTATCAAACCAACCTATAACTTGCACTAACATACCAATATAGCCTAGTTACAAGTGCTTTTGCATTGAAAACGAGCCTTAAAAGTATTTCACCAAGTTTTGGGACGATGTTCGTGATTTTCAAGGGAAAGGGTGCCGAAAGGGATTCTACCTCTCGTATTTTCCACATTTCTTATCAAACTAACCTATAACTTGCACTAACATATTAATATAGCCTAGTTCCAAGTGTTCATGCATTGAAAATGAGCCTTACAACCATTTCACTAAGTTTTGGGACAATGTTCGTGATTTTCAAGGGAAAGGGTATCGAAAAGGGTTCTACCTCTCGTATTTTTCATATTTCTTATCAAAATAAGCTATAACTTTAACTAACATACCAATTTAGCCTAGTTACAAGTGTTTATGCCGTGAAAACGTGCCTTTGAAGCATTTCACCAAGTTTTGAAATGATTTTCGTGATTTTCAAAGGAAAGGGTGCCGAAAAGGGTTCTATCTGATGTGTAAGCAAGATGAGAAACTTGTTTACAAATGATCGGGAATGTGTGTTAAGAAAGTTTAGGGGAACTCTCACCCTTAACTTGAGGATATAACAGTGAGGAACACTCACTCACGTGTTTGGGCGTAGTAGTGATTAGGGAACTCTCACCTATTCGACAACTACAAGTTTAAGTTTTAGGAACTCTCACTAAAACACAAACTCTTCAAATTGAGGTAACTCTCAAATTTGGAAAATAAACTTGACTAGCACAAGCCAAATTCGGATTATACACTCGTGTGTTTTGGGCAAATTTCTGGAATGCCTTTCATTGATTATTAGCACGCTATTTATAGCTTTTCGTACATCAGACTTAGCTAAAACAAACAATAAAACAGAAAGCTGAAACTAAGGGTAGATTAAGTGGCTCATAACCGTCCAACATAATCCCCATAACAACTCATTATTTCTCTAACTAATAAAGCTTAAAACAAGGGAAGAATAGCTTAAAATAAGGGAAGAAACATTCAGCACATTGACCCCAATTGCTGTTCAAATTCTTCCTTCAAAGTCGCCTTGAAATGCGCCAAATCGTTCAGCAAATTGACTTCAAATTGCTGTTCAAATTCGTCCTCCAAAGTAGCCTTGAAATGCGCTTTTTAAGCCTTCATTTAAGCTCTTTTATTTCGAAATTAAAACAGCTAGAAACGCCCCTTAAAGTCTGCATTAAATCAACCTATATTCCCCCATTATTGAGGTAATTAGTTACGCTCAATACGGTGCAACCATTTGAGGACTTATATGGGCCGTGCACGCCAAAATCCCTAAGAGTAGTATTGAGGAGAGACTTGGACAAAATCAACTCCCTAACGTTCGACTCTTGGACTGGAATATTCGCACCTTGACCATTCTGGTCATCCTCCCCTTCTTCAAAGGGAATTGCCCTCAATTCTTCATCGTTATAGTACGGTGCTAGATCCCCCACATTTAATGTGCTTGAGACGCCGTACTTTCTTCCCAAATCTACCTTGTAGGCATTGTCATTGATCTTTTTCACTATCTCAAATGGACCCTCGGCTCGTGGCATGAGCTTGTTCTTCCTTTGATTGGGAAATCTCTCCTTCCTCATGTAGATCCATACTAAGTCACCAACTTCAAAACGTTTCACATTTTTGACTCTCTTGTTGGCTTGCTTTTTATAGATTTCATTAGCCTTCTCGATGTTCTTCCTCACTTCTTTGTGGATTTTCACCATGAACTCGGCTTGTTCCTTGGCACCTCCATGCACGAACTTATCTTGAGGCAAAGCTATGAGATCAATTGGAACATAGGGATTAGAACCATAGACTACTTCAAAAGGAGAATACTTTGTAGTAGCGCTAGGAGTTCTATTGTAAGCAAACTCGGCATGAGCGAGTTTAACATCCCAATCTTTGGTGCTCTTACTAACCAAGGTTCTAAGCAAAGAACCTAGTACCCTATTCACCACCTCGGTTTGGCCATCGGTTTGGGGGTGATGTGAGGTAGAAAACAGCAACTTGGTTCCCATAAGACGCCACAAAGACTTCCAAAAATGACTTTGGAACTTTGTATCCCGATCTGAAACAATGGTGCGTGGGACTCCATGGAAACGAACAATCCCATCAAAATATAGTTTTGCCACCTTCATAGCATCCTCGGTTTTATGACAAGGGATAAAGTGAGCCATCTTTGAAAAACGATCAACTACCACCATGATTGAGTCCTTACCTCTTTGAGTTCTAGGTAAAGCCACAATGAAATCCATGCTTAGGTCTTCCCAAGGTCTCTCCGGAATTGGCAATGGCTTGTAAAGACCTTTGTGAAACACCATCTTTGCCCTTTGACAAGTAGAGCAACGCGCTACAACATGATGGACAGTAGATAGCATGTTAGGCCAATAAAAGTGAGCTTGAAGAAGCTCCATAGTCTTTTGAACTCCGAAATGGCCTGCTAGACCTCCTCCATGCGCTTCATGAATCAACACGGCACCAATCCCCTTTCCGCTTGCATCACACTCAACTTCAAATGGTTTTGAAAAATCTGGAAGTGCTAGGACAGGTGTATTGCACATCTTCTCTTTGATCACTTCAAACGCCCTTTGAGCTTGAGGAGTCCACTCAAATGAGCCCTTCTTTGTGCACTCGGTGATAGGGGCCATTAGAGTGCTAAAATTGCGAATGAACCTCCTATAAAAGGAAGCTAATCCATGGAAAGAACGGACCTCCGTGAGTGTCTTTGGGCTAGGCCATGATTGAATAGCCTCAATCTTGCTAGGATCAACTTTCACACCTTCTCCTGAAATAATGTAACCAAGAAAAGTGACCTCATATAGCATAAAATTACATTTTTCAAGTTTTCCATACAATTTTTGTTCTCTCAAAACCATGAAAACTTTAAATAAATGTATCAAATGTTCGTCCCCACTTTTGCTATAAATAAGGATATCATCAAGGTACACCACCACGAACTTTCCAAGGAAAGGTCGCAACACCTCGTTCATCAACCTCATGAAAGTGCTAGGTGCGTTGGTGAGTCCAAATGGAATCACGAGCCACTCATACAAACCATGCTTGGTTTTGAAAGCGGTCTTCCATTCATCTCCTTCTCTCATCCGAATTTAATGATAACCACTCCTCAAATCAACCTTTCAAAACCACTTCGAGCCGCTCAGTTCATCAAGCATGTCATCTAGCCTTGGAATTGGAAACCTGTACTTGATAGTAATATTGTTAACAGCCCTACTATCAATACACATACTCCATGTACCATCCTTTTTAGGGACCAAAAGAGCAGGAACAGCACACGGACTCATAGACTCACGCACATACCCCATACTCATCAACTCCTCAATTTGTCGTTGCAATTCCTTGGTTTCCAAGGGATTACACCTATAGGCAGGTTTGTTAGGTAAAGGAGCACCGGGAATGAGGTCAATCTGATGTTCAATTCCCCTCAAAGGTGGTAGCCCTTTAGGTAACTCATCGGGAAAAACATCCTCAAAATCCTTAATCAATTGAGCCAATTTGGGGTTTTGACTCACAAAATTTTCGTGGACCTCTTTAGAGTACAACAAGTATAATTCAGCCTTACCATCAATTTCCCTTTCAAATTCCTTAAAGGTAAGCAATGACACCTCCTTTGATTGTTTAGGATTTTGTGAAAATCGTGGGGGTGGTAAAGGGTGCAACTTTTTTTTGTTTTCCTTGGTGAGTTATAGTGTAAGTGTTATGGTACCCATCATGTTGAGATTTTCGATCAGTTTGCCAAGGTCTACCAAGCAAAACGTGACAAGCATCCATAGACACAACATCACACATTTAAGTATCATGATAAGACCCAATAGAAAAACTAACCATGCATTGTTTCCTAACCCCCGTGCTAGAACTAGAGTCCAACCAACTCAACTTGTAAGGATGTGGGTGATTTGTAGTTGTAAGACCAAGTCTAGTTATCAAGGTTTTGGAAACTGTGTTTGCCTCACTACCACTATCAACGATTAAATCACATACCTCGTCTTTAACCTTGCACTTGGTAATGAAAATATGTTGCCTTTGCGGTGCTAAGGGTTCCTCAATGTGAGCTTGCAACGCCCTTCTCACAACCAAATTTGTTTTGGTCTCTTCTTCGGGGAAACATTGCTCTTCCTCCTCGTCCCCTTCAGTAGAATTCACGTCCTCCACTTCTTCAACCTCGAAATCCTCCCAATTGATAGTTTGGTTAGCAATAAGCTTTACCTCTTGCATGGTCAAAGCTCTTGAATTTGGACAATCCTTCTTAAAGTGACCCCTTCCTCCGCACTTGTAACAAACAATGTCACTTATTTTGAAATCTTTCTTGTCCTTCTTAGGTGGATCGTTGGCTTTGACAAAAGAAGAACCGTCCTTGACAGGGAAGGTTGGTCTTCGTGTCACTTGAGGGGTGACATTCGGCTTCTTCTTCTTCCTTTTCGAATCAAACTTGATCACAAGTTTGCAAGCTTCAGCAAAGGTTAAATTGGTGTAACCTTCAAGTTTGTCTTGCAACTCTGGATCCAACCCAGCCACGAAACGTCCCATCTTGAGTTCTTCATTCTCCGTGATTTCACACACGATAGAAAGTCTGTCAAACTCTTTGATGTAGTCCTCAACCGATTCTCCATTTTGTTGCAAAGTGCTCCACTTCACATATTGACTTTGCTTGTAATTGTGAGGAATAAAACGATCCCTCATCCTCTTCTTCAACTTGCTCCAAGTAGAAATGGTTGCCTTACCCTTAAGAGTACGCCCCCTTTGTTCTCCTTGTAGCCAATTATCTCCATAGCCTTTCAACTTCACCTTGGCTATCTTGTATTTTTGGAACTCCTCTTGAATGTCCTTGTAATCGAAGTACCTCTCCAAGGATTTCTCCCATTCCAAGTACTTTTCTGGATCAAGTGTCCCATCAAAGGAAGGGACGTCCACTTTGAGACTCCTATCTTCCCTCCTAGGTGGAGGGTCTTCGCCTTGATCTCTCCTATCATGCTCGTTCATGAGCCTTGCCATCAAGGCAGCAAGGTTCCCTTGTAGATTGGCGTTGGTTTCGGCCAACCTCTCTTGACTAGCAATGGATCGATTAAGAGCTTCCAAAGCTGTCCTCAAGTCTTGATTCTCTCCCATGGTATGTAGGTATTCGACCCCTTTGGAAAAATTTAAGGAAATTTTCCCCCTACCTGACGCGCCAAATGAAGTGTAAGCAAGATGAGAAACTTGTTTACAAATGATCGGGAATGTGTGTTAAGAAAGTTTAGGGGAACTCTCACCCTTAACTTGAGGATATAACAGTGAGGAACACTCACTCACGTGTTTGGGCGTAGTAGTGATTAGGGAACTCTCACCTATTCGACAACTACAAGTTTAAGTTTTAGGAACTCTCACTAAAACACAAACTCTTCAAATTGAGGTAACTCTCAAATTTGGAAAATAAACTTGACTAGCACAAGCCAAATTCGGATTATACACTCGTGTGTTTTGGGCAAATTTCTAGAATGCCTTTCATTGATTATTAGCACGCTATTTATAGCTTTTCGTACATCAGACTTAGCTAAAGCAAACAATAAAACAGAAAGCTGAAACTAAGGGTAGATTAAGTTGCTCATAACCGTCCAACATAATCCCCATAACAACTCATTATTTCTCTAACTAATAAAGCTTAAAACAAGGGAAGAATAGCTTAAAATAAGGGAAGAAACGTTCAGCACATTGACCCCAATTGCTGTTCAAATTCTTATCAAACTAACCTATAACTTTAACTAATGATGTGAATCTAGGTATTGAAACCTTAATCCACACAAAAGGGATAGAACTAGATAGAAAACCCTCTAAAGCTACGCACCAAAGGTTTAAAATCTAGGGCGAAAGTTTAAGAATTGATTAAAGCAAAGCACCCTCAATTCCTACACTTCCTCACGTGAATCTAAAGCTTTAAGCACCAATTCACAACTCTTTGTTACACACAAAGAAAAACAACAAACTCTCTAAGTTTATTGAAGAATATATAGAAAAGAATCTCCAAATCTGATTTTTCCAAGCTTGGGTGCACATCTATTTATACCCATAGCTTGAGAGTTTCAATCATATTATGACTAGGCCTCCTACTTCTAAAAGGACTCCTAATAACCAATAGGATAATGCCACCTATTTATTACATAATCCTACTAAAACTCTAACACTATCTTATCTTAATTAGAATCTTATCCTACCTAAAAAGATAATATTACAATTTAACTACTCTAATCCTATTTTATTTAAAGTAAAACACTAAATATCCAATGCCATGTGTGTAGCCACGTCCATACCCATGCCATGTCACTTGCCATGTCACTTAAGTCGTAATAAAGCACCGATAAGATGTAATAAGCACATCTCAATGTAACAAGCACCTCCCCTTGTCTTAAAATTTTCCTCCTTGGTCAAAATTTTCAATCTTCGAAAATTACTCCAAGATTTTAGCTTTTGATCAAGGCCTTCCATCAATCATCACCTCCAGGGCTTCCACACATTATAGAATCATAAAATCTGAAAATGGAAAGTTCAAAACACACCTATGCCTAAAATGAAAAAAACCCTATCAAATGAAATGGGAGAAAACTCATAGGCAAAACCAACTTATTCCCTATGTCCACCAATCCTCATTTACATTTGCATGTTATCATGCACATGCAAATGTTCCCCTTTGATGGCTAGAAGATTCGTGTCTCCATAAGCCAATAACTCTCCCATGGTAGCATTCTTCTTTAAAGCTTCAACCAATCCTTCGAATTTGGCATCCTCTATCATATCATCCTCCTCTTCTTCAAAAGAGTTTGTCCTCAAACTTCGAAGTTGATCATCAGGCACATAAGGTGCTAAGTCGCCTATATTGAATGTGTCATGAACTCCATAGTCTCTAGGCAACTGAAGCTTATATGCATAATCACCCACCTTACTGATGATTTTGAATGGACCATCACACCTAGGCATAAGCTTGTTCTTACGTCGATTAGGAAATCTTTCCTTCCTCAAGTGTAACCAAACCAAGTCTCCCTCTTTGTAAGTATGTTGAGTCTTGTGTTTGTTAGCTCTAGCCTTATAGATATCATTGACCTTCTCAATTCTTGCTCTCACTTGGGTGTGAAGCTTTTGCATATAGTCAACCTTGGCCTTCGCATCCTTCTCTAATTCCCTTCCATCCACCAATAACACTCCCTTGCCATTATCTTTGTTAGAACGAGTTTTTAGAGCCATAAAAGGCTTCAAAGCAAATGCTTTGGCTTGTGCATTCTTCCTCACAACATATATGTTTGTCCTTCCATCAAACTTTACAAATCTGTCATATTGCCAAGGTCTTCCCAAGAGAATATGACACGCATCCATGGGACAAACATCACAAAGCACTTGATCTTCATAATTGCCAATTTTGAACGAAATCAATGCTTGTTTACTAACCTTTACGTCACTTGAATTGCTAAGCCAATGGAGCTTATATGGTTGAGGATGGATTTGAGTGGGCACCTCCAACTTGTCCACCAAGAGTGTAGAAACCACGTTAGTGCAACTCCCCGAATCTATAATCACATCACATAGTCTTCCTTGGACATTGCATCTTGTGAGGAAGATTTTCTCCCTTTGGCTCTCCTCTAATGGTAAGGACTTGGATTGCAATGCCCTTCGCAATACTAGGCTAGATCCCCTAGTTTCTGGCATCACCTCCTCCACATCCTCCTCTAGGACTTCAAAAGATGTGCTACCTTCTTCCTCTTCAAGCTCATGCTCCTCTTCTTCAAAGGTTTCATCTTCCTCCCAAGTCCGAGTAGTAGCAATCCTAGCATGGGGACAATCCCGTTGGATATGGCCTTGTCCCTTACATTTGAAGCAAGTTCGTTGATCTCCCATAGGGGGCCTCAAACTTCCTCCCTTATCTCTCCCAAAAGATTGTGGCTTTATGGAATTCTCGAGATTAGGCTTCACATTAGACATCTCACGCACCCCTTTAGCTTCAAATGATCGAAAGATCCCTCTAGGTTTACGTGTTTGCCTTTCAACCCTAGTTGCTATTGTACACACCTCATCAAAGCTCCAATAGGGTTGTAATTCCACCTTTTCCTTGATTGGGTCATTTAACCCAGCCACAAAACGAGCCACCTTGTGGTCTTCTTTCTCCTCTAGCCCACACACCATGGCTAGATTTTCGAATTCCATCAAGTATTCCTCCACAGACCTCCTTTCTTGCTTCAAAGTATGCATTTTTATAAAATTGTTTTGTTCAAAGTCTTGAGGAACAAACCTTTTTTGCATGTACTTCTTTAGTTTTGTCCAAGATGAGATCTTGGAACGCCCCTCCTTTCTCCTCTTCTTTTGCAAACCTTCAAGCCACAAACTTGCATAAGAAGTGAGTTTGAGTTCAGCAACCTTAAAGGATCTATGATCATCATAGTCCTTATATCTAAAAATTCGTTCAACTCTACGGATCCAATCTAGGAATTTGTCTGGGTCCAAACTGCCATTGAACTCAGGGATTTCAAGTCTCAAGCTTTGATCCTCTTTCCCCCTTAAACTCTTTCTCCTACGCCCTTTATATGATTCCTCATCATCACCTAAAGAGGATGGGTCCCTCTTGCTAGGCCTCCTTGAGCTTCTAACACTGGATTCACCATCACTTTCGCTAGAGTTAGATTCATGAGAAGAGAGTTTACCTTTGCTTGAGGACTTTTCCTTCTTCCCCACGATTTGCAACAGCTCATTCATACGTTCCTTCAGTTCCTTCAACTCGCGTTCCATGCACAAGGCTTTGGCTTCTTGTAAGGTTAAACCTTTTTTGAAGCCTGGTGGCATCTCGTGTGCATCATCACCACTGGAATCCATATTGCTTGAGTATTCTTCGAATCCTCTCAACGAGAGCACCAAAAGTTGATGTGAATCTAGGTATTGAAACCTTAATCCACACAAAAGGGATAGAACTAGATAGAAAACCCTCTAAAGCTACGCACCAAAGGTTTAAAATCTAGGGCGAAAGTTTAAGAATTGATTAAAGCAAAGCACCCTCAATTCCTACACTTCCTCACGTGAATCTAAAGCTTTAAGCACCAATTCACAACTCTTTGTTACACACAAAGAAAAACAACAAACTCTCTAAGTTTATTGAAGAATATATAGAAAAGAATCTCCAAATCTGATTTTTCCAAGCTTGGGTGCACATCTATTTATACCCATAGCTTGAGAGTTTCAATCATATTATGACTAGGCCTCCTACTTCTAAAAGGACTCCTAATAACCAATAGGATAATGCCACCTATTTATTACATAATCCTACTAAAACTCTAACACTATCTTATCTTAATTAGAATCTTATCCTACCTAAAAAGATAATATTACAATTTAACTACTCTAATCCTATTTTATTTAAAGTAAAACACTAAATATCCAATGCCATGTGTGTAGCCACGTCCATACCCATGCCATGTCACTTGCCATGTCACTTAAGTCGTAATAAAGCACCGATAAGATGTAATAAGCACATCTCAATGTAACAAGCACCTCCCCTTGTCTTAAAATTTTCCTCGGTCAAAATTTTCAATCTTCGAAAATTACTCCAAGATTTTAGCTTTTGATCAAGGCCTTCCATCAATCATCACCTCCAGGGCTTCCACACATTATAGAATCATAAAATCTGAAAATGGAAAGTTCAAAACACACCTATGCCTAAAATGAAAAAAACCCTATCAAATGAAATGGGAGAAAACTCATAGGCAAAACCAACTTATTCCCTATGTCCACCAATCCTCATTTACATTTGCATGTTATCATGCACATGCAAATGTTCCCCTTTGATGGCTAGAAGA
The DNA here is from genome assembly GCA_026401315.1 of Dysphania ambrosioides. NCBI lineage: Eukaryota > Viridiplantae > Streptophyta > Magnoliopsida > Caryophyllales > Amaranthaceae > Dysphania > Dysphania ambrosioides. The sequence goes on from CM048662.1 coordinate 11,024,925, forward strand.
TTCGTGTCTCCATAAGCCAATAACTCTCCCATGGTAGCATTCTTCTTTAAAGCTTCAACCAATCCTTCGAATTTGGCATCCTCTATCATATCAACTAACATACCAATATAGCCTAGTTACAAGTGTTCATGCATTGAAAACGAGCCTTAGAAGCATTTCACGATGTTTTGGGATGATGTTCGTGAGTTTCAAGGGAAACGAGACCGAAAAGGATTCTATCTCTCGTATTTTCCACATTTCTTATCAAACCAACCTATAACTTGCACTAACATACCAATATAGCCTAGTTACAATTGCTTTTGCATTGAAAACGAGCCCTAAAAGTATTTCACCAAGTTTTGGAATGATGTTCGTGATTTTCAAGGGAAAGGGTGCCGAAAAGGGTTCTGCCCCTCGTATTTTTCAAATTTCTTATCAAACTAACCTATAACTTTAACTAACATACCAATATAGCCTAGTTACAAGTGTTCATGCATTGAAAACGAGCCTTCGAAGCATTTCACGATGTTTTGGGATGATGTTCGTGAGTTTCAAGGGAAACAAGACCGAAATGGATTCTATCTCTCGTATTTTCCACATTTCTTATCAAACTAAACTATAACTTGCACTAACATACCAATATATCCTAGTTACCAGGTTTTATGCAATGAAAACGAGCCTTGGAAGTATTTCACCAAGTTTTCGGACGATGTTCGTGATTTTCAAGGTAGAGGGTGCCGAAAAGGGTTCTATCTCTCGTATTTTTCAAATTTCTTATCAAACTAACCTATAACTTTAACTAACATACCAATATAGCCTAGTTACAAGTGTTCATGCATTGAAAACGAGCCTTAGAAGCATTTCACGATGTTTTGGGATGATGTTCGTGAGTTTCAAGGGAAACGAGACCGAAATGGATTCTATCTCTCGTATTTTCCACATTTCTTATCAAACTAAACTATAACTTGCACTAACATACCAATATATCCTAGTTACCAGGTTTTATGCAATGAAAACGAGCCTTGGAAGTATTTCACCAAGTTTTCGGACGATGTTCGTGATTTTCAAGGTAGAGGGTGCCGAAAAGGGTTCTATCTCTCGTATTTTTCAAATTTCTTATCAAACTAACCTATAACTTTAACTAACATACCAATATAGCCTAGTTACAAGTGTTCATGCATTGAAATTGAGCCTTAGAAGCATTTCACGATGTTTTGGGATGATGTTCGTGAGTTTCAAGGGAAACGAGACCGAAAAGGATTCTATATCTCGTATTTTCCACATTTCTTATCAAACCAACCTATAATTTGCACTAACATACCAATATAGCCTAGTTACAAGTGCTTTTGCATTGAAAACGAGCCCTAAAAGTATTGCACCAAGTTTTGGAATGATGTTCGTGATTTTCAAGGGAAAGGGTGTCGAAAAGGGTTCTGCCTCTCGTATTTTTCAAATTTCTTATCAAACTAACCTATAACTTGCACTAACATACCAATATATCCTAGTTACCAGGTTTTATGCAATGAAAACGAGCCTTGGAAGTATTTCACTAAGTTTTCGGACGATGTTCGTGATTTTCAAGGTAAAGGGTGCCGAAAAGGGTTCTATCTCTCGTATTTTTCAAATTTCTTATCAAACTAACCTATAACTTTAACTAACATACCAATATAGCCTAGTTACAAGTGTTCATGCATTGAAAACGAGCCTTAGAAGCATTTCACGATGTTTTGGGATGATGTTCGTGAGTTTCAAGGGAAACGAGACCGAAAAGGATACTATCTCTCGTATTTTCCATATTTCTTATCAAACCAACCTATAACTTGCACTAACATACCAATATAGCCTAGTTACAAGTGCTTTTGCATTGAAAACGAGCCCTAAAAGTATTTCACCAAGTTTTGGAATGATGTTCGTGATTTTCAAGGGAAAGGGTGCCGAAAAGGGTTCTGCCTCTAGTATTTTTCAAATTTCTTATCAAACTAACCTATAACTTGCACTAACATACCAATATATCCTAGTTACCAGGTTTTATGCAATGAAAACGAGCCTTGGAAGTATTTCACCAAGTTTTCGGACGATGTTCGTGATTTTCAAGGTAAAGGGTGCCGAAAAGGGTTCTATCTCTCATATTTTTCAAATTTCTTATCAAACTAACCTATAACTTTAACTAACATACCAATATAGCCTAGTTACAAGTGTTCATGCATTGAAAACGAGCCTTAGAAGCATTTCACGATGTTTTGGGATGATGTTCGTGAGTTTCAAGGGCAACTAGACCGAAAAGGATTCTATCCCTCGTATTTTCCACATTTCTTATCAAACCAACCTATAACTTGCACAAACATACCAATATAGCCTAGTTACAAGTGCTTTTGCATTGAAAACGAGCCCTAAAAGTATTTCACCAAGTTTTGAAATGATTTTCGTGATTTTCAAAGGAAAGGGTGCCGAAAAGGGTTTTATATCTCGTATTTTTCAAATTTCTTATCAAACTAAACTATAACTTGCACTAACATACCAATATATCCTAGTTACCAGGTTTTATGCAATGAAAACGAGCCTTGGAAGTATTTCACTAAGTTTTCGCACGATGTTCGTGATTTTCAAGGTAAAGGGTGCCGAAAAGGGTTCTATCTCTCGTATTTTTCAAATTTCTTATCAAACTAACCAATAACTTTAACTAACATACCAATATAGCCTAGTTACAAGTGCATGCATTGAAAACGAGCCTTAGAAGCATTTCACGATGTTTTGGGATGATGTTCGTGAGTTTCAAGGGAAACGAGATTGAAAAGGATTCTATCTCTCGTATTTTCCACATTTCTTATCAAACCAACCTATAACTTGCACTAACATACATATATAGCCAAGTTACAAGTGCTTTTTCATTGAAAACGAGCCCTAAAAGTATTTCACCAAGTTTTGGAATGATGTTCGTGATTTTCAAGGGAAAGGGTGCCGAAAAGGGTTCTGCCTCTCGTATTTTTCAAATTTCTTATCAAACTAACCTATAACTTGCACTAACATACCAATATATCCTAGTTACCAGGTTTTATGCAATGAAAGGAGCCTTGGAAGTATTTCACTAAGTTTTCGGACGATGTTCGTGATTTTAAAGGTAAAGGGTGCCGAAAAGGGTTCTATCTCTTGTATTTTTCAAATTTCTTATCAAACTAAACTATAACTTTAACTAACATACCAATATAGCCTAGTTACAAGTGTTCATGCATTGAAAACGAGCCTTAGAAGCATTTCACGATGTTTTGGGATGATGTTCGTGAGTTTCAAGGGAAACGAGACCGAAAAGGATTCTATCTCTCGTATTTTCCACATTTCTTATCAAACCAACCTATAACTTGCACTAACATACCAATATAGCCTAGTTACAAGTGCTTTTGCATTGAAAACGAGCCCTAAAAGTATTTCACCAAGTTTTGGAATGATGTTTGTGATTTTCAAGGGAAAGGGTGCCGAAAAGGGTTCTGCCTCTCGTATTTTTCAAATTTCTTATCAAACTAACCTATAACTTGCACTAACATACCAATATATCCTAGTTACCAGGTTTTATGCAATGAAAAGGAGCCTTGGAAGTATTTCACCAAGTTTTCGGACGATGTTCGTGATTTTCAAGGTAAAGGGTGCCGTAAAGGGTTCTATCTCTCGTATTTTTCAAATTTCTTATCAAACTAACCTATAACTTTAACTAACATACCAATATAGCCTAGTTACAAGTGTTCATGCATTGAAAACGAGCCTTAGAAGCATTTCACGATGTTTTGGGATGATGTTCGTGAGTTTCAAGGGAAACGAGACCGAAAAGGATTCTATCTCTCGTATTTTCCACATTTCTTATCAAACCAACCTATAATTTGCACTAACATACCAATATAGCCTAGTTACAAGTGCTTTTGCATTGAAAACGAGCCCTAAAAGTATTGCACCAAGTTTTGGAATGATGTTCGTGATTTTCAAGGGAAAGGGTGTCGAAAAGGGTTCTATCTCTCGTATTTTTCAAATTTCTAATCAAACTAACCTATAACTTTAACTAACATACCAATATAGCCTAGTTACAAGTGTTCATGCATTGAAAACGAGCCTTAGAAGCATTTCACGATGTTTTGGGATGATGTTCGTGAGTTTCGAGGGAAACAAGACCGAAAAGGATTCTATCTCTCGTATTTTCCACATTTCTTATCAAACCAACCTATAACTTGCACTAACATACCAATATAGCCTAGTTACAAGTGCTTTTGCATTGAAAACGAGCCCTAAAAGTATTTCACCAAGTTTTGGAATGATGTTCGTGATTTTCCAGGGAAAGGGTGCCGAAAAGGGTTCTGCCTCTCGTATTTTTCAAATTTCTTATCAAACTAACCTATAACTTGCACTAACATACCAATATATCCTAGTTACCAGGTTTTATGCAATGAAAACGAGCCTTGGAAGTATTTCACTAAGTTTTCGGACGATGTTCGTGATTTTCAAGGTAAAGGGTGCCGAAAAGGTTTCTATCTCTCGTATTTTTAAAATTTCTTATCAAACTAACCTATAACTTTAACTAACATACCAATATAGCCTAGTTACAAGTGTTCATGCATTGAAAACGAGCCTTAGAAGCATTTCACGATGTTTTGGGATGATATTCGTGAGTTTCAAGGGAAACGAGACCGAAAAGGATTCTATCTCTCGTATTTTCCACATTTCTTATCAAACCAACCTATAACTTGCACTAACATCCCAATATAGCCAAGTTACAAGTGCTTTTGCATTGAAAACGAGCCCTAAAAGTATTTCACCAAGTTTTGGAATGATGTTCGTGATTTTCAAGGGAAAGGGTGCCGAAAAGGGTTCTGCCTCTCGTATTTTTCAAATTTCTTATCAAACTAACCTATAACTTGCACTAACATACCAATATATCCTAGTTACCAGGTTTTATGCAATGAAACGAGCCTTGGAAGTATTTCACTAAGTTTTCGGACGATGTTCGCGATTTTAAAGGTACAGGGTGCCGAAAAGGGTTCTATCTCTCGTAATTTTCAAATTTCTTATCAAACTAACCTATAACTTTAACTAACATACCAATATAGCCTAGTTACAAGTGTTCATGCATTGAAAACGAGCCTTAGAAGCATTTCAAGATGTTTTGGGATGATGTTCGTGAGTTTCAAGGGAAACGAGACCGAAAAGGATTCTATCTCTCGTATTTTCCACATTTCTTCTCAAACCAACCTATAACTTGCACTAACATACCAATATAGCCTAGTTACAAGTGCTTTTGCATTGAAAACGAGCCCTAGAAGTATTTCACCAAGTTTTGGAATGATGTTCGTGATTTTCAAGGGAAAGGGTGCCGAAAAGGGTTCTGCCTCTCGTATTTTTCAAATTTCTTATCAAACTAACCTATAACTTTAACTAACATACCAATATAGCCTAGTTACAAGTGTTCATGCATGGAAAACGAGCCTTAGAAGCATTTCACGATGTTTTGGGATGATGTTCGTGAGTTTCAAGGGAAACGAGACCGAAATGGATTCTATTTCTCGTATTTTCCACATTTCTTATCAAACTAAACTATAACTTGCACTAACATACCAATATATCCTAGTTACCAGGTTTTATGCAATGAAAATGAGCCTTGGAAGTATTTCACCAAGTTTTCGGACGATGTTCGTGATTTTCAAGGTAAAGGGTGCCGAAAAGGGTTCTATCTCTCGTATTTTTCAAATTTCTTATCAAACTAACCTATAACTTTAACTAACATACCAATATAGCCTAGTTACAAGTGTTCATGCATTGAAAACGAGCCTTAGAAGCATTTCACGATGTTTTGGGATGATGTTCGTGAGTTTCAAGGGAAACGAGACCGAAAAGGATACTATCTCTCGTATTTTCCATATTTCTTATCAAACCAACCTATAACTTGCACTAACATACCAATATAGCCTAGTTACAAGTGCTTTTGCATTGAAAACGAGCCCTAAAAGTATTTCACCAAGTTTTGGAATGATGTTCGTGATTTTCAAGGGAAAGGGTGCCGAAAAGGGTTCTGCCTCTCGTATTTTTCAAATTTCTTATCAAACTAACCTATAACTTGCACTAACATACCAATATATCCTAGTTACCAGGTTTTATGCAATGAAACGAGCCTTGGAAGTATTTCACTAAGTTTTCGGACGATGTTCGCGATTTTAAAGGTACAGGGTGCCGAAAAGGGTTCTATCTCTCGTAATTTTCAAATTTCTTATCAAACTAACCTATAACTTTAACTAACATACCAATATAGCCTAGTTACAAGTGTTCATGCATTGAAAACGAGCCTTAGAAGCATTTCAAGATGTTTTGGGATGATGTTCGTGAGTTTCAAGGGAAACGAGACCGAAAAGGATTCTATCTCTCGTATTTTCCACATTTCTTCTCAAACCAACCTATAACTTGCACTAACATACCAATATAGCCTAGTTACAAGTGCTTTTGCATTGAAAACGAGCCCTAGAAGTATTTCACCAAGTTTTGGAATGATGTTCGTGATTTTCAAGGGAAAGGGTGCCGAAAAGGGTTCTGCCTCTCGTATTTTTCAAATTTCTTATCAAACTAACCTATAACTTTAACTAACATACCAATATAGCCTAGTTACCAGGTTTTATGCAATGGAAACGAGCCTTGGAAGTATTTCAATAAGTTTTCGGACGATGTTCGTGATTTTAAAGGTAAAGGGTGCCGAAAAGGGTTCTATCTCTCGTATTTTTCAAATTTCTAATCAAACTAACCTATAACTTTAACTAACATACCAATATAGCCTAGTTACAAGTGTTCATGCATTGAAAACGAGCCTTAGAAGCATTTCACGATGTTTTGGGATGATGTTCGTGAGTTTCAAGGGAAACGAGACCGAAAAGGATTCTATCTCTCGTATTTTCCACATTTCTTATCAAACCAACCTATAACTTGCACTAACATACCAATATAGCCTAGTTACAAGTGCTTTTGCATTGAAAACGAACCCTAAAAGTATTGCACCAAGTTTTGGAATGATGTTCGTGATTTTCAAGGGAAAGGGTGTCGAAAAGGGTTCTGCCTTTCGTATTTTTCAAATTTCTTATCAAACTAACCTATAACTTGCACTAACATACCAATATATCCTAGTTACCAGGTTTTATGCAATGGAAACGAGCCTTGGAAGTATTTCACTAAGTTTTCGGACGATGTTCGTGATTTTCAAGGTAAAGGGTGCCGAAAAGGGTTCTATCTCTCGTATTTTTCAAATTTCTAATCAAACTAACCTATAACTTTAACTAACATACCAATATAGCCTAGTTACAAGTGTTCATGCATTGAAAACAAGCCTTAGAAGCATTTCAAGATGTTTTGGGATGATGTTCGTGAGTTTCAAGGGAAACGAGACCGAAAAGGATTCTATCTCTCGTATTTTCCACATTTCTTCTCAAACCAACCTATAACTTGCACTAACATACCAATATAGCCTAGTTACAAGTGCTTTTGCATTGAAAACGAGCCCTAAAAGTATTTCACCAAGTTTTGGAATGATGTTCGTGATTTTCAAGGGAAAGGGTGCCGAAAAGGGTTCTGCCTCTCGTATTTTTCAAATTTCTTATCAAACTAACCTATAAATTTAACTAACATACCAATATAGCCTAGTTACAAGTGTTCATGCATTGAAAACGAGCCTTAGAAGCATTTCACGATGTTTTGGGATGATGTTCGTGAGTTTCAAGGGAAACGAGACCGAAAAGGATTCTATCTCTCGTATTTTCCACATTTCTTATCAAACCAACCTATAACTTGCATTAACATACCAATATAGCCAAGTTACAAGTGCTTTTGCATTGAAAACGAGCCCTAAAAGTATTTCACCAAGTTTTGGAATGATGTTCGTGATTTTCAAGGGAAAGGGTGCCGAAAAGGGTTCTGCCTCTCGTATTTTTCAAATTTCTTATCAAACTAACCTATAACTTGCACTAACATACCAATATATCCTAGTTACCAGGTTTTATGCAATGAAACGAGCCTTGGAAGTATTTCACTAAGTTTTCGGACGATGTTCGCGATTTTAAAGGTAAAGGGTGCCGAAAAGGGTTCTATCTCTCGTATTTTTCAAATTTCTTATCAAACTAACCTATAACTTTAACTAACATACCAATATAGCCTAGTTACAAGTGTTCATGCATTGAAAACGAGCCTTAGAATCATTTCAAGATGTTTTGGGATGATGTTCGTGAGTTTCAAGGGAAACGAGACCGAAAAGGATTCTATCTCTCGTATTTTCCACATTTCTTATCAAACCAACCTATAACTTGCACTAACATACCAATATAGCCTAGTTACAAGTGCTTTTGCATTGAAAACGAGCCCTAAAAGTATTTCACCAAGTTTTGGAATGATGTTCGTGATTTTCAAGGGAAAGGGTGCCGAAAAGGGTTCCGCCTCTCGTATTTTTCAAATTTCTTATCAAACTAACCTATAACTTTAACTAACATACCAATATAGCCTAGTTACAAGTGTTCATGCATTGAAAACGAGCCTTAGAAGCATTTCACGATGTTTTGGGATGATGTTCGTGAGTTTCAAGGGAAACGAGACCGAAAAGGATTCTATCTCTCGTATTTTCCACATTTCTTATCAAACCAACCTATAACTTGCACTAACATACCAATATAACCTAGTTACAAGTGCTTTTGCATTGAAAACGAGCCCTAAAAGTATTTCACCAAGTTTTGGAATGATGTTCGTGATTTTCAAGGGAAAGGGTGCCGAAAAGGGTTCTGCCTCTCGTATTTTTCAAATTTCTTATCAAACTAACCTATAACTTGCACTAATATACCAATATATCCTAGTTACCAGGTTTTATGCAATGAAAACGAACCTTGGAAGTATTTCACCAAGTTTTCGGACGATGTTCGTGATTTTCAAGGTAAAGGGTGCCGAAAAGGGTTCTATTTCTCGTATTTTTCAAATTTCTTATCAAACTAACCTATAACTTTAACTAACATACCAATATAGCCTAGTTACAAGTGTTCATGCATTGAAAATGAGCCTTAGAAGCATTTCACGATGTTTTGGGATGATGTTCGTGAGTTTCAAGGGAAACGAGACCGAAATGGATTCTATCTCTCGTATTTTCCACATTTCTTATCAAACTAAACTATAACTTGCACTAACATACCAATATATCCTAGTTACCAGGTTTTATGCAATGAAAATGAGCCTTGGAAGTATTTCACCAAGTTTTCGGACGATATTCGTGATTTTCAAGGTAAAGGGTGCCGAAAAGGGTTCTATCTCTCGCATTTTTCAAATTTCTTATCAAACTAACCTATAACTTTAACTAACATACCAATATAGCCTAGTTACAAGTGTTCATGCATTGAAAACGAGCCTTAGAAGCATTTCACGATGTTTTGGGATGATGTTCGTGAGTTTCAAGGGAAACGAGACCGAAAAGGATTCTATCTCTCGTATTTTCCACATTACTTATAAACCAACCTATAATTTGCACTAACATACCAATATAGCCTAGTTACAAGTGCTTTTGCATTGAAAACGAGCCCTAAAAGTATTGCACCAAGTTTTGGAATGATGTTCGTGATTTTCAAGGGAAAGGGTGCCGAAAAGGGTTCTCCCTCTCGTATTTTTCAAATTTCTTATCAAACTAACCTATAACTTGCACTAACATACCAATATATCCTAGTTACCAGGTTTTATGCAATGAAACGAGCCTTGGAAGTATTTCACTAAGTTTTCGGACGATGTTCGCGATTTTAAAGGTAAAGGGTGCCGAAAAGGGTTCTATCTCTCGTATTTTTCAAATTTCTTATCAAACTAACCTATAACTTTAACTAACATACCAATATAGCCTAGTTACAAGTGTTCATGCATTGAAAACGAGCCTTAGAATCATTTCAAGATGTTTTGGGATGATGTTCGTGAGTTTCAAGGGAAACGAGACCGAAAAGGATTCTATCTCTCGTATTTTCCACATTTCTTATCAAACCAACCTATAACTTGCACTAACATACCAATATAGCCTAGTTACAAGTGCTTTTGAATTGAAAACGAGCCCTAAAAGTATTTCACCAAGTTTTGGAATGATGTTCGTGATTTTCAAGGGAAAGGGTGCCGAAAAGGGTTCCGCCTCTCGTATTTTTCAAATTTCTTATCAAACTAACCTATAACTTTAACTAACATACCAATATAGCCTAGTTACAAGTGTTCATGCATTGAAAACGAGCCTTAGAAGCATTTCACGATGTTTTGGGATGATGTTCGTGAGTTTCAAGGGAAACGAGACCGAAATGGATTCTATCTCTCGTATTTTCCACATTTCTTATCAAACTAAACTATAACTTGCACTAACATACCAATATATCCTAGTTACCAGGTTTTATGCAATGAAAATGAGCCTTGGAAGTATTTCACCAAGTTTTCGGACGATATTCGTGATTTTCAAGGTAAAGGGTGCCGAAAAGGGTTCTATCTCTCGTATTTTTCAAATTTCTTATCAAACTAACCTATAACTTTAACTAACATACCAATATAGCCTAGTTACAAGTGTTCATGCATTGAAAACGAGCCTTAGAAGCATTTCACGATGTTTTGGGATGATGTTCGTGAGTTTCAAGGGAAACGAGACCGAAAAGGATTCTATCTCTCGTATTTTCCACATTTCTTATCAAACCAACCTATAACTTGCACTAACATACCAATATAGCCAAGTTACAAGTGCTTTTGCATTGAAAACGAGCCCTAAAAGTATTTCACCAAGTTTTGGAATGATGTTTGTGATTTTCAAGGGAAAGGGTGCCGAAAAGGGTTCTGCCTCTCGTATTTTTCAAATTTCTTATCAAACTAACCTATAACTTGCACTAACATACCAATATATCCTAGTTACCAGGTTTTATGCAATGAAAAGGAGCCTTGGAAGTATTTCACCAATTTTTCGGACGATGTTCGTGATTTTCAAGGTAAAGGGTTCTGCCTCTCGTATTTTTCAAATTTCTTATCAAACTAACCTATAACTTTAACTAACATACCAATATAGCCTAGTTACAAGTGTTCATGCATTGAGAACGAGCCTTAGAAGCATTTCACGATGTTTTGGGATGATGTTCGTGAGTTTCAAGGGAAACGAGACCGAAAAGGATTCTATCTCTCGTATTTTCCACATTTCTTATCAAACCAACCTATAATTTGCACTAATATACCAATATAGCCTAGTTACAAGTGCTTTTGCATTGAAAACGAGCCCTAAAAGTATTGCACCAAGTTTTGGAATGATGTTCGTGATTTTCAAGGGAAAGGGTGTCGAAAAGGGTTCTGCCTTTCGTATTTTTCAAATTTCTTTTCAAACTAACCTATAACTTGCACTAACATACCAATATATCCTAGTTACCAGGTTTTATGCAATGAAAAGGAGCCTTGGAAGTATTTCACTAAGTTTTCGGACGATGTTCGTGATTCTCAAGGTAAAGGGTGCCGAAAAGGGTTCTATCTCTCGTATTTTTCAAATTTCTTATCAAACTAACCTATAACTTTAACTAACATACCAATATAGCCTAGTTACAAGTGTTCATGCATTGAAAACGAGCCTTAGAAGCATTTCAAGATGTTTTGGGATGATGTTCGTGAGTTTCAAGGGAAACGAGACCGAAAAGGATTCTATCTCTCGTATTTTCCACATTTCTTATCAAACCAACCTATAACTTGCACTAACATACCAATATAGCCTAGTTACAAGTGCTTTTGCATTGAAAACGAGCCCTAAAAGTATTTCACCAAGTTTTGGAATGATGTTCGTGATTTTCAAGGGAAAGGGTGCCGAAAAGGGTTCTGCCTCTCGTATTTTTCAAATTTCTTATCAAACTAACCTATAACTTTAACTAACATACCAATATAGCCTAGTTACAAGTGTTCATGCATTGAAAACGAGCCTTAGAAGCATTTCACGATGTTTTGGGATGATGTTCGTGAGTTTCAAGGGAAACGAGACCGAAAAGGATTCTATCTCTCGTATTTTCCACATTTCTTATCAAACCAACCTATAACTTGCACTAACATACCAATATAGCCAAGTTACAAGTGCTTTTGCATTGAAAACGAGCCCTAAAAGTATTTCACCAAGTTTTGGAATGATGTTCGTGATTTTCACGGGAAAGGGTGCCGAAAAGGGTTCTCCCTCTCGTATTTTTCAAATTTCTTATCAAACTAACCTATAACTTGCACTAACATACCAATATATCCTAGTTACCAGGTTTTATGCAATGAAAACGAGCCTTGGAAGTATTTCACTAAGTTTTCGGACGATGTTCGAGATTTTCAAGGTAAAGGGTGCCGAAAAGGGTTCTATCTCTCGTATTTTTCAAATTTCTTATCAAACTAACCTATAACTTTAACTAACATACCAATATAGCCTAGTTACAAGTGTTCATGCATTGAAAACGAGCCTTAGAAGCATTTCACGATGTTTTGGGATGATGTTCGTGAGTTTCAAGGGAAACGAGACCGAAAAGGATTCTATCTCTCGTATTTTCCACATTTCTTATCAAACCAACCTATAACTTGCACTAACATACCAATATAACCTAGTTACAAGTGCTTTTGCATTGAAAACGAGCCCTAAAAGTATTTCACCAAGTTTTGGAATGATGTTCGTGATTTTCAAGGGAAAGGGTGCCGAAAAGGGTTCTGCCTCTCGTATTTTTCAAATTTCTTATCAAACTAACCTATAACTTGCACTAATATACCAATATATCCTAGTTACCAGGTTTTATGCAATGAAAACGAACCTTGGAAGTATTTCACCAAGTTTTCGGACGATGTTCGTGATTTTCAAGGTAAAGGGTGCCGAAAAGGGTTCTATTTCTCGTATTTTTCAAATTTCTTATCAAACTAACCTATAACTTTAACTAACATACCAATATAGCCTAGTTACAAGTGTTCATGCATTGAAAATGAGCCTTAGAAGCATTTCACGATGTTTTGGGATGATGTTCGTGAGTTTCAAGGGAAACGAGACCGAAAAGGGTTCTACCTCTCGTATTTTCCACATTTCTTATCAAACCAACCTATAACTTGCACTAACATACCAATTTAGCCTAGTTACAAGTGTTTATGCAGTGAAAACGTGCCTTAAAAGTATTTCACCAAGTTTTGGAATGATTTTGGTGATTTTCAAGGGAAAGAGTGCCGAAAAGGGTTCTATCTCTCGTATTTTCCACATTTCTTATCAAACTAACCTATAACTTGCACTAACATACCATTATATCCTAGTTACCAGGTTTTATTCAATGAAACGAGCCTTGGAAGTATTTCACCAAGTTTTCGGACGATGTTCGTGATTTTAAAGGTAAAGGGTGCCGAAAAGGGTTCTATCTCTCGTATTTTTCAAATTTCTTATCAAACTAACCTATAACTTTAACTAACATACCAATATAGCCTAGTTACAAGTGTTCATGAATTGAAAACGAGCCTTAGAAGCATTTCACGATGTTTTGGGATGATGTTCGTGAGTTTCAAGGGAAACGAGATCGAAAAGGATTCTATCTCTCGTATTTTCCACATTTCTTATCAAACCAACCTATAACTTGCACTAACATACCAATATAGCCTAGTTACAAGTGCTTTTGCATTGAAAACGAGCCCTAAAAGTATTTCACCAAGTTTTGGAATGATGTTCGTGATTTTCAAGGGAAAGGGTGCCGAAAAGGGTTCTCCCTCTCGTATTTTTCAAATTTCTAATCAAACTAACCTATAACTTGCACTAACATACCAATATATCCTAGTTACCAGGTTTTATGCAATGAAAACGAGCCTTGGAAGTATTTCACTAAGTTTTCGGACGATGTTCGTGATTTTCAAGGTAAAGGGTGCCGAAATGGGTTCTATCTCTCGTATTTTTCAAATTTTTAATCAAACTAACCTATAACTTTAACTAACATACTAATATAGCCTAGTTACAAGTGTTCATGCATTGAAAACGAGCCTTAGAAGCATTTCACGATGTCTTGGGATGATGTTCGTGAGTTTCAAGGGAAACGAGACCGAAAAGGATTCTATCTCTCGTATTTTCCACATTTCTTATCAAACCAACCTATAACTTGCACTAACATACCAATATAGCCAAGTTACAAGTGCTTTTGCATTGAAAATGAGCCCTAAAAGTATTTCACCAAGTTTTGGAATGATGTTCGTGATTTTCAAGGGAAAGGGTGCCGAAAAGGGTTCTGCCTCTCGTATTTTTCAAATTTCTTATCAAACTAACCTATAACTTGCACTAACATACCAATATATGCTAGTTACCAGGTTTTACGCAATGAAAACGAGCCATGGAAGTATTTCACTAAGTTTTCGGACTATGTTCGTGATTTTCAAGGTAAAGGGTGCCGAAAAGGGTTCTATCTCTCGTATTTTTCAAATTTCTTATCAAACTAACCTATAACTTTAACTAACATACCAATATAGCCTAGTTACAAGTGTTCATGCATTGAAAACGAGCCTTAGAAGCATTTCACGATGTTTTGGGATGATGTTTGTGAGTTTCAAGGGAAACGAGACCGAAAAGGATTCTATCTCTCGTATTTTCCGCATTTCTTATCAAACCAACCTATAACTTGCACTAACATACCAATATAGCCTAGTTACAAGTGCTTTTGCATTGAAAACGAGCCCTAAAAGTATTTCACCAAATTTTGGAATGATGTTCGTGATTTTCAAGGGAAAGGGTGCCGAAAAGGGTTCTGCCTCTCGTATTTTTCAAATTTCTTATCAAACTAACCTATAACTTGCACTAACATACCAATATATCCTAGTTACCAGGTTTTACGCAATGAAAACGAGCCTTGGAAGTATTTCACTAAGTTTTCGGACGATGTTCGTGATTTTCAAGGTAAAGGGTGCCGAAAAGGGTTCTATCTCTCGTATTTTTCAAATTTCTTATCAAACTAACCTATAACTTTAACTAACATACCAATATAGCCAAATTACAAGTTTCATGCATTGAAAACGAGCCTTAGAAGCATTTCACGATGTTTTGGGATGATGTTCGTGAGTTTCAAAGGAAACGAGACCGAAAAGGATTTTATCTCTCGTATTTTCCACACTTCGTATCAAACCAACCTAAAACTTGCACTAACATACCAATATAGCCTAGTTACAAGTGCTTTTGCATTGAAAATGAGCCTTAAAAGTATTTCACCAAGTTTGGGACGATGTTCGTGATTTTCAAGGGAAAGGGTGCCGAAAGGGATTCTACCTCTCGTATTTTCCACATTTCTTATCAAACTAACCTATAACTTGCACTAACATATCAATATAGCCTAGTTCCAAGTGTTCATCCATTCAAAATGAGCCTTACAACCATTTCACTTAGTTTTGGGACGATGTTCGTGATTTTCAAGGGAAAGGGTGTCAAAAAGGGTTCTACCTCTCGTATTTTCCACATTTCTTATCAAACCAACCTATAACTTGCACTAACATACCAATTTAGCCTAGTTACAAGAGTTGATGCAGTGAAAACGTGCCTTAAAAGCATTTCACCAAGTTTTGAAATGATTTTCATGATTTTCAAGGGAAAGAGTGCCGAAAAGGGTTCTATCTCTCGTATTTTTCAAATTTCTTATCAAACTAAACTATAACTTGCACTAACATACCAATATATCCTAGTTACCAGGTTTTATGCAATGAAAACGAGCCTTGGAAGTATTTCACTAAGTTTTCGGACGATGTTCGTGATTTTCAAGGTAAAGGGTGCCGAAAAGGGTTCTATCTCTCGTATTTTTCAAATTTCTTATCAAACTAACCTATAACTTTAACTAACATACCAATATAGCCTAGTTACAAGTGTTCATGCTTTGAAAACGAGCCTTAGAAGCATTTGACGATGTTTTGGGATAATGTTCGTGAGTTTCAAGGGAAACGAGACCGAAAAGGATTCTATCTCTCGTATTTTCCACATTTCTTATCAAACCAACCTATAACTTGCACTAACATACCAATATAGCCTAGTTACAAGTGCTTTTGCATTGAAAACGAGCCCTAAAAGTATTTCACCAAGTTTTGGAATGATGTTCGTGATTTTCAAGGGAAAGGGTGCCGAAAAGGGTTCTCCCTCTCGTATTTTTAAAATTTCTTATCAAACTAACCTATAACTTGCACTAACATACCAATATATCCTAGTTACCAGGTTTTACGCAATGAAAACGAGCCTTGGAAGTATTTCTCTAAGTTTTCGGACGATGTTCGTGATTTTCAAGGTAAAGGGTGCCGAAAAGGGTTCTATCTCTCGTATTTTTCAAATTTCTTATCAAACTAACCTATAACTTTAACTAACATACCAATATAGCCTAGTTAAGAGTGTCATGCTTTGAAAACGAGCCTTAGAAGCATTTGACGATGTTTTGGGATAATGTTCATGAGTTTCAAGGGAAACGAGACCGAAAAGGATTCTATCTCTCGTATTTTCCACATTTCTTATCAAACCAACCTATAACATGCACTAACATACCAATATAGCCTTGTTACAAGAGCTTTTGCATTGAAAACGAGCCCTAAAAGTATTTCACCAAGTTTTGGAATGATGTTCGTGATTTTCAAGGGAAAGGGTGCCGAAAAGGGTTCTCCCTCTCGTATTTTTAAAATTTCTTATCAAACTAACCTATAACTTGCACTAACATACCAATATATCCTAGTTACCAGGTTTTATGCAATGAAAATGAGCCTTGGAAGTATTTCACTAAGTTTTCGGACGATGTTCGTGATTTTCAAGGTAAAGGGTGCCGAAAAGGGTTCTATCTCTCGTATTTTTCAAATTTCTTATCAAGCTAACCTATAACTTTAACTAACATACCAATATAGCCTAGTTACAAGTGTTCATGCTTTGAAAACGAGCCTTAGAAGCATTTGACGATGTTTTGGGATAATGTTCGTGAGTTTCAAGGGAAACGAGACCGAAAAGGATTCTATCTCTCGTATTTTCCACATTTCTTATCAAACCAACCTATAACTTGCACTAACATACCAATATAGCCTAGTTACAAGTGCTTTTGCATTGAAAACGAGCCCTAAAAGTATTTCACCAAGTTTTGGAATGATGTTCGTGATTTTCAAGGGAAAGGGTGCCGAAAAGGGTTCTCCCTCTCGTATTTTTAAAATTTCTTATCAAACTAACCTATAACTTGCACTAACATACCAATATATCCTAGTTACCAGGTTTTATGCAATGAAAACGAGCCTTGGAAGTATTTCACTAAGTTTTCGGATGATGTTCGTGATTTTCAAGGTAAAGGGTGCCGAAAAGGGTTCTATCTCTCGTATTTTTCAAATTTCTTATCAAACTAACCTATAACTTTAACTAACATACCAATATAGCCTAGATACAAGTGTCATGCTTTGAAAACGAGCCTTAGAAGCATTTGACGATGTTTTGGGATAATGTTCATGAGTTTCAAGGGAAACGAGACCGAAAAGGATTCTATCTCTCGTATTTTCCACATTTCTTATCAAACCAACCTATAACATGCACTAACATACCAATATAGCCTTGTTACAAGAGCTTTTGCATTGAAAACGAGCCCTAAAAGTATTTCACCAAGTTTTGGAATGATGTTCGTGATTTTCAAGGGAAAGGGTGCCGAAAAGGGTTCTCCCTCTCGTATTTTTCAAATTTCTTATCAAACTAACCTATAACTTGCACTAACATACCAATATAGCCTAGTTACCAGGTTTTATGCAATGAAACGTGCCTTGGAAGTATTTCACCAAGTTTTCGGACGATGTTCGTGATTTTAAAGGTAAAGGATGCCGAAAAGGGTTCTATCTCTCGTATTTTTCAAATTTCTTATCAAACTAACCTATAACTTTAACTAACATACCAATATAACCAAATTACAAGTTTCATGCATTGAAAACGAGCCTTAGAAGCATTTCACGATTTTTTGGGATGATGTTCGTGAGTTTCAAGGGAAACGAGACCGAAAAGGATTCTATCTCTCGTATTTTCCACACTTCATATCAAACCAACCTATAACTTGCACTAACATACCAATATAGCCTAGTTACAAGTGCTTTTGCATTGAAAATGAGCCTTAAAAGTATTTCACCAAGTTTGGGACGATGTTCGTGATTTTCAAGGGAAAGGGTGCCGAAAGGGATTCTACCTCTCGTATTTTCCACATTTCTTATCAAACTAACCTATAACTTGCACTAACATATCAATATAGCCTAGTTCCAAGTGTTCATGCATTGAAAACGAGCCTTACAACCATTTCACTAAGTTTTGGGATGATGTTCGTGATTTTCAAGGGAAAGGGTGTCAAAAAGGGTTCTACCTCTCGTATTTTCCACATTTCTTATCAAACCAACCTATAACTTGCACTAACATACCAATTTAGCCTAGTTACAAGTGTTTATGCAGTGAAAACGTGCCTTAAAAGCATTTCACTAAGTTTTCGAATGATTTTGGTGATTTTCAAGGGAAAGAGTGCCGAAAAGGGTTCTATCTCTCGTATTTTCCACATTTCTTATCAAACTAACCTATAACTTGCACTAACATACCAATATATCCTAGTTACCAGGTTTTATGCAATGAAAACGAGCCTTGGAAGTATTTCACTAAGTTTTCGGACGATGTTCGTGATTTTTAAGGTAAAGGGTGCCGAAAAGGGTTCTATCTCTCGTATTTTTCAAATTTCTTATCAAACTAACCTATAACTTTAACTAACATACCAATATAGCCTAGTTACAAGTGTTCATGCATTGAAAACGAGCCTTAGAAGCATTTCACGATGTTTTGGGATGATGTTCGTGAGTTTCAAGGGAAACGAGACCGAAAAGGATTCTATCTCTCGTATTTTCCACATTTCTTATCAAACCAACCTATAACTTGCACTAACATACCAATATAGCCTAGTTACAAGTGCTTTTGCATTGAAAACGAGCCCTAAAAGTATTTCACCAAGTTTTGGAATGATGTTCGTGATTTTCAAGGGAAAGGGTGCCGAAAAGGGTTTTGCGTCTCGTATTTTTCAAATTTCTTATCAAACTATCCTATAACTTGCACTAACATACCAATATATCCTAGTTACCAGGTTTTATGCAATGAAAACGAGCCTTGGAAGTATTTCACTAAGTTTTCGGACGATGTTCGTGATTTTCAAGGTAAAGGGTACCGAAAAGGGTTCTATCTCTCGTATTTTTCAAATTTCTTATCAAACTAACCTATAACTTTAACTAACATACCAATATAGCCTAGTTACAAGTGTTCATGCATTGAAAACGAGCCTTAGAAGCATTTCACGATGTTTGGGGATGATGTTCGTGAGTTTCAAGGGAAACGAGACCGAAAAGGATTCTATCTCTCGTATTTTCCACATTTCTTATCAAACCAACCTATAACTTGCACTAACATACCAATATAGCCTAGTTACAAGTGCTTTTGCATTGAAAACGAGCCCTAAAAGTATTTCACCAAGTTTTGGAATGATGTTCGTGATTTTCAAGGGAAAGGGTGCCGAAAAGGGTTCTGCCTCTCGTATTTTTCAAATTTCTTATCAAACTAACCTATAACTTGCACTAACATACCAATATATCCTAGTTACCAGGTTTTATGCAATGAAAACGAGCCTTGGAAGTATTTCACTAAGTTTTCGGACGATGTTCGTGATTTTCAAGGTAAAGGGTGCCGAAAAGGGTTCTATCTCTCGTATTTTTCAAATTTCTTATCAAACTAACCTATAACTTTAACTAACATACCAATATAGCCTAGTTACAAGTGTTCATGCATTGAAAACGAGCCTTAGAAGCATTTCACGATGTTTGGGGATGATGTTCGTGAGTTTCAATGGAAACGAGACCGAAAAGGATTCTATCTCTCGTATTTTCCACATTTCTTATCAAACCAACCTATAACTTGCACTAACATACCAATATAGCCTAGTTACAAGTGCTTTTGCATTGAAAACGAGCCCTAAAAGTATTTCACCAAGTTTTGGAATGATGTTCGTGATTTTCAAGGGAAAGGGTGCCGAAAAGGGTTCTGCCTCTCGTATTTTTCAAATTTCTTATCAAACTAACCTATAACTTGCACTAACATACCAATATATCCTAGTTACCAGGTTTTATGCAATGAAAACGAGCCTTGGAAGTATTTCACTAAGTTTTCGGACGATGTTCGTGATTTTCAAGGTAAAGGGTGCCGAAAAGGGTTCTATCTCTCGTATTTTTCAAATTTCTTATCAAACTAACCTATAACTTTAACTAACATACCAATATAGCCTAGTTACAAGTGTTCATGCATTGAAAACGAGCCTTAGAAGCATTTCACGATGTTTTGGGATGATTGATGTGAATCTAGGTATTGAAACCTTAATCCACACAAAAGGGATAGAACTAGATAGAAAACCCTCTAAAGCTACGCACCAAAGGTTTAAAATCTAGGGCGAAAGTTTAAGAATTGATTAAAGCAAAGCACCCTCAATTCCTACACTTCCTCACGTGAATCTAAAGCTTTAAGCACCAATTCACAACTCTTTGTTACACACAAAGAAAAACAACAAACTCTCTAAGTTTATTGAAGAATATATAGAAAAGAATCTCCAAATCTGATTTTTCCAAGCTTGGGTGCACATCTATTTATACCCATAGCTTGAGAGTTTCAATCATATTATGACTAGGCCTCCTACTTCTAAAAGGACTCCTAATAACCAATAGGATAATACCACCTATTTATTACATAAACCTACTAAAACTCTAACACTATCTTATCTTAATTAGAATCTTATCCTACCTAAAAAGATAATATTACAATTTAACTACTCTAATCCTATTTTATTTAAAGTAAAACACTAAATATCCAATGCCATGTGTGTAGCCACGTCCATACCCATGCCATGTCACTTGCCATGTCACTTAAGTCGTAATAAAGCACCGATAAGATGTAATAAGCACATCTCAATGTAACAAGCACCTCCCCTTGTCTTAAAATTTTCCTCCTTGGTCAAAATTTTCAATCTTCGAAAATTACTCCAAGATTTTAGCTTTTGATCAAGGCCTTCCATCAATCATCACCTCCATGGCTTCCACACATTATAGAATCATAAAATCTGAAAATGAAAAGTTCAAAACACACCTATGCCTAAAATGAGAAAAACCCTATCAAATGAAATGGGAGAAAACTCATAGGCAAAACCAACTTATTCCCTATGTCCACCAATCCTCATTTACATTTGCATGTTATCATGCACATGCAAATGTTCCCCTTTGATGGCTAGAAGATTCGTGTCTCCATAAGCCAACAACTCTCCCATGGTAGCATTCTTCTTTAAAGCTTCAACCAATCCTTCGAATTTGGCATCCTCTATCATATCATCCTCCTCTTCTTCAAAAGAGTTTGTCCTCAAACTTCGAAGTTGATCATCAGGCACATAAGGTGCTAAGTCGCCTATATTGAATGTGGCATGAACTCCATAGTCTCCAGGCAACTGAAGCTTATATGCATAATCACCCACCTTACTGATGATTTTGAATGGACCATCACACCTAGGCATAAGCTTGTTCTTACGTCGATTAGGAAATCTTTCCTTCCTCAAGTGTAACCAAACCAAGTCTCCCTCCTTGTAAGTATGTTGAGTCTTGTGTTTGTTAGCTCTAGCCTTATAGATATCATTGACCTTCTCAATTCTTGCTCTCACTTGGGTGTGAAGCTTTTGCATATAGTCAACCTTGGCCTTCACATCCTTCTCTAATTCCCTTCCATCCACCAATAACACTCCCTTGCCATTATCTTTGTTAGAACGAGTTTTTAGTGCCATAAAAGGCTTCAAAGCAAATGCTTTGGCTTGTGCGTTCTTCCTCACAACATATATGTTTGTCCTTCCATCAAACTTTACAAATCTGTCATATTGCCAAGGTCTTCCCAAGAGAATATGACACGCATCCATGGGACAAACATCACAAAGCACTTGATCTTCATAATTGCCAATTTTGAATGAAATCAATGCTTGTTTACTAACCTTTACGTCACTTGAATTGCTAAGCCAATGGAGCTTATATGGTTGAGGATGGATTTGAGTGGGCACCTCCAACTTGTCCACCAAGAGTGTAGAAACCACGTTAGTGCAACTCCCCGAATCTATAATCACATCACATAGTCTTCCTTGGACATTGCATCTTGTGAGGAAGATTTTCTCCCTTTGGCTCTCCTCTAATGGTAAGGACTTGGATTGCAATGCCCTTCGCAATACTAGGCTAGATCCCCTAGTTTCTGCCATCACCTCCTCCACATCCTCCTCTAGGACTTCAGAAGATGTGTTACCTTCTTCCTCTTCAAGCTCATGCTCCTCTTCTTCAAAGGTTTCATCCTCCTCCCAAGTCCGAGTAGTAGCAATCCTAGCATGGGGACAATCCCGTTGGATATGGCCTTGTCCCTTACATTTGAAGCAAGTTCGTTGATCTCCCATAGGGGGCCTCGAACTTCCTCCCTTATCTTTCCCAAAAGATTGTGGCTTTATGGAATTCTCGAGATTAGGCTTCATATTAGACATCTCACGCACCCCTTTAGCTTCAAATGATCGAAAGATCCCTCTAGGTTTACGTGTTTGCCTTTCAACCCTAGTTGCTATTGTACACACCTCATCAAAGCTCCAATAGGGTTGTAATTCCACCTTTTCCTTGATTGGGTCATTTAACCCAGCCACAAAACGAGCCACCTTGTGGTCTTCTTTCTCCTCTAGCCCACACACCATGGCTAGATTTTCGAATTCCATCAAGTATTCCTCCACAGACCTCCTTTCTTGCTTCAAAGTATGCATTTTTATAAAATTGTTTTCTTCAAAGTCTTGAGGAACAAACCTTTTTTGCATGTACTTCTTTAGTTTTGTCCAAGATGAGATCTTGGAACGCCCCTCCTTTCTCCTCTTCTTTTGCAAACCTTCAAGCCACAAACTTGCATAAGAAGTGAGTTTGAGTTCAGCAACCTTAAAGGATCTATGATCATCATAGTTCTTATATCTGAAAATTCGTTCAACTCTACGGATCCAATCTAGGAATTTGTCTGGGTCCAAACTGCCATTGAACTCAGGGATTTCAAGTCTCAAGCTTTGATCCTCTTTCCCCCTTAAACTCTTTCTCCTACGCCCTTTATATGATTCCTCATCATCACCTGAGGAGGATGGGTCCCTCTTGCTAGGCCTCCTTGAGCTTCTAACACTGGATTCACCATCACTTTCGCTAGAGTTAGATTCATGAGAAGAGAGTTTACCTTTGCTTGAGGACTTTTCCTTCTTCCCCACGATTTGCAACAGCTCATTCATACGTTCCTTCAGTTCCTTCAACTCGCATTCCATGCACAAGGCTTTGGCTTCTTGTAAGGTTAAACCTTTTTTGAAGCCTGGTGGCATCTCATGTGCATCATCACCACTGGAATCCAAATTGCTTGAGTATTCTTCGAATCCTCTCAACGAGAGCACCAAAAGTTGATGTGAATCTAGGTATTGAAACCTTAATCCACACAAAAGGGATAGAACTAGATAGAAAACCCTCTAAAGCTACGCACCAAAGGTTTAAAATCTAGGGCGAAAGTTTAAGAATTGATTAAAGCAAAGCACCCTCAATTCCTACACTTCCTCACGTGAATCTAAAGCTTTAAGCACCAATTCACAACTCTTTGTTACACACAAAGAAAAACAACAAACTCTCTAAGTTTATTGAAGAATATATAGAAAAGAATCTCCAAATCTGATTTTTCCAAGCTTGGGTGCACATCTATTTATACCCATAGCTTGAGAGTTTCAATCATATTATGACTAGGCCTCCTACTTCTAAAAGGACTCCTAATAACCAATAGGATAATGCCACCTATTTATTACATAATCCTACTAAAACTCTAACACTATCTTATCTTAATTAGAATCTTATCCTACCTAAAAAGATAATATTACAATTTAACTACTCTAATCCTATTTTATTTAAAGTAAAACACTAAATATCCAATGCCATGTGTGTAGCCACGTCCATACCCATGCCATGTCACTTGCCATGTCACTTAAGTCGTAATAAAGCACCGATAAGATGTAATAAGCACATCTCAATGTAACAAGCACCTCCCCTTGTCTTAAAATTTTCCTCCTTGGTCAAAATTTTCAATCTTCGAAAATTACTCCAAGATTTTAGCTTTTGATCAAGGCCTTCCATCAATCATCACCTCCATGGCTTCCACACATTATAGAATCATAAAATCTGAAAATGGAAAGTTCAAAACACACCTATGCCAAAAATGAGAAAAACCCTATCAAATGAAATGGGAGAAAACTCATAGGCAAAACCAACTTATTCCCCATGTCCACCAATCCTCATTTACATTTGCATGTTATCATGCACATGCAAATGTTCCCCTTTGATGCACCTAGAAGATTCGTGTCTCCATAAGCCAACAACTCTCCCGTGGTAGCATTCTTCTTTAAAGCTTCATCCAATCCTTCGAATTTGGCATCCTCTATCATATCATTACAAGTGTTCATGCATTGAAAACGAGCCTTAGAAGCATTTCACGATGTTTTGGGATGATGTTCGTGAGTTTCAAGGGAAACGAGACCGAAAAGGATTCTATCTCTCGTATTTTCCACATTTCTTATCAAACCAACCTATAACTTGCACTAACATACCAATATAGCCTAGTTACAAGTGCTTTTGCATTGAAAACGAGCCCTAAAAGTTTTTCACCAAGTTTTGGAATGATGTTCGTGATTTTCAAGGGAAAGGGTGCCGAAAGGGATTCTACCTCTCGTATTTTCCACATTTCTTATCAAACTAACCTATAAGTTGCACTAACATATCAATATAGCCTAGTTACCAAGTTTTATGCAATGAAACAAGCCTTGGAAGTATTTCACCAAGTTTTCGGACGATGTTCGTGATTTTAAAGGTAAAGGGTGCCGAAAAGGGTTCTATCTCTCGTATTTTTCAAATTTCTTATCAAACTAACCTATAACTTTAACTAACATACCAATATAGCCAAATTACAAGTTTCATGCATTGAAAACGAGCCTTAGAAGCATTTCACGATGTTTTGGGATGATGTTCGTGAGTTTCAAGGGAAACGAGACCGAAAAGGATTCTATCTCTCGTATTTTCCACACTTCGTATCAAACCAACCTATAACTTGCACTAACATACCAATATAGCCTAGTTACAAGTGCTTTTGCATTGAAAATGAGCCTTAAAAGTATTTCACCAAGTTTGGGACGATGTTCGTGATTTTCAAGGGAAAGGGTGCCGAAAGGGATTCTACCTCTCGTATTTTCCACATTTCTTATCAAACTAACCTATAACTTGCACTAACATATCAATATAGCCTAGTTACCAAGTTTTATGCAATGAAACGAGCCTTGGAAGTATTTCACCAAGTTTTCGGACGATGTTCGTGATTTTAAAGGTAAAGGGTGCCGAAAAGGGTTCTATCTCTCGTATTTTTCAAATTTCTTATCAAACTAACCTATAACTTTAACTAACATACCAATATAGCCTAGTTACAAGTGTTCATGCATTGAAAACGAGCCTTAGAAGCATTTCACGATGTTTTGGGATGATGTTCGTGAGTTTCAAGGGAAACGAGACCGAAAAGGATTCTATCTCTCGTATTTTCCACATTTCTTATCAAACCAACCTATAACTTGCACTAACATACCAATATAGCCTAGTTACTAGTGCTTTTGCATTGAAAACGAGCCCTAAAAGTATTTCACCAAGTTTTGGAATGATGTTCGTGATTTTCAAGGGAAAGGGTGCCGAAAAGGGTTCTCCCTCTCGTATTTTTCAAATTTCTTATCAAACTAACCTATAACTTGCACTAACATACCAATATATCCTAGTTACCAGTTTTATGCAATGAAAACGAGCCTTGGAAGTATTTCACTAAGTTTTCGGACGATGTTCGTGATTTTCAAGGTAAAGGGTGCCGAAAAGGGTTCTATCTCTCGTATTTTTCAAATTTCTTATCAAACTAACCTATAACTTTAACTAACATACCAATATAGCCTAGTTACAAGTGTTCATGCATTGAAAACGAGCCTTAGAAGCATTTCACGATGTTTTGGGATGATGTTCGTGAGTTTCAAGGGAAACGAGACCGAAAAGGATTCTATCTCTCGTATTTTCCACATTTCTTATCAAACCAACCTATAACTTGCACTAACATACCAATATAGCCTAGTTACTAGTGCTTTTGCATTGAAAACGAGCCCTAAAAGTATTTCACCAAGTTTTGGAATGATGTTCGTGATTTTCAAGGGAAAGGGTGCCGAAAAGGGTTCTCCCTCTCGTATTTTTCAAATTTCTTATCAAACTAACCTATAACTTGCACTAACATACCAATATATCCTAGTTACCAGTTTTATGCAATGAAAACGAGCCTTGGAAGTATTTCACTAAGTTTTCGGACGATGTTCGTGATTTTCAAGGTAAAGGGTGCCGAAAAGGGTTCTATCTCTCGTATTTTTCAAATTTCTTATCAAACTAACCTATAACTTTAACTAACATACCAATATAGCCTAGTTACAAGTGTTCATGCATTGAAAACGAGCCTTAGAAGCATTTCACGATGTTTTGGGATGATGTTCGTGAGTTTCAAGGGAAACGAGACCGAAAAGGATTCTATCTCTCGTATTTTCCACATTTCTTATCAAACCAACCTATAACTTGCACTAACATACCAATATAGCCTAGTTACAAGTGCTTTTGCATTGAAAACGAGCCCTAAAAGTATTTCACCAAGTTTTGGAATGATGTTCGTGATTTTCAAGGGAAAGGGTGCCGAAAAGGAATCTCCCTCTCGTATTTTTCAAATTTCTTATCAAACTAACCTATAACTTGCACTAACATACAAATATATCCTAGTTACCAGGTTTTATGCAATGAAAACGAGCCTTGGAAGTATTTCACTAAGTTTTCGGACAATGTTCGTGATTTTCAAGGTAAAGGGTGCCGAAAAGGGTTCTATCTCTCGTATTTTTCAAATTTCTTATCAAACTAACCTATAACTTTAACTAACATACCAATATAGCCTAGTTACAAGTGTTCATGCATTGAAAACGAGCCTTAGAAGCATTTCACGATGTTTTGGGATGATGTTCGTGAGTTTCAAGGGAAACGAGACCGAAAAGGATTCTATCTCTCGTATTTTCCACATTTCTTATCAAACCAACCTATAACTTGCACTAACATACCAATATAGCCTAGTTACAAGTGCTTTTGCATTGAAAACGAGCCCTAAAAGTTTTTCACCAAGTTTTGGAATGATGTTCGTGATTTTCAAGGGAAAGGGTGCCGAAAGGGATTCTACCTCTCGTATTTTCCACATTTCTTATCAAACTAACCTATAACTTGCACTAACATATCAATATAGCCTAGTTACCAAGTTTTATGCAATGAAACGAGCCTTGGAAGTATTTCACCAAGTTTTCGGACGATGTTCGTGATTTTAAAGGTAAAGGGTGCCGAAAAGGGTTCTATCTCTCGTATTTTTCAAATTTCTTATCAAACTAACCTATAACTTTAACTAACATACCAATATAGCCTAGTTACAAGTGTTCATGCATTGAAAACGAGCCTTAGAAGCATTTCACGATGTTTTGGGATGATGTTCGTGAGTTTCAAGGGAAACGAGACCGAAAAGGATTCTATCTCTCGTATTTTCCACATTTCTTATCAAACCAACCTATAACTTGCACTAACATACCAATATAGCCTAGTTACAAGTGCTTTTGCATTGAAAACGAGCCCTAAAAGTATTTCACCAAGTTTTGGAATGATGTTCGTGATTTTCAAGGGAAAGGGTGCCGAAAAGGGTTCTCCCTCTCGTATTTTTCAAATTTCTTATCAAACTAACCTATAACTTGCACTAACATACCAATATATCCTAGTTACCAGGTTTTATGCAATGAAAACGAGCCTTGGAAGTATTTCACTAAGTTTTCGGACGATGTTCGTGATTTTCAAGGTAAAGGGTGCCGAAAAGGGTTCTATCTCTCGTATTTTTCAAATTTCTTATCAAACTAACCTATAACTTTAACTAACATACCAATATAGCCTAGTTACAAGTGTTCATGCATTGAAAACGAGCCTTAGAAGCATTTCACGATGTTTTGGGATGATGTTCGTGAGTTTCAAGGGAAACGAGACCGAAAAGGATTCTATCTCTCGTATTTTCCACATTTTTTATCAAACCAACCTATAACTTGCACTAACATACCAATATAGCCTAGTTACAAGTGCTTTTGCATTGAAAACGAGCCCTAAAAGTATTTCACCAAGTTTTGGAATGATGTTCGTGATTTTCAAGGGAAAGGGTGCCGAAAAGGGTTCTCCCTCTCGTATTTTTCAAATTTCTTATCAAACTAACCTATAACTTGCACTAACATACAAATATATCCTAGTTACCAGGTTTTATGCAATGAAAACGAGCCTTGGAAGTATTTCACTAAGTTTTCGGACCATGTTCGTGATTTTCAAGGTAAAGGGTGCCGAAAAGGGTTCTATCTCTCGTATTTTTCAAATTTCTTATCAAACTAACCTATAACTTTAACTAACATACCAATATAGCCTAGTTACAAGTGTTCATGCATTGAAAACGAGCCTTAGAAGCATTTCACGATGTTTTGGGATGATGTTCGTGAGTTTCAAGGGAAACGAGACCGAAAAGGATTCTATCTCTCGTATTTTCCACATTTCTTATCAAACCAACCTATAACTTGCACTAACATACCAATATAGCCTAGTTACAAGTGCTTTTGCATTGAAAACGAGCCCTAAAAGTTTTTCACCAAGTTTTGGAATGATGTTCGTGATTTTCAAGGGAAAGGGTGCCGAAAGGGATTCTACCTCTCGTATTTTCCACATTTCTTATTAAACTAACCTATAACTTGCACTAACATATCAATATAGCCTAGTTACCAAGTTTTATGCAATGAAACAAGCCTTGGAAGTATTTCACCAAGTTTTCGGACGATGTTCGTGATTTTAAAGGTAAAGGGTGCCGAAAAGGGTTCTATCTCTCGTATTTTTCAAATTTCTTATCAAACTAACCTATAACTTTAACTAACATACCAATATAGCCAAATTACAAGTTTCATGCATTGAAAACGAGCCTTAGAAGCATTTCACGATGTTTTGGGATGATGTTCGTGAGTTTCAAGGGAAACGAGACCGAAAAGGATTCTATCTCTCGTATTTTCCACACTTCGTATCAAACCAACCTATAACTTGCACTAACATACCAATATAGCCTAGTTACAAGTGCTTTTGCATTGAAAATGAGCCTTAAAAGTATTTCACCAAGTTTGGGACGATGTTCGTGATTTTCAAGGGAAAGGGTGCCGAAAGGGATTCTACCTCTCGTATTTTCCACATTTCTTATCAAACTAACCTATAACTTGCACTAACATATCAATATAGCCTAGTTACCAAGTTTTATGCAATGAAACGAGCCTTGGAAGTATTTCACCAAGTTTTCGGACGATGTTCGTGATTTTAAAGGTAAAGGGTGCCGAAAAGGGTTCTATCTCTCGTATTTTTCAAATTTCTTATCAAACTAACCTATAACTTTAACTAACATACCAATATAGCCTAGTTACAAGTGTTCATGCATTGAAAACGAGCCTTAGAAGCATTTCACGATGTTTTGGGATGATGTTCGTGAGTTTCAAGGGAAACGAGACCGAAAAGGATTCTATCTCTCGTATTTTCCACATTTCTTATCAAACCAACCTATAACTTGCACTAACATACCAATATAGCCTAGTTACTAGTGCTTTTGCATTGAAAACGAGCCCTAAAAGTATTTCACCAAGTTTTGGAATGATGTTCGTGATTTTCAAGGGAAAGGGTGCCGAAAAGGGTTCTCCCTCTCGTATTTTTCAAATTTCTTATCAAACTAACCTATAACTTGCACTAACATACCAATATATCCTAGTTACCAGGTTTTATGCAATGAAAACGAGCCTTGGAAGTATTTCACTAAGTTTTCGGACGATGTTCGTGATTTTCAAGGTAAAGGGTGCCGAAAAGGGTTCTATCTCTCGTATTTTTCAAATTTCTTATCAAACTAACCTATAACTTTAACTAACATACCAATATAGCCTAGTTACAAGTGTTCATGCATTGAAAACGAGCCTTAGAAGCATTTCACGATGTTTTGGGATGATGTTCGTGAGTTTCAAGGGAAACGAGACCGAAAAGGATTCTATCTCTCGTATTTTCCACATTTCTTATCAAACCAACCTATAACTTGCACTAACATACCAATATAGCCTAGTTACAAGTGCTTTTGCATTGAAAACGAGCCCTAAAAGTATTTCACCAAGTTTTGGAATGATGTTCGTGATTTTCAAGGGAAAGGGTGCCGAAAAGGAATCTCCCTCTCGTATTTTTCAAATTTCTTATCAAACTAACCTATAACTTGCACTAACATACAAATATATCCTAGTTACCAGGTTTTATGCAATGAAAACGAGCCTTGGAAGTATTTCACTAAGTTTTCGGACAATGTTCGTGATTTTCAAGGTAAAGGGTGCCGAAAAGGGTTCTATCTCTCGTATTTTTCAAATTTCTTATCAAACTAACCTATAACTTTAACTAACATACCAATATAGCCTAGTTACAAGTGTTCATGCATTGAAAACGAGCCTTAGAAGCAATTCACGATGTTTTGGGATGATGTTCGTGAGTTTCAAGGGAAACGAGACCGAAAAGGATTCTATCTCTCGTATTTTCCACATTTCTTATCAAACCAACCTATAACTTGCACTAACATACCAATATAGCCTAGTTACAAGTGCTTTTGCATTGAAAACGAGCCCTAAAAGTTTTTCACCAAGTTTTGGAATGATGTTCGTGATTTTCAAGGGAAAGGGTGCCGAAAGGGATTCTACCTCTCGTATTTTCCACATTTCTTATCAAACTAACCTATAACTTGCACTAACATATCAATATAGCCTAGTTACCAAGTTTTATGCAATGAAACGAGCCTTGGAAGTATTTCACCAAGTTTTCGGACGATGTTCGTGATTTTAAAGGTAAAGGGTGCCGAAAAGGGTTTTATCTCTCGTATTTTTCAAATTTCTTATCAAACTAACCTATAACTTTAACTAACATACCAATATAGCCTAGTTACAAGTGTTCATGCATTGAAAACGAGCCTTAGAAGCATTTCACGATGTTTTGGGATGATGTTCGTGAGTTTCAAGGGAAACGAGACCGAAAATGATTCTATCTCTCGTATTTTCCACATTTCTTATCAAACCAACCTATAACTTGCACTAACATACCAATATAGCCTAGTTACAAGTGCTTTTGCATTGAAAACGAGCCCTAAAAGTATTTCACCAAGTTTTGGAATGATGTTCGTGATTTTCAAGGGAAAGGGTGCCGAAAATGGTTCTCCCTCTCGTATTTTTCAAATTTCTTATCAAACTAACCTATAACTTGCACTAACATACAAATATATCCTAGTTACCAGGTTTTATGCAATGAAAACGAGCCTTGGAAGTATTTCACTAAGTTTTCGGACAATGTTCGTGATTTTCAAGGTAAAGGGTGCCGAAAAGGGTTCTATCTCTCGTATTTTTCAAATTTCTTATCAAACTAACCTATAACTTTAACTAACATACCAATATAGCCTAGTTACAAGTGTTCATGCATTGAAAACGAGCCTTAGAAGCATTTCACGATGTTTTGGGATGATGTTCGTGAGTTTCAAGGGAAACGAGACCGAAAAGGATTCTATCTCTCGTATTTTCCACATTTCTTATCAAACCAACCTATAACTTGCACTAACATACCAATATAGCCTAGTTACAAGTGCTTTTGCATTGAAAACGAGCCCTAAAAGTTTTTCACCAAGTTTTGGAATGATGTTCGTGATTTTCAAGGGAAAGGGTGCCGAAAGGGATTCTACCTCTCGTATTTTCCACATTTCTTATCAAACTAACCTATAACTTGCACTAACATATCAATATAGCCTAGTTACCAAGTTTTATGCAATGAAACAAGCCTTGGAAGTATTTCACCAAGTTTTCGGACGATGTTCGTGATTTTAAAGGTAAAGGGTGCCGAAAAGGGTTCTATCTCTCGTATTTTTCAAATTTCTTATCAAACTAACCTATAACTTTAACTAACATACCAATATAGCCAAATTACAAGTTTCATGCATTGAAAACGAGCCTTAGAAGCATTTCACGATGTTTTGGGATGATGTTCGTGAGTTTCAAGGGAAACGAGACCGAAAAGGATTCTATCTCTCGTATTTTCCACACTTCGTATCAAACCAACCTATAACTTGCACTAACATACCAAT
Source organism: Dysphania ambrosioides (assembly GCA_026401315.1). NCBI lineage: Eukaryota > Viridiplantae > Streptophyta > Magnoliopsida > Caryophyllales > Amaranthaceae > Dysphania > Dysphania ambrosioides. The sequence continues at coordinate 11,057,257 of CM048662.1, forward strand.
ATAGCCTAGTTACAAGTGCTTTTGCATTGAAAATGAGCCTTAAAAGTATTTCACCAAGTTTGGGACGATGTTCGTGATTTTCAAGGGAAAGGGTGCCGAAAGGGATTCTACCTCTCGTATTTTCCACATTTCTTATCAAACTAACCTATAACTTGCACTAAAATATCAATATAGCCTAGTTCCAAGTGTTCATGCATTGAAAACGAGCCTTACAACCATTTCACTAAGTTTTGGGACGATGTTCGTGATTTTCAAGGGAAAGGGTGTCAAGAAGGGTTCTACCTCTCGTATTTTCCACATTTCTTATCAAACCAACCTATAACTTGCACTAACATACCAATATAGCCTAGTTACAAGTGCTTTTGCATCCAAAACGAGCCCTAAAGTATTTCACCAAGTTTTGGAATGATGTTCGTGATTTTCAAGGGAAAGAGTAACGAAAAGGGTTCTATCTCTCGTATTTTTCAAATTTCTTATCAAACTAAACTATAACTTGCACTAACATACCAATATATCCTAGTTACCAGGTTTTATGCAATGAAAACGAGCCTTGGAAGTATTTCACTAAGTTTTCGGACGATGTTCGTGATTTTCAAGGTAAAGGGTGCCGAAAAGGGTTCTATCTCTCGTATTTTTCAAATTTCTTATCAAACTAACCTATAACTTTAACTAACATACCAATATAGCCTAGTTACAAGTGTTTATGCAGTGAAAACGTGCCTTAGAAGCATTTCACCAAGTTTTGGAATGATTTTCGTGATTTTCAAGGGAAAGAGTGCCGAAAAGGGTTTTATCTCTCGTATTTTTCAAATTTCTTATCAAACTAAACTATAACTTGCACTAACATACCAATATATCCTAGCTACCAGGTTTTATGCAATGAAAACGAGCCTTACAACCATTTCACTAAGTTTTGGGACGATGGTCGTGATTTTCAAGGGAAAGGGTGTCGAAAAGGGTTATACCTCTCGTACTTTTCATATTTCTTATCAAAATAACCTATAACTTTAACTAACATACCAATTTAGCCTAGTTACAAGTGTTTATGCAGTGAAAATGTGCCTTAGAAGCATTTCACCAAGTTTTGGAATGATTTTCGTGATTTCCAAGGGAAAGAGTGCCGAAAAGGGTTCTATCTCTCGTATTTTTCAAATTTCTTATCAAACTAAACTATAACTTGCACTAACATACCAATATATCCTAGTTACCAGGTTTTATGCAATGAAAACGAGCCTTGGAAGTATTTCACTAAGTTTTCGGACGATGTTCGTGATTTTCAAGGTAAAGGGTGCCGAAAAGGGTTCTATATCTCGTATTTTTCAAATTTCTTATCAAACTAACCTATAACTTTAACTAACATACCAATATAGCATAGTTACAAGTGTTCATGCATTGAAAACGAGCCTTAGAAGCATTTCACGGTGTTTTGGGATAATGTTCGTGAGTTTCAAGGGAAACGAGACCGAAAAGGATTCTATCTCTCGTATTTTCCACATTTCTTATCAAACCAACCTATAACTTGCACTAACATACCAAAATAGCCTAGTTACAAGTGCTTTAGCATTGAAAATGAGCCCTAAAAGTATTTCACCAAGTTTTGGAATGATGTTCGTGATTTTCAAGGGAAAGGGTGCCGAAAAGGGTTATGCCTCTCGTATTTTTCAAATTTCTTATCAAACTAACCTATAACTTGCACTAACATACCAATATATCCTAGTTACCAGGTTTTATGCAATGAAAACGAGCCTTGGAAGTATTTCACTAAGTTTTCGGGCGATGTTCGTGATTTTCAAGGTAAAGGGTGCCGAAAAGGGTTCTATCTCTCGTATTTTTCAAATTTCTTATCAAACTAACCTATAACGTTAACTAACATACCAATATAGCCTAGTTACAAGTGTTCATGCATTGAAAACGAGCCTTAGAAGCATTTGACGATGTTTTGGGATGATGTTCGTGAGTTTCAAGGGAAACGAGACCGAAAAGGATTCTATCTCTCGTATTTTCCACATTTCTTATCAAACCAACCTATAACTTGCACTAACATACCAATTTAGCCTAGTTACAAGTGTTTATGCAGTGAAAACGTGCCTTAGAAGCATTTCACCAAGTTTTGGAATGATGTTCGTGATTATCAAGGGAAAGGGTGCCGAAAAGGGTTCTATCTCTCGTATTTTTCAAATTTCTTATCAAACTAACCTATAACTTGCACTAACATACCAATATATCCTAGTTACCAGGTTTTATGCAATGAAAACGAGTCTTGGAAGTATTTCACTAAGTTTTCGGACAATGTTCGTGATTTTCAAGGGAAAGGTTGCCGAAAAGGATTCTACCTCTCGTATTTTTCATATTTCTTATCAAACTAACCTATAACTTGCACTAACATACCAATATATCCTAGTTACCAGGTTTTATGCAATGAAAACGAGCCTTGGAAGTATTTCACTAAGTTTTCGGACGATGTTCGTGATTTTCAAGGTAAAGGGTGCCGAAAAGGGTTCTATCTCTCGTATTTTTCAAATTTCTTATCAAACGAACCTATAACTTTAACTAACATACCAATATAGTCTAGTTACAAGTGTTCATGAATTGAAAACGAGCCTTAGAAGCATTTCACGATGTTTTGGGATGATGTTCGTGAGTTTCAAGGGAAACGAGACCGAAAAGGATTCTATCTCTCGTATTTTCCACATTTCTTATCAAACCAACCTATAACTTGCACTAACATACCAATATAGCCTAGTTACAAGTGCTTTGTCATTGAAAACGAGCCTTAAAAGTATTTCACCAAGTTTTGAGACGATGTTCGTGATTTTCAAGGGAAAGGGTGCCGAAAAGGATTCTACCTCTCGTATTTTCCACATTTATTATCAAACTAACCTATAACTTGCACTAACATATCAATATAGCCTAGGTCCAAGTGTTCATGCATTGAAAACGAGCCTTACAACCATTTCACTAAGTTTTGGGACGATGTTCGTGATTTTCAAGGGAAAGGGTGTCGAAAAGGGTTCTACCTCTCGTATTTTTCATATTTCTTATCAAACTAACCTATAACTTGCACTAACATATCAATATAGCCTAGTTCCAAGTGTTCATGCATTGAAAACGAGCCTTACAAGCATTTCACTAAGTTTTGGGACGATGTTCGTGATTTTCAAGGGAAAGGGTGTCGAAAAGGATTCTACCTCTCGTATTTTTCATATTTCTTATCAAACTAACCTATAACTTGCACTAACATACCAATATATCCTAGTTACCAGGTTTTATGCAATGAAAACGAGCCTTAGAAGTATTTCACTAAGTTTTCGGACGATGTTCGTGATTTTCAAGGTAAAGGGTGCCGAAAAGGGTTCTATCTCTCGTATTTTTCAAATTTCTTATCAAACGAACCTATAACTTTAACTAACATACCAATATAGTCTAGTTACAAGTGTTCATGCATTGAAAACGAGCCTTAGAAGCATTTCACGATGTTTTGGGATGATGTTCGTGAGTTTCAAGGGAAACGAGACCGAAAAGGATTCTATCTCTCGTATTTTCCACATTTCTTATCAAACCAACCTATAACTTGCACTAACATACCAATATAGCCTAGTTACAAGTGCTTTTGCATTGAAAACGAGCCTTAAAAGTATTTCACCAAGTTTTGGGACGATGTTCGTGATTTTCAAGGGAAAGGGTGCCGAAAAGGATTCTACCTCTCGTATTTTCCACATTTCTTATCAAACTAACCTATAACTTGCACTAACATATCAATATAGCCTAGTTCCAAGTGTTCATGCATTGAAAACGAGCCTTACAACCATTTCACTAAGTTTTGGGACGATGTTTGTGTTTTTCAAGGGAAAGGGTGTCGAAAAGGGTTCTACCTCTCGTATTTTTTATATTTCTTATCAAACTAACCTATAACTTTAAATAACATACCAATTTAGCCTAGTTACAAGTGTTTATGCAGTGAAAACGTTCCTTAGAAGTATTTCACCAAGTTTTGGAATGATGTTCGTGATTATCAAGGGAAAGGGTGCCGAAAAGGGTTCTATCTCTCGTATTTTTCAAATTTCTTATCAAACTAACCTATAACTTGCACTAACATACCAATATATCCTAGTTACCAGGTTTTATGCAATGAAAACGAGCCTTGGAAGTATTTAACTAAGTTTTCGGACGATGTTCGTGATTTTCAAGGGAAAGGGTGCCGAAAAGGATTCTACCTCTCGTATTTTCCACATTTCTTATCAAACTAACCTATAACTTGCACTAACATATCAATATAGCCTAGTTCCAAGTGTTCATGCATTGAAAACGAGCCTTACAACCATTTCACTAAGTTTTGGGACGATGTTCGTGATTTTCAAGGGAAAGGGTGTCGAAAAGGGTTCTACCTCTCGTATTTTTTATATTTCTTATCAAACTAACCTATAACTTTAACTAACATACCAATTTAGCCTAGTTACAAGTGTTTATGCAGTGAAAACGTGCCTTAGAAGCATTTCACCAAGTTTTGGAATGATGTTCGTGATTTTCAAGGGAAAGGGTGCCGAAAAGGGTTCTATCTCGTATTTTTCAAATTTCTTATCAAACTAACCTATAACTTGCACTAACATACCAATATATCCTAGTTACCAGGTTTTATGCAATGAAAACGAGCCTTGGAAGTATTTCACCAAGTTTTCGGACGATGTTCGTGATTTTCAAGGGAAAGGGTGCCGAAAAGGATTCTACCTCTCGTATTTTCCACATTTCTTATCAAACTAACCTATAACTTGCACTAACATATCAATATAGCCTAGTTCCAAGTGTTCATGCATTGAAAACGAGCCTTACAACCATTTCACTAAGTTTTGGGACGATGTTCGTGATTTTCAAGGGAAAGGGTGTCGAAAAGGATTCTACCTCTCGTATTTTTCATATTTCTTATCAAACTAACCTATAACTTTAACTAACATACCAATTTAGCCTAGTTACAAGTGTTTATGCAGCGAAAACGTGCCTTAGAAGCATTTCACCAAGTTTTGGAATGATGTTCGTGATTTTCAAGGGAAAGGGTGCCGAAAAGGGTTCTATCTCGTATTTTTCAAATTTCTTATCAAACTAACCTATAACTTGCACTAACATACCAATATATCCTAGTTACCAGGTTTTATACAATGAAAAACGAGCCTTGGAAGTATTTCACTAAGTTTTCGGACGATGTTCGTGATTTTCAAGGTAAAGGGTGTCGAAAAGGGTTCTATCTCTCGTATTTTTCAAATTTCTTATCAAACTAACCTATAACTTTAACTAACATACTAATATAGCCTAGTTACAAGTATTCATGCATTGAAAACGAGCCTTGGAAGCATTTCACGATGTTTTGGGATGATGTTCGTGAGTTTCAAGGGAAACGAGACCGAAAAGGATTCTATCTCTCGTATTTTCCACATTTTTTATCAAACCAACCTATAACTTGCACTAACATACCAATATAGCCTAGTTACAAGTGCTTTTGCGTTGAAAATGAGCCTTAAAAGTATTTCACCAAGTTTTGGGACGATGTTCGTGATTTTCAAGGGAAAGGGTGCCGAAAAGGATTCTACCTCTCGTATTTTCCATATTTCTTATCAAACGAACCTATAACTTGCACTAACATATCAATATAGCCTAGTTCCAAGTGTTCATGCATTGAAAACGAGACTTACAACCATTTCACTAAGTTTTGGGATGATGTTCGTGATTTTCAAGGGAAACGGTGTCGAAAAGGGTTCTACCTCTCGTATTTTTCATATTTCTTATCAAACTAACTTATAACTTTAACTAACATACCAATATATCCTAGTTACTAGGTTTTATGCAATGAAAACAAGCCTTGGAAGTAGTTCACTAAGTTTTCGGACGTTGTTCGTGATTTTCAAGGTAAAGGGTGCCGAAAAGGGTTCTATCTCTCGTATTTTTCAAATTTCTTATCAAACTAACCTATAACTTTAACTAACATACCAATATAGCCCAGTTACAAGTGTTCATGCATTGAAAACGAGCCTTAGAAGCATTTCACGATGTTTTGGGATGATATTCGTGAGTTTCAAGGGAAACGAGACCGAAAAGGATTCTATCTCTCGTATTTTCCACATTTCTTATTAAATCAACCTATAACTTGCACTAACATACCAATATAGCCTAGTTACAAGTGCTTTGTCATTGAAAACGAGCCTTAAAAGTATTTCACCAAGTTTTGAGACGATGTTCGTGATTTTCAAGGGAAAGGGTGCCGAAAAGGATTCTACCTCTCGTATTTTCCACATTTCTTATCAAACTAACCTATAACTTGCACTAACATATCAATATAGCCTAGGTCCAAGTGTTCCTTCATTGAAAACGAGCCTTACAACCATTTCACTAAGTTTTGGGACGATGTTCGTGATTTTCAAGGGAAAGGGTGTCGAATAGGGTTTTACCTCTCGTATTTTTCATATTTCTTATCAAACTAACCTATAACTTGCACTAACATACCAATATATCCTAGTTACCAGGTTTTATGCAGTGAAAACGTGCCTTAGAAGCATTTCACCAAGTTTTGGAATGATGTTCGTGATTTTCAAGGGAAAGGGTGCCGAAAAGGGTTCTATCTCGTATTTTTCAAATTTCTTATCAAACTAACCTATAACTTGCACTAACATACCAGTATATCCTAGTTACCAGGTTTTATGCAATGAAAACGAGCCTTGGAAGTATTTCACTAAGTTTTCGGACGATGTTCGTGATTTTCAAGGTAAAGGGTGCCGAAAAGGGTTCTATCTCTCGTATTTTTCAAATTTCTTATCAAACTAACCTATAACTTGCACTAACATACCAATATAGCCTAGTTACAAGTATTCATGCATTGAAAACGAGCCTTAGAAGCATTTCACGATGTTTTGGGATGATGTTCGTGAGTTTCAAGGGAAACGAGACCGAAAAGGATTCTATCTCTCGTATTTTCCACATTTCTTATCAAACCAACCTATAACTTGCACTAACATACCAATATAGCCTAGTTACAAGTGCTTTTGCATTGAAAACGAGCCTTAAAAGTATTTCACCAAGTTTTGGGACGATGTTCGTGATTTTCAAGGGAAAGGGTGCCGAAAAGGATTCTACCTCTCGTATTTTCCACATTTCTTATCAAACTAACCTATAACTTGCACTAACATATCAATATAGCCTAGTTCCAAGTGTTCATGCATTGAAAACGAGCCTTACAACCATTTCACTAAGTTTTGGGACGATGTTTGTGATTTTCAAGGGAAAGGGTGTCGAAAAGGGTTCTACCTCTCGTATTTTTTATATTTCTTATCAAACTAACCTATAACTTTAAATAACATACCAACTTAGCCTAGTTACAAGTGTTTATGCAGTGAAAACGTTCCTTAGAAGCATTTCACCAAGTTTTGGAATGATGTTCGTGATTATCAAGGGAAAGGGTGCCGAAAAGGGTTCTATCTCTCTTATTTTTCAAATTTCTTATCAAACTAACCTATAACTTGCACTAACATACCAATATATCCTAGTTACCAGGTTTTATGCAATGAAAACGAGCCTTGGAAGTATTTCACTAAGTTTTCGGACGATGTTCGTGATTTTCAAGGGAAAGGGTGCCGAAAAGGATTCTACCTCTCGTATTTTCCACATTTCTTATCAAACTAACCTATAACTTGCACTAACATATCAATATAGCCTAGTTCCAAGTGTTCATGCATTGAAAACGAGCCTTACAACCATTTCACTAAGTTTTGGGACGATGTTCGTGATTTTCAAGGGAAAGGGTATCGAAAAGGATTCTACCTCTCGTATTTTTCATATTTCTTATCAAACTAACCTATAACTTTAACTAACATACCAATTTAGCCTAGTTACAAGTGTTTATGCAGTGAAAACGTGCCTTAGAAGCATTTCACCAAGTTTTGGAATGATGTTCGTGATTTTCAAGGGAAAGGGTGCCGAAAAGGGTTCTATCTCGTATTTTTCAAATTTCTTATCAAACTAACCTATAACTTGCACTAACATACCAGTATATCCTAGTTACCAGGTTTTATGCAATGAAAACGAGCCTTGGAAGTATTTCACTAAGTTTTCGGACGATGTTCGTGATTTTCAAGGTAAAGGGTGCCGAAAAGGGTTCTATCTCTCGTATTTTTCAAATTTCTTATCAAACTAACCTATAACTTGCACTAACATACCAATATAGCCTAGTTACAAGTATTCATGCATTGAAAACGAGCCTTAGAAGCATTTCACGATGTTTTGGGATGATGTTCGTGAGTTTCAAGGGAAACGAGACCGAAAAGGATTCTATCTCTCGTATTTTCCACATTTCTTATCAAACCAACCTATAACTTGCACTAACATACCAATATAGCCTAGTTACAAGTGCTTTTGCATTGAAAACGAGCCTTAAAAGTATTTCACCAAGTTTTGGGACGATGTTCGTGATTTTCAAGGGAAAGGGTGCCGAAAAGGATTCTACCTCTCGTATTTTCCACATTTCTTATCAAACTAACCTATAACTTGCACTAACATATCAATATAGCCTAGTTCCAAGTGTTCATGCATTGAAAACGAGCCTTACAACCATTTCACCAAGTTTTGGGATGATGTTCGTGATTTTCAAGGGAAAGGGTGTCGAAAAGGGTTCTACCTCTCGTATTTTTTATATTTCTTATCAAACTAACCTATAACTTTAAATAACATACCAACTTAGCCTAGTTACAAGTGTTTATGCAGTGAAAACGTTCCTTAGAAGCATTTCACCAAGTTTTGGAATGATGTTCGTGATTATCAAGGGAAAGGGTGCCGAAAAGGGTTCTATCTCTCGTATTTTTCAAATTTCTTATCAAACTAACCTATAACTTGCACTAACATACCAATTTATCCTAGTTACCAGGTTTTATGCAATGAAAACGAGCCTTGGAAGTATTTCACTAAGTTTTCGGACGATGTTCGTGATTTTCAAGGGAAAGGGTGCCGAAAAGGATTCTACCTCTCGTATTTTCCACATTTCTTATCAAACTAACCTATAACTTGCACTAACATATCAATATAGCCTAGTTCCAAGTGTTCATGCATTGAAAACGAGCCTTACAACCATTTCACTAAGTTTTGGGACGATGTTTGTGATTTTCAAGGGAAAGGGTATCGAAAAGGATTCTACCTCTCGTATTTTTCATATTTCTTATCAAACTAACCTATAACTTTAACTAACATACCAATTTAGCCTAGTTACAAGTGTTTATGCAGTGAAAACGTGCCTTAGAAGCATTTCACCAAGTTTTGGAATGATGTTCGTGATTTTCAAGGGAAAGGGTGCCGAAAAGGGTTCTATCTCGTATTTTTCAAATTTCTTATCAAACTAACCTATAACTTGCACTAACATACCAGTATATCCTAGTTACCAGGTTTTATGCAATGAAAACGAGCCTTGGAAGTATTTCACTAAGTTTTCGGACGATGTTCGTGATTTTCAAGGTAAAGGGTGCCGAAAAGGGTTCTATCTCTCGTATTTTTCAAATTTCTTATCAAACTAACCTATAACTTGCACTAACATACCAATATAGCCTAGTTACAAGTATTCATGCATTGAAAATGAGCCTTAGAAGCATTTCACGATGTTTTGGGATGATGTTCGTGAGTTTCAAGGGAAACGAGACCGAAAAGGATTCTATCACTCGTATTTTCCACATTTCTTATCAAACCAACCTATAACTTGCACTAACATACCAATATAGCCTAGTTACAAGTGCTTTTGCATTGAAAACGAGCCTTAAAAGTATTTCACCAAGTTTTGGGACGATGTTCGTGATTTTCAAGGGAAAGGGTGCCGAAAAGGATTCTACCTCTCGTATTTTCCACATTTCTTATCAAACGAACCTATAACTTGCACTAACATATCAATATAGCCTAGTTCCAAGTGTTCATGCATTGAAAACGAGCCTTACAACCATTTCACTAAGTTTTGGGATGATGTTCGTGATTTTCAAGGGAAAGGGTGTCGAAAAGGGTTCTACCTCTCGTATTTTTCATATTTCTTATCAAACTAACTTGTAACTTTAACTAACATACCAATATATCCTAGTTACCAGGTTTTATGCAATGAAAACGAGCCTTGGAAGTATTTCACTAAGTTTTCGGACGATGTTCGTGATTTTCAAGGTAAAGGGTGCCGAAAAGGGTTCTATCTCTCGTATTTTTCAAATTTCTTATCAAACTAACCTATAACTTTAACTAACATACCAATATAGCCTAGTTACAAGTATTCATGCATTGAAAACGAGCCTTAGAAGCATTTCACGATGTTTTGGGATGATGTTCGTGAGTTTCAAGGGAAACGAGACCGAAAAGGATTCTATCACTCGTATTTTCCACATTTCTTATCAAACCAACCTATAACTTGCACTAACATACCAATATAGCCTAGTTACAAGTGCTTTTGCGTTGAAAACGAGCCTTAAAAGTATTTCACCAAGTTTTGGGACGATGTTCGTGATTTTCAAGGGAAAGGGTGCCGAAAAGGATTCTACCTCTCGTATTTTCCACATTTCTTATCAAACGAACCTATAACTTGCACTAACATATCAATATAGCCTAGGTCCAAGTGTTCATGCATTGAAAACGAGCCTTACAACCATTTCACTTTGTTTTGGGACGATGTTCGTGATTTTCAAGGGAAAGGGTGTCGAAAAGGGTTCTACCTCTCGTATTTTTCATATTTCTTATCAAACTAACCTATAACTTACACTAACATATCAATATAGCCTAGTTCGAAGTGTTCATGCATTGAAAACGAGCCTTACAACCATTTCACTAAGTTTTGGGACGATGTTCGTGATTTTCAAGGGAAAGGGTGTCGAAAAGGATTCTACCTCTCGTATTTTTCATATTTCTTATCAAACTAACCTATAACTTGCACTAACATACCAATATATCCTAGTTACCAGGTTTTATGCAATGAAAACGAGCCTTGGAAGTATTTCACTAAGTTTTCGGACGATGTTCGTGATTTTCAAGGTAAAGGGTGCCGAAAAGGGTTCTATCTCTCGTATTTTTCAAATTTCTTATCAAACGAACCTATAACTTTAACTAACATACCAATATAGTCTAGTTACAAGTGTTCATGCATTGAAAACGAGCCTTAGAAGCATTTCACGATGTTTTGGGATGATGTTCGTGAGTTTCAAGGGAAACGAGACCGAAAAGGATTCTATCTCTCGTATTTTCCACATTTCTTATCAAACCAACCTATAACTTGCACTAACATACCAATATAGCCTAGTTACAAGTGCTTTTGCATTGAAAACGAGCCTTAAAAGTATTTCACCAAGTTTTGGGACGATGTTCGTGATTTTCAAGGGAAAGGGTGCCGAAAAGGATTCTACCTCTCGTATTTTCCACATTTCTTATCAAACTAACCTATAACTTGCACTAACATATCAATATAGCCTAGTTCCAAGTGTTCATGCATTGAAAACGAGCCTTACAACCATTTCACTAAGTTTTGGGACGATGTTTGTGATTTTCAAGGGAAAGGGTGTCGAAAAGGGTTCTACCTCTCGTATTTTTTATATTTCTTATCAAACTAACCTATAACTTTAAATAACATACCAACTTAGCCTAGTTACAAGTGTTTATGCAGTGAAAACGTTCCTTAGAAGCATTTCACCAAGTTTTGGAATGATGTTCGTGATTATCAAGGGAAAGGGTGCCGAAAAGGGTTCTATCTCTCGTATTTTTCAAATTTCTTATCAAACTAACCTATAACTTGCACTAACATACCAATATATCCTAGTTACCAGGTTTTATGCAATGAAAACGAGCCTTGGAAGTATTTCACCAAGTTTTCGGACGATGTTCGTGATTTTCAAGGGAAAGGGTGCCGAAAAGGATTCTACCTCTCGTATTTTCCACATTTCTTATCAAACTAACCTATAACTTGCACTAACATATCAATATAGCCTAGTTCCAAGTGTTCATGCATTGAAAACGAGCCTTACAACCATTTCACTAAGTTTTGGGACGATGTTCGTGATTTTCAAGGGAAAGCGTATCGAAAAGGATTCTACCTCTCGTATTTTTCATATTTCTTATCAAACTAACCTATAACTTTAACTAACATACCAATTTAGCCTAGTTACAAGTGTTTATGCAGTGAAAACGTGCCTTAGAAGCATTTCACCAAGTTTTGGAATGATGTTCGTGATTTTCAAGGGAAAGGGTGCCGAAAAGGGTTCTATCTCGTATTTTTCAAATTTCTTATCAAACTAACCTATAACTTGCACTAACATACCAGTATATCCTAGTTACCAGGTTTTATGCAATGAAAACGAGCCTTGGAAGTATTTCACTAAGTTTTCGGACGATGTTCGTGATTTTCAAGGTAAAGGGTGCCGAAAAGGGTTCTATCTCTCGTATTTTTCAAATTTCTTATCAAACTAACCTATAACTTGCACTAACATACCAATCTAGCCTAGTTACAAGTATTCATGCATTGAAAACGAGCCTTAGAAGCATTTCACGATGTTTTGGGATGATGTTCGTGAGTTTCAAGGAAAACGAGACCGAAAAGGATTCTATCTCTCGTATTTTCCACATTTCTTATCAAACCAACCTATAACTTGCACTAACATACCAATATAGCCTAGTTACAAGTGCTTTTGCATTGAAAACGAGCCTTAAAAGTATTTCACCAAGTTTTGGGACGATGTTCGTGATTTTCAAGGGAAAGGGTGCCGAAAAGGATTCTACCTCTCGTATTTTCCACATTTCTTATCAAACTAACCTATAACTTGCACTAACATATCAATATAGCCTAGTTCCAAGTGTTCATGCATTGAAAACGAGCCTTACAACCATTTCAATAAGTTTTGGGACGATGTTTGTGATTTTCAAGGGAAAGGGTGTCGAAAAGGGTTCTACCTCTCGTATTTTTTATATTTCTTATCAAACTAACCTATAACTTTAAATAACATACCAACTTAGCCTAGTTACAAGTGTTTATGCAGTGAAAACGTTCCTTAGAAGCATTTCACCAAGTTTTGGAATGATGTTCGTGATTATCAAGGGAAAGGGTGCCGAAAAGGGTTCTATCTCTCAGATTTTTCAAATTTCTTATCAAACTAACCTATAACTTGCACTAACATACCAATATATCCTAGTTACCAGGTTTTATGCAATGAAAACGAGCCTTGGAAGTATTTCACCAAGTTTTCGGACGATGTTCGTGATTTTCAAGGGAAAGGGTGCCGAAAAGGATTCTACCTCTCGTATTTTCCACATTTCTTATCAAACTAACCTATAACTTGCACTAACATATCAATATAGCCTAGTTCCAAGTGTTCATGCATTGAAAACGAGCCTTACAACCATTTCACTAAGTTTTGGGACGATGTTCGTGATTTTCAAGGGAAAGGGTATCGAAAAGGATTCTACCTCTCGTATTTTTCATATTTCTTATCAAACTAACCTATAACTTTAACTAACATACCAATTTAGCCTAGTTACAAGTGTTTATGCAGTGAAAACGTGCCTTAGAAGCATTTCACCAAGTTTTGGAATGATGTTCGTGATTTTCAAGGGAAAGGGTGCCGAAAAGGGTTCTATCTCGTATTTTTCAAATTTCTTATCAAACTAACCTATAACTTGCACTAACATACCAGTATATCCTAGTTACCAGGTTTTATGCAATGAAAACGAGCCTTGGAAGTATTTCACTAAGTTTTCGGACGATGTTCGTGATTTTCAAGGTAAAGGGTGCCGAAAAGGGTTCTATCTCTCGTATTTTTCAAATTTCTTATCAAACTAACCTATAACTTGCACTAACATACCAATATAGCCTAGTTACAAGTATTCATGCATTGAAAACGAGCCTTAGAAGCATTTCACGATGTTTTGGGATGATGTTCGTGAGTTTCAAGGGAAACGAGACCGAAAAGGATTCTATCTCTCGTATTTTCCACATTTCTTATCAAACCAACCTATAACTTGCACTAACATACCAATATAGCCTAGTTCCAAGTGCTTTTGCATTGAAAACGAGCCTTAAAAGTATTTCACCAAGTTTTGGGACGATGTTCGTGATTTTCAAGGGAAAGGGTGCCGAAAAGGATTCTTCCTCTCGTATTTTCCACATTTCTTATCAAACTAACCTATAACTTGCACTAACATATCAATATAGCCTAGTTCCAAGTGTTCATGCATTGAAAACGAGCCTTACAACCATTTCACTAAGTTTTGGGACGATGTTTGTGATTTTCAAGGGAAAGGGTGTCGAAAAGGGTTCTACCTCTCGTATTTTTTATATTTCTTATCAAACTAACCTATAACTTTAAATAACATACCAATTTAGCCTAGTTACAAGTGTTTATGCAGTGAAAACGTTCCTTAGAAGCATTTCACCAAGTTTTGGAATGATGTTCGTGATTATCAAGGGAAAGGGTGCCGAAAAGGGTTCTATCTCTCGTATTTTTCAAATTTCTTATCAAACTAACCTATAACTTGCACTAACATACCAATATATCCTAGTTACCAGGTTTTATGCAATGAAAACGAGCCTTGGAAGTATTTCACTAAGTTTTCGCACGATGTTCGTGATTTTCAAGGGAAAGGGTGCCGAAAAGGATTCTACCTCTCGTATTTTCTACATTTCTTATCAAACTAACCTATAACTTGCACTAACATATCAATATAGCCTAGTTCCAAGTGTTCATGCATTGAAAACGAGCCTTACAACCATTTCACTAAGTTTTGGGACGATGTTCGTGATTTTCAAGGGAAAGGGTGTCGAAAAGGATTCTACCTCTCGTATTTTTCATATTTCTTATCAAAGTAACCTATAACTTTAACTAACATACCAATTTAGCCTAGTTACAAGTGTTTATGCAGTGAAAACGTGCCTTAGAAGCATTTCACCAAGTTTTGGAATGGTGTTCGTGATTTTCAAGGGAAAGGGTGCCGAAAAGGGTTCTATCTCGTATTTTTCAAATTTCTTATCAAACTAACCTATAACTTGCACTAACATACCAATATATCCTAGTTACCAGGTTTTATGCAATGAAAACGAGCCTTGGAAGTATTTCACTAAGTTTTCGGACGATGTTCGTGATTTTCAAGGTAAAGGGTGCCGAAAAGGGTTCTATCTCTCGTATTTTTCAAATTTCTTATCAAACTAACCTATAACTTGCACTAACATACCAATATATCCTAGTTACCAGGTTTTATGCAATGAAAACGAGCCTTGGAAGTATTTCACTAAGTTTTCGGACGATGTTCGTGATTTTCAAGGTAAAGGGTGCCGAAAAGGGTTCTATCTCTCGTATTTTTCAAATTTCTTATCAAACTAACCTATAACTTTCACTAACATACCAATATAGCCTAGTTACAAGTATTCATGCATTGAAAACGAGCCTTAGAAGCATTTCACGATGTTTTGGGATGATGTTCGTGAGTTTCAAGGGAAACGAGACCGAAAAGGATTCTATCACTCGTATTTTCCACATTTCTTATCAAACCAACCTATAACTTGCACTAACATACCAATATAGCCTAGTTACAAGTGCTTTTGCATTGAAAACGAGCCTTAAAAGTATTTCACCAAGTTTTGGGACGATGTTCGTGATTTTCAAGGGAAAGGGTGCCGAAAAGGATTCTACCTCTCGTATTTTCCACATTTCTTATCAAACGAACCTATAACTTGCACTAACATATCAATATAGCCTAGTTCCAAGTGTTCATGCATTGAAAACGAGCCTTACAACCATTTCACTAAGTTTTGGGATGATGTTCGTGATTTTCAAGGGAAAGGGTGTCGAAAAGGGTTCTACCTCTCGAATTTTTCATATTTCTTATCAAACTAACTTATAACTTTAACTAACATACCAATATATCCTAGTTACCAGGTTTTATGCAATGAAAACGAGCCTTGGAAGTATTTCACTAAGTTTTCGGACGATGTTCGTGATTTTCAAGGTAAAGGGTGCCGAAAAGGGTTCTATCTCTCGTATTTTTCAAATTTCTTATCAAACTAACCTATAACTTTAACTAACATACCAATATAGCCTAGTTACAAGTATTCATGCATTGAAAACGAGCCTTAGAAGCATTTCACGATGTTTTGGGATGATGTTCGTGAGTTTCAAGGGAAACGAGACCGAAAAGGATTCTATCACTCGTATTTTCCACATTTCTTATCAAACCAACCTATAACTTGCACTAACATACCAATATAGCCTATTTACAAGTGCTTTTGCGTTGAAAACGAGCCTTAAAAGTATTTCACCAAGTTTTGGGACGATGTTCGTGATTTTCAAGGGAAAGGGTGCCGAAAAGGATTCTACCTCTCGTATTTTCCACATTTCTTATCAAACGAACCTATAACTTGCACTAACATATCAATATAGCCTAGGTCCAAGTGTTCATGCATTGAAAACGAGCCTTACAACCATTTCACTAAGTTTTGGGACGATGTTCGTGATTTTCAAGGGAAAGGGTGTCGAAAAGGGTTCTACCTCTCGTATTTTTCATATTTCTTATCAAACTAACCTATAACTTGCACTAACATATCAATATAGCCTAGTTCGAAGTGTTCATGCATTGAAAACGAGCCTTACAACCATTTCACTAAGTTTTGGGACGATGTTCGTGATTTTCAAGGGAAAGGGTGTCGAAAAGGATTCTACCTCTCGTATTTTTCTTATTTCTTATCAAACTAACCTATAACTTGCACTAACATACCAATATATCCTAGTTACCAGGTTTTATGCAATGAAAACGAGCCTTGGAAGTATTTCACTAAGTTTTCGGACGATGTTCGTGATTTTCAAGGTAAAGGGTGCCGAAAAGGGTTCTATCTCTCGTATTTTTCAAATTTCTTATCAAACGAACCTATAACTTTAACTAACATACCAATATAGTCTAGTTACAAGTGTTCATGCATTGAAAACGAGCCTTAGAAGCATTTCACGATGTTTTGGGATGATGTTCGTGAGTTTCAAGGGAAACGAGACCGAAAAGGATTCTATCTCTCGTATTTTCCACATTTCTTATCAAACCAACCTATAACTTGCACAAACATACCAATATAGCCTTGTTACAAGTGCTTTTGCATTGAAAACGAGCCATAAAAGTATTTCACCAAGTTTTGGGACGATGTTCGTGATTTTCAAGGGAAAGGGTGCCGAAAAGGATTCTACCTCTCGTATTTTCCACGTTTCTTATCAAACTAACCTATAACTTGCACTAACATATCAATATAGCCTAGTTCCAAGTGTTCATGCATTGAAAACGAGCCTTACAACCATTTCACTAAGTTTTGGGACGATGTTTGTTATTTTCAAGGGAAAGGGTGTCGAAAAGGGTTCTACCTCTCGTATTTTTTATATTTCTTATCAAACTAACCTATAACTTTAAATAACATACCAATTTAGCCTAGTTACAAGTGTTTATGCAGTGAAAATGTTCCTTAGAAGCATTTCACCAAGTTTTGGAATGATGTTCGTGATTATCAAGGAAAAGGGTGCCGAAAAGGGTTCTATCTCTCGTATTTTTCAAATTTCTTATCAAACTAACCTATAACTTGCACTAACATACCAATATATCCTAGTTACCAGGTTTTATGCAATGAAAATGAGCCTTGGAAGTATTTCACCAAGTTTTCGCACGATGTTCGTGATTTTCAAGGGAAAGGGTGCCGAAAAGGATTCTACCTCTCGTATTTTCCACATTTCTTATCAAACTAACCTATAACTTGCACTAACATATCAATATAGCCTAGTTCCAAGTGTTCATGCATTGAAAACGGGCCTTACAACCATTTCACTAAGTTTTGGGACGATGTTCGTGATTTTCAAGGGAAAGGGTGTCGAAAAGGATTCTACCTCTCGTATTTTTCATATTTCTTATCAAAGTAACCTATAACTTTAACTAACATACCAATTTAGCCTAGTTACAAGTGTTTATGCAGTGAAAACGTGCCTTAGAAGCATTTCACCAAGTTTTGGAATGGTGTTCGTGATTTTCAAGGGAAAGGGTGCCGAAAAGGGTTCTATCTCGTATTTTTCAAATTTCTTATCAAACTAACCTATAACTTGCACTAACATACCAATATATCCTAGTTACCAGGTTTTATGCATTGAAAACGAGCCTTGGAAGTATTTCACTAAGTTTTCGGACGATGTTCGTGATTTTCAAGGTAAAGGGTGCCGAAAAGGGTTCTATCTCTCGTATTTTTCAAATTTCTTATCAAACTAACCTATAACTTGCACTAACATACCAATATATCCTAGTTACCAGGTTTTATGCAATGAAAACGAGCCTTGGAAGTATTTCACTAAGTTTTCGGACGATGTTCGTGATTTTCAAGGTAAAGGGTGCCGAAAAGGGTTCTATCTCTCGTATTTTTCAAATTTCTTATCAAACTAACCTATAACTTTAACTAACATACCAATATAGCCTAGTTACAAGTATTCATGCATTGAAAACGAGCCTTAGAAGCATTTCACGATGTTTTGGGATGATGTTCGTGAGTTTCAAGGGAAACGAGACCGAAAAGGATTCTATCTCTCGTATTTTCCACATTTCTTATCAAACCAACCTATAACTTGCACTAACATACCAATATAGCCTAGTTACAAGTGCTTTTGCATTGAAAACGAGCCTTAAAAGTATTTCACCAACTTTTGGGACGATGTTCGTGATTTTCAAGGGAAAGGGTGCTGAAAAGGATTCTACCTCTCGTATTTTCCACATTTCTTATCAAACGAACCTATAACTTGCACTAACATATCAATATAGCCTAGTTCCAAGTGTTCATGCATTGAAAACGAGCCTTACAACCATTTCACTAAGTTTTGGGATGATGTTCGTGATTTTCAAGGGAAAGGGTGTCGAAAAGGGTTCTACCTCTCGTATTTTTCATATTTCTTATCAAACTAACTTATAACTTTAACTAACATACCAATATATCCTAGTTACCAGGTTTTATGCAATGAAAACGAGCCTTGGAAGTACTTCACTAAGTTTTCGGACGATGTTCGTGATTTTCAAGGTAAAGGGTGCCGAAAAGGGTTCTATCTCTCGTATTTTTCAAATTTCTTATCAAACTAACCTATAACTTTAACTAACATACCAATATAGCCCAGTTACAAGTGTTCATGCATTGAAAACGAGCCTTAGAAGCATTTCACGATGTTTTGGGATGATATTCGTGAGTTTCAAGGGAAACGAGACCGAAAAGGATTCTATCTCTCGTATTTTCCACATTTCTTATTAAATCAACCTATAACTTGCACTAACATACCAATATAGCCTAGTTACAAGTGCTTTGTCATTGAAAACGAGCCTTAAAAGTATTTCACACAGTTTTAAGACGATGTTCGTGATTTTCAAGGGAAAGGGTGCCGAAAAGGATTCTACCTCTCGTATTTTCCACATTTCTTATCAAACTAACCTATAACTTGCACTAACATATCAATATAGCCTAGGTCCAAGTGTTCATGCATTGAAAACGAGCCTTACAACCATTTCACAAAGTTTTGGGACGATGTTCATGATTTTCAAGGGAAAGGGTGTCGAAAAGGGTTCTACCTCTCGTATTTTTCATATTTCTTATCAAACTAACCTATAACTTGCACTAACATATCAATATAGCCTAGTTCCAAGTGTTCATGCATTGAAAACGAGCCTTACAACCATTTCACTAAGTTTTGGGACGATGTTCGTGATTTTCAAGGGAAAGGGTGTCGAAAAGGATTCTACCTCTCGTATTTTTCATATTTCTTATCAAACTAACCTATAACTTTAACTAACATACCAATTTAGCCTAGTTACAAGTGTTTATGAAGTGAAAACGTGCCTTAGAAGCATTTCACCAAGTTTTGGAATGGTTTTCGTGATTTTCAAGGGAAAGGGTGCCGAAAAGGGTTCTATCTCGTATTTTTCAAATTTCTTATCAAACTAACCTATAACTTGCACTAACATACCAATATATCCTAGTTACCAGGTTTTATGCAATGAAAACGAGCCTTGGAAGTATTTCACTAAGTTTTCGGACGATGTTCGTGATTTTCAAGGTAAAGGGTGTCGAAAACGGTTCTATCTCTCGTATTTTTCAAATTTCTTATCAAACTAACCTATAACTTGCACTAACATACCAATATATCCTAGTTACCAGGTTTTATGCAATGAAAACGAGCCTTGGAAGTATTTCACCAAGTTTTCGGACGATGTTCGTGATTTTCAAGGGAAAGGGTGCCGAAAAGGATTCTACCTCTCGTATTTTCCACATTTCTTATCAAACTAACCTATAACTTGCACTAACATATCAATATAGCCTAGTTCCAAGTGTTCATGCATTGAAAACGAGCCTTACAACCATTTCACTAAGTTTTGGGACGATGTTTGTGATTTTCAAGGGAAAGGGTATCGAAAAGGATTCTACCTCTCGTATTTTTCATATTTCTTATCAAACTAACCTATAACTTTAACTAACATACCAATTTAGCCTAGTTACAAGTGTTTATGCAGTGAAAACGTGCCTTAGAAGCATTTCACCAAGTTTTGGAATGATGTTCGTGATTTTCAAGGGAAAGGGTGCCGAAAAGGGTTCTATCTCGTATTTTTCAAATTTCTTATCAAACTAACCTATAACTTGCACTAACATACCAGTATATCCTAGTTACCAGGTTTTATGCAATGAAAACGAGCCTTGGAAGTATTTCACTAAGTTTTCGGACGATGTTCGTGATTTTCAAGGTAAAGGGTGCCGAAAAGGGTTCTATCTCTCGTATTTTTCAAATTTCTTATCAAACTAACCTATAACTTGCACTAACATACCAATATAGCCTAGTTACAAGTATTCATGCATTGAAAATGAGCCTTAGAAGCATTTCACGATGTTTTGGGATGATGTTCGTGAGTTTCAAGGGAAACGAGACCGAAAAGGATTCTATCACTCGTATTTTCCACATTTCTTATCAAACCAACCTATAACTTGCACTAACATACCAATATAGCCTAGTTACAAGTGCTTTTGCATTGAAAACGAGCCTTAAAAGTATTTCACCAAGTTTTGGGACGATGTTCGTGATTTTCAAGGGAAAGGGTGCCGAAAAGGATTCTACCTCTCGTATTTTCCACATTTCTTATCAAACGAACCTATAACTTGCACTAACATATCAATATAGCCTAGTTCCAAGTGTTCATGCATTGAAAACGAGCCTTACAACCATTTCACTAAGTTTTGGGATGATGTTCGTGATTTTCAAGGGAAAGGGTGTCGAAAAGGGTTCTACCTCTCGTATTTTTCATATTTCTTATCAAACTAACTTGTAACTTTAACTAACATACCAATATATCCTAGTTACCAGGTTTTATGCAATGAAAACGAGCCTTGGAAGTATTTCACTAAGTTTTCGGACGATGTTCGTGATTTTCAAGGTAAAGGGTGCCGAAAAGGGTTCTATCTCTCGTATTTTTCAAATTTCTTATCAAACTAACCTATAACTTTAACTAACATACCAATATAGCCTAGTTACAAGTATTCATGCATTGAAAACGAGCCTTAGAAGCATTTCACGATGTTTTGGGATGATGTTCGTGAGTTTCAAGGGAAACGAGACCGAAAAGGATTCTATCACTCGTATTTTCCACATTTCTTATCAAACCAACCTATAACTTGCACTAACATACCAATATAGCCTAGTTACAAGTGCTTTTGCGTTGAAAACGAGCCTTAAAAGTATTTCACCAAGTTTTGGGACGATGTTCGTGATTTTCAAGGGAAAGGGTGCCGAAAAGGATTCTACCTCTCGTATTTTCCACATTTCTTATCAAACGAACCTATAACTTGCACTAACATATCAATATAGCCTAGGTCCAAGTGTTCATGCATTGAAAACGAGCCTTACAACCATTTCACTTTGTTTTGGGACGATGTTCGTGATTTTCAAGGGAAAGGGTGTCGAAAAGGGTTCTACCTCTCGTATTTTTCATATTTCTTATCAAACTAACCTATAACTTACACTAACATATCAATATAGCCTAGTTCGAAGTGTTCATGCATTGAAAACGAGCCTTACAACCATTTCACTAAGTTTTGGGACGATGTTCGTGATTTTCAAGGGAAAGGGTGTCGAAAAGGATTCTACCTCTCGTATTTTTCATATTTCTTATCAAACTAACCTATAACTTGCACTAACATACCAATATATCCTAGTTACCAGGTTTTATGCAATGAAAACGAGCCTTGGAAGTATTTCACTAAGTTTTCGGACGATGTTCGTGATTTTCAAGGTAAAGGGTGCCGAAAAGGGTTCTATCTCTCGTATTTTTCAAATTTCTTATCAAACGAACCTATAACTTTAACTAACATACCAATATAGTCTAGTTACAAGTGTTCATGCATTGAAAACGAGCCTTAGAAGCATTTCACGATGTTTTGGGATGATGTTCGTGAGTTTCAAGGGAAACGAGACCGAAAAGGATTCTATCTCTCGTATTTTCCACATTTCTTATCAAACCAACCTATAACTTGCACTAACATACCAATATAGCCTAGTTACAAGTGCTTTTGCATTGAAAACGAGCCTTAAAAGTATTTCACCAAGTTTTGGGACGATGTTCGTGATTTTCAAGGGAAAGGGTGCCGAAAAGGATTCTACCTCTCGTATTTTCCACATTTCTTATCAAACTAACCTATAACTTGCACTAACATATCAATATAGCCTAGTTCCAAGTGTTCATGCATTGAAAACGAGCCTTACAACCATTTCACTAAGTTTTGGGACGATGTTTGTGATTTTCAAGGGAAAGGGTGTCGAAAAGGGTTCTACCTCTCGTATTTTTTATATTTCTTATCAAACTAACCTATAACTTTAAATAACATACCAACTTAGCCTAGTTACAAGTGTTTATGCAGTGAAAACGTTCCTTAGAAGCATTTCACCAAGTTTTGGAATGATGTTCGTGATTATCAAGGGAAAGGGTGCCGAAAAGGGTTCTATCTCTCGTATTTTTCAAATTTCTTATCAAACTAACCTATAACTTGCACTAACATACCAATATATCCTAGTTACCAGGTTTTATGCAATGAAAACGAGCCTTGGAAGTATTTCACCAAGTTTTCGGACGATGTTCGTGATTTTCAAGGGAAAGGGTGCCGAAAAGGATTCTACCTCTCGTATTTTCCACATTTCTTATCAAACTAACCTATAACTTGCACTAACATATCAATATAGCCTAGTTCCAAGTGTTCATGCATTGAAAACGAGCCTTACAACCATTTCACTAAGTTTTGGGACGATGTTCGTGATTTTCAAGGGAAAGCGTATCGAAAAGGATTCTACCTCTCGTATTTTTCATATTTCTTATCAAACTAACCTATAACTTTAACTAACATACCAATTTAGCCTAGTTACAAGTGTTTATGCAGTGAAAACGTGCCTTAGAAGCATTTCACCAAGTTTTGGAATGATGTTCGTGATTTTCAAGGGAAAGGGTGCCGAAAAGGGTTCTATCTCGTATTTTTCAAATTTCTTATCAAACTAACCTATAACTTGCACTAACATACCAGTATATCCTAGTTACCAGGTTTTATGCAATGAAAACGAGCCTTGGAAGTATTTCACTAAGTTTTCGGACGATGTTCGTGATTTTCAAGGTAAAGGGTGCCGAAAAGGGTTCTATCTCTCGTATTTTTCAAATTTCTTATCAAACTAACCTATAACTTGCACTAACATACCAATCTAGCCTAGTTACAAGTATTCATGCATTGAAAACGAGCCTTAGAAGCATTTCACGATGTTTTGGGATGATGTTCGTGAGTTTCAAGGAAAACGAGACCGAAAAGGATTCTATCTCTCGTATTTTCCACATTTCTTATCAAACCAACCTATAACTTGCACTAACATACCAATATAGCCTAGTTACAAGTGCTTTTGCATTGAAAACGAGCCTTAAAAGTATTTCACCAAGTTTTGGGACGATGTTCGTGATTTTCAAGGGAAAGGGTGCCGAAAAGGATTCTACCTCTCGTATTTTCCACATTTCTTATCAAACTAACCTATAACTTGCACTAACATATCAATATAGCCTAGTTCCAAGTGTTCATGCATTGAAAACGAGCCTTACAACCATTTCAATAAGTTTTGGGACGATGTTTGTGATTTTCAAGGGAAAGGGTGTCGAAAAGGGTTCTACCTCTCGTATTTTTTATATTTCTTATCAAACTAACCTATAACTTTAAATAACATACCAACTTAGCCTAGTTACAAGTGTTTATGCAGTGAAAACGTTCCTTAGAAGCATTTCACCAAGTTTTGGAATGATGTTCGTGATTATCAAGGGAAAGGGTGCCGAAAAGGGTTCTATCTCTCAGATTTTTCAAATTTCTTATCAAACTAACCTATAACTTGCACTAACATACCAATATATCCTAGTTACCAGGTTTTATGCAATGAAAACGAGCCTTGGAAGTATTTCACCAAGTTTTCGGACGATGTTCGTGATTTTCAAGGGAAAGGGTGCCGAAAAGGATTCTACCTCTCGTATTTTCCACATTTCTTATCAAACTAACCTATAACTTGCACTAACATATCAATATAGCCTAGTTCCAAGTGTTCATGCATTGAAAACGAGCCTTACAACCATTTCACTAAGTTTTGGGACGATGTTCGTGATTTTCAAGGGAAAGGGTATCGAAAAGGATTCTACCTCTCGTATTTTTCATATTTCTTATCAAACTAACCTATAACTTTAACTAACATACCAATTTAGCCTAGTTACAAGTGTTTATGCAGTGAAAACGTGCCTTAGAAGCATTTCACCAAGTTTTGGAATGATGTTCGTGATTTTCAAGGGAAAGGGTGCCGAAAAGGGTTCTATCTCGTATTTTTCAAATTTCTTATCAAACTAACCTATAACTTGCACTAACATACCAGTATATCCTAGTTACCAGGTTTTATGCAATGAAAACGAGCCTTGGAAGTATTTCACTAAGTTTTCGGACGATGTTCGTGATTTTCAAGGTAAAGGGTGCCGAAAAGGGTTCTATCTCTCGTATTTTTCAAATTTCTTATCAAACTAACCTATAACTTGCACTAACATACCAATATAGCCTAGTTACAAGTATTCATGCATTGAAAACGAGCCTTAGAAGCATTTCACGATGTTTTGGGATGATGTTCGTGAGTTTCAAGGGAAACGAGACCGAAAAGGATTCTATCTCTCGTATTTTCCACATTTCTTATCAAACCAACCTATAACTTGCACTAACATACCAATATAGCCTAGTTCCAAGTGCTTTTGCATTGAAAACGAGCCTTAAAAGTATTTCACCAAGTTTTGGGACGATGTTCGTGATTTTCAAGGGAAAGGGTGCCGAAAAGGATTCTTCCTCTCGTATTTTCCACATTTCTTATCAAACTAACCTATAACTTGCACTAACATATCAATATAGCCTAGTTCCAAGTGTTCATGCATTGAAAACGAGCCTTACAACCATTTCACTAAGTTTTGGGACGATGTTTGTGATTTTCAAGGGAAAGGGTGTCGAAAAGGGTTCTACCTCTCGTATTTTTTATATTTCTTATCAAACTAACCTATAACTTTAAATAACATACCAATTTAGCCTAGTTACAAGTGTTTATGCAGTGAAAACGTTCCTTAGAAGCATTTCACCAAGTTTTGGAATGATGTTCGTGATTATCAAGGGAAAGGGTGCCGAAAAGGGTTCTATCTCTCGTATTTTTCAAATTTCTTATCAAACTAACCTATAACTTGCACTAACATACCAATATATCCTAGTTACCAGGTTTTATGCAATGAAAACGAGCCTTGGAAGTATTTCACTAAGTTTTCGCACGATGTTCGTGATTTTCAAGGGAAAGGGTGCCGAAAAGGATTCTACCTCTCGTATTTTCTACATTTCTTATCAAACTAACCTATAACTTGCACTAACATATCAATATAGCCTAGTTCCAAGTGTTCATGCATTGAAAACGAGCCTTACAACCATTTCACTAAGTTTTGGGACGATGTTCGTGATTTTCAAGGGAAAGGGTGTCGAAAAGGATTCTACCTCTCGTATTTTTCATATTTCTTATCAAAGTAACCTATAACTTTAACTAACATACCAATTTAGCCTAGTTACAAGTGTTTATGCAGTGAAAACGTGCCTTAGAAGCATTTCACCAAGTTTTGGAATGGTGTTCGTGATTTTCAAGGGAAAGGGTGCCGAAAAGGGTTCTATCTCGTATTTTTCAAATTTCTTATCAAACTAACCTATAACTTGCACTAACATACCAATATATCCTAGTTACCAGGTTTTATGCAATGAAAACGAGCCTTGGAAGTATTTCACTAAGTTTTCGGACGATGTTCGTGATTTTCAAGGTAAAGGGTGCCGAAAAGGGTTCTATCTCTCGTATTTTTCAAATTTCTTATCAAACTAACCTATAACTTGCACTAACATACCAATATATCCTAGTTACCAGGTTTTATGCAATGAAAACGAGCCTTGGAAGTATTTCACTAAGTTTTCGGACGATGTTCGTGATTTTCAAGGTAAAGGGTGCCGAAAAGGGTTCTATCTCTCGTATTTTTCAAATTTCTTATCAAACTAACCTATAACTTTCACTAACATACCAATATAGCCTAGTTACAAGTATTCATGCATTGAAAACGAGCCTTAGAAGCATTTCACGATGTTTTGGGATGATGTTCGTGAGTTTCAAGGGAAACGAGACCGAAAAGGATTCTATCACTCGTATTTTCCACATTTCTTATCAAACCAACCTATAACTTGCACTAACATACCAATATAGCCTAGTTACAAGTGCTTTTGCATTGAAAACGAGCCTTAAAAGTATTTCACCAAGTTTTGGGACGATGTTCGTGATTTTCAAGGGAAAGGGTGCCGAAAAGGATTCTACCTCTCGTATTTTCCACATTTCTTATCAAACGAACCTATAACTTGCACTAACATATCAATATAGCCTAGTTCCAAGTGTTCATGCATTGAAAACGAGCCTTACAACCATTTCACTAAGTTTTGGGATGATGTTCGTGATTTTCAAGGGAAAGGGTGTCGAAAAGGGTTCTACCTCTCGAATTTTTCATATTTCTTATCAAACTAACTTATAACTTTAACTAACATACCAATATATCCTAGTTACCAGGTTTTATGCAATGAAAACGAGCCTTGGAAGTATTTCACTAAGTTTTCGGACGATGTTCGTGATTTTCAAGGTAAAGGGTGCCGAAAAGGGTTCTATCTCTCGTATTTTTCAAATTTCTTATCAAACTAACCTATAACTTTAACTAACATACCAATATAGCCTAGTTACAAGTATTCATGCATTGAAAACGAGCCTTAGAAGCATTTCACGATGTTTTGGGATGATGTTCGTGAGTTTCAAGGGAAACGAGACCGAAAAGGATTCTATCACTCGTATTTTCCACATTTCTTATCAAACCAACCTATAACTTGCACTAACATACCAATATAGCCTATTTACAAGTGCTTTTGCGTTGAAAACGAGCCTTAAAAGTATTTCACCAAGTTTTGGGACGATGTTCGTGATTTTCAAGGGAAAGGGTGCCGAAAAGGATTCTACCTCTCGTATTTTCCACATTTCTTATCAAACGAACCTATAACTTGCACTAACATATCAATATAGCCTAGGTCCAAGTGTTCATGCATTGAAAACGAGCCTTACAACCATTTCACTAAGTTTTGGGACGATGTTCGTGATTTTCAAGGGAAAGGGTGTCGAAAAGGGTTCTACCTCTCGTATTTTTCATATTTCTTATCAAACTAACCTATAACTTGCACTAACATATCAATATAGCCTAGTTCGAAGTGTTCATGCATTGAAAACGAGCCTTACAACCATTTCACTAAGTTTTGGGACGATGTTCGTGATTTTCAAGGGAAAGGGTGTCGAAAAGGATTCTACCTCTCGTATTTTTCTTATTTCTTATCAAACTAACCTATAACTTGCACTAACATACCAATATATCCTAGTTACCAGGTTTTATGCAATGAAAACGAGCCTTGGAAGTATTTCACTAAGTTTTCGGACGATGTTCGTGATTTTCAAGGTAAAGGGTGCCGAAAAGGGTTCTATCTCTCGTATTTTTCAAATTTCTTATCAAACGAACCTATAACTTTAACTAACATACCAATATAGTCTAGTTACAAGTGTTCATGCATTGAAAACGAGCCTTAGAAGCATTTCACGATGTTTTGGGATGATGTTCGTGAGTTTCAAGGGAAACGAGACCGAAAAGGATTCTATCTCTCGTATTTTCCACATTTCTTATCAAACCAACCTATAACTTGCACAAACATACCAATATAGCCTTGTTACAAGTGCTTTTGCATTGAAAACGAGCCATAAAAGTATTTCACCAAGTTTTGGGACGATGTTCGTGATTTTCAAGGGAAAGGGTGCCGAAAAGGATTCTACCTCTCGTATTTTCCACGTTTCTTATCAAACTAACCTATAACTTGCACTAACATATCAATATAGCCTAGTTCCAAGTGTTCATGCATTGAAAACGAGCCTTACAACCATTTCACTAAGTTTTGGGACGATGTTTGTTATTTTCAAGGGAAAGGGTGTCGAAAAGGGTTCTACCTCTCGTATTTTTTATATTTCTTATCAAACTAACCTATAACTTTAAATAACATACCAATTTAGCCTAGTTACAAGTGTTTATGCAGTGAAAATGTTCCTTAGAAGCATTTCACCAAGTTTTGGAATGATGTTCGTGATTATCAAGGAAAAGGGTGCCGAAAAGGGTTCTATCTCTCGTATTTTTCAAATTTCTTATCAAACTAACCTATAACTTGCACTAACATACCAATATATCCTAGTTACCAGGTTTTATGCAATGAAAATGAGCCTTGGAAGTATTTCACCAAGTTTTCGCACGATGTTCGTGATTTTCAAGGGAAAGGGTGCCGAAAAGGATTCTACCTCTCGTATTTTCCACATTTCTTATCAAACTAACCTATAACTTGCACTAACATATCAATATAGCCTAGTTCCAAGTGTTCATGCATTGAAAACGGGCCTTACAACCATTTCACTAAGTTTTGGGACGATGTTCGTGATTTTCAAGGGAAAGGGTGTCGAAAAGGATTCTACCTCTCGTATTTTTCATATTTCTTATCAAAGTAACCTATAACTTTAACTAACATACCAATTTAGCCTAGTTACAAGTGTTTATGCAGTGAAAACGTGCCTTAGAAGCATTTCACCAAGTTTTGGAATGGTGTTCGTGATTTTCAAGGGAAAGGGTGCCGAAAAGGGTTCTATCTCGTATTTTTCAAATTTCTTATCAAACTAACCTATAACTTGCACTAACATACCAATATATCCTAGTTACCAGGTTTTATGCATTGAAAACGAGCCTTGGAAGTATTTCACTAAGTTTTCGGACGATGTTCGTGATTTTCAAGGTAAAGGGTGCCGAAAAGGGTTCTATCTCTCGTATTTTTCAAATTTCTTATCAAACTAACCTATAACTTGCACTAACATACCAATATATCCTAGTTACCAGGTTTTATGCAATGAAAACGAGCCTTGGAAGTATTTCACTAAGTTTTCGGACGATGTTCGTGATTTTCAAGGTAAAGGGTGCCGAAAAGGGTTCTATCTCTCGTATTTTTCAAATTTCTTATCAAACTAACCTATAACTTTAACTAACATACCAATATAGCCTAGTTACAAGTATTCATGCATTGAAAACGAGCCTTAGAAGCATTTCACGATGTTTTGGGATGATGTTCGTGAGTTTCAAGGGAAACGAGACCGAAAAGGATTCTATCTCTCGTATTTTCCACATTTCTTATCAAACCAACCTATAACTTGCACTAACATACCAATATAGCCTAGTTACAAGTGCTTTTGCATTGAAAACGAGCCTTAAAAGTATTTCACCAACTTTTGGGACGATGTTCGTGATTTTCAAGGGAAAGGGTGCTGAAAAGGATTCTACCTCTCGTATTTTCCACATTTCTTATCAAACGAACCTATAACTTGCACTAACATATCAATATAGCCTAGTTCCAAGTGTTCATGCATTGAAAACGAGCCTTACAACCATTTCACTAAGTTTTGGGATGATGTTCGTGATTTTCAAGGGAAAGGGTGTCGAAAAGGGTTCTACCTCTCGTATTTTTCATATTTCTTATCAAACTAACTTATAACTTTAACTAACATACCAATATATCCTAGTTACCAGGTTTTATGCAATGAAAACGAGCCTTGGAAGTACTTCACTAAGTTTTCGGACGATGTTCGTGATTTTCAAGGTAAAGGGTGCCGAAAAGGGTTCTATCTCTCGTATTTTTCAAATTTCTTATCAAACTAACCTATAACTTTAACTAACATACCAATATAGCCCAGTTACAAGTGTTCATGCATTGAAAACGAGCCTTAGAAGCATTTCACGATGTTTTGGGATGATATTCGTGAGTTTCAAGGGAAACGAGACCGAAAAGGATTCTATCTCTCGTATTTTCCACATTTCTTATTAAATCAACCTATAACTTGCACTAACATACCAATATAGCCTAGTTACAAGTGCTTTGTCATTGAAAACGAGCCTTAAAAGTATTTCACCACGTTTTGAGACGATGTTCGTGATTTTCAAGGGAAAGGGTGCCGAAAAGGGTTCTCCATCTCGTATTTTTCAAATTTCTTATCAAACTAACCTATAACTTGCACTAACATACCAATTTAGCCTAGTTACAAGTGTTTATGCAGTGAAAACGCGCCTTAGAAGAATTTCACCAAGTTTTGGAATGATGTTCGTGATTTTCAAGCGAAAGGGTGCCGAAAGGACTCTATCTCTCGTATTTTTCAAATTTCTTATCAAACCAACCTATAACTTGGACTAACATACCAATATATCCTAGTTACCAGGTTTTATGCAATGAAAACGAGCCTTGGAAGTATTTCACTAAGTTTTCGGACGATATTCGTGATTTTCAAGGGAAAGGGTGCCGAAAAGGATTCTACCTCTCGTATTTTCCACATTTCTTATCAAACTAACCTATAACTTGCACTAACATATCAATATAGCCTAGTTCGAAGTGTTCATGCATTGAAAACGAGCCTTACAACCATTTCACTAAGTTTTGGGACGATGTTCGTGATTTTCAAGGGAAACGAGACCGAAAAGGATTCTATCTCTCGTATTTTCCACATTTCTTATTAAATCAACCTATAACTTGCACTAACATACCAATTTAGCCTAGTTACAAGTGTTTATGCAGTGAAAACGTGCCTTAGAAGCATTTCACCAAGTTTTGGATTGATGTTCGTGATGTTCAAGGGAAAGGGTGCCGAAAAGGGTTCTATCTCTCGTATTTTTCAAATTTCTTATCAAACTAACCTATAACTTGCACTAATATACCAATATATCCTAGTTACCAGGTTTTATGCAACGAAAACGAGCCTTTGAAGTATATCACTAAGTTTTCAGACGATGTTCTTGATTTTCAAGGGAAAGGGTGCCGAAAAGGATTCTACCTCTCGTATTTTCCACAATTCTTTTCAAACTAACCTATAACTTGCACTAACATATCAATATAGCCAAGGTCCAAGTGTTCATGCATTGAAAACGAGCCTTACAACCATTTCACTAAGTTTTGGGACGATGTTCGTGAATTCCAAGGGAAAGGGTGTCGAAAAGGGTTCTACCTCTCGTATTTTTCATATTTCTTATCAAACTAACCTATAAATTTAACTAAAATACCAATTTAGCCTAGTTACAAGTGTTTATGCAGTGAAAACGTGCCTTAGAAGCATTTCACCAAGTTTTGGAATGATGTTCGTGATTTTCAAGGGAAAGGGTGCCGAAAAGGGTTCTATCTCTCGTATTTTTCAAATTTCTTATCAAACTAACCTATAACTTGCACTAACATACCAATATATCCTAGTTACCAGGTTTTATGCAATGAAAACGAGCCTTGAAAGTATTTCACTAAGTTTTCGGACGATGTTCGTGATTTTCAAGGTAAAGGGTGCCCAAAAGGGTTCTGTCTCTCGTATTTTTCAAATTTCTTATCAAACTAACCTATAACTTGCACTAATATACCAATATATCCTAGTTACCAGGTTTTATGCAATGAAAACGAGCCTTGGAAGTATTTCACTAAGTTTTCGGACGATGTTCGTGATTTTCAAGGTAAAGGGTGCCGAAAAGGGTTCTATCTCTCCTATTTTTCAAATTTCTTATCAAACTAACCTATAACTTTAACTAACATACCAATATAGCCTAGTTACAAGTGTTCATGCATTGAAAACGAGCCTTAGAAGCATTTCACGATGTTTTGGGATAATGTTCGTGAGTTTCAAGGGAAACGAGACCGAAAAGGATTCTATCTCTCGTATTTTCCACATTTCTTATCAAACCAACCTATAACTTGCACTAACATACCAATATAGCCTAGTTACAAGTGCTTTTGCATTGAAAACGAGCCTTAAAAGTATTTCACCAAGTTTTGGGACGATGTTCGTGATTTTCAAGGGAAAGGGTGCCGAAAAGGATTCTACCTCTAGTATTTTCCACATTTCTTATCAAACTAACCTATAACTTGCACTAACATATCAATATAGCCTAGTTCCAAGTGTTCATGCATTGAAAACGAGCCTTACAACCATTTCACTAAGTTTTGAGATGATGTTCGTGATTTTCAAGGGAAAGGGTGT
Organism: Dysphania ambrosioides; assembly: GCA_026401315.1. Taxonomy (NCBI): domain Eukaryota; kingdom Viridiplantae; phylum Streptophyta; class Magnoliopsida; order Caryophyllales; family Amaranthaceae; genus Dysphania; species Dysphania ambrosioides. Next base: position 11,089,983 of record CM048662.1, read on the forward strand.
CGAAAAGGGTTCTACCTCTCGTATTTTTCATATTTCTTATCAAACTAACCTATAACTTTAACTAACATACCAATATATCCTAGTTACCAGGTTTTATGCAATGAAAACGAGCCTTGGAAGTATTTCACTAAGTTTTCGGACGATGTTCGTGATTTTCAAGGCAAAGGGTGCCGAAAAGGGTTCTATCTCTCGTATTTTTCAAATTTCTTATCAAACTAACCTATAACTTTAACTAACATACCAATATAGTCTAGTTACAAGTGTTCATGCATTGAAAACGAGCCTTAGAAGCATTTCACGATGTTTTGGGATGATGTTCGTGAGTTTCAAGGGAAACGAGACCGAAAAGGATTCTATCTCTCGTATTTTCCACATTTCTTATCAAACCAACCTATAACTTGCACTAACATTCCAATATAGCCTAGTTACAAGTGCTTTTGCATTGAAAACGAGCCTTAAAAGTATTTCACCAAGTTTTGGGACGATGTTCGTGATTTTCAAGGGAAAGGGTGCCGAAAAGGATTCTACCTCTCGTATTTTCCACATTTCTTATCAAACTAACCTATAACTTGCACTAACATATCAATATAGCCTAATTCCAAGTGTTCATGCATTGAAAACGAGCCTTACAACCATTTCACTAAGGTTTAGGACGATGTTTGTGATTTTCAAGGGAAAGGATGTCGAAAAGGGTTCTACCTCTCGTATTTTTTATATTTCTTATCAAACTAACCTATAACTTTAACTAACATACCAATTTAGCCTAGTTACAAGTGTTTATGCAGTGAAAACGTTTCTTAGAAGCATTTCACCAAGTTTTGGAATGATGTTCGTGATTATCAAGGGAAAGGGTGCCGAAAAGGGTTCTATCTCTCGTATTTTTCAAATTTCTTATCAAACTAACCTATAACTTGCACTAACATACGAATATATCCTAGTTACCAGGTTTTATACAATGAAAACGAGCCTTGGAAGTATTTCACTAAGTTTTTGGACGATATTCGTGATTTTCAAGGGAAAGGGTGCCGAAAAGGATTCTACCTCTCGTATTTTCCACATTTCTTATCAAACTAACCTATAACTTGCACTAACATATCAATATAGCCTAGTTCCAAGTGTTCATGCATTGAAAACGAGCCTTACAACCATTTCACTAAGTTTTGGGACGATGTTCGTGATTTTCAAGGGAAAGGGTGTCGAAAAGGGTTCTACCTCTCGTATTTTTTATATTTCTTATCAAACTAACCTATAACTTTAACTAACATACCAATTTAGCCTAGTTACAAGTGTTTATGCAGTGAAAACGTGCCTTAGAAGCATTTCACCAAGTTTTGGAATGATGTTCGTGATTTTCAAGGGAAAGGGTGCCGAAAAGGGTTCTATCTCTCGTATTTTTCAAATTTCTTATCAAACTAACCTATAACTTGCACTAACATACCAATATATCCTAGTTACCAGGTTTTATGCAACGAAAACGAGCCTTTGAAGTATATCACTAAGTTTTCAGACGATGTTCTTGATTTTCAAGGGAAAGGGTGCTGAAAAGGATTCTACCTCTCGTATTTTCCACAATTCTTATCAAACTAACCTATAACTTGCACTAACATATCAATATAGCCAAGGTCCAAGTGTTCATGCATTGAAAACGAGCCTTACAACCATTTCACTAAGTTTTGGGACGATGTTCGTGATTTCCAAGGGAAAGGGTGTCGAAAAGGGTTCTACCTCTCGTATTTTTCATATTTCTTATCAAACTAACCTATAAATTTAACTAACATACCAATTTAGCCTAGTTACAAGTGCTTATGATGTGAAAACGTGCCTTAGAAGCATTTCACCAAGTTTTGGAATGATGTTCGTGATTTTCAAGGGAAAGGGTGTGGAAAAGGGTTCTACCTCTCGTATTTTTCAAATTTTTTATCAAACTAACCTATAACTTGGACTAACATACCAATTTATCCTAGTTACCAGGTTTCATGCATTGAAAACGAGCCTTGGAAGTATTTCACCAAGTTTTCGGACGATGTTCGTGATTTTCAAGGTAAAGGGTGCCGAAAAGGGTTCTATCTCTCGTATTTTTCAAATTTCTCTTCAAACTAACCTATAAATTTAACTAACATACCAATATAGCCTAGTTACAAGTGTTCATGTATTGAAAACGAGCCTTAGCTGCATTTCACGAAAGTTTGGGATGACGTTTGTGAGTTTCAAGGGAAACGAGATCGAAAAGGATTCTGATATGGTAGCAAGCAATAAAGTCCATAAAGTTCCAGAAGTTCAAACGACGGTCCATGCCTTGTTCATCCACGAAAAGTCCAAGTCCTTGGGTGATAATTTCGTGGGGTTCTCTTCAATTAATCCTTTTTTTTCTTGCCTTAAATGGGAAGAGAGCAAAGGGGAAGTTATGGCCAGTTAAAGGGGACGGTCAAGAAGAAGTTTTCAAACAGCCAAATTAACGCCACAGCTAAAAAGGGGGGGTCAATGCTTGATTCATGGCGATTTCTGTGGGAGAATAATTATGATTTATTTGCTGTTTATTTTAGTCGTTTAAAGCTTTAATTAGGGAGGTTATTTTCTGTCAAATATGCACGAAATAGCTGCTCAAATAATCAGTCATCTAGTGACTTAGTCAAAGCGTGATTCAAGGCTTGAATCATGCTCAATTTGAATTCAGTTTTTAAATTCTGTTTTGAATTTCAAAAAGAAGTTACAAAGCTTTATTGAGGCTTGTTTCTTCTGTTTTAAACGTATAAGATAGGAAGCTAAAGGATTTGTAAAGCTTCCTATAAATAGGGCACTTGCCAATTCATTTGGAACAAGAGTGAAAGAAATAGAACAGAATCTGATTTTCTTTGTGAATTTCGTGTGTTACTTGGTGTTTCACAAACTTATACTTTCTTTGCTTAGTGCTAGTTAGTATAAGCTCTATAATCTAGCCTTACTTCGTGTTTGGTCCAGATTATTTCCCCTACACGCAATTTAGACCCGATTCTACCTTGCGTGTTTATCTTGTTTCCTTTTGAGACGAATTTGTTTCTAAGTCATCTAATCCACTCCAAAACGATCCTAAACCACAAACACATCAAACACATCAGTAAACACATCAGATTCTATCTCTCGTATTTTCCATATTTCTTATCAAACCAACCTATAACTTGCACTAACATACCAATATAGCGTAGTTACAAGTGCTTTTGCATTAGAAATGAGCCTTAAAAGTATTTCACCAAGTTTTGGGACGATGTTCGTGATTTTCAAGGGAAAGGGTGCCGAAAAGGATTCTACCTCTCGTATTTTCCAAATTTTTTATCAAACTAACCTATAACTTGCACTAACATATCAATATAGCCTAGTTCCAAGTGTTCATGAATTGAAAACGAGCCTTACAACCATTTCACTAAGTTTTGGGACGATGTTCGTGATTTTCAAGGTAAAGGGTGCCGAAAAGGGTTCTATCTCTCGTATTTTTCAAATTTCTTATCAAACTAACCTATAACTTTAACTAACATACCAATATAACCTAGTTACAAGTGTTCATGCATTGAAAACGAGCCTTCGAAGCATTTCACGATGTTTTGGGATGATGTTCGTGAGTTTCAAGGGAAACGAGAACGAAAAGGATTCTATCTCTCGTATTTTCCACATTTCTTATCAAACCAACCTATAACTTGCACTAACATACCAATATAGCCTAGTTACAAGTGCTTTTGCATTGAAAACGAGCCTTAAAAGTATTTCACCAAGTTTTGGGACGATGTTCGTGATTTTCAAGGGAAAGGGTGCCGAAAAGGATTCTACCTCTCGTATTTTCCACATTTCTTATCAAACTAACCTATAACTTGCACTAACATATCAATATAGCCTAGTTCCAAGTGTTCATGCATTGAAAATGAGCCTTACAACCATTTCACTAAGTTTTGGGACGATGTTTGTGATTTTCAAGGGAAATGGTGTCGAAAAGGGTTCTACCTCTCGTATTTTTCATATTTCTTATCAAACTAACCTATAACTTTAACTAACATACCAATTTAGCCTAGTTACAAGTGTTTATGCAGTGAAAACGTTCCTTAGAAGCATTTCACCAAGTTTTGGAATGATGTTCGTGATTATCAAGGGAAAGGGTGCCGAAAAGGGTTCTATCTCTCGTATTTTTCAAATTTCTTATCAAACTAACCTATAACTTGCACTAACATACCAATATATCCTAGTTACCAGGTTTTATGCAACGAAAACGAGCCTTTGAAGTATATCACTAAGTTTTCAGACGATGTTCTTGATTTTCAAGGGAAAGGGTGCCGAAAAGGATTCTACCTCTCGTATTTTCCACAATTCTTATCAAACTAACCTATAACTTGCACTAACATATCAATATAGCCAAGGTCCAAGTGTTCATGCATTGAAAACGAGCCTTACAACCATTTCACTAAGTTTTGGGACGATGTTCGTGATTTCCAAGGGAAAGGGTGTCGAAAAGGGTTCTACCTCTCGTATTTTTCATATTTCTTATCAAACTAACCTATAAATTTAACTAACATACCAATTTAGCCTAGTTACAAGTGCTTATGCTGTGAAAACGTGCCTTAGAAGCATTTCACCAAGTTTTGGAATGATGTTCGTGATTTTCAAGGGAAAGGGTGTGGAAAAGGGTTCTACCTCTCGTATTTTTCAAATTTTTTATCAAACTAACCTATAACTTGGACTAACATACCAATTTATCCTAGTTACCAGGTTTCATGCATTGAAAACGAGCCTTGGAAGTATTTCACCAAGTTTTCGGACGATGTTCGTGATTTTCAAGGTAAAGGGTGCCGAAAAGGGTTCTATCTCTCGTATTTTTCAAATTTCTTATCAAACTAACCTATAAATTTAACTAACATACCAATATAGCCTAGTTACAAGTGTTCATGTATTGAAAACGAGCCTTAGCTGCATTTCACGAAAGTTTGGGATGACGTTTGTGAGTTTCAAGGGAAACGAGACCGAAAAGGATTCTATATCTCGTATTTTCCATATTTCTTATCAAACCAACCTATAACTTGCACTAACATACCAATATAGCGTAGTTACAAGTGCTTTTGCATTGAAAACGAGCCTTAAAAGTATTTCACCAAGTTTGGGGACGATGTTCGTGATTTTCAAGGGAAAGGGTGCCGAAAAGGATTCTACCTCTCGTATTTTCCACATTTTTTATCAAACTAACCTATAACTTGCACTAACATATCAATATAGCCTAGTTCCAAGTGTTCATGAATTGAAAACGAGCCTTACAACCATTTCACTAAGTTTTGGGACGATGTTCGTGATTTTCAAGGTAAAGGGTGCCGAAAAGGGTTCTATCTCTCGTATTTTTCAAATTTCTTATCAAACTAACCTATAACTTTAACTAACATACCAATATAGCCTAGTTACAAGTGTTCATGCATTGAAAACGAGCCTTAGAAGCATTTCACGATGTTTTGGGATGATGTTCGTGAGTTTCAAGGGAAACGAAAAGGATTCTACCTCTCGTATTTTCCATATTTCTTATCAAACGAACCTAACACTTGCACTAACATATCAATATAGCCTAGTTACAAGTTCTTTTGCATTGAAAACGAGCCTTAAAAGTATTTCACCAAGTTTTGGGACGATGTTCGTGATTTTCACGGGAAAGGGTGCCGAAAAGGATTCTACCTCTCGTATTTTCCACATTTCTTATCAAACTAACCTAGAACTTACACTAAAATATCAATATAGCCTAGTTCCAAGTGTTCATGCATTCAAAACGAACCTTACAACCATTTCACTAAGTTTTGGGATGATGTTCGTGATTTTCAAGGGAAAGGGTGTCGAAAAGGGTTCTACCTCTCGTATTATTCATATTTCTTATCAAACTAACCTATAACTTTAACTAACATACCAATATAGCCTAGTTACAAGTGTTCATGCATTGAAAACGAGCCTTAGAAGCATTTCTCGATGTTTTGGGATGATGTTCGTGAGTTTCAAGGGAAACGAGACCGAAAAGGATTCTACCTCTCGAATTTTCTACATTTCTTATCAAACTAACCTATAACTTGCACTAACATATCAATATAGCCTAGTTCCAAGTGTTCATGCATTGAAAATGAGCCTTACAACCATTTCACTAAGTTTTGGGATGATGTTCGTGATTTTCAAGGGAAAGGGTGTCGAAAAGGGTTCTACCTCTCGTATTTTTCATATTTCTTATCAAACTAACCTATAACATTAACTAACATACCAATATAGCCTAGTTACAAGTGTTCATGCATTGAAAACGAGCCTTAGAAGCATTTCACGATGTTTTGGGATGATGTTCGTGAGTTTCAAGGGAAACGAGACTGAAAAGGATTCTACCTCTCATATTTTCCACATTTCTTATCAAACCAACTTATAACTTGCACTAACATACCAATATAGCCTAGTTACAAGTGCTTTTGCATTGAAAACGAGCCTTAAAAGTATTTCACCAAGTTTTGGGACGATCTTCGTGATTTTCAAGGGAAAGGGTGCCGAAAAGGATTCTACCTCTCGTATTTTCCACATTTCTTATCAAACTAACCTATAACTTGCACTAACATATGATATGGGAGCAAGCAATAAAGTCCATAAAGTTCCAGAAGTTCAAACGACGGTCCATGCCTTGTTCATCCACGGAAAGTCCAAGTCCTTGGGTGATAATTTCGTGGGGTTCTCTTCAATTAATCCTTTTGTTTCTTGCCTTAAATGGGAAGAGAGCAAAGGGGAAGTTATGGCCAGTTAAAGGGGACGGTCAAGAAGAAGTTTTCAAACAGCCAAATTAACGCCACAGCTAAAAAGGGGGGGTCAATGCTTGATTCATGGCGATTTCTGTGGGAGAATAATTATGATTTATTTGCTGTTTATTTTAGTCGTTTAAAGCTTTAATTAGGGAGGTTATTTTCTGTCAAATATGCACGAAATAGCTGCTCAAATAATCAGTCATCTAGTGACTTAGTCAAAGCGTGATTCAAGGCTTGAATCATGCTCAATTTGAATTCAGTTTTTAAATTCTGTTTTGAATTTCAAAAAGGAGTTACAAAGCTTTATTGAGGCTTGTTTCTTCTGTTTTAAACGTATAAGATAGGAAGCTAAAGGATTTGTAAAGCTTCCTATAAATAGGGCACTTGCCAATTCATTTAAAACAAGAGTGAAAGAAATAGAACAGAATCTGATTTTCTTTGTGAATTTCGTGTGTTACTTTGTGTTTCACAAACTTATACTTTCTTTGCTTAGTGCTAATTAGTATAAGCTCAATAATCTAGCCTTACTTCGTGTTTGGTCCAGATTATTTCCCCTACACGCAAATTAGACCCGGTTCTACCTTGCGTGTTTATCTTGTTTCCTTTTGAGACGAATTTGTTTCTAATTCACCTAATCCACTCCAAAAACGATCCTAAACCACAAACACATCAAACACATCAGTAAACACATCAACATATCAATATAGCCTAGGTCCAAGTGTTCATGCATTGACAACGAGCCTTACAACCATTTCACTAAGTTTTGGGATGATGTTCGTGATTTTCAAGGGAAAGGGTGTCGAAAAGGGTTCTACCTCTCGTATTTTTCATATTTCTTATCAAACTAACCTATAACTTTAACTAACATACCAATATAGCCTAGTTACAAGTGTTCATGCATTGAAAACGAGCCTTAGAAGCATTTCACGATGTTTTGGGATGATGTTCGTGAGTTTCAAGGGAAACGAGACCGAAAAGGATTCTACCTCTCGTATTTTCCACATTTCTTATCAAACCAACCTATAACTTGCACTAACATACCAATATAGCCTATTTACAAGTGCTTTTGCATTGAAAACGAGCCTTAAAAGTATTTCACCAAGTTTTGGGACGATGTTTGTGATTTTCAAGGGAAAGGGTGCCGAAAAGGATTCTACCTCTCGTATTTTCCACATTTCTTATCAAACTAACCTATAACTTGAGCTAACATATCAATATAGCCTAGTTCCAAGTGTTCATGCATTGAAAACGAGCCTTACAACCATTTCACCAAGTTTTGGGATGATGTTCGTGATTTTCAAGGGAAAGGGTGTCGAAAAGGGTTCTACCTCTCGTATTTTTCATATTTCTTATCAAACTAACCTATAACTTTAACTAACATACTAATATAGCCTAGTTACAAGTGTTCATGCATTGAAAACGAGCCTTAGAAGCATTTCGCGATGTTTTGGGATGATGTTCCTGAGTTTCAAGGGAAACGAGACCGAAAAGGATTCTATCTCTCGTATTTTCCACATTTCTTATCAAACCAACCTATAACTTGCACTAACATACCATGATAGCCTAGTTACAAGTGCTTTTGCATTGAAAACGAGCCTTAAAAGTATTTCACTAAGTTTTGGGACGATGTTCGTTATTTTCAAGGGAAAGGGTGCCAAAAAGGATTCTACCTCTCGTATTTTCCACATTTCTTATGAAACTAACCTATAACTTGCACTAACATATCAATATAGCCTAGTTCCAAGTGTTCATGCATTGAAAACGAGCCTTACAACCATTTCACTAAGTTTTGGGATGATGTTCGTGATTTTCAAGGGAAAGGGTGTCGAAAAGGGTTCTACCTCTCGTATTTTTCATATTTCTTATCAAACTAACCTATAACTTTAACTAACATACCAATAAAGCCTAGTTACAAGTGTTCATGCATTGAAAACGAGCCTTAGAAGCATTTCACGATGTTTTGGGATGATGTTCGTGAGTTTCAAGGAAAACGAGACCGAAAAGGATTCTACCTCTCGTATTTTCCACATTTCTTATCAAACCAACCTATAACTTGCACTAACATACCAATATAGCCTAGTTACAAGTGTTCATGCCTTGAAAACGAGCCTTCGAAGCATTTCATGATGTTTTGGGATGATGTTCGTGAGTTTCAAGGGAAACGAGACCGAAAAGGATTCTACCGCTCGTATTTTCCACATTTCTTATCAAACCAACCTATGACTTGCACTAACATACCAATATAGCCTATTTACAAGTGCTTTTGCATTGAAAACGAGCCTTAAAAGTATTTCACCAAGTTTTGGGACGATGTTCGTGATTTTCAAGGGAAAGGGTGCCGAAAAGGATTCTACCTCTCGTATTTTCCACATTTCTTATCAAACTAACCTATAACTTGCACTAACATATCAATGTAGCCTAGTTCCAAGTGTTCACGCATTGAAAACGAGCCTTACAACCATTTCACTAAGTTTTGGGATGATGTTCGTGATTTTCAAGGGAAAGGGTGCCGAAAAGGGTTCTACCTCTCGTATTTTTCATATTTCTTATCAAACTAACCTATAACTTTAACTAACATACCAATATAGCCTAGTTACAAGTGTTCATGCATTGAAAACGAGCCTTAGAAGCATTTCACGATGTTTTGGGATGATGTTCGTGAGTTTCAAGGGAAACGAGACCGAAAAGGATTCCACCTCTCGTATTTTCCACATTTCTTATCAAACCAACCTATAAATTGCACTAACATACCAATATAGCCTATTTACAAGTGCTTTTGCATTGAAAACGAGCCTTAAAAGTATTTCACCAAGTTTTGGGACGATGTTCGTGATTTTCAAGGGAAAGGGTGCCGATAAGGATTCTACCTCTCGTATTTTCCACATTTCTTATCAAACTAACCTATAACTTGAGCTAACATATCAATATAGCCTAGTTCCAAGTGTTCATGCATTGAAAACGAGCCTTACAACCATTTCATCAAGTTTTGGGATGATGTTCGTGATTTTCAAGGGAAAGGGTGTCGAAAAGGGTTCTACCTCTCGTATTTTTCATATTTCTTATCAAACTAACCTATAACTTTAACTAACATACCAATATAGCCTAGTTACAAGTGTTCATGCATTGAAAACGAGCCTTAGAAGCATTTCACGATGTTTTGGAATGATGTTCTTGAGTTTCAAGGGAAACAAGACCGAAAAGGATTCTACCTCTCGTATTTTCCACATTTCTTATCAAACCAACCTATAACTTGCACTAACATACCAATATAGCCTAGTTACAAGTGCTTTTGCATTGAAAACGAGCGTTAAAAGTATTTCACCAAGTTTTGGGACGATGTTCGTGATTTTCAAGGGAAAGAGTGCCGAAAAGGATTCTACCTCTCGTATTTTTCATATTTCTTATCAAACTAACCTATAACTTTAACTAACATACCAATATAGCCTAGTTACAAGTGTTCATGCATTAAAAACGAGCCTTAGAAGCATTTCACGAGTTTTTGGGATGATGTTCGTGAGTTTCAAGGGAAACGAGACCGAAAAAGATTCTACCTCTCGTATTATCCACATTTCTTATCAAAACAACCTATAACTTGCACTAACATACCATGATAGCCTAGTTACAAGTGCTTTTGCATTGAAAACGAGCCTTAAAAGTATTTCACTAAGTTTTGGGACGATGTTCGTTATTTTCAAGGGAAAGGGTGCCGGAAAGGTTTCTACCTCGCGTATTTTCCACATTTCTTATCAAACTAACCTATAACTTGCACTAAAATATCAATATAGCCTAGTTCCAAGTGTTCATGCATTCAAAACGAGCCTTAAGACCATTTCACTAAGTTTTGGGATGATGTTCGTGATTTTCAAGGGAAAGGGTGTCGAAAAGGGTTCTACCTCTCGTATTTTTCATATTTCTTATCAAACTAACCTATAACTTTAACTAGCATACCAATTTAGCCTAGTTACAAGTGTATATGCAGTGAAAACGTGCCTTAGAAGCATTTCACCAAGTTTTGGAATGATGTTCATGATTTTCAAGGGAAAGGGTGTGGAAAAGGGTTCTACCTCCCGTATTTTTCAAATTTCTTATCAAACTAACCCATAACTTGCACTAACATATGAATATAGCCTAGTTCCAAGTGTTTTCATACATTGAAAATGAGCCTTACAACCATTTCCCTAAGTTTTGGGATGATGTTCGTGATTTTCAAGGGAAAGGGTGTCGAAAAGGGTTCTATCTCTCGTATTTTTCATATTTCTTATCAAACTAACCTATAACTTTAACTAACATACCAATATAGCTAAGTTACAAGTGTTCATGCATTGAAAATGAGCCTTAGAAGCATTTCACGATGTTTTGGGATGATGTTCGTGAGTTTCAAGGGAAACGAGACCGAAAAGGATTCCACCTCTCGTATTTTCCACATTTCTTATCAAACCAACCTATAAATTGCACTAACATAACAATATAGCCTATTTACAAGTGCTTTTGCATTGAAAACGAGCCTTAAAAGTATTTCACTAAGTTTTGGGACGATGTTCGTGATTTTCAAGGGAAAGGGTGCCGATAAGGATTCTACCTCTCGTATTTTCCACATTTCTTATCAAACTAACCTATAACTTGAGCTAACATATCAATATAGCCTAGTTCCAAGTGTTCATGCATTGAAAACGAGCCTTACAACCATTTCATCAAGTTTTGGGATGATGTTCGTGATTTTCAAGGGAAAGGGTGTCGAAAAGGGTTCTACCTCTCGTATTTTTCATATTTCTTATCAAACTAACCTATAACTTTAACTAACATACCAATATAGCCTAGTTACAAGTGTTCATGCATTGAAAACGAGCCTTAGAAGCATTTCACGATGTTTTGGAATGATGTTCTTGAGTTTCAAGGGAAACGAGACCGAAAAGGATTCTACCTCTCGTATTTTCCACATTTCTTATCAAACCAACCTATAACTTGCACTAACATACCAATATAGCCTAGTTACAAGTGCTTTTGCATTGAAAACGAGCGTTAAAAGTATTTCACCAAGTTTTGGGACGATGTTCGTGATTTTCAAGGGAAAGAGTGCCGAAAAGGATTCTACCTCTCGTATTTTCCACATTTCTTATCAAAATAACCTATAACTTGCACTAACATATCAATATAGCCTAGTTCCAAGTGTTCATGCATTGAAAACGAGCCTTACAACCATTTCACCAAGTTTTGGGATGATGTTCGTGATTTTCAAAGGAAAGGGTGTCGAAAAGGGTTCTACCTCTCGTATTTTTCATATTTCTTATCAAACTAACCTATAACTTTAACTAGCATACCAATTTAGCCTAGTTACAAGTGTATATGCAGTGAAAACGTGCCTTAGAAGCATTTCAGCAAGTTTTGGAATGATGTTCGTGATTTTCAAGGGAAAGGGTGTGGAAAAGGGTTCTACCTCTCGTATTTTTCAAATTTCTTATCAAACTAACCCATAACTTGCACTAACATATCAATATAGCCTAGTTCCAAGTGTTTTCATACATTGAAAATGAGCCTTACAACCATTTCCCTAAGTTTTGGGATGATGTTCGTGATTTTCAAGGGAAAGGGTGTCGAAAAGGGTTCTACCTCTCGTATTTTTCATATTTCTTATCAAACTAACCTATAACTTTAACTAACATACCAATATAGCCAAGTTACAAGTGTTCATGCATTGAAAACGAGCGTTAGAAGCATTTCACAATGTTTTAAGATGATGTTCCTGAGTTTCAAGGGAAACGAGACCGAAAAGGATTCTACCTCTCGTATTTTCCACATTTCCTATCAAACCAACCTATAACTTGCACTAACATACCAATATAGCCTAGTTACAAGTGCTTTTGCATTGAAAACGAGCCTTAAAAGTATTTCACCAATTTCTGGGACGATGTTCGTGATTTTCAAGGGAAAGGGTGGCGAAAAGGATTCTACCTCTCGTATTTTCCACATTTCTTATCAAACTAACCTAAAACTTGCACTAACATATCAATATAGCCTAGTTCCAAGTGTTCATGCATTGAAAACGAGCCTTACAACCATTTCACTAAGTTTTGGGATGATGTTCGTGATTTTCAAGGGAAAGGGTGTCGAAAAGGGTTCTACCTCTTGTATTTTTCATATTTCTTATCAAACTAACCTATAACTTTAACTAACATACCAATATAGCCTAGTTACAAGTGTTCATGCATTGAAAACGAGCCTTAGAAGCATTTCACGATGTTTTGGGATGATGTTCGTGAGTTTTAAGGGAAACGAGATCGAAAAGGATTCTACCTCTCGAATTTTCCACATTTCTTATCAAACTAACTTATAACTTGCACTAACATATCAATATAGCCTAGTTCCAAGTGTTCATGCATTCAAAACGAGCCTTACAACCATTTCACTAAGTTTTGGGATGATGTTCGTGATTTTCAAGGGAAAGGGTGTCGAAAAGGGTTCTACCTCTTGTATTTTTCATATTTCTTATCACACTAACCTATAACATTAATTAACATACCAATATAGCCTACTTACAAGTGTTCATACATTGAAAATGAGCCTTAGAAGCATTTCACGATGTTTTGGGATGATGTTCGTGAGTTTCAAGGGAAACGAGACCGAAAAGGATTCTACCTCTCGTATTTTCCACATTTCTTATCAAACCAACCTATAACTTGCACTAACATACCAATATAGCCTATTTACAAGTGCTTTTGCAATGAAAACGAGCCTTAAAAGTATTTCACCAAGTTTCGGGACGATGTTCGTGATTTTCAAGGGAAAGGGTGCCGAAAAGGATTCTTCCTCTCGTATTTTCCACATTTCTTATCAAACTAACCTATAACTTGCACTAACATATCAATATAGCCTAGTTCCAAGTGTTCATGCATTGAAAACGAGCCTTACAACCATTTCACTAAGTTTTGGGATGATGTTCGTGATTTTCAAGGGAAAGGGTGTCGAAAAGGGTTCTACCTCTCGTATTTTTCATATTTCTTATCAAACTAACCTATAACATTAACTAACATACCAATATAGCCTAGTTACAAGTGTTCATGCATTGAAAACGAGCCTTAGAAGCATTTCACGATGTTTTGGGATGATGTTCGTGAGTTTCAAGGGAAACCAGACCGAAAAGGATTCTACCTCTCGTATTTTCCACATTTCTTATCAAACCAACTTATAACTTGCACTAACATACCAATATAGCCTAGTTACAAGTGCTTTTGCATTGAAAACGAGCCTTAAAAGTATTTCACCAAGTTTTGGGACGATGTTCGTGATTTTCAAGGGAAAGGGTGCCGAAAAGGATTCTACCTCTCGTATTTTCCACATTTCTTATCAAACTAACCTATAACTTGCACTAACATATCAATATAGCCTAGGTCCAAGTGTTCATGCATTGAAAACGAGCCTTACAACCATTTCACTAAGTTTTGGGATGATGTTCGTGATTTTCAAGGGAAAGGGTGTCGAAAAGGGTTCTACCTCTCGTATTTTTCATATTTCTTATCAAACTAACCTATAACTTTAACTAACATACCAATATAGCCAAGACAAGTGTTCATGCATTGAAAACGAGCGTTAGAAGCATTTCACAATGTTTTAAGATGATGTTCCTAAGTTTCAAGGGAAACGAGACCGAAAAGGATTCTACCTCTCGTATTTTCCACATTTCTTATCAAACCAACCTATAACTTGCACTAACATACCAATATAGCCTAGTTACAAGTGCTTTTGCATTGAAAACGAGCCTTAAAAGTATTTCACCAAGTTCTGGGACGATGTTCGTGATTTTCAAGGGAAAGGGTGGCGAAAAGGATTCTACCTCTCGTATTTTCCACATTTCTTATCAAACTAACCTAAAACTTGCACTAACATATCAATATAGCCTAGTTCCAAGTGTTCATGCATTGAAAACGAGCCTTACAACCATTTCACTAAGTTTTGGGATGATGTTCGTGATTTTCAAGGGAAAGGGTGTCGAAAAGGGTTCTACCTCTTGTATTTTTCATATTTCTTATCAAACTAACCTATAACTTTAACTAACATACCAATATAGCCTAGTTACAAGTGTTCATGCATTGAAAACGAGCCTTAGAAGCATTTCACGATGTTTTGGGATGATGTTCGTGAGTTTTAAGGGAAACGAGATCGAAAAGGATTCTACCTCTCGAATTTTCCACATTTCTTATCAAACTAACTTATAACTTGCACTAACATATCAATATAGCCTAGTTCCAAGTGTTCATGCATTGAAAACGAGCCTTACAACCATTTCACTAAGTTTTGGGATGATGTTCGTGATTTTCAAGGGAAAGGGTGTCGAAAAGGGTTCTACCTCTTGTATTTTTCATATTTCTTATCAAACTAACCTATAACATTAATTAACATACCAATATAGCCTACTTACAAGTGTTCATACATTGAAAACGAGCCTTAGAAGCATTTCACGATGTTTTGGGATGATGTTCGTGAGTTTCAAGGGAAACGAGACCGAAAAGGATTCTACCTCTCGTATTTTCCACATTTCTTATCAAACCAACCTATAACTTGCACTAACATACCAATATAGCCTATTTACAAGTGCTTTTGCAATGAAAACGAGCCTTAAAAGTATTTCACCAAGTTTCGGGACGATGTTCGTGATTTTCAAGGGAAAGGGTGCCGAAAAGGATTCTACCTCTCGTATTTTCCACATTTCTTATCAAACTAACCTATAACTTGCACTAACATATCAATATAGCCTAGTTCCAAGTGTTCATGCATTGAAAACGAGCCTTACAACCATTTCACTAAGTTTTGGGATGATGTTCGTGATTTTCAAGGGAAAGGGTGTCGAAAAGGGTTCTACCTCTCGTATTTTTCATATTTCTTATCAAACTAACCTATAACATTAACTAACATACCAATATAGCCTAGTTACAAGTGTTCATGCATTGAAAACGAGCCTTAGGAGCATTTCACGATGTTTTGGGATGATGTTCGTGAGTTTCAAGGGAAACCAGACCGAAAAGGATTCTACCTCTCGTATTTTCCACATTTCTTATCAAACCAACTTATAACTTGCACTAACATACCAATATAGCCTAAATAGAAGTGCTTTTGCATTGAAAACGAGCCTTAAAAGTATTTCACCAAGTTTTGGGACGATGTTCGTGATTTTCAAGGGAAAGGGTGCCGAAAAGGATTTTACCTCTCGTATTTTCCACATTTCTTATCAAACTAACCTATAACTTGCACTAACATATCAATATAGCCTAGGTCCAAGTGTTCATGCATTGAAAACGAGCCTTACAACCATTTCACTAAGTTTTGGGATGATGTTCGTGATTTTCAAGGGAAAGGGTGTCGAAAAGGGTTCTACCTCTCGTATTTTTCATATTTCTTATCAAACTAACCTATAACTTTAACTAACATACCAACATAGCCTAGTTACAAGTGTTCATGCATTGAAAACGAGCCTTAGAAGCATTTCACGATGTTTTGGGATGATGTTCGTGAGTTTCAAGGGAAACGAGACCGAAAAGGATTCTACCTCTCGTATTTTCCACATTTCTTATCAAACCAACCTATAACTTGCACTAACATACCAATATAGCCTAGTTACAAGTGCTTTTGCATTGAAAACGAGCGTTAAAAGTATTTCACCAAGTTTTGGGACGATGTTCGTGATTTTCAAGGGAAAGAGTGCCGAAAAGGATTCTACCTCTCGTATTTTCCACATTTCTTATCAAACTAACCTCTAACTTGCACTAACATATCAATATAGCCTAGTTCCAAGTGTTCATGCATTGAAAACGAGCCTTACAACCATTTCACCAAGTTTTGGGATGATGTTCGTGATTTTCAAGGGAAAGGGTGTCGAAAAGGGTTCTACCTCTCGTATTTTTCATATTTTTTATCAAACTAACCTATAACTTGCACTAACATATCAATATAGCCTAGTTACAAGTGTTCATGCATTGAAATCGAGCCTTAGAAGCATTTCACGATGTTTTAAGATGATGTTCCTGAGTTTCAAGGGAAACGAGACCGAAAAGGATTCTACCTCTCGTATTTTCCACATTTCTTATCAAACCAACCTATAACTTGCACTAACATACCAATATAGCCTAGTTACAAGTGCTTTTGCATTGAAAACGAGCGTTAAAAGTATTTCACCAAGTTTTGGGACGATGTTCGTGATTTTCAAGGGAAAGAGTGCCGAAAAGGATTCTACCTCTCGTATTTTCCACATTTCTTATCAAACTAACCTATAACTTGCACTAACATATCAATATAGCCTAGTTCCAAGTGTTCATGCATTGAAAACGAGCCTTACAACCATTTCACTAAGTTTTGGGATGATGTTCGTGATTTTCAAGGGAAAGGGTGTCAAAAAGGGTTCTACCTCTCGTATTTTTCATATTTCGTATCAAACTAACCTATAACTTTAACTAACATACCAATTTAGCTTAGTTACAAGTGTTTATGCAATGAAAACGTGCCTTAGAAGCATTTCACCAAGTTTTGGAATAATGTTCGTGATTTTCAAGGGAAAAGGTGTGGAAAAGGGTTCTACCTCTCGTATTTTTCAAATTTCTTATCAAACTAACCTATAACTTGCACTAACATATCAATATAGCCTAGTTCCAAGTGTTCATGCATTGAAAACGAGCCTTACAACCATTTCACTAAGTTTTGGGATGATGTTCGTGATTTTCAAGGGAAAGGGTGTCGAAAAGGGTTCTACCTCTCATATTTTTCATATTTCTTATCAAACTAACCTATAACTTTAACTAACATACCAATATAGCCTAGTTACAAGGGTTCATGCATTGAAAATGAGCCTTAGAAGCATTTCACGATGTTTTGGGATGAAGTTTGTGAGTTTCAAGGGAAACGAGACCGAAAAGGATTCTACCTCTCGTATTTTCCACATTTCTTATCAAACCAACCTATAACTTGCACTAACATACCAATACAGCCTAGTTACAAGTGCTTTTGCATTGAAAACGAGCCTTAAAAGTATTTCACCATGTTTTGGGACGATGTTCGTGATTTTAGAGGGAAAGGGTGTCGAAAAGTATTACAAAAAAAGGGGACGATGTTCGTGATTTTCAAGGGAAAGGGAGCCGAAAAGGGTTCTACCTCTCGTATTTTTCAAAATTTCTTATCAAACTAATCTATAACTTGCACTAACATACCAATATAGCCTTTTTACAAGTGCTTATGCATTCAAAACGAGCCTTAGAAGGATTTCACCAAGTTTTGGGATGATGTTCGTGATTTTCAAGGGAAAAGGTGCCGAAAAGGATTCTACGTCTCGTATTTTCCATATTTCTTATCAAAATAACCTATAACTTACACTAACATTCCAATATAGCTTATATACAAGTGTTTATGCATTAAAAATGAGCCTTAGAAGCATTTTAGCATGTTTTGGGATGATGTTCGTTATTTTCAAGGGAAAGGGTATCGAAAAGGTTTCTACCTCTCGTATTTTTTAAATTTCTTATCAAAATAACCTATAATTTGAAGTAACATACCAATATAGCCTAGTTATAAGTGTTCATGGATTGAAAACGAGCCTTAGCAGCAAGTCACTAAGATTTGGGACGATGTTCATGATTTTCAAGGGAAAAGGTGTCGAAAAGGGTTCTACCTCTCTTAATTTCCATATTTCTTATTAAACTAGCCTATAACTACACTAACATACCAATATAGCCAAGTTATAAGTGTTCAGCATTGAAAACGAGCCTTAAAAGCATTTCACTAAGTTTTGGGACGATGTTCGTGATTTTCAAGGGAAAGGGTCCCGAAAAGGGTTCTACCTCTCGTATTTTCCACATTTCTTATCAAACTAACCTATACCTTTAACTAACATACTAATATAGCCTAGTTACAAGTGTTCATACATTGAAAACGAGCCTTAGAAGCATTTCACCAAGTTTTGGGACGATTTTCGTGATTTTCAATGGAAAGGGTGCCGAAAAGGGTTATACCTCTCGTATTTTTTAAATTTCATATCAAACTAAACTATAACTTGCCCTAACATACCAATATATCCTAGTAACAAGTTTTTCGGCATTGAAAACGAGCCTGTGCAGCATTTCACCAAGTTTTGGGACGATGTTTGTGATTTTCAAGGGAAAGGGTGCCGAAAAAGGGTTCTACCTTTCGTATTTTTTAAATTTCTTATCAAACTAACCTATAACTTGCACTAACATACCAATATAACCTAGTTACAAGTGTTTATGCATAGAAAACGAGCCTTAGGAGCATTTTACCAAGTTTTGGGACGATGTTCGTGATTTTCAAGGGAAAGGGAGCCGAAAAGGGTTACACCTCTTGTATTTGTCAAATTTCTTATCAAACTAACCTATAACTTGCACTAACATTCCAATATAGCTTGTATACAAGTGTTTATGCATTAAAAACGAGCCTTAGAAGCATTTCACCATGTTTTGGGATGATGTTCGTGAATTTCAAGGGAAAGGGTGTCGAAAAGGGTTCTACCTCTCGTATTTTTAAAATTTCTTATCAAACTAACCAATAACTTGGACTAACATACCAATATAGCCTAGTTACAAGTGTTCATGCAATGAAAACGAGCCTTAAAACCATTTCACTAAATTTTGGGACGATATTCGTGACTTTCAAAGGAAAGGGTGCCGAAAATTTCGTATCAAATTTCGTATCAAACTAACGTATAACTTGCACTAACATACCAATATAGGCTAGTTAAAAGTGTTCTTGCATTGAAAACGAGCCTTGGAAGCATTTCACTAAGTTTGGGGATGATGTTCGTAATTTTCAAGGGAAAGGGTGCCAAAAAGGTTTCTACCTCTCGTATTTTGCACATTTCTCATCAAACTAACTTATAAATTTAACTAACATACCAATATAAACTAGTTACAAGTGTTCATGCATTGAAAATAAGCTTAGAAGCATTTCACCAAGTTTAGGGACGATGTTCGTGATTTTAACATTCTATTATAGCCTAGTTATAAGTGTTTATGCATTGAAAACGAGCCCGAGAAGCATTTCACCAAGTTTTGGGACGATGTTCGTGATTTTCAAGGGAAAGGGTGCTGAAAAGGTTTCTAGCTCTCGTATTTTTCAAATTTCTTACCAAACTAACCTATAACTTGCATTAACATACCAATATAGCCTAGTTACAAGTGTTCATGCAATGAAAACGAGCCTTAGAACCATTTCACTAAGTTTTGCGACGATGTTCATGATTTTCAATGGAAAGGGTGTCGAAAAGGGTTTTACCTCTTGTAGTTTTCAAATTTCTTATCAAACTAACGTATAACTTGCACTAACATACCAATATAGGCTAGTTAAAAGTGTTCATGCATTGAAAACGAGCCTTGGAAGCATTTCACTAAGTTTTGGGACGTTGTTCGTAATTTTCAAGGGAAAGGGTACCGAAAAGGGTTCTACCTCTCGTATTTTGCACATTTCTCATCAAACTAACCTATAACTTTAACTAACATACCAAGTTTTGGAATGATGTTCGTGATTTTCAAGCGAAAGAGTGTGGAAAAGGGTTCTACCTCTCATATTTTGCAAATTTCTTATCAAACTAACCTATAACTTGCACTAACATACCAATATAGCCTTGTTCAAAGTGTTCATGCATTGAAAATGAGCCTTAGAAGCATTTCACCAAGTTTTTGGACGATGTTCGTGATATTCAATGGAAAGGGTGCCGAAAAGGGTTCTACCTCTCGTATTTTTCAAATTTCTTATCAAACTAACCTATAACTTGCACTAACGTACCAATATAGCCTAGTTACAAGTGTTTATGCATTGAAGACGAGCCCTAGAAGCATTTCATCAAGTTTTAGGACGATGTTCGTGATTTTCAAGGGAAAGGGTGCCGAAAAGGGTTCTACCTCTCTTATTTTTAAAATTTCTTTTTAAACTAACCTATAACTTGCACTAACATACCAATATAGCCTAGTTGCAAGTGTTCATGCATTAAAAATGTGCCTTAGAAGCATTTCACCAAGTTTTGGGACGATATTCGTGATTTTAACATACCAATATAGCCTACTTATAAGTGTTCATGCATTGAAAACGAGCCTTAGCAGCATTTCACTAAGTTTTGGGATGCTGTTCGTGATTTTCAATGGAAAGGGTGCCGAAAAGGGTTCTACCTCTTGTATTTTTAAAATTTCTTATCAAACTAACATATAACTTGCACTAACATGCACCAAGTTTTGGGACGATGTTCGTGATTTTCAATGGAAAGGATGCCGAAAAGGGTTTTACCTCTCGTATTTTTTAAATTTCATATGAAACTAACCTATAACTTGCACTAACATACCAATATATCCTAGTAACAAGTGTTCATGCATTGAAAACGAGCCTGTGAATAATTTCACCAAGTTTAGGGACGATGTTTGTGATTTTCAAGGGAAAGGGTGCCGAAAAGGGTTCTACCTTTCGTATTTTTCAAATTTCTTATCAAACTAACCTTTAACTTGCACTAACATACCAATATAACCTAGTTACAAGTGTTTATGCATACAAAACGAGCCTTTGAAGCATTTTACAAAAAAAGGGGACGATGTTTGTGATTTTCAAGGGAAAGGGAGCCGAAAAGGGTTCTACCTCTCGTATTTTTCAAATTTCTTATCAAACTAACCTAAAACTTGCACTAACATACCAATATAGCCTTGTTAAAAGTGTTCATGCATTGAAAATGAGCCTTAGAAGCATTTCACCAAGGTTTTGGACGATGTTCGTGATTTTCAAGGGAAAGGGACCGAAAAGGGTTCTATGTCTCGTATTTTTCAAATTTCTTGTCAAACTAAACTATAACTTGCACTAACATACCAATATAGCCTAGTTACAAGTGTTTATACATTGAAAATGAGCCTTAGAAGCATTTCACCAAGTTTTTGGACGATGTTCGTGATTTTCAATGGAAAGGGTGCCGAAAAGGGTTATACCTCTCGTATTTTTCAAATTTCTTATCAAGCTAACCTATACATTGCACTAACATACCAATATTGCCTAGTTATAAGTGTTCATGCTTTGAAAACGAGCCTTAGAAGCATTTCACCAAGTTTTTGGACGATGTTCGTGATTTTCAATGGAAAGATGCCGAAAAGGGTTCTACCTCTCGTATTTTTCAAATTTCTTATCAAGCTAACCTATACCTTACACTAACATACCAATATAGCCTAGTTATAAGTGTTCATGCATTGAAAACGAGCCTTAGAAGCATTTCACCAAGTTTATGGGACGATTTTTGTGATTTTCAAGGGAAAGGGTGCCGAAAAGGGTTCTACCTCTCGTATTTTCCACATTTCTTATCAAACTAACCTATAACTTAACTAACATACAAATTTAGCCTAGTAACAAGTGTTCATGCATTGAAAACAAGCCTTAGAAGCAATTCACCAAGTTTTGGGATGATGTTCATGATTATCAAGGGAAAGGAGGCCGAAAAGGGTTCTAATGCTTGTATTTTCCACATTTCTTATCAAACTAACCTATAACTTGCACTAACATACCAATATAGCCTAGTTACAAGTGTTCATGCATTGAAAATGAGCCTTAGAAGCATGTCACCAAGTTTTTGGACGATGTTCGTGATTTTCAATGGAAAGGGTGCCGAAAAGGGTTCTACCTCTCGTATTTTTCAAATTTCTTATCAAACTAACCTATACCTTGCACTAACATACCAATATAACCTAGTTATAAGTGTTCATGCATTGAAAATGAGCCTTAGACACATTTCACCAAGTTTTTGGACGATGTTCGTGATTTTCAAGGAAAAGGGTGCCGAAAAGGGTTCTACCTCTCGTATTTTCCACATTTCTTATCAAACTAACCTATAATTTAACTAACATACAAATATAGCCTAGTAACAAGTGTTCATGCATTGAAAACAAGCCTTAGAAGCAATTCACCAAGTTTTGGGACGATGTTCGTGATTATCAAGGGAAAGGAGGCCGAAAAGGGTTCTAATGCTTGTATTTTCCACATTTCTTATCAAACTAACCTATAACTTGCACTAACATACCAATATAGCCTAGTTACAAGTGTTTATGCATTAAAAACGAGCCCTAGAAGCATTTCACTAAGTTTTGGGGCGATGTTCGTGATTTTCAAGGGAAAGTGTGCCGAAAAGGGTTCTACCTCTCGTATTTTTCAAATTTTTTATCAAACTAACATATAACTTGCACTAACATACAAATATAGGCTTTTTAAAAGTTTTCGTGCATTGAAAACGAGCCTTAAAAGCATTGCATTAAGTTTTAGGACAATGTTCGTGATTTTCAAGGGAAAGGGTGCCGAAAAGGGTTCTACCTCTCTTATTTTCCACATTTCTTATCAATCTAACCCGAGTTTGACTCAAATTTTTGTATTTCAAGTGTTTACGACATTTTCGAGGGTAAAAACGTCATTTTCGACCCAAAATGAATCCCATTTGACCTATATTGACTCATATCATCCTATTGAAAGTGTTTAGGTTATTTGTTACACAAAACCTCTACCGTTTAACCGAGTTTGACTCAAATTGATGTGTTTTAAGTGTTTATGACATATGTAAGGGTAAATAAGTCATTTTCTACCAAAACAGATTCCATTTGATCTATATTGACTCATATTGTCCGATTCAAAGTGCTTAAGTCATTTTATATCTAGAACCTAAACCGTTTGAACAATTTTGACTCAAATCGATGTATTTCAAGTGTTTATGACATGTTCAAGGGTAAATACGTCATTTTATGCCCAAAATAGATCCCATTTGACCTATATAGACTCATTTCATCCGATTAGAAGTCTTTATGTTATTTAATACACAAAACCTCTCCTGTTTGACCGAGTTTGACTCAAATCGATGTATTTCAAGTGTTTATGACATGTTCATGGGTAAATACTTCATTTTCTACCCAAAATTTATCCCATTTGACCTATATTGACTCATATCGTCCGATTTAAAGTGTTTAAGTCATTTAATACACAAAACCTCTCCTGTTTGACCGACGTTGACTCAAATTTATGTATTTCAAGTGTTTATGACATGTTCAAGGGTAAATACGTCATTTTCTACCAAAACTAATCAATTTGACCTATATTGACTCATATCATCCGATTAGTAGTGTTTAGGTCATTTAATACCCAAAACCTCTTCTTTTTTACCGAGTTTGACTCAAATCCATGAATTTCAAGCATTTATGACATGTATAAGGGTACATATGTCATTTTCGACGCAAATTTGATCCCATTTGACCTATATTGACTAATATCGTCTGATCACACTATTTAAGTCATTTTATACCTGGAACCTCTCCCATTTCACCGTGTTTGACTTAAATTGATGTATTTCAAGTGTTTATGAAATGTTCAAGGGTAAATACGTCTTTTTCTACCCTAAACTGATCTCATTTGACCTATGTCGCTTCATATCATTCGTTGGAAGTGTTTAGATCATTTAATACACAAAACCTCTCCCATTTGACCGAATTTTAATCAAATCAATGTATTTCAAGTGTTTATGACATGGTCAATGACCTATATTGACTCGTATCATCCGATACGAAGTGTTTAGGTTATTTGATACACAAAACCACTCCTGTTTAACCGAGTTTGACTCAAATCGATATATTTCAAGTGTTTATGACATGTGTAAGGGTAAATAAGTCATTTTCTAGTAAAAATGATCCCATTTGATCTATATTGACTCATATTGTCTGATTCAAAGTGTTTAAAACATTTTATACCTAGAATGACGGAAATCCCAAAATAATTCATGAGTCAAAGGAGGTTTTGTTGACCCGTTATTTTGAGGATGGGCCGATGGATAATTATTTGGTCCATGGACCATTCATTTTGGGTCATGGTTATTCTAGTATTTCCACTTTGGGAAATTAGAATAATAAAATTAGTGGTGTTTCATGTAAATAAATAATGATTAATTAAGTAATTAAGTTAATTAGAGTAGGGTGAGTTGGTGTGGGTCCTTGTTGACGTGTTTTTTGTGCTGATTTGTGTGGGGGTCCAAGGTGATTTTTTGGGGGACATTATGAACGTGATTTTGGGTAAAAAGAGGATTATTTTGCTGAAATAATGGCATGGGAAAGAGGGAATATTAGGGGATTTGGGAAAGATATGATCTGATTTGATTTTAGCTTGATTTAAGGAAGGTATGATCAGATTTGCATATCTTAAGATATTCTTTTGAATATGGTCGAAAATGGGATGGAAATAAATCAGATTTTCTGATTTTCTTCTCAAAATCAATTAAGAGATTTGAATCCCTTAAATTAAGGGATTTAATTTAGTTAATTGATTTGTTCCTTAATGTTGGGCGTTTTTATGGCAAGGGGGTTGATTGAGATGATTCTTTTGGGCATAAATAAGGGAATAGCATGGAATTATGAGAGTTTTGGATGGGTTCTTGACTAGGTGCGTCAAGGCATTAAAGGAGGGATATTTGCTGATTTTCTAGTCTAAATGGCATGTTTAATGGAGGGAAAGAAGACCTTGGTGCATGGAAGTTCTCCTTAAGTTATTAACATGAATTAAGGATTAATTCCTTAAAACTCTCACACATTTTTGGATAGTTTATTTTGATCTTTTTAGACAAATTTAAAAGGGGAGTTACTAGGGTTTTGTCCACTATAAATAGGAGATGTATGTTTGTGTTTCAAATGAATGAATGAATGAAGTTTGAATCTTGATATCTTTACTTGCAATATCATGTATTGAGTTGCTTGTGTTTTTCCAAGTTTTGCTTGAAGAATTTTTGAGAGAAGTGAGAGTTCCTTCTTTGCAAATTTTCTTGAATCTAATAATCCAAGTGAGTGTTCCTTGTGTGTAAGATTCATACTAGTAAAAGAGTGAGTGTTCCTCTTTTACATATCTTGATTGTTAGGTGAGTGTTCCCTACTATCAAAACCCCTTACTTCTCTTCTACTTCTTATCAAAACCATAATTAAACCTATCCAAAAATCCATATCTATTTCTTTCCTTTTCCACCTAAAACACATATCCATTTCTTCCTTAATTTGTAGCCTAAACACATTTCCAAGTCTTTTTCTAAAGCCTACGAATCTCTCCTTTTTGTTAACCTATTTGTGATCCATTTTGTCTAGTAATTTCTAGTGTTCTTCATTAGATTTTACATCAACCGTTTGATCGACTTTGACTCAAATCGATGTATTTCAAGTGTTTATGACATGTTCAAGGGTAAATATGTCATTTTATGCCCAAAACAGATCCCATTTTACCTATATTGACTCATATCATCCGATTCGAAGTGTTTAGGTGATTTAATACACAAAACCTCTCCCATTTTACCGAGTTTTACATAAATAATTGTATTTCAAGTGTTTATGACATGCTCAATGATAAATAAGTCCTTTTTAACCAAAACTGATCCCATTTGACCTATATTGACTCATATCGTCCGATTAGAATTGATTAGGTCATGGAATACCCAAAACCTCCCTTATTTGACCGAGTTTGACTCAAATCGATGAATTTCAAGGGTTTATGACAAGTTACAGGTTAAATACATCTTTTTCTACCCAAAACTTATCCCATTTGACCTATATTGACTAATATCATCCGATTAGAAGTGTTTAGGTCATTTAATACACAAAACCTCTCCTGTTTGATCGAGTTTGACTCAAATCGATATATTTCAAGTGTTTATGATATGTTCATGGGTAAATACTTCATTTTCTACCCAAAATTTATCCCATTTGACCTATATTGACTCATGTCGTCCGATTCAAAGTGTTTAAGTCATTTAATACACAAAACCTCTCCCGTTTGACCGACTTTGACTCAAATTGATGTATTTCAAGTGTTTATGACATGTTCAAGGGTAAATACGTCATTTTCTACCAAAACTAATCCCATTTGACCTATATTGACTCATATCGTCCGATTAGAAGTGTTTAGGTCATTTAATACCCAAAACCTCTTCTTTTTGACCGAGTTTGACTCAAATCCATGAATTTCAAGGGTTTATGACATGTTCAAGGGTAAATACATCTTTTTCTACCCAAAAGTGATCTCATTTGACCTATGTCGACTCATATCATTCGTTCGAAGTGTTTAAATCATTTAATTCACAAAACCTCTTCCATTTGACCGAATTTTAACCAAATCAATTTATTTCAAGTGTTTATGACATGGTCAATGATAAATACGTCATTTTCTAACCAAAACTATTCCCATTTTACCTATATTGACTTAGATCGTCCAATTAGAAGTGTTTAGGCCATTTAATACACAAAACCTCTCCCCTTTGACTGAGTTTGACTTAAATCGATGTATTTCAAGTGTTTATGACATGTTCAAGGATAAATAGGTCTTGTTCTACCCAAAACTGATCCCATTTAATCTATATGTCATCCGATTCGAATTATTTAAGTCATTTTATACCTAGAACCTCTCCCATTTGACCGAGTTTGACTCAAATTGATGTATTTCAAGTGTTTATGACATTTTCAAGGGTAAATACGTCATTTTCGACCTTAAATTAATCCCATTTGACCTATATTGCTTCTTATCATATAATTCGAAGTGTTTAGGTTATTTGATACACAAAACCTCTCGCGTTTGACCGAGTGTGACTCAAATCGATGTCTTTCAAGTGTTTATGACATGTTTAAGAATAAATAAGTCATTTTCTACCCAAAACTGATCCCATTTGATCTATATTGACTCATATTGTCCGATTCAAATTGTTTAAGTCATTTTCTACCTAGAACCTCTCCTATTTTACCGAGTTTGACTCAAATCGATGTATTTCAAGTGTTTATGACATGTTTAAGGGTAAATACATCATTTTCTGCCCAAAACTGATCTCATTTGACATATATTGACTAATATCGTCCGATTAGAAGTGCTTAGGTCTTTTAATACACAAAACCTCTCCTATTTGACCGAGTTTGATTCAAATCAATGTATTTCAAGTGTTTATTACATGTTCAATGGTAAATACTTCATTTTCTACCAAAAATTTATCCCATTTGACCCATATTGACTCATATCGTCCGACTCAAAGTGTTTACGTCATTTAATACACAAAACCTCTCCCGTTTGACCGACTTTGACTCAAATTGATGTATTTCAAGTGTTTATGACATGATCAAGGGTAAATACGTCATTTTCTACCAAAATTGATCCCATTTGACCTATATTAACTCATATCGTCCGATTCGAAGTGTTTACGTCATTTAATACCCAAAACTTCTCCTATTGGACTGAGTTTGACTCAAATCCTTGAATTTTAAGGGTTTATGACATGTTAGAGGGTAAATACATCTTTTTCTACCATAAACCGATCTTATTTGACCTATGTTGACTCATATCATCCTATTCGAAGTGTTTAGATTATTTAATAAACAAAACCTCTTCCATTTGACCGAGTTTTAATAAAATCATTGTATTTCAAGTGTTTATGACAAGGTCAACGACAAATACGTCATTCTCTAACAAAAACTGATCCCATTTGACCTATATTGACACACATCGTCCGATTAGAAGTGTTTAGGTCATTTAATACACAAAACCTCCCCCGTTTGACCCAGTTTGACTCAAATTGATGTATTTCAAGTGTTTATGACATGTTCAAGGTTAAATACGTCATTTTCTATTCAAAATTTATCCCATTTGACCTATATTGACTCATATCGTCCGATTCAAAGTGTTTAAGTCATTTAATACAAGACCTCTCCCGTTTGATTGAGTTTGACTCAAATTGATGTATTCAAAGTGTTTATGACATGTACAAAGGTAAATACGTCATTTTCTACCCAAAATTGATCCCAATTGACCTATAATGACTAATAATATCTAATTCGAAGTGTTTACATCATTTAATACACAAAACCTCTCTTATTTGACCGAGTTTGACTCAAATTGATGTATTTAAAGTTTTTATGACATGTTCAAGGGTAAATATGTCATTTTCTACCCAAAATTAATCCCATTTGAACTATAATGACTCATATCATCTGATTCGAAGTGTTTAGGTTATTTAATACACAAAACCTCTCCCATTTGACTGGGTTTTACTCTTTAATACACAAAACCTCTCTTATTTGACCGAGTTTGACTCAAATTGATGTATTTAAAGTTTTTATGACATGTTCGAGGGTAAATATGTCATTTTCTACCCAAAATTAATCCCATTTGAACTATAATGACTCATATCATCTGATTCGAAGTGTTTAGGTTATTTAATACACAAAACCTCTCCCATTTGACTGGGTTTTACTCAAATCAATGTATTTCAAGTGTTTATGACATGCTCAATGGTAAATACGTCATTTTCTTACCAAAATTGATCCCATTTGACCTCTATTGACTCATATCATTCGATTAGAAGTGTTTAGATCATTTAATACACAAAACGTCTCCCATTTGACCAAATTTGACTCAAATTGATGTATTTCAAGTGTTTATGACATGTTCAAGGGTAAATAAGTCATTTTCTACCCAAAATTAATTCCTTTTGAACTATATTGACTCATATCGTCCGATTCAAAGTGTTTAAGTCATTTCATACACAAAACTTCTGCCATTTGACTGAGTTTGACTCAAATTGATATATTTCAAGTTTTTATGACATGTTCAAGAGTAAATATGTCATTTTCTACCCAATATTAATCCCATTTGACCTATAATGACTCATATCATCCGATTCGAAGTTTTTAGATATATTTATACACAAAACCTCTCCCATTTTTCTGAGTTTTACTCAAATCAATGTATTTCAAGAGATTATGATATGTTCAATGGTAAATATGTCATTTTCTAACCAACACTAATCCCATTTGACCTATATTGACTCATATCATCCGATTAGAAGTGTTCAGGTCATTTAATACACAAAACATCTCCCGTTTGACCAAGTTTGACTCAAATTGATGTATTTCAAGTGTTTATGACATGTTCAAGGGTAAATACATCATTTTCTACCCAAAATTGATCCCATCTAACCTATATTGACTCATATCGTCCGATTCGAAGAGTTTAGGGTATTTAATACACAAAACCTCTCCCTTTGACCGAGTTTGACACAAATTGATGTATTTCAAGTGTTTATGACATGTTCAAGGCTAAATACGTCATTTTCCATTTAAAATTTATCCCATTTGACCTATATTGACTCATATCGTCCGATTCGAAGAGTTTAGGGTATTTAATACACAAAACCTCTCCCTTTGACCGAGTTTGACACAAATTGATGTATTTCAAGTGTTTATGACATGTTCAAGGGTAAATACGTCATTTTCTATTCAAAATTTATCCCATTTGACCTATATTAACTCATATCGTCCAATTGAAAGTGTGTAAGTCATTTAATACAAAACCTCTCCTTCCTCACCGAGTTCGACTGAAATTAATGTATTTCAAGTGTTTATGACATGTTCAAAGGTAAATGCATCATTTTCTACCCAAAATAGATCCCATTTGAACTATATTGACTAATAATATCTGATTCAAAGTGTTTATGTCATTTAATACACAAAATGATGTAAAATCTAGTGAGAGAACACTAGAATTCACTAGGATAAATGGATCACAAATTGGACAGAAATTTTGCTTTGATTTATATGATGAAATGCATAGGCTTTAAGTGTGAATTATGCACGAAAATAGGCTAGGAGAGGTATGTAATTTCGTGGATAATATGGACTAAAAGATTAAATGTGTTTAGGTTTTTAAAAGGAAAAGAAATGATGTGGTTTTAACAAAAAAATGGACAGAAGTTTGTGTGGGATTTTAGAAATGAAAATGGATAGATTTTGATAGAAAGTAGAAGAGAAAAGAAAGGTTAGGAAATAGGGAACACTCACCTATACTCCTAGGATATGTAAAGAAGGAACACTCACTTCTTTACTAGATGTAAATCTCTCAACAAGGAACACTCAACTTGTGGATTGATTTACTGAAATTTGGATGGAAGGAACACTCAACTTCACACTCAAATTCTTCAAGGTAAAATTTGGAAAAACACAAGCAACTCAATACATGATATTGCAAGTAAAGATATCAAGATTTAAACTTCATTTATTCATTCATTCATTCTAAACACAAACATACATCTCCTATTTATAGTGGACAAAACCCTAGTAACTCCCCTTTTAAATTTGTCCAAAAGGTAAAAATAAATTATCCAAAAATGTGTGAGAGTTTTAAGGAATTAATCTTAATTCATGCTAATAAATTAAGGAGAACTTCCATGCACCAAGGTCTTCTTTCCCTTCATTAAACATGCCATTTAGACTAGGAAAATCAGCAAGTATCCCTCCTTTAATGCCTTGGACGCACCTAATCAAGAACCCATCCAAAACCTCCCATAATTCCATGCTATTCCCTTATTTATGTCCAAAAGAATCAGCTCAATCAACCCCCTTGCCATAAAAACGCCCAACATTAAGGAACAAATCAATTAACTAAATTAAATCCCTTAATTTAAGGGATTCAAATCTCTTAATTGATTTTGAGAAGAAAATCAGAAAATCTGATTTATTTACATCCCATTTTCGACCATATTCAAAAGAATATCTTAAGATATGCAAATCTGATCATACCTTCCTTAAATCAAGCTAAAATCAAATCAGATAAATCTTTCCCAAATCCCCTAATTTATGGCTTCAATCTACCTATAGTTCTCACCAAAAATGACATCTATTAAAAGGGAATAAAATAAGTCCAAATCTTTCCTTAACTCATGCAAGAATCAAATCAGTCAAGATCTTTCCTTAATTCATGCAAGAATCAAATCTGATTTTTCAAACCCATATCTTTCCCTTATCTCCATGCCTAATTTAGCAACTAAATCTCTCCAATTAACACTTAATTGTACGAAATTTAATCTCCCTAAATCCCCCTAATGGTCCCACACCCAAATCTAGTCAGCATACTTCCATTTCCACGCAAATTCCAACTTAGCATATCACCTCCAAGGAAAAAACATCCCTAATTATTCCTAATTGCCCCTTGATCATGCCATGCATAAAATAGCAACAAATCTTCCCATTTAAATGCCATTCCACCTCAACAAACCCATCAAATCCACACGCCAATCTGATTTTGTTTAACCAATTATTACCCAACTCCTTTAACTAACTAACTAACTACCTTTAATTAATTAACTAGTTTAAAACCAGATTAATTAATTAAAATAAGAAAATATTTTTTATTTATTTTACACAAAATTCCTTCAACGCCTTATTCTAGTTTCCCAAGGTGAAAAGACTAGAATACCCTTGCATAGTAATCAACGATCCATGCAACCAAAAATGGACCACCCCATTTTTCCTCAAAGGATTTAGCTAAAAAGATCTCCTTTATGGCGCCATTAGCATTAGATGAAAAATCGGAATTCCCCTCACTTATTACCAATGAAGTCCAAAATTGTTTAAATGAAAAATCGACTATTTTGGATTTTACATCACAACACCTCTCTTGTTTGACCGAGTTTGACTCAAATCGGTTTATTTCAAGTGTTTATGACATGTTCCAGGGTAAATACTTCATTTTCTACCCAAAATTAATTCCATTTGACCTATATTGACTGTCCGATTCAAAGTGTTTAAGCCATTTCAAGCGCAAAACCTCTCCCGTTTGACCGAGTTTGACTCAAATTGATGTATTTCAAGTGTTTATGGCATGTTCAAGGGTAAATACGTCATTTTCTACCAAAATTAATCCCATTTAACCTCTAATGACTCATATCATCCGATTCGAAGTGTTTAGTTCATTTAATACACCAAAACCTCTTCCATTTGACCGGGTTTTACTCAAGTCAATGTATTTCAAGTGTTTATGACATGCTCAATGGTAAATACGTCATTTACTAACCTACACTGATCCCATTTGACCTATATTGACTCATATCATCCGATTAGAAGTGTTTAGGTCATTTAATACACAAAACACCTCCCATTTGACCAAGTTTGACTCGAATCGATGTATTTCAAGTGTTTATGACATGTTCAAGGGTAAATACGTCATTTTCTATTCAAAATTTATCCCATCTGACCTATATTGACTCATATCGTCCGATTCAAAGTGTTTAAGTCATTTAATACAAAACATCTCCCGTTTGACCGAGTTTGACTCAAATAGATGTATTTTAAGTGTTTATAACAAGTTCAAAGGTAAATACGTCATTCTGTATCCAAAATTGATCCCACAAGCTTCCACAAACACTTCCAGAAATGGCTCAAGAACTTTGAATCTTGATCCGAGACTATGCTCCTTGGAATACCATGCAATTTCACTATCTCCTTGAAGAATAAATCTGCTACATGTTGAGCATCATCTGTTTTATGCATTGGAGTGAAATGAGCCATCTTCAAAAATTTGTCAACTACAACCATGATAGCATCCTTTCCCCTTTGTGTCCTCGGCAACCCAACAATGAAATCCATAATTACACTATCCCATGGTGAGATTGCAACTGGTAAAGGAGTGTACAAACCTTTAGTGAAGGAACTCTTTGATTTTTGGCATGTAGAGCATCTCGAAACAACATGTTGCACATCCTTCAACATCCGTGGACAAAAGAAGTTTTCCCCCAAAATCTCCAAAGTCTTGTGTACCCCAAAGTGACCAGCCAAAGCTCCTGAATGCACCTCTCTAATGAGTAGCTCTCGAACTCCACAACAAGGAATGCATATTCTATTCCCTTTGAAAAGGAGACCATCTTGCAACGAATACTCCCTTGATGGACTTTCATACTCATGTGAGAAATCTGGATCTTCTTTATACAAAGCTTGAATATGCTCGAATCCAATTACTCTTGCATCCACCATAGCCAATAAGTAAGCTCTTCTAGAAAGTGCGTCGGCCACCACATTAGCTTTACCTTCCTTATACTTTGAGGAGAAAGTAAACGATTATAGAAATTCCACCCATTTTGCATGTCTATGATTGAGTTTCTGTTGACCGTGTATATGCTTCAAGGCTTCGTGATCCGAATATAACACAAATGGTTTTGGTCGAAGGTAGTGCGACCAATGATCAAGAGCTCTCACAATAGCATAAAATTCTCTGTCATAGTTCGAATAATTAAATTTGGCCCTGGCCAACTTCTCACTAAAGTAGGCTATTGGTCTTCTTTCTTGTATGAGTACTGCCCCAATACCAATCCCACTAGCATCACATTCTACTTCAAATAACTTCTCAAAATCATGAAGTGCTAGGATAGGTGTATTGCACAATTTATCTTTAATGTGATCAAATGCCCTTTGTGCTTTCTCGTTCCAAACAAACTCCCATTTCTTTGTTAATTCAGTTATAGGTGCAACAATGGAAGAGAAATCTTTAATAAACCTCCTATAGAATGATGCTAGGCCATGAAAACTTCGAACCTCATGGACATTGGTAGGCGTTTTCCAAGAAGAGATAGCACTAACCTTTTCAGGATCTACCTTGATACCTTTGCTTGAAATAATGTACCCTAGGAAAGTAAAACTCTCCACCATGAAAGAACACTTCTCTATCTTTCCATATAGTTTTTGTTCTCTCAACCTTTCGAATAATTGTCT
This sequence comes from Dysphania ambrosioides, assembly GCA_026401315.1. Classification (NCBI taxonomy): domain Eukaryota; kingdom Viridiplantae; phylum Streptophyta; class Magnoliopsida; order Caryophyllales; family Amaranthaceae; genus Dysphania; species Dysphania ambrosioides. The sequence continues at coordinate 11,124,280 of CM048662.1, forward strand.
CAAATGCAGTAGATGTTCAACATGGCTTTTACTATAAACCAAAATATCATCCAAATACACCACTATGAACTTATTAAGGAAGGGTCAAAGTACCTCATTCATAAGCCTCATAAACGAGCTCGGAGCGTTGCATAGCCCAAATGGCATAACCATCCATTCGTACAACCCTTGTTTCGTTTTGAATGCTGTTTTCCACTCATCCCTTCTCTTATCCTCATTTGGTGATAACCACTTCGTAAGTCAATTTTTGAGAATATGGTTGCCCCATGAAGCTCATCAAACATGTCATCCAACCGTGGCATTGGGAATCTATATTTGATGGTGATATTGTTGATTGCCCGAGAGTCAATGCACATCCTCCAAGTCCCATCTTTCTTTGGTACAAGCAACGTCGGTACAACGCATGGACTCATGCTCTCCCTAACATATCCCATGTTGATTAGCTCCTCAATTTGTCTTTGAAGTTCTTTAGATGCCTCTAGATCACATCTATAGGCTGGTTTGTTAGGCAATGGTGCCCCTGGGATTAGATCGATTGCATGCTCGATTCCCCTGATAGGTGGCAGTCCCTTGGGTAGCTCCTTAGGGAACACATCTCTAAACTCTTCTAACAATGCATGTAGAATACCATTCTCTATGTTCCCGTGTGGTTGGGCTTCTTTAATCACCAAAAGGTAGCACAATCCCCCATTCTCCATAATCTCGTTGCCTAACTCTTGTTGGGAGATAAACATGGTAGGCTTTGGTTGTGCTTTTGTTTTGGAGCTTGTGTAGTATTCATTAGGTGACATGGGCATTAATTTGATTCTTTTATTTCCGCTCAATACTGTGTAGGTATTTGCTTCCCCATCATGGATCACCTTCCTATCAAACTGCCAAGGCCTCCCAAGTAGTAGATGACAAGCGCTCATTGGAATAACGTCACACCATAGCTCTTCTTTGTAGTTTCCAATGGAAAACATGACTAGTGCTTGCTTCTTTACTCTTAGACCCTTTGAATCATCAAGCCAACTTAGTTTGTATGGTTTCCCATGATCTCTGGTTGGCAACCCTAACTTATGAACCATCTCACTTGAGGCTACGTTTGTGCATGAACCACTATCAATGATAACATTGCACGCTCTATCTTTAACTACACACCTCGTATGAAACAGATTCTCTCTTTGTTCATTTGATTCATTCACCTCTGTGAGCATCACTTTTTTAACACCAAGGTTTGGTGTTCTTCATCAGCAAAAGCATCCTCATCCTCATCCTCATCTCCTTCTTGCTCTAAGGTGTGTTCCTCTTCTATAGCAACAAAATTGTAGTGCCTTTCCTCCTCTTCCATTTCAAGATACTTCTCCATGGTCAAGGCCCTCCTTGAGGGGCATTGGGATGCTACATGTCCTCTCCCTTGGAATTTGAAGCACTTCACTCTACTCGTTGCTTCTTCTTTTGAAATCAGAACATCTTTCTTATTTTCAGGCCACTTTCTCTCAAAAGGCTTTTTACCATCCATCTTTGCGGTGTTAGTAGGATTCGTGGATTCCTTAGCATTATGAGGGGTGAAAGGTTTAGAATATGGTCTTGATGTTCCACCCTTTTCTTCCTTAAGGTGCTGCTTAATCTTCAATGCAAGCTTGCATACTTTGTGGTAAGAATTTTTGGACTGCAATTCACACCTTCTTGCTATATCTCGATTTAATCCTTTTAGAAACCTTGCAATCCTCAGAGGTTCCTTTTCTTCAAGGTCACAAAGCGCATATAAATGCTCATGCTCCACGATATATTCCTTGACTGTTTTGCTTCCTTGGAACAGGTTTGTGAGCTTGATGAATTGCTCTTGCTCAAAGTCACTAGGAACGTATTTAGTTCGAAGCTTCTTCTTCAACTTGCTCCATGTAGTGATTTTGGATTTTCCAGCCTTCTTTCTTTTAGATTTTAGGTTTTCTAACCATGTGCCCGCGCTTTTGATCAATCGAATATAAGCTATTTTGAATATTGTTACTTCATCAAACCCCTTATATTCTCCAATTTTCTCCACTTGCCTTTCCCATTCAAGGTAATCTTCCGGATCACCTAGTCCATCGAAGTCATCTAGTTTGATGCCTTTATCATCGATTTGTTGGCTAGGGCATGGATTGGATTGATTAGATTCCGAGTCTTCCTCCTCATTATTCTTGTTTTTATAGTAGTGAATGGAATTTGGATCTAGCTGCCTTGAATAATCAGCCACTATCGCATCAATGCGTGTTTTTGTTCTCGCTTCCATTCGTTCTAGGGCTTCGAGGATACTCTTGAGAGACATCCCTTCTTGCTCCATATTCGTTACTATTTCCTCCTAGATGGAGCAAATATACCAGAAAACCAAGAATCTTGATTTTCGTACACAATCTTGAACTCTCTTTAAAGTTTGAAAATTTTCCTCCCCGAATTTGGTTCCTTTTTGGTGCTGTTGAATGTTCCTGCTTCGAAATTATAGCAAACGACCTCCAAATCTCCTGAAATTTTATATGCTTATTCCTTACAAGCTTTCACCTAATTTTTCCTTAAGAATCACCAAATTTGAATAAGGCACGCAGAAGTTATCGTTCTCCAAAGTTCCGCCCAGAAAGTGGTCGAATCTGGGTAAACTCACCTTTGCTCTTAATGACGAGCAGGTCCTCCTACAACGACGTTCCTCCCTACTTAAAACCAAGCTCTGATACCAATTTGATGCGTAATAGGAGGGGGTTTCACATTTCTTTAAGTTTCTTTAATTGAATGCGACTTAAGATCGAAGGATATGGCTTGAACAAGAACCAATCTCTGGAAATTGTGCAAGTCTCGTTAACAACCTTCAACCAATCTCTGGAAGAAGATCACTAACCCTCTCACTTTGAACGATTCACTCGGGACAAAGCTTAAGGCCTCTTAACCTTTGAATGATTCACTCGAAACAAAGAATTAAGGTTGAACAAGAATCTCTCAAGTTCTAATTGAATTCTCACGAATATAAGGTTTATTTTGTGAAAAGGTTGAATGAATTACAAACGCATAAGACCCTCTATTTATAACAAAAGAAACCTAAACTAACTAGGACTAGGACTCTAATGACCGACTTGGGCAGCAAGCAAAGACTTGGTCAACAAGCAAGCAAATTGAGTTTGTCTCAATCTCAACTTCTAACAACCCTAATACACACGGCCAAGTCATATTAACTACCAAACTCTTAGCTAATTAACTAAAAATATCAAGAAAACGCATAACTAACAAACCCTAATCAAGAAACTCAAGAATCTTCAAGAAACTTAATTTCATTGCCAAATCCACTTGATCTTGATCCATTTTAATCAATGTGACCCAAGTTTGACCCTTTTGCAAATCAAATCCACTCGGACACACCATCAAGTTAATTGGATCCGAATATGAATTGCCCTTCTTCTTGATATCCATATCATGTTTAGGTCATTTTATACACAAATCGATGTATTTCAAGTGTTTATGACATGTTTAAGGGTAAATACGTCATTTTCTATTCAAAATTTATCCCATTTGACCTATATTGACTCATATCGTCCGATTCAAAGTGTTTAAGTCATTTAATACAAAACATCTCCCGTTTGACCGAGTTTGACTCAAATAGATGTATTTTAAGTGTTTATAACATGTTCAAAGGTAAATACGTCATTCTGTACCCAAAATTGATCCCATTTGACCTATATTAACTACAAAAATGTGACTCGAAGTGTTTCGGTCATTTAATACACAAAACCTTTCCCTTTGACCGAGTGTGACACAAATTGATGTATTTCATGTGTTTATGACATGTTCAAGGTTAAATACGTCATTTTATATTCAAAATATATCCCTTTTGACCTATATTGACTCATATCGTCCGATTCAAAGTGTTTAAGTCATTTAATACAAGACCTCTCCCGTTTGATCGAGTTTGACTCAAATTGATGTATTTAAAGTCTTTATGACATGTACAAAGGTAAATACGTCATTTTCTACCCAAAATTGATCCCAGTTGACCTATAATGACTAATAATATCTGATTCGAAGTGTTTACATCATTTAATACAGAATACTTATCTTATTTGACCGAGTTTGACTCAAATTGATGTATTTTAAGTTTTTATGACATGTTCAAGGGTAAATATGTCATTTTCTACCCAAAATTAATCCATTTGAACTATATTGACTCATATCATTCGATTAGAAGTATTCAGGTCATTTAATACACAAAACATCTCCCGTTTGACCAAGTTTGCCTCAAATCGATGTATTTCAAGTGTTTATGACATCTTCAAGGGTATATACGTCATTTTCTACCCAAAATTTATCCCATTTGACCTTTACGGACTCATATCATCCGATTCAAAGGATTAAAGTCATTTAATACACAAAACCTCTCGTGTTTGACCGAGTTTGACATAAATTAATGTACATAAAGTGTTTATGACATATTCAATGGTAAATACGTCATTTTCTACCCAAAATTGATCCTATTTGACTTATGTTGACTTATATCGTCCGATTCGAAGTGTTTAGGTCATTTTATACACAAAACCTATCCCGTTTGACCGAGTTTGACACAAATCGATATATTTCAAGTGTTTATGACATGGTTAAGGGTAAATACATCATTTTATATTCAAAATTTAACCCTTTTGACCTATATTGACTCATATTGTCCGATTCAAAGTGTTTAAGTCATTTAATACAAGACCTCTCCCGTTTGATCGAGTTAGACTCAAATTGATGTATTTAAAGTCTTTATGACATGTACAAAGGTAAATACATCATTTTCTACCCAAAATTGATCCCAGTTGACCTATAATGACTAATAATATCTGATTCGAAGTGTTTACATCATTTAATACACAAAACCTCTCCTATTTGACCGAGTTTGACTCAAATTGATGTATTTAAAGTTTTTATGACATGTTCCAGGGTAAATAAGTCATTTTCTACCCAAAATTGATCCTATCTGACTTGTGTTGACTTATTTCGTCCTATTCGACAAGTTTAGGTAATTTTATACACAAAACCTATCCCGTTTGACTGAGTTTGACACAAATCGATGTATTTCAAGTGTTTATGACATGTTTAAGGGTAAATACGTCATTTTCTATTCAAAATTTATCCCATTTGACCTATATTGACTCATATCGTCCGATTCAAAGTGTTTAAGTCATTTAATACAAAACATCTCTCGTTTGACTGAGTTTGACTCAAATTGATGTATTTCAAGTGTTTATGACATGTTCAAGGTTAAATACGTCATTTTATATTCAAAATTTATCCCTTTTGACCTATATTGACTCATATCGTCCGATTCAAAGTGTTTAAGTCATTTAATACAAGACCTCTCCCGTTTGATCGAGTTTGACTCAAATTGATGTATTTAAAGTTTTTATGCCATGTACAAAGGTAAACGTCACCTCTCCTATTTGACCGAGTTTGACTCAAATTGATGTATTTAAAGTTTTTATGACATGTTCAAGGGTAAATATGTCAATTTCTACCCAAAATTAATCCCATTTGAACTATAATGACTCATAACATCCGATTAGAAGTGTTCAGGTCATTTAATACACAAAACATCTCCTGTTTGACCAAGTTTGACTCAAATTGATGTATTTCAAGTGTTTATGACATCTTCAAGGGTAAATACGTCATTTTCTACCAAAAATTTATCCCATTTAACCTTTATGGACTCATATCATCCGATTCCAAGGGTTAAAGTCATTTAATACACAAAACCTCTCCCGTTTGACCGAGTTTGACATAAATTAATGTATTTAAAGTGTTTATGACATATTCAATGGTAAATACGTCATTTTCTACCCAAAATTGATCCTATTTGACTTATGTTGACTTATATCGTCCGATTCGAAGTGTTTAGGTCATTTTATTCACAAAACCTATCCCGTTTCACCGAGTTTGACACAAATCGATGTATTTCAAGTGTTTATGATATGTTTAAGGGTAAATACGTCATTTTCTATTCAAAATTTATCCCATTTGACTTATATTGACTCATATCGTCCGATTCAAAGTGTTTAAGTCATTTAATACAAAACATCTATCGTTTGACCGAGTTTGACTCAAATAGATGTATTTTAAGTGTTTATAACATGTTCAAAGGTAAATACGTCATTTTGTACCCAAAATTAATCCCATTTGACCTATTTTTACTACAAAAATGTGATTCGAAGTGTTTAGGTCATTTAATACACAAAACCTCTCTCTTTGACCGTGTTTGACACAAATTGATGTATTTCAAGTGTTTATGACATGTTCAAGGGTAAATACGTCATTTTCAATTCAAAATTTATCCCATTTGATCTATATTAACTCATATTGTCTGATTCAAAGTGTGTAAGTCATTTAATACAAAACCTCTCCTCTCTCACCGAGTTCGACTCAAATTGATGTATTTCAAGTGTTTATGACATGTTCAAGGTTAAATACGTCAATTTCTATTCAAAATTTATCCCTTTTGATCTATATTGACTCATATCGTCTGATTCAAAGTGTTTAAGTCATTTAATACAAGACCTCTCCTGTTTGATCGAGTTTGACTCAAATTGATGTATTTAAAGTGTTTATGACATGTACAAAGGTAAATACGTCATTTTCTACTCAAAATTGATCCCAGTTGACCAGTAATGACTAATACTATCTGATTCGAAGTGTTTACATCATTTAATACACAAAACCTCTCCTATTTGACCGAGTTTGACTCAAATTGATGTATTTAAAGTTTTTATGACATGTTCAAGTGTAAATATGTCATTTTCTATTCAAAATTAATCCCATTTGAACTATATTAACTCATATCGTCCGATTCAAAGTGTATAAGTCATTTAATGCATAAAACATCTCCCGTTTGACCAAGTTTGACTCAAATCGATGTATTTCAAGTGTTTATGACATCTTCCTGGGTAAATACGTCATTTTCTACCCAAAATTTATCCTATTTGACCTTTATGGACTCATATCATGCGATTCCAAGGGTTAAAGTCATTTAATACACAAAACCTCTCCTATTTGACCGAGTTTGACATAAATTAATGTATTTAAAGTGTTTATGACATATTCAAAGGTAAATACGTTTTTTTCTACCCAAAATTGATCCTATTTGACTTATGTTGACTTGTATCGTCCGATTCGAAGTGTTTAGGTCATTTTATACACAAAACCTATCCCGTTTGATCGAGTTTGACACAAATCGATGTATTTCAAGTGTTTATGACATGTTTAAGGGTAAATACCTCATTTTCTATTCAAAATTTATCCCATTTGACCTATATTTAGTCATATCGTCCGATTCAAAGTGTTTAAGTCATTTAATACAAAACATCTCCTATTTGACCGAGTTTGACTCAAATAGATGTATTTTTAGTGTTTATAACATGTTCAAAGGTAAATACGTCATTCTGTACTCAAAATTGATCCCGTTTGACCTATATTGATTACAAAAATGTGATTCGAAGTGTTTAGGTCATTTAATACACAAAACCTCTCCCTTTGACCGAGTTTGACACAAATTGATGTATTTCAAGTGTTTATGACATGTTCAAGGGTAAATACGTCATTTTCTATTCAAAATTTATCCCATTTGACTTATTTTAGCTCATATCGTCTGATTCAAAGTGTGTAAGTCATTTAATATAAAACCTCTCCTGTCTCACCGCGTTCGACTCAAATTGATGTATTTCAAGTGTTTATGACATGTTCAAGGTTAAATACGTCATTTTCTATTCAAAATTTATCCCTTTTGACCTATATTTACTCATATCGTCCGATTCAAAGTGTTTAAGTTATTTAATACAAGACCTCTCCCGTTTGATCGAGTTTGACTCAAATTGATGTATTTAAAGTGTTTATGACATGTACAAAGGTAAATACGTCATTTTCTACCCAAAATTGATCCTAATTAACCTATAATGACTAATAATATCTGATTCGAAGTGTTTACATCATTTAATACACAAAACCTCTCCTATTTGACCGAGTTTGACTCAAATTGATGTATTTAAAGTTTTAATGACATGTTCAAGGGTAAATAAGTCATTTTCTATTCAAAATTAATCCCATTTGAACTATATTAACTCATATCGTCCGATTCAAAGTGTGTAAGTCATTTAATACACAAAACATCTCCCGTTTGACCAAGTTTGACTCAAATCGATGTATTTGAAGTGTTTATGACATCTTCAAGGGTAAATACGCCATTTTCTACCCAAAATTTATCCCATTTGACCTTTATGGACTCATATCATCCGATTCCAAGGGTTAAAGTCATTTCATACACAAAACCTCTCCCGTTTGACCGAGTTTGACATAAATTATTGTATTTAAAGTGTTTATGACATATTCAAAGGTAAATACGTCATTTTCTACCCAAATTTAATTCCGTTTGACGTATATTGACTCATATCGTCCGATTCAAAGTGTTTAAGTCATTTCATACACAAAACTTCTCGCTTCCATGCGTGTTTTTGTTCTCGCTTCTATTCGTTCTAGGGCTTCGAGGATACTCTTGAGAGACATCCCTTCTTGCTCCATATTTCCTTACTACTTCCTCCTAGATGGAGCAAATATACCAGAAAATCAAGAATCTTGATTTTCGTACACAATCTTGAACTCTCTTTAAAGTTTGAAAATTTTCCTCCCCGGATTTGGTTCCTGATGCGTGCATCAATGTGAATGACGAGCATGTTGAAGAATTATTCCAAGAAAGTCAAGAAAGCATGAATATATACTTGGAAGCTTCTTCAATAGGTCAAACTTACTATCGGGGGCATCAAGACAAAGCCACACTTTGTATGGTGGCGTTCTTGGGAGTTCTTGAAGCTTCTTGATAGTTCTTTAAGGTTCTTTAAAAACTTTCTTAGATTTTTGTCTACAAGTTTTTACCTTTCACTTGAAAGGGTTTTTCTTGGTTTAGTTCCTAAGGTTTCTTTATTTTCTTTATGTTCTTGATTATTTTATACGTGTGAGTTAGTTAATTAAGTTAGTTAGAAAACCGTGTAACGTTACTTGGCGCCCAAGGTTACGTTCCTATTTCAAGATGGATTCCTACCCAAGGTTAAGTTTCCTATTTCAAGAGGGATTCCTACTCAAGATTGAATTATAGGTGGCGGCTGCTTGGAGATCAAGGCAAAGTGAAAGAGTTTTACTCAAGCTAGAACTCTAATATGTTTAGGAAAAGAAGGAGTTTTATTCTAGTTAGAGTTCTAATATTTTTAGGAAAGGATTGCTATAAATACTCCATGTAATTCACGGTTTGGAGACATTCATGAATTTGATCAATAACAAACACATTTATTTACGAGTGATATTTTGGTTGGATTACCTAAATATTTCTTTGGCTAACTTGCGAGTTAGTTGCTATTTTGGGTGTTTTAGTTAAAACATTCATTGGTTTGATTAATTAGGTGGACTCTTAATTAATTAAACTCAGTTCTTGCCTAGTTCTTGGTGATTTATCTGTATAGGACGAAGCTTAGAACATATCCTTGTGATAACTTGGTTTTCGGATCAAGAATCACATCATCGTGGTATCAGAGCTGTTGGTGACGTTTGGCTTGGAATTTTTGGCTGAAATTTTGTGGGAAGATTCAGAAAACGTAGATCAACATTGTGTAAAAATTTCGTGTCAATTGGACGAGTAACGAAGTCTGCGCAACCTCAAACTTTTGAGATTGTTACACGGAGTTGCGATCTGGAGAACGATTTTTATTTGCTTCAAGAATCAATCAAGATTCAATCTTTTAATCAAGATTTTGCATAAACTAACCTGGTTTGTGTAGGAACAATGAGTGACGAAGAAATCCCAGGGATTCCAAGGGGTTTGAACCTTGATCAAGTGTATAACTTGCGAAGGGATCGTCAAATGGAGCGATTGTCACAACAATTGCAAGAAGTATTGGCTAGGCTTGACGAACGTGACAAAACTTCATCTTCAAGGAAGAACAAATCAGTTGCAAGTTCTAGTTCAAGTGAAGACGAATATGAAAGGAGAAAAGTAAGTAGATCACGCCATAAAGATTCATCTTCAAGTGATGAACCTAGAAGGCATAGACGGAAGAACAAGGCCAAAGATGATGACCGAAGTATAAGGTTAGATTTTCCGGAATTCGATGGGAGTATGCTAGACCCCGAAAAATATTTTGAGTGGGTTAGAAGAGCAGAAACACTCTTTGATTACAAGGAGTATGATGAACGAAAGAGGTGCAAAATTGCTGAATTAAAACTCACGGGTTATGCGAATTTATGGTATGATAATCTCAAGAAAAAGAGACGCAAGGAGGGACAATCCAAGATCACTACTTGGACACAATTAAAGAAATATATGAAGCGTCAATTTGTGCCCCATGAGTACGTGCAAGAAGTGTATCTCAAGATGCAAACTTTTAAGCAAGGAAATAAACCCGTGAAGGCTTATTTGTGTGAATTTGAGAAACTATGTTTATTGTGTGATTTAGAAGAAATTCTAGAGCACAAAATAGCACGTTTTATTGCAGGTTTGAACGAAAATATTCAAGAGAAGATTGAATTGCACGAATACTATTCGTTTGAAGAAGTATGCAAGGTGGCCATTAAGGTTGAAAAACAATTCAAGGCCAAGAAGACCTCAAGTGTGAAGCTGTTCACACGCACGTTCACAAAGGCTAGTGACAAGCCTACCTTTGATAGGAGTTCTTCTAGTTCGTATGCTAAAGATAACAAACCCAGAAACGAAGCTAGCAAGAAGGTGACCGAAGATAGAAAATATTTCAAATGTGGGAGTGTTGGCCATATAGCAAGCAATTGCTACTCAAAATGAACTATGACGGCTCAAGAATGGGAAGAAGAGAAAGTTAGGTGCGAGGGAAGTAGTGACATGGAGATGGTGGTCGAGCAAGAACGTGATTTTGAAGAAGAGGAGGGTAGTGCCGAAGAGGTTGATGGTGAAACGCAAGGAAAGAGCTTGGTTCTAAGGAGAGCTCTTCACTCTAAACCTATGCCCGTTGAAGAGAATCAAAGAGAGAAAATCTTTTTAACAAGGTGCAAGGTGGAAGACCGATTGTGTGACGTAATAATAGACTCGGGAAGTTGCACAAATGTGGTGTCTACAACTTTGATCAACAAATTAGAGTGGCCTACAACCGATCACCCAAAACCCTACAAGCTACATTGGCTCAATGATGCTAGTGACGTAAAGGTAATGAAACAAGCCCTAATCATCTTTTCAATTGGCAAATTGAGCCCACAAGAAAAGAGGCCCGTGGAATTAGAAGTGGTATTGCAAGAGTATTGTGACGTTTTTCCTAGTGAATTACCACCGGGATTACCACCAATTCGTGGTATTGAACACCAAATTGATCTTATTCCGGGAGCTCCACTACCTAACAAGGCAGCATATAGAAGTAATCCGGAAGAAACAAAGGAAATGCAATGCCAAATAGAGGAATTGATGCAAAGAGGCTACGTGAGAGAGAGTATGAGCCCATGTGCCGTGCCTACACTGCTAGTTCCAAAAAAAGATGGGAGTTGGCGTATGTGCATTGATAGTAGGAGTATGAACAACATAACCATCAAGTATAGATTTCCTATACCTAGACTTGATGATTTGCTAGACGAATTGCATGGTTCAAAGCTATTTTCCAAGATTGATCTTTTGAGTGGCTATCATCAAATACGCATGAGAGAAGGAGACGAATGGAAGACGGCTTTCAAGACTAAAGTGGCGGAATTGTATTTCAAGGAAGTGGTGAGACTACATGGGTTGCCGAATAGTATTGTGAGTGATCGTGATACAAAGTTCATGAGTTTCTTTTGGAAATCACTATGGAAATTGGTGGGAACGAAGCTATTATTTAGTACATCATATCTCCCGCAAACGGACGGACAAACGGAGGTAACAAATCGAACTCTTGGTGTGCTTTTACGTGGACTAGTGAGCAAAACGCAAAAAGATTGGGACATTAAGCTTGCTCATGCCGAGTTTGCTTATAATAGATCACCTACTTATGCCACAAAACACACGCCATTTGAAGTTGTTTATTGATGTAAAAACTAGTTGGAAAGAACTAGCAATTACGAGAAAAATGGATCACAAATTAGGCTAAGAAAATGGACAGATTATGTAGGCTTTTTTTGAAAGTTTTAGAGTATGTGTTTAGGCTAGAAAAGGATATATTTTTATGGGGAAAATGGACATAAAATGGCGTGGCTTTTGTGGAGAAAAAGGCTTTGAATTTTTATGGAAATAGAAGAGAAAATAGAGAGTAGATTGTAAGGAATACTCACTTGAACAATCTGAGACATGTAGGTAAGGATTTCTCACATAACCTATTAGGTGTATGATATGATAGGGGATATCAACTTCGAAGGGTTGATTGAAGCTTCAAAGAAGTATGTTACCATGGGAGAGTTGTTGGCTTATGGAGACACGAATCTTCTAGGTGCATCAAAGGGGAACATTTGCATGTGCATGATAACATGCAAATGTGAATGAGGATTGGTGGACATGGGGAATAAGTTGGTTTTGCCTATGAGTTTTCTCCCATTTCATTTGATAGGGTTTTTCTCATTTTAGGCATAGGTGTGTTTTCAAACTTTCCTTTTTCAGGTTTTATGATTCTATAATGTGTGGAAGCCATGGAGGTGATGATTGATGGAAGGCCTTGATCAAAAGCTAAAATCTTGGAGTAATTTTCGAAGATTGAAAATTTTGACCAAGGAGGAAAATTTTAAGACAAGGGGAGGTGCTTGTTACATTGAGATGTGCTTATTACATCTTATCGGTGCTTTATTACGACTTAAGTGACATGACAAGTGACATGGCATTGGTATGGACGTGGCTACACACATGGGATTGGATATTTAGTGTTTTACTTTAAATAAAATAGGATTAGAGTAGTTAATTTGTAATATTATCTTTTTAGATAGGATAAGATTCTAATTAAGATAAGATAGTGTTAGAGTTTTGGTAGGATTATGTAATAAATAGGTGGCATTATCCTATTGGTTATTAGGAGTCCTTTTAGAAGTAGGAGGCCTAGTCATAATATGATTGAAACTCTCAAGCTATGGGTATAAATAGATGTGCACCCAAGCTTGGAAAAATCAGATTTGGAGATTCTTTTCTATATATTCTTCAATAAGCTTAGAGAGTTTGTTGTTTTTCTTTGTGTGTAACAAAGAGTTGTGAATTGGTGCTTAAAGTTTTAGATTCACGTGAGGAAGTGTAGGAATTGAGGGTGCTTTGCTTTAATCAATTCTTAAACTTTCGCCCTAGATTTTAAACCTTTGGTGCGTAGCTTTAGAGGGTTTTCTATCTAGTTCTATCCCTTTTGTGTGGATTAAGGTTTTAATACCTAGATTCACATCAACTTTTGGTGCTCTCGTTGAGAGGATTCGAAGAATACTCAAGCAATATGGATTCCAGTGGTGATGATGCACACGAGATTCCACTAGGCTTCAAAAAAGGTTTAACCTTACAAGAAGCCAAAGCCTTGTGCATGGAACGCGAGTTGAAGGAACTGAAGGAACGTATGAATGAGCTGTTGCAAATCGTGGGGAAGAAGGAAAAGTCCTCAAGCAAAGGTAAACTCTCTTCTCATGAATCTAACTCTAGCGAAAGTGATGGTGAATCCAGTGTTAGAAGCTCAAGGAGGCCTAGCAAGAGGGACCCATCCTCTTTAGGTGATGATGAGGAATCATATAAAGGGCGTAGGAGAAAGAGTTTAAGAGGGAAAGAGGATCAAAGCTTGAGACTTGAAATCCCTGAGTTCAATGGCAGTTTGGACCCAGACAAATTCCTAGATTGGATCCGTAGAGTTGAACGAATTTTCAGATATAAGGACTATGATGATCATAGATCCTTTAAGATTGATGAACTTAAACTCACTTCTTATGCAAGTTTGTGGCTTGAAGGTTTGCAAAAGAAGATGAGAAAGGAGGGGCGTTCCAAGATCTCATCTTGGACAAAACTAAAGAAGTACATGCAAAAAAGGTTTGTTCCTCAAGACTTTGAACAAAACAATTTTATAAAAATGCATACTTTGAAGCAAGAAAGGAGGTCTGTGGAGGAATACTTGATGGAATTCGAAAATCTAGCCATGGTGTGTGGGCTAGAGGAGAAAGAAGACCACAAGGTGGCTCGTTTTGTGGCTGGGTTAAATGACCCAATCAAGGAAAAGGTGGAATTACAACCCTATTGGAGCTTTGATGAGGTGTGTACAATAGCAACTAGGGTTAAAAGGCAAACACGTAAACCTAGAGGGATCTTTCGATCATTTGAAGCTAAAGGGGTGCGTGAGATGTCTAATGTGAAGCCTAATCTCGAGAAATCCATAAAGCCACAACCTTTTGGGAGAGATAAGGGAGGAAGTTTGAGGCCCCCTATGGGAGATCAACAAACTTGCTTCAAATGTAAGGGACAAGGCCATATCCAAAGGGATTGTCCCCATGCTAGGATTGCTACTACTCGGACTTGGGAGGAAGATGAAACCTTTGAAGAAGAGGAGCATGAGCTTGAAGAGGAAAAAGGTAACACATCTTTTAAAGTCCTAGAGGAGGATGTGGAGGAGGTGATGGCAGCAGAAACTAGGGGATCTAGCCTAGTGTTGCGAAGGGCATTGCAATCCAAGTCCTTACCATTAGAGGAGAGCCAAAGGGAGAAAATCTTCCTCACAAGATGCAATGTCCATGGAAGACTATGTGATGTGATTATAGATTTAGGGAGCTGTACTAACGTGGTTTCTACACTCTTGGTGGACAAGTTGGAGGTGCCCACTCAAATCCATCCTCAACCATATAAGCTCCATTGGCTTAGCAAGTCAAGTGACGTAAAGGTTAGTAAACAAGCATTGATTTCGTTCAAAATTGGCAATTATGAAGATCAAGTGCTTTGTGATGTTTGTCCCATGGATGCGTGTCATATTCTCTTGGGAAGACCTTGGCAATATGACAGATTTATGAAGTTTGATGGGAGGACAAACATATATGTTGTGAGGAAGAATGCGCAAGCCAAAGCATTTGCTTTGAAGCCTTTAATGACTCCAAAAACTTGTTCCAACAAAGATGATGGCAAGGGAGTGTTATTGGTGGATGGAAAGGAATTAGAGAAGGAGGCAAAGGCAAGTAGCATGGTTTATGTGCTGGTGGCTAAGGAGGTAGAGAACGGAGCCCACGTGGTTCCAAGATCTTTGACACCATTACTCACCGAGTTTGAAGATATTTTTCCTGATGATTTGCCTCCGGGCTTACCACCAATTCGAGGGATTGAACATCAAATTGATCTCATTCCGGGAGCACAAATACCTAACAAGCCAGCTTATAGGTGCAATCCGGAAGAAACAAAGGAAATTCAAAGGCAAATTGAAGAACTCATGGCACGTGGGTATGTAAGGGAGAGTATGAGTCCTTGTGTAGTGCCTACTTTGATTGTGCCAAAGAAAGATGGAACTTAGAGGATGTGCATTGATTCGAGGGCTGTAAACAACATCACCATCAAATATAGGTTTCTTATTCCCAGACTTGATGATTTATTAGATGAGTTGTATGGTGCGCAAGTCTTCTCCAAGATCGATCTTCGAAGTGGATATCATCAAATACGAATGAAGGAAGGTGATGAATGGAAGACAGGTTTCAAAACAAAACTTAGGCTTTATGAATGGTTGGTTATGCCTTTTGGCTTAACTAATGCACCTAGTACCTTCATGCGTTTGATGAATGAAGTCTTAAAACCATTCCTAGGTAAATTTGTTGTTGTTTACTTAGATGATATTCTAATTTATAGCACTTCTATTGATGATCATCTAAGCCACCTAAGGAGTGTGTTTGAGGTTTTGAGAAAACAGAAATTGTATGCTAAGCTCGAAAAGTGCTACTTCATGGTGCCTAGTGTCACGTTTTTGGGCTATATTGTGTCCAAGGATGGGGTTTCGGTGGATCCATCCAAGGTGGAAGCAATAAAGTCATGGCCTATTCCTAAAAATATGACAGAGGTGCGTGCTTTTCATGGGCTAGCCTCATTCTATCGAAGGTTCGTGAAGAATTTCTCGTCCATTGTTGCTCCTATGACTGAATGTATCAAGAAGGACAAGAAGTTTGAATGGACCAGAGATGCAAACAAGGCCTTTGAAGCTATTAAGGAGATGCTATGTCATACACCTATTCTAGCCTTGCCAGATTTCTCTAGACCTTTCGAGGTGGAGACTGATGCTAGTGGAGTTGGAATTGGCGCTGTGCTCATTCAAGGGAAGAGGCCCATTGCATATTTTAGTGAGAAGCTTAATGGGGCCAAATTGAACTACTCAACTTATGACAAGGAATTTTATGCAATTGTAAGGGCTTTGGACCATTGGAGTCACTATCTAAGGCCAAATCACTTTATATTGCATTCTGATCATGAAGCTTTGAAGCACATCAATGGCCAACACAAGCTTAATCCACGACATGCCAAGTGGGTTGAATTCTTACAATCCTTTCACTTTTCTTCGAAGTATAAGGACGGTAAGTCTAATGTGGTGGCAGATGCACTTTCAAGGAGGTATTCGTTGCTAGGTGTCCTAAACTCCAAATTACTTGGTTTGGATCTCATTACACAATATTATGACCAAGATGAGAATTTTGGGCCAATCATGCAACAAATCAACAAAGGGGCCATGGGTTCCTATGTTCTTTATGATGGTTTATTGTTTAAGGGAAATCAATTGTGCATTCCTAGGTGCTCAATTCGTGAATTGCTCGTGAGAGAAGCACATGGTGGAGGAATAGCAGGACACTTTGGGATCACAAAGACTTTGGCTATGCTCCAAGAACACTTCTATTGGCCAAAGATGATTGTAGATGTTGGAGCCATCCTATCCCAATGTGCAACGTGTCAAAAGGCAAAGGCTACTTTTCACCAAGGTCTTTATACTCCATTGCCTGTTCCGGAGTTTCCTTGGGAGGACGTGTCTATGGACTTTATTGTGGGGTTGCCAAGAACTGCTAGGGGGAAGGATTCAATCATGGTGGTGGTTGATAGGTTCTCCAAGATGGCACACTTCACACCATGCCATAAAACAGATGATGCAATGAATGTTGCAGATTTGTACTTTAGAGACATCATTCGCTTGCATGGAGTTCCAAAGAGTGACAGAGACACGAAGTTCATGAGCTATTTCTGGAAATCATTATGGAGATTGATAGGGACTAAGCTTTTATTTAGCACTTCTTATCATCCCCAGACAGATGGACAGACAGAAGTCACGAATCGAACTTTAGGTGTTCTCTTACGTGGTTTGGTGAGTAAAGCACAAAAGGATTGGGATTTGAAGCTAGCACATGTAGAGTTTGCCTACAACAGATCTCCAACCTATGCAACAAAACATTCACCATTCGAGGTTGTCTATGGAGTGAACCCAAGACTACCTATTGATTTCATGGGGATTCCCAAAGGGGAATTAGTTCATAAGGATGCGAAGGCCAAGGTTGACTATATGCAGAAGCTTCACGCCCAAGTGAGAGCAAGGATTGAGAAGGTCAATGATATCTATAAGGCTAGAGCTAACAAACACAAGACTCAACATACTTACAAGGAGGGAGACTTGGTTTGGTTGCACTTGAGGAAGGAAAGATTTCCTAATCAACGTAAGAATAAGCTTATGCCTAGGTGTGATGGTCCATTCAAAATCATTAGTAAGGTGAGCCCACAAGAAAAGAGGCCCGTGGAATTAGAAGTGGTATTGCAAGAGTATTGTGACGTTTTTCCTAGTGAATTACCACCGGGATTACCACCAATTCGTGGTATTGAACACCAAATTGATCTTATTCCGGGAGCTCCACTACCTAACAAGGCAACATATAGAAGTAATCCGGAAGAAACAAAGGAAATGCAATGCCAAATAGAGGAATTGATGCAAAGAGGCTACGTGAGAGAGAGTATGAGCCCATGTGCC
Source organism: Dysphania ambrosioides (assembly GCA_026401315.1). NCBI lineage: Eukaryota > Viridiplantae > Streptophyta > Magnoliopsida > Caryophyllales > Amaranthaceae > Dysphania > Dysphania ambrosioides. The sequence goes on from CM048662.1 coordinate 11,142,195, forward strand.
GTGCCTACACTGCTAGTTCCAAAAAAAGATGGGAGTTGGCGTATGTGCATTGATAGTAGGAGTATGAACAACATAACCATCAAGTATAGATTTCCTATACCTAGACTTGATGATTTGCTAGACGAATTGCATGGTTCAAAGCTATTTTCCAAGATTGATCTTTTGAGTGGCTATCATCAAATACGCATGAGAGAAGGAGACGAATGGAAGACGGCTTTCAAGACTAAAGTGGCGGAATTGTATTTCAAGGAAGTGGTGAGACTACATGGGTTGCCGAATAGTATTGTGAGTGATCGTGATACAAAGTTCATGAGTTTCTTTTGGAAATCACTATGGAAATTGGTGGGAACGAAGCTATTATTTAGTACATCATATCACCCGCAAACGGACGAACAAACGGAGGTAACAAATCGAACTCTTGGTGTGCTTTTACGTGGACTAGTGAGCAAAACGCAAAAAGATTGGGACATTAAGCTTGCTCATGCCGAGTTTGCTTATAATAGATCACCTACTTATGCCACAAAACACACGCCATTTGAAGTTGTTTATTGATGTAAAAACTAGTAGGAAAGAACTAGTAATTACGAGAAAAATGGATCACAAATTAGGCTAAGAAAATGGACAGATTATGTAGGCTTTTTTTGAAAGTTTTAGAGTATGTGTTTAGGCTAGAAAAGGATATATTTTTATGGGGAAAATGGACATAAAATGGCGTGGCTTTTGTGGAGAAAAAGGCTTTGAATTTTTATGGAAATAGAAGAGAAAACAGAGAGTAGATTGTAAGGAATACTCACTTGAACAATCTGAGATATGTAGGTAAGGATTTCTCACATAACCTATTAGGTGTATGATATGATAGGGGATATCAACTTCGAAGGGTTGATTGAAGCTTCAAAGAAGGATGTTACCATGGGAGAGTTGTTGGCTTATGGAGACACGAATCTTCTAGGTGCATCAAAGGGGAACATTTGCATGTGCATGATAACATGCAAATGTGAATGAGGATTGGTGGACATGGGGAATAAGTTGGTTTTGCCTATGAGTTTTCTCCCATTTCATTTGATAGGGTTTTTCTCATTTTAGGCATAGGTGTGTTTTCAAACTTTCCTTTTTCAGGTTTTATGATTCTATAATGTGTGGAAGCCATGGAGGTGATGATTGATGGAAGGCCTTGATCAAAAGCTAAAATCTTGGAGTAATTTTCGAAGATTGAAAATTTTGACCAAGGAGGAAAATTTTAAGACAAGGGGAGGTGCTTGTTACATTGAGATGTGCTTATTACATCTTATCGGTGCTTTATTACGACTTAAGTGACATGTTAAGTGACATGGCATTGGTATGGACGTGGCTACACACATGGGATTGGATATTTAGTGTTTTACTTTAAAGAAAATAGGATTAGAGTAGTTAATTTGTAATATTATCTTTTTAGATAGGATAAGATTCTAATTAAGATAAGATAGTGTTAGAGTTTTGGTAGGATTATGTAATAAATAGGTGGCATTATCCTATTGGTTATTAGGAGTCCTTTTAGAAGTAGGAGGCCTAGTCATAATATGATTGAATCTCTCAAGCTATGGGTATAAATAGATGTGCACCCAAGCTTGGAAAAATCAGATTTGGAGATTCTTTTCTATATATTCTTCAATAAACTTAGAGAGTTTGTTGTTTTTCTTTGTGTGTAACAAAGAGTTGTAAATTGGTGCTTAAAGCTTTAGATTCACGTGAGGAAGTGTAGGAATTGAGGGTGCTTTGCTTTAATCAATTCTTAAACTTTCGCCCTAGATTTTAAACCTTTGGTGCGTAGCTTTAGAGGGTTTTCTATCTAGTTCTATCCCTTTTGTGTGGATTAAGGTTTTAATACCTAGATTCACATTAGTGTAGATCCAAGGGAAGGAGTACTCACTTAACCCTAGAGAGACTACGAAAATTTGTGTGGAGGATTTCTCACGTGCCACTCAAATTCGTCAAGATAATATCTTGGAAAATCACAAGCAATTCACACGAAATTGACAAGTAAAAGATTCAAAAGTTCAAACATCAACAACCATTTTTCATTAAAAACATGCGATACTTATAGGCAACAAACCCTAGCATGCATACTACGAAAATTAATGCCATAAAGAACGAAAATTAAACAAAAAAAACAAACCAACCAAGAGTCCAATGTCCGTTTACACAGTAAAACAAAACAACAAAAATCCGAATATCAAAAGTTTCTTCAAGTCTTGAATGATCGGATCTTCCATTGATTCGTCTCCCTCCTATGACTCTTGGCTTTAACTCGTTCTTAACTTCAAAGCATTAACCCGTAGGCAACACCAAGAGCCTTCCAACCCTTCATTTGGATGTGCAACACCAATAGGTTTCTAGGCATTGAATCACCAAAAACGTGTTTCATGAATGAGAGTTGGCCTTTAAAACTCACTTATTCATTCCTCAAGAACGCACTCTTCAAAGGTCTTCAACGCTCCCATAAATCTGGCCTTCAATACCTCTTAAATTCTCATTGAAGCATAAGTTATAAGAATTAAAGAGATAGTAAACTAGACCCTCCATCTTCACGCACAAGCCCTTCATTTTCCTCCTCAAAACCGTGGCTTAAGTGGTGAAATAATGAGCACAATATGTTCAGCCAAAACCCTCTTCAATACCCTAATAACACCCCTTAAAAACTATCCAAAAACCATCCTAAACCATCCATAAAATGCTCCCCATGATTTTCCTAATCTTCCCCACTTAAACTCCCTTAATCATGCATTTAAGTCCAATAAAATCAATCATAAAATTCCCTCCATTAAAATATGAAACTTACCCATTAAAACCCTTAATTTTAGGGAATTAAATCTAACTTCAACCCATAAAAATGCAGCTCCAAAAATCAGTCAAAATAATCCCCAAAATCACGCCACACTCCAAATCAGAACAATCTCCATAAATCTGAAACTTCCCTTCTTTAAGCCCTTGATTTATGGATCAAATTAAACCATAATAATGGTCCAAAATGCCAGCCATAAAGGAAAAAAACCAGTCAAAAAAATATCCCAAGAATCATGCTAGATTTGATTTTATTCTAGTCAAAGAATCCCCTTAATTCAAGCTAACCAAATCTGATTTTTTCCAACTCAACCCTTCCATAACTAACACCCAAAGCCACGTGAATCTCCCTAACAAATCAGAAAAATCAAACCCATAACTACCTTGGATTCACACGCCTAAATCAACCCCACACACCCAATTAAACATGCCAACACAATCAGCCCCAACTAGCAAATTCACGCCTATCTTCACCTAATTAACTAAATTTAATTATTAATTAAATAAAAAAAAAACTCCTTTATTTTTTTTTACAAAAATTTTTCCATCACCTTATTCTAGTTTCCCAAAGTGGAAAGACTAGAATACCCTTGCAAAGAGATAAATGGGCCATGTAACCAAAAATGGTCCAACCCATTTTCTTCAAAAGATTTTGCCAATAAAATCTCCTTGTTAGCATTAGATGGAATTTCAGAAATTCCATCATCCTCCTCTTCTTCAAAAAGAGTTGCCCTCAACTCATCGTCCTCCAAGTAAGGGGATAAATCGCCCACATTAAAGGTAGAGGAAACTCCATAATTCCCACCAAGATCCACTTTGTAGGCATTACCATTGATTTTTTCAATGATTTGGAATGGACCTTCAGCTCGTGGCATCAGCTTGTGTTTCCTCTGTTTCGGAAACCTTTCTTTTCTCAAGAACACCCATACCAGGTCACCAACTTCAAAAGATTTTATATTTCTCATATTCTTATTGGCTTGCCTTTTATAGCTATCATTGGCCTTCTCAATGTTCTTGTGCACCTCCTTATGGACATCCATCATGAATTCTATACTTTCTCTAGCCGTGCCATGAATGAACTTGTCTTTGGGAAGAGTGACATAATCAATCGGCACATAAGGATTCACTCCATAGACAACCTCAAAAGGGGAATATTTAGTGGATCGACTCGGTGTTCGATTGTAGGCGAATTCAGCATGGGCCAACTTCAAATCCAATTCTTGCCTCCTTTACTCACTAAAGAACGAAGCAAAGCACCAAGAATTCTGTTCACCACCTCTGTTTGCCCATACGTCTGTGGGGGTGATGACTAGTTGAAAACAACAACTTTGTCCCCACAAGTCTCCACAGAGATTTCCAAAAATGACTCAAGAACTTAGTGTCTCGGTTTGAAACAATAATTCTAGGTAAGCCATGCAATCGCGCAATCTCAGTGAAAAACATTTGAGCCACATTGAATGCATCATCTACTTTTCTACATGCCACAAAATGTGCCATCTTAGAAAAACGATCCACCACCACCATAATAGAATCTTTTCCATGTGGAGTTCTTGGAAGTGCCATTATAAAATCCATGCTCAAATCTTCCCATGGCCTTTCAGGAATAGGTAATGGTTTATACTCGCCTCGATGAAATGACATTTTTGCCCTCTGACAAGTAGAACATTGCACAATAACATGGTATACATGAGCAAGCATCTTAGGCCAATAGAAATAGCCTTGAAGAATCTCCAAAGTCTTGGAAATACCCATATGGCCAGCCAAGCCACCACTATGAGCTTCCTTGATCAACAATTCTCGAACAGGACACTTAGGGACACAAAGTTTGTTCCCCTTGAAAAGAAAACCATCTACAACAGAAAACAATCCATGAACTCCATCCTTACAAGAATTCATTATTCCATGCATTTCTTCATCATCTTTATAAAGTTCTTTCAGAAATTCAAAACCAAGAACCTTAGCCTCCATGATTCCCAAAAGAAAATGCCTACGAGATAAGGCATCGGCTACAACATTAGCCTTTCCATTCTTGTATTTTGCAGCAAAGTTGAAAGATTGTAGAAATTCCACCCACTTTGCATGCCTCGCATTGAGTTTCTTTTGCCCATGAATGAATCTCAAGGACTCACGATCAGAATGGAGAATGAAAGGACTAGGCCTTAGGTAATGAGACCAAAAGTTAAGAGCTCTAACCATAGCATAGAACTCTTTATCATAGGTTGAGTAGTTAAGTTTCCCATGACTCAACTTCTCACTAAAATATGCTATCGGTTTTCCTTCTTGAATCAACACTGTGCCAATGCCCTTTCCACTTGCATCACACTCAACTTTAAAAGGTTTAGTGAAATCAGGTAAAGCAAGCACAGGGGCCTCACACATCTTCTTCTTCACCAGCTCAAACGCCTTTTGAGCTTGATGAGTCCATTGGAAAGTGCCTTTCTTTGTACACTCAGTATTAGGAGCCATAAGTGTACTAAATTTGGCTATAAACCTTCTATAAAAATAAGTTAGCCCATAAAAAGATCGCACTTCAGTAACGGACTTAGGCTCGGGCCATGAAGAAATGGCTTCCACCTTGGTAGGGTCTACCTTGATTCCATCTCCTGAAACAATATAGCCAAGGAAGACTAATTCGGTTAGCATAAAGTGGCATTTCTCCAACTTCCCATACAACTTCTTCTCCCTTAAGGCCTTGAAAACCTCCTCAAGATGCCTTAGGTGATCCTCCTCATTCTTACTATATATAAGAATATCATCCAAATAAACCACTACAAACTTTCCCAAAAAGGGTCTTAGTACTTCATTCATCAAACGCATAAACGTGCTTGGAGCATTAGTAAGGCCGAATGGCATGACAAGCCATTCATAGAGTCCATGTTTTGTTTTAAAAGCTGTTTTCCACTCATCACCTTCCCTCATTCTAATTTGGTGGTATCCACTCCTAAGATCAATTTTTGAGAAAATTTTGGATCCACTCAACTCATCAAGCATATCATCAAGCCTAGGTATAGGAAACCTATACTTGATTGTGATGTTGTTCATAGCTCTACTATCAATACACATCCTCCAAGTTCCATCTTTCTTTGGAACCAACAAAGCAGGCACAGCACAAGGACTTATGGACTCTCTAACATAACCCATCTCCATCAACTCTTGTATTTGCCTTTGCAACTCCTTGGTCTCCATGGGATTGCAACGGTAAGGGTGTTTGTTAGGAAGGGGTGCTCCAGGAATGAGGTCAATTTGATGTTCAATACCATGAATAGGTGGCAAACCTTGTGGTAGTTCATCTAGAAAAACATCCTCATACTCCTTAATCAACTCAGCCAACCTTGGGTTTTGAGTCATAAACACATCATATTCTTCTTTTGACACTAACAAAAAGATTTCATCATCTTCTTCTATCTCTCCCTCAAACTCCTTATGGGATAAAAGAAGGACATTTTTGGAAGGGGTAATTTGTGGTGGAGAGGCTTTTTGTGGTGGTAAAGGGTGAAGTATCTTTTTGCATCCTTGATGTGTTATGGTATAAGTGTTTGCTAATCCATCATGAATGGATTTTCTATCACTTTGCCAAGGCCTACCTAATAGTATATGACACGCATCCATGGGGATGACATCACATATCACCTCATCAACATAAGAACCGATGGTAAAGTTCACAAGACATTGTTTTCTTACCCTAGTGTTCTTACTCTTCTCCAACCAACTCAATCTGTATGGACTTGGGTGCCTAGTGGTTTTTAATCCAAGTTTTGTCACCAATTCGCTAGATACCACATTAGCTTCACTCCCACTATCCACAATGAGGTCACACACCTCCCCTTTCACCTTACACTTTGTTAAAAACAAATTCTCTCTCTGAATGGGAACTTCTTCCTTTTCAGATTGGACTTGCAAGGCCCTTCTCAACACCATACTATTTTTCTCAGGAAAACAGTTATCCACTGGTTCATCTTCTTGATCTTGTTCATCATCCTCTTCATGAAGATCATGAAGAAACTCGTCCTCCTCCTCTTCTTCTTCAATGGGAAAAGGTTGAGTTGTCATGGCTTTGATCTCCCTTATAGTCAAAGCACGAGAATTTGGGCAATCGCGCTTATAGTGTCCTCTTCCATGACACTTGAAACATACTATTTCACTTAGATTAGAGTCTTTAGCAATGTTTTTGCCTCTATCCTTGTTTGAGGAATCAAAAGTGTTTGGGGTTCTTTTGGGGGGGTTAGGAAAAGATGGATTGGGTTTAGGGACAAAAGGCTTATTTTGGGCTTGTGGTGGAAAATTGGGTTTCTTGAATTTAGGGTCAAAAGTGGACATGGGCTTCTTCTTCCTCCTTTGGTTGTCAAACTTGACAGCCAATTTACAAACTTCATCAAAAGTTAAGTTCGGATGAACATCAACCTTTTCATAAACTTCTCGATCTAACCCAGCCATGAACCTCCCTAGTCTCAACTCTTTGTTTTCCTCCACTGAACCACCTCCTTGTTGTAAAGTACTCCACTTTACATATAGTGATTGCTTATAATTAGAGGGCACAAATCGACCTCTAAGTTTCTTCTTCAATTTGACCCAAGTAAAAATTCGGGCTTTGCCATTATTTTCTCTCTTTCTTTGGACACCTTTCAACCAAGATTCAGCATACCTGGTTATTTTCACCTTAGCAACCCTAAATTGTTGCTCATCATCTTGGATGTCTTTGAAGTCAAAGAATCGCTCCAAGGATTGTTCCCATTCTAGGTACCTTTCGGGATTAAGAGTACCATCAAACTCATCCACATCAACCCTTAGATTTTGATCATCAAACCTAGGGGGATTATTGGTCTCCCTATTTTCATGTGTGAAAATTCGAGCCATCAATGCCGTGACATTGTTTAAAAGTTGCTCATTTGTTTCAATGAGTCTTTGTTGATTTTCCTCCAAGATTCGAAGGTGTCTCTCTTGAGGGGTTTCATTTGGATCCATTTTTTTTTTTTGAAAAAGAGAATCTGTTTCCCCCCTACCTGATGTGCCAAATGATGTAAAAACTAGTAGGAAAGAACTAGTAATTACGAGAAAAATGGATCACAAATTAGGCTAAGAAAATGGACAGATTATATAGGCTTTTTTTGAAAGTTTTAGAGTATGTGTTTAGGCTAGAAAAGGATATATTTTTGTGGAGAAAATGGATATAAAATGGCGTGGTTTTTGTGGAGAAAAAGGCTTTGATTTTTTATGGAAATAGAAGAGAAAACAGAGAGTAGATTGTAAGGAATACTCACTTGAACAATCTGAGATATGTAGGTAAGGATTTCTCACATAACCTACTAGGTGTAGATCCAAGGGAAGGAGTACTCACTTAACCCTAGAGAGACTACGAAAATTTGTGTGGAGGATTTCTCACGTGCCACTCAAATTCGTCAAGATAATATCTTGGAAAATCACAAGCAATTCACACGAAATTGACAAGTAAAAGATTCAAAAGTTCAAACATCAACAACCATTTTTCATTAAAAACATGCGATACTTATAGGCAACAAACCCTAGCATGCATACTACGAAAATTAATGCCATAAAGAACGAAAATTAAACAAAAAAAAAACAAACCAACCAAGAGTCCAATGTCCGTTTACACAGTAAAACAAAACAACAAAAATACGAATATCAAGTCTTGAATGATCGGATCTTCCATTGATTCGTCTCCCTCCTGATGTGATTCTTGATCCGAAAACCAAGTTATCACAAGGATATGTTCTAAGCTTCGTCCTATACAGATAAATCACCAAGAACTAGGCAAGAACTGAGTTTAATTAATTAAGAGTCCACCTAATTAATCAAACCAATGAATGTTTTAACTAAAACACCCAAAACAGCAACTAACTCGCAAGTTAGCCAAAGAAATATTTAGGTAATCCAACCAAAATATCACTCGAAAATAAATGTGTTTTTATTGATCAAATTCGTGAATGAATGAATGAGTTGAAACTGTGAATTACATGGAGTATTTATAGCAATCCTTTCCTAAAACTGTTAGAACTCTAACTAGAATAAAACTCCTTCTTTTCCTAAACATATTAGAGTTCTAGCTTGAGTAAAACTCCTACTTTTCCTAAACATATTAGAGTTCTAGCTTGAGTAAAACTCTTCCACTTTGCCTTGATCTCCAAGCAGCCGCCACTTATGATTCAATCTTGAGTAGGAATCCCTCTTGAAATAGGAAACTTAACCTTGGGTAGGAATCCATCTTGAAATAGGAAACTTAACCTTGGGCGCCAAGTAACGTTACACGGTTTTCTAACTAACTTAATTAACTAACTCACACGTACAAAAATAATCAAGAACATAAAGAAAATAAAGAAACCTAAGGTCTAAACCAAGAAAAACCCTTTCAAGTGAAAGGTAAAAACTTGTAGACAAAAATCTAAGAAAGCTTTTAAAGAACCTTAAAGAACTATCAAGAAGCTTCAAGAACTCCCAAGAACGCCACCATACAAAGCGTGGCTTTGTCTTGATGCCCCCGATAGTAAGTTTGACCTATTGAAGAAGCTTCCAAGTATAGATTCATGCTTTCTTGACTTTCTTAAAATAATTCTTCAACATGCTCGTCATTCACATTGATGCACGCATCATCCTCCCCTTCTTCAAAAGAATTTGCCCTCAAATCTTCAATAGCATCATCTGGCAAATACTTCACCAAATCTCCAACATTAAATGTTGCGCTTACACCATATTCTCCCGGCAATTCAAGCTTATATGCATTCTCATTGATCTTCTCAATAATCTTGAACGGCCTCTCACTTCTTGGCATCAATTTATTCTTTCGTTTGCTAGGAAATCTTTCTTTTCTCAAGTGTAACCACACCAAGTCGCCCACTTCAAAACTTTGTGGCTTTTTGTTCTTGTTAGCTCGTGCTTTGTAGAGTTCATTGACACGTTCAATCCTAGCTCTAACTTGTGCGTGTAGCTTCATCATGTACTTGATTTTAGCCTCGGCATCCTTATGAATTAATTCCCCTTTTGTAATTTCAATCAAATCAATGGTGTTGGGTTCCTTAGGTTTTGAATGATGACAAACAGCTAAGGGAAACAGGTTCTACATAAGTGTTAAAACAGTTGGTAGGAACCAGCTGACTTCAGTATACTGTTACCCTAGACAAGTTATTATTTACATGAGTTTTTATATTGAACTAACTTGTCTTTATACAGGAAACAGTTTAATAATAATTATGCTATGTACTGGTAGGGAACCAGTATGTACTGTTTCTGTAATATACTTGATATTGTACCTTAACTGTGTTACGTGTGCAGTAATTGAGTTTGTACCAAGTCTTGAATCTTGAAGTCCTTTGAAGCTTATTAAAGAGCCATTATTCATGATGAGATGATTCGAAGGAAGCATTCAAAGACTTGAAGTTTACATGAAGAAAGATCCACTTCAAGAAAGAGTGTTTTAGGATTTTCATGTAAATGCTCCGTAGTATGTTTTATTAATAGATATATAAAGTGCTTTGAATATATTAAACATCGTTGTGAAATTTGGTACAAGGATTGGAACAAATTTCATAACATGTTTAAGACAGGGAACCAGGTCAAGGGACCAGGTTAACTGTTCTGATTATTAGAGCTGCGATTTTAATAAAGATTTTATAAAAAGATTTTATTTCGAAAATTAAGTTTTGGAAAATATTTTGGCAGCTATTAACTGATTTGATATAATCTTTTAAGTTACCTAAATTCTAGAGTAATTATCTTCGATTGATTTTATCCTATAATAAAATCAATCTAGGATAAATACTTTCCTAAAGTCATGTTTATCTTTTTGGCATGATTAGGATAAATACTTTCCTAAAGTCATGTTTATCTTTTTGGCATGATTTTTGGTAACTAGGGTTTCGGTTACTTAAGGGTTATAAATAGGATCTGTTTAACTAATAATCAACAACCTCTCTCACACATTATTAAGGAGCAATACATTGAGAGAAAAGCACTAAGTCTATTGATATTTCATATACACGAGCATCTTAGATTAAATAAGTTTCTCTATTTTCACTTATTAAAGAGTGTGATCATTTAGAGAGTGTTGATCATTGTAACGTGAGTCTTTGGCAAGGGGGCTGAAGGCTAAGTAAGTGTTTGTGAGTTCAAACACGTTTAGGACTTACGAGTGTAGGTCTTTAGCATACTCGGAGTAGAGTGTGGGGTGCTGGTCCCGGAGTAGGGAACAGCAGAGTGCTTTGTGTCTTTGTTTTTCGGAGAAGATTAATAAAGAACTTAGGATAGGAGGACGTAGGCCAGAGTTGGCTGAACCTCGTTAAATTGTTGTGTTCTTTATTGTTTTGTTTTTAATCCGCTGCTCAAGGGAACCAGCACAACTGGTCCCTTAACCATAATCCGAAAAGAGTTAGAATTTACCAACGATTGCTAAACACTCAATTCACCCCCCCCCCCCTCTTGAGTGCCCATAGAACCTTCAAATGGGCATTCTTGGATTGACACCATAAACAACTTCAAATGGCGTGTGTTTTGTGGCATAAGTAGGTGATCTATTGTAAGCAAACTCGGCATGAGCAAGCTTAGTATCCCAATCTTTTTGTGTTTTGCTCACTAGTCCACGTAAAAGCACACCAAGAGTTCGATTTGTTACCTCCGTTTGTCCGTCCGTTTGCGGGTGATATGATGTACTAAATAACAGCTTCGTTCCCACCAACTTCCATAGTGATTTCCAAAAGAAACTCATGAACTTTGTATCATGATCACTCACAATACTATTCGGCAACCCATGTAGTCTCACCACTTCCTTGAAATACAATTCTGCCACTTTCATAGCATCGTCCACTTTGTGACAAGGTATGAAATGAGCCATCTTGGAAAATCGATCCACTACAACCATGATTGAGTCCTTTCCTCTTTGAGTCCTTGGCAAACCAACTACAAAATCCATAGACACGTCTTCCCAAGGTGAATCTGGCATGGGCAAGGGCGTATATAAGCCTTGATGAAACGTAGCCTTGGCTTTTTGACATGTTGCACACCTAGAAACTATTGATTGTACATCCGCTAGCATTCTAGGCCAATAAAAATGCTCTTGCAGCATAGTTAATGTTTTCGTTATGCCAAAATGTCCCGCTATCCCTCCTCCATGCACTTCTCTTACTATTAATTCTCTAATAGAACACTTAGGCACGCACAAACGATTCCCCTTGAAAAGAAAACCGTCTTGTAAAACATAGGAACCTACGGCCCCCTTGGAACACTCCTCTAGGATTGTAGAGAAATCCACGTCCCCCTTATTGTACTCCTTGATTAACTCGAAACCAAGTAGTTTACAATTCAATACTCCAAGCAACGTGTGTCTTCTAGATAGTGCATCGGCCACTACATTTGCTTTCCCCTCCTTATACTTTGAAGAAAAATTGAAAGCTTGTAGAAACTCTACCCATTTAGCATGTCTAGGGTTCAATTTTTGTTGACCATGAATGTACTTCAAAGCTTCGTGATCACTATGCAACACAAAGTGATTTGGGCGCAAATAGTGACTCCAATGGTCCAATGCTCACACAATAGCATAAAACTCCTTGTCATAGGTAGAATAGTTCAATCTAGCACCGTTTAATTTCTCACTAAAATAGGCAATAGGGTGCTTCTTTTGAACCAAAACGACACCAATCCCCACACCACTAGCGCCGGTTTCTACCTCAAATGGTTGTGAAAAATCCGGCAATGCAAGTACGGGTGCTTCACATAGCTTCCTTTTGACCAAATCAAATGCACGTTGGGCTTCCTTGGTCCACTTGAATTTTCCCTTATCTTTCTTCAAGCATTCAGTCATAGGTGCAACTATCGTGGAAAAATTCTTCACAAATCTTCTATAAAATGACGTTAGACCATGAAATGATCTAACTTCATGCACATTGGTAGGTACGGGCCAAGTCTTGATAGCTTCCACCTTGGATTGATCCACGGACACACCATCTTTGGATACTACATACCCTAGAAACGTCACGCTAGGAACAAGAAAATAGCATTTTTCCAATTTTGCATACAACTTCTTCTCCCTAAGAACCTCAAAAACGCTACTCAAATGCATTAGATGATCATTGAAATTTTCAGAATAAATCAATATGTCATCCAAATAAACAACTACGAACCTTCCAAGAAATGGTTTTAACACCTCGTTCATCAATCTCATAAATGTACTAGGTGCATTGGTTAGACCAAAAGGCATGACTAACCACTTGTACAACCCCACTTTAGTCTTTAAACCGTCTTCCATTCATCTCCTTCTCTCATGCGTATTTGATGATAGCCACTCATAAGATCAATCTTGGAAAATAGCTTTGAACCATGCAATTCGTCTAACAAATCATCAAGTCTAGGTATAGGAAATCTATACTTGATGGTTATGTTGTTCACCCTCCTACTATCAATGCACATACGCCAACTCCCATCTTTTTTTGGCACTAGCAATGCAGGCACGACACATGGGCTCATACTCTCTTTCACGTAGCCTCTTTGCATTAATTCCTCTATTTGACGTTGTATTTCTTTTGTTTCTTCCGGATTACTTCTATATGCTGCCTTGTTAGGTAGTGGAGCTCCCGAAATAAGATCAATTTGGTGTTCAATACCACGAATTGGTGGTAATCCCAGTTGTAATTCACTAGGAAAAACGTCACAATATTCTTGCAATACCACTTCTAATTCCACGGGCCTCTTTTCTTATTTACTCTCATCCACTTGCACATTGTTAGCCACCATAATATATACTATATTGTTATTGTTGATCTCTTTCTCCAACTCCTTTTCCCCAATTAAATATGCACCTTTCGAACTAGGGTTAATTCTATGATCAACTAGTGGTTTCAATGCATATGATTTTTCCCCCTTCCCTTTTCGAATTATATACACATTTGTCCTACCATTAAACTTGACAAATCTATCATATTGCCATGGTCTACCCAATAAGATATGACAAGCATCCATGGGGCATACATCACATAAAACTTTATCATGATATTTGCCAATTGAAAAGGTGATTAGGGCTCGCTTCGTTACCTTTACGTCACTAGCATCATTGAGCCAATGTAGCTTGTAAGGTTTTGGGTGATCGGTTGTAGGCCACTCTAATTTGTTGATCAAAGTTGTAGACACCACATTTGTGCAACTTCCCGAGTCTATTATTACGTCACACAATCATCTTCCACCTTGCACCTTGTTAAAAAGATTTTCTCTCTTTGATTCTCTTCAACGGGCATAGGTTTAGAGTGAAGAGCTCTCCTTAGAATCAAGCTCTTTCCTTGCGTTTCACCATCAACCTCTTCGGCACTACCCTCCTCTTCTTCAAAATCACGTTCTTGCTTTACCACCATCTCCATGTCACTACTTCCCTCGCACCTAGCTTTCTCTTCTTCCTATTCTTGAGCCGTCATAGTGCGTTTTGAGTAGCAATTGCTTGCTATATGGCCAACACTCCCACATTTGAAACATTTTCTATCTTCGCTCACCTTCTTGCTAGCTTCGTTTCTGGGTTTGTTATCTTTAGCATACGAAGTAGAAGAAGTCCTATGAAAGGTAGGCTTGTCACTAGCCTTTGTGAACGTGCGTGTGAACGGCTTCACACTTGAGGTCTTCTTGGCCTTGAATTGTCTTTCAACCTTAATGGCCGCCTTGCATACTTCTTCAAATGAATAGTATTCATGCAATTCAATCTTCTCTTGAACATTTTCGTTCAAACCTGCAATAAATCGTGCTATTTTGTGCTCTAGAATTTCTTTTAAATCACACAATAAACATAGTTTCTCAAATTCACACAAATAAGCCTCCACGGATTGATTTCCTTGCTTAAAAGTTTGCATCTTAAGATACACTTCTTTCACGTACTCATAGGGCACAAATTGACGCTTCATATATTTCTTTAATTGTGTCCAAGTAGTGATCTTGGATCGTCCCTCCTTGCGTCTCTTTTTCTTGAGATTATCATACCATAAACTCGCATAACCCGTGAGTTTTAATTCAGCAATTTTGCACCTCTTTCGTTCATCATACTCCTTGCAATTGTTTTGTCACGTTCATCATGAAGTTTTGTCACGTTCGTCAATAAAAACGTTCATCATTCACGAATTTGATCAATAAAAACACATTTATTTTCGAGTGATATTTTGGTTGGATTACCTAAATATTTCTTTGGCTAACTTGCGAGTTAGTTGCTGTTTTGGGTGTTTTAGTTAAAACATTCATTGGTTTGATTAATTAGGTGGACTCTTAATTAATTAAACTCGATTCTTGCCTAGTTCTTGGTGATTTATCTGTATAGGACGAAGCTTAGAACATATCCTTGTGATAACTTGGTTTTCGGATCAAGAATCACATCATCGTGGTATCAGAGCTGTTGGTGACGTTTGGCTTTGAATTTTTGGCTGAAATCTTGTGGGAAGATTCAGAAAACATAGATCAACATTGTCTCAAAATTTCGTGTCAATTGGACACGTAACGAAGTCTGTGCAACCTCAAACTTTTGAGATTGTTACACGGAGTTGCGATCTGGAGAACGGTTTTTATTTGCTTCAAGAATCAATCAAGATTCAATCTTTTTATTGACGAACTAAATTCGTGAATGATGAACGTTTTTATTGACGAACGTGACAAAACTTCATGATGAACGTGACAAAACAATTGCAAGGAGTATGATGAACGAAAGAGGTGCAAAATTGCTGAATTAAAACTCACGGGTTACGCGAGTTTATGGTATGATAATCTCAAGAAAAAGAGACGCAAGGAGGGACGATCCAAGATCACTACTTGGACACAATTAAAGAAATATATGAAGCGTCAATTTGTGCCCCATGAGTACGTGCAAGAAGTGTATCTAAAGATGCAAACTTTTAAGCAAGGAAATCAATCCGTGGAGGCTTATTTGTGTGAATTTGAGAAACTATGTTTATTGTGTGATTTAGAAGAAATTCTAGAGCACAAAATAGCACGTTTTATTGCAGGTTTGAACGAAAATGTTCAAGAGAAGATTGAATTGCACGAATACTATTCATTTGAAGAAGTATGCAAGGCGGCCATTAAGGTTGAAAGACAATTCAAGGCCAAGAAGACCTCAAGTGTGAAGCCGTTCACACGCACGTTCACAAAGGCTAGTGACAAGCCTACCTTTGATAGGACTTCTTCTAATTTGTATGCTAAAGATAACAAACTCAGAAACGAAGCTAGCAAGAAGGTGACCGAAGATAGAAAATGTTTCAAATGTGGGAGTGTTGGCCATATAGCAAGCAATTGCTACTCAAAACGCACTATGATGGCTCAAGAATGGGAAGAAGAGAAAGCTAGGTGCGAGGGAAGTAGTGACATGGAGGTTGTGGTTGAGCAAGAACGTGATTTTGAAGAAGAGGAGGGTAGTGCCGAAGAGGTTGATGGTGAAACGCAAGGAAAGAGCTTGGTTCTAAGGAGAGCTCTTCACTCTAAACCTATGCCCGTTGAAGAGAATCAAAGAGAGAAAATCTTTTTAACAAGGTGCAAGGTGGAAGATCGATTGTGTGACGTAATAATAGACTCGGGAAGTTGCACAAATGTGGTGTCTACAACTTTGATCAACAAATTAGAGTGGCCTATAACCAATCACCCAAAACCTTACAAGCTACATTGGCTCAATGATGCTAGTGACGTAAAGGTAAAGAAGCGAGCCCTAATCACCTTTTCAATTGGCAAATATCATGATAAAGTTTTATGTGATGTATGCCCCATGGATGTTTGTCATATCTTATTGGGTAGACCATGGCAATATGATAGATTTGTCAAGTTTAATGGTAGGACAAATGTGTATATAATTCGAAAAGGAAAGGGGGAAAAATCATATGCATTGAAACCACTAGCTGATCATAGAATTATCCCTAGTTCGAAAGGTGCATATTTAATTGGGGAAAAGGAGTTGGAGAAAGAGATCAACAATAACAATATAGTATATATTATGGTGGCTAACAATATGCAAGTGGATGAGAGTAAACAAGAAAAGAGGCCCATGGAATTAGAAGTGGTATTGCAAGAGTATTGTGACGTTTTTCCTAGTGAATTACCACCGGGATTACCACCAATTCGTTGTATTGAACACCAAATTGATCTTATTCCGGGAGCTCCACTACCTAACAAGGCAGCATATAGAAGTAATCCGGAAGAAACAAAGGAAATGCAACGTCAAATAGAGGAATTGATGCAAAGAGGCTACGTGAAAGAGAGTATGAGCCCATGTGCCGTGCCTACATTGCTAGTTCCAAAAAAAGATGGGAGTTGGCGTATGTGCATTGATAGTAGGAGTGTGAACAACATAACCATCAAGTATAGATTTCCTATACCTAGACTTGATGATTTGTTAGACGAATTGCATGGTTCAAAGCTATTTTCCAAGATTGATCTTATGAGTGGCTATCATCAAATACGCATGAGAGAAGGAGATGAATGGAAGACGGCTTTCAAGACTAAAGTGGGGTTGTACGAGTGGTTAGTCATGCCTTTTGGTCTAACCAATGCGCCTAGTACATTTATGAGATTGATGAACGAGGTGTTGAAACCATTTCTTGGAAGGTTCGTAGTTGTTTACTTGGATGACATATTAATTTATTCTGAAAATGTCAATGATCATCTAATGCATTTGAGAAGCGTTTTTGAGGTTCTTAGGGAGAAGAAGTTGTACGCAAAATTGGAAAAATGTTATTTTCTTGTTCCTAGCGTGACGTTTCTAGGGTATGTAGTATCCAAAGATGGTGTGTCCGTGGATCAATCCAAGGTTGAAGCTATCAAGACTTGGCCCGTACCTACCAATGTGAGTGAAGTTAGATCGTTTCATGGTCTAGCGTCATTTTATAGAAGATTTGTGAAGAATTTTTCCACGATAGTTTCACCTATGACTGAATGCTTGAAGAAAGACAAGGGAAAATTCGAGTGGACCGAGGAAGCCCAACGTGCATTTGATTTGGTCAAAAGGAAGCTATGTGAAGCACCCGTACTTGCATTGCCGGATTTTTCACAACCATTTGAGGTAGAGACCGACGCTAGTGGTGTGGGGATTGGTGTCGTTTTAGTTCAAAAGAAGCGCCCTATTGCCTAGTGCTTGGTGATTTATCTGTATAGGACGAAGCTTAGAACATATCCTTGTGATAACTTGGTTTTCGGATCAAGAATCACATCATCGTGGTATCAGAGCATTGGACCATTGGAGTCACTATTTGCGCCCAAATCACTTTGTGTTGCATAGTGATCACGAAGCTTTGAAGTACATTCATGGTCAACAAAAATTGAACCCTAGACATGCTAAATGGGTAGAGTTTCTACAAGCTTTCAATTTTTCTTCAAAGTATAAAGAGGGGAAAGCAAATGTAGTGGCCGATGCACTATCTAGAAGACACACGTTGCTTGGAGTATTGAATTGTAAACTACTTGGTTTCGAGTTAATCAAGGAGTACTATAAGGGGGACGTGGATTTCTCTACAATCCTAGAGGAGTGTTCCAAGGGGGCCGTAGGTTCCTATGTTTTACAAGACGGTTTTCTTTTCAAGGGGAATCGTTTGTGCGTGCCTAAGTGTTCTATTAGAGAATTAATAGTAAGAGAAGTGCATGGTGGAGGGATAGCGGGACATTTTGGCATAACGAAAACATTAACTATGCTGCAAGAGCATTTTTATTGGCCTAGAATGCTAGCAGATGTACAATCAATAGTTTCTAGGTGTGCAACATGTCAAAAAGCCAAGGCTACGTTTCATCAAGGCTTATATAAGCCCTTGCCCGTGCCAGATTCACCTTGGGAAGACGTGTCTATGGATTTTGTAGTTGGTTTGCCAAGGACTCAAAGAGGAAAGGACTCAATCATGGTTGTAGTGGATCGATTTTCCAAGATGGCTCATTTCATACCTTTTCACAAAGTGGATGATTGATGCGAATCTAGGTATTGAAACCTTAATCCACACAAAAGGGATAGAACTAGATAAAAAACCCTCTAAAGCTACGCACCAAAGGTTTAAAATCTAGGGCGAAAGTTTAAGAATTGATTAAAGCAAAGCACCCTCAATTCCTACACTTCCTCACGTGAATCTAAAGCTTTAAGCACCAATTCACAACTCTTTGTTACACACAAAGAAAAACAACAAACTCTCTAAGTTTATTGAAGAATATATAGAAAAGAATCTCCAAATCTGATTTTTCCAAGCTTGGGTGCACATCTATTTATACCCATAGCTTGAGAGTTTCAATCATATTATGACTAGGCCTCCTACTTCTAAAAGGACTCCTAATAACCAATAGGATAATGCCACCTATTTATTACATAATCCTACTAAAACTCTAACACTATCTTATCTTAATTAGAATCTTATCCTACCTAAAAAGATAATATTACAATTTAACTACTCTAATCCTATTTTATTTAAAGTAAAACACTAAATATCCAATGCCATGTGTGTAGCCACGTCCATACCCATGCCATGTCACTTGCCATGTCGCTTAAGTCGTAATAAAGCACCGATAAGATGTAATAAGCACATCTCAATGTAACAAGCACCTCCCCTTGTCTTAAAATTTTCCTCCTTGGTCAAAATTTTCAATCTTCGAAAATTACTCCAAGATTTTAGCTTTTGATCAAGGCCTTCCATCAATCATCACCTGCATGGCTTCCACACATTATAGAATCATAAAATCTGAAAATGGAAAGTTCAAAACACACCTATGCCTAAAATGAGAAAAACCCTATCAAATGAAATGGGAGAAAACTCATAGGCAAAACCAACTTATTCCCTATGTCCACCAATCCTCATTTACATTTGCATGTTATCATGCACATGCAAATGTTCCCCTTTGATGGCTAGAAGATTCGTGTCTCCATAAGCCAACAACTCTCCCATGGTAACATTCTTCTTTAAAGCTTCAACCAATCCTTCGAATTTGGCATCCTCTATCATATCATCCTCCTCTTCTTCAAAAGAGTTTGTCCTCAAACTTCGAAGTTGATCATCAGGCACACAAGGTGCTAAGTCGCCTATATTGAATGTGGCATGAACTCCATAGTCTCCAGGCAACTGAAGCTTATATGCATAATCACCCACCTTACTGATGATTTTGAATGGACCATCACACCTAGGCATAAGCTTGTTCTTACGTCGATTAGGAAATCTTTCCTTCCTCAACTGTAACCAAACCAAGTCTCCCTCCTTGTAAGTATATTGAGTCTTGTGTTTGTTAGCTCTAGCCTTATAGATATCATTGACCTTCTCAATTCTTGCTCTCACTTGGGTGTGAAGCTTTTGCATATAGTCAACCTTGGCCTTCGCATCCTTCTCTAATTCCCTTCCATCCATCAATAACACTCCCTTGCCATTATCTTTGTTAGAACGAGTTTTTAGAGCCATAAAAGGCTTCAAAGCAAATGCTTTGGCTTGTGCATTCTTCCTCACAACATATATGTTTGTCCTTCCATCAAACTTTACAAATCTGTCATATTGCCAAGGTCTTCCCAAGAGAATATGACACGCATCCATGGGACAAACATCACAAAGCACTTGATCTTCATAATTGCCAATTTTGAACGAAATCAATGCTTGTTTACTAACCTTTACGTCACTTGAATTGCTAAGCCAATGGAGCTTATATGGTTGAGGATGGATTTGAGTGGGCACCTCCAACTTGTCCACCAAGAGTGTAGAAACCACGTTAGTGCAACTCCCCGAATCTATAATCACATCACATAGTCTTCCTTGGACATTGCATCTTGTGAGGAAGATTTCCTCCCTTTGGCTCTCCTCTAATGGTAAGGACTTGGATTGCAATGCCCTTCGCAATACTAGGCTAGATCCCCTAGTTTCTGCCATCACCTCCTCCACATCCTCCTCTAGGACTTCAAAAGATGTGTTACCTTCTTCCTCTTCAAGCTCATGCTCCTCTTCTTCAAAGGTTTCATCTTCCTCCCAAGTCCGAGTAGTAGCAATCCTAGCATGGGGACAATCCCGTTGGATATGGCCTTGTCCCTTACATTTGAAGCAAGTTCGTCGATCTCCCATAGGGGGCCTCGAACTTCCTCCCTTATCTCTCCCAAAAGATTGTGGCTTTATGGAATTCTCGAGATTAGGCTTCATATTAGACATCTCACGCACCCCTTTAGCTTCAAATGATCGAAAGATCCCTCTAGGTTTACGTGTTTGCCTTTCAACCCTAGTTGCTATTGTACACACCTCATCAAAGCTCCAATAGGGTTGTAATTCCACCTTTTCCTTGATTGGGTCATTTAACCCAGCCACAAAACGAGCCACCTTGTGGTCTTCTTTCTCCTCTAGCCCACACACCATGGCTAGATTTTCGAATTCCATCAAGTATTCCTCCACAGACCTCCTTTCTTGCTTCAAAGTATGCATTTTTATAAAATTGTTTTGTTCAAAGTCTTGAGGAACAAACCTTTTTTGCATGTACTTCTTTAGTTTTGTCCAAGATGAGATCTTGGAACGCCCCTCCTTTCTCCTCTTCTTTTGCAAACCTTCAAGCCACAAACTTGCATAAGAAGTGAGTTTGAGTTCAGCAACCTTAAAGGATCTATGATCATCATAGTCCTTATATCTGAAAATTCGTTCAACTCTACGGATCCAATCTAGGAATTTGTCTGGGTCCAAACTGCCATTGAACTCAGGGATTTCAAGTCTCAAGCTTTGATCCTCTTTCCCCCTTAAACTCTTTCTCCTACGCCCTTTATATGATTCCTCATCATCACCTGAAGAGGATGGGTCCCTCTTGCTAGGCCTCCTTGAGCTTCTAACACTAGATTCACCATGACTTTCGCTAGAGTTAGATTCATGAGAAGAGAGTTTACCTTTGCTTGAGGACTTTTCCTTCTTCCCCACGATTTGCAACAGCTCATTCATACGTTCCTTCAGTTCCTTCAACTCGCGTTCCATGCACAAGGCTTTGGCTTCTTGTAAGGTTAAACCTTTTTTGAAGCCTGGTGGCATCTCGTGTGCATCATCAGCACTGGAATCCATATTGATTGAGTATTCTTGGAATCCTCTCAATGAAAGCACCAAAAGTTGATGTGAATCTAGGTATTGAAACCTTAATCCACACAAAAGGGATAGAACTAGATAAAAAACCCTCTAAAGCTACGCACCAAAGGTTTAAAATCTAGGGCAAAAGTTTAAGAATTGATTAAAGCAAAGCACCCTCAATTCCTACACTTCCTCACGTGAATCTAAAGCTTTAAGCACCAATTCACAACTCTTTGTTACACACAAAGAAAAACAACAAACTCTCTAAGTTTATTGAAGAATATATAGAAAAGAATCTCCAAATCTGATTTTTCCAAGCTTGGGTGCAAATCTATTTATACCCATAGCTTGAGAGTTTCAATCATATTATGACTAGGCCTCCTACTTCTAAAAGGACTCCTAATAACCAATAGGATAATGCCACCTATTTATTACATAATCCTACTAAAACTCTAACACTATCTTATCTTAATTAGAATCTTATCCTACCTAAAAAGATAATATTACAATTTAACTACTCTAATCCTATTTTATTTAAAGTAAAACACTAAATATCCAATGCCATGTGTGTAGCCACGTCCATACCCATGCCATGTCACTTGCCATGTCGCTTAAGTCGTAATAAAGCACCAATAAGATGTAATAAGCACATCTCAATGTAACAAGCACCTCCCCTTGTCTTAAAATTTTCCTCCTTGGTCAAAATTTTCAATCTTCGAAAATTACTCCAAGATTTTAGCTTTTGATCAAGGCCTTCCATCAATCATCACCTGCATGGCTTCCACACATTATAGAATCATAAAATCTGAAAATGGAAAGTTCAAAACACACCTATGCCTAAAATGAGAAAAACGCTATCAAATGAAATGGGAGAAAACTCATAGGCAAAACCAACTTATTCCCTATGTCCACCAATCCTCATTTACATTTGCATGTTATCATGCACATGCAAATGTTCCCCTTTGATGGCTAGAAGATTCGTGTCTCCATAAGCCAACAACTCTCCCATGGTAACATTCTTCTTTAAAGCTTCAACCAATCCTTCGAATTTGGCATCCTCTATCATATCAATGATGCTATGAAAGTGGCGGAATTGTATTTCAAAGAAGTGGTGAGACTACATGGGTTGCCGAACAATATTGTGAGTGATCGTGATACAAAGTTCATGAGGTTCTTTTGGAAATCACTATGGAAGTTGGTGGGAACGAAGCTGTTATTTAGTACATCATATCACCCGCAAACGGACGGACAAACGGAGGTAACAAATCGAACTCTTGGTGTGCTTTTACGTGGACTAGTGAGCAAAACACAAAAAGATTGGGATATTAAGCTTGCTCATGCTGAGTTTGCTTACAATAGATCACCTACTTATGCCACAAAACACACGCCATTTGAAGTTGTTTATGGTGTCAATCCAAGAATGCCCATTGATTTGATTGAAATTCCAAAAGGGGAATTAATTCATAAAGATGCCGAGGCTAAAATCAAGTACATGATGAGGCTACACGCACAAGTTAGAGCTAGGATTGAACGTGTCAATGAACTCTACAAAGCACGAGCTAACAAGAACAAAAAACCACAAAGTTTTGAAGTTGGCGACTTGGTGTGGCTACACTTGAGAAAAGAAAGATTTCCTAGCAAACGAAAGAATAAATTGATGCCAAGAAGTGAGGGGCCGTTCAAGATTATTGAGAAGATCAATGAGAATGCATATAAGCTTGAATTGCCGGGAGAATATGGTGTAAGCGCAACATTTAATGTTGGAGATTTGGTGAAGTATTTGCCAGATGATGCTATTGAAGATTTGAGGGCAAATTCTTTTGAAGAAGGGGAGGATGATGCGTGCATCAATGTGAATGACGAACATGTTGAAGAATTATTCCAAGAAAGTCAAGAAAGCATGAATCTTTACTTGGAAGCTTCTTCAATAGGTCAAACTTACTATCGGGGGTATCAAGACAAAGCCAAGCTTTGTATGGTGGCGTTCTTGGGAGTTCTTGAAGCTTCTTGATAGTTCTTTAAGGTTTCTTTAAAAGCTTTCTTAGATTTTGGTCTACAAGTTTTTACCTTTCACTTGAAAGGGTTTTTCTTGATTTAGACCTTAGGTTTCTTTATGTTCTTAATTATTTTTGTACGTGTGCGTAGTTAATTAAGTTGGAGAACCGTGTAACGTTACTTGGCGCACAAGGTTAAGTTAGGTTTCCTATTTCAAGAGGGATTCCTACTCAAAATTGAAAGTGGCGGCTGCTTGGAGATCAAGGCAAAGTGGAAGAGTTTTACTCAAGCTAGAACTCTAATGTGTTTAGAAAAAGTAGGAGTTTTACTCAAGTTAGAACTCTAATATGCTTAGGAAGAGAAGGAGTTTTATTCTAGTTAGAGTTCTAATAGTCTTAGGAAAGGATTGCTATAAATACTCCATATAATTCACGAATTCATTCATTCATTCACGATTTGAGCAATACAAAACACATATTTTTGAGTGATATTTTGGTTGGATTGCCTAAATATTTCTTTGGCTAACTTGCGAGTTGGTTGCTGTTTTGGGTGTTTTAGTTAAAACATTCATTGGTTTGATTAATTAGGTGGACTCTTAATTAATTAAACTCAGTTCTAGCCTAGTTCTTGGTGATTTATCTGTATAGGACGAAGCTTAGAACATATCCTTGTGATAACTTGGTTTTCGGATCAAGAATCACATCAAGTTTTATTCTTGTTAGAGTTCTAATATTTTTAGGAAAGGATTGCCATAAATACTCCATGTAATTCACAGTTTAGAGACATTCACGAATTTGATCAATAATAAACACATTTATTTACGAGTGATATTTTGGTTGAATTACTTCAATATTTCTTTGGCTAACTTGCGAGTTACTTCCTATTTTGGGTGTTTTAGTTAAAACATTCATTGGTTTGATTAATTAGGTGGACTCTTAATTAATTAAACTCAGTTCTTGCCTAGTTCTTGGTGATTTATCTGTATAGGACGAAGCTTAGAACATATCCTTGTGATAACTTGGTTTTCGGATCAAGAATCACATTAGTTCCCTTTTGGTGCTGTTGACTGTTCCTTCTTCGAAATTATAGCAATCGACCTCCAAATCTCTTCAAATTTTATACGCTTGTTCCTTACAAGATTTCATCCAATTTTTACTCAAGAATCACCCAATTTGAATAACGCACGTAGAAGTTACCGTTCTCCAAAGTTCTGCCCAAAAAGTGGTCGAATCTGGGTAAATTTATCTTTGCTTCTTAATGACGAGTAATTCCTCCTACACCGACGTTCCTCCCTACTTAAAACGAGGCTCTGATACCAATTTGATGCGTAATAGGAGGGGGTTTCAAGTTTCTTTAAGTTTCTTTAATTGAATGTGACTTAGGATCGAAGGATATGGCTTGAACAAGAACCAATCTCTGGAAATTGTGCAAGTCTCGTTAACAACCTTCAACTAATCTCTAGAAGAAGATCACTAACCCTCTCACTTTGAACGATTCACTCGGGACAAAGCTTAAGGCTTCTTAACCTTTGAATGATTTACTCGAAACAAAGAATTAAGGTTGAACAAGAATCTCTCAAGTTCTAATTGAATTCTCACGAATACAAGGTTTATTTTCTGAAAAGGTTGAATGAATTACAAACGCATAAGACCCTCTATTTATAACAAAAGAAACCTAAACTAACGAGGACTAGGACTCTAATGTCCGACTTGGGCAGCAAGCAAAAGACTTGGTCAAAGCAAAGACTTAGTCAAAGCAAAGACTTGGTCAGCAAGCAAGTTGAGTTTGACTCAATCTCAACTTCTAACAACACCAATACACACGGCCAAGTCATATCAACTAACAAACTCTTAGCTAATTAACTGAAAATTTCAAGAAAACGCGTAACTAACAAACCCTAATCAAGAAACTCAAGAATCTTTAAGAAACATTATTTCATTGCCAAATCCACTTGATCTTGATCCATTATAATCAATGTGACCCAAGTTTGAACCTTTTGCAAATCAAATCCACTCAGACACACCATCAAGTTAATTGGATCCGAATATGAATTGCCCTTCTTCTTCATATCCATATCATATTTGACCGAGTTTGACTCAAATTGATGTATTTAAAGTTTTTATGACATGTTCAAGGGTAAATATGTCATTTTCTAACCAAAATTAATCCCATTTGAACTATAATGACTCATATCATCTGATTCGAAGTGTTTAGGTCATTTAATACACAAAACCTCTCCCATTTGACCGTGTTTTACTCAAATCAATGTATTTCAAGTGTTTATGACATGCTCAATGGTAAATACGTCATTTTCTAACCAAAATTGATCCCATTTGACTTCTATTGACTCATATCATTCGATTAGAAGTGTTTAGATCATTTAATACACAAAACGTCTCCCATTTGACCAAGTTTGACACAAATCGATGTATTTCAAGTGTTTATGACATGTTCAAGGGTAAATACGTCATTTTTTACCCAAAATTAATTCCATTTGACCTACATTGACTCATATCGTCCAATTCAAAGTGTTTAAGTCATTTCATACACAAAACTTCTCCCATTTGACCGAGTTTGACTCAAATTGATATATTTCAAGTTTTTATGACATTTTCAAGAGTAAATATGTCATTTTCTACCCAAAAGTAATCCCATTTGACCTATAATGACTCATATCATCTGATTCGAAGTGTTTAGGTATATTTTTGACACAAAATCTCTCCCATTTTTCCGAGCTTTACTCAAATCAATGTATTTCAAGAGTTTATGCCATGCTCAATGGTAAATACGTCTGATCCCATTTGACCTATATTGACTCATATCATCCGATTAGAAGTGTTCAGGTCATTAAATACACTAAACATCTCCTGTTTGACCAAGTTTGACTCAAATCGATGTAATTCAACTGTTTATGACATCTTCAAGGGTAAATACAACATTTTCTACCTAAAATTTATCCCATTTGACCTTTATGGACTCATATCATCCGATTCCAAGGGTTAAAGTCATTTAATACACAAAACCTCTCCCGTTTGACCGAGTTTGACATAAATTAATGTATTTAAAGTGTTTATGACATATTCAAAGGTAAATACGACATTTTCTACCCAAAATTGATCCTATTTGACTTATGTTGACTTATATCGTCCGATTCGAAGTGTTTAGGTCATCTTATACACAAAACCTATCTCGTTTGACCGAGTTTGACACAAATCGATGTATTTCAAGTGTTTAAGACATGTTTAAGGGTAAATACATCATTTTCTATTCAAAATTTATCCCATTTGACCTATATTGACTCATATCGTCCGATTCAAAGTGTTTAAGTCATTTAATACAAAACATCTCCCGTTTGACCGAGTTTGTCTCAAATAGATGTATTTTAAGTGTTTATAACATGTTCAAAGGTAAATACGTCATTCTGTACCCAAAATTGATTCCATTTGACCTATATTGACTACAAAAATGTGATTCGAAGTGTTTAGGTCATTTAATGCACAAAACCTCTCCCTTTGACCGAGTTTGACACAAATTGATGTATTTCAAGTGTTTATGACATGGTCAAGGGTAAATACGTCATTTTCTATTCAAAATTATACCATTTGACCTATATTAACTCATATCGTCCGATTCAAAGTGTGTAAGTCATTTAATACAAAACCTCTTCTCTCTCACCGAGTTCGACTCAAATTGATGTATTTCAAGTGTTTATGACATGTTCAAGGTTAAATACGTCATTTTCTATTCAAAATTTATCCCTTTTGACCTATATTGACTCATATCGTCCGATTCAAAGTGTTTAAGTCATTTAATACAAGACCTCTCCCGTTTGATCGAGTATGACTCAAATTGATGTATTTAAAGTGTTTATGACATGTACAAAGGTAAATACGTCATTTTCTACCCAAAATTGATCCCAGTTGACCTATAATGACTAATAATATCTGATTCAAAGTGTTTACATCATTTAATATCAAAACCTCTCCTATTTTGATGCGTTATAGGAGGGGGTTTCATGTTTCTTTAAGTTTCTTTAATTGAATGTTACTTAGGATCGAAGGATATGGCTTGAATAAGAACCAATCTCTGGAAATTGTGCAAGTCTCGTTAACAACCTTCAACCAATCTCTGGAAGAAGATCACTAACCCTCTCACTTTGAACGATTCACTCGGGAAAAACCTTAAGGCTTCTTAACCTTTGAATGATTCACTCGAAACAAAGAATTAAGTTGAACAAGAATCTCTCAAGTTCTAATTGAATTCTCACGAATACAAGGTTTATTTTCTGAAAAGGTTGAATGAATTACAAACGCATAAGACCCTCTATTTATAACAAAAGAAACCTAAACTAACTAGGACTAGGACTCTAATGACCGACTTGGGCAGCAAGCAAAAGACATGGTCAAAGCAAAGACTTGGTCAAAGCAAACAAGTTGAGTTTGACTCAATCTCAACTTCTAACAACACCAATACACACGGCCAAGTCATATCAACTAACAAACTCTTAGCTAATTAACTAAAAATTTCAAGAAAACGCATAACTAACAAACCCTAATCAAGAAACTCAAGAATCTTCAAGAAACTTTATTTCATTGCCAAATCCACTTTATCTTGATCCATTTTAATCAATGTGACCCAAGTTTGACCCTTTTGCAAATCAAATCCACTCAGACACACCATCAAGTTAATTGGATCCGAATATGAATTGCCCTTCTTCTTGATATCCATATCATTCCCCCCTTCTTCAAAAGAATTTGCCCTCAAATTCTCATCCTCAAGATACGGTGAAAGATCTCCAACATTGAAGGTAGCACTCACATTGCCATATTCACTAGGAAGATCAAGCTTATATGCACTATCTCCATAGGCCTCAATAACCTCGAATGGACCATCTGCCCGAGGCATTAGCTTATTTTTGCATTTCTCTGGGAACCTCTCCTTCCTTAAGTGTAACCATACCAAGTCGCCAACCTTGTAGATAGGCTGCCTTCGGTTCTTGTTAGATCGCGTCTTGTACACTTCATTCATCCTTTCAAGTCTTTCCTTAACCTCGACACAAGTCTTTAAGAACACCTCCAGACATTTCTTAGCATCAACATGAATATCTGTCTTCTTTAATGGAAGCAAATCAATAGGTAAAAATGGATTAACACCATACACAATCTCAAATGGTGTCTTTTGTGTAGTAGAGTGAGACCAATTGTAAGCAAATTCACCATGTGCTAGCTTGTTATCCCAATCCTTTTGAGTTCTACTAACTAATCCTCTTAGCAACTGACCTAAGGTATGATTTGTGACCTCGGTTTACCCATCTGTTTGAGGGTGGTGGGAGGTACTAAACATTAACTTAGTCCCCACAAGCTTCCACAAACACTTCCAGAAATGGCTCAAGAACTTCGAATCTCGATCCGAGACTATGCTCCTTTGAATACCATGCAATTTCACTATCTCCTTGAAGAATAAATCTGCTACATGTTGAGCATCACCTATTTTATGCATTGGAGTGAAATGAGCCATCTTCGAAAATCTGTCAACTATAACCATGATAGCATCCTTTCCCCTTTGTGTCCTTGGCAACCCAACAATGAAATCCATACTTACACTATCCTATGGTGAGATTGCAACTGGTAAAGGAGTGTACAAACCTTTAGTGAAGGAACTCTTTGATTTTTGGCATGTAGAGCATCTCGAAACAACATGTTGCACATCCTTCAACATCCGTGGCTAAAAGAAGTTTTCCCCCAAAATCTCCAAAGTCTTGTGTACCCCAAAGTGACCAGCCAAAGCTCCTGAATGCACCTCTCTAATGAGTAGCTCTCGAACTCCATAACAAGGAATGCATATTCTATTCCCTTTGAAAAGGAAACCATCTTGCAACGAATACTCCCTTGATGGACTTTCATACTCATGTGAGAAATCTGGATCTTCTTTATACAAAAGCTTGAATATGCTCGAATCTAATTACTCTTGCATCCACCATAGCCAATAAGTAAGCTCTTCTAGAAAGTGCATCGGCCACCACATTAGCTTTACCTTCCTTATACTTTGAGGAGAAAGTAAACGATTGTAGAAATTCCACCCATTTCGCATG
This sequence comes from Dysphania ambrosioides, assembly GCA_026401315.1. NCBI lineage: Eukaryota > Viridiplantae > Streptophyta > Magnoliopsida > Caryophyllales > Amaranthaceae > Dysphania > Dysphania ambrosioides. Next base: position 11,172,087 of record CM048662.1, read on the forward strand.
TCTATGATTGAGTTTATGTTGACCGTGTATATGCTTCAAGGCTTCGTGATCCGAATATAACACAAATGGTTTTGGCCGAAGGTAATGCGACCAATGATCAAGAGCTCTCACAATAGCATAAAATTCTCTGTCATAGTTCGAATAATTCAATTTGGCCCCGGTCAACTTCTCACTAAAGTAGGCTATTGGTCTTCTTTCTTGTATGAGTACTGCCCCAATACCAATCCCACTAGCATCACATTCTACTTCAAAAAACTTCTCAAAATCAGGAAGTGCTAGGATAGGTGTATTGCACAATTTATCTTTAATGTGATCGAATTCCCTTTGTGCTTTCTCGTTCCAAACAAACTCCCCTTTCTTTGTTAATTCAGTTATAGGTGCAACAATGGAAGAGAAATCTTTAATAAACCTCCTATAGAATGATGCTAGGCCATGAAAACTTCGAACCTCATGGACATTGGTAGGCGTTTTCTAAGAAGAGATAGCACTAACCTTTTCAGGGTCTACCTTGATACCTTTGCTTGAAACAATGTACCCTAGGAAAGTAATACTCTCCACCATGAAAGAACACTTCTCCATCTTTCCATATAGTTTTTGTTCTCTCAACCTTTTGAATAATTGTCTCAAATGCAGTAGATGTTCAACGTGGCTTTTACTATAAACCAAAATATCATCCAAATACACCACCATGAACTTATTAAGGAAGGGTCGAAGTACCTCATTCATAAGCCTCATAAACGAGCTTGGAGCGTTGCACAGCCCAAATGGCATAACCATCCATTTGTACAGCCCTTATTTCGTTTTGAATGCTGTTTTCCACTCATCCCCTTCTCTTATCCTCATTTAGTGATAACCACTTCGTAAGTCAATTTTTGAGAATATGGTTACCCCATGAAGCTCATCAAACATGTCATCCAACCGTGGCATTGGGAATCTATATTTGATGGTGATATTGTTGACTGCCTGAGAGTCGATGCACATCCTCCAAGTCCCATCTTTCTTTGGTACAAGCAACGTCGGTACAGCGCATGGACTCATGCTCTCCCTAACATATCCCATGTTGATTAGCTCCTCAATTTGTCTTTGAAGTTCTTTAGATGCCTCTGGATCACATCTATAGGCTGGTTTGTTAGGCAATGGTGCCCCTGGGATTAGATTGATTGCATGCTCGATTCCCCTGATAGGTGGTAGTCCCTTGGGTAGCTCCTTAGGGAACACATCTCTAAACTCTTCTAGCAATGCATGTAGATTACCATTCTCCATGTTCCCGTGTGGTTGGGCTTCTTTAATCACCAAAAGGTAGCATAATCCCCCATTCTCCATAATCTCGTTGTCTAACTCTTGTTGGGAGATAAACATGGTAGGCTTTGGTTGTGCTTTTGTTTTGCAGCTTGTGTAGTATTCATTAGGTGACATGGGCATTAATTTGATTCTTTTATTTCCGCTCAATACTGTGTAGGTATTTACTTCCCCATCATGGATCACCTTCCTATCAAACTGCCAAGGCCTCCCAAGTAGTAGATGACAAGCGCTCATTGGAATAACGTCACACCATAGCTCTTCTTTGTAGTTTCCAATGGAAAACGTGACTAGTGCTTGCTTCTTTACTCTTAGACCCTTTGAATCATCAATCCAACTTAGTTTGTATGGTTTCCCATGATCTCTGGTTGGCAACCCTAGCTTATGAACCATCTCACTTGAGGCTACGTTTGTGCATGAACCACTATCAATGATAACATTGCACGCTCTATCTTTAACTACACACCTCGTATGAAACAGATTCTCTCTTTGTTCATTTGATTCATTCACCTCTGTGATCATCACTTTCTTTAACACCAAGGTTTGGTGTTCTTCATCAGCAAAAGCATCCTCATCCTCATCCTTATCTCCTTCTTGCTCTAAGGTATGTTCCTCTTCCATAGCAACAAAATTGTAGTGCCTTTCCTCCTCTTCCATTTCAAGATACTTCTCCATGGTCAAGGCCCTCTTTGAGGGGCATTGGGACGCTACATGTCCTCTCCCTTGGCATTTGAAGCACTTTACTCTACTTGTTGCTTCTTCTTTTGAAATCGGAACATCTTTCTTTTTTTCAGGCCACTTTCTCTCAAAAGGCTTTTTACCCTCCATCTTTGCGGTGTTAGTAGGATTCGTGGATTCCTTAGAATTATGAGGGGTGAAAGGTTTAGAATATGGTCTTGATGTTCCACCCTTTTCTTCCTTAAGGTGCTGCTCAATCTTCAATGCAAGCTTGCATACTTCATGGTAAGAATTTTTGGACTATAATTCACACCTTCTTGCTATATCTCGATTTAATCCTTTTAGAAACCTCGCAATCCTCAGAGGTTCCTTTTCTTCAAGGTCACAAAACGCATCTAAACGCTCATGCTCCACGATATATTCCTTGACTATTTTGCTTCCTTGGAACAGGTTTGTGAGCTTGATGAATTGCTCTTGCTCAAAGTCACTAGGAACGTATTTAGCTCGAAGCTTCTTCTTCAACTCGCTCCATGTAGTGATTTTGGATTTACCAGCCTTCTTTCTTTTAGATTTTAGGTTTTCTAACCATGTGCCCGCGCTTTTGATTAATCGAATATAAGCTATTTTGAATATTGTTGCTTCATCAAACCCCTTATATTCTCCAATTTTCTCCACTTGCCTTTCCCATTCAAGGTAATCTTCCGGATCACCTAGTCCATCAAAGTCATCTAGTTTGATGCCTTTATCATCGATTTGTTGGCTAGGGCGTGATATGATAGAGGATGCCAAATTCGAAGGATTGGTTGAAGCTTTAAAGAAGAATGCTACCATGGGAGAGTTGTTGGCTTATGGAGACACGAATCTTCTAGGTGCATCAAAGGGGAACATTTGCATGTGCATGATAACATGCAAATGTGAATGAGGATTGGTGGACAGGGGGAATAAGTTGGTTTTGCCTATGAGTTTTCTCCCATTTCATTTGATAGGGTTTTTCTCATTTTAGGCATAGGTGTGTTTTTGAACTTTCCATTTTCAGGTTTTATGATTCTATAATGTGTGGAAGCCATGGAGGTGATGATTGATGGAAGGCCTTGATCAAAAGCTAAAATCTTGGAGTAATTTTTGAAGATTGAAAATTTTGACCAAGGAGGAAAATTTTAAGACAAGGGGAGGTGCTTGTTACATTGAGATGTGCTTATTACATCTTATCGTTGCTTTATTACGACTTAAGTGACATGGCATGGGTATGGACGTGGCTACACACATGAGATTGGATATTTAGTGTTTTACTTTAAATAAAATAGGATTAGAGTAGTTAATTTGTAATATTATCTTTTTAGGTAGGATAAGATTCTAATTAAGATAAGATAGTGTTAGAGTTTTAGTAGGATTATGTAATAAATAGGTGGCATTATCCTATTGGTTATTAGGAGTCCTTTTAGAAGTAGGAGGCTTAGTCATAATATGATTGAAACTCTCAAGCTATGGGTATAAATAGATGTGCACCCAAGCTTGGAAAAATCAGATTTGGAGATTCTTTTCTATATATTCTTCAATAAACTTAGAGAGTTTGTTGTTTTTCTTTGTGTGTAACAAAGAGTTGTGAATTGGTGCTTAAAGCTTTAGATTCACGTGAGGAAGTGTAGGAATTGAGGGTGCTTTGCTTTAATCAATTCTTAAACTTTCGCCCTAGATTTTAAACCTTTGGTGCGTAGCTTTAGAGGGTTTTCTATCTAGTTCTATCCCTTTTGTGTGGATTAAGGTTTCAATAACTAGATTCACATCAACTTTTGGTGCTCTCGTTGAGAGGATTCGAAGAATACTCAAGCAATATGGATTCCAGTGGTGATGATGCACACGAGATGCCACCAGGCTTCAAAAAAGGTTTAACCTTACAAGAAGCCAAAGCCTTGTGCATGGAACGCGAGTTGAAGGAACTGAAGGAACGTATGAATGAGCTGTTGCAAATCGTGGGGAAGAAGGAAAAGTCCTCAAGGAAAGGTAAACTCTCTTCTCATGAATCTAACTCTAGCGAAAGTGATGGTGAATCCAGTGTTAGAAGCTCAAGGAGGCCTAGCAAGAGGGACCCATCCTCTTCAGGTGATGATGAGGAATCATATAAAGGGCGTAGGAGAAAGAGTTTAAGAGGGAAAGAGGATCAAAGCTTGAGACTTGAAATCCCTGAGTTCAATGGCAGTTTGGACCCAGACAAATTCCTAGATTGGATCCGTAGAGTTGAACGAATTTTCAGATATAAGGACTATCATGATCATAGATCCTTTAAGGTTGCTGAACTCAAACTCACTTCTTATGCAAGTTTGTGGCTTGAAGGTTTGCAAAAGAAGAGGAGAAAGGAGGGGCGTTCCAAGATCTCATCTTGGACAAAACTAAAGAAGTACATGCAAAAAAGGTTTGTTCCTCAAGACTTTGAACAAAACAATTTTATAAAAATGCATACTTTGAAGCAAGAAAGGAGGTATGTGGAGGAATACTTGATGGAATTCGAAAATCTAGCCATGGTGTGTGGGCTAGAGGAGAAAGAAGACCACAAGGTGGCTCGTTTTGTGGCTGGGTTAAATGACCCAATCAAGGAAAAGGTGGAATTACAACCCTATTGGAGCTTTGATGAGGTGTGTACAATAGCAACTAGGGTTGAAAGGCAAACACGTAAACCTAGAGGGATCTTTCGATCATTTGAAGCTAAAGGGGTGCATGAGATGTCTAATGTGAAGCCTAATCTCGAGAAATCCATAAAGCCACAATCTTTTGGGAGAGATAAGGGAGGAAGCTCGAGGCCCCCTATGGGAGATCAACGAACTTGCTTCAAATGTAAGGGACAAGGCCATATCCAACGGGATTGTCCCCATGCTAGGATTGCTACTACTCGGACTTGGGAGGAAGATGAAACCTTTGAAGAAGAGGAGCATGAGCTTGAAGAGGAAGAAGGTAACACATCTTTTGAAGTCCTAGAGGAGGATGTGGAGGAGGTGATGGCAGAAACTAGGGGATCTAGCCTAGTATTGCAAAGGGCATTGCAATCCAAGTCCTTACCATTAGAGGAGAGCCACAGGGAGAAAATATTCCTCACAAGATGCAATGTCCAAGGAAGACTATGTGATGTGATTATAGATTCGGGGAGTTGCACTAACGTGGTTTCTACACTCTTGGTGGACAAGTTGGAGGTGCCCACTCAAATCCATCCTCAACCATATAAGCTCCATTGGCTTAGCAATTCAAGTGACGTAAAGGTTAGTAAACAAGCATTGATTTCGTTCAAAATTGGCAATTATGAAGATCAAGTGCTTTGTGATGTTTGTCCCATGGATGCGTGTCATATTCTCTTGGGAAGACCTTGGCAATATGACAGATTTGTGAAGTTTGATGGAAGGACAAACATATATGTTGTGAGGAAGAATGCACAAGCCAAAGCATTTGCTTTGAAGCCTTTTATGGCTCTAAAAACTCGTTCTAACAAAGATAATGGCAAGGGAGTGTTATTGGTGGATGGAAGGGAATTAGAGAAGGATGCGAAGGCCAAGGTTGACTATATGCAAAAGCTTCACACCCAAGTGAGAGCAAGAATTGAGAAGGTCAATGATATCTATAAGGCTAGAGCTAACAAACACAAGACTCAACATACTTACAAGGAGGGAGACTTGGTTTGGTTACACTTGAGGAAGGAAAGTTTTCCTAATCGACGTAAGAACAAGCTTATGCCTAGGTGTGATGGTCCATTCAAAATCATCAGTAAGGTGGGTGATTATGCATATAAGCTTCAGTTGCCTGGAGACTATGGAGTTCATGCCACATTCAATATAGGCGACTTAGCACCTTATGTGCCTGATGATCAACTTCGAAGTTTGAGGACAAACTCTTTTGAAGAAGAGGAGGATGATATGATAGAGGATGCCAAATTCGAAGGATTGGTTGAAGCTTTAAAGAAGAATGCTACCATGGGAGAGTTGTTGGCTTATGGAGACACGAATCTTCTAGGTGCATCAAAGGGGAACATTTGCATGTGCATGATAACATGCAAATGTGAATGAGGATTGGTGGACATGGGGAATAAGTTGGTTTTGCCTATGAGTTTTCTCCCATTTCATTTGATAGGGTTTTTCTCATTTTAGGCATAGGTGTGTTTTTGAACTTTCCATTTTCAGGTTTTATGATTGATGGAAGGCCTTGATCAATAGTAGTGAATGGAATTTGGATCTAGCCGCCTTGAATAATCAACAACTACCGCATCAATGCGTGTTTTTGTCCTCGCTTCCATTCGTTCTAGGGCTTCGAGGATACTCTTGAGAGACATCCGTTCTTGCTCCATATTTCACTACTACTTCCTCCTAGATGGAGCAAATATACCAAAAAACCAAGAATATTGATTATCGTACACAATCTTGAACTCTCTTTAAAGTTTGAAAATTTTCCTCCCCGGATTTGGTTCCCTTTTGGTGCTGTTGACTGTTCCTGCTTTGAAATTATAGCAAACAACCTCAAAATCTCCTTAAATTTTATATGCTTATTCCTTACAAGATTTCACCCAATTTTTACTCAAGAAGCACCCAATTTGAACAAGACACAAAGAAGTTATCATTCTCCAAAGTTCTGCCCAAAAAGTGGTCGAATCTGGGTAAATTTATCTTTGCTTCTTAATGACGAGTAATTCCTCCTACACCGACGTTCCTCCCTACTTAAAACAAGGCTTTGATACCAATTTGATGCGTAATAGGAGGGGGTTTCATGTTTCTTTAAGTTTCTTTAATTGAATGTGACTTAGGATCGAAGGATATGGCTTGAACAAGAACCAATTTCTGGAAATTGTGCAAGTCTCGTTAACAACCTTCAACCAATCTCTAGAAGAAGATCACTAACCCTCTCACTTTGAACGATTCACTCAGGACAAAGCTTAAGGCTTCTTAACCTTTGAATGATTCACTCGAAACAAAGAATTAAGGTTGAACAAGAATCTCTCAAGTTCTAATTGAATTCTCACGAATACAAGGTTTATTTTCTGAAAAGGTTGAATGAATTACAAACGCATAAGACCCTCTATTTATAACAAAAGAAACCTAAACTAACTAGGACTAGGACTCTAATGACCGACTTGGGCAGCAAGCAAAAGACTTGGTCAAAGCAAAGACTTAGTCAAAGCAAAGACTTGGTCAGCAAGCAAGTTGAGTTTGACTCAATCTCAACTTCTAACAACACTAATACACACGGCCAAGTCATATCAACTAACAAACTCTTAGCTAATTAAATGAAAATTTCAAGAAAATGCATAAGTAACAAACCCTAATCAAGAAACTCAAGAATCTTCAAGACACTTTATTTCATTGCCAAATCCACTTGATCTTGATCCATTATAATCAATGTGACCCAAGTTTGACCCTTTTGCAAATCAAATCCACTCATACACACCATCAAGTTAATTGGATCCGAATATGAATTGCCCTTCTTCTTCATATCCATATCATATTTGACCGAGTTTGACTCAAATTGATGTATTTAAAGTTTTTATGACATGTTCAAGGGTAAATATGTCATTTTCTACCCAAAATTAATCCCATTTGAACTATAATGACTCATATCATCTGATTCGAAGTGTTTAGGTCATTTAATACACAAAACCTCTCCCATTTGATCGCGTTTTACTCAAATCAATGTATTTCAAGTGTTTATGACATGCTCAATGGTAAATACGTCATTTTCTAACCAAAATTGATCCCATTTGACCTCTATTGACTCATATCATTCGATTAGAAGTGTTTAGATCAATTAATACACAAAACGTCTCCATCTGACCAAGTTTGACTCAAATTGATGTATTTCAAGTGTTTATGACATGTTCAAGGGTAAATACGTCATTTTCTACCCTAAATTAATTCCGTTTGACCTATATTGACTCATATCGTCCGATTCAAAGTGTTTAAGTCATTTCATACAAAAAACTTCTCCTATTTGACCGAGTTTGACTCAAATTGATATATTTCAAGTTTTTATGACATTTTCAAGAGTAAATATGTCATTTTCTACCGAAAATTAATCCCATTTGACCTATAATGACTCATATCATCTGATTCGAAGTGTTTAGGTATATTTTTGACACAAAATCTCTCCCATTTTTCCGAGCTTTACTCAAATCAATGTATTTCAAGAGTTTATGACATGCTCAATGGTAAATACGTCTGATCCCATTTGACCTATATTGACTCATATCATCTGATTAGAAGAGTTCAGGTCATTTAATACACAAAACATCTCCCGTTTGACCAAGTTTGACTCAAATCGATGTATTTCAAGTGTTTATGACATCTTCAAGGGTAAATACGTCATTTTCTACCCAAAATTCATCCCATTTGACCTTTATAGACTCGTATCATCCGATTCTAAGGGTTAAAGTCATTTAATACACAAAACCTCCCCCGTTTGACCGAGTTTGACATAAATTAATGTATTTAAAGTGTTTATGACATATTCAAAGGTAAATACGTCATTTTTTACCCAAAATTAATTCCGTTTGACCTATATTGACTCATATTGTCCGATTCAAAGTGTTTACGTCATTTCATACACAAAACTTCTCGCTTCCATGCGTGTTTTTGTTCTCGCTTCCATTCGTTCTAGGGCTTTGAGGATACTCTTGAGAGACATCCCTTCTTGCTCCATATTTCATTACTACTTCCTCTAGATGGAGCAAATATACCAGAAAACTAAGAATCTTGATTTTCGTACACAATCTTGAACTCTCTTTAAAGTTTGAAAATTTTCCTCCCCGGATTTGGTTCTCTTTTGGTGCTGTTGACTGTTCCTGCTTCGAAATTATAGCAATCGACCTCCAAATCTCTTGAGATTTTATATGCTTATTCCTTACAAGATTTCACCCAATTTTTACTCAAGAATCACCCAATTTGAACAAGGCACGTAGAAGTTATCATCCTCCAAAGTTCTGCCCAGAAAGTGGTCGAATCTGGGTAAATTTATCTTTGCTTCTTAATGACGAGTAATTCCTCCTACACCGACGTTCCTCCCTTCTTAAAACGAGGCTCTGATACCAATTTGATGCGTAATAGGAGGGGGTTTCATGTTTCTTTAAGTTTCTTTAATTGAATGTGACTTAGGATCGAAGGATATGGCTTGAACAAGAACCAATCTCTGGAAATTGTGCAAGTCTCGTTAACAACCTTCAACCAATCTCTGGAAGAAGATCACTAACCCTCTCACTTTGAACGATTCACTCGGGACAAAGCTTAAGGCTTCTTAACCTTTGAATGATTCACTCGAAACATTGAATTAAGGTTGAACAAGAATCTCTCAAGTTCTAATTGAATTCTCACGAATACAAGGTTTATTTTCTAAAAAGCTTGAATGAATTACAAACGCATAAGACCTTCTATTTATAACAAAAGAAACCTAAACTAACTAGGACTAGGACTCTAATGACCGACTTAGGCAGCAAGCAAAAGAGTTGGTCAAAGCAAAGACTTGGTCAAAGCAAAGACTTAGTCAAAGCAAAGACTTGGTCAGCAAGCAAGTTGAGTTTGACTCAATCTCAACTTCTAACAACACTAATACACACGGCCAAGTCATATCAACTAACAAACTCTTAGCTAATTAACTGAAAATTTCAAGAAAACGCATAACTAACAAACCCTAATCAAGAAACTCGAGAATCTTCAAGAAACTTTATTTCATTGCCAAATCCACTTGATCTTGATCCATTATAATCAATGTGACCCAAGTTTGACCCTTTTGCAAATCAAATCCACTCATACACACCATCAAGTTAATTGGATCCGAATATGAATTGCCCTTCTTCTTCATATCCATATCATATTTGACCGAGTTTGACTCAAATGGATGTATTTAAAGTTTTTATGACATGTTCAAGGGTAAATATGTCATTTTCTACCCAAAGTTAATCCCATTTGAACTATAATGACTCATATCATCTGATTCGAAGTGTTTAGGTCATTTAATACACAAAACCTCTCCCATTTGACCGCGTTTTACTCAAATCAATGTATTTCAAGTGTTTATCACATGCTCAATGGTAAATACGTCATTTTCTAACCAAAATTGATCCCATTTGACCTCTAGTGACTCATATCATTCGATTAGAAGTATTTAGATCATTTAATACACAAAACGTCTCCCATTTGACCAAGTTTGACTCAAATCGATGTATTTCAAGTGTTTATGACATGTTCAAGGGTAAATACGTCATTTTCTACCCAAAATTAATTATGTTTGACCTATATTGACTCATATCGTCCGATTCAAAGTGTTCAAGTCATTTCATACACAAAACTTCTCCCATTTGACCGAGTTTGACTCAAATTGATATATTTCAATTTTTTATGACATTTTCAAGAGTAAATATGTCATTTTCTACCCAAAATTAATCCCATTTAACCTATAATGACTCATATCATCTGATTCGAAGTGTTTAGGTATATTTATACACAAAATCTCTCCCATTTTTCCGAGCTTTACTCAAATCAATGTATTTCAAGAGTTTATGACATGCTCAATGGTAAATACGTCTGATCCCATTTGACCTATATTGACTCATATCATCCGACTAGAAGTGTTCAGGTCATTTAATACACAAAACATCTCCCGTTTGACCAAGTTTGACTCAAATCGATGTATTTCAAGTGTTTATGACATCTTCAAGGGTAAATACGTCATTTTCTACCCAAAATTTATCCCATTTGACCTTTATGGACTCATATCACCCGATTCCAAGGGTTAAAGTCATTTAATACACAAAACCTCTCCGGTTTGACCGAGTTTGACATAAATTAATGTAGTTAAAGTGTTTATGACATATTCAAACGTAAATACGTCACTTTCTACCCAAAATTGATCCCAGTCGACCTATAATGACTAATAATATCTGATTCGAAGTGTTTACATCATTTAATACACAAAACCTCTCCTATTTGACCGAGTTTGACTGAAATTGATGTATTTAAAGTTTTTATGACATGTTCAAGGGTAATTATGTCATTTTCTACCCAAAATTAATCCCATTTGAACTATATTGACTCATATAATCCGATTAGAAGTGTTCAGGTCATTTAATACACAAAACATCTCCCGTTTGACCAAGTATAACTCAAATCGATGTATTTCAAGTGTTTATGACATCTTCAAGGGTAAATACGTCATTTTCTACCCAAAATTTATCCCATTTGACCTTTATGGACTCGTATCATCCGATTCCAAGGGTTAAAGTCATTTAATACACAAAACCTCTCTCGTTTAACCGAGTTTGACATAAATTAATGTATTTAAAGTGTTTATGACATATTCAAAAGTAAATACGTCATTTTCTACCCAAAATTGATCCTATTTGACTTATGTTGACTTATATCGTCCGAATCGAAGTGTTTAGGTCATTTTATACACAAAACCTATCCCATTTGACCGAGTTTGACACAAAGCGATGTATTTCAAGTGTTTATGACATGTTTAAGGGTAAATACGTCATTTTCTATTCAAAATTTATACCATTTGACCTATATTGACTCATATCGTCCGATTCAAAGTGTTTAAGTCATTTAATACAAAACATCTCCCGTTTGACCGAGTTTGACTCAAATAGATGTATTTTAAGTGTTTATAACATGTTCAAAGGTAAATACGTCATTCTGTACCCAAAATTGATCCCATTTGACCTATATTGACTACAAAAATGTGATTCGAAGTGTTTAGGTCATTTAATACACAAAACCTCTCCCTTTGACCGAGTTTGACACAAATTGATGTATTTCAAGTGTTTATGACATGTTCAAGGGTAAATACGTCATTTTCTATTCAAAATTTATCCCTTTTGACCTATTGATGCGTGCATCAATGTGAAGAATTATTCCAAGAAAGTCAAGAAAGCATGAATCTATACTTGGAAGCTTCTTCAATAGGTCAAACTTACTATCGGGGGCATCAAGACAAAGCCACGCTTTGTATGGTGGCATTCTTGGGAGTTCTTGAAGCTTCTTGATAGTTCTTTAAGGTTTCTTTAAAAGCTTTCTTAGATTTTGGTCTACAAGTTTTTACCTTTCACTTGAAAGGGTTTTTCTTGGTTTAGACCTTAGGTTTCTTTATGTTCTTAATTATTTTTGTATGTGTGCGTAGTTAATTAAGTTGGAGAACCGTGTAACGTTACTTGGCGCACAAGGTTAAGTTAGGTTTCCTATTTCAAGAGGGATTCCTACTCAAAATTGAAAGTGGCGGCTGCTTGGAGATCAAGGCAAAGTGGAAGAGTTTTACTCAAGCTAGAACTCTAATGTGTTTAGAAAAAGTAGGAGTTTTACTCAAGCTAGAACTCTAATGTGTTTAGAAAAAGTAGGAGTTTTACTCAAGTTAGAACTGTAATATGCTTAGGAAGAGAAGGAGTTTTATTCTAGTTAGAGTTCTAATAGTCTTACGAAAGGATTGCTATAAATACTCCATGTAATTCACGAAGTCATTCATTCATTCACGATTTGAGCAATACAAAACACATATATTTTTGAGTGATATTTTGGTTGGATTACCTAAATATTTCTTTGGCTAACTTGCGAGTTGGTTGCTGTTTTGGGTGTTTTAGTTAAAACATTCATTGGTTTGATTAATTAAGTGGACTCTTAATTAATCAAACTCAGTTCTTGCCTAGTTCTTGGTGATTTATCTGTATAGGACGAAGCTTAGAACATATCCTTGTGATAACTTGGTTTTCGGATCAAGAATCACATCATCGTGGTATCAGAGCTGTTGGTGACGTTTGGCTTGGAATTTTTGGCTGAAATTTTGTGGGAAGATTCAGAAAACGTAGATCAACATTGTGTCAAATTTTCGTGTCAATCGGACGCGTAACGGAGTCTGTGAAACCTCAAACTTTTGAGATTGTTACACGGAGTAGTGATTTGGAGAACGGTTTTTTATTTGCTTCAAGAATCAATCAAGATTCAATCTTTTAATCAAGATTTTGCATAAACTAACCTGGTTTGTGTAGGAGCAATGAGTGACGAAGAAATCCCAGGTATTCCAAGGGGTTTGAACCTTGATCAAGCGCATAACTTGCGAAGGGATCGTCAAATAGAGCGATTGTCACAACAATTGCAAGAAGTATTGGCTAGGCTTGACGAACGTGACAAAACTTCATCTTCAAGGAAGAACAAATCAGTTGCAAGTTCTAGTTCAAGTGAAGACGAATATGAAAGGAGAAAAGCAAGTAGATCACGCCATAAAGATTCATCTTCAAGTGATGAACCTAGAAGGTATAGACGGAAGAACAAGGCCAAAGATGATGACCGAAATATAAGGTTAGATTTTCCAGAATTCAATGGTAGTATGCTAGACCCCGAAAAATATTTTGAGTGGGTTAGAAGAGCAGAAACACTCTTTGATTACAAGGAGTATGATGAACGAAAGAGGTGCAAAATTGCTGAATTAAAACTCACGGGTTACGCGAGTTTATGGTATGATAATCTCAAGAAAAAGAGACGCAAGGAGGGACGATCCAAGATCACTACTTGGACACAATTAAAGAAATATATGAAGCGTCAATTTGTGCCCCATGAGTACGTGCAAGAAGTGTATCTAAAGATGCAAACTTTTAAGCAAGGAAATCAATCCGTGGAGGCTTATTTGTGTGAATTTGAGAAACTATGTTTATTGTGTGATTTAGAAGAAATTTTAGAGCACAAAATAGCACGTTTTATTGCAGGTTTGAACGAAAATGTTCAAGAGAAGATTGAATTGCATGAATACTATTCATTTGAAGAAGTATGCAAGGCGGCCATTAAGGTTGAAAGACAATTCAAGGCCAAGAAGACCTCAAGTGTGAAGCCGTTCACACGCACGTTCACAAAGGCTAGTGACAAGCCTACCTTTGATAGGAGTTCTTCTAGTTCGTATGCTAAAGGTAACAATCCCAAAAATGAAGCTAGCAAGAAGGTGACCGAAGATAGAAAATGTTTCAAATGTGGGAGTGTTGGCCATATAGCAAGCAATTGCTACTCAAAACGCACTATGACGGCTCAAGAATGGGAAGAAGAGAAAGCTAGGTGCGAGGGAAGTAGTGACATGGAGGTTGTGGTCGAGCAAGAACGTGATTTTGAAGAAGAGGAGGGTAGTGCCGAAGAGGTTGATGGTGAAACGCAAGGAAAGAGCTTGGTTCTAAGGAGAGCTCTTCACTCTAAACCTATGCCCGTTGAAGAGAATCAAAGAGAAAAAATCTTTTTAACAAGGTGCAAGGTGGAAGATCGATTGTGTGACGTAATAATAGACTCGAGAAGTTGCACAAATGTGGTGTCTACAACTTTGATCAACAAATTAGAGTGGCCTACAACCGATCACCCAAAACCTTACAAGCTACATTGGCTCAATGATGCTAGTGACGTAAAGGTAACGAAGCGAGCCCTAATCACCTTTTCAATTGGCAAATATCATGATAAAGTTTTATGTGATGTATGCCCCATGGATGCTTGTCATATCTTATTGGGTAGACCATGGCAATATGATAGATTTGTCAAGTTTAATGGTAGGACAAATGTGTATATAATTCGAAAAGGAAAGGGGGAAAAATCATATGCATTCAAACCACTAGTTGATCATAGAATTAACCCTAGTTCGAAAGGTGCATATTTAATTGGGGAAAAGGAGTTGGAGAAAGAGATCAACAATAACAATATAGTATATATTATGGTGGCTAACAATGTGCAAGTGAATGAAAGTAAACAAGAAAAGAGGCCCGTGGAATTAGAAGCGGTATTGCAAGAGTATTGTGATGTTTTTCCTAGTGAATTACCACCGGGTTTACCACTAATTCGTGGTATTGAACATCAAATTGATCTTATTCCGGGAGCTCCACTACCTAACAAGGCAGCATATAGAAGTAATCCGGAAGAAACAAAGGAAATGCAACGTCAAATAGAGGAATTGTTGCAAAGAGGCTACGTGAAAGAGAGTATGAGCCCATGTGCCATGCCTACATTGCTAGTTCCAAAAAAAGATGGGAGTTGGCGTATGTGCATTAGGAGTGTGAACAACATAACCATCAAGTATAGATTTCCTATACCTAGACTTGATGATTTGTTAGACGAATTGCATGGTTCAAAGCTATTTTCCAAGATTGATCTTATGAGTGGCTATCATCAAATACGCATGAGAGAAGGAAGTGGTGAGACTAAAGTGGCGGAATTGTATTTCAAGGACGTGGTGAGACTACATGGATTGCCGAACAGTATTGTGAGTGATCGTGATACAAAGTTCATGAGTTTCTTTTGGAAATCACTATGGAAGTTGGTGGGAATGAAGCTGTTATTTAGTACATCATATCACCCGCAAACGGACGGACAAACGGAGGTAACAAATCGAACTCTTAGTGTGCTTTTACGTGGACTAGTGAGCAAAATGCAAAAAGATTGGGATATTAAGCTTGCTCATGCCGAGTTTGCTTACAATAGATCACCTACTTATGCCACAAAACACACGCCATTTGAAGTTGTTTATGGTGTCAATCCAAGAATGCCCATTGATTTGATTGAAATTCCAAAAGGGGAATTAATTCATAAGGATGCCGAGGCTAAAATCAAGTACATGATGAAGCTACACGCACAAGTTAGAGCTAGGATTGAACGTGTCAATGAACTCTACAAAGCACGAGCTAACAAGAACAAAAAGCCACAAAGTTTTGAAGTTGGCGACTTGGTGTGGCTACACTTGAGAAAAGAAAGATTTCCTAGCAAACGAAAGAATAAATTGATGCCAAGAAGTGAGGGGCCGTTCAAGATTATTGAGAAGATCAATGAGAATGCATATAAGCTTGAATTTCCGGGAGAATATGGTGTAAGCGCAACATTTAATGTTGGAGATTTGGTGAAGTATTTGCCAGATGATGCTATTGAAGATTTGAGGGCAAATTCTTTTGAAGAAGGGGAGGATGATGCGTGCATCAATGTGAACGACGAGCATGTTGAAGAATTATTCCAAGAAAGTCAAGAAAGCATGAATCTATACTTGGAAGCTTCTTCAATAGGTCAAACTTACTATCGGGGGCATCAAGACAAAGCCACGCTTTGTATGGTGGCATTCTTGGGAGTTCTTGAAGCTTCTTGATAGTTCTTTAAGGTTTCTTTAAAAGCTTTCTTAGATTTTGGTCTACAAGTTTTTACCTTTCACTTGAAAGGGTTTTTCTTGGTTTAGACCTTAGGTTTCTTTATGTTCTTAATTATTTTTGTACGTGTGCGTAGTTAATTAAGTTGGAGAACCGTGTAACGTTACTTGGCGCACAAGGTTAAGTTAGGTTTCCTATTTCAAGAGGGATTCCTACTCAAAATAGAAAGTGGTGACTGCTTGGAGATCAAGGCAAAGTGGAAGAGTTTTACTCAAGCTAGAACTCTAATGTGTTTAGAAAAAGTAGGAGTTTTACTCAAGCTAGAACTCTAATGTGTTTAGAAAAAATAGGAGTTTTACTCAAGTTAGAACTCTAATATGCTTAGGAAGAGAAGGAGTTTTATTCTAGTTAGAGTTCTAATAGTCTTAGGAAAGGATTGCTATAAATACTCCATGTAATTCACGAAGTCATTCATTCATTCACGATTTGAGTTCTAATAGTCTTAGGAAAGGATTGCTCTAATGTGTTCACGAAGTCATTCATTCATTCACGATTTATTTTTGAGTGATATTTTGGTTGGATTACCTAAATATTTCTTTGGCTAACTTGCTAGTTGGTTGCTGTTGTGGGTGTTTTAATTAAAACATTCATTGGTTTGATTAATTAAGTGGACTCTTAATTAATTAAACTCAGTTCTTGCCTAGTTCTTGGTGATTTATCTGTATAGGACGAAGCTTAGAACATATCCTTGTGATAACTTGGTTTTCGGATCAAGAATCACATCACCTATATTGACTCATATCGTCCGATTCAAAGTGTGTAAGTCATTTAATACAAAACCTTTCCTATCTTACCGAGTTCGACTCAAATTGATGTATTTCAAGTGTTTATGACATGTTCAAGGTTAAATACATCATTTTCTATTCAAAATTTATCCCATTTGACCTATATTGACTCATATCGTCCGATTTAAAGTGTGTAAGTCATTTAATACAAAACCTCTCCTGTCTCACCGAGTTCAACTCAAATTGATGTATTTCAAGTGTTTATGACATGTTCAAGGTTAAATACGTCATTTTCTATTCAAAATTTATCCCTTTTGACCTATATTGACTCATATCGTCCGATTCCAAGTGTTTAAGTCATTTAATACAAGACCACTCCCGTTTGATCGAGTTTGACTCAAATTGATGTATTTAAAGTGTATGACATGTACAAAGGTGAATACGTCATTTTCTACCCAAAATTGATCCCAGTTGACCTATATTGACTAATAATATCTGATTCGAAGTGTTTACATCATTTAATACACAAAACCTCTATTATTTGACCGAGTTTGACTCAAATTGATGTATTTAAAGTTTTTATGACATTTTCAAAAGTAAATATGTCATTTTCTACCCAAAATTAATACCATTTGACCTATTATGACTCATATCATCCGAATCGAAGTGTTTAGGTATATTTATACACAAAACCTCTCCCATTTTTCCGAGATTTACTCAAATCAATGTATTTCAAGAGTTTATGACATGCTCAATGATAAATACGACTGATCCCATTTGACCTATATTGACTCATATCATCCGATTAGAAGTGTTTAGGTCATTTAATACACAAAACATCTCCCGTTTGACCAAGTTTGACTCAAATGGATGTATTTCAAGTGTTTATGACATCTTCAAGGGTAAATACGTCATTTTCTACCCAAAATTTATCCCATTTGACCTTTATGGACTCATATCATCCGATTCCAAGGGTTAAAGTCATTTAATACACAAAACCTCTCCGGTTTGACCGAGTTTGACATAAATTAATGTATTTAAAGTGTTTATGACATATTCAAACGTAAATACGTCATTTTCTACCCAAAGTTGATCCCAGTTGACCTATAATGACTAATAATATCTGATTCGAAGTGTTTACATCATTTAATACACAAAACCTCTCCTATTTGACCGAGTTTGACTGAAATTGATGTATTTAAAGTTTTTATGACATGTTCAAGGGTAAATATGTCATTTTCTACCCAAAATTAATCCCATTTGAACTATATTGACTCATATCATCCGATTAGAAGTGTTCAGGTCATTTAATACACAAAACATCTCCCGTTTGACCAAGTATGACTCAAATCGATGTATTTCAAGTGTTTATCACATCTTCAAGGGTAAATACGTCATTTTCTACCCAAAATTTATCCCATTTGACCTTTATGGACTCGTATCATCCGATTCCAAGGGTTAAAGTCATTTAATACACAAAACCTCTCTCGTTTGACCGAGTTTGACATAAATTAATGTATTTAAAGTGTTTATGCCATATTCAAAAGTAAATACGTCATTTTCTACCCATAATTGATCCTATTTGACTTATGTTAACTTATATCGTCCGAATCAAAGTGTTTAGGTCATTTTATACACAAAACCTATCCCGTTTGACCGAGTTTGACACAAATCGATGTATTTCAAGTGTTTATGACATGTTTAAGGGTAAATACGTCATTTTCTATTCAAAATTTATCCCATTTGACCTATATTGACTCATATCGTCCGATTCGAAGTGTTTAAGTCATTTAATGTAAAACATCTCCCGTTTGACCGAGTTTGACTCAAATAGATGTATTTTAAGTGTTTATAACATGTTCAAAGGTAAATACTTCATTCTGTACCCAAAATTGATCCCATTTGACCTATATTGACTACAAAAATGTGATTCGAAAAGTTTAGGTCCTTTAATACACAAAACCTCTCTCTTTAACCGGGTTTGACACAAATTGATGTATTTCAAGTGTTTATGACATGTTCAAGGGTAAATACGTTATTTTCTTTTCAAAATTTATCCCATTTGGCCTATATTAACTCATATCGTCCGATTCAAAGTGTGTAAGTCATTTAATACAAAACCTTTCCTGTCTTACCGAGTTCGACTCGAATTGATGTATTTCAAGTGTTTATGACATGTTCAAGGTTAAGTACATCATTTTCTATTCAAAATTTATCCCTTTTGACCTATATTGACTCATATCGTCCGATTTCAAAGTGTTTAAGTCATTTAATACAAGACCTCTCCCGTTTGATCGAGTTTGACTCAAATTGATGCATTTAAAGTGTTTATGACAGGTACAAAGGTAAATACGTCATTTTCTACCCAAAATTGATCCTAGTTGACCTATAATGACTAATAATATCTGATTCGAAGTGTTTACATCATTTAATACACAAAACCTCTCCTATTTGACCGAGTTTCACTCAAATTGATGTATTTAAAGTTTTTATGACATGTTCAAGGGTAAATATGTCATTTTCTACCCAAAATTAATCCCATTTGAACTATAATGACTCATATCATCTGATTCGAAATGTTTAGGTCATTTAATACACAAAACCTCTCCCATTTGACCGCGTTTTACTCAAATCAACGTATTTCAAGTGTTTATAACATGCTCAAAGGTAAATACATCATTTTCTAACCAAAATTGATCCCATTTGACCTCTATTGACTCATATCATTCGATTAGAAGTGTTTAGATCATTTAATACACAAAATGTCTCCCATTTGACCAAGTTTGACTCAAATCGATGTATTTCAAGTGTTTATGACATGTTCAAGGCTAAATACGTTATTTTCTACCCAAAGAAAATTCCGTTTGACCTATATTGTTTCATATCGTTCGATTCAAAGTGTTTAAGTCGAAACACAAAACTTCTCCCATTTGACCGAGTGTGACTCAATTTGATATATTTCAAGTTTTTATGACATTTTCAAGAGTAAATATGTCAATTTTCTACCCAAAATTAATCCCATATGACCTATAATGACTCATATCATCCGATTCGAAGTGTTTAGGTATATTTATACACAAAACCTCTCCCATTTTTCCAAGCTTTACTCAAATAAATGTATTTCAAGAGTTTATGACATGCTCAATGGTAAATACGTCTGATCCCATTTGACCTATATTGACTCATATCATCTGATTAGAAGTGTTCAGGTCATTTAATACACAAAACATCTCTCGTTTGACCAAGTTTGACTCAAATCGATGTATTTCAAGTGTTTATGACATGTTCAAGGGTAAATACATCATTTTCTACACAAAATTGATCCCATCTGACCTATATTGACTCGTATTTGTCCAATACGAAGTGTTTAGGTCATTTAATACACAAAACCTATCCCGTTTGACCAAGTTTGACACAAATCGATGTATTTCAAGTGTTTATGACATGTTCAAGGCTAAATACGTCATTTTCCATTCAAAATTTATCCCATTTGACCTATATTGACTCATATCGTCCGATTCGAAGAGTTTAGGTTATTTAATACACAAAACCTCTCTCTTTGACCGTGTTTGACACAAATTGATGTATTTCAAGTGTTTATGACATGTTCAAGGGTAAATACGTCATTTTCTATTCAAAATTTATCCCATTTGACTTATATTAACTCATATCGTCCGATTCAAAGTGTGTAAGTCATTTAATACAAAACCTCTCCTGTCTCACCGAGTTCGACACAAATTGATGTATTTCAAGTGTTTATGACATGTTCAAAGGTAAATGCGTCATTTTCTACCTAAAATAGATCCCACTTGAACTATATTGACTAATAATATCTGATTCAAAGTGTTTATGTCACTTAGTACACAAAACCTCTCCTGTTTGACCAAGTTTGACTCAAATCGGTGTATTTCAAGTGTTTATGACATGTTCAAGGGTAAATATGTCATTTTCTACCCAAAATTAATTCCATTTGACCTATATTGACTGTCCGATTCAAAGTGTTTAAGCCATTTCAAGCGCAAAACCTCTCCCGTTTGACCGAGTTTGACTCAAATTGATGTATTTCAAGTGTTTATGTCATGTTCAAGGGTAAATACGTCGTTTTCTACCCAAAATTAATCCCATTTAACCTCTAATGACTCATATCATCCGATTCGAAGTGTTTAGTTCATTTAATACACCAAAACCTCTCCCATTTTTCCGAGCTTTTGATGTAAAAACTAGTGAGAGAACACTAGAATTCACTAGGACAAATGGATCACAAATTGGACAGAAATTTTGCTTTGATTTATATGATGAAATGCGTAGGCTTTAAGTGTGAATTATGCACGAAAATAGGCTAGGAAAGGTATGTAATTTCGTGGATAATATGGACTAAAAGATTAATGTGTTTAGGTTTTTTAAAAGGAAAATAAATGATGTGGTTTAACAAGAAAATGGACAGAAGTTTGTGTGGGATTTTAGAAATGAAAATGGATAGATTTTGATAGAAAGTAGAAGAGAAAAGAAAGGTTAGGAAATAGGGAACACTCACTTATACTCCTAGGATATGTAAAGAAGGAACACTCACTTCTTTACTAGATGTAAATCTCTCAACAAGGAACACTCAACTTGTGGATTGATTTACTGAAATTTGGATGGAAGGAACACTCAACTTCACACTCAAATTTTTCAAGGTAAAACTTGGAAAAACACAAGCAACTCAATACATGATATTGCAAGTAAAGATACCAAGATTTAAACTTCATTCATTCATTCATTCTTTGAAACATAAACATACATCTCCTATTTATAGTGGACAAAACCCTAGTAACTCCCCTTTTAACTTTGTCCAAAAACGTCAAAATAAACTATCCAAAAATGTGTGAGAGTTTTAAGGAATTAATCCTTAAATCATGCTAACAACTTAAGGAGAACTTCCATGCACCAAGGTCTTCTTTCCCTTCATTAAACATGTCATTTAGACTAGGAAAATCAGCAAATATCCCTCCTTTAATGCCTTGGACGCACCTAATCAAGAACCCATCCAAAACCTCCCATAATTCCATGCTATTCCCTTATTTATTCCCAAAAGAATCAGCTCAATCAACCCCCTTGCCATAAAAATGCCCAACATTAAGGAACAAATCAATTAACTAAATTAAATCCCTTAATTTAAGGGATTCAAATCTCTTAATTGATTTTGAGAAGAAAATTAGAAAACCTGATTTATTTCCATCCCATATTCGACAATATTCAAAAGAATATCTTAAGATATACAAATCTGATCATACCTTCCTTAAATCAAGCTAAAATCAAATCAGATAAAATCTTTCCCAAATCCCCTAATTTATGGCTTCAATCTACCTATAATTCTCACCAAAAATGCCATCTATTAAAAGGGAATAAAATAAGTCCAAATCTTTCCTTAACTCATGTAAGAATCAAATCAGTCAAGATCTTTCCTTAATTCATGCAAGAATCAAATATGATTTTTCCAACCCATATCTTTCCCTTATCTCCATGCCTATTTTAGCAACTAAATCTCCCTAATTAAAACTTAATTAGACGAAATTTAATCTCTCTAAATCCCCTTAATGGTCCCACACCCAAATCTGGTCAGCTTACTTCAATTTCCATGCAAATTCCAACTTAGCATATCACCTCTAAGGAAAAAACGTCCCTACTTATTCCTAATTGCCCCTTGATCATGCCATGCATAAAATAGCAACAAATCTTCCCATTTAAATGCCATTCCACCTCAACAAACCCATCAAATCCACACGCCAATCTGATTTTGTTTAACCAATTATTACCCAACTCCTTTAACTAACTAACTAACTACCTTTAATTAATTAACTAGTTTAAAAACCAGATTAATTAATTAAAATAAGAAAATATTTTTTTTATTTATTTTACACAAAATTCCTTCAACGCCTTATTCTAGTTTCCCAAGGTGAAAAGACTAGAATACCCTTGCATAGTAATCAACGATCCATGCAACCAACGATCCATGCAACCAAAAATGGACCAACCCATTTTTCCACAAAGGATTTAGCTAAAAATATCTCCTTTATGGAGCCATTAGCATTAGATGAAAAATCGGAATTCCCATCACTTATTACCAATGAAGTCCAAAATGGTTCAGATGAAAAATCGACTATTTTGGATTTTACATCAGCTTTACTCAAATCAATGTATTTCAAGAGTTTATGATGTGATTCTTGATCCGAAAACCAAGTTTTCACAAGGATATAAGCTTCGTCCTATACAGATAAATCACCAAGAACTAGGCTAGAACCGAGTTTAATTAATTAAGAGTCCACTTAATTAATCAAACCAATGAATGTTTTAACTAAAACACCCAAAACAGCAACTAACTCACAAGTTAGCCAAAGAAATATTTAGGTAATCCAACCAAAATATCACTCGTAAATAAATGTGTTTCTTATTAATCAAATTCATGAAAGTCCCCTTGAACCGTGAATTACAAAGGATATTTATAGCAAACTTTTCCTAAAAACATTAGAATTCTTGCTTGAATAAAACTCCTTCTTTTCCTAAAAATATTAGAATTCTAGCTTGAATAAAACTCCTTTTCCTAAAAGTATTAGAATTCTAGCTTGAATAAAACTCCTTCAATTCACCTTGATCTCCAAGCATCCGCCACCTATTAAAATTCAATCTTGAGTAGGAATCCATCTTGAAATAGGAAACGTAACCTTAGGCGCCAAGTATCATTACACGGTTTCTTAACTAACTACTCTAACTAACTCACACGTACAAATATAATCAAGAAAATAAAGAAAATAAAGAAACCTAGGGTCTAAACCAAGAAAAACCCTTTCAAGTGAAAGGTAAAAACTTGTAGACAAAAATCTAAGAAAGCTTTTAAAGAAACCTTAAAGAACTATCAAGAAGCTTCAAGAACTCCCAAGAATGCCACAATGCAAAGCGTGGCTTTGTCTTGATGCCCCAGATAGTAAGCTTGACCTATTGAAGAAGCTTCCAAGTATAGATTCATGCTTTCTTGACTTTCTTGGAATAATTCTTCAACATGCTCGTCATTCACATTGATGCACGCATCATCCTCCCCTTCTTCAAAAGAATTTGCCCTCAAATCTTCAATAGCATCATCTGGCACATACTTCACCTAATCTCCAACATTGAATGTTGCGCTTACACCATATTCTCCCGGCAATTCAAGCTTATATGCATTCTCATTAATCTTCTCAATAATCTTAAACGGCCCCTCACTTCTTGGCATCAATTTATTCTTTCGTTTAATAGGAAATCTTTCTTTTCTCAAGTGTAACCACACCAAGTCGCCATCTTCAAAACTTTGTGGCTTTTTGTTCTTGTTAGCTCGTGCTTTGTAGAGTTCATTGACACGTTCAATCCTAGCTCTAACTTGTGCGTGTAGCTTCATCATGTACTTGATTTTAGCCTCGGCATCCATGGTCCACTCGAATTTTCCCTTATCTTTCTTCAAGCATTCGGTCATAGGTGCAACTATTGTGGAAAAATTCTTCACAAATCTTCTATAAAATGACGCTAGACCATGAAACGATCTAACTTCACTCACATTGGTAGGTACGGGCCAAGTCTTGATAGCTTCAACCATGGATTGATCCACGGACACACCATCTTTGGATACTACATACCCTAGAAACGTCACGCTAAGAATAAGAAAATAGCATTTTTCCAATTTTGCATACAATTTCTTCTCCCTAAGAACCTCAAAAACGCTTCTAAAATGCATTAGATGATCATTGAAATTTTCAGAATAAATCAATATGTCATCCAAATAAACAACTACGAACTTTCCAAGAAATGGTTTTAACACCTCGTTCATCAATCTCATAAATGTACTAGGCGCATTGGTTAGACCAAAAGGCATGACTAACCACTCGTACAACCCCACTTTAGTCTTAAAAGTCGTCTTCCATTCGTCTCCTTCTCTCATGCGTATTTGATGATAGCCACTCATAAGATCAATCTTGGAAAATAGCTTTGAACCATGTAATTCGTCTAACAAATCATCAAGTCTAGGTATAGGAAATCTATACTTGATGGTGATGTTGTTCACACTCCTACTATCAATGCACATACGCCAACTCCCATATTTTTTTGGAACTAGCAATGTAGGCACGGCACATGGGCTCATACTCTCTCTCACGTAGCCTCTTTGCATCAATTCCTCTATTTGGCGTTGCATTTCCTTTGTTTCTTCCGGATTACTTCTATATGCTGCCTTGTTAGGTAGTGGAGCTCCCGGAATAAGATCAATTTGGTGTTCAATACCACGAATTGGTAGTAATCCCGGTGGTAATTCACTAGGAAAAACGTCACAATACTCTTGCAATACCACTTCTAATTCCACGGGCCTCTTTTCTTGTTTACTCTCATTCACTTGCACATTGTTAGCCACCATAATATATACTATATTGTTATTGTTGATCTCTTTCTCTAACTCCTTTTCCCCAATTAAATATGCACCTTTCGAACTAGGGTTAAATTTAGTTATTTTATGATCAACTAGTGGTTTCAATGCATATGATTTTTCCCCCTTTTCCTAAACATATTAGAATTCTAGCTTGAATAAAACTCCTACTTTTCCTATTAGAATTCTAGCTTGAATAAAACTCCTACTTTTCCTAAACATATTAGAGTTCTAGC
The DNA here is from genome assembly GCA_026401315.1 of Dysphania ambrosioides. NCBI lineage: Eukaryota > Viridiplantae > Streptophyta > Magnoliopsida > Caryophyllales > Amaranthaceae > Dysphania > Dysphania ambrosioides. The sequence continues at coordinate 11,197,611 of CM048662.1, forward strand.
TTGAGTAAAACTCTTTCAATTTGCCTTGATCTCCAAGCAGCCGCCACCTTGCAATTCAATCTTGAGTAGGAATCCCTCTTGAAATAGGAATCCATCTTGAAATAGGAAACGTAACCTTGGGCGTCAAGTAACATTACACAGTTTCTTTAACTAACTACTCTAACTTACTCACACGTACAAAATAATCAAGAACATAAAGAAAATAAAGAAACCTAGGGTCTAAACCAAGAAAAACCCTTTCAAGTGAAAGGTAAAAACTTGTAGACAAAAATCTAAGAAAGCATTTAAAGAACCTTAAAGAACTATCAAGAAGCTTCAAGAACTCCCAAGAACGCCACCATACCAAGCGTGGCTTTGTCTTGATGCCCCCGATAGTAAGTTTGACCTATTAAAGAAGCTTCCACGTATATATTCATGCTTTCTTGACTTTTTTGGAATAATTCTTCAACATGCTCGTCATTCACATTGATGCACGCATCAATGCTCAATGGTAAATACATCATTTTCTAACCAAAATTGATCCCATTTGACCTTTATTGACTCATATCATTCGATTAGAAGTGTTTAGATCATTTAATACAAAAAACGTCTCCCATTTGACCAAGTTTGACTCAAATCGATGTAGTTCAAATGTTTATGACATGTTCAAGGGTAAATACGTCAATTTCTACCCAAAATTGATCCCATCTGACCTATATTGACTCATATCGTCCGATTCAAAGTGTTTAAGTCATTTCATACACAAAACCTATCCCGTTTGACCGAGTTTGACACAAATCGATGTATTTCAAGTGTTTATGACATGTTCAAGGCTAAATACGTCATTTTCCATTCAAAATTTATCCCATTTGACCTATATAGACTCATATCGTCCGATTCGAAGAGTTTAGGTTATGTAATACACAAAACCTCTCCCTTTGACCGAGTTTGACACAAATTGATGTATTTCAAGTGTTTATGACATGTTTAAGGGTAAATACGTCATTTTCTATTCAAAATTTATCCCATTTGACCTATATTAACTCATATCGTCCGATTCAAAGTTTGTAAGTCATTTAATACAAAACCTCTCCTGTCTCACCGAGTTCGACTCAAATTGAGGTATTTCAAGTGTTTATGACATGTTCAAAGGTAAATGCGTCATTTTCTACCCATAATAGATCCCATTTGAACTATATTGACTAATAATATCTGATTCAAAGTGTTTATGTCATTTAATACACAAAACCTCTCCTATTTGACCGAGTTTGACTCAAATCGGTGTATTTCAAGTGTTTATGACATGTTCAAGGGTAAATACGTCATTTTCTACCCAAAATTAATTCCATTTGACCTACATTGACTGTCCGATTCAAAGTGTTTAAGCCATTTCAAGCGCAAAACCTCTCCCGTTTGACCGAGTTGGCTCAAATTGATGTATTTCAAGTGTTTATAACATGTTCAAAGGTAAATACGTCATTCTGTACCCAAAATTGATCCCATTTGACCTATATTGACTACAAAAATGTGATTCGAAGTGTATAGGTCAGTTAATACACAAAACCTCTCCCTTTGACCGAGTTTGACACAAATTGATGTATCTCAAGTGTTTATGTCATGTTCAAGGGTAAATACGTCATTTTCTATTCAAAATTATCCCATTTGACCTATATTAACTCATATCGTCCGATTCAAAGTGTGTAAGTCATTTAATACAAAACCTCTCTTGTCGCACCGAGTTTGACTCAAATTGATATATTTTGAAGTGTTTATGACATGTTCAAGGTTAAATACGTCATTTTCTATTCAAAATTTATCCCTTTTAACCTATATTGACTCATATCGTCCGATTCAAAGTGTTTAAGTCATTTAATACAAAACCTCTCCCGTTTGACCAAGTTTGACTCAAATTGATGTATTTAAAGTGTTTATGACATGTACAAAGGTAAATACGTCATTTTCTACCCAAAATTGATCTTAGTTGACCTATAATGACTAATAACATCTGATTCGAAGTGTTTACATCATTTAATACTCAAAACCTCTCCTATTTGACCGAGTTTGACTCAAATTGATGTATTTAAAGTTTTTATGACATGTTCAAGGGTAAATATGTCATTTTCTACCCAAAATTAATCCCATTTGAACTCTAATGACTCATATCATCTGATTCAAGTGTTTAGGTAATTTAATACACAAAACCTCTCCCATTTGACCGCGTTTTACTCAAATCAATGTATTTCAATTGTTTATGACATGCTCAATGGTAAATACGCCATTTTCTAACCTACACTGATCCCATTTAACCTATATTGACTCATATCATCCGATTAGAAGTGTTTAGGTCATTTAATACACAAAACATCTCCCATTTGACCAAGTTTGACTCAAATCGATGTATTTCAAGTGTTTATGACATGTTCAAGGGTAAATACGTCATTTTCTACCCAAAATTTATCGCATTTGACCTTTATGGACTCATATCATACAATTCCAATGGTTAAAGTCATTTAATACACAAAACCTCTCCCGTTTGACCGAGTTTGACATAAATTAAGGTATTTAAAGTGTTTATGAAATATTCAAAGGGAAATACGTTATTTTCTACCCAAAATTGATCCTAGTTGACTTAGGTTGACTTATATCGTGAGATTCGAAGTGTTTAGGTCATTTTTTACTCAAAACCTATCCCGTTTGACCGAGATTGACACAAATCGATGTATTTCAAAAGTTTATGACATATTTAAGGGTAAATACGTCATTTTCTATTCAAAATTTATCCCATTTGACCTATATTGACTCATATCGTCTAAATCAAAGTTTTTAAGTCATTTAATACAAAACATCTCCCGTTTGACCGAGTTTGACTCAAATAGATGTATTTTAAGTGTTTATAACATGTTCAAAGGTAAATACGTCATTCTGTACCCAAAATTGATCCCATTTGACCTATATTGACTACAAAAATGTGATTCGAAGTGTTTAGGTCATTTAATACACAAAACCTCTCCCTTTGACCGAGTTTGACACAAATTGATGTATTTCAAGTGTTTATGACATGTTCAAGGGTAAATACGTCATTTTCTATTCAAAATTTATCCCTTTTGACCTATATTGACTCATATCGTCCGATTAAAACTGTTTAAGTCATTTAATACAAAACATCTCCCGTTTGACCGAGTTTGACTCAAATAGATGTATTTTAAGTGTTTATAACATGTTCAAAGGTAAATACGTCATTCTGTACCCAAAATTGATCCCATTTGACCTATATTGACTACAAAAATGTGATTCGAAGTGTTTAGGTCATTTAATACACAAAACCTCTCCCTTTGACCGAGTTTGACACAAATTGATGTATTTCAAGTGTTTATGACATGTTCAAGGGTAAATACGTCATTTTCTATTCAAAATTTATCCCTTTTGACCTATATTGACTCATATCGTCCGATTAAAACTGTTTAAGTCATTTAATACAAAACATCTCCCGTTTGACCGAGTTTGACTCAAATAGATGTATTTTAAGTGTTTATAACATGTTCAAAGGTAAATACGTCATTCTGTACCCAAAATTGATCCCATTTGACCTATATTGACTACAAAAATGTGATTCGAAGTGTTTAGGTCATTTAATACACAAAACCTCTCCCTTTGACCGAGTTTGACACAAATTGATGTATTTCAAGTGTTTATGACATGTTCAAGGGTAAATACGTCATTTTCTATTCAAAATTTATCCCTTTTGACCTATATTGACTCATATCGTCCGATTAAAACTGTTTAAGTCATTTAATACAAAACATCTCCCGTTTGACCGAGTTTGACTCAAATAGATGTATTTTAAGTGTTTATAACATGTTCAAAGGTAAATACGGCATTCTATTCCCAAAATTGATCCCATTTGACTTATATTGACAACAAAAATGTGATTTGAAGTGTTTAGGTCATTTAATACACAAAACCTCTCCCTTTGACCGAGTTTGACACAAATTGATGTATTTCAAGTGTTTATGACATGTTCAAGGGTAAATACGTCATTTTCTATTCAAAATTTATCCCATTTGACCTATATTGACTCATATCGTCCGATTCAAAGTGTGTAAGTCATTTAATACAAAACCTCTCCTGTCTCACCGAGTTCGACTCAAATTGATGTATTTCAAGTGTTTATGACATGTTCAAGGTTAAATACGTCATTTTCTATTCAAAATTTATCCCTTTTGACCTATATTGACTCATATCGTCCGATTCAAAGTGTTTAAGTCATTTAATACAAGACCTCTCCCGTTTGATCGAGTTTGACTCAAATTGATGTATTTAAAGTGTTTATGACATGTACAAAGGTAAATACGTCATTTTCTACCCAAAATTTATCCCAGTTGACCTATAATGACTAATAATATCTGATTAAAAGTGTTTACATCATTTAATACGTAAAACCTCTCCTATTTGACCGAGTTTGACTCAAATTGATGTATGTAAAGTTTTTATGACATGTTCAAGGGTAAATATGTCATTTTCTACCCAAAATTAATCCCATTTGAACTATAATGACTCATATCATCTGATTCGAAGTGTTTAGGTCATTTAATACACAAAACCTCTCCCATTTGACTGCGTTTTACTCAAATCAATGTATTTCAAGTGTTTATGACATGCTCAATGGTAAATACGTCATTTTCTAACCAAAATTGATCCCATTTGACCTCTATTGACTCATATCATTCGATTAGAAGTGTTTAGATCATTTAATACACAAAATGTCTCCTATTTGACCAAGTTTGACTCAAATTGATGTATTTCAAGTGTTTATGACATGTTCAAGGGTAAATACGTCATTTTCTACCCAAAATTGATCCCATCTGACCTATATTGATTCATATCGTCAATTCGAAGTGTTTAGGTCATTTAATACACAAAACCTGATGTAAAATCCAAAATAGTCAATTTTTCATCTGAACCATTTTGGACTTCATTGGTAATAAGTGATGGGAATTTCGATTTTTCATCTAATGCTAATGGCTCCATAAAGGAAATCTTTTTAGCTAAATCGTTTGAGGAAAAATGGGGTGGTCCATTTTTGGTTGCATGGACCGTTGATTACTAATGCAAGGGTATTATAGTCTTTTCACCTAAGGAAACTAGAATGAGGCGTTGAAGGAATTTTGTGGAAAATAAATAAAAAATATATTTGCTTATTTTAATTAATTAATCTGGTCTTAAACTAGTTAATTAATTAAAGGTAGTTAGTTAGTTAGTTAAAGGAGTTGGGTAATAATTAGTTAAACAAAATCAGATTGGCGTGTGGATTTGATGGGTTTGTTGAGGTGGAATGGCATTTAAATGGGAAGATTTGTTGCTATTTTATGCATGGCATGATCAAGGGGCAATTAGGAATAATTAGGGACGTTTTTTCCTTAGAGGTGATATGCTAAGTTGGAATTTGCATGGAAATGGAAGTAAGCTGACCAGATTTGGGTGTGGGACCATTAGGGGAATTTAGGGAGATTAAATTTCGTCTAATTAAGTGTTAATTGGGGAGATTTAGTTTCTAAAATAGGCATGGAGATAAGGGAAAGATATGGGTTGGAAAAATCAGATTTGATTCTTGCATGAATTAAGGAAAGATCTTGACTGATTTGATTCTTGCATGAGTTAAGGAAAGATTTGGACTTATTTTATTCCCTTTTAATATATGGCATTTTTGGTGAGAATTATAGGTAGATTGAAGCCATAAATTAGGGGATTTGGGAAAGATTTGATCTGATTGATTTTAGCTTGATTTAAGGAAGGTATGATCAAATATGCATATCTTAAGATATTCTTTTGAATATTATCGAAAATGGGATGGAAATAAATCAGGTTTTCTGATTTTCTTCTCAAAATCAATTAAGAGATTTGAATCCCTTAAATTAAGGGATTTAATTTAGTTAATTGATTTGTTCCTTAATGTTGGGCATTTTTATGGCAAGGGGGTTGATTGAGCTGATTCTTTTGGGCATAAATAAGGGAATAGCATGGAATTATGGGAGGTTTTGGATGGGTTCTTGATTAGGTGCATCCAAGGCATTAAAGGAGGGATATTTTCTGATTTTCCTAGTCTAAATGGCATGTTTAATGAAGGGAAAGAAGACCTTGGTGCATGGAAGTTCTCCTTAAGTTATTAGCATGAATTAAGGATTAATTCCTTAAAACTCTCACACATTTTTGGATAGTTTATTTTAACCTTTTTGGACAAATTTAAAAGGGGAGTTACTAGGGTTTTGTCCACTATAAATAGGAGATGTATTTTTGTGAATGTGAATAGATGAATGAATGAATGAATGAAGTTTCAATCTTGATATCTTTACTTGCAATATCATGTATTGAGTTGCTTGTGTTTTTCCAAGTTTTACCTTGAAGAATTTGAGTGTGAAGTTGAGTGTTCCTTCCATCCAAATTTCAGTAAATCAATCCACAAGTTGAGTGTTCCTTGTTGAGAGATTTGCATCTAGTAAAGAAGTGAGTGTTCCTTCTTTACATATCCTAGGAGTATAGGTGAGTGTTCCCTATTTCCTAACCTTTCTTTTCTCTTCTACTTTCTATCAAAATCTGTCCATTTTCATTTCTGAAATCCCACACAAATTTCTGTCCATTTTCTTGTTAAAACCACATCATTTCTTTTCCTTTTAAAAACCTAAACACATTAATCTTTTAGTCCATATTATCCACGAAATTACATACCTTTCCTAGCCTATTTTCGTGCATCATTCACACTTAAAACCTACGCATTTCATCATATAAATCAAAACACAATTTCTGTCCAATATTGAGAACCATTTGTCCTAGTGAATTCTAGTGTTCTCTCACTAGATTTTACACCAAAACCTATCCCGTTTGACCGAGTTTGACACAACTCGATGTATTTCAAGTGTTTATGACATGTTCAAGGCTAAATACGTCATTTTCCATTCAAAATATATCCCATTTGACCTATATTGACTCATATCGTTCGATTCGAAGAGTTTAGGTTATTTAATACACAAAACCTCTCCCTTTGACCGAGTTTGACACAAATTGATGTATTTCAAGTGTTTATGACATGTTTAAGGGTAAATACGCCATTTTCTATTCAAAGTTTATCCCATTTGACCTATATTAACTCATATCGTCCGATTCAAAGTGTGTAAGTCATTTAATACAAAACCTCTCCTATCTCACCGAGTTCGACTCAAATTGAGGTATTTCAAGTGTTTATGACATGTTCAAAGGTAAATGCGTCATTTTCTACCCAAAATAGATCTCATTTGAACTATATTGACTAATAATATCTGATTCAAAGTGTTTATGTCATTTAATACACAAAACCTCTCCTCTTTGACCGAGGTTGACTCAAATCGGTGTATTTCAAGTGTTTATGACATGTTCAAGGGTAAATACGTCATTTTCTACCCAAAATTAATTCCATTTGACCTATATTGACTGTCCGATTCAAAGTGTTTAAGCCATTTCAAGCGCAAAACCTCTCTCGTTTGACCGAGTTGGCTCAAATTGATGTATTTCAAGTGTTTACGGCATGTTCAAGGGTAAATACGTCATTTTCTACCCAAAATTAATCCCATTTAACCTCTAATGACTTATATCATACGATTCGAAGTGTTTAGTTCATTTAATACACCAAAACCTCTCCCATTTGACCGGGTTTTACTCAAATCAATGTATTTCAAGTGTTTATGACATGCTCAATGGTAAATACGTCATTTTCTAACCTACACTGATCCCATTTGACCTATATTGACTAATATCATCCAATTAGAAGTGTTTAGGTCATTTAATACACAAAACATCTCCCATTTGACCAAGTTTGACTATAATCGATGTATTTCAAGTGTTTATGACATGTTCAAGGGTAAATACGTCATTTTCTACCCAAAATTTATCATATTTGACCTTTATGGACTCATATCATACAATTCCAATGGTTAAACTCATTTAATACACAAAACCTCTCCCGTTTGACCGAGTTTGACAAAAATTAATGTATTTAAAGTGTTTATGACATATTTAAGGGTAAATACGTTATTTTCTACCCAAAATTGATCCTATTTGACTTTTTGTCGACTTCTATCGTCCGATTCGAAGTGTTTAGGTCATTTTAAACACAAAACCTCTCCTGTTTACCGAGTTCGACTCAAATTGATGTATTTCAAGTGTTTATGACATGTTCAAGGTTAAATACGTCATTTTCTATTCAAAATTTCTCCCTTTTGACCTATATTGACTCATATCATCCAATTCAAAGTGTTTAAGTCATTTAATACAAAACATCTCCCGTTTGACCGAGTTTGACTCAAACAGATGTATTTTAAGTGTTTATAACATGTTCAAAGGTAAATACGTCATTCTGTACCCAAAATTGATCCCATTTGACATATATTGACTACAAAAATGTGATTCGAAGTGTTTAGGTCATTTAATACACAAAACCTCTCCCTTTGACCGAGTTTGACACAAATTGATGTATTTCAAGTGTTTATGACATGTTCAAGGGTAAATACGTCATTTTCTATTCAAAATTTATCCCATTTGATCTATATTAACTCCTATCGTCCGATTCAAAGTGTGTAAGTCATTTAATACAAAACCTCCCCTGTCTCACCGAGTTCGACTCAAATTGATGTATTTCAAGTGTTTATGACATGTTCAAGGTTAAATACGTCATTTTCTATTCAAAATTTATCCCTTTTGACCTATATTGACTCATATCGTCCGATTCAAAGTGTTTAAGTCATTTAATACAAAACCTCTCCCGTTTGATCGAGTTTGACTCAAATTGATGTATTTAAAGTGTTTATGACATGTACAAAGGTAAATACGTCATTTTCTATCCAAAATTGATCCCAGTTGACCTATAATGACTAATAATATTTGATTCGAAGTGTTTACATGATTTAATACACAAAACCTCTCCTATTTGACCGAGTTTGACTCAAATTGATGTATTTAAAGTTTTTATGACATGTTCAAGGGTAAATATGTCATTTTCTACCCAAAATTAATCCCATTTGAACTATAATGACTCATATCAACTGATTCGAAGTGTTTAGGTCATTTAATACACAAAACCACTCCATTTGACCGCGTTTTACTAAACTCAATGTATTTCAAGTGTTTATTACATGCTCAATGGTAAATACGTCATTTTCTAACCAACACTGATCCCATTTGACCTATATTGACTCAAATCATCCGATTAGAAGTGTTTAGGTCATTTAATACACAAAACATCTCCCTTTTGACCAAGTTTGACTCAAATCGATGTATTTCAAGCGTTTTTGACATGTTCAAGGGTAAATTCATCATTTTCTATAAAAATTGATCCCATCTGACCTATATTGACTCATATCGTCCAATTCGAATTGTTTAGGTCATTTAATACACAAAACCTATCCCGTCTGACTAAGTTTGACACAAATCGATGTATTTCAAGTGTTTGTGACATGTTCAACGCTAAATACGTCATTTTCCATTCAAAATTTATCCCATTTGACCTATATTGACTCATATCGTCCGATTCGAAGAGTTTAGGTCATTTAATACACAAAACCTCTCCCTTTAACCGAGTTTGACACAAATTGATGTATTTTAAGTGCTTATGACATGTTCAAGGGTAAATACGTCATTTTCTATTCAAAATTTATCCCATTTGACCTATATTAACTCATATTGTCCGATTCAAAGTGTGTAAGTCATTTAATACAAAACCTTTCCTGTCTCATCAAGTTCGACACAAATTGATGTATATCAAGTGTTTATGACATGTTCAAAGGTAAATGCGTCATTTTCTACCCAAAATAGATCTCATTTGAACTATATTGACTAATAATATCTAATTCAAAGTGTTTATGTCATTTAATAGAAAAAACCTGTCCTGTTTGACCGAGTTTGACTCAAATCGGTTTATTTCAAGTGTTTATGACATGTTCAAGGGTAAACACGTCATTTTCTACCCAAAATTAATTCCATTTGACCTATATTGATTGTCCGATTCAAAGTGTTTAAGCCATTTCAAGCGCATAACCTCTCCAATTTGACCGAATTTAACTCAAATTGATGTATTTCAAGTGTTTATGGCATGTTCAAGGGTAAATACGTCATTTTCTACCCAAAATTAATCCCATTAAACCTCTAATGACTCATATCATCCGATTCGAAGTGTTTAGTTCATTTAATACACCAAAACCTCTCCCATTTGACCGGGTTTTACTCAAATCAATGTATTTCAAGTGTTTATGACATGCTCAATGGTAAATACGTCATTTTCTAACCTACACTGATCCCATTTGACCTATATTGACTCATATCATCCGATTAGAAGTTTTTAGGTCATTTAATACACAAAACATCTCCCATTTGACCACGTTTCACTCAAATCGATGTATTTCAAGTGTTTATGACATGTTCAAGGGTAAATACGTCATTTTCTATTCAAAATTTATCCCATTTGACCTATATTAACTCATATCGTGCGATTCAAAGTGTGTAAGTCATTTAATACAAAACCTCTCCTGTCTCACCGAGTTCGACTCAAATTGATGTATTTTAAGTGTTTATGACATGTTCAAGGTTAAATACGTCATTTTCTATTCAAAATTTGTCCCTTTTGACCTATATTGACTCATATCGTCCGATTCAAAGTGTTTAAGTCATTTAATACAAAACCTCTCCCGTTTGATCGAGTTTGACTCAAATTGATGTATTTAAAGTGTTTATGACATGTACAAAGGTAAATACGTCATTTTCTATCCAAAATTGATCCCAATTGACCTATAATGACTAATAATATTTGATTCGAAGTGTTTACATCATTTAATACACAAAACCTCTCCTATTTGACCGAGTTTGACTCAAATTGATATATTTAAAGTTTTTATGACATGTTCAATTGTAAATATGTCATTTTCTACCCAAAATTAATCCCATTTGAACTATAATGACTCATATCAACTGATTCGAAGTGTTTAGGTCATTTAATACACAAAACCACTCCATTTGACCGCGTTTTACTAAAATCAATGTATTTCAAGTGTTTATTACATGCTCAATGGTAAATACGTCATTTTCTAACCAACACTGATCCCATTTGACCTATATTGACTCAAATAATACAAACCTCTCCCGTTTGACCGAGTTTGACTGAAATTGATGTATTTAAAGTGTTTATGACATGTACAAAGGTAAATACGTCATTTTCTACCCAAAATTGATCCCTGTTGACCTATAATGACTAATAATATCTGATTAAAAGTGTTTACATCATTTAATACACAAAACCTCTCCTATTTGACCGAGTTTGACTCAAATTGATGTATTTAAAGTGTTTATGACATGTACAAAGGTAAATACGTCATTTTCTATCCAAAATTGATCCTAGTTGACCTATAATGACTAATAATATTTGATTCGAAGTGTTTACATCATTTAATACACAAAACCTCTCCTATTTGACCGAGTTTGACTCAAATTGATGTATTTAAAGTTTTTAGGACATGTTCAAGGGTAAATATGTCATTTTCTACCCAAAATTAATCCCATTTGAACTATAATGACTCATATCAACTGATTCGAAGTGTTTAGGTCATTTAATACACAAAACCACTCCATTTGACCGCGTTTTACTAAAATCAATGTATTTCAAGTGTTTATTACATGCTCAATGGTAAATACGTCATTTTCTAACCAACACTGATCCCATTTGACCTATATTGACTCAAATCATCCGATTAGAAGTGTTTAGGTCATTTAATACACAGAACATCTCCCTTTTGACCAAGTTTGACTCAAATCGATGTATTTCAAGCATTTTTGACATGTTCAAGGGTAAATTCATCATTTTCTATAAAAATTGATCCCATCTGACCTATATTGACTCATATCGTCCAATTCGAATTGTTTAGGTCATTTAATACACAAAACCTATCCCGTCTGACTAAGTTTGACACAAATCGATGTATTTTAAGTGTTTATGACATGTTTAAGGCTAAGTACGTCATTTTCCATTCAAAATTTATCCCATTTGACCTATATTGACTCATATCGTCCGATTCGAAGAGTTTAGGTCATTTAAAACACAAAACCTCTCCCTTTGACCGAGTTTGACACAAATTGATGTATTTCAAGTGCTTATGACATGTTCAAAGGTAAATGCGTCATTTTCTACCCAAAATAGATCCCATTTGAACTATATTGACTAATAATATCTAATTCAAAGTGTTTATGTCATTTAATAGACAAAACCTGTCCTGTTTGACCGAGTTTGACTCAAATCGGTTTATTTCAAGTGTTTATGACATGTTCAAGGGTAAACACGTCATTTTCTACCCAAAATTAATGCCATTTGACCTATATTGATTGTCCGATTCAAAGTGTTTAAGCCATTTCAAGCGCATAACCTCTCCAATTTGACCGAATTTGACTCAAATTGATGTATTTCAAGTGTTTATGGCATGTTCAAGGGTAAATACGTCATTTTCTACCCAAAATTAATCCCATTAAACCTCTAATGACTCATATCATCCGATTCGAAGTGTTTAGTTCATTTAATACACTAAAACCTCTCCCATTTGACCAGGTTTTACTCAAATCAATGTATTTCAAGTGTTTATGACATGCTCAATGGTAAATACGTCATTCTCTAACCTACATTGATCCCATTTGACCTATATTGACTCATATCATCCGATTAGAAGTGTTTAGGTCATTTAATACACAAAACATCTCCCATTTGACCACGTTTCACTCAAATCGATGTATTTCAAGTGTTTATGACATGTTCAAGGGTAAATACGTCATTTTCTACCCAAAATTTATCCCATTTGACCTTTATGGACTCATACCATCCGATTCCAATTGTTAAAGTCATTTAATACACAAAACCTCTCCCGTTTGACCGAGTTTGACATAAATTAATGTATTTAAAGTGTTTATGACATATTCAAAGGTAAATACGTCATTTTCTACCCAAAATTGATCCTATTTGACTTATGTTGACTTATATCGTCCGATTCGAAGTGTTTAGGTCATTTAATACACAAAACCTATCCCGTCTGACCGAGTTTGACACAAATCGATGTATTTCAAGTGTTTATGACATGTTTAAGGGTAAATACGTCATTTTCTATTCCAAATTTTTCATATTTGACCTATATTGACTCTTATCGTCCAAATCAAAGTGTTTAAGTCATTTAATACAAAATATCTCCCGTTTGACCGAGTTTGAATCAAGTAGATGTATTTTAAGTGTTTATAACATGTTCAAAGGTAAGTAAGTCATTCTGTACCCAAAATTGATCCCATTTGACCTATATTGAGTACAAAAATGTGATTCGAATTGTTTAGGTCATTTAATACACAAAGCCTCTCCCTTTGACCGAGTTTGACACAAATTGATGTATCTCAAGTGTTTATGACATGTTCAAGGGTAAATACGTCATTTTCTATTCAAAATTTATCCCATTTGACCTATATTAACTCATATCGTCCGATTCAAAGTGTGTAAGTCATTAAATACAAAACCTCTCCGTTCTCACCGAGTTTGACTCAAATTGATGTATTTCAAGTGTTTATGACATGTTCAAGGTTAAATACGTCTTTTTCTATTCAAAATTTATCCCTTTGGACCTATATTGACTCATATCGTCCGATTCAAAGTGTTTAAGTCATTTAATACAAAACCTCTCCCATTTGACCGAGTTTGACTGAAATTGATGTATTTAAAGTGTTTATGACATGTGCAAAGGTAAATACGTCATTTTCTACCCAAAATTGATCCCTGTTGACCTATAATGACTAATAATATCTGATTAAAAGTGTTTACATCATTTAATACACAAAACCTCTCCTATTTGACCGAGTTTGACTCAAATTGATGTATTTAAAGTTTTTATGACATGTTCAAGGGTAAATATGTCATTTTCTACCCAAAATTAATCCAATTTACACTATAATGACTCATATCATCTGATTCGAAGTGTGTAGGTCATTTAATAGACAAAACCTCTCCCATTTGACCGCGTTTTACTCAAATCAACTTTTTTTAAGTTTTTATGACATGCTCAATGGTAAATACATCATTTTCTAACCAAAATTGATCCCATTTAACCTCTATTTACTCATATCATTCGATTAGAAAGTTTAGATCATTTAATACAGAAAATGTCTCCTATTTCACCAAGTTTGACTCAAATCGATGTATTTCTAGTGTTTATGACATGTTCAAGGGTAAATACGTCATTTCTACCCAAAATTAATTCCATTTGACCTATATTGGCTCATATCGTCCGATTCAAAGTATTTAAGTCATTTCATACACAAAACTTCTCCCATTTGACCGAGTTTGACTCAAATTGATATATTTCAAGTTTTTATGACATGTTCAAGAGTAAATATGTCATTTTCTACCCAAAATTAATCCCATTTGACCTATAATGACTCATATCATCCGATTCGAAGTGTTTTGGTATACTTATACACAAAACCTCTCCCTTTTTTCCGAGTTTTACTCAATTCAATGTATTTCAAGAGTTTATGACATGCTCAATGTTAAATACGTCATTTTCTAACAACCACTGATCCTAGTTGACCTATATTGACTCATATCATCCGACTAGAAGTGTTCAGGTCATTTTAAACACAAAACATCTCCCGTTTGACCAAGTTTGACTCAAATCGATGTATTTCAAGTGTTTATGACATGTTCAAGGGTAAATACATCATTTTCTACCCAAAATTGATCCCATCTGACCTATATTGACTCATATCATCCAATTCAAAGTGTTTAGGTCATTTAATACACAAAACTTATCCCGTTTGACCGACTTTGACACAAATCGATGTATTTCAAGTGATTATGACATGTTCAAGGCTAAATACGTCATTTTCCATTTAAAATTTATCTCATTTTACCTATATTGACTCATATCGTCCGATTCGAAGAGTTTAGGTTATTTAATACACAAAACCTCTCCCTTAGATCGACTTTGACACAAATTGATGTATTTCAAGTGTTTATGACATGTTCAAGGGTAAATACGTCATTTTCTACCCAAAATTGATCCCATTTGACCTATATTGACTACAAAAATGTGATTCAAAGTGTTTAGGTCATTTAATACACAAAACCTCTCCCTTTGACCGAGTTTGACACAAATTGATGTATTTCAAGTGTTTATGACATGTTCAAGGGTAAAAACGTCATTTTCTATACAAAATTTATCCCATTTGACCTATATTAACTCATATCGTCCGATTCAAAGTGTGTAAGTCATTTAATACAAAACCTCTCCTGTCTCACCGAGTTAGACTCAAATTGAAGTATTTCAAGTTTTTATGACATGTTCATAGGTAAATGCATCATTTTCTACCTAAAATAGATCCCATTTGAATTATATTGACTAATAATATCTGATTCAAATTGTTTATGTCATTTAATACACAAAACCTCTCCTGTTTGACCGAGTTTGACTCAAATCGGTTTATTTCAAGTGTTTATGACATGTTCAAGGGTAAATACATCATTTTCTACCTAAAATTAATTCCATTTGACCTATATTGACTGTCCGATTCAAAGTGTTTAGGCCATTTCAAGAGCAAAACCTCTCCCGTTTGACCGAGTTTGACTCAAATTGATGTATTTCAAGTGTTTATGGCATGTTCAAGGGTAAATATGTCTTTTTCTACCCAAAATTAATCCCATTTAACCTCTAATGACTTATATCATCCGATTCGAAGTGTTTAGTTCATTTAATACACCAAAACCTCTCCCATTTGACCGGGTTTTACTCAAATCAATGTATTTCAAGTGTTTATGACATGCTCAATGGTAAATACATCATTTTCTAACCTACACTGATCCCATTTGACCTATATTGACTCATATCATCCGATTAGAAGTGTTTAGGTCATTTAATACACAAAACATCTCCCATTTGACCACGTTTCACTCAAATCGATGTATTTCAAGTGTTTATGACATGTTCAAAGGTAAATACGTCATTTTCTACCCAAAATTGATCCTATTTGACTTATGTTGACATATATCGTGAGATTCAAAGTGTTTAGGTCATTTAATACACAAAACCTATCGCGTTTGACCGAGTTTGACACAAATTGATGTATTTCAAGTGTTTATGACATGTTTAAGGGTAAATACGTCATTTTCTATTCAAAATTTATCCCATTTGACCTATATTGACTTATATCGCCGATTCAAAGTGTTTAAGTCATTTAATACAAAACATCTCCCGTTTGACCGAGTTCGACTCAAATAGATGTATTTAAAGTGTTTATAACATGTTCAAAGGTAAATACGTCATTCTGTACCCAAAATTGATCCCATTTGACCTATATTGACTACAAAAATGTGATTCGAAGTGTTTAGGTCATTTAATACACAAAACCTCTCCCTTTGACCGAGTTTGACACAAATTGATGTATTTCAAGTGTTTATGACATGTTTAAGGGTAAATACGCCATTTTCTATTCAAAGTTTATCCCATTTGACCTATATTAACTCATATCGTCCGATTCAAAGTGTGTAAGTCATTTAATACAAAACCTCTCCCGTTTGATCGAGTTTGACTCATTGATGTATTTAAAGTGTTTATGACATGTACAAAGGTAAATACGTCATTTTCTACCCAAAATTGATCCCATTTGAACTATAATGACTCATATCATCTGATTCGAAGTGTTTACATCATTTAATACACAAAACCTCTCCTATTTGACCGAGTTTGACTCAAATTGATGTATTTAAAGTTTTTATGACATGTTCAAGGGTAAATATGTCATTTTCTACCCAAAATTAATCCCATTTGAACTATAATGACTCATATCATCTGATTCGAAGTGTTTAGGTCATTAAATACACAAAACCTCTCCCTTTGACCGCGTTTCACTCAAATTAATGTATTTCAAGTTTTTATGACATGCTCAATGGTAAATACGTCATTTTCTAACCAAAATTGATCCCATTTGACCTCTATTTACTCATATCATTCGATTAGAAGTGTTTAGATCATTTAATACACAAAACGTCTACCATTTTACCAAGTTTGACTCAAATCGATGTATTTCAAGTGTTTATGACATCTTCAAGGGTAAATACGTCATTTTCTACCCAAAATTAATTACATTTGACCTATATTTACTCATATCGTCCGATTCAAAGTGTTTAAGTCATTTCGCACACAAAACTTCTCCCATTTGACGGAGTTTGACACGAATTGATATATTTCAAGTTTTTATGACATGTTCAACAGTAAATATGTCATTTTCAACACAAAATTAATCCCATTTGACATATAATGACTCATATCATCCGATTCGAAGTGTTTAGGTATATTTATACACAAAACCTCTCCCATTTTTCCGAGTTTTACTCAAATCAATATATTTCAAGAGTTTATGACAATCTCAATGGTAAATACGTCGTTTTCTAACAACCACTGATCCCATTTGACCTATATTGATTCATATCATCCGATTAGAAGTGTTTAGGTCATTTAATGCACAAAACATCTCCCATTTGACCAAGTTTCACTCAAAGCGATGTATTTCAAGTGTTTATGACATGTTCAAGGGTAAATACGTCATTTTCTACCCAAAATTTATCCCATTTGACCTTTATGGACTCATATCATCTGATTCCAAGGGTTAAAGTCATTTCATACACAAAACCTCTCCCGTTTGACCGAGTTTGACATAAATTAATGTATTTAAAGTGTTTATGACATATTCAAACGTAAATACTTCATTTTGAACCCAAAATTGATCCTATTTTACTTATGTTGACTTAAATCATCCGATTCGAAGTGTTTAGGTCATTTAATACACAAAACCTCTCCTATTTGACCGAGTTTGACTCAAATTGATGTATTTAAAGTTTTTATGACATGTTCAAGGGTAAATATGTCATTTTCTACCCAATATTAATCCCATTTGAACTATAATGACTCATATCATCTGATTCGAAGTGTTTAGGTCATTTAATACACAAAACCTCTCGCGTTTGGCCGCGTTTTACTCAAATCAATGTATTTCAAGTGTTTATGAAATGCTCAATGGTAAATACGTCATTTTCTAACCAAAATTGATCCCATTTGACCTCTATTTACTCATATCATTCGATTAGAAGTGTTTAGATCATTTAATACACAAAAAGTCTCCCATTTGACCAAGTTTGACTCAAATCGATGTATTTCAAGTGTTTATGACATGTTCAAGGGTAAATACGTCATTTTCTACTCAAAATTAATTACATTTGACCTATATTTACTCATATCGCCCGATTTAAAATGTTTAAGTCATTTCTTACACAAAACTTCTCCCATTTGACGGAGATTGACTCAAATTGATATATTTCAAGTTTTTATGACATGTTCAAGAGTAAATATGTCATTTTCTACCCAAAATTAATCCCATTTGACCTATAATGACTCATATCATCCGATTCGAAGTGTTTAGGTATATTTATACACAAAACCTCTCCCATTTTTCTGAGTTTTACTCAAATCAATGTATTTCAAGAGTTTATGACATGCTCAGTGGTAAATACGTCATTTTCTAACCAAAATTGATCCCATTTGACCTATATTGGCTCATATCATCTGATTAGAAGTGTTTAGGTCATTTAATACACAAAACATCTCCCTTTTGACCAAGTTTGACTCAAATCGATGTATTTCAAGTGTTTATGACATCTTCAAGGGTACATACGTCATTTTCTACCCAATATTTATCCCATTCGACCTTTATGGACTCATATCATCAAATTAAAAGGGTTAAAGTCGTTTAATACACAAAACCTCTCCCGTTTGACCGAGTTTGACTTAAATTAATGTATTTAAAGTGTTTATGACATATTCAAAGGTAAATACGTCATTTTCTACCCAAAATTGATCCTATTTGACTTATGTTGACTTATATCATTCGATTCGAAGTGTTTAGGTCATTTAATACACAAAACCTATCCCGTTTGACCGAGTTTGACACAAATCGATGTATTTCAAGTGTTTATGACATGTTAAAGGGTAAATACGTCATTTTCTATTCAAAATTTATCCTATTTGACCTATATTGACTCATATTATTCGATTCAAAGTGTTTAAGTCATTTAATACAAAACATCTCCCGTTTGACCGAGTTTGACTCAAATAGATGTATTTTAAGTGTTTATAACATGTTCAAAGGTAAATGCGTCATTCTGTACCCAAAATTGATCCCATTTGACCTATATTGACTACCAAAATGTGATTCGAAGTGTTTAGGTCATTTAATACACAAAACCTCTCCCTTTGACCGAGTTAGACACAAATTGATGTATTTCAAGTGTTTATGAGATGTTCAAGGGTAAATACGTCATTTTCTATTCAAAATTTCTCCCATTTGACCTATTTTAACTCATATCGTCCGATTCAAAGTGTGTACGTCATTTAATACAAAACCTCTCCCGTCTCACCGAGTTCGACTCAAATTGATGTATTTCAAGTGTTTATGACATGTTCAAGGTTAAATACGTCATTTTCTATTCAAAATTTATCCCTTTGGACCTATATTGACTCATATCTTCCGATTCAAAGTGTTTAAGTCATTTAATACAAAACCTCTCCTGTTTGATCGAGTTTGACTCAAATTGATGTATTTAAAGTGTTTATGACATGTACAAAGGTAAATACGTCATTTTCTATCCAAAATTGATCCCAGTTGACCTATAATGACTAATAATATCTGATTCGAAGTGTTTACATCATTTAATACACAAAACCTCTCCTATTTGACCGAGTTTGACTCAAATTGATGTATTTAAAGTTTTTATGACAAGTTCAATGGTAAATATGTCATTTTCTAACCAAAATTAATCCCATTTGAACTATAATGACTCATATCATCTGATTCTAAGTATTTAGGTCATTTAATACACAAAACCTCTCCCATTTGACCGCGATTTACTCAAATCAATGTATTTCAAGTGTTTATGACATGCTCAATGGTAAATACGTCATTTTCTAACCAAAATTGATCCCATTTGACCTCTATTTACTCATATCATTCAATTAGAAGTGTTTAGATCATTTAATACACAAAAAGTCTCCCAATTGACCAAGTTTGACTCAAATCGATGTATTTCAAGTGTTTATGATAAGTGCAAGGGTTAATACGTCATTTTCTACCCAAAATTAATTACATTTGACCTATATTTACTCATATCGTCCGATTTAAAGTGTTTAAGTCATTTCATACACCAAACTTCTCCCATTTGATGAAGATTGACTCAAATTGATATATTTCAAGTTTATATGACAAGTTAGAGCTAGGATTAAACGTGTCCATGAACTCTACAAAGCACGAGCTAACAAGAACAAAAAGCCACAAAGTTTTGAAGTTGGCGACTTGGTGTGGTTACACTTGAGAAAAGAAAGATTTCCTAGCAAACGAAAGAATAAATTAATGCCAAGAAGTGAGGGGCTGTTCAAGATTATTGAGAAGATTAATGAGAATGCATATAAGCTTGAATTGCCGAGAGAATATGGTGTAAGTGCAACATTCAATGTTGGAGATTTGGTGAAGTATGTGTCAAATGATGCTATTGAAGATTTGAGGGCAAATTCTTTTGAAGAAGGGGAGGATGATGCGTGCATCAATGTGAATGACAAGCATGTTGAAGAATTATTCCAAGAAAGTCAAGATAGCATGAATCTATACTTAGAAGCTTCTTCAATAGGTCAAGCTTACTATCTGGGGCATCAAGACAAAGCCACGCTTTGTAAGGTGGCGTTCTTGGGAGTTTCTTGAAGCTTCTTGATAGTTCTTTAAGGTTTCTTTAAAAGCTTTCTTAGATTTTTGTCTACAAGTTTTTACCTTTCACTTGAAAGGGTTTTTCTTGGTTTAGACCCTAGGTTTCTTTATTTTCTTGATTATTTTGTACGTGTGAGTTAGTTAGAGTAGTTAGTTAAGAAACCGTGTAATGATACTTGGCGCCCAAGGTTACGTTTCCTATTTAAAGATGGATTCCTACTCAAGATTGAATTTTAATAGGTGGCGGCTGCTTGGAGATCAAGGCGAATTGAAGGTGTTTTATTCAAGCTAGAATTCTAATATTTTTAGGAAAAGAAGGAGTTTTATTCAAGCTAGAATTCTAATATTTTTAAGAAAAGAAGGAGTTTTATTCAAGCTAGAATTCTACCCAAAATTAATCCCATTTGAACTATAATGACTAATAATATCTGATTCGAAGTGTTTACATCATTTTATACACAAAACCTCTCCTATTTGACCAAATTTGACTCAAATTGATGTATTTAAAGTTTTTATGACATGTTCAAGGGTAAATATGTCATTTTCAACCCAAAACTAATCCCATTTGAACTATAATGACTCATATCATCTGATTCGAAGTGTTTAGGTCATTTAATACACAAAACCTCTCCCATTTGATCGCGTTTTACTCAACTCAATGTATTTCAAGTGTTTATGACATGCTCAATGGTAAATACGTCAATTTCTAACCAAAATTGATCCCATTTGACCTCTATTGACTCATATCATTCGATTAGAAGTGTTTAGATCATTTAATACACAAAACGTCTCCCATTTGAGCAAGTTTGACTCAAATCGATGTATTTCAAGTGTTTATGACATGTGCAAGGGTAAATACGTCATTTTCAACACAAAATTAATTCCATTTGACCTATATTGACTCATATCGTCGGATTCAAAGTGTTTAAGTCATTTCATACACAAAACTTCTCCCATTTGACCGAGTTTGACTCAAATTGATATATTTCAAGTTTTTATGACATGTTCAAGAGTAAATATGTCATTTTCTACCCAAAATTAATCCCATTAGACCTAAAATGACTCATATCATCCGATTCGAAGTGTTTAGGTATATTTATAAACAAAACCTCTCCCATTTTTCCGAGTTTTACTGAAATCAATGTATTTCAAGAGTTTATGACATGCTCAATGGTAAATACGTCATTTACTAACCAACACTGATCCCATTTGACCTATATTGACTCATATCATCCGATTAGAAGTGTTAAGGTCATTTAATACACAAAACATCTCCCTTTCGACCAAGTTTAACTCAAATCGAAATATTTCAAGTGTTTATGACATCTTCAAGGGTAAATACGTCATTTTCTACCCAAAATTTATCCCATTTGACCTTTATGGACTCATATCATCTGATTCCAAGGGTTAAAGTCATTTAATACACAAAACCTCTCCCGTTTGACCGAGTGTAACTTAAATTAATGTATTTAAAGTGTTTATGACATATTCAAAGGTAAATACGTCATTTTCTACCCAAAATTGATCCTATTTGACTTATGTTGACTTATATCGTCCGATTCGAAGTGTTTAGGTCATTTAATACACAAAAAGTATCCCGTTTGACCGAGTTTGACACAAATCGATGTATTTCAAGTGTTTATGACATGTTTAAGGGTAAATACGTCATTTTCTATTCAAAATTTATCCCATTTGACCTATATTGACTCATATCGTCCGATTTAAAGTGTTTAAGTCATTTAATACAAAACATCTCCCGTTTAACCGAGTTTGACTCAAATAGATGTATTTTAAGTGTTTATAATATGTTCAAAGGTAAATACGTCATTCTGTACCCAAAATTGATCCCATTTGACCTATGTTGACTACAAAAATGTGATTCGAAGTGTCTAGGTCATATAATACACAAAACCTCTCCCTTTGACCGAGTTTGACTCAAATTGATGTATTTAAAGTGTTTATGACATGTACAAAGGTAAATACGTCATTTTCACCCAAAATTGATCCCAGTTGACCTATAATGACTAATAATATCTGATTCGAAGTGTTTACATCATTTAATACACAAAACCTATCCTATTTGACCGAGTTTGACTCAAATTGATGTATTTAAAGTTTTTATGACATGTTCGAGGGTAAATATGTCATTTTCGACCCAAAATTAATCCCATTTGAACTATAATGACTAATATTATCTGACTCGAAGTGTTTAGGTCATTTAATACACAAAACCTCTCCCATTTGACCGCGTTTTACTCAAATCAATGTATTTCAAGTGTTTATGACATGCTCAATGGTAAATACGTCATTTTTTAACCAAAATTGATTCCATTTGACCTTTATTGACTCATATCATTCGATTAGAAGTGTTTAGATCATTTAATACACAAAACGTCTCCCATTTCACCAAGTTTGACTCAAATCGATGTATTTCAATTGTTTATGACATGTTCAAGGGTAAATACGTCATTTTCTACCCAAAATTAATTACATTTAACCTATATTGACTCATATCGTCCGATTCCAAGTGTTTAGGTCATTTAATACACAAACTCTATCCCGTTTGACCGAGTTTGAAACAAATCGATGTATTTCAAGTGTTTATGACATGTTCAAGGCTAAATTCGTGATTTTCCATTCAAAATTTATCCCATTAGACCTATATTGACTCATATCTTCCGATTCGAAGAGTTTAGGTTATTTAATACACAGAACCTCTCCTTTTGACCGAGTTTGACACAAATTGATGTATTTCAAGTGTTTATCACATGTTCAAGGGTAAATACGTCATTTGCTATTCAAAAATTATCCCATTTGACCTATATTAACTCATATCGTTCGGTTCAAAGTGTGTAAGTCATTTAATACAAAACCTCTCCTGTCTCACCGAATTCGACTCAAATTGATGTATTTCAAGTGTTTATGACATGTTCAAAGGTAAATGCGTCATTTTCTACCCAAAATAGATACCATTTGAACTCTATTGACTAATAATATCTTATTCAAAGTGTTTATGTCATTTAATACACAAAACCTCTCTTCTTTGACCGAGTTTGACTCAAATCGGTTTATTTTAAGTGTTTATGACATGTTCAAGGGTAAATACGTCATTTTCTACCCAAAATTAATTCCATTTGACCTATATTGACTGTCCGATTCATAGTGTTTAGGCCATTTCAAGCGCGAAACCTCTCCCGTTTGACCAAGTTTGACACAACCTAATATATTTCAAGTGTTTATGGCATTTTCAAGGTAAAGTACGTCATTTTCTACCCAAAATTAATCCCATTTAACCTCTAATGACTCATATCATCTGATTCGAAGTGTTTAGGTCCTTTAATACTCCAAAACCTCTCCTATTTGACCAGGTTTTACTCAAATCAATGTATTTCAAGTGTTTATGACATGCTAAATGGTAAATACGTCATTTTCTAACCTACACTGATCCCATTTGACCTATATTGACTCATATCATCCGATTAGAAGTGTTTAGGTCATTTAATACACAAAAAGTCTCCCATTTGACCAAGTTTGAATCAAATCGATGTATTTCAAGTGTTTATGACATCTTCAAGGTTAAATACGTCATTTTCTTCCCAAAATTTATCCCATTTGACCTTTATGGACTCATATCATCCGATTCCAAGGGTTAAAGTCATTTAATACACAAAACCTCTCCCGTTTGACCGAGTTTGACATAATTAATGTATTTAAATTGTTTATGACATATTCAAAGGTAAATACGTCATTTTCTACCCAAAATTGATCCTATTTGACTTATGTTGACTTATATCATCTGATTCGAAGTGTTTAGGTCATTTAATACACAAAACCTATCCCGTTTGACCGAGTTTGACATAAATCGATGTATTTCAAGTGTTTATGACATGTTTAAGGGTAAATACGTCATTTTCTATTCAAAATTTATCC
Organism: Dysphania ambrosioides; assembly: GCA_026401315.1. NCBI lineage: Eukaryota > Viridiplantae > Streptophyta > Magnoliopsida > Caryophyllales > Amaranthaceae > Dysphania > Dysphania ambrosioides. The sequence continues at coordinate 11,222,355 of CM048662.1, forward strand.
CATTTGACCTATATTGACCCATATCGTCCGATTCAAAGTGTTTAAGTTATTTAATACAAAACATCTCCCGTTTGACCGAGTTTGACTCAAATAGATGTATTTTAAGTGTTTATAACATGTTCAAAGGTAAATACGTCATTCTGTACCCAAAATTGATCCCATTTGACCTATATTGACTACAAAAATGTGATTCGAAGTATGTAGGTCATTTAATACACAAAACCTCTCCCTTGACCGAGTTTGACACAAATTGATGTATTTCAAGCGTCTATGACATGTTCAAGGGTAAATACGTCATTTTCTATTCAAAATTTATCCCATCTGACCTATATTGACTCATATCGTCCGATTCCAAGTGTTAAGGTCATTTAATACACAAACCTATCCCTTTTGACCGAGTTTGACCCAAATCGATGTATTTCAAGTGTTTATGACATGTTCAAGGCTAAATACGTCATTTTCCATTCAAAATTTATCCCATTTGACCTATATTGACTCATATCGTTCGATTCGAAGAGTTTAGGTTATTTAATACATAAAACCTCTCCCTTTGACCGAGTTTGACACAAATTGAAGTATTTCAAGTGTTTATGACATTTTCAAGGGTAAATACGTCATTTTCTATTCAAAATTTATCCCATTTGACCTATATTAACTCATATCGTTCGATTCAAAGTGTGTAAGTCATTTAATACAAAACCTCTCCCGTTTGACCGAGTTTGACTCAAATTGATGTATTTAAAGTGTTTATGACATGTACAAAGGGAAATACGTCATTTTCTACCCAAAATTGATCCCAGTTGACCTATAATAACTAATAATATCTGATTCGAAGTGTTTACATCATTTAACACACAAAACCTCTCCTATTTGACCGAGTTTAACTCAAGTTGATGTATTTAAAGTTTTTATGACATGTTAAAGGGTAAATATGCCATTTTCTACCCAAAATTAATCCCATTTGAACTATAATAACTCATATCATCTTATTCGAAGTGTTTAGGTCATTTAATACACAAAACCTCTCCCATTTGACCGCATTTTACTCAAATCAATGTATTTCAAGTGTTTATCACATGCTCAATGGTAAATACATCATTTTCTAACCAAAATTGATCCCATTTGACCTCTATTGACTCATATAATTCGATTAGAAGTGTTTAGATCATTTAATACACAAAACGTCTCCCATTTGACCAAGTTTGACTCAAATCGGTGTATTTCAAGTGTTTATGACATGTTCAAGGGTAAATACGGCTTTTTCAACACAACATTAAGGGTAAATACGTCATTTTCTATTCAAAATTTATCCAATTTGACCTATATTGACTCATATCGTCCGATTTAAAGTGTTTAAGTCATTTAACACAAAACATCTCCCGTTTAACTGAGTTTGACTCAAATAGATGTAGTTTAAGTGTTTATAACATGTTCAAAGGTAAATACGTCATTCTGTACCCAAAATTGATCCCATTTGACCTATGTTGACTACAAAAATGTGATTCGAAGTGTTTAGGTCATTTAATACACAAAACCTCTCCCTTTGATCGAGTTTGACTCAAATTAATGTATTTAAAGTGTTTATGACATGTACAAATGTAAATACGTCATTTTCTACCCAAAATTGATCATAGTTGACCTATAATGACTAATAATATCTGATTTGAAGTGTTTACATCATTTAATACACAAAATCTCTCCTATTTGACCGAGTTTGACTCAAATTGATGTATTTAAAGTTTTTATGACATGTTCAAGGGTAAATATGTCATTTTCTACCCAAAATTAATCCCATTTGAACTATAATGACTCATATCATCTGATTCGAAGTGTTTAGGTCATTTAATACACAAAACCTCTCCCATTTGACCGCGTTTTACTCAACTCAATGTATTTCAAGTGTTTATGACATGCTCAATGGTAAATACGTCATTTTCTAACCAAAATTGATCCCATTTGACCTCTATTGACTCATATCATTCGATTAAAAGTGTTTAGATAATTTAATACACAAAACGTCTCCCATTTGACCAAGTTTGACTCAAATCGATGTATTTCAAGTGTTTATGACATGTTCAAGGGTAAATACGTCATTTTCAACACAAAATTAATTCCATTTGACCTATATTGACTCATATCGTCCGATTCAAAGTGTTTAAGTCATTTCATACACAAAACTTCTCCCATTTGACCGAGTTTGACTCAAACTGATATATTTCAAGTTTTTATGACATGTTCAAGAGTAAATATGTCATTTTCTACCCAAAATTAATCCCATTTGACCTAAAATGACTCATATCATCCGATTCGAAGTGTTTAGGTATATTATACACAAAACCTCTCCCATTTTTCCGAGTTTTACTCAAATCAATGTATTTCAGGAGTTTATGACATGCTCAATGGTAAATACGTCATTTTCTAACCAACACTGATCCCATTTGACCTATATTGACTCATATCATCCGATTAGAAGTGTTTAGGTCATTTAATACACAAAACATCTCCCTTTTGACCAAGTTTGACTCAAATCAATGTATTTCAAGTGTTTATGACATGTTCAAGGGTAAATACATCATTTCTACCCAAAATTTATCCCATTTGACTTATGTTGACTTATATCGTCCGATTCGAAGTGTTTAGGTCATTTAATACACAAAACCTATCCTGTTTGACCGAGTTTGACACAAATCGATGTATTTCAAGTGTTTATGACATGTTTAAGGGTAAATACATCATTTTCTATTCAAAATTTATCCCATTTGACCTATATTGACTCATATCGTCTGATTTAAAGTGTTTATGTCATTTAATACAAAACATCTCCCATTTAAGCGAGTTTGACTCAAATAGATGTATTTTAAGTGTTTTTAACATGTTCAAAGGTAAATACGTCATTCTGTACCCAAAATTGATCCCATTTGACCTATGTTGACTATAAAAATGTGATTCGAAGTGTTTAGGTCATTTAATACACAAAACCTATCTCGTTTGACCGAGTTTGACACAAATCGATGTATTTCAAGTGTTTATGACATGTTCAAGGCTTAATACGTCATTTTCCATTCAAAATTTATCCCATTTGACCTATATTGACTCATATCGTTCGATTCGAAGAGTTTAGGTTATTTAATACACAAAACCTCTCCTGTTTGACCGAGTTTGACTTAAATCGGTTTATTTTAAGTGTTTTTGACATGTACAAGGGTAAATATGTCATTTTCTACCCAAAATTAATTCTATTTGACCTATATTGACTGTCTGATTCAAAGTATTTAAGCCATTTGAAGCGCAAAACCTCTCCCATTTGACCGAGTTTGACTCAAATTGATGTATTTCAAGTTTTATTCAAGCTAGAATTCTAATATTTTTAGGAAAAGAAGGAGTTTTATTCAAGCTAGAATTCTAATATTTTTAGGAAAAGATTGCTAATATAAATATTCTTTGTAATTCACAGTTTTCATAGAGACTTTTCATGAATTTGATTAATAAAAAACACATTTATTTACGAGTGATATTTTGGTTGGATTACCTAAATATTTCTTTGGCTAACTTGCGAGTTAGTTGCTATTTTGGGTGTTTTAGTTAAAACATTCATTGGTTTGATTAATTAGGTGGACTCTTAATTAATTAAACTCAGTTCTAGCCTAGTTCTTAGTGATTTATCTGTATAGGACGAAGCTTAGAACATATCCTTGTGAAAACTTGGTTTTCGGATCAAGAATCACATCATCGTGGTATCAGAGATGTTGGTGACGTTTGGCTTGGAATTTTTGGCTGAAATTTTGTGGGAAGATTCAGAAAATGTAGATCAACATTGTGTCAAAATTTCGTGTCAATTGGACGAGTAACGAAGTCTGTGCAACCTCAAACGTTTGAGATTATTACACGGAGTTGCGATTTGGAGAACGGTTTTTATTTGCTTCAAGAATCAATCAAGACTGATGTGATTCTTGATCCGAAAACCAAGTTATCACAAGGATATGTTCTAAGCTTCATCCTATACAGATAAATCACCAAGAGCTAGGCAAGAACTGAGTTTAATTAATTAAGAGTCCACCTAATTAATCAAACCAATGAATGTTTTAACTAAAACACCCAAAACAGCAACCAACTCGCAAGTTAGCCAAAGAAATATTTAGGTATCCAACCAAAATATCACTCGAAAATAAATGTGTTTTTATTAATCAAATTTGTGAATGAATGAATGAGTTGAAACCGTGAATTACATGGAGTATTTATAGCAATCCTTTCCTAAGACTATTAGAACTCTAACTAGAATAAAACTCCTTCTTTTCCTAAACATATTAGAGTTCTAGCTTGAGTAAAACTCCTACTTTTCCTATACATATTAGAGTTCTAGCTTGAGTAAAACTCTTCCACTTTGCCTTGATCTCTAAGCAGCCACCACTTATGATTCAATCTTGAGTAGGAATCCCTCTTGAAATAGGAAACTTAACCTTGGGTAGGAATCCATCTTGAAATAGGAAACTTAACCTTGGGCGCCAAGTAACGTTACACCGTTTTCTAACTAACTTAATTAACTAACTCACACGTACAAAAATAATCAAGAACATAAAGAAAATAAAGAAACCTAAGGTCTAAACCAAGAAAAACCCTTTCAAGTGAAAGGTAAAAACTTGTAGACAAAAATCTAAGAAAGCTTTTAAAGAACCTTAAAGAACTATCAAGAAGCTTCAAGACCTCCCAAGAACGCCACCATACAAAGCGTGGCTTTGTCTTGATGCCCCCGATAGTAAGTTTGACCTATTGAAGAAGCTTCCAAGTATAGATTCATGCTTTCTTGACTTTCTTGGAATAATTCTTTAACATGCTCGTCATTCACATTGATGCACGCATCATCCTCCCCTTCTTCAAAAGAATTTGCCCTCAAATCTTCAATAGCATCATCTGGCAAATACTTCACCAAATCTCCAACATTAAATGTTGCGCTTACACCATATTCTCCCGGCAATTCAAGCTTATATGCATTCTCAATGATCTTCTCAATAATCTTGAATGGCCCCTCACTTCTTGGCATCAATTTATTCTTTCGTTTGCTAGGAAATCTTTCTTTTCTCAAGTATAACCACACCAAGTCGCAACTTCAAAACTTTGTGGCTTTTTGTTCTTGTTAGCTCATGCTTTGTAGAGTTCATTAACACGTTCAATCCTAGCTCTAACTTGTGCGTGTAGCTTCATCATGTACTTGATTTTAGCCTCGGCATCCTTATGAGTTAATTCCCCTTTTGGAATTTCAATCAAATCAATGGGCATTCTTGGATTGACACCATAAACAACTTCAAATGGCGTGTGTTTTGTGGCATAAGTAGGTGATCTATTATAAGCAAACTCGGCATGAGCAAGCTTAATATCCCAATCTTTTTGTGTTTTGCTCACTAGTCCACGTAAAAGCACACCAAGAGTTTGATTTGTTACCTTCGTTTGTCCGTCCGTTTGCGGGTGATATGATGTACTAAATAACAGCTTCGTTCCCACCAACTTCCATAGTGATTTCCAAAAGAAACTCATGAACTTTGTATCACGATCACTCACAATACTATTCGGCAACCCATGTAGTCTCACCACTTCCTTGAAATACAATTCCGCCACTTTAGTCTCACCACTTCCTTCTCTCATGCGTATTTGATGATAGCCACTCATAAGATCAATCTTGGAAAATAGCTTTGAACCATGCAATTCGTCTAACAAATCATCAAGTCTAGGTATAGGAAATCTATACTTGATGGTTATGTTGTTCACACTCCTACTATCAATGCACATATGCCAACTCCCATCTTTTTTTGGAACTAGCAATGTAGGCATGGCACATGGGCTCATACTCTCTTTCATGTAGCCTCTTTGCATCAATTCCTCTATTTGACGTTGTATTTCCTTTGTTTCTTCCGGATTACTTCTATATGCTGCCTTGTTAGGTAGTGGAGCTCTCGGAATAAGATCAATTTGGTGTTCAATACCACGAATAGGTGGTAATCCCGGTGGTAATTCACTAGGAAAAACGTCACAATACTCTTGCAATACCACTTCTAATTCCACGGGCCTCTTTTCTTGTTTACTCTCATTCACTTGCACATTGTTAGCCACCATAATATATACTATATTGTTATTGTTGATCTCTTTCTCTAACTCCTTTTCCCCAATTAAATATGCACCTTTCAAACTAGGGATAATTCTATGATCAACTAGTGGTTTCAATGCATATGATTTTTCCCCCTTCCCTTTTCGAATTATATACACATTTGTCCTACCATTAAACTTGACAAATCTATCATATTGCCATGGTCTACCCAATAAGATATGACAAGCATCCATGGGGCATACATCACATAAAACTTTATCATGATATTTGCCAATTGAAAAGGTGATTAGGGCTCGCTTCGTTACCTTTACGTCACTAGCATCATTGAGCCAATGTAGCTTGTAAGGTTTTGGGTGATCGGTTGTAGGCCACTCTAATTTGTTGATCAAAGTTGTAGACACCACATTTGTGCAACTTCCCGAGTCTATTATTACGTCACACAATCGATCTTCCACCTTGCACCTTGTTAAAAAGATTTTCTCTCTTTGATTCTCTTCAACAGGCATAGGTTTAGAGTGAAGAGCTCTCCTTAGAACCAAGCTCTTTCCTTGCGTTTCACCATCAACCTCTTTGGCACTACCCTCCTCTTCTTCAAAATTACGTTCTTGCTTGACCACCATCTCCATGTCACTACTTCCCTCACACCTAGCTTTCTCTTCTTCCCATTCTTGAGCCGTCATAGTGCGTTTTGAGTAGCAATTGCTTTCTATATGGCCAACACTCTCACATTTGAAACATTTTCTATCTTCGGTCACCTTCTTGCTAGCTTTGTTTCTGGGTTTGTTATCTTTAGCATATGAACTAGAAGAAGTCCTATCAAAGGTAGGCTTGTCACTAGCCTTTGTGAACGTGCGTGTGAACGGCTTCACACTTGAGGTCTTCTTGGCCTTGAATTGTTTTTCAACCTTAATGGCCGCCTTGCATACTTCTTCAAACGAATAGTATTCGTGCAATTCAATCTTCTCTTGAATATTTTCGTTCAAACCTGCAATGAAACGTGCTATTTTGTGCTCTAGAATTTCTTCTAAATCACACAATAAACATAGTTTCTCAAATTCACACAAATAAGCCTCCACGGATTGATTTCCTTGCTTAAAAGTTTGCATCTTGAGATACACTTCTTTCACGTACTCATGGGGCACAAATTGACGCTTCATATATTTCTTTAATTGTGTCCAAGTAGTGATCTTGGATCGTCCCTCCTTGCGTCTCTTTTTCTTGAGATTATCATACCATAAACTCGCATAACCCGTGAGTTTTAATTCAGCAATTTTGCACCTCTTTCGTTCATCATACTCCTTGTAATCAAAGAGTGTTTCCGCTCTTCTAACCCACTCAAAATATTTTTCGGGGTCTAGCATACTACCATTGAATTCCGGAAAATCTAATCTTATATTTCGGTCATCATCTTTGGCCTTATTCTTCCGTCTATGCCTTCTAGGTTCATCACTTGAAGATGAATCTTTATGGCGTGATCTACTTGCTTTTCTCCTTTCATATTCGTCTTCACTTGAACTAGAACTTGCAACTGATTTGTTCTTCCTTGAAGATGAAGTTTTGTCACGTTCGTCAAGCCTAGCCAATACTTCTTGCAATTGTTGTGACAATCGCTCTATTTGACGATCCCTTCGCAAGTTATGCGCTTGATCAAGGTTCAAACCCCTTGGAATCCCTGGGATTTCTTCGTCACTCATTGTTCCTACACAAACCAGGTTAGTTTATGCAAAATCTTTATTAAAAGATTGAATCTTGATTGATTCTTGAAGCAAATAAAAACCGTTCTCCAGATCGCAACTCCGTGTAACAATCTCAAAAGTTTGAGGTTGCACAGACTTCGTTACGCGTCCAATTGACACGAAATTTTGACACAATGTTGAACTACGTTTTCTGAATCTTCCACAAAATTTCAGCCAAAAATTCCAAGCCAAACGTCACCAACAGCTCTGATACCACGATGATGTGATTCTTGATCCGAAAACCAAGTTATCACAAGGATATGTTCTAAGCTTCGTCTTATACAGATAAATCACCAAGAATAGGCAAGAACTGAGTTTAATTAATTAAGAGTCCACCTAATTAATCAAACCAATGAATGTTTTAACTAAAACACCCAAAACAGCAACCAACTCACAAGTTAGCCAAAGAAATATTTAGGTATCCAACCAAAATATCACTCGAAAATAAATGTGTTTTTATTGATCAAATTCGTGAATGAATGAATGAGTTGAAACCGTGAATTACATGGAGTATTTATAGCAATCCTTTCCTAAGACTATTAGAACTCTAACTAGAATAAAACTCCTTTTCCTAAACATATTAGAGTTCTAGCTTGAGTAAAACTCCTACTTTTCCTAAACATATTAGAGTTCTAGTTTGAGTAAAACTCTTCCACTTTGCCTTGATCTCCAAGCAGCCGCCACTTATGATTCAATCTTGAGTAGGAATCCCTCTTGAAATAGGAAACTTAACCTTGGGTAGGAATCCATCTTGAAATAGGAAACTTAACCTTGGGCGCCAAGTAACGTTACACGGTTTTCTAACTAACTTAATTAACTAACTCACACGTACAAAAATAATCAAGAACATAAAGAAAATAAAGAAACCTAAGGTCTAAACCAAGAAAAACCCTTTCAAGTGAAAGGTAAAAACTTGTAGACAAAAATCTAAGAAAGCTTTTAAAGAACCTTAAAGAACTATCAAGAAGCTTCAAGAACTCCTAAGAACGCCACCATACAAAGCGTGGCTTTGTCTTGATGCCCCCGATAGTAAGTTTGACCTATTGAAGAAGCTTCCAAGTATAGATTCATGCTTTCTTGACTTTCTTGGAATAATTCTTCAACATGCTCGTCATTCACATTGATGCACGCATCAAAGACTCAATCTTTTAATCAAGATTTTTGCATAAACTAACCTGGTTTGTGTAGGAACATTGAGTGATGAAGAAATCCCAGGGATTCTAAGGGGTTTGAACCTTGATCAAGCGCATAACTTGCGAAGGGATCGTCAAATAGAGCGATTGTCACAACAATTGCGAGAAGTATTGGCTAGGCTTGACGAACGTGACAAAACTTCATCTTCAAGGAAGAACAAATTAGTTACAAGTTCTAGTTCAAGTGAAGACGAATATGAAAGGAGAAAAGCAAGTAGATCACGCCATAAAGATTCATCTTCAATTGATGAACCTAGAAGGCATAGACGGAAGAACAAGGCCAAAGATGATGACCGAAATATAAGGCTAGATTTTCCGGAATTCAATGGGAGTATGCTAGACCCTGAAAAATATTTTGAGTGGGTTAGAAGAGCTGAAACACTCTTTGATTACAAGGAGTATGATGAATGAAAGAGGTACAAAATTGCTAAATTAAAACTCACGGGTTATGCGAGTTTATGGTATGATAATCTCAAGAAAAAGAGATGCAAGGAGGGACGATCCAAGATCACTACTTGGACACAATTAAAGTAATATATAAAGCGTCAATTTGTGCCCCATGAGTACGTGCAAGAAGTGTATCTCAAGATGCAAACTTTTAAGCAAGGAAATCAATCCATGGAGGCTTATTTGTGTGAATTTGAGAAACTATGTTTATTGTGTGATTTAGAAGAAATTCTAGAGCATAAAATAGCATGTTTTATTGCAGGTTTGAACGAAAATATTCAAGAGAGATTGAATTGCATAAATACTATTCGTTTGAAGAAGTATGCAAGGCGGCCATTAAGGTTGAAAAACAATTCAAGGCCAAGAAGACCTCAAGTGTGAAGCCGTTCACACGCACGTTCACAAAGGCTAGTGACAAGCCTACCTTTGATAAGGCTTGTTCTAGTTCGTATGCTAAAGATAACAAGCCCAAAAACAAAGCTAGTAAGAAGGTGACCGAAGATAGAAAATATTTCAAATGTGGGAGTGTTGGCTATATAGCAAGCAATTGCTACTCAAAACGCACTATGACGGCTCAAGAATGGGAAGAAGAGAAAGCTAGGTGCGAGGGAAGTAGTGATATGGAGATTGTGGTCGAGCAAGAACGTGATTTTGAAGAAGAGGAGGGTAGTGCCGAAGAGGTTGATGGTGAAACGCAAGGAAAGAGCTTGGTTCTAAGGAGAGCTCCTCACTCTAAACCTATGCCCGTTGAAGAGAATCAAAGAGAGAAAATATTTTTAACAAGGTGCAAGGTGGAAGATCGATTGTGTGACGTAATAATAGACTCGGGAAGTTGCATAAATGTGGTGTCTACAACTTTGATCAACAAATTAGAGTGGCCTACAACCGATCACCCAAAACCCTAAAAGCTACATTGGCTCAATGATGCTAGTGACGTAAAGGTAACGAAACAAGCCCTAATCACCTTTTCAATTGGCAAATATCATGATAAAGTTTTATATGATGTATGCCCCATGGATGCTTGTCATATCTTATTAGGTAGACCATGGCAATATGATAGATTTGTCAAGTTTAATGGTAGGATAAATGTGTGTATAATTCAAAAAGGGAAGGGGGAAAAATCATATGCATTGAAACCACTAGTTGATCATAGAATAACTAAATTTAACCCTAGTTCGAAAGGTGCATATTTAATTGGGGAAAAGGAGTTAGAGAAAGAGATCAACAATAACAATATAGTATATATTATGGTGGCTAACAATGTGCAAGTGAATGAGAGTAAACAAGAAAAGAGGCCCGTGGAATTAGAAGTGGTATTGCAAGAGTATTGTGACATTTTTCCTAGTGAATTACCACTGGGATTACCACCAATTCGTGGTATTGAACACCAAATTGATCTTATTCCGGGAGCTCCACTACCTAACAAGGCAGCATATAGAAGTAATCCGGAAGAAACAAAGGAAATGCAATGCCAAATAGAGGAATTGATGCAAAGAGGCTACGTGAGAGAGAGTATGAGCCCATGTGCCGTGCCTACATTGCTAGTTCCAAAAAAAGATGGGAGTTGGCGTATGTGCATTGATAGTAGGAGTGTGAACAACAAAACCATCAAGTATAGATTTCCTATACCTAGACTTGATGATTTGTTAGACGAATTGCATGGTTCAAAGCTATTTTCCAAGATTGATCTATGAGTGGCTATCATCAAATACGCATGAGAGAAGGAGACGAATGGGAGACGGCTTTCAAGACTAAAGTGGGGTTGTACGAGTGGTTATTCATGCCTTTTGGTTTAACCAATGCGCCTAGTACATTTATGAGATTGATGAACGAGGTGTTAAAACCATTTCTTGGAAAGTTCGTAGTTGTTTATTTAGATGACATATTGATTTATTCTGAAAATTTCAATGATCATCTAATACATTTGAGAAGCGTTTTTGAGGTTCTTAGGGAGAAGAAATTGTATGCAAAATTGGAAAAATGCTATTTTCTTGTTCCTAGCGTGACGTTTCTAGGGTATGTAGTATCCAAAGATGGTGTGTCCGTGGATCAATCCAAGGTTGAAGCTATCAAGACTTGGCCCGTACCTACCAATGTGAGTGAAGTTAGATCGTTTCATGGTCTAGCGTCATTTTATAGAAGATTTGTGAAGAATTTTTCCACAATAGTTGCACCTATGACTGAATGCTTGAAGAAAGATAAGGGAAAATTCGAGTGGACCAAGGAAGCCCAACGTGCATTTGATTTGATCAAAAGGAAGCTATGTGAAGCACCCGTACTTGCATTGCCGGATTTTTCACAACCATTTGAGGTAGAAACCGACGCTAGTGGTGTGGGGATTGGTGCCGTTTTGGTTCAAAAGAAGCGCCCTATTGCCTATTTTAGTGAGAAACTAAACGATGCTAGATTGAACTATTCTACCGATGACAAGGAGTTCTATGCTATTGTGCGAGCATTGGACCATTGGATTCACTATTTGCGCCCAAATCACTTTGTGTTGCATAGTGATCACGAAGCTTTGAAGTACATTCATGGTCAACAAAAATTGAACCCTAGACATGCTAAATGGGTAGAGTTTCTCTGGAAGAAGATCACTAACCCTCTCACTTTGAACGATTCACTCGGGACAAAGCTTAAGGCTTCGTAATTGAATGATTCACTCGAAACAAAGAATTAAGGTTGAAAAAGAATCTCTCAAGTTCTAATTGAATTCTCACGAATACAAGGTTTATTTTCTGAAAAGGTTGAATGAATTACAAACGCATAAGACCCTCTATTTATAACAAAAGAAACCTAAACTAACTAGGACTAGGACTCTAATGACCGACTTGGGCAGCAAGTAAAAGACTTGGTTAAAGCAAAGACTTAGTCAAAGCAAAGACTTGGTCAGCAAGCAAGTTGAGTTTGACTCAATCTCAACTTCTAACAACACTAATACAACCGGCCAAGTCATATCAACTAACAAACTCTTAGTTAATTAACTGAAAATTTCAAGAAAACGCATAACTAATAAACCCTAATCAAGAAACTCAAGAATATTCAAGAAACTTTATTTCATTGCCAAATCCACTTGATCTTGATCCATTTTAATCAATGTGACCCAAGTTTAACCCTTTTGCAAATCAAATCCACTCGGACACACCATCAAGTTAATTGGATCCGAATATGAATAGCCCTTCTTTTTGATATCCTTATCACTCAATTAAACAAGAGAGTATCTAGGTATAAAATGACTTTAACACTTCGAATCGGCCAATATGAGTCAATAAAGGTTAAATAGGATCAGTTTACGGTTGAAAATGACGTATTTACCCTTGAACATGACATAAACACTTGAAATATATCGATTTGACTCAAAACCGGTCAAACAGGAGAGGTTATTGGTATAAAATGCCTTAAACACTTTGAATCGGCCGATATGAGTCAATATGGGTCAAATAGGATCAGTTTTGGGTAGAAAATTACGTATTTACCCTTGAACATGTCATAAACACTTGAAATACATCGATTTGAGTGAAACTTGGTCAAACGGGAGAGTTCTAGGTATAAATGACCTAAACACTTAGAATCTGCCGATATGAGTCAATATATGTCAAATGGGATTAATTTTTGGTAGAAAATGACGTATTTACCCTTGAACATTTCATAAACACTTGAAATATATCGATTTGAGTCTAACTCGATCAAACGGGAGAGGTTTTGTATATAAAATGACATAAACACTTTGAATCGGACAATATGAGTCAATATAGGTCAAATGGGATCTGTTTCGGGTAGAAAATGTATTTACCCTTGAACATGACATAAACACTTGAAATATATCAATTTGAGTCAAAATCGGTCAAACGGGAGAGGTTTTCGGTATAAAAGGCCTTAAATACTTCGAATCGGCCGATATGAGTTAATATAGGTCAAATGGAATCAGTTTTTGGTAGTAAAAATGACTTATTTACCCTTGGACATGTCATAAACACTTGAAATACATCAATTTGAGTCAAACTCGGTCAAACAGGAGAGGTTCCGCGTATAAAATGACTTAAATACTTCGAATCGGATAATATGAGTCATTATAGGTCAAATGGGATCAGTTTTGGGTAGTAAAAATGACTTATTTACCCTTGGACATGTCATAAACACTCGAATTAGCCAATATGAGTCAAACTCGGTCAAACGGGAGAGGTTTTGGGTATAAAATGACTTAAACACTTCGAATAGGCTAATATGAGTAAAAATATAGGTGAATTGGGATTAATTTTGGGTAGAAAATGACATATTTACCCTTGAACATGTCATAAACACTTGAAATACATCAATTTGAGTTAAAATTAGTTAAACGGGACACGTTCTAGGTATTAATTGACTTAAAAACTTCGAATTTTCCCATATGAGTCAATATAGATCAAATGGGATCTATTTTGGTTAGAAAATGAAGTATTTACCCTTGAAAATATCATAAAGATTTAAAATACACCAATTTGAGTCAAACTCGGTTAAATAGGAGAGGTTCCGGGTATAAAATGACCAAACACTTCGAATCGACCGATATGAGTCAATATAGGTTTAATGGGATTAGTTTTGGGTAGAAAATGACGTATTTACCCTTGAACATGACATAAACACTTGAAATACATCGATTTGAGTCAAAATTGGTCAAATAGGAGAGGTTATGGGTATAAAATGACTTAAACACTTTGAATTAGGCGATATGAGTCAATATAGGTCAAATAAGATCAGTTTTGGGTAGAAAATGACGTATTTACCCTTAAACATTTCATAAACACTTGACATACATCTATTTGAGTCAAACGGGAGAGGTTATGGGTATAAAATAACTTTGAATCGGCCGATATGAGTCCATATAGGTCAAATGGTTTCAGTTTTGGGTAGAATATGACGTATTTAACCTTGAACATGTTATAAACACTTGAAATACATCGATTTGAGTCAAACTCGGTCAAACAGGAGAGGTTTTCGGTATAAAATTTCTTAAACACTTCTAATCAGACAATATGAGTCAATATATGTTAAATGGGATCAGTTTTGGGTAGAAAATGATGAATTTACCCTTGACACGAAATAAACACTTGATATATATCGATTTAAGTTAAAATCGATTAAACAGAAGAGGTTCTAAGTATAAATTACTTAATCACTTAAAATCGGACGATATGAGTCAATTTAGGTCAAATGGGATCAGTTTTGGGTAGAAAAAATGATGTATTTAGCCTTGAACATGTCAGAAACACTTCAAATACATCGATTTGAGTCAAACTCAGTTAAACATGAGAGCTTCTTGGTATAAAATGACTTAAACACTTCGAATCGGCCGATAAAAGTGAATATAGGTGAAATGGGATTATTTTAGGGTAGAAAATGACGTATTTACCATTTAACATGACATAAACACTTGAAATATATCGATTAGAGTCAAAATCGATCAAACAGGAGATGTTCTAGGTATAAAATGACTTAACCAATTCGAATCGGCCGTTATGAGTTAAAATAAGTCAAATAGGATCACTTTTGGGTAGAAAATGACGTATTTACCCTTGAATAAGTCATAAACACTTGAATAACATAGATTTGAGTCAAACTCGGTCAAACGAGAGAGTATGGATATAAAATGACTTAAACACTTGTAATCGGCTGATATGATTCAATTTAGGTCAAATACGATCAGTTTTGGGTAGAAAATCACGTATTTACCCTTGAACATGTCATAAACACTTGATATATATCGATTTGAGTCAAAATCGGTTAAACAGGAGAGGTTCTAGATAAAAAATTACTTAAACACTTCGAATTGGCTGGTATGAGTCAATATATGTTAAATGGGATCAGTTTTAGTAGATAATTACGTATTTACCCTTGAACATGTAATAAACACTTGAAATATATCGATTTGAGTCAAAATCAGTCAAACGGGAGAGGTTTTAGGTATAAAATTACTTAAACACTTCGAATCGACCGATCTGACTCAATATAAGTCAAATGGGATCAGTTTTGGGTAGAAAATGACGTATTTACCCTTGAACATGTCATAAACGCTTAAAATACATCGATTTGAGTCAAACTCAGTCAAACGGAGGAGGTTGTGGGTATAAAATGACTTAAACACTTCCAATCGGCCGATATGAGTTAATATAGGTCAAATGAGATCTATTTTGGGGAAAAAATGACGTATTAACCCCTAAACATGTCATAAACTCTTGAAATACATCGATTTGAGTCAAACTTGGTCAAACGGGAGAGGTTTTGGGTATAAAATGACCTAAATACTTCGAATCGGCCGTTATGAGTCAATATGATGAAATGGGATCAGTTTTGGGTAGAAAATGACGTATTTACCTTAAACATGTCATAAACAGTTGAAATACATCGATTTGAGTCAAACTCGGTCAAACGAGAGAGGTTTTGGGTATAAAATGACTTAAACACTTCTAATCGGCTGATATGAGTCAATATAGGTCAAATGGGATCTGTTTTGGGTAGAAATGATGTATTGACCCTTGAACATGTCATAAACACTTGAAATACATCAATTTAAGTCAAACTCGATCAAACGGGAGAGGTTCAATGTTTAAAATGACTTCAAGATTTCGAATCGGCCGATATGAGTCAACATAGGTCAAATAGGATTAGTTTTGGGTAGAAAATGACGTATTTACCCTTAAACATCAATAAACACTTGACATATATCAATTTGAGTCAAAATCTGTTAAACTGAAGATGTTCTAGGTATAGAATTACTTAAACACTTCCAATTGGCCGATATGAGTCAAGATAGGTCAAATGGGATCAATTTTGGGAAAAAAATGATGTATTTACCCTTAAACATGTCATAAACGCTTGAAATACATCGATTTGAGTCAAACTCAGTCAAACGGAGGAGGTTGTGGGTATAAAATGACTTAAACACTTCCAATCGGCCGATATGAGTCAATATAGGTCAAATGAGATCTGTTTTGGGGAAAAAATGACGTATTAACCCTTAAACATGTCATAAACTCTTAAAATACATCGATTTGAGTCAAACTTGGTCACACGGGAGAGGTTTTGGGTATAAAATGACCTAAATACTTCGGATCGGCCGTTATGAGTCAATATGATGAAATGGGAACAGTTTTGGGTAGAAAATGACGTATTTACCTTAAACATGTCATAAACAGTTGAAATACATCGATTTGAGTCAAACTCGGTCAAACGAGAGAGGTTTTGGGTATAAAATGACTTAAACACTTCTAATCGGCTGATATGAGTCAATATAGGTCAAATGGGATCTGTTTTGGGTAGAAATGACGTATTGACCCTTGAACATGTCATAAACACTTGAAATACATCGATTTAAGTCAAACTCGATCAAACGGGAGAGGTTCAATGTTTAAAATGACTTAAAGATTTCGAATCGGCCGATATGAGTCAATATAGGTCAAATGGGATTAGTTTTGGGTAGAAAATGATGTATTTACCCTTAAACATCAATAAACACTTGACATATATCAATTTGAGTCAAAATCGATTAAACGGAAGATGTTCTAGGTATAGAATTACTAAAACACTTCCAATCGGCCGATATGAGTCAAGATAGGTCAAATGGGATCAATTTTGGGTAAAAAATGATGTATTTACCCTTGAACATGTCATAAACGCTTGAAATTCATCGATTTGAGTCAAACTCGATGAAACGAGAGAGGTTTTAGATATAAAATGACTTAAACACTTCGAATCGGCTGATATGATTCAATATAGGTTAAATGGGATCAGTTTTGGGTAGAAAATGTCGTATTTACCCTTGAACATGTTATAAACACTTGAAATCCATCGATTTTAGTAAACCTCGGTCAAACGGGAGAGGTTCTAGGTATAAAATGACTTAAACACTTCGAATCGGCTGATATGAGTAAATATAAGTCAATTGGGATCAATTTTGCGTAGAAAATGAAGTATTTACCCTTGAACATGTCTTAAACACTTGAAATACATTGATTTTAGTTAAACTTGGTCAAATGGGAGAGTGTCTGGGTACAAAATGACTTAAACACTTCCAATCGGCCGATATGAGTCAATAAAGGTCAAATAAAATTAGTTTTGGGTAGAAAATGACGTATTTATCTTTCAACATGACAAAAACACTTGAAATATATCAATTTGAGTCAATATAGGTTAAATGGGATTAGTTTTGGGTAGAAAATGACATATTCACCCTTGAATATGAAATAAACACTTGAAATATATCGATTTGAGTCAAAATCAGTTAAACGGAAGAGGTTTTAGGTATAAAATTACTTTAAAACTTCCAAACAACCGATATGAGTCAATATAGGTCAAATGGGATCAGTTTAGGGTTGAAAATGACGTATTTATCCTTGAACATGTCATAAACACTTGAAATACATCGATTTGAGTCAAACTCGATCACAATGGAGAAGTTTTGGGTATAAAAATGACTTAAACACTTCGAATGGGCTGATATGAGTAAAAATATAGGTTAATTGGTATCAATTTTGGGAGAAAATGACGTATTTACCCTTGAACATGTCATAAACTTTTTAAATACATTGATTTGAGTCAAACTCGTTGAAATGGGAGAGGTTTGGGATATAAAATGACTTAAACACTTCGAATCGGCCGATATGAGTCAATATAGGTTAAATGGGATCAGTTTTTGGTAGAAAATGACGTATTTACCCTTGAACATGAATAAACACTTGAAATATATCGATTTGAGTCAAAATCAATGAAACGGAAGAGGTTCTACGTATAGAATTACTTAAACATTTCCAATCAACCGATATGAGTCAATGTAGGTCAAAAGGGAGAGGTACTGGATATGAACTTACACAATTCGAATCAGACGTATGAGTAAATAAAGGTCAAATGGGTTCAGTTTTGGGAAGAAAATGACGTATTTACCCTTAAACATGTCATAAATACTTGAAATACATCGATTTAAGTCAAACTTGGTTAAACGGGAGAGGTTTAAGTATTAAATGACCTAAACACTTTAAATCGGAAGATTTGAGTCAAAATAAGTCAAAGGGGATCAGTTTTGGGTAGAAAATAGCGTATTTACCCTTCAACATGTCATAAACTCTTGTAATACATCGATTTCAGTCAAACTCGGTCAAATAGGAGAGGTTTCATGTATAAAATAACTTAAACCCTTCAAATCGGACAATATGAGTCAATATAGGTCAAATGGGTTCAGGTTTGGGTAGAAAATAATGTATTTACCCTTGAACATGTCATAAACACTTGAAATACATCAATTTGAGTTAAACTCGGTCAAACGGGAGAGGTTCAAGGTATAAGATGACCTAAACACTTCGAATCGGACGATATGACTAAATATAAGTCAAATGGGATCAGTTTTTGATGGAAAATGACTTATTTACCCTTTAAAAGGTCATAAAATTGAAATACATCGATTTGAGTCAAACTTGGTTGAACGGGATAGGTTTGGATATGAACTTACTAAAACACTTCGAATCAGATGATATGAGTCAATATATGTCAAATGGGTTTAGTTTTGGGTAGAAAATGATGTATTTACCCTTGAACATGTATAAACACTTGAAACACATTGATTTGAGTCAAACTCGATAATACGAGAGAAGTTTCGTGTATTAAATGACCTAAACACTTTGAAACGGACTATGTGAGTCAATATAGGACAAATGTGATGAGTTTTGGGAAGAAAATGACGTATTTACCCTAGAAAATGTCATAAACACTTGAAATACAATGATTTGAGTTAAACTCAGTCAAACGGGAGAGAATCTGGGTATAAAATGACCTTAGCACTTCAAATCGGTTGATATGAGTCAATATAGGTCAAAGGGGATCAGTTTTGGTTAGAAGATGACGTATTAGGCTTCAACATGTCTTAAACAATTGAAATACAATTATTTGAGTCAAACTCGGTCAAACAGGAGAGGTACTAGGTATAAAATAACCTAAACAATTCGAATCGGACGATATGAGTTAGTATAAGTCAAATTGGTTCAATTTTGGGTAGAAAATGACGTATTTACCCTTGAACATGTCATAAACACTAGAAATACATCAATTTGAGTCAAACTCGATCAAACGGGAGAAGTTTTGTAAATTGAATGACCTAAACACTTCAAATCGGAAGATTTGACTCAATATAGGTCAAAGGGGATCAATTTTGGGTAGAAAAGGACGTATTTACCCGTCAACATCTCATTAACACTTGAAATTTATCGATTTGAGTCAAACTCAGTCAAACATTATAGGTTATGGAATTAAATTGAGTTACACACTTTGAAACGGATGATATGAGTCAATATAGGTCAAATGGGTTCAGTTTTGGGTAGAAAATGTCGTATTTACCATTGAACATGTCATAAACACTTGAAAGTTGGGAAGAGAATGACGTATTTACCCTTGAACATGTCATAAACACTTGAAATACTACGATTTGAGTTAAACTTTGTCAAACGGAAGAGGTTCTGGGTATAAAATGACTTAAACAATTCGAATCGGACGATATGAGTCAATATAGGTGAATTAGGGATCAGTTTTGGTTTGAAAATGACGTATTTACCCGTTAATGTGTCATAAACACTTGAAATACATCAATTTGAGTCAAACTCGGTCAAACGGGAGAGATACTAGGTATTAAATAACTTAAACAATTCGAATCGGACGATATGAGTCAATATAAGTCAAATGGGTTCCGTTTTGGGTAAAAATGCCAGATTTACCCTTGATCATGTCATAAACACTTGAAATACATCGATTTGAGTGAAACTCGGTTAAACGGGAGACGTTTAAGTATTATATGACCTAAACACTTCGAATCGGAAGATTTGAGTCAAAATAAGTCAAAGGGGATCAGTTTTGGGTAGAAAATAGCATATTTATCCTTCAACATGTCATAAACTTTTGAAATACATCGATTTCAGTCAAACTCGGTCAAACAGGAAAGGTTCTGGATATAAACTTACTAAAGCACTTTGAATCGGATGATACGAGTCAATATATGTCAAATGGGTTTAGTTTTGGGTAGAAAATTACGTATTTACCCTTGAACATATCATAAACACTTGAAATACATTAATTTGAGTCAAACTCAATAATATGGGAGAGGTTTCGTGTATTAAATGACCTAAACACTTTGAAACGGACGATATGAGTCAATATAAGTCAAATGGGATCAATTTTGGGAAGAAAATGACGTATTTACCCTTGAAAATGTCATAAACACTTGAAATACAACGATTTGAGTTAAACTCAGTCAAACGGGAGAGGTTCTGGGTATAAAATTACCTTAACACATAAAATCGGACGATATGAGTCAATATAGGTCAAAGGGGATCAGTTTTGGTTAGAAAATGACGTATTGACCCTTCACCATGTCATAAACACTTGAAATACATCTATTTAAGTCAAACTCGGTCAAACGGGAGAGGTACTAGGTATTAAATGACTTAAACAATTCGAATTGGACGATATGAGTCAATATAGGTCAAATAGGTTTAGTTTTGGGTAGAAAATGATGTATTTACCCTTGAACATGTCATAAACACTTCAAATACATCGATTTGAGTCAAACTCGATCAAACGAAGAGGTTTTGTGAATTAAATGACTTAAGCACTTCTAATCAGAAGATTTGACTCAATATAGGTCAAAGGGGATCAATTTTGGGTAGAAAATGATGTATTTCCCCTTCAACATGTCATTAACACTTGAAATTTATCGATTTGAGTCAAACTCGGTCAAACAGTGTAGGTTCTGGATTTAAAATGGCATAAACACTTCGAATCGGATGATATGAGTCAATATAGGTCAAATGAATTTAGTTTTTGGTAGAAAATGTCGTATTTACCATTGAACATGTCATAAACACTTGAAAGTTGGGAAGAAAATAACGTATTTACCCTTGAACATACGATATTTGTCAATACATATAAAATAGGATCAATTTTGGGTGAAAAATCACGTATTTACCCTTGAACATGTCCTAAGTACTTTAAATACATTGATTTGAGTCAAACTCGGTAAAATGGGAGAGGTGCTGGGTATAAAATGAACCCAAACACTTCGAATCGTACGATACGAGTCAATATAGGTCAAATGGGATCAGTTTTGTGTAAAAAATGATGTATTTACCCTTGAACATGTCATAAACACTTAAAATTTATCGATTTGAGTCAAACTCGGTCAAACGAGAGAGGTTGTAAGTATAAAATGACTTAAACACTTCAAATCGGACAATATTAGTCATTATAGGTTAAATGTGATCAGTTTTGGGTAGAAAATGACGTATTTACCCTTAAAAATGTCATAAAGACTTGAAATACATCAATTTGAGACAAAGTCGGTCAAACGGGAGATGTTTTGTGTATTTAAGGATCTAAACACTTTGAATCATACGATATTAGTTAGTATACGTCTATTAGGATCAATTTTGGTGGAAAATGACATATTTACCCTAGAGCATGTCATAATGCCTTGAAATACATCGATTTGAGTCTAACTTAGTCAAACGGGAGAGGTTCTAGGTATTAATGACCTTAACACTTCGAATCAAATGATTTTAGTCAATATATGTCCAATAGGATCAATTTTGGGTGGAAAATGACATATCTACACTTGAACATGTTTTAAACACTTTAAATACATTGATTTGAGTCAAACTCGGTCAAATGGGATACGTTGGGTATAAAATGACCTAAACATTTCGAATCAAACGATATGAGTCAATATAGGTCAAATAGGTTGAAATTTGGGTAAAAAATGACGTATTTACCCTTGGACTTGTCATAAACACTTGAAATACATCGATTTAAGTCAAACTCGGTCAAACAGGATAGGTTTTGTGTATTAAATGACCTAAACACTTTGAATCATAAGATATTAGTTAGTATATGTCTATTAGGATCAATTTTGAGTGGAAAATGACGTATTTACCCTTGAACATATCATAAACACTTTAAATACAACGATTTGAGTTAAACTAGGTCAAACGGGAGAGGTTCTATGTATAAAATGACTTAAACACTTCGAATCGGATGATATGATTCAATATAGTTCAAATGGGATCAGTTTTGTTTAGAAAATGATGGATTTACCCTTGAACATGTCATAAAAACTTAAAATACATCGATTTATGTTAATCTCGGTCAAATAGGAGAGGTTATAGGTATAAAATGACTTAAACACTTCGAACCGAACGATATTAGTCAATATAGGTCAAATGGGATCAGTTTTGTGTAGAAAGTAACGTATTTACCCTTGAACATGTCATAAAGACTTGAAATACATCGATTTCAGTCAAACTCGATCAAACGTGACAGGTTTTGTGTATAAAATGACCTTAACACTTTAAATCATACGATATTAGTCAAAATAAGTCAAATAGGACCAATTTTGGGTCGAAAATGACATATTCACTCTCGAACATGTCATAAACAATTGAAATAAATTGATTTGAGTCAAACTCGGGCAAAAGGTGGAGGTTTTGGGTACAAAATGACCTAAACACTTCGAGTCGGACGATACGAGTCAATATAGGTCAAATGGGATCAGTTTTGTGTAGAAAATGACGTATTTACCCTTGAACATGTCATAAACACTTGAAATACATTGATTTGAGTCAAACTCAGTCAAACGGGAAATGTTCTTGGTATAAAATTACTAAAACACTTCAAAACGAGTGATATGATTCAATATTGGTCAAATGGATTTACTTTTGGGTAGAAAATGACGTATTTACCCTTGAACATGTCATAAAGACTTGAAATACATCGATTTGAGTCAAACTTAGTCAAATTGGAGTGGTTTTGTGTAGAATATGACCTAAACACTTCGAATCATACGATATTAGTCAATATAAGTCAAATTGGATCAATTTTATTTGAAAATGACATATTTACCTTTGAACATGTCATACACACTTGAAATACATCGATTTAATTAAAACTCGACCAAACGTGAGAGGTTCTGGGTATTAAATGACTTAAACACTTTGAATCGATATAGGTCAAATAGGATCATTTTTGTGTAGAAAATGACGTATTTACCCTTGAAAATGTCATAAAGACTTGAAATACATTGATTTGAGACAAAGTCGGTCAAACGGGAGAGGTTTTATGTATTTAATGACCTAAACACTTCGAATCATACGATATTAGTCATTATGTGTCAAATAGGATCAATTTTGGGTGGAAAATGACATATTTACCCTTGAGCATGTCATAATGCCTTGAAATACATTTATTTGAGTCTAACTCAGTCAAACGGGAGAGGTTATAGGTATTAATGACCTTAACACTTCGAATCAAACGATTTTAGTCAATATATGTCCAAAAGGATCACATTTGGGTGGAAAATGACATATCTACCCTTGAACATGTTTTAAACACTTTAAATACATTGATTTGAGTCAAACTCGGTCAAATGGGATAGGTTGGGTATAAAATGACCTAAACACTTCGAATCGGGCGACATGAGTCAATATAGGTCAAATAGGTTCAATTTTGGGTAAAAAATGACGTATTTACCTTGCTCTTGTCATAACCACTTGAAATACATCGATTTAAGTCAAACTCGGTCAAACAGGATAGGTTTTGTGTATTAAATGACCTAAACATTTTGAATCATACGATATTAGTTAGTATATGTCTATTAGGATCAATTTTGAGTGGAAAATGATGTATTTACCCTTGAACATATCATAAACACTTTAAATACTACGATTTGAGTTTAACTAGGTCAAACGAGAGAGGTTCTATGTATAAAACGACTTAAACACTTCGAATCGGATGATATGATTCAATATAGTTCAAATGGGATCAGTTTTGTTTAGAAAATGATGGATTTACCCTTGAACATGTCATAAAAACTTAAAATACATCGATTTAAGTTAATCTCGGTCAAACAGGAGAGGTTTTAGGTATAAAATGACTTAAACACTTCGAACCGAACGATATTAGTCAATATAGGTCAAATGGGATCAGTTTTGTGTAGAAAGTAACGTATTTACCCTTGAACATGTCATAAAGACTTAAAATACATCGATTTCAGTCCCACTCGATCAAACGTGAGAGGTTTTGTGTATAAAATGACCTTAACACTTTAAATCATACGATATTAGTCAATATAAGTCAAATAGGACCAATTTTAGGTCGAAAATGACATATTCACCCTTGAACATGTCATAAACAATTGAAATAAATTGATTTGAGTCAAACTCTGTCAAAAGGTGGAGGTTTTGGGTACAAAATGACCTAAACACTTCGAGTCGAAGGATACGAGTCAATATAGGTCAAATGGGATCAGTTTTGTGTAGAAAATGACGTATTTACCCTGGTACATGTCATAAAAACTTAAAATACATCGAATTGAGGCAAACTCGGTTAAACGGGAAATGTTCTTGGTATAAAATTACTAAAACACTTCAAAACGAGTGATATGATTCAATATTGGTCAAATGGATTTACTTTTGGGTAATAAATGACGTATTTACCCTTGAACATGTCATAAAGAATTGAAATACATCGATTTGAGTCAAACTTAGTCAAACTGGAGAGGTTTTGTGTAGAATATGACCTAAACACTTCGAATCATACGATATTAGTCAATATAAGTCAAATTGGATCAATTTTATTTGAAAATGACGTATTTACCATTGAACATGTCATACACACTTGAAATACATCGATTTGATTAAAACTCGACCAAACATGAGAGGTTCTGGGTATTAAATGACTTAAACACTTTGAATCGATATAGGTCAAATAGGATCATTTTTATGTAGAAAATGACGTATTTACCCTTGAAAATGTCATAAAGACTTGAAATACATTGATTTGAGACAAAGTCGGTCAAACGGGAGAGGTTTTATGTATTTAATGACCTAAACACTTCGAATCATACGATATTAGTCATTATGTGTCAAATAGGATCAATTTTGGGTGGAAAATGACATATTTACCCTTGAGCATGTCATAATGCCTTGAAATACATTGATTTGAGTCTAACTCAGTCAAACGGGAGAGGTTCTAGGTATTAATGACCTTAACACTTCGAATCAAACGATTTTAGTCAATATATGTCCAATAGGATCAATTTTGGGTGGAAAATGACATATCTACCCTTGAACATGTTTTAAACACTTTAAATACATTGATTTGAGTCAAACTCGGTTAAATGGGATAGGTTGGGTATAAAATGACCTAAACACTTCGAATCGGTGATGTGCTCATTTTAGAGCACGTTTACAACCTCATTTTAGTGTCGAGTTTCGTGCTTTTATATTGGTTTTATGCATGTTACATTCAATTTTACCTTGATCTTGTCCTCGAGCTGTTTTTAGGTCATTTCAGGTGATCTCGATGATTTCGAGGTAAAATGAGACGTGTTCGAGGCTTTGACACTTCTATCAAGAGTTTGAATGCGCGTATCATAGCTTGGGCATGTGTTCCAAGCCACTCTCGAAGATTCCATAAACTCTAGAAGCCACTAGGCACTTCAAAGGAACTGTTCAGCAAGGTTTAGGTTCAGATTCGACCGAATCTGACATCCATTCGGTCGAATGGAAGACAGGGATTCAAGTACATATATCAAGCTCTCGGGAATAGCCGAATGAAGACTCATTCGGCCGAATCAAGGCCCATTCGGCCGAATGGTTCCACTCATTCGGCCGAATGGTGGACAGATCGCAAAATCATCAAGCTTCTGTTTTGGGCGAATGTCAACACCATTCGGCCGAATGGCCACCCATTCGGCCGAATCCACTATGCATTCGGCCGAATGGCCTTCTTTCCCGCATATTTTGGTTCTTTCTTTAGTCGGCGCTCGAGGGTTTTTCCTAGGGTTTTACTCCTTTTGTCCCTAGGGTATAAATACCCTCTTTCTCTGTACATAACCTTATGCCTACTTTGAGAGCTCTTGTGCCTCAACCTAGAACATCACTTTAAAGCTTTTCATTTCTTTCATGCATTAGTTTAGATTTACAGCTTTCGTTGTTCTCACTTTCAAGCTTTGTATTTCGGATTCGGTTCCTATTTCGTTCATACAATTTCGTTTATGCAAGGTATTATTTCTTTTCTGTTTTAGTTCTTTTAATGCTTTCAAGTATTGTTTTTCTTGATTTCATTCCTCTAGCTATAATCATTGTTTCGTTTACAATTTTGATAGAGTAGTCGTTGGTTCGGTTATAGTTCTTAGTTTTCGTTCTCTTGTTCATTTCCATTCAGTCTATTCATGCTTTTAATCATGTCTTTTATTATTACTATGTGTGAGTAGTCTTCTTAGGGGTTTGATTGGTGAAACCCTAGGTTGGCTCGTTCTTCATGCGTAGAGTTAGGATTTGAGATTGTTAACGGTTGATTGATTGATATTCGATGCGAATCTTGTCCTGCCACTCCTTTGGAGACATAGGGCAATTATAGGTTGTTCGTGTGATTTATAGGGTCACAAACTTCCTCTCGTCATCTTGAGTGTCATGATTCATTGTTGACTGATTTCTCCTAATTTAGCGTATTGATAGTTCAATTGTCCTTCCTAGGGTGGAACTGATCTGTCCCCATTTTCTTTTCATAGTATAACATTGTTTTAGTTCTTGCTTATTTTCTATCATTAGATTCATTTTATCAAATATCAAATAAATCCTTTACATCAAGTCTATAAGCTATCGCCCCTTGTCCTTGTGGTTCGATCCCCGACTTACCCCTACACTAGTTGTAGTAGTATTAGGGTGTTTATAAATTTAGTTTGCATAACTATTCTTTTAGTCAAACGACCTAAAAGAACGGTTATCAATCGGGCGATATGAGTCAATATAGGTCAAATAGGTTAAATTTTGGGTAAAAAATGACGTATTTACCCTTGGTCTTGTCATAAACACTTGAAATACATCGATTTAAGTCAAACTCGATCAAACAGGATAGGTTTTGTGTATTAAATGATCTAAACACTTTGAATCATACGATATTAGTTAGTATATGTCTATTAGGATCAATTTTGAGTGGAAAATGACGTATTTACCCTTGAACATATCATAAACACTTTAAATACAACGATTTGAGTTAAACTAGGTTAAACGAGAGAGCTTCTGTGTATAAAATGACTTAAACACTTCAAATCAGATGATATGATTCAATATAGTTCAAATGGGATCAGTTTTGTTTAGAAAATGACGGATTTACGCTTGAACATGTCATAAAAACTTAAAATACATCTATTTAAGTTAATCTCGGTCAAACAGGAGAGGTTTTAGGTATAAAATGACTTAAACACTTCGAACTGAACGATATTAGTCAATATAGGTCAAATGGGATCAGTTTTGTGTAGAAAGTAACGTATTTACCCTTGAACATGTCATAAAGACTTGAAATACATCAATTTCAGTCAAACTCGATCAAACGTGACAGGTTTTGTGAATAAAATGACCTTAACACTTTAAATCATACGATATTAGTCAATATAAGTCAAATAGGACCAATTTTGGGTCGAAAATGACATATTCACCCTCGAACATGTCATAAACAATTGAAATATATTGATTTGAGTCAAACTCGGTCAAAAGGTGGAGGTTTTGGGTACAAAATGACCTAAACACTTCGAGTCGGGACGATACGAGTCAATATAGGTCAAATGGGATCAGTTTTGTCTAAAAAATGACGTATTTACCCTTGAACATGTCATAAACAGTTGAAATACATCGAATTGAGGCAAACTCGGTCAAACGGAAAATGTTCTTGGTATAAAATTACTAAAACACTTCAAAACGAGTGATATGATTCAATATTGGTCAAATGGATTTACTTTTGGGTAGAAAATGACGTATTTACCCTTGAACATGTCATAAAGACTTGAAATACATCGATTTGAGTCAAACTTAGTCAAATTGGAGAGGTTTTGTGTATAATATGACCTAAACACTTCGACTCATACGATATTAGTCAATATAAGTCGAATATGATCAATTTTATTTGAAAATGACGTATTTACCTTTGAACATGTCATACACACTTGAAATACATCGATTTGATTCAAACTCGATCAAACGTGAGAGGTTCTGGGTATTAAATGACTTAAACACTTTGAGTCGAAAGATACGAGTCATTATAGGTCAAATAGGATCATTTTTGTGTAGAAAATGATGTATTTACCCTTGAAAATGTCATAAAGACTTGAAATACATCGATTTGAGACAAAGTCGGTCAAACAGGAGAGGTTTTATGTTATTAATGACCTAAACACTTCGAATCATACGATATTAGTCATTATGTGTCAAATAGGATCAATTTTGGGTGGAAAATGACATATTTACCCTTGAGCAAGTCATAATGCCTTGAAATACATCGATTTGAGTCTAACTCAGTCAAACGGGAGAGGTTCTAGGTATTAATGACCTTAACACTTCGAATCAAATGGTTTTAGTCAATATGTGTCCAATAGGATCAATTTTGGGTGGAAAATGACATATCTACCCTTGAACATTTTTTAAACACTTTAAATACATTGATTTGAGTCAAACTCAGTCAAATGGGATAGGTTGGGTATAAAATGACCTAAACACTTCGAATCGGGCGATATGAGTCAATATAGGTCAAATAGGTTCAATTTTGGGTAAAAAATGACGTATTTACCCTTGGTCTTGTCATAAAAACTTGAAATACATCGATTTAAGTCAAACTCGGTCAAACATGATAGGTTTTGTGTATTAAATGACCTAAACACTTTGAATCATACGATATTAGTTAGTATATGTGTATTAGGATCAATTTTGAGTGGAAAATGACGTATTTACCCTTGAACATATCATAAACACTTTAAATACAACGATTTGAGTTAAACTAGGTCAAACGAGAGAGGTTCTATGTATAAAATGACTTAAACACTTCGAATCGGATGATATGATTCAATATAGTTCAAATGGTATCAGTTTTGTTTAGAAAATGATGGATTTACCCTTGAACATGTCTTAAAAACTTAAAATACATCGATTTAAGTTAATCTCGGTCAAACAGGAGAGGTTTTAGGTATAAAATGACTTAAACACTTCGAACCGAACGATATTAGTCAATATAGGTCAAATGGGATCAGTTTTGTGTAGAAAGTAACATATTTACCCTTGAACATGTCATAAAGACTTAAAATACATCGATTTCAGTCCCACTCGATCAAACGTGAGAGGTTTTGTGTATAAAATGACCTTAACACTTTAAATCATACGATATTAGTCAATATAAGTCAAATAGGACCAATTTTGGGTCGAAAATTACATATTCACCCTCGAACATGTCATAAACAATTGAAATAAATTGATTTGAGTCAAACTCTGTCAAAAGGTGGAGGTTTTGGGTACAAAATGACCTAAACACTTCGAGTCGAAGGATACGAGTCAATATAGGTCAAATGGGATCAGTTTTGTGTAGAAAATGACGTATTTACCCTGGTACATGTCATAAAAACTTGAAATACATCGAATTGAGGCAAACTCGGTCAAACGGGAAATGTTCTTGGTATAAAATTACTAAAACACTTCAAAACGAGTGATATGATTCAATATTGGTCAAATGGATTTCCTTTTGGGTAGAAAATGACGTATTTACCCTTGAACATGTCATAAAGACTTGAAATACATCGATTTGAGTCAAACTTAGTCAAACTGGAGAGGTTTTGTGTAGAATATGACCTAAACACTTCGAATCATACGATATTAGTCAATATAAGTCAAATTGGATCAATTTTATTTGAAAATGATGTATTTACCATTGAACATGTCATACACACTTGAAATACATCGATTTGATTCAAACTCGACCAAACGTGAGAGGTTCTGGGTATTAAATGACTTAAACACTTTGAATCAAAAGATACGAGTCGATATAGGTCAAATAGGATCATTTTTGTGTAGAAAATGACGTATTTACCTTTGAACATGTCATAGACACTTGAAATACATCGATTTTATTCAAACACGATCAAACGTGAGAGGTTTTATGTATTTAATGACCTAAACACTTCGAATCATACGATATTAGTCATTATGTGTCAAATAGGATCAATTTTGGGTGGAAAATGACATATTTACCCTTGAGCATGTCATAATGCCTTGAAATACATCGATTTGAGTCTAACTCAGTCAAACGGGAGAGGTTCTAGGTATTAATGACCTTAACACTTCGAATCAAACGATTTTAGTCAATATATGTCCAATAGGATCAATTTTGGGTGGAAAATGACATATCTACCCTTGAACATGTTTTAAACACTTTAAATACATTGATTTGAGTCAAACTCGGTTAAATGGGATAGGTTGGGTATAAAATGACCTAAACACTTCGAATCGGGCGATATGAGTCAATATAGGTCAAATAGGTTAAATTTTGGGTAAAAAATGACGTATTTACCCTTGGTCTTGTCATAAACACTTGAAATACATCGATTTAAGTCAAACTCGGTCAAACAGGATAGGTTTTGTGTATTAAATGATCTAAACACTTTGAATCATACGATATTAGTTAGTATATGTCTATTAGGATCAATTTTGAGTGGAAAATGACGTATTTACCCTTGAACATATCATAAACACTTTAAACACAACGATTTGAGTTAAACTAGGTCAAATGAGAGAGCTTCTATGTATAAAATGACTTAAACACTTCAAATCGGATGATATGATTCAATATAGTTCAAATGGGATCAATTTTGTTTAGAAGATGATGGATTTACCCTTGAACATGTCATAAAAACTTAAAATACATCTATTTAAGTTAATCTCGGTCAAACAGGAGAGGTTTTAGGTATAAAATGACTTAAACACTTCGAACCGAACGATATTAGTCAATATAGGTCAAATGGGATCAGTTTTGTGTAGAAAATAATGTATTTACCCTTGAACATGTCATAAAGACTTAATATACATCAATTTCAGTCCAACTCGATCAAACGTGAGAGGTTTTGTGTATAAAATGACCTTAACACTTTAAATCATACGATATTAGTCAATATAAGTCTAATAGGACCAATTTTGGGCCGAAAATGTCATATTCACCCTCGAACATGTCGTAAACAATTGAAATAAATTGATTTGAGTCAAACTCGGTCAAAAGGTGGAGGTTTTGGGTACAAAATGACCTAAACACTTCGAGTCGGATGATACGAGTCAATATAGGTCAAATGGGATCAGTTTTGTGTAGAAAATGACGTATTTACCCTTGAACATGTCATAAACACTTGAAATACATCGAATTGAGGCAAACTCGGTCAAACGGGAAATGTTCTTGGTATAAAATTACTAAAACACTTCAAAACGAGTGATATGATTCAATATTGGTCAAATGGATTTACTTTTGGGTAGAAAATGACGTATTTACCCTTGAACATGTCATAAAGACTTAAAATACATCGATTTGAGTCAAACTTAGTCAAATTGGAGAGGTTTTGTGTAGAATATGACCTAAACACTTTGAATCATACGATATTAGTCAATATAAGTCAAAGTGGATAAATTTTATTTGAAAATGACGTATTTACCTTTGAACATGTCATACAAACTTGAAATACATCGATTTTATTCAAACTCGATCAAACGTGAGAGTTTCTATGTATTTAATGACCTAAACACTTCGAATCATACGATATTAGTCATTATGTGTCAAATAGGATCAATTTTGGGTGGAAAATGACATATTTACCCTTGAGCATGTCATAATGCCTTGAAATACATTGATTTGAGTCTAACTCAGTCAAACGGGAGAGGTTCTAGGTATTAATGACCTTAACACTTGGAATCAAACGATTTTAGTCAATATATGTCCAATAGGATCAATTTTAGGTGGAAAATGACAAATCTACCCTTGAACATGTTTTAAACACTTTAAATACATTGATTTGAGTCAAACTCGGTCAAATGGGATAGGTTGGGTATAAAATGACCTAAACACTTCGAATCGGGCGATATGAGTCAATATAGGTCAAATAGGTTTAATTTTGGGTAAAAAATGACGTATTTACCCTTGGTCTTGTCATAAACACTTGAAATACATCGATTTAAGTCAAACTCGGTCAAACAGGATAGGTTTTGTGTATTAAATGACCTAAACACTTTGAATCATACGATATTAGTTAGTATATGCCTATTAGGATCAATTTTGAGTAGAAAATGATGTATTTACCCTTCAACATATCATAAACACTTTAAATACAACGATTTGAGTTAAACTAGGTCAAACGAGAGAGGTTCCATGTATAAAATGACTTAAACACTTCGAATCGGATGATATGATTCAATATAGTACAAATGGGATAAGTTTTGTTTAGAAAATGATGGATTTACCCTTAAACATGTCATAAAAACTTAAAAGACATCGGTTTAAGTTAATCTCGGTCAAACAGGAGAGGTTTTAGGTATAAAATGACTTAAACACTTCGATTCGAACGATATTAGTCAATATAGGTCAAATGGGATACGTTTTGTGTAGAAAGTAACGTATTTACCCTTGAACATGTCATAAATACTTAAAATACATCGATTTTAGTCCCACTCGATCAAACGTGAGAGGTTTTGTGTATAAAATGACCTTAACACTTTAAATCATACGATATTAGTCAATATAAGTCAAATAGGACCAATTTTGGGTCGAAAAAGACATATTCACCCTTGAACATGTCATAAACAATTGAAATAAATTGATTTGAGTCAAACTCGGTCAAAAGGTGGAGGTTTTGACCTAAACACTTCGAGTCGGACGATACGAGTCAATATAGGTCAAATGGGATCAGTTTTGTGTAGAAAATGACGTATTTACCCTTGAACATGTCATAAACACTTGAAATACATCGAATTGATGCAAACTCGGTCAAATTGGAGAGGTTTTGAGTATAAAATGACCTGAACACTTCGAATCGGACGATATGAGTCAATATTGATAAAATAGGATCAATTTTGGCTAGAAAATAACGTATTTACCCTTAAACATGTCATAATTACTTGAAATACATTGATTTGAGTCAAACTCGGTCAAATGGGAGAGGTTTTGTGTATAAATTGACTGAAACACATCGAATTAGAAGATGTGAGTCAATATTGGTCAAATAAGATCAATTTTGGCTAGAAAATAACGTATTTACCCTTGAATATGTCATAAACACTTTAAATACATTGATTTGAGTCTAACTCGGTCAACCGGGAGAGGTTTTGTGTATCAAATGACCTAACCACTTGAATCGAACGATATTAGTCAATAGTGGTCAAATTGGATCAATTTTGGGTCGAAACTGACGTATTTACCCTTGAACATGTCATAAACACTTGAAATACATTGATTTGAGTCAAACTCGGTCAAATGGGAGAGGGTTTGTGTATAAATTGACCTAAACACATCGAATTAGATGATGTGGGTCAATATAGGTAAAGTAGGATCAATTTTGGGTAGAAAATAACGTATTTACCCGTGAATATGTCATAAACACTTGAAATACATTGATTTGAGTCAAACTCTGTAACGCGGGAAAGGTTTTGTGTATTAAATGACCTTACCACTTCAAATCGAACGATATTAGTCAATAATGGTCAAATAGGATCAATTTTGGGTCGAAAATGACGTATTTACCCTTGAACATGTCATAAACACTTGAAATACAATGATTTGAGGCAAACTCGGTCAAGTGGGAGAGGTTTTGTGTAAAAAATGAAATAAACAATTCGAATTAGACGATATGAGTCAATATAGGTCAAATTGGATTAATTTTAGGTAGAAAATGACATATTTACCCTTGAATATGTCATAAACACTTGCAATACATTGATTTGAGTTGAACTCCATCAAATAAGAGGGTTTTGGGTATAAAATGACTTAAACACTTCGAACGGACGATATGAGTCAATATAGGTCAAATGGGATCATGTTTGGGATAAAAATGACGTATATAGCCATGAACGTGTCATAAATACTTGAAATACATCGATTTGACATACACTCAGTCTAATGGGAGAGGTTTAGGTTATAAAATGACTTAAACACTTCGAATCGGACGATATGAGTCAATATAGGTCAAATGGGATCCATTTTGCGTAGATAATCACGTATTTACCCTTGAAAATGTCATAAACACTTGAAATACAACGATTTGAGTCAAACTCGATTAAATGGGAGATGTTCTGGGTATAAAATGACTTAAACACTTCGAATCGGACGTTATGAGTCAATATAAGTAAAATAGGATCAATTTTGGGTAGAAAATGACGTATTTACCCTTGAACATGTCATAAACACTTGAAAATTTTTGATTTGAGTCAAACTCGGTTAAATTGGAGAAGTTTTGTGTATAAAATGACTTAAAAAATTAGATCGGACGAAATGAGTCAATATAGGTCAAATGGGATTAGTTTTGCGTAGAAAATAAAGTATTTACCCTTGAACATGTCATAAACACTTGAAATACATCGATTTGGGTCAAACTCGGTCAAACAGGAGAGGTATTTTGTATTAAGTAACCTAACCACTTCGAATCAAACGATATTAGTCAATATAAGTCAAATAGGATCAATTTTGTGTCGAAAATGACGTATTTACCCTTGAACATGTCATAAACACTTGAGATACATTGATTTTAGTCAAACTCGGTCAAATGGGAGAGGTATTTTGTATTAAGTAACCTAACTACTTCGAATCAAACGATATTAGTCAATATAGGTCAAATAAGATCAGTTTTGCGTAGAAAATTACGTATTTACCCTTGAACATGTCGTAAACACTTGAAATACATCGATTTGAGTCAAACTCGGCCAAATAGGAGAGATCTAGTTATAAAATGACATAAACACTTCAAAACGGACAATATGAGTCAATATAGGTCAAATGGGATCAGTTTTGGGTAGAAAAAGATGTATTTACCCTTGAACATGTCTTAAACACTTAAAATTTATTGATTTGATTCAAACTCGGTCAAATGGGAGAGGTTTTGTGTATAAAATGATTTAAACACTTCAAATCGGATGATATAAGTCGACATAGGTCAAATGGGATCAGTTTTGCATAGAAACTTACGTATTTACGCTTAAACAAGTCATAAACACTTGAAATACATCGATTTGAGTTTAACTCGGTCAAACGGGAGAGGTTTTGTGTATTAAATGACCTAACCACTTCGAATCAAACGATATTAGTCAATATTGGTCAAATAGGATCAATTTTGGGTCGAAAATGACGTATTTACCCTTGAACATGTCATAAACACTTGAGATACATTGATTTTAGTCAAACTCGGTCAAATGGGAGAGGTATTTTGTATTAAGTAACCTAACTACTTCGAATCAAACGATATTAGTCAATATAGGTCAAATAAGATCAGTTTTGCGTAGAAAATTACGTATTTACCCTTGAACATGTCGTAAACACTTGAAATACATCGATTTGAGTCAAACTCGGCCAAATGGGAGAGATCTAGTTATAAAATGACATAAACACTTCAAAACGGACAATATGAGTCAATATAGGTCAAATGGGATCAGTTTTGGGTAGAAAAAGATGTATTTACCCTTGAACATGTCTTAAACACTTAAAATTTATTGATTTGATTCAAACTCGGTCAAATGGGAGAGGTTTTGTGTATAAAATGATTTAAACACTTCAAATCGGATGATATAAGTCGACATAGGTCAAATGGGATCAGTTTTGCATAGAAACTTACGTATTTACGCTTAAACAAGTCATAAACACTTGAAATACATTGATTTGAGTTTAACTCGGTCAAACGGGAGAGGTTTTGTGTATTAAATGACCTAACCACTTCGAATCAAACGATATTAGTCAATATTGGTGAAATAGGATCAATTTTGGGTCGAAAATGACGTATTTACCCTTGAACATGTCATACACATGAAATACATTGATTTAAGTCAAACTAGGTCAAATGGGAAAGCTTTTGTGTATAGATTGATTTAAACACTTAAAAACAAACGATATGAGTCAATATAGGTCAAATGAGACCACTTTTGGGTAGAAAATGACGTATTTACCCTTGAACATGTCAAAAAGACTTGAAATACATCAATTTGATTCAAACTCGGTCAAATGGGAGATGTTTTGTGTATAAAATGACATAAACACTTCGAATCGGACAATATGAGTAAATATACGTAAAATGGGTTCTATTATGATTAGAAAATGACGTATTTACCCTTGAACATGTCAACAACACTTGAAATACATCAATTTGAATCAAACATTGTCAAACGAGAGAGGTTTTGGGTATTAAGTGACCTAAGCACTTCGAATCGAACGATATTAGTCAATAGTGGTAAAAAAGGATCAGTTTTGTGTCAAAAATGACGTATTTACCCTTGAACATGTCATAAACAGTTCAAATACAATTATTTGAATCAAACTTTGTCAAATGGGAGAGGTTTTGTGTATAAAATGATTTAAACACTTAAAATCGGATTATATGTGTCAATATAGGTCAAATTGGATCAGTTTTGGGTAGAAAATGACGTATTTACCCTTGAACTTGTCATAAACAATTAAAATACATCGATTTGAGTCGAACTCAGTTAAATGGGAGAGGTTTTGTATATAAAATGACATAAACACTTCGAATCGAATAATATGAGTCAATATAGGTCAAATGGGATCTGTTATGATTAGAAAAGACGTATTTACCATTGAACATGTCATAAACACTTGAAATACATCGATTTGAGTCAACATCGATCAAACAGGAGAGGTTTTGTGTATTAAATGACCTAACCACTTCGAATCGAATGATATTAGTCAATATTGGTCAAATAGGATAAATTTTGGGTAAAAAATGACGTATTTAGCCTTGAACATGTCATAAACACTTGAAATACATTGATTTGAGTCAAACTCGGTCAAATGGGAGATGTTTTGCGTATAGAATGTCATAAACACTTTGAATCGGACAATATGAGTCAATATAGGCGAAATAGGTTCCGTTATGATTAGAAAATGACTTATTTACCCTTCAATATGTCGTAAACACTTGAAATACATCGGTTTGAGTCAAATTCGGTCAAACGGGATTGGTTTTGTGTATTAAGTTACCTAACCCCTTCGAATCGAACGATATTAGTTAATATTGGTCAAATAGGATAAGTTTTGTGTAGAAAATGACGTATTTACCCTTGAACATGTGATAAACACTTGCAATACATTGATTTGAGTGAAACTAGGTCAAATGGGAGAGGTTTTGTGTATAAAATGATTTAAACACTTCAAATCGGACGATATGAGTCAATATAGGACAAATGGGATCAGTTTTGGGTAGAAAATGACGTATTTACCATTAATCATATCATACAGACATGAAATACATCGATTTGAGTCAAACTCGGTCAAATGGGAGATGTTTTGTATAAAATGACCTAAACCCTTCGAATCCGACAATATGAGTAAATATAGGTAAAATGGGTTCTGTTATGATTAGAAAATGACCAATCTACCCTTAAACATGGCATAAGGACTACAAAATACATCGATTTGAGTCAAACTCGGTCAAATAAAAGAGGTTTTGGGTGTTAAGTGACCTAAACACTTTGAATACAACGATATTAGTTAATATTAGTCAAATAGGATCAGTTTTGGGTCGAAAATGACGTAGTTACCCTTGAACATGTCATAAACACTTGAAATACATTTATTTGAGTCAAACTCGATCAAATGGGAGAGGTTTTGTGAATAAAATGATTTAAACACTTTAAATCAGAAGATATGAGTCAATATAGGTCAAATGAGACCACTTTTGGGTAGAAAATGACGTATTTACCATTGAACATGTCATAAAGACTTGAAATACATCAATTTGATTCCAACTCTTTCAAATGGGAGATGTTTTGTGTATAAAATGACCTAAACACTTTGAATCGGACAATATTAGTTAATATAGATCAAATGGGTTCTATTATGATTAGAAAATGACT
Organism: Dysphania ambrosioides; assembly: GCA_026401315.1. Classification (NCBI taxonomy): domain Eukaryota; kingdom Viridiplantae; phylum Streptophyta; class Magnoliopsida; order Caryophyllales; family Amaranthaceae; genus Dysphania; species Dysphania ambrosioides. Next base: position 11,260,756 of record CM048662.1, read on the forward strand.
TATTTACCCTTGAACATGTCATAAACACTTGAAATACATCGATTTGAGTCAAACTTGGTCAAACGGGAGAGGTTTTGGGTATTAAGTGACATAACCACTTCGAAACGAACGATATTAGTCAATATTGGTCAAATAGGTTCAATTATGGGTCAAAAATGATGTATTTACCCTTGAACATGTCATAAACATTTGAAATACATCGATTTGAGATAAACTCGGTCAAACGAGAGAGGTTTTGGGTGTTAAGTGACCAAAGCACTTCGAATTGAACGATATTAGTTAATATTGGTCAAATAGAACCAGTTTTGGGTCAAAAATGATGTATTTACCCTTGAACATGTCATAAACACTTGAAATACATTTATTTAAGTCAAACTCGGTCAAATGGGAGAGGTTTTGTGTATAAAATGATTTAAACACTTCAAATCGGATGATATGAGTCAATATAGGTCAAATAGGATCAGTTTTGGGTAGAAAATGACGTATTTACCTTTAAACTTGTCATAAACACTTGAAATACATCGATTTGAGTCAAAATTGGAGCAATTTAGTATATAAATTGACATAAACACTTCGAGTCGGACAATATGAGTCCATATAGGCCAAATGGGATCAGTTTTAGGTAGAAATTGACGTATTTACTCTAGAACATGTCATAAACACTTGAAATACATCGATTTGAGTCAAACTCGGTCAAACGAAAGAGGTTTTGGGTGTTAAGTGACCAAGGCACTTCGAATCGAACAATATTAGTGAATATTGGTCTAATAGAATCAATTTTGGGTCAAAAATGACGTATTTACCCTTGAACATGCCATAAACACTCTAAATTAGACGATATTAGTCAATATTGGTCAAATAAGATCAATATTGGGTCAAAAATGACGTATTTACCCTTGAACATGTCATAAACATTTGAAATACATTGATTTGAGTCAAACTCGGTCAAATGGGAGATGTTTTGTGTATAAAATGACCTAAAAACTTCAAATCAGATAATATGAGTTAATGTAGGTCAAATGGGATCTGTTATGATTAGAAAATGACGTATTTACCCTTGAACATGTTATAAACACTGGAAATACATCGATTTGAGTCAACTTAAATCAAACGGGAGAGATTATGTGTATTAAATGACCTAACCACTTCGAATCGAATGATATTAGTCAATATTGGTCAAATAGGATCAGTTTTGGGTAGAAAGTGACGTATTTGGCCTTAAACTTGTCATAAACACATGAAATACATCGATTTAAGTCAAATTCGATCAAATGGGAGCGATTTTGTATATAAAATGACATAAACACTTCAAATCGAACAATATGAGTCAATATAGGTCAAACGGGTTATGTTATGATTAGAAAATGACGTTTTTACCCTTGAACATGGCATAAACACTTAAAATACATTTATTTGAGTCAAACTCGGTCAAATGGGAGAGGTTTTGTGTATAAAATGATTTAAACACTTTAAATCGGATAATATGAGTCAATATAGGTCAAACAGGATTAGTTTTGGGTAGAAAATGACGTATTTACCCTTAAACTTGTCATAAACACTTGAAATACATCGATTTGATTCAAACTCGGTCAAATGGGAGATGTTTTGTGTATAAAATGACCTAAACACTTCGAATCGGAAAATATGAGTCAATATAGGTCAAATGGGATCTGTTATGATTAGAAAATGACGTATTTACCCTTGAACATGTCATAAACACTTGAAATACATCGATTTAAGTCAACTTCGATCAAACGGGAGAGGTTTTGTGTATTAAATGACCTAACCACTTCGAATCGAATGATATTAGTCAATACTGGTCAAATAGGATCAATTTTGGGTCAAAAATGACGTATTTACCCTTGAACATCTCATAGACACTTGAAATACATTGAGTTGAGTCAAACTCGGTCAAATGGGAGAGATTTTGTGTATAAAATGATTTAAACACTTCAAATCGGATGATATGAATCAATATAGGTCAAATAGGATCAGTTTTGGGAAAATATGTCGTATAAACCCTTAAACTTGTCATAAACACTTTAAATACATCGATTTGAGTCAAATTCGATCAAATGGGAGCAATTTTGTATAAAAAATGACATAAACACTTTGAATAAGACAATATGAGTCAATATAGGTCAAATGGGATCTGTTATGGTTATAAAATGACGTATTTACCCTTGAACATGTCATAAACACTTGAAATACATCGATTTGAGTCAAACTCGAGCAAACGAGAGAGGTTTTGGGTGTTAAGTGACCAAAGCACTTCGCATCGAACGATATTAGTTAATATTGGTCAAATAGAATCAGTTTTGGGTCAAAAAAGACGTATTTACCCTTGAACATGGCATAAGCACTTGAAATATATTTATTTGAGTCAAACTCGGTAAAATGGGAGAGGTTTTGTGTAAAAATTGATTTAAACACTTCAAATCGGATGATATGAGTCAATAGAGGTCAAATAGGATCAGTTTTGGGTAGAAAATGACGTATTTACCCTTAAACCTGTCATAAACACTTGAAATACATCGATTTGAGTCAAAATTGGAGCAATTTAGTATATAAATTGACATAAACACTTCGAGTCGGACAATATGAGTCAAAATAGGTCAAATGGGATCTGTTATGATTAGAAAATGACGTATTTACCCTTGCACATGTCATAAGCACTTGAAATACATCGATTTGAGTCAATTTCGATCAAACGGGGGAGATTTTGTGTATGAAATGACCTAACCACTTCGAATCGAACGATATTAGTTAATATTGGTCAAATAGGATCAATTTTGGGTCGAAAATGACGTATTTACCTTGAACATGTCATAAACACTTGAAATACATTGAGTTGAGTCAAACTCGGTCAAATGGGAGAGATTTTGTATATAAATTGATTTAAACACTTTAAATTAGACGATATGAGTCAATATAGGTCAAATGAGACCACTTTTGGGTAGAAAATGACGTATTTACCATTGAACATGTCATAAAGACTTGAAATACATCGACTTGATTCAAACTCAGCCAAATGGGAGATGTTTTGTGTATAAAATGACCTAAACACTTCGAATCGGACAATATGAGTCAATATAGGTCAAATGGGTTTTGTTAGGATTAGAAAATGATGTACTTACCCTTGAACATGTCATAATTACTTGAAATACATTTATTGGAGTCAAACTCGGTCAAATGCGAGAGATTTTGTGTATAAAATGATTTAAACACTTCAAAACAGACGATATGAGTCAATATAGGTCAAATGAGACCACTTTTGGGTAGAAAATGACGTATTTACCCTTGAACATGTCAAAAAGACTTGAAATACATCAATTTGATTCAAACTCGGTCAAATGGGAGATGTTTTGTGTATAAAATGACCTAAACACTTTTAATCGGACATTATGAGTCAATATAGGTCAAATGGGATATGTTATGATTAGAAAATGACGTATTTACCGTTGAACATGGCATAAACACTTGAAATACATCGATTTGAGTCAACTTCGAACAAACGGGGGAGGTTTTGTGTATTTAATGACCTAACCATTTCGAATCGAACGATATTAGTCAATATTGGTCAATTAGGATCAATTTTGGGTCAAAAATGACGTATTTACCCTTGAACATGTCATAATCACTTGAAATACACTGATTTGAGTCGAACTCGGTCAAATGGAAGACTTGAACATGTCATATAGGTCAAATGAGACCACTTTTGGGTAGAAAATGACGTATTTACTATTGAACATGTCATAAAGACTTGAAATATATCGATTTGAGTCAAACTCGGTCAAACGGGTGAGGTTTTGTGTATTAAGTGACCTAACCACTTCTAAACGAACGATATTAGTCAATATTAATCAAATAAGATAATTTTTGGGTCGAAAATGACGTATTTACTCTTGAACATATCATGAACACTTGAAATACATTTATTTGAGTCAAACTCAGTCAAATGGGAGACGTTTTGTGTATAAAATGATTTAAACACTTCAAATCGGATGATATGAGTCAATATACGTCAAATGGGATTAGTTTTGGGTAGAAAATGATGTATTTACCCTTGAACTTGTCATAAACACTTGAAATACATCGATTTGAGTCAAACTCGATCAAATGGGAGATGTTTTTTGTATAAAATGACCTAAACACTTCGAATTGGACAATATGAGTCAATATTGATCAAATTGGTTCTGTTATGATTAGAAAATGACGTATTTACCCTTGAACATGTCATAAAAACTTGAAATACATCGATTTGAGGCAACTTCATTCAAACGGGAGAGCTTTTGTGTATTAAATGACCTAACCACTTCGAATCGAACGATATTAGTCAACATTGGTCAAGTAAGATCAATTTTGGGTCGAAAATGACGTATTTACCCTTGAACATGTCATAAACACTTGAAATACATTGAATTCAGTCGAACTCGGTCAAATGGGAGAGATTTTGTGTATAAATTGATTTATACAGTTTAAATTAGACGATATGAGTCAATATAGGTCAAATGAGACCACTTTTGGGTAGAAAATTACGTATTTACCATTGAACATGTCATAAAGACTTGAAATATATCAATTTGAGTCTAACTCGGTCAAACGGGTGAGGTTTTGTGTATTAAGTGACCTAACCACTTCGAAACGAATGATATTAGTCAATATTAATCAAATAGGATCAATTTTGGGTCGAAAATGACGTATTTACTCTTGAACATATCATGAACACTTGAAATACATTTATTTGAGTCAAACTCAGTCAAATGGGAGACGTTTTGTGTATAAAATGATTTAAACACTTCAAATCGGATGATATGATTCAATATAGGTCAAATGAGACCACTTTTGGATATAAATGACGCATTTACCCTTGAACATGGCATAAAGACTTGAATACATCGATTTGATTCAAACTCGGTTAAGTGAGAGATGTTTTGTGTATAAAATGAACTAAATACTTCGAATCGGACAATATGAGTCAATATAGGTCAAATGGATTCTGTTAGGATTAGAAAATGGCGTACTTACCCTTGAACATGTCATAAACAATTGAAATACATTTATTTGGGTCAAACTCGGTCAACTCGGAGAGGTTTTGTGTATAAAATGATTTAAACACTTCAAAACAGACGATATGAGTCAATATAGGTCAAATGAGACCACTTTTGGGTAGAAAATGACGTATTTATCCTTAAACATGTCATAAAGACTTAAAATACATCAATTTGAAACGAACGTAATTAGTTAATATTGGTCAAACAAGATCAATTTTGGGTCGAAAATGACGTTTTTACTCTTGAACATATCATCATTAATTGAAATACATTTATTTGAGTCAAACTCGGTCAAATGGGAGAGGTTTTGTGTATAAAATGATTTAAACACTTCAAATCGGATGATATGAGTAAATATAGGTCAACTAGTGTTAGTTTGGGTAGAAAATAAAGTATTTACCCTTGAACTTGTCATAAACCCTTGAAATACATCGATTTGAGTCAAACTCGATCAAATGGGAGAGGTTTTGTATATAAAATGACATAAACACTTCGACTCGAAACAATATGAGTCAATATAGGTCAAATGGGATATGTTACGATTAGAAAATGACGTATTTACCCTTGAACATGTCATAAACACTTGAAATACATCGATTTGAGTCAACTTCCATCAAACGGGGGAGGTTTTGTGTATTAAATGACCTAACCACTTCGAATCGAACGATATTAGTTAATATTGGTCAAATAGGATCAATTTTGGGTCGAAAATGACGTATTTACCCTTGAACATGTCTTAAACACTTGAATTACATTGATTTGAGTCAAACTCGGTCAAACGGGAGAGATTTTGTGTATAAAATTATTTAATCACTTTAAGTCAGACGATATGAGTCAATATAGATCAAATGAGACCACTTATGGGTAGAAAATGACGTATTTACCCTTGAACATGTCATAAAGACTAGAATACATCGATTTGATTCAAACTGGGTCAAATGGGAGATGTTTTGTGTATAAAATGACCTAAACACTTCGAATCAAACATTTTGAGTCAATATAGGTCAAATGGTATATGTTATGATTAGAAAATGACGTATTTACCCTTGACCATGTCCTAAACACTTGAAATACATCGATTTGAGTCAATTTCGATCAAACAGGGGAGATTTCGTGTATTAAAATGACCTAACCACTTCGAATCGAACGATATTAGTCAATATTGGTCAAATAGGATCAATTTTGGGTCGATAATGACGTATTTACCTTGAACATGTCATAAACACTTGAAATACATTGATTTGAGTCAAACTCGGTCAAATGGGAGAGATTTTGTGTATAAAATGATTTAAACAGTTTAAATTAGACGATATGAGTCAATATAGGTCAAATGAGACTACTTTTGGGTAGAAAATGACGTATTTACCATTGAACATGTCATAAAGACTTGAAATACATCGATTTGATTCAAACTCGGTCAAATGGGAGATGTTTTGTGTATAAAATGACCTAAACACTTCGAATCGGACAATATGAGTGATATAGGTCAAATGGGTTCTGTTATGATTAGAAAATGACTTATTTACCATTTAACATGTCATAAACACTTGAAATATATCGATTTAAGTCAAACTCGGTCAAACGGGTGAGGTTTTGTGTATTAAGTGACCTAACCAATTCGAAACGAACGATATTAGACAATATTGGTCAAATAGGATCAATTTTTGGTCAAAAATGACGTATTTACCCTTAAACATGTCATAAACACTTGAAATACATTTATTTGAGTCAAACTCGGTCAAATGGGAGAGGTTTTGTGTATAAAATGATTTAAACACTTCAAATCGGATGATATGAGTCAATATAGATCAAATGGGATCAGTTTTGGGTAAAAAATGACGTATTTACCCTTGAACTTGTCATAAACACTTGAAATACATCGATTTGAGTCAAACTCGATCAAATGGGAGAGGTTTTGTATATAATATGACATAGACACTTCGAATTAACACTAGTGGAAAAAATGACTTATACCACTGTTTATATGCTCCGATTCTTCATAAAACCGGAGTATATATTTATGGATTATTTTTATATATTTTTTCGGTGTAAAATTAAGCTTTGTGCTCCGGTTTATTAAGAACCGGAGCATATATCAACTTTATGCTCCGGTTGATTAGAAAACGGAGCATATTCCTTTTACCTATTAAAGAAACTAAGCTAGCTACTTCCCTTTTTGCGTCCAACCAGTAGCAGCACACAACAGATAAACTTCAAATTCCCTTTCTCTTATGAAACACATGCAGCACCTCACTTCAAATTTCCATTCTCCTCTTCTTTTATGTCTATCTATCCACTCACCACCACCGCCGCTGCCGACATGGTCGTCCTCGACATCAATGGCACTCCTCTCCGAACCGGCTCCAACTGCAACATTGTCCCAATTGTCTGAGGTCGAGGCTTAACTGTAGGGTGTAGAAACTCTACTTCTTCATGCCCACTCTAAAACTCTACTTCTTCATGCCCACCACTAGCATTTTCGAACAACAATCAGTTAAAGGTATATTCAATTTGATGTCTTTAATTTGTTTTTGTATCCCCCAATTAATTTATTGATTTGTTTAACATGCATGATATAGATTAGTGATTTTTTAAACGATTAATGTGCACCGAATTTCCATTAAATTGTTCAATTGAATTTTTAGCGAATTTTTAGCAAATTGCATTCATTATATTATTGTTTTTGGTATACTAATATATATTACTATTTTATTTGTGAGTTTGGTTTGGGGTAGCCAATATAATAAAGTCTCGTTGTCAGATATTCTTTGGAACTCACAAGCCGTGAATTTTCTTCTCTTTCCTCTCTGTTTTTATTGCTTGTTTTCTTCTTAAATCTATGTGTTACAATAGCATAATATAGCATAATTTGTGTAGATGTTTTTTGGTTAGAGTTGAATAATTCTGGTGAAGACATCAGATTTGATGTGTTGAGTCAGAATATGATGGCTAGAGATAGCACCTTTCTATACAGTTTAATTCCTTCGTGTCTGTTTGGGTCTAGATGTGTTACATTACGGTAGCGAGAAGACTAAAGTAAATATTCTTCTAGATTATTGCAGAGCCTTGTTTTCACTCTAGTATGAACTGCTAACCAGAGTATCAGACAAATCTTAGGAAAATTACACTATTAGAGAAAGATGATTGGCCTTACTAGAAACTGTGTCTTTGTGTACAATTTTAAAATGAGATGTAACCTCACTAAGAAAGACTGACTGACCCATGCATTCATTATATTTCATATAAAGGGGAGTATGACTACTTGTTTAAGACTTCTCGTGATCTCACAAATGATTCCCAATCCCAATATTATAAATGCCTGAAGTCGGTTAAGTGAGTTAGCGTGACACTTTCACATTAGCTTAGGTTATTCCATGATTTTTCCGACTTGATGCATGCTCTAACATATACCCATGTATGAAGTGGAGTATTATCTAGACTCATTTAGATAACTATTCCATATTAAGTTGGGCTAAATATTTAGGCCACAAATACTACTGCAGAGTACGTAGTTTAAATAGTCTCACATTTTCCTAAGAAAATATTCTTATATGCTTATATGATTTAATTAAACTCCACATTTCCCTCACATTTTCGTTGCATATGCTTATATGCTTTAGTACAATCTTCTGCATCTTTGATGTGAATTCTAAGCAGCAGTACAGTTCACTTATATGCTTTAGTATATAAGCTGCCAGTATGATTGATAGTTTGATTGATAGTATGTGGTATGTTGTTGCAGGCTAGCAGGGGCATCATAATGGCAGCGGCAGCAGAATTCAACCATTAGCAACATTGTAGAAGTCAGCAACATTGTAGATTCTCTAGCAAACAACAGCAAAGTAAGCATGATTGTAGATTTCTTGCAGATTTATGTCATAATAAGCATGATTGTCCTGTATTTGTGTTAGTGGAAACTCAGTTTGATTATAATAAGTTGCATTTCTGTCATAAACAACTTGATTGTCCCAGTCTGTTGGAAATAAGAGACCTGACTTGAAAATCAAATCGAACGTAACTAGACCTTAATAGTCTTAGTCTGCTAGAAATAAGAGGGCTGCTTCTTGTGTATAAATTATGTATCATTTGTTACTTTAAGGTCTTTTTATCTTTGAGTCTTGTTGCTAAATTTCCTTTCTAGGCTGCTAATTTTTCTTTTTAAAAAAAAAACCTTGGGGAGCTAGAATAAATGAACTTTTGGAATTCCAGTGATTGGTACTTGACTGCTGCTTTGAGTGCTTGCCTTTCACTACATTCAAGAGCATTGGTTGTGATTCATTGTTGCCCCCCTCTTTAATAAGTTTTTATATGTGTGGAGCTTTGAGCATGGACAATGGTGACACAATCATTGTAGCAAATTAACTATATATGCATGGATAATGGTGATGCTGCAAGCGTTGTTCCTGTTGAACCTCTTAGCTTAAAAGTGAACCAGAAAAATGAGACAGGTAATTAACTATGAATAGCTGGAATTTCTTATTTTATATGGTATGGAGATGTCTAAATTTGTTACTCCATATGGTATGGAGGATGTCTTATTTTGTTTTAATATATAGTTCTGCTATAGTGGGACTATTAACTAAGTAATTTGCAATTAACTGTGTGCCGTACATTGCTGAACTGCAGTTGCCCTTTATTTTCATAGAATTACATTATTGCTCTTTTTCTTTTCGAGATTGCTGAGTCTTAGGATTAATCTGGTTGTTTATTTTTAATTTTCAGATTGTAGAGTGCAGATGTGCATATTGAAGTTCCCATAAACCTTTTGGGCTGATTGATTAATTGTTTCTTTCATACCTTGGGACTTAAGATATGGAGCTAATTGTTGCACGTAAAACGCCAATCTTAGGCTTTAAAAGACAAATCATATGAAGTCCCTTATCTTGGCAGGCCCCTGACTCCTTGAGGACAAAGTCCATTCAGTTTTTACTGAGGGTCCTTTGTAAGTAGAGTGGTTGTAATGTGTCTTTAAAAGACAAATTTTTGTATCCGATCCCTATATATAGTTATCGTACATTGTAGCAAATAGTTGTTTTGTTTAATTTAGTTTGTAACTCAAAAAATGCACAATTATATTTGAAATTTTTTTAAGTATATATAATGAAACTTAGTTTTATATAAAGAGTATTGAAATCCTTTGAGCTTGCTTTGTTCTAATATTTACATTGAATAATATTTCCAATAAGAATAATAAGCATTTGCAACATTTTTAAAAAAAAAATAGACTTTATGCTCGGGTTCTTTGAAAACCGGAGCATAAAATGTCATTATATGCTCTAGTTTTCCAAAAAACCGGAGCATAAAGTATTTTTTTTAAAAATGTAGACTTTATGCTCGGGTTCTTGGAAAACCGGAGCATATAATAACATTATATGCTCCGGTTTTCTATGAACCGAAGCATAAAATCTTCATTATACTCCGGTCCGAACCGAAGCATAAAGTTATTTGCAATATGCTCTGGTAAAATCTACTTCTGGTCAAAACCGGAGCATAAAGCCTTAAAAAGACCGGAGCATATGAGGTTTTTTCTACTAGTGCGGACAATATCAGTCAATATAGGTCAAATGGGATCTGTTATGATTAGAAAATGACGTATTTACCCTTGAACATGTCATAAACACTTGAAATACATCGATTTGAGTCAACTTCGATCAAACGGGGAAGGTTTTGTGTATTAAATGACCTAACCACTTCGAATCGAACGATATTAGTGAATATTGTTCAATTAGGATCAATTTTTGGTCGAAAATGACATATTTACCCTTGAACATGTCATAAACACTTGAAATACATTGATTTGAGTCAAACTCGATCAAATGGGAGAGATTTTGTGGATAAAATGATTTAAACACTTTAAATCAGACGATATGAGTCAATATAGGTCAAATGAAACCACTTTTGGGTAGAAAATGACGTATTTACCATTGAACATGTCATAAAGACTTGAAATACATCGATTTGATTCAAACTCGGTCAAATGGGAGATGTTTTGTGTATAAAATGACCTAAACACTTCGAATCGGACAATATGAGTCAATATAGATCAAATGGGTTCTGTAAAGATTAGAATATGACTTATTTACCCTTGAATGTGTCATAAATACTTGAAATACATCGATTTTAGTCAAACTCGGTCAAACGGGAGAGGTTTTGTGTATTAAGTGACCTAACCACTTCGAAACGAACGATATTAGTTAATATTGGTCAAATAGGTTCAATTTTGGGTCGAAAATGACGTATTTAACCTTGAACATGTCATACACACTTGAAATACATTTATTTGAGTCAAACTCGGTCAAATGGGAGAGGTTTTGTGTATAAAATGATTTAAACACTTGAAATAAGACGATATGAGTCAATATAGGTCAAATGAGACCACTTTTCGGTAGAAAATGACGTATTTACCCTTGAACATGTCATAAACACTTAAAATACATCAATTTGATTCAAACTCGGTCAATAGGGAGATGTTTTGCGTATAAAATGACCTAAACACTTCGAATCGGACATTATGAGTCAATATAGGTCAAATGGGTTCTCTTATGATTAGAAAATGACTTATTTAGCCTTGAACATGTCATAAACACTTGAAATATATCGATTTGAGTCAAACTCTGATGTGATTCTTGATCCGAAAACCAAGTTATCACAAGGATATGTTCTAAGCTTCGTCCTATACAGATAAATCACCAAGAACTAGGCAAGAACTGAGTTTAATTAATTAAGAGTCCACCTAATTAATCAAACCAATGAATGTTTTAACTAAAACACCCAAAACAGCAACCAACTCGCAAGTTAGCCAAAGAAATATTTAGGTATCCAACCAAAATATCACTCGAAAATAAATGTGTTTTTATTGATCAAATTCGTGAATGAATGAATCCCATGAATTACATGGAGTATTTATAGCAATCCTTTCCTAAAGATATTAGAACTCTAACTAGAATAAAACTCTTTCTTTTCCTAAACATATTAGAATTCTAGCTTGAATAAAACTCCTACTTTTCCTAAACATATTAGAATTCTAGTTTTAATAAAACTCCTACTTTTCCTAAACATATTAGAGTTCTAGCTTGAGTAAAACTCTTTCAATTTGCCTTGATCTCCAAGCAGCTGCCACCTTGCAATTCAATCTTGAGTAGGAATCCCTCTTGAAATAGGAATCCATCTTGAAATAGGAAACGTAACCTTGGGCGTCAAGTAACATTACACGGTTTCTTTAACTAACTACTCTAACTTACTCACACGTACAAAATAATCAAGAACATAAAGAAAATAAAGAAACCTAGGGTCTAAACCAAGAAAAACCCTTTCAAGTGAAAGGTAAAAACTTGTAGACAAAAATCTAAGAAAGCTTTTAAAGAACCTTAAAGAACTATCAAGAAGCTTCAAGAACTCCCAAGAACGCCACCATACAAAGCGTGGCTTTGTCTTGATGCCCCCGATAGTAAGTTTGACCTATTGAAGAAGTTTCCAAGTATAGATTCATGCTTTCTTGACTTTCTTGGAATAATTCTTCAACATGCTTGTCATTCACATTGATGCACGCATCATCCTCCCCTTCTTCAAAAGAATTTGCCCTCAAATCTTCCATAGCATCATCTAGCAAATACTTCACCAAATCTCCAACATTAAATGTTGCGCTTACACCATATTCTCCCGGCAATTCAAGCTTATATGCATTCTCATTGATCTTCTCAATAATCTTGAACGGCCCCTCACTTCTTAGCATCAATTTATTCTTTCGTTTGCTAGGAAATCTTTCTTTTCTCAAGTGTAACCACACCAAGTCGCCCACTTCAAAACTTTGTGGCTTTTTGTTCTTGTTAGCTCGTGCTTTGTAGAGTTCATTGACACGTTCAATCCTAGCTCTAACTTGTGCGTGTAGCTTCATCATGTACTTGATTTTAGCCTCGGCATCCTTATGAATTAATTCCCCTTTTGTAATTTCAATCAAATCAATGGGCATTCTTGGATTGACACCATAAACAACTTCAAATGGCGTGTGTTTTGTGGCATAAGTAGGTGATCTATTGTAAGCAAACTCAGCATGAGCAAGCTTAATATCCCAATCTTTTTGTGTTTTGCTCACTAGTCCACGTAAAAGCACACCAAGAGTTTGATTTGTTACCTTCGTTTGTCCGTCCGTTTGCGGGTGATATGATGTACTAAATAACAGCTTCGTTCCCACCAACTTCCATAGTGATTTCCAAAAGAAACTCATGAACTTTGTATCACGATCACTCACAATACTATTTGGCAACCCATGTAGTCTCACCACTTCCTTGAAATACAATTCTGCCACTTTCATAGCATCGTCCACTTTGTGACAAGGTATGAAATGAGCCATATTGGAAAATCGATCCACTACAACCATGATTGAGTCCTTTCCTCTTTGAGTCCTTGGCAAACCAACTACAAAATCCATAGACACGTCTTCCCAAGGTGAATCTGGCATGGGCAAGGGCGTATATAAGCCTTGATGAAACGTAGCCTTGGCTTTTTGACATGTTGCACACCTAGAAACTATTGATTGTACATCCGCTAGCATTCTAGGCCAGTAAAAATGCTTTTGCAACATAGTTAATGTTTTTGTTATGCCAAAATGTCCCGCTATCCCTCACACCTAGCTTTCTCTTCTTCCCATTCTTGAGCCGTCATAATGCCTTATGAGTAGCAATTGCTTGCTATATGGCCAACACTCCCACATTTGAAACATTTTCTATCTTCGGTCACCTTCTTGCTAGCTTCGTTTCTGGGTTTGTTATCTTTAGCATACGAACTAGAAGAAGTCCTATCAAAGGTAGGCTTGTCACTAACCTTTGTGAACGTGCGTGTGAACGGCTTCACACTTGAGGTCTTCTTGGCCTTGAATTGTTTTTCAACCTTAATGGCCGCCTTGCATACTTCTTCAAACGAATAGTATTCGTGCAATTCAATCTTCTCTTGAATATTTTCGTTCAAACCTGCAATAAAACGTGCTATTTTGTGCTCTAGAATTTCTTCTAAATCACACAATAAACATAGTTTCTCAAATTCACACAAATAAGCCTCCACGGATTAATTTCCTTGCTTAAAAGTTTGCATCTTGAGATATATGATAGCCGTTCTTTTAGGTCATTTAACTAAAAGAATAGTTATGCAAACAATATTTATAAACACCCTAATACTACTACAACTAGTGTAGTGGTAAGTCGGGGATCGAACCACAAGGACAAGGGGCGATAGCTTATAGACTTGATGTAAAGGAGTTATATGGAGATTGGAAAGAATCACACTAATAACAGAAAAGTAAAGCAAGAACTTTAACAATGTTATACTATGAAAAGAAAATGGGGACAGACCAGTTCCACCCTAGGAAGGACAATCGAACTATCAATACGCTAAATTAGGAGAAATCAGTCAACAATGAATCATGACACTCAAGATGACGAGAGGAAGTTTGTGACCCTATAAATCACACGAACAACCTATAATCGCCCTATGTCTCCAAAGGAGTGGCAGGACAAGATTCGCATCGAATATCAATCAATCAACCGTTAACAATCTCAAATCCTAACTCTTCGCATGAAGAACGAGCCAACTTAGGGTTTCACCAATCAAACCCCTAAGAAGACTACTCACACATAGTAATAATAAAAGACATGATTAAAAGCATGAATAGACTGAATGGAAATGAACAAGAGAACGAAAACTAAGAACTATAAACGAACCAACGACTACTCTATCAAAACTGTAAACGAAACAACGATTATAGCTAGAGGAATGAAATCAAGAAAAACAATACTTGAAAGCATTAAAAGAACTAAAACAGAAAAGAAATAATACCTTGCATAAACGAAATTGTATGAACGAAATAGGAACCGAATCCGAAATACAAAGCTTGAAAACGAGAACAACGAAAGCTGTAAATCTAAACTAAGGCATGAAAGAAATGAAAAGCTTTAAAGTGATGTTCTAGGTTGAGGCACAAGAGCTCTCAAAGTAGGCATAAGGTTATGTACAGAGAAAGAGGGTATTTATACCCTAGGGACAAAAGGAGTAAAACCCTAGGAAAAACCCTCGAGCGCCGACTAAAGAAAGAACCAAAATATGCGGGAAAGAAGGCCATTCGGCCGAATGCATAGTGGATTCGGCCGAATGGGTGGCCATTCGGCCGAATGGTGTTGACATTCGCCCAAAACAGAAGCTTGATGATTTTGCGATCTGTCCACCGTTCGGCCGAATGGGCCTTGATTCGGCCGAATGAGTGGAACCATTCGGCCGAATGGGCCTTGATTCGGCCGAATGAGTCTTCATTCGGCTATTCCCGAGAGCTTGATTTATGTACTTGAATCCTTGTCTTCCATTCGACCGAATGGATGTCAGATTCGGTCGAATCTGAACCTAAACCTTGCTGAACAGTTCCTTTGAAGTGCCTAGTGGCTTCTAGAGTTTATGGAATCTTCGAGAGTGGCTTGGAACACATGCCCAAGCTATGATACGCGCATTCAAACTCTTGATAGAAGTTTCAAAGCCTCGAACACGTCTCATTTTACTTCGAAATCATCGAGATCACCTGAAATGACCTAAAAACAGCTCGAGGATAAGATCAAGGTAAAATTGAATGTAACATGCATAAAACCAATATAAAAGCACGAAACTCGACACTAAAATGAGGTTGTAAACGTGCTCTAAAATGAGCACATCAACTTCCCCCAAGCCAAACCTTTGCTAGTCCCTAGCAAATGAACTAGCAAGGCAGCACCGTGAGCAAAACTCATGAAAAGCAAGGTGAGCGGAAAACAGGAAAATGCCAGCCGTGTACGCGCAAAACTCTTCCCTAGCCATGGGTGTGCAAGTACAATGGGCTCAAAAAAAGCATAATACCAAGATAAACAACGTTTTCCACAGACTCGGGATCACTAGAAAAGCTACAACACAGGCCATGCTACCCACTACCTAATGAGGTCACAAGTCCACGCTCCCCATGCTATTTCCCAAAAGATGTGGGAAATTTCTAGTACGCTCGTGTGTTTAATATGGTACGTGTTTCACTCATAATCGTCCGAATTAAGATGAGTCGGGAATTAAACACTCAATCAAGGAGAAATCTTAGGGATTGCACCCTATCTACTCTCCAGCACAGAACTTGCTAATCAGGCCAAGTCGAACAGGTTTGGAAAAGGTTGCAATGTGGGCTGGGATTAAGGTAGGGTAAAATTTGGAGATGTGGAGTTTAAATAGAGGATAGTAAGCAATCCAAGGTAATCAAACCAAGGATGGCTATGACTTCCGAAAACCATGCCACTTCCCAAAATTTTCTGGATACGCATAAATGAACTCATTACACCAACTTTATTTTCGAATTTTTTGCTTTCTATTTTTTTTCTTTTCTTTTTCTTTTTTCTTTCTTTTTTTGTTTTCTCTTTTTTTCTTTTTGTTTTCAAGAAAATGCTTCTGAAATAAACTAAGAGTAATGTAAAGAGTCATATCATACGACAACGATTTTTCCAACCAAAATCTTTCACCACAATGCAACGGGCACCACTTCACTGTAATCACTTGACTATCCTCTGGGTAAGAAGAGGGAATATTTGGCTCATGTGGAGTTAGGTGATGTAGCTACAAAGAAAAAGTAAAGGCACAAAATTGGCTTACCCTAAAGTCGATCAATATTCATGGTAGGCAATTTGGCCATGTAGCTGTAACTACAAATGTGTTATCATCCCTGGCCTTTAGAAAAGAAGACTATGCTGGAGGAGAACAGACACAATACTTAGACTCTCTAACTAGCACTTAATAACATAGGACTCATAATGGAGTCCTAGAAGGCTCCATCCTCACTAGGCTAGTCGAAATGTGCCTCAAAAGGTAGTCATCCAAGCCGCAAACCAAGCGGGACCAGATCCCCCAAGTCAGGTGGAAAACAATCAATTATTCGGTCCCAAAACAGGCACAAGGCTAGGAAAAGCATGAGTATGCATAAGACCACTATAATGTACACGTCAGGAGCTAGCATGTTAGTTTCACAACTCAAGCACATTAATCTTGATACACCTAGACATGCAAACTAAAAAAAAAGGCAATAGTTTCCATAATGTGGATCTTTCAAAGCTTTGAAAACACAAGGACCCTCCCCCAAGCTAGCTCAAGAGCAGTCCCGGCACTTGGGAGAGAAGAAACAAATGGGAGAAAGATCAGCATTATGGAGGCTGTTGCTATACAAATTAATAAACAAAACAAACACCGGGTTATCTCCCGTAAGTACTTTTGTTTAACGTCGGTAAGTTCGACACATTTAGGCACAAATTTATACAGAAAAAGAAAACAAAGAGATTATACCTGCCGTAGGAGTGGATTCACTCCTAGCATCACCATCACCTCCAGCGTGGGAAGTCAAAACTCTCCACCGAGCCGTAGTGGCGGAAATAAGCAATGGAGAACCAGGGTCATCCGGAGGTGGGTTATAATGCGGGGCTCCCCCAAGCCAGGGTGGAGCCATCAGTCTTTTTTTCTTTTTCTAGCCCGTTTCCGTTTACGGGCTGGCTCGTCAGTTCCCTTAGATTTATAATATGTCTCCGTTGGCGGAGCAATTCCATTTGCAACCCCATAAATAAGACGCTTTTGCGCGTCCTCCTCATCTTACACCTCAACTGTCATTGGAGCAACAAAAGCACTACACCTCTCGACCTCTTTCGCAGTTTCTTTGGCGACCACCCCAAAGGAACAAATCCGCTCGACCATGGGTTCCTTTGAAGACTTAGAAAAGGCAAACACAACCTTCTCTTGGGCTACCCTAACGGTTATAGTTTCTGATTCACAGTCGATCAGGGCACCCAAAGTTTTCAAAGCATCCCTCCCTAAGATGAGAGGAGTATAAGGATCCTCAGCCATATCAAGCACCACGAAGTCACATGGTACTACTATGTTCCCAACTTGGATCGGAAGGTCCTCAAACTCCCCACATGGCACTTTTATACTACGGTCGGCCAGCTGGATTGTTTTCTGTGATGGCTTGAGGTCGAAAGTGAGTTTCTTGGCGATGGACCAAAGTAATAGGAATTAGACCTAAGATGATTCCAAATAGAAAAACTTCAATCATTTCAATTCGTTTGGTCAGCGAGTGCTCCCTTAGAATTGAGTTTTCCAAGGGTGACTGGGAGCACAAAGGGTCTTCTAGCTTTTTCTTTCTTTGCCCACGTGCCCTGAATGATAGCACTTACTTGCTCTAGCAAACTAATCACTTCGCCCTCTAGCTTTATCTTGTTCCTTAGGAGGGTTTTCAGATACGTAGCATATTGCGGCATTTGCTCCATGGCTTCTAGGAATGGTATTTTCATTTCAAGCTGCCGCATATGCTCTAGGAATGTAAGAAACTTTTCTTGAAGTTGCTTCTCTACCTTTTTGTAAGGAAAAGGTAGAGGCGGAGCATGTTGACGCTCGAGTTTCCTCCTTTCCTGTATCTCCCTCCATCTCTCATCTTCGTCTTTCTTCTTCCCCTCATACCCCTTGATTTTGACATTGTGCCCCTCCTTTTCTTTACCACCCTCAAGGTTCTCCTTGTGCTCAGTTTCTCTTAGACAAACACTATCCGGCGAGGGATCTTCCCTTAAATCATCTCCATTGGCTACAGCTGGAGAAGGATGTGAGATTCCAGATCCTAGGAAGATTGCCTTACAAGTGTGATGCTTAGGGTTAGAGTCAGGAGAGTTTTGTGGTGGAGGCTGGATGGATGGGTTTTGTTGGGGGTGAGAAGGATATGGCAATGGTGGGGGTGGACTAGCCATCTGCGCAAGCTGTGACTCAAACAACTTCTGCTGCGCCTGAAGTTGTTGCATTTGGTTCATCAAAGTTTGGTTGATGTGCGAGAGGGTTTGGTTTTGTTGCGCAAGGGAGTTCACTTGGGTGGAAAGGAATTCATTAGTTGGAGGCAGGTTTGGTTGAGGCTGTATAGATGGATAGGATGGGTTGGTGTTAGGTCTTGGCATTGGAGGGTATGGCCTATTCCCATTCGACCTAGGAAGGCTCCCATTTGCTTGATTGTTGGAATTATACCCTTGGGAGGAGTTTCCTTGGCTAGAATTCGGATTGAAGGTAGGTCTAAAGGGTTGGTTATTGTAAGGACCTTGCTGAGAAAACCCTTGGTTTTGACCACCATATCCTACAGCTGCCACATAGTCGGGATTATACCCGTATCCATCATAGTTCATGACCGGAGGTCCTTCTTGGTTATACCCCCCGCAATTAACAGCCGCTATGTGCTCGGAATTTGCACCCCCACAATATGATGTATTATGATTGGTGCCCCCACAGATTCTACATGAAAAGGGCGTCTCTTTAACCGATGATACATTAGAGCTACCTTGGGCGTATTTGAACTTGGACAGCTTCTTATCCATGATAGCCTCGATTTTTGAAGTAATCGTGTCCAAGTTGCTTGAGTCCATCCCTCCTCTCGGTAATCCACTACCCCTTGCTCCTCCCCAAGAACTATTTTTAGCAACCTCCTCAATCCTAGCCCTCACTTGATTGCATGGGACTTTCGAAAGTTGGCCACCAACAGCGGAGTCTAGGAGTGCCTTGGTGGAGTCATTTAGACCATCATAGAAGAATGTATTAAGATGGTTCTCCCCATACTCATGATGGGGGCATGCTCTTATCATTCTCTTAAAACGACTCCAAGTGGCATTAAGGTTCTCATCATCCTCTTGAGTGAATGACGCAATTTTCTTACGCCAATCCTGTGTTCGAACTGTGGGATAGAACCTTTCTAGAAACGCTGTCTTTAATTGAGCCCAATTAATGATTGAGTTGGGCTCTAAGCATTTATACCAGTCCCGAGCATCACCAGATAAACTCAAGTGAAATAGATGCATCCGTACATAATCCGGGCTATTGGGGCATGGAGGTATGAGACCGCAAATATCTGAGAATGATTCCAAGTGTTGGAGAGGGCATTCATTTCTCAAACCGCAAAAAGGGGTCTCTTTCACCATCCGGGTGAATTGAGGATGTATATGATAGGGGTTCGGGGCTATGGGTAGCACTACACCTCCTTGAAATTCTTGGGAACCAGGCGTCCCAAATTGACCAAATAGTTGTTGGTGGTTTTCGTCCATTGGTGGTGTAGGGTGGTTGGAGGTATTTGGTTGTGATGAGGTTTGGGTTGGAATTCTCCGTTTGCTGCGTTGAACCTCAGGGTCGAATGGTTCTAGTTGTTGATTTGATTGACGTGTGCTATATGGCATGCAAACAACACTAGAGACCAAGCGTAAGTACTGACAAGCAGATTATTAGACAATAAAATAAATAAAACTAAAATGAATTACACCAAGAATATAATCTAAACACAACGCCTTGTCCCCGGCAACGGCGCCATTTTGATAGCCGTTCTTTTAGGTCGTTTAACTAAAAGAATAGTTATGCAAACAATATTTATAAAGACCCTAATACTACTACAACTAGTGTAGTGGTAAGTCGGGGATCGAACCACAAGGACAAGGGGCGATAGCTTATAGACTTGATGTAAAGGAGTTATATGGAGATTGGAAAGAATCACACTAATAACAGAAAAGTAAAGCAAGAACTTTAACAATGTTATACTATGAAAAGAAAATGGGGACAGATCAGTTCCACCCTAGGAAGGACAATCGAACTATCAATACGCTAAATTAGGAGAAATCAGTCAACAATGAATCATGACACTCAAGATGACGAGAGGAAGTTTGTGACCCTATAAATCACACGAACAACCTATAATCGCCCTATGTCTCCAAAGGAGTGGCAGGACAAGATTCGCATCGAATATCAATCAATCAACCGTTAACAATCTCAAATCCTAACTCTTCGCATGAAGAACGAGTCAACCTAGGGTTTCACCAATCAAACCCCTAAGAAGACTACTCACACATAGTAATAATAAAAGACATGATTAAAAGCATGAATAGACTGAATGGAAATGAACAAGAGAACGAAAACTAAGAACTATAAACGAACCAACGACTACTCTATCAAAACTGTAAATGAAACAACGATTATAGCTAGAGGAATGAAATCAAGAAAAACAATACTTGAAAGCATTAAAAGAACTAAAACAGAAAAGAAATAATACCTTGCATAAATGAAATTGTATGAACGAAATAGGAACCGAATCCGAAATACAAAGCTTGAAAACGAGAACAACGAAAGCTGTAAATCTAAACTAAGGCATGAAAGAAATGAAAAGCTTTAAAGTGATGTTCTAGGTTGAGGCACAAGAGCTCTCAAAGTAGGCATAAGGTTATGTACAGAGAAAGAGGGTATTTATACCCTAGGGACAAAAGGAGTAAAACCCTAGGAAAAACCCTCGAGCGCCGACTAAAGAAAGAACCAAAATATGCGGGAAAGAAGGCCATTCGGCTGAATGCATAGTGGATTCGGCCGAATGGGTGGCCATTCGGCCGAATGGTGTTGACATTCGCCCAAAACAGAAGCTTGATGATCTTGCGATCTGTCCACCATTCACACGAATGAGTGGAACCATTCGGCCGAATGGGCCTTGATTCGGCCGAATGAGTCTTCATTCGGCTATTCCCGAGAGCTTGATTTATGTACTTGAATCCCTGTCTTCCATTCGACCGAATGGATGTCAGATTCGGTCGAATCTGAACCTAAACCTTGCTGAACAGTTCCTTTGAAGTGCCTAGTGGCTTCTAGAGTTTATGGAATCTTCGAGAGTGGCTTGGAACACATGCCCAAGCTATGATACGCACATTCAAACTCTTGATAGAAGTGTCAAAGCCTCGAACACGTCTCATTTTACCTCGAAATCATCGAGATCACCTGAAATGACCTAAAAACAGCTCGAGGACAAGATCAAGGTAAAATTGAATGTAACATGCATAAAACTAATATAAAAGCACGAAACTCGACACTAAAATGGTTCTTTCTTTAGTCGGCGCTCGAGGGTTTTTCCTAGGGTTTTACTCCTTTTGTCCCTAGGGTATAAATACCCTCTTTCTCTGTACATAACCTTTATGCCTACTTTGAGAGCTTTTGTGCCTCAACTTAGAACATCACTTTAAAGCTTTTCATTTCTTTCATGCATTAATTTAGATTTACAGTTTTCGTTGTTCTCGTTTTCAAGCTTTGTATTTTGGATTCGGTTTCTCTTTCGTTCATACAATTTCATTTATGCAGGGTATTGTTTCTTTTCTGTTTTAGTTCGTTTAATGCTTTCAAGTATTGTTTTTCTTAATTTCATTCCTCTTGCTATTATCATTACTTTGTTTACGGTTTTGATAGGATAGTTTTCGTTCTCTTGTTCATTGCATTCAATTCGTTTATGCTTTCAATCATGTCTTTTATAATTGTTTATGCCCTAGTCGTTATTACTATGTGTGAGTAGTTTTCTTAGGGGTTTGATTGGTGAAACCCTAGGTTGGCTCCTTCTTCATGCGTAGAGTTAGGATTTGAGATTGTTAATGATTGATTGATTGATGTTCGATGCGAATCTTGTCCTGCCACTCCTTTGGAGACATAGGGCGATTATAGGTTTTTCATGTGATTTATAGGGTCACAAACTTCCTCTCGTCATCTTGAGTGTCATGATTCATTATTGACTGATTTCTCCTAATTTAGCGTATTGATAGTTCGATTGTCCTTCCTAGGGTGGAACTGATCCGTCCCCATTTTCCTTCTATAGCATATTATTGTTTTACTTCTTGCTTTACTTTCCTATCATTAGTATAGTTCTATCACATATCCAAATAACTCTTTTACATCAAGTCTAGAAACTATCGCCCCTTGTCCTTGTGGTTCGATCCCCGACTTACCACTACACTAGTTGTAGTAGTATTAGGGTGTTTATAAATTTAGTTTGCATAACTATTCTTTTAGTTAAATGACCTAAAATAACGGTTATCAACGATATTAGTCAATATTGGTCAAATAGGATCAATTTTGGGTTGAAAATGACGTATTTACCCTTGAATATGTCATAAACATTTGAAATACATTTATTTGAGTCAAAGTCGGTCAAATGGGAGAGATTTTGTGTATAAAATGATTTAAACACGTTAAATCAGACGATATGAGTCAATATAGGTCAAATGAGACCACTTTTGGGTAGAAAATGACGTATTTACCATTGAACATGTCATAAAGACTTGAAATACATCGATTTGATTCAAACTCGGTCAAATGGGAGATGTTTTGTGTATAAAATGACCTAAACACTTCGAATCGGACAATATGAGTCAATATAGGTCAATGGGTTCTGTTAAGATTAGAAAATGACTTATTTACCTTTGAACATGTCATAAACACTTGAAATACATCGATTTAAGTCAACTTTGATCAAACGGGAGAGGTTTTGTGTATTAAGTGACCTAACTACTGCGAAACGAACGATATCAGTTAATATTGGTCAAATAGGATCAATTTGGGGTCGAAAATGACGTATTTACCCTTGAACATGTCATGAACACTTGAAATACATTGATTTGAGTCAAACTCGATCAAATGGGAGAGGTTTTGTGTATAAAATGATTTAAACACTTCAAATCAGACGATATGAGTCAATATAGGTCAAATGAGACCACTTTTGTGTAGAAAATGACGAATTTACCATTAAACATGTCATAAAGACTTGAAATACATCGATTTGATTTAAACTCGGTCAAATGGGAGATGTTTTGTGCATAAATTGACCTAAACACTTCGAATCGGACAATATGAGTCAATATAGGTAAATGGGTTCTGTTAAGATTAGAAAATGACTTATTTACTCTTGAATATGTAATAAACACTTGAAATTCATTGATTTGAGTCAAACTCGGTCAAATTGGAGAGATTTTGTGTATAAAATGATTTAAACACTTTAAATCAGACGATATGAGTCAATATAGGTCAAATGCGACCACTTTTGGGTAGAAAATGACGTATTTACCATTGAACATGTCATAAAGACTTGAAATACATCGATTTGATTCAAACTCGGTCAATTGGGAGATATTTTGTGTATAAGATGACCTAAACACTTCGAATCAGACAATATGAGTCAATATAGGTCAATGGGTTCTATTAAGATTAGAAAATGAATTATTTACCTTTGAACATGTCATAAACACTTGAAATACATCGATTTGAGTCAACTTCGATCAAATGGGAGAGGTTTTGTGTATTAAGTGACCTAACCACTTTGAAACGTACGATATTAGTCAATATTGGTCAAATAGGATAAATTTTGGGTCGAAAATGACGTATTTACCATTGAACATGTCATAAACACTTCAAATACATTGATTTGAGTCAAATTCAGTCAAATGGGAGAGATTTTGTGTATAAATGATTTAAACACTTTAAATCAGACGATATGAGTCAATATAGGTCAAATGAGACCACTTTTGGGTAGAAAATAACGTATTTACCATTGAACATGTCATAAAGAGTTGAAATACATCGATTTGATTCAAACTCGGTCAAATGGGTGATGTTTTGTGTATAAAATAACCTAAACACTTCGAATCGGACAATATGAGTCAATATAGGTCAAATGGGTTCTGTTATGATTAGTAAATGACTTATTTACCCTTGGACATGTCATAAAAACATGAAATACATCAATTTGAGTCAAATCGGTAAAACGGGAGAGGTTTTGTGTATTAAGTGACCTAACCACTTCGAAACGAACGATATTAGTCAATATTGGTCAAATAGGATCAATTTTTATTCGAAATTGACGTATTTACCCTTGAACATGTCATAAACAATTGAAATACATTGATTTCAGTCAAACTTGGTCAAATGGGAGAGATTTTATGTATAAAATGATTTAAACACTTTAATTCAGACGATATGAGTCAATATAGGTCAAATGAGACCTCTTTTGGGTAGAAAATAACGTATTTACCATTGAACATGTCATAAAGACTTGAAATACATCAATTTGATTCAAACTCGGTCAAATGGGTGATGTTTTGTGTATAAAATAACCTAAACACTTCGAATCGGACAATATGATTCAATATAGGTCAAATGGGTTTCTGTTATGATTAGTAAGTGACTTATTTACCCTTGGACATGTCATAAAAACTTGAAATACATCGATTTGAGTCAAAATCGGTCAAACGGGAGAGGTTTTGTGTATTAAGTGACCTAACCACTTCGAAACGAACAATATTAGTCAATATTGGTCAAATAGGATCAATTTTTGGTCGAAAATGACGTATTTACCCTTGAACATGTCATAAACAATTGAAATACATTGATTTGAGTCAAACTCGGTCAAATGGGAGAGATTTTATGTATAAAATGATTTAAACACTTTAAATCAGACGATATGAGTCAATATAGGTCAAATGAGACCACTTTTGGGTAGAAAATAACGTATTGACCATTGAAAATGTTATTAAAACTTGAAATACAATTTGATTCAAACTCGGTCAAATGGGTGATGTTTTGTGTATAAAATAACCTAAACACTTCGAATCGGACAATATGATTCAATATAGGTCAAATGGGTTTCTGTTATGATTAGTAAATGACTTATTTACCCTTGGACATGTCATAAAAACTTGAAATACATCGATTTGAGTCAAAATCGGTCAAACGGGAGAGGTTTTGTGTATTAAGTGACCTAACCACTTCGAAACGAACAATATTAGTCAATATTGGTCAAATAGGATCAATTTTTGGTCGAAAATGACGTATTTACCCTTGAACATGTCATAAACACTTGAAATACATTTATTTGAGTCAAACTCGGTCAAATGGGAGAGGTTTTGTGTATAAAATGATTTAAACACTTCAAATTGAAAGATATGAGTCAATATAGGTCAAATGGGATCCGTTTTAGGTAGAATATGACGTATTTACCCTTGAACTTGTCATAAACACTTGAAATACATCGATTTGAGTCAAACTCTATCAAAGGGGAGAGGTTTTGTATATAAAATGACATAAACACTTCGAATCGGACAATATGAGTCAATATAGATCAAACGGGATCTGTTATGATTTGAAAATGACGTATTTACCCTTGAACATGTCATAAACACTTGAAATACATCGATTTGAGTCACCTTCAATCAAACGGGAGAGGTTTTTGTGTATTCAATGACCTAACCACTTTGAAACAAACGATATTAGTCACTATTGGTCAAATAGGATCAATTTTGGGTTGAAAATGACGTATTTACCCTTGAACATGTCATAAACACTTGAAATACATCTATTTAAGTCAAATTCGGTCAAATAGGAGAGGTTTTGTGTGTAAAATGATTTAAACACTTCAAATCGGATGATTTTAGTCAATATTGGTCAAATAGGATTAATTTTGGGTCAAAAATGACGTATTTATCTTGAACATGTCATAAACACTTGAAATACATCGATTTGAGTCAAACTCGATCAAATGGAAGAGGTTTTGTATATAAAAAGACATAAACACTTCGAATCGAACAATATGAGTCAATATAAGTCAAATGGGATCTGTTATGATTAGAAAATGACGTATTTACCCTTGAACAAAACATAAACACTTGAAATACATCGATTTGAGACAACTTCGATCAAACGGGAGAGCTTTTGTGTATTAAATGACCTAACCACTTCGAATCGAACGATATTAGTCAATATTGGTCAAATGGGATCTGTTATGATTAGAAAATGACGTATTTACCCTTGAACATGTCATAAACACTTGATATACATCGATTTGAGTCAAATTCAATCAAACGGGAGAGGTTTTGTGTATTCAATGACCTAACCACTTCGAAACGAACGATATTAGTCAACATTGGTCAAATAGGATCAATTTTGGGTCGAAAATGACGTATTTCCCCTTGAACATGTCATAAACACTTAAAATACTTCTATTTAAGTCAAACTCAGTCAAATGGGAGAGGTTTTGTGTATAAAATGATTTAAACACTTCAAATCGGATGATATTAGTCAATATAGGTAAAATGGGATTAGTTTTGGGTAGAAAATGACGTATTTACCCTTGACCTTGTCATAAACACTTGAAATACATCGATTTGAGTCAAACTCGATCAAATGGAAGAGGTTTTGTATATAAAAAGACATAAACACCTCGAATCGAACAATATGAGTCAATATAAGTCAAATGGGATCTATTATGATTAGAAAATGACGTATTTACCCTTGAACATAACATAAACACTTGAAATACATCGATTTGAGACAACTTCGATCAAACGGGAGAGCTTTTGTGTATTAAATTACCTAACCACTTCGAATCGAACGATATTAGTCAATATTGGTCAAATGGGATCTGTTATGATTAGAAAATGACGTATTTACCCTTGAACATGTCATAAACACTTGATATACATCGATTTGAGTCAAATTCAATCAAACGAGAGAGGTTTTGTGTATTCAATGACCTAACCACTTCAAATCGAACGATATTAGTCAATATTGGTCAAATAGGATCAATTTTGGGTCGAAAATGATGTATTTACCCTTGAACATGTCATAAGCACTTGAAATACATTTATTTGAGGCAAACTCGGTCAAATGGGAGAGGTTTTGTCTATAAAATGATTTAAACACTTCAAATCAGATGATATGAGTCAATATAGGTATAATGGGATCAGTTTTGGGTAGAAAATGACGTATTTACCCTTGAACTTGTCATAAACAATTGAAATACATCGATTTGAGTCAAATTCGATCTAATGGGAGAGGTTTTGTATATAAAATGACATAAACACTTCGAATCGGACAATATGAGTCAACTTCGATCAAACGGGAGAGCTGTTGTGTATTAAATGACCTAACCACTTCGAATCGAACGATATTAGTCAATATTGGTAAATAAGGATCAATTTTGGGTCAAAAATGATGTATTTACCCTTGAACATGTCATAAACACTTAAAATACATTGATTTTAGTCAAACTCAGTCAAATGGGAGAGATTTTGTGTGTAAAATGATTTAAACACTTTAAATCAGACGATATGAGTCAATATAGGTTAAATGAGATAACTTTTCGGTAGAAAATGACGTATTTACCATTAAACATGTCATAAAGACTTGAAATACATCGATTTCATTCAAACTCGGTCAAATGGGAGATGTTTTGTGTATAAAATGACCTAAACACTTTGAATCGAACAATATGAGTCAACATTGGTCAAATGGGTTTTATTACGATTAGTAAATGACTTATTTACCCTTGGACATGTCATAAACACTTGAAATACATCGATTTGAATCAAACTCGGTCAAACGGAAGAGGTTTTGTGTATTAAGTTACCTAACCACTTCAAAACGAACGATATTAGTCAATATTGGTCAAATAGGATCAATTTTGGGTCAAAAATGACGTATTTACCCTTGAACATGTCATAAACCCTTGAAATACATTGATTTGAGTCAAACTCGGTCAAATGGGGAGATTTTGTGTATAAAATTATTTAATCTCTTTAAATCAGACGATATGAGTCAAAATAGGTCATATGAGACCACTTTTGGGTAGAAAATGACGTATTTACCATTGAACATGTCATAAAGACTTGAAATACATCGATTTGATTCAAACTGGGTCAAATGGGAGATGTTTTGTGTATAAAATGACCTAAACACTTCGAATCGGACAATATAAGTCAATATAGGTCAAATGGGTTCTGTTAGGATTAGTAAATGACTTATTTACCCTTGGACATGTCATAAAAACTTGAAATACATCGATTTGAGTCAACTTCGATTAAACGGGAGAGGTTTTGTGTATTAAATGACCTAACCACTTCGAATCGAACGGTATTAGTCAATATTGGTCAAATAGGATCAATTTTGGGTCGAAAGTGACGTATTTACCCTTGAACATGTCATTAACACTTGAAATACATTTATTTGAGTCAAACTCGGTCAAATAGGAGAGGTTTTGTGTATAAAATGATATAAGCACTTCAAATCAGACGATATGAGTCAATATAGGTCAAATGAGACCACTTTTGGGTAGAAAATGACGTATTTACCCTTGAACATGTCATAAAGACTTGAAATACATCGACTTGATACAAACTCGGTCAAATGGGAGATGTATTGTGTATAAAATGACCTAAACACTTTGAATTGGACAATATGAGTCAATATAGGTCAAATAGGTTCTGTTATAATTAGAAAATGACTTATTTACCCTTGAACATGTCATACACACTTGAAATACATCGATTTGAGTCAACTTCGATCAAACGGGAGAGGTTTTGTGTATTAAGTGACCTAAGCACTTCGAAACGAACGATATTAGTCAAGATTGGTCAAATAGGATCAATTTTGGGTCGAAAATGACGTATTTACCCTTGAACATGTCATAAACACTTGAAATACATTGATTTGAGTCAAACTCGGTCAAATGGGAGAGATTTTGTGTATAAATTTATTTAATCACTTTAAATCAGACGATATGAGTCAAAATAGGTCAAATGAGACCACTTTTGGGTAGAAAATGACGTATTTACCATTAAACATGTCATAAAGACTTGAAATACATCGATTTGATTCAAACTGGGTCAAATGGGAGATGTTTTGTGTATAAAATGACCTAAACACTTCGAATCAGACAATATGAGTCAATATAGGTCAAATAGGTTCTGTAATGATTAGTAAATGACTTATTTACCCTTGGACATGTCATAAAAACTGGAAATACATCGATTTGAGTCAAACTCGGTCAAACGAGAGAGGTTTTGTGTATTAAGTGACCTAACCACTTCGAAACGAACGATATTAGTCAATATTGGTCAAATAGGATCAATTTTGGGTCGAAAATGACGTATTTACCCTTGAACATGTCAGAAACACTTGAAATACATTTATTTGAGTCAAACTCGATCAAATGGGAGAGGTTTTGTGTATAAAATGTTTTAAACACTTCAAATCAAACGAATGAGTCAATATAGGTCAAATGAGACCACTTTTGTGTAGAAAATGATGAATGTACGATTGAACATGTCATAAAGACTTGAAATACATCGATTTGATTCAAACTCGGTCAAATGGGTGATGTTTTGTGTATAAAATGACCTAAACACTTCGAATCGGACAATATGAGTCAATATAGGTCAAATGGGTTCGGTTATGATTAGAAAATGACTTATTTACCCTTGAACATGTCATAAACACTTGAAATACATCGATTTGAGTCAAACTCGGTCAAACGGGAGAGGTTTTGTGTATTAAGTGACCTAACCACTTCAAAACAAACGATATTAGTCAATATTGGTCAAATAGGATCAATTTTGGGTCGAAAATGACGTATTTACCCTTGAACATGTCAGAAACAATTGAAATACATTTATTTGAGTCAAACTCGGTCAAATGGGAGAGGTTTTGTATATAAAATGATTTAAACACTTTAAATCAGACGATATGAGTCAATATAGGTCAAATGAGACCACTTTTGGGTAGAAAATGACGTATTTACCCTTGAACTTGTCATAAACACTTGAAATACATCGATTGTGTAGGATCGGGATAATCTAATTTAAAACTAACAGAAATTTAAAACGAAATACTTAAACGAAATACTTAAAAGATGTTAATGAAATTCAAAACGAAATTAAAAACTGAAGACGTAGTAATATACAAACTGTTATTAAAAAACTTTTAATATACTGACAAAGATTTGAGCACTGCTCAAGGCAGGGAATACTTTTCTTACTGAGCTTTTATTGAGAACTAGAACTAAGGCTGATAAGCCAAGCCTGCCTCTCAACTGAGATGGGAGAAGGCTATTTATAGAAGGGAAAAGGAACTATTACAAAAATAACTTTGAACAATCTGCTGCCAAGTGTGCGGTAGATCTTCTGCCGACACTTATGCTTTTGCTTTTTGTACTGTGTTGCTTTTGAATTTTTGCTTTTGCTTTTTGAAATATTCTGCCGACACTATTCATTGCTTGACATTTCTGGTGTGGTGTTGTCTTTTCATTCCAGCTGCAGTTTTGAATTAATACTCATCTTCATCTTCATCTATTTCACTTTCGTCTTCTACTGGAATTGTACGAATTATTGAATCATCTTGAAGTTTGTGGGAAATTCGGGCCAGCTCCTTATCAACAGTGATTTCAATAAGTGAATTTTCTCGGACTGGTCGTTCGGTAGAATACCTAATAGCACCAAGGAGAACTAATTCCTTAAACTCATCATGTGACTGGGAAGTAGACCATCGACATTTTCCCGGATGAATTTGACGTCCACAGTTTGGACATCGGCCAAAATGCCTTGTCCTTCGTTTGATAGCGCTTTTTGATAATCCTTGAAAGGGTGGTTTTATTCATTGCGACGCCATTGTTTTCTAACCTCATTGCAACGCGAGAAGATTTCACGCCTAAGATCTGAGGGAAGCTCAGGTTTAGCGAAGTAAAGGGTACATAAAAGATTAAAACAAAAGGAGTGCATAATTACAATAAGTCTTCGTGTTTTGGCTGTAGACTTTTCATTCGCGGCCAAACGTATAAATAGAGAAAATAATATTTTTCGTATTTTTCGTATTTTCCTCTCTTCTTTATTTTTATTTTTATTTTTATTTTTTTTTATTTTTTTTTTTTTTTTAACCCTCGAAAGGATATTGAGAGCAAGGACCATTGAATGGGTCAAAAGCTGTTTCGGAGCCTGAGCAATCAGACTCTTCGTCCTCAGAGGATTTTGAACTAGTTGAACCTTTGATGATTCTTCTGGCAAAGTCTGGATCTGAACAAAGCTTTTCTAGTGCTTCTTTTTGAATAGGAGTCAGGGTTTTGTAAGAGGAAGAAGTTTTTTTCTCTTCTTCGTGAGGAAGAAGAGGCGGCTGTTTTTGAAACTTGATGGATCGCCCATTCAAGTTTTTTACCAGTTTGAATGAAGTCTTTCACATTTACAGGGGAGCAAAGTTCTAAACAGAATTTCTCCCACCATTTAACCTTGAATTCTCGGACTAACATCCAAGGGTATGGAGAAGGGAGTTGTGGTTTTAGACTATAACTGTAGCAAAGTATCCAAGGGATTTTGAACTCAGCATAGAAGAGAAGGGGATTCATGAATTTTTCTGATTTTGAGGCTGCTGAAAATGTTTGGAATCCTTCAATACAAGGAGGAGGAAGGATTTCTTGAACTGGTCCATAAAAGTGCCACCATTGGAAAAACCATAATGGTATTTGTTCTTTTAGGAAAAACTTATCAAATGAGAAGAACCATGAGTGATTAAAAGCCTGAAGGAGGAAGGCTCTTGACCAGGCCATTTTGTAATCAAAATATGAGTAGGTTTGAGGAAAAAAGGTTTTTAAAAGTGATTTTTCAACATAAGGACTTAACCATTCGGATTGGTTAACAATCCTTTTGATGATACCTTTTGAATAGATAATATTTTCGGTCGGGGATTTAACATGTTGAATTTCACAGGAATTTGAATCAATTAATATGAATTCATAAAATCTTTGAGTTTTTGCGGGGTTTTCAGGAAACCATTCACATCCTTCTGAGAAGGATCGCCTATTGAAGGCTTTTATGGTATCTGGGTTTTGTGGGGAAGAGAATTTTGTAAGGTGAATGGCTTCATTGGCTTCTTTGGTGAAATAAGCTGATTTTGGGTTTTTTGAGTCTGTTTTTGAAGGGGTTGCATTTGTAGGCGGGTTTTGAACAATTTGAGAACAGGCTAGTGGTGGAAAGTTTTGTAAACTAGCAAATTGGTTCGTAGTTGTAAAATTTTTTGAATCTGAAGGTAAGTCTTTTGGAGGTTTCATCTCATAATCATCTGCTGACTGAAACCCTTTGAGTTTGTCAGATTTCTTCTTATGAGACATTTTGATGTCCTTGTAAGAATTCTCTGGTAAGAAAATCAGGAAGATAATTATTTTCGCCTTTGATGTGCTCTATTTGAAAATCAAATATAGATAAAATAGCTTGCCATCGGGCAAAAATTTGTTTTGAAACAATATTTTTGACATCTTTTTCCAAAACTTCTTTAGCAGATTTGCAATCAATGTGAATAAGAAATTTTTTATTGTATAAATCGCTTTGAAATTTTGAAACACATAAAATAATTGATAGAACTTCTTTTTTAATAGTAGAATAATTCTTTTGAGGACCTAACCAGACTCCGGAATGGAACCGTACTAGTTGTTCTAGACCATCTACCTTTTGTTTGAGTATGCCACCATAGCCTACGTCTGAAGCATCTGTTTCAACTATCATGTATGCAGATGGATTAGGTATGCAAAGACAGGGTAATGATTTTATCTTTTCTTTGAGGGTCTTGACGATTTCAGTATGTTCTTTTGACCAAGCAGGGGGATTTTTTTGTAATCTTTGAAATAAGGGAGCACATAATTGACGAAGGTTAGGGAAAAAATCTGAAACATAATTCAGACATCCTAAAAATCTTTGAAGTTGGGTTTTCTCTTTAAGCGCATTAGGAAATTTTGAGGCAAACTCTATGGATCTATTAATGGGTTTAATGGTTCCTCTGAATATATCATGGCCAAGGAATCTAATTTTTGTTTGGAAAAGTTTCATTTTTGAGCTTGAAACAACTAAACCATTCTTTTCTATTATTTGTAAAAAAGATAATAAATGTTTGAAATGTTGATCTAAACTATTAGAGAAAACTAAAACATCATCTATGTAAACTATTATGAATGGGAATGGGTTGAGAATATCATTCATAATATGTTGGAATTCAGAAGGAGCATTCTTCAAACCAAAAGGCATGACATTCCATTCATAGTGACCAAAGGGTACTGTGAAAGCTGTTTTGTACCTATCTTGTTCGTCAATTTGAATTTGCCAAAATCCTGATTTCATATCAAATTTTGAAAAGATCTTAGCATTAAAGAGTCTATTTAAAAGATCTCTTTTGTTAGGAATAGGGTATCTAATCCATTGGAGAACTTTGTTTAAGGGTTTGTAATTTATTATTAATCTAGGAACTCCTCGCTCTTTCTCAGCTGCATTCATTACATAAAATGTTGCACAACTCCAAGGAGATTTAGAAGGTCGAATAAGCTTTTTATCCAACAGAACTTGAATCTCCTTTTTACAGAATTCTACTAATTCAGCATTCATCTGAATGGGTCTTGCTTTTGTAGGGATATTTGCTTCAGTGAAATCTTTTTCACAAGGAAGGGTGACAATATGCTTTTTTCTATTCCAAAAGGCATTAGGAATTTCTGCATAGACCTTTAGTTTGAAAGTTTTTTCGAGGTCTAGAATCTTTTGTTGAATAGAAGGCTGTCGAAGCTGTTCCTCTATTTGTTGGTGGATAACCTCAGTTTTGAGGGTAGCAATTAAATATTGCTTGTTATGGATTGTGTTTAATTTCTGAAAAACTGATGAATTTTGTAAGAGGTTTATATCTTTTTGAATCATAGGAGTGAGGAATTTAAAGGAGATTTGCTTACCTAAGATATTGGTATGAACTCCTATATTGTCCACCTTAAAAGGATAGATTTGAGTTAGAAAAGGGGTTCTAAGGATTATTTCTTCCTTAATATCCTTGACAACTATGAAAGTATTTTTGAATTTATAGTCGTTATTGACTATATTAGCTCTTGGAACCTTGAATTTGGTATTCATAGGAGAGCTATTAGCACTAAGTAACTTTGTGCTAGTCTTCTCATAGAATTTTGGTGGGATGATTCCTTCTTTGATACAATTCTGATCAGCACCACTATCTATAAGGGCATTAAAGTTTTGTTTAAAATCACCGATTTGGAAGGTGACCTTTGAGTACCATTTTTGAAAATTGATTTTATTAATGAGAGAAACAAATCCTGTTTCTTCCTGAGTATCAACAATCTCCTCATAGGTTATATTCTGAGTTGATTCTTCTTCTAAGATTGTTATACGAGTTTTGATCTCTAATTCATTAATTTGTAAGGCTAAAAGGTCATTTTTGAGTTCATTGACCTGGGTTTTTAAGAGGTTGATTTCTGACTGGAGATCATTAACAGAATCTCTTTTAAAAGTATTCTTGGAAGGTGACGTAAGGAGGATGCTATTTTTTGTGTATTCTGGATTTGAATATTTCTCCAGTAGTATGAAGGGTTTGGTTGGTGAAATTATTTTGATTGTAAACCTTAATAATATCTTCCACCTTAGTTGGGTCATCTTTCTGATTATATCTTCCCTTTTTAAGAGGGCAGGTAGGTATTTGATTTTCTCCACTAGGAATTATTATGGGAGAAAAGGGTGGATGAACAGTATTAATAGTTGATCCATCCTCTAACTGCCAATTTCTCCTTAAAGTGGTTTGGGTTTGAATATAGTGTTGGGTAAAAGGTTCATTTATACCTTTATCTTCACAAAATGAGGTAAACCATATGAAAAAGGGAATATTTAATTGGAGACGATTCATGTCTCTATACCAGATTTCTCTGATCTGATTCCTTAAGGGCTCATCAAAAGACATAAACCATTTTCGCTTTTGAGTATTTTCTTTTGATTCGAAATCTCTTCTCAAGAAATCCTTATCAATTTGAAAACCGTCCTTAGTGATGGTGTTTATAGTATTAAAATTTTGCATATCTGAAGCTATAGGTGATTGGGGAGGAGAAACAGAGGAAAATTGATATTCTGGAATTGGAGATTTGTAATGGACTTTGAAGGTATCTTCTTGAGTTCTTGAAGATTCTGACATTTCTGGTTGGTATTTGGCAGGAATAGAAAACGATCTTCTAGCCATATTAATGGAAGAGCTAGGTCTTGGTTCTCTAAATGAGCCAAATCTAAGAATTACTTTAGTCAAATCCTCTACTATTTGATCTATGTCTTGTTTCAGACATTTATTTGGCATTGGATTAGGAAATTGTAAAATTTCAGGAATAGTAATTTAATCCCAAGCTAATTTCTTAGCTGAAGTGACCAGGGATTTAGTTTCACCAGCATGGACTTCTATGAAAACAGTCTCTCCTTTAGAAGAGGGAACATGAATAAATTTTGGATTCACAGTGGTGTTCATCAACCTAAAATATATCCTAAAAACTATTGCAAAGTTTTTAGCAAATTCTTTGAATTTATTTTCTATAACATGAATTTCTAAGATTAATGACTCTAGAGCTAATGGATCCTTTAGATCTATAGTAAAATCAGGAAAGCAATTAAAATATATGGGTCCATTGCAGACATTAGTTTGAACTACAGCTAACAATGAATCTTTATAGGTTTTGAGACGATTATCTCTTAAAGCTAGGAATATAGGGCAATCAACACCTTTATGAACTAAAGGCTTAACAGCTATTTGAACTAGACCAAAATGAATGAAACGATAATTATGAGCAAGATATGTTTCAACTGCTGTATTTGATAATAAATACATAGTTTCAATATCTTGTTGAATACTCCTAGTTTCTTCATGAGTTTTAATGCTAAATGCAGTTTTGAATTCCAAACGACCTATCTTATATAACTGAGTAGGATCTTCTTTTGGAATATTCCAATTTGAGAAATCAACAGGTATATGAGTTTCTTGACTTTGAATTATATCAGTCTTAGAAAATCCTAATCTAGCAACTCTTCTTAACCAAGAGGCCATGGATTAAGGGTATATAATAAGTAATATCTATGCTAATTGGGAACAGTGGGACCACCAATCGGGAGCACCTACTCACTGAGGTTCACCAACGGATTTACAGGCTTGGCTTATCAGCCTTAGTTCTAGTTCTCAATAAAAGCTCTGTAAGAAAAGTATTCCCTGCCTTGAGCAGTGCTCAAATCTTTGCAAGTATTTTAAAAGTTTTTTAATAACAGTTTGTATATTACTACGTCTTAAGTTTTTAATTTCGTTTAAGTATTTCGTTTTAAATTTCTGTTAGTTTTAAATTAGATTATCCCGATCTTACACCCTTTGAATTAGAGCTAATAGATTATTGGATATTTATTAAGTAAGTTTATACCTAGAACCTCTCCCATTTGACCGAGTTTGACTCAAATCGATGTATTTCAAGTGTTCATGACATGTTGAAGGGTAAATACGGCATTTTGTACCCAAAACTGATCACATTTAATCTAGATTGACACATATCGTCTGATTCGAAGTGTATAAGTCATTTTATACCCAGATTTTCTCTCATTTGACCGAGTTTGACTCAATTCGATATATTTCAAGTGGTTATGACATGATCAAGGGTAAATACGTCATTTTCTACACAAAGCTGATCTCCCATTTGACTTTTATTGACTCGTATCGTCTGATTCGAAGTGTTTAAGTTATTTTAAACCCATAACCTCTCCCATTTGACCGAGTTTGACTCAATTCGATGTATTTCAAGTGTTTATGACATGTTCAAGGGTATATACTTCATTTTCTACCCAAAACTGATCCCGTTTGACTTATATTGACTTATATCGTCTAATTCGAAGTGTTTAAGACATTTTATACCCAGAACTACTTCCATTTGACCGAGTTTGATTCAAATCGATGTATTTCAAGTGTTTAAGACATTTTCAAGGGTAAATACGTCATTTTCTACCCAAACTCGATCCTATCTAACCTATATTGACCTTTTTGTCCTATTTAAAGTGTTTAGGTCATTATTACACAAAACCTCTCTCATTTGACCGAGTTTGACTGAAATCGATGTATTTCAAGTGTTTACGACATTTTCAAGGGTAAATACGTCATTTTCTACCCAAACTTGATCCTATTTAACCTATATTGACTTTTTTGTCCTATTCAAAGTGTTTAGGTCATTAATACACAAAACCCCTATCATTTGACCGAGTTTGACTCAAATCGATCTAGATCAAGTGTTTATGACATGTGCAAAGGTAAATACGTCATTTTCTATAAAAAAAAAATGATCCCATTTTACATATAATAACTCATATCGACCAATTCAAAGTGTTCAAGACATTTTATACCTAGAACCTCTCGCATTTGACCGAGTTTGACTAGAATTGATTTATTTTAAGGGTTTATGACATGCTCAAGGGTAAATACGTCATTTTGTACAAAAAAATGATCCCATTTGACCTATATTGTCTCTATCGTCCGATTCGAATTGTTTAATTCATTTTATACCCAGATCTCTCCCATTTTACCAAGTCTAACTCAAATCGATGTATTTCAAGTGTTTATGACATTTTCAAGGGTAAATACGTCATATTTTACAAAAAATTCATCCCATTTGACCTATATTGCCTCTATCGTTCGCTTTGAACTATTTAAGTCATTTTATACCTAGAACCTCTACCATTTGACCGAGTTTGACTCAAATCGATGTATTTCAAGTGGTCATGACATAATGAAGGGTAAATACGTCATTTTGTACCCAAAACTGATCGCATTTAATCTAGATTGACTCATATCGCCCAATTCGAAGTGTATAAGTTTTTTATACCCAGATTTTCTCTCATTTGACCGAGTTTGACTCAATTCGATGTATTTCAAGTGGTTATGACATGATCAACGGTAAATACGTCATTTTCTACACAAAGCTGATCTCCCATTTGACTTTTATTGACTCATATCGTCTGATTCGAAGTGTTTAAGTTTTTTTAAACCCATAACCTCTCCCTTTTGACCGGGTTTGACTCAATTCGATGTATTTCAAGTGTTTATGACATGTTCAAGTGTATATACGTCATTTTCTACCCAAAACTGATCCCATTTGACTTATATTGACTCATATCGTCTGATTCGTAGTGTTTATGACATTTTATTCCCAGAACTTCTCCCATTTGACCGAGTTTGATTGAAATCAATGTATTTCAAGTGTTTATGACATTTTCAAGGGTAAATACGTCATTTTCTACCGAAACTT
Source organism: Dysphania ambrosioides (assembly GCA_026401315.1). Lineage (NCBI taxonomy): Eukaryota > Viridiplantae > Streptophyta > Magnoliopsida > Caryophyllales > Amaranthaceae > Dysphania > Dysphania ambrosioides. The sequence continues at coordinate 11,299,537 of CM048662.1, forward strand.
GATCCTATTTAACCTATATTGACTTTTTTGTCCTATTCAAAGTGTTTAGGTCATTAATACACAAAACCTCTCTCATTTGACCGAGTTTGACTCAAATCGATGTATTTCAAGTGTTTACGACATTTTCAAGGGTAAATACGTCATTTTCTACCCAAACTTAATCCTATTTAACCAATATTGACTTTAATGTCCTATTCATAGTGTTTAGGTCATTAATACACAAAACCCCTCTCATTTGACCGAGTTTGACTCAAATCAATCTAGTTCAAGTGTTTATGACATGTTCAAGGGTAAATACGCCATTTTCTATAAAAAATGATCCCATTTGACATATATTAACTCATATCGTCCGATTCAAACCCCTCTCATTTGACCGAGTTTGACTAAAATTGATTTATTTCAAGGGTTTATGACATGATCAAGGGTAAATACGTCATTTTCTACACAAAGCTGATCCCATTTGACTTTTATTGACTCATATCATCTGATTCGAAGTGTTTAAGTTATTTTAAACCCATAATCCCTCCTATTTTACCGAGTTTGACTCAATTCGATTTATTTCAAGTGTTTATGATATGTTCAAGGGTATATACGTCATTTTCTACCCAAAACTGATCCCATTTGACTTATGTTGGCTCATATTGTCTAATTCGAAGTGTTTAAGACATTTTATACCCAGAACTTCTTCCCTTTGACCGAGTTTGATTCAAATCGATGTATTTTAAGTGTTTATGACATTTTCAAGGGTAAATATGTCATTTTCTACCCAAACTTGATCCTATTTAACCTATATTGCCTTTTTTGTCCTATTCAAAGTGTTTAGGTCATTAATACACAAAACCCCTCTCATTTGACCGAGTTTGACTCAAATCGATCTAGTTCAAGTGTTTATGACATGTTCAAGGGTAAATACGTCATTTTCTAGAAAAAAAATGATCCCATTTGACCGAGTTTGACTAGAATTGATTAATTTCAAGGGTTTATGACATGTTCAAGTGTAAATACGTCAATTTCTAAAAAAAAATGATCCCATTTGACCTATGTTGGCTCATATCGTCCGATTCAAATTGTTTAATTCATTTTATACCCAGATATCTCCCATTTTACCGAGTCTGCCTCAAATCGATGTATTTCAAGTGTTTATGACATGTTCATGGGTAAATACATCATATTTTACAAAAAATTGATCCCATTTGACATATATTGCCTCTATCGTCTCCTTTGAAGTGTTTAAGTCATTTTATACCTAGAACCTCTCCTATTTGACCGAGGTTGACTCAAATCGATGTATTTCAAGTGTTCATGACATGTTGAAGGGTTAAGACGTCATTTTGTACCCAAAACTGATCGCATTTAATCTAGATTGACTCATATCGCCCGATTCAAAGTGTATAAGTTTTTTATACCCAGATTTTCTCTCATTTGACCGAGTTTGACTCAATTCAATGTATTTCAAGTGGTTATGACATGATCAAGGGTAAATACTTCATTTTCTACACAAAGCTGATCCCATTTGACTTTTCTTGACTCATATCGTCTAATTCCAAGTGTTTAAGTTATTTTAAACCCATAACCTTTCCCATTTGACCGAGTTTGACTCAATTCGATGTATTTCAAGTGTTTATGACATGTTCAAGGGTATATACTTCATTTTCTACCCAAAACTGATCCCATTTGACTTATGTTGACTCATATCGTCCAATTCAAAGTGTTCAAGTCATTTTATACCTAGAACCTCTCCCATTTGACCGAGTTTGACTAGAATTGATTTATTTCAAGTGTTTATGACATGTTCAAGGGTAAATACGTAAATTTCTACAAAAAAAATGATCCCATTTGACCTGTATTGACTCATATCGTCCGATTCAAATTGTTTAATTCATTTTATAACCATATCTCTCCCATTTTACCGAGTTTGACTCAAATCGATGTATTTCAAGTGTTTATGACATGTCCAAGGGTAAATACGTCATATTTTACAAAAAAATTGATCCCATTTGACCTATACTGCCTCTATCGTTTGCTTTGAAGTGTTTAAGTCATTTTATACCTAGAACCTCTTCTATTTGACCGAGGTTGACTCAAATCGATGTATTTCAAGTGTTCATGACATGTTGAAGGGTAAGTACGTCATTTTGTACCCAAAATTGATCGCATTTAATCTAGATTGACTCATATTGTCCGATTCGAAGTGTATAAGTTTTTTGTACCCAGATTTTCTCTCATTTGACCGAGTTTGACTCAATTCGATATATTCAAGTGGTTATGACATGATCAAGTGTAAATACGTCATTTTCTACACAAAGCTGATCCCATTTGACTTTAATTGACTCATATCGTCTGATTCCAAGTGTTTAAGTTATTTTAAACCCATAACCTCTCCCATTTGACCGAGTTTGACTCAATTCGATGTATTTCAAGTGTTTATGACATGTTCAAGGGAATATACGTCATTTTCTACCCAAAACTGATCCCATTTGACTTATGTTGACTCATATTGTCTGATTCGAAGTGTTTAAGACATTTTATACCCAGAACTTCTCCCATTTGACCGAGTTTGATTCAAATCGATGTATTTCAAGTGTTTATGACATTTTCAAGGGTAAAAACGTCATTTCCTACCCAAACTTGATCCTATTTAACCTATATTGCCTTTTTTGTCCTATTCAAAGTGTTTAGGTCATTAATACACAAAACCCCTCTCATTTGACCGAGTTTGACTCAATTCGATGTATTTCAAGTGTTTATAACATGTTCAAGGGTATATACTTCATTTTCTACCCAAAACTGATCCCATTTGACTTATGTTGACTCATATCGTCCAATTCAAAGTGTTCAAGTCATTTTATACCTAGAACCTCTCCCATTTGACCGAGTTTGACTAGAATTGATTTATTTCAAGTGTTTATGACATGTTCAAGGGTAAATACGTAAATTTCTACAAAAAAAATGATCCCATTTGACCTATATTGACTCATATCGTCCGATTCAAATTGTTTAATTCATTTTATAACCAGATCTCTCCCATTTTACCGAGTTTGACTCAAATCGATGTATTTCAAGTGTTTATGACATGTCCAAGGGTAAATACGTCATATTTTACAAAAAAATTGATCCCATTTGACCTATACTGCCTCTATCGTTTGCTTTGAAGTGTTTAAGTCATTTTATACCTAGAACCTCTTCTATTTGACCGAGGTTGACTCAAATCGATGTATTTCAAGTGTTCATGACATGTTGAAGGGTAAATACGTCATTTTGTACCCAAAACTGATCGCATTTAATCTAGATTGACTCATATCGCCCGATTCGAAGTGTATAAGTTTTTTGTGCCCAGATTTTCTCTCATTTGACCGAGTTTGACTCAATTCGATGTATTTCAAGTGGTTATGACATGATCAAGTGTAAATACGTCATTTTCTACACAAAGCTGATCCCATTTGACTTTAATTGACTCATATCGTCTGATTCCAAGTGTTTAAGTTATTTTAAACCCATAACCTCTCCCATTTGACCGAGTTTGACTCAATTCGATGTATTTCAAGTGTTTATGACATGTTCAAGGGAATATACGTCATTTTCTACCCAAAACTAATCCCATTTGACTTATGTTGACTCATATCGTCTGATTCGAAGTGTTTAAGACATTTTATACCCAGAACTTCTCCCATTTGACCGAGTTTGATTCAAATCGATGTATTTCAAGTGTTTATGACATTTTCAAGGGTAAAAACGTCATTTCCTACCCAAACTTGATCCTATTTAACCTATATTGCCTTTTTTGTCCTATTCAAAGTGTTTAGGTCATTAATACACAAAACCCCTCTCATTTGACCGAGTTTGACTCAAATCGATCTAGTTCAAGTATTTATGACATGTTCAAGGGTAAATACGTCATTTTCTAGAAAAAAAATGATCCCATTTGACATTTATTAACTCATATCGTCCGATTCAAAGTGTTCAAGTCATTTTATACCTAGAACCTCTCCCATTTGACCGAGTTTGACTCGAATTGATTTATTTCAAGTGTTTATGACATGTTCAAGGGTAAATAAGTCATTTTCTACAAAAAAAATGATCCCATTTGACCTATATTGACTCATATCGTCCGATTCAAATTGTTTAATTCATTTTATACCCAGATCTCTCCTATTTTATCGAGTCTGACTCAAATCGATGTATTTCAAGTGTTTATGACATGTCCAAGGGTAAATAATTCATATTTTACAAAAAATTGATCCCATTTGACCTATATTGCCTCTATCGTCTACTTTGAAGTGTTTAAGTCATTTTATACCTAGAACCTCTCCCATTTGACTGAGTTTGACTCAAATCAATGTATTTCAAGTGTTCATGACATGTTGAAGGGTAAATACGTCATTTTGAACCCAAAACTGATCGCATTTAATCTAGATTGACTCATATCGTCCGATTCGAAGTGTATAAGTTTTTTATACCCAGATTTTCTCTCATTTGACCGAGTTTGACTCAATTCGATGTATTTCAAGTGGTTAAGACATGATCAAGGGTAAATACGTCATTTTCTACACAAAGCTGATCCCATTTGACTTTTATTGACTCATATCGTCTGATTCGAAGTGTTTAAGTTATTTTAAACCCATAACCTTTCCCATTTAGCCGAGTTTGACTCAATTCGATGTATTTCAAGTGTTTATGACATGTTCAAGGGAATATACGTCATTTTCTACCTAAAACTGATCCCATTTGACTTATGTTGACTCTTATCGTCTGATTCGAAGTGTTTAAGACATTTTATACCCATAACTTCTCCCATTTGACCGAGTTTGATTCAAATCGATGTATTTCAAGTGTTTATTACATTTTCAAGGGTAAATACGTCATTTTCTACCCAAACTTGATCCTATTTAACCTATATTGCCTTTTTTGTCCTATTCAAAGTGTTTAGGTCATTAATACACAAAACCCCTCTCATTTAACCGAGTTTGACTCAAATCGATCTAGTTCAAGTGTTTATGACATGTTCAAGGGTAAATACGTCATTTTCTAGGAAAAAAATGATCCCATTTGACATTTATTAACTCATATCGTCCGATTCAAAGTGTTCAAGTCATTTTATACCTAGAACCTCTCCCATTTGACCGAGTTTGACTAGAATTGATTTATTTCAAGTGTTTATGACATGTTCAAGGGTAAATACGTCAATTTCTACAAAAAAAATGATCCCATTTGACATATATTGACTCATATCGTCCGATTCAAATTGTTTAATTCATTTTATACCCAGTTCTCTCCTATTTTATCGAGTCTGACTCAAATCGATGTATTTCAAGTGTTTATGACATGTCCAAGGGTAAAAAATTCATATTTTACAAAAAATTGATCCCATTTGACCTATATTGCCTCTATCGTCTGCTTTGAAGTGTTTAAGTCATTTTAAACCTAGAACCTCTCCCATTTGACTGAGTTTGACTCAAATCAATGTATTTCAAGTGTTCATGACATGTTGAAGGGTAAATACGTCATTTTGAACCCAAAACTGATCGCATTTAATCTAGATTGACTCATATCGTCCGATTCGAAGTGTATAAGTTTTTTATACCCAGATTTTCTCTCATTTGACCGAGTTTGACTCAATTCGATGTATTTCAAGTGGTTAAGACATGATCAAGGGTAAATACGTCATTTTCTACACAAAGCTGATCCCATTTGACTTTTATTGACTCATATCGTCTGATTCGAAGTGTTTAAGTTATTTTCAACCCATAACCTCTCCCATTTGACCAAATTTGACTCAATTCGATGCATTTCAAGTGTTTATGACATGTTCAAGGGAATATACGTCATTTTCTACCCAAAACTGATCCCATTTGACTTATGTTGACTCATATCGTTTGATTCGAAGTGTTTAAGACATTTTATACCCAGAACTTCTCCTATTTGACCGAGTTTGACTCAATTCGATGTATTTCAAGTGTTTATGACATGTTCAAGGGCATATACGTCATTTTCTACCCAAAACTGATCCCATTTGACTTATGTTGACTCATATCGTCTGATACGAAGTGTTTAAGACATTTTATACCCAGAACTTCTCCCATTTGACCGAGTTTGATTCAAATCGATGTATTTCAAGTGTTTATGACATTTTCAAGGGTAAATACGTCATTTTCTACCCAAAATTGATCCTATTTAACCTATATTGCCTTTTTTGTCCTATTCAAAGTGTTTAGGTCATTAATACACAAAACCCCTCTCATTTGACCGAGTTTGACTCAAATCAATTTTGTTCAAGTGTTTATGACATGTTCAAGGGTAAATATGTCATTTTCTAGAAAAGATGATCCCATTTGACATTTATTAACTCATATCGTCCGATTCAAAGTGTTCAAGTCATTTTATACCTAGAACCTCTCCCATTTGACCGAGTTTGACTCGAATTGATTTACTTCAAGTGTTTATGACATGTTCAAGGGTAAATACGTCAATTTCTACAAAAAAAATGATCCTATTTGACATATATTGACTCATATCGTCCGATTCAAATTGTTTAATTCATTTTATACCCGGATCTCTCCTATTTTATCGAGTCTGACTCAAATCGATGTATTTCAAGTGTTTATGACATGTCCAAGGGTAAATACGTCATATTTTACAAAAAATTGATCCCATTTGACCTATATTGCCTCTATCGTCTGCTTTGAAGTGTTTAAGTCATTTTATACCTAGAACCTCTCCCATTTGACCGAGTTTGACTCAAATCGATGTATTTCAAGTGTTCATGACATGTTGAAGGGTAAATACGTCATTTTGTACACAAAACTGATCGCATTTAATCTAGATTGACTCATATCGTCCGATTCGAAGTGTATTAGTTTTTTATACCCAGATTTTCTCTCATTTGACCGAGTTTCACTCAATTCGATGTATTTCAAGTGGTTATGACATGATCAAGGGTAAATACGTCATTTTCTACACAAAGCTGATCCCATTTGACTTTTATTGACTCATATCGTCTGATTCGAAGTGTTTAAGTTATTTTAAACCCATAACCTTTCCCATTTAGCCGAGTTTGACTCAATTCGATGTATTTCAAGTGTTTATGACATGTTCAAGGGAATATACGTCATTTTCTACCTAAAACTGATCCCATTTGACTTATGTTGACTCTTATCGTCTGATTCGAAGTGTTTAAGACATTTTATACCCATAACTTCTCCCATTTGACCGAGTTTGATTCAAATCGATGTATTTCAAGTGTTTATTACATTTTCAAGGGTAAATACGTCATTTTCAACCCAAACTTGATCCTATTTAACCTATATTGCCTTTTTTGTCCTATTCAAAGTGTTTAGGTCATTAATACACAAAACCCCTCTCATTTAACCGAGTTTGACTCAAATCGATCTAGTTCAAGTGTTTATGACATGTTCAAGGGTAAATACGTCATTTTCTAGTAAAAAAATGATCCCATTTGACATTTATTAACTCATATCGTCCGATTCAAAGTCTTCAAGTCATTTTATACCTAGAACCTCTCCCATTTGACCGAGTTTGACTAGAATTGATTTATTTCAAGTGTTTATGACATGTTCAAGGGTAAATACGTCAATTTCTACAAAAAAATGATCCCATTTGACATATATTGACTCATATCGTCCGATTCAAATTGTTTAATTCATTTTATACCCGGATCTCTCCTATTTTATCGAGTCTGACTCAAATCGATGTATTTCAAGTGTTTATGACATGTCCAAGGGTAAATAATTCATATTTTACAAAAAATTGATCCCATTTGACCTATATTGCCTCTATCGTCTGCTTTGAAGTGTTTAAGTCATTTTATACCTAGAACCTCTCCCATTTGACTGAGTTTGACTCAAATCAATGTATTTCAAGTGTTCATGACATGTTGAAGGGTAAATACGTCATTTTGAACCCAAAACTGATCGCATTTAATCTAGATTGACTCATATCGTCCGATTCGAAGTGTATAAGTTTTTTATACCCAGATTTTCTCTCATTTGACCGAGTTTGACTCAATTCGATGTATTTCAAGTGGTTAAGACATGATCAAGGGTAAATACGTCATTTTCTACACAAAGCTGATCCCATTTGACTTTTATTGACTCATATCGTCTCATTCGAAGTGTTTAAGTTATTTTAAACCCATAACCTCTCCCATTTGACCAAATTTGACTCAATTCGATGTATTTCAAGTGTTTATGACATGATCAAGGGAATATACGTCATTTTCTACCCAAAACTGATCCCATTTGACTTATGTTGACTCATATCGTTTGATTCGAAGTGTTTAAGACATTTTATACCCAGAACTTCTCCTATTTGACCGAGTTTGACTCAATTCGATGTATTTCAAGTGTTTATGACATGTTCAAGGGCATATACGTCATTTTCTACCCAAAACTGATCCCATTTGAATTATGTTGACTCATATCGTCTGATACGAAGTGTTTAAGACATTTTATACCCAGAACTTCTCCCATTTGACCGAGTTTGATTCAAATCGATGTATTTCAAGTGTTTATGACATTTTCAAGGGTAAATACGTCATTTTCTACCCAAAATTGATCCTATTTAACCTATATTGCCTTTTTTGTCCTATTCAAAGTGTTTAGGTCATTAATACACAAAACCCCTCTCATTTGACCGAGTTTGACTCAAATCAATTTTGTTCAAGTGTTTATGACATGTTCAAGGGTAAATACGTCATTTTCTAGAAAAAAAATGATCCCATTTGACATTTATTAACTCATATCGTCCGATTCAAAGTGTTCAAGTCATTTTATACCTAGAACCTCTCCCATTTGACCGAGTTTGACTCGAATTGATTTACTTCAAGTGTTTATGACATGTTCAAGGGTAAATACGTCAATTTCTACAAAAAAAATGATCCTATTTGACATATATTGACTCATATCGTCCGATTCAAATTGTTTAATTCATTTTATACCCGGATCTCTCCTATTTTATCGAGTCTGACTCAAATCGATGTATTTCAAGTGTTTATGACATGTCCAAGGGTAAATACGTCATATTTTACAAAAAATTGATCCCATTTGACCTATATTGCCTCTATCGTCTGCTTTGAAGTGTTTAAGTCATTTTATACCTAGAACCTCTCCCATTTGACCGAGTTTGACTCAAATCGATGTATTTCAAGTGTTCATGACATGTTGAAGGGTAAATACGTCATTTTGTACACAAAACTGATCGCATTTAATCTAGATTGACTCATATCGTCCGATTCGAAGTGTATTAGTTTTTTATACCCAGATTTTCTCTCATTTGACCGAGTTTCACTCAATTCGATGTATTTCAAGTGGTTATGACATGATCAAGGGTAAATACGTCATTTTCTACACAAAGCTGATCCCATTTGACTTTTATTGACTCATATCGTCTGATTCGAAGTGTTTAAGTTATTTTAAACCCATAACCTTTCCCATTTAGCCGAGTTTGACTCAATTCGATGTATTTCAAGTGTTTATGACATGTTCAAGGGAATATACGTCATTTTCTACCTAAAACTGATCCCATTTGACTTATGTTGACTCTTATCGTCTGATTCGAAGTGTTTAAGACATTTTATACCCATAACTTCTCCCATTTGACCGAGTTTGATTCAAATCGATGTATTTCAAGTGTTTATTACATTTTCAAGGGTAAATACGTCATTTTCAACCCAAACTTGATCCTATTTAACCTATATTGCCTTTTTTGTCCTATTCAAAGTGTTTAGGTCATTAATACACAAAACCCCTCTCATTTAACCGAGTTTGACTCAAATCGATCTAGTTCAAGTGTTTATGACATGTTCAAGGGTAAATACGTCATTTTCTAGGAAAAAAATGATCCCATTTGATATTTATTAACTCATATCGTCCGATTCAAAGTCTTCAAGTCATTTTATACCTAGAACCTCTCCCATTTGACCGAGTTTGACTAGAATTGATTTATTTCAAGTGTTTATGACATGTTTAAGGGTAAATACGTTAATTTCTACAAAAAAATGATCCCATTTGACATATATTGACTCATATCGTCCGATTCAAATTGTTTAATTCATTTTATACCCGGATCTCTCCTATTTTATCGAGTCTGACTCAAATCGATGTATTTCAAGTGTTTATGACATGTCCAAGGGTAAATAATTCATATTTTACAAAAAATTGATCCCATTTGACCTATATTGCCTCTATCGTCTACTTTGAAGTGTTTAAGTCATTTTATACCTAGAACCTCTCCCATTTGACTGAGTTTGACTCAAATCAATGTATTTCAAGTGTTCATGACATGTTGAAGGGTAAATACGTCATTTTGAACCCAAAACTGATCGCATTTAATCTAGATTGACTCATATCGTCCGATTCGAAGTGTATAAGTTTTTTATACCCAGATTTTCTCTCATTTGACCGAGTTTGACTCAATTCGATGTATTTCAAGTGGTTAAGACATGATCAAGGGTAAATACGTCATTTTCTACACAAAGCTGATCCCATTTGACTTTCATTGACTCATATCGTCTCATTCGAAGTGTTTAAGTTATTTTAAACCCATAACCTCTCCCATTTGACCAAATTTGACTCAATTCGATGTATTTCAAGTGTTTATGACATGATCAAGGGAATATACGTCATTTTCTACCCAAAACTGATCCCATTTGACTTATGTTGACTCATATCGTTTGATTCGAAGTGTTTAAGACATTTTATACCCAGAACTTCTCCTATTTGACCGAGTTTGACTCAATTCGATGTATTTCAAGTGTTTATGACATGTTCAAGGGCATATACGTCATTTTCTACCCAAAACTGATCCCATTTGACTTATGTTGACTCATATCGTCTGATACGAAGTGTTTAAGACATTTTATACCCAGAACTTCTCCCATTTGACCGAGTTTGATTCAAATCGATGTATTTCAAGTGTTTATGACATTTTCAAGGGTAAATACGTCATTTTCTACCCAAAATTGATCCTATTTAACCTATATTGCCTTTTTTGTCCTATTCAAAGTGTTTAGGTCATTAATACACAAAACCCCTCTCATTTGACCGAGTTTGACTCAAATCAATTTTGTTCAAGTGTTTATGACATGTTCAAGGGTAAATACGTCATTTTCTAGAAAAAAAATGATCCCATTTGACATTTATTAACTCATATCGTCCGATTCAAAGTGTTCAAGTCATTTTATACCTAGAACCTCTCCCATTTGACCGAGTTTGACTCGAATTGATTTACTTCAAGTGTTTATGACATGTTCAAGGGTAAATACGTCAATTTCTACAAAAAAAATGATCCTATTTGACATATATTGACTCATATCGTCCGATTCAAATTGTTTAATTCATTTTATACCCGGATCTCTCCTATTTTATCGAGTCTGACTCAAATCGATGTATTTCAAGTGTTTATGACATGTCCAAGGGTAAATACGTCATATTTTACAAAAAATTGATCCCATTTGACCTATATTGCCTCTATCGTCTGCTTTGAAGTGTTTAAGTCATTTTATACCTAGAACCTCTCCCATTTGACCGCGTTTGACTCAAATCGATGTATTTCAAGTGTTCATGACATGTTGAAGGGTAAATACGTCATTTTGTACACAAAACTGATCGCATTTAATCTAGATTGACTCATATCGTCCGATTCGAAGTGTATTAGTTTTTTATACCCAGATTTTCTCTCATTTGACCGAGTTTCACTCAATTCGATGTATTTCAAGTGGTTATGACATGATCAAGGGTAAATACGTCATTTTCTACACAAAGCTGATCCCATTTGACTTTTATTGACTCATATCGTCTGATTCGAAGTGTTTAAGTTATTTTAAACCCATAACCTTTCCCATTTAGCCGAGTTTGACTCAATTCGATGTATTTCAAGTGTTTATGACATGTTCAAGGGAATATACGTCATTTTCTACCTAAAACTGATCCCATTTGACTTATGTTGACTCTTATCGTCTGATTCGAAGTGTTTAAGACATTTTATACCCATAACTTCTCCCATTTGACCGAGTTTGATTCAAATCGATGTATTTCAAGTGTTTATTACATTTTCAAGGGTAAATACGTCATTTTCTACCCAAACTTGATCCTATTTAACCTATATTGCCTTTTTTGTCCTATTCAAAGTGTTTAGGTCATTAATACACAAAACCCCTCTCATTTAACCGAGTTTGACTCAAATCGATCTAGTTCAAGTGTTTATGACATGTTCAAGGGTAAATACGTCATTTTCTAGGAAAAAAATGATCCCATTTGACATTTATTAACTCATATCGTCCGATTCAAAGTGTTCAAGTCATTTTATACCTAGAACCTCTCCCATTTGACCGAGTTTGACTAGAATTGATTTATTTCAAGTGTTTATGACATGTTCAAGGGTAAATACGTCAATTTCTACAAAAAAAATGATCCCATTTGACATATATTGACTCATATCGTCCGATTCAAATTGTTTAATTCATTTTATACCCAGATCTCTCCTATTTTATCGAGTCTGAATCAAATCGATGTATTTCAAGTGTTTATGACATGTCCAAGGGTAAATAATTCATATTTTACAAAAAATTGATCCCATTTGACCTATATTGCCTCTATCGTCTGCTTTGAAGTGTTTAAGTCATTTTATACCTAGAACCTCTCCCATTTGACTGAGTTTGACTCAAATCAATGTATTTCAAGTGTTCATGACATGTTGAAGGGTAAATACGTCATTTTGAACCCAAAATTGATCGCATTTAATCTAGATTGACTCATATCGTCCGATTCGAAGTGTATAAGTTTTTTATACCCAGATTTTCTCTCATTTGACCGAGTTTGACTCAATTCGATGTATTTCAAGTGGTTAAGACATGATCAAGGGTAAATACGTCATTTTCTACACAAAGCTGATCCCATTTGACTTTTATTGACTCATATCGTCTCATTCGAAGTGTTTAAGTTATTTTAAACCCATAACCTCTCCCATTTGACCAAATTTGACTCAATTCGATGTATTTCAAGTGTTTATGACATGATCAAGGGAATATACGTCATTTTCTACCCAAAACTGATCCCATTTGACTTATGTTGACTCATATCGTTTGATTCGAAGTGTTTAAGACATTTTATACCCAGAACTTCTCCTATTTGACCGAGTTTGACTCAATTCGATGTATTTCAAGTGTTTATGACATGTTCAAGGGCATATACGTCATTTTCTACCCAAAACTGATCCCATTTGAATTATGTTGACTCATATCGTCTGATACGAAGTGTTTAAGACATTTTATACCCAGAACTTCTCCCATTTGACCGAGTTTGATTCAAATCGATGTATTTCAAGTGTTTATGACATTTTCAAGGGTAAATACGTCATTTTCTACCCAAAATTGATCCTATTTAACCTATATTGCCTTTTTTGTCCTATTTAAAGTGTTTAGGTCATTAATACACAAAACCCCTCTCATTTGACCGAGTTTGACTCAAATCAATTTTGTTCAAGTGTTTATGACATGTTCAAGGGTAAATACGTCATTTTCTAGAAAAAAAATGATCCCATTTGACATTTATTAACTCATATCGTCCGATTCAAAGTGTTCAAGTCATTTTATACCTAGAACCTCTCCCATTTGACCGAGTTTGACTCGAATTGATTTACTTCAAGTGTTTATGACATGTTCAAGGGTAAATACGTCAATTTCTACAAAAAAAATGATCCTATTTGACATATATTGACTCATATCGTCCGATTCAAATTGTTTAATTCATTTTATACCCGGATCTCTCCTATTTTATCGAGTCTGACTCAAATCGATGTATTTCAAGTGTTTATGACATGTCCAAGGGTAAATACGTCATATTTTACAAAAAATTGATCCCATTTGACCTATATTGCCTCTATCGTCTGCTTTGAAGTGTTTAAGTCATTTTATACCTAGAACCTCTCCCATTTGACCGAGTTTGACTCAAATCGATGTATTTCAAGTGTTCATGACATGTTGAAGGGTAAATACGTCATTTTGTACACAAAACTGATCGCATTTAATCTAGATTGACTCATATCGTCCGATTCGAAGTGTATTAGTTTTTTATACCCAGATTTTCTCTCATTTGACCGAGTTTCACTCAATTCGATGTATTTCAAGTGGTTATGACATGATCAAGGGTAAATACGTCATTTTCTACACAAAGCTGATCCCATTTGACTTTTATTGACTCATATCGTCTGATTCGAAGTGTTTAAGTTATTTTAAACCCATAACCTTTCCCATTTAGCCGAGTTTGACTCAATTCGATGTATTTCAAGTGTTTATGACATGTTCAAGGGAATATACGTCATTTTCTACCTAAAACTGATCCCATTTGACTTATGTTGACTCTTATCGTCTGATTCGAAGTGTTTAAGACATTTTATACCCATAACTTCTCCCATTTGACCGAGTTTGATTCAAATCGATGTATTTCAAGTGTTTATTACATTTTCAAGGGTAAATACGTCATTTTCAACCCAAACTTGATCCTATTTAACCTATATTGCCTTTTTTGTCCTATTCAAAGTGTTTAGGTCATTAATACAGAAAACCCCTCTCATTTAACCGAGTTTGACTCAAATCGATCTAGTTCAAGTGTTTATGACATGTTCAAGGGTAAATACGTCATTTTCTAGGAAAAAAATGATCCCATTTGACATTTATTAACTCATATCGTCCGATTCAAAGTCTTCAAGTCATTTTATACCTAGAACCTCTCCCATTTGACCGAAGTTGACTAGAATTGATTTATTTCAAGTGTTTATGACATGTTCAAGGGTAAATACGTCAATTTCTACAAAAAAAATGATCCCATTTGACATATATTGACTCATATCGTCCGATTCAAATTGTTTAATTCATTTTATACCCGGATCTCTCCTATTTTATCGAGTCTGACTCAAATCGATGTATTTCAAGTGTTTATGACATGTCCAAGGGTAAATAATTCATATTTTACAAAAAATTGATCCCATTTGACCTATATTGCCTCTATCGTCTGCTTTGAAGTGTTTAAGTCATTTTATACCTAGAACCTCTCCCATTTGACTGAGTTTGACTCAAATCAATGTATTTCAAGTGTTCATGACATGTTGAAGGGTAAATACGTCATTTTGAACCCAAAACTGATCGCATTTAATCTAGATTGACTCATATCGTCCGATTCGAAGTGTATAAGTTTTTTATACCCAGATTTTCTCTCATTTGACCGAGTTTGACTCAATTCGATGTATTTCAAGTGGTTAAGACATGATCAAGGGTAAATACGTCATTTTCTACACAAAGCTGATCCCATTTGACTTTTATTGACTCATATCGTCTCATTCGAAGTGTTTAAGTTATTTTAAACCCATAACCTCTCCCATTTGACCAAATTTGACTCAATTCGATGTATTTCAAGTGTTTATGACATGATCAAGGGAATATACGTCATTTTCTACCCAAAACTGATCCCATTTGACTTATGTTGACTCATATCGTTTGATTCGAAGTGTTTAAGACATTTTATACCCAGAACTTCTCCTATTTGACCGAGTTTGACTCAATTCGATGTATTTCAAGTGTTTATGACATGTTCAAGGGCATATACGTCATTTTCTACCCAAAACTGATCCCATTTGAATTATGTTGACTCATATCGTCTGATACGAAGTGTTTAAGACATTTTATACCCAGAACTTCTCCCATTTGACCGAGTTTGATTCAAATCGATGTATTTCAAGTGTTTATGACATTTTCAAGGGTAAATACGTCATTTTCTACCCAAAATTGATCCTATTTAACCTATATTGCCTTTTTTGTCCTATTCAAAGTGTTTAGGTCATTAATACACAAAACCCCTCTCATTTGACCGAGTTTGACTCAAATCAATTTTGTTCAAGTGTTTATGACATGTTCAAGGGTAAATACGTCATTTTCTAGAAAAAAAATGATCCCATTTGACATTTATTAACTCATATCGTCCGATTCAAAGTGTTCAAGTCATTTTATACCTAGAACCTCTCCCATTTGACCGAGTTTGACTCGAATTGATTTACTTCAAGTGTTTATGACATGTTCAAGGGTAAATACGTCAATTTCTACAAAAAAAATGATCCTATTTGACATATATTGACTCATATCGTCCGATTCAAATTGTTTAATTCATTTTATACCCGGATCTCTCCTATTTTATCGAGTCTGACTCAAATCGATGTATTTCAAGTGTTTATGACATGTCCAAGGGTAAATACGTCATATTTTACAAAAAATTGATCCCATTTGACCTATATTGCCTCTATCGTCTGCTTTGAAGTGTTTAAGTCATTTTATACCTAGAACCTCTCCCATTTGACCGAGTTTGACTCAAATCGATGTATTTCAAGTGTTCATGACATGTTGAAGGGTAAATACGTCATTTTGTACACAAAACTGATCGCATTTAATCTAGATTGACTCATATCGTCCGATTCGAAGTGTATTAGTTTTTTATACCCAGATTTTCTCTCATTTGACCGAGTTTCACTCAATTCGATGTATTTCAAGTGGTTATGACATGATCAAGGGTAAATACGTCATTTTCTACACAAAGCTGATCCCATTTGACTTTTATTGACTCATATCGTCTGATTCGAAGTGTTTAAGTTATTTTAAACCCATAACCTTTCCCATTTAGCCGAGTTTGACTCAATTCGATGTATTTCAAGTGTTTATGACATGTTCAAGGGAATATACGTCATTTTCTACCTAAAACTGATCCCATTTGACTTATGTTGACTCTTATCGTCTGATTCGAAGTGTTTAAGACATTTTATACCCATAACTTCTCCCATTTGACCGAGTTTGATTCAAATCGATGTATTTCAAGTGTTTATTACATTTTCAAGGGTAAATACGTCATTTTCAACCCAAACTTGATCCTATTTAACCTATATTGCCTTTTTTGTCCTATTCAAAGTGTTTAGGTCATTAATACAGAAAACCCCTCTCATTTAACCGAGTTTGACTCAAATCGATCTAGTTCAAGTGTTTATGACATGTTCAAGGGTAAATACGTCATTTTCTAGGAAAAAAAATGATCCCATTTGACATTTATTAACTCATATCGTCCGATTCAAAGTCTTCAAGTCATTTTATACCTAGAACCTCTCCCATTTGACCGAGTTTGACTAGAATTGATTTATTTCAAGTGTTTATGACATGTTCAAGGGTAAATACGTCAATTTCTACAAAAAAATGATCCCATTTGATATATATTGACTCATATCGTCCGATTCAAATTGTTTAATTCATTTTATACCCGGATCTCTCCTATTTTATCGAGTCTGACTCAAATCGATGTATTTCAAGTGTTTATGACATGTCCAAGGGTAAATAATTCATATTTTACAAAAAATTGATCCCATTTGACCTATATTGCCTCTATCGTCTGCTTTGAAGTGTTTAAGTCATTTTATACCTAGAACCTCTCCCATTTGACTGAGTTTGACTCAAATCAATGTATTTCAAGTGTTCATGACATGTTGAAGGGTAAATACGTCATTTTGAACCCAAAACTGATCGCATTTAATCTAGATTGACTCATATCGTCCGATTCGAAGTGTATAAGTTTTTTATACCCAGATTTTCTCTCATTTGACCGAGTTTGACTCAATTCGATGTATTTCAAGTGGTTAAGACATGATCAAGGGTAAATACGTCATTTTCTACACAAAGCTGATCCCATTTGACTTTTATTGACTCATATCGTCTCATTCGAAGTGTTTAAGTTATTTTAAACCCATAACCTCTCCCATTTGACCAAATTTGACTCAATTCGATGTATTTCAAGTGTTTATGACATGATCAAGGGAATATACGTCATTTTCTACCCAAAACTGATCCCATTTGACTTATGTTGACTCATATCGTTTGATTCGAAGTGTTTAAGACATTTTATACCCAGAACTTCTCCTATTTGACCGAGTTTGACTCAATTCGATGTATTTCAAGTGTTTATGACATGTTCAAGGGCATATACGTCATTTTCTACCCAAAACTGATCCCATTTGAATTATGTTGACTCATATCGTCTGATACGAAGTGTTTAAGACATTTTATACCCAGAACTTCTCCCATTTGACCGAGTTTGATTCAAATCGATGTATTTCAAGTGTTTATGACATTTTCAAGGGTAAATACGTCATTTTCTACCCAAAATTGATCCTATTTAACCTATATTGCCTTTTTTGTCCTATTCAAAGTGTTTAGGTCATTAATACACAAAACCCCTCTCATTTGACCGAGTTTGACTCAAATCAATTTTGTTCAAGTGTTTATGACATGTCCAAGGGTAAATACGTCATTTTCTAGAAAAAAAATGATCCCATTTGACATTTATTAACTCATATCGTCCGATTCAAAGTGTTCAAGTCATTTTATACCTAGAACCTCTCCCATTTGACCGAGTTTGACTCGAATTGATTTACTTCAAGTGTTTATGACATGTTCAAGGGTAAATACGTCAATTTCTACAAAAAAAATGATCCTATTTGACATATATTGACTCATATCGTCCGATTCAAATTGTTTAATTCATTTTATACCCGGATCTCTCCTATTTTATCGAGTCTGACTCAAATCGATGTATTTCAAGTGTTTATGACATGTCCAAGGGTAAATACGTCATATTTTACAAAAAATTGATCCCATTTGACCTATATTGCCTCTATCGTCTGCTTTGAAGTGTTTAAGTCATTTTATACCTAGAACCTCTCCCATTTGACCGAGTTTGACTCAAATCGATGTATTTCAAGTGTTCATGACATGTTGAAGGGTAAATACGTCATTTTGTACACAAAACTGATCGCATTTAATCTAGATTGACTCATATCGTCCGATTCGAAGTGTATTAGTTTTTTATACCCAGATTTTCTCTCATTTGACCGAGTTTCACTCAATTCGATGTATTTCAAGTGGTTATGACATGATCAAGGGTAAATACGTCATTTTCTACACAAAGCTGATCCCATTTGACTTTTATTGACTCATATCGTCTGATTCGAAGTGTTTAAGTTATTTTAAACCCATAACCTTTCCCATTTAGCCGAGTTTGACTCAATTCGATGTATTTCAAGTGTTTATGACATGTTCAAGGGAATATACGTCATTTTCTACCTAAAACTGATCCCATTTGACTTATGTTGACTCTTATCGTCTGATTCGAAGTGTTTAAGACATTTTATACCCATAACTTCTCCCATTTGACCGAGTTTGATTCAAATCGATGTATTTCAAGTGTTTATTACATTTTCAAGGGTAAATACGTCATTTTCTACCCAAACTTGATCCTATTTAACCTATATTGCCTTTTTTGTCCTATTCAAAGTGTTTAGGTCATTAATACACAAAACCCCTCTCATTTAACCGAGTTTGACTCAAATCGATCTAGTTCAAGTGTTTATGACATGTTCAAGGGTAAATACGTCATTTTCTAGGAAAAAAATGATCCCATTTGACATTTATTAACTCATATCGTCCGATTCAAAGTGTTCAAGTCATTTTATACCTAGAACCTCTCCCATTTGACCGAGTTTGACTCGAATTGATTTACTTCAAGTGTTTATGACATGTTCAAGGGTAAATACGTCAATTTCTACAAAAAAAATGATCCTATTTGACATATATTGACTCATATCGTCCGATTCAAATTGTTTAATTCATTTTATACCCGGATCTCTCCTATTTTATCGAGTCTGACTCAAATCGATGTATTTCAAGTGTTTATGACATGTCCAAGGGTAAATAATTCATATTTTACAAAAAATTGATCCCATTTGACCTATATTGCCTCTATCGTCTGCTTTGAAGTGTTTAAGTCATTTTATACCTAGAACCTCTCCCATTTGACTGAGTTTGACTCAAATCAATGTATTTCAAGTGTTCATGACATGTTGAAGGGTAAATACGTCATTTTGAACCCAAAACTGATCGCATTTAATCTAGATTGACTCATATCGTCCGATTCGAAGTGTATAAGTTTTTTATACCCAGATTTTCTCTCATTTGACCGAGTTTGACTCAATTCGATGTATTTCAAGTGGTTAAGACATGATCAAGGGTAAATACGTCATTTTCTACACAAAGCTGATCCCATTTGACTTTTATTGACTCATATCGTCTTATTCGAAGTGTTTAAGTTATTTTAAACCCATAACCTCTCCCATTTGACCAAATTTGACTCAATTCGATGTATTTCAAGTGTTTATGACATGATCAAGGGAATATACGTCATTTTCTACCCAAAACTGATCCCATTTGACTTATGTTGACTCATATCGTTTGATTCGAAGTGTTTAAGACATTTTATACCCAGAACTTCTCCTATTTGACCGAGTTTGACTCAATTCGATGTATTTCAAGTGTTTATGACATGTTCAAGGGCATATACGTCATTTTCTACCCAAAACTGATCCCATTTGACTTATGTTGACTCATATCGTCTGATACGAAGTGTTTAAGACATTTTATACCCAGAACTTCTCCCATTTGACCGAGTTTGATTCAAATCGATGTATTTCAAGTGTTTATGACATTTTCAAGGGTAAATACGTCATTTTCTACCCAAAATTGATCCTATTTAACCTATATTGCCTTTTTTGTCCTATTCAAAGTGTTTAGGTCATTAATACACAAAACCCCTCTCATTTGACCGAGTTTGACTCAAATCAATTTTGTTCAAGTGTTTATGACATGTTCAAGGGTAAATACGTCATTTTCTAGAAAAAAAATGATCCCATTTGACATTTATTAACTCATATCGTCCGATTCAAAGTGTTCAAGTCATTTTATACCTAGAACCTCTCCCATTTGACCGAGTTTGACTCGAATTGATTTACTTCAAGTGTTTATGACATGTTCAAGGGTAAATACGTCAATTTCTACAAAAAAAATGATCCTATTTGACATATATTGACTCATATCGTCCGATTCAAATTGTTTAATTCATTTTATACCCGGATCTCTCCTATTTTATCGAGTCTGACTCAAATCGATGTATTTCAAGTGTTTATGACATGTCCAAGGGTAAATACGTCATATTTTACAAAAAATTGATCCCATTTGACCTATATTGCCTCTATCGTCTGCTTTGAAGTGTTTAAGTCATTTTATACCTAGAACCTCTCCCATTTGACCGAGTTTGACTCAAATCGATGTATTTCAAGTGTTCATGACATGTTGAAGGGTAAATACGTCATTTTGTACACAAAACTGATCGCATTTAATCTAGATTGACTCATATCGTCCGATTCGATGTGTATTAGTTTTTTATACCCAGATTTTCTCTCATTTGACCGAGTTTCACTCAATTCGATGTATTTCAAGTGGTTATGACATGATCAAGGGTAAATACGTCATTTTCTACACAAAGCTGATCCCATTTGACTTTTATTGACTCATATCGTCTGATTCGAAGTGTTTAAGTTATTTTAAACCCATAACCTTTCCCATTTAGCCGAGTTTGACTCAATTCGATGTATTTCAAGTGTTTATGACATGTTCAAGGGAATATACGTCATTTTCTACCTAAAACTGATCCCATTTGACTTATGTTGACTCTTATCGTCTGATT
The DNA here is from genome assembly GCA_026401315.1 of Dysphania ambrosioides. Taxonomy (NCBI): domain Eukaryota; kingdom Viridiplantae; phylum Streptophyta; class Magnoliopsida; order Caryophyllales; family Amaranthaceae; genus Dysphania; species Dysphania ambrosioides. Next base: position 11,321,151 of record CM048662.1, read on the forward strand.
CGAAGTGTTTAAGACATTTTATACCCATAACTTCTCCCATTTGACCGAGTTTGATTCAAATCGATGTATTTCAAGTGTTTATTACATTTTCAAGGGTAAATACGTCATTTTCTACCCAAACTTGATCCTATTTAACCTATATTGCCTTTTTTGTCCTATTCAAAGTGTTTAGGTCATTAATACACAAAACCCCTCTCATTTAACCGAGTTTGACTCAAATCGATCTAGTTCAAGTGTTTATGACATGTTCAAGGGTAAATACGTCATTTTCTAGGAAAAAAATGATCCCATTTGACATTTATTAACTCATATCGTCCGATTCAAAGTGTTCAAGTCATTTTATACCTAGAACCTCTCCCATTTGACCGAGTTTGACTCGAATTGATTTACTTCAAGTGTTTATGACATGTTCAAGGGTAAATACGTCAATTTCTACAAAAAAAATGATCCTATTTGACATATATTGACTCATATCGTCCGATTCAAATTGTTTAATTCATTTTATACCCGGATCTCTCCTATTTTATCGAGTCTGACTCAAATCGATGTATTTCAAGTGTTTATGACATGTCCAAGGGTAAATACGTCATATTTTACAAAAAATTGATCCCATTTGACCTATATTGCCTCTATCGTCTGCTTTGAAGTGTTTAAGTCATTTTATACCTAGAACCTCTCCCATTTGACCGAGTTTGACTCAAATCGATGTATTTCAAGTGTTCATGACATGTTGAAGGGTAAATACGTCATTTTGTACACAAAACTGATCGCATTTAATCTAGATTGACTCATATCGTCCGATTCGAAGTGTATTAGTTTTTTATACCCAGATTTTCTCTCATTTGACCGAGTTTCACTCAATTCGATGTATTTCAAGTGGTTATGACATGATCAAGGGTAAATACGTCATTTTCTACACAAAGCTGATCCCATTTGACTTTTATTGACTCATATCGTCTGATTCGAAGTGTTTAAGTTATTTTAAACCCATAACCTTTCCCATTTAGCCGAGTTTGACTCAATTCGATGTATTTCAAGTGTTTATGACATGTTCAAGGGAATATACGTCATTTTCTACCTAAAACTGATCCCATTTGACTTATGTTGACTCTTATCGTCTGATTCGAAGTGTTTAAGACATTTTATACCCATAACTTCTCCCATTTGACCGAGTTTGATTCAAATCGATGTATTTCAAGTGTTTATTACATTTTCAAGGGTAAATACGTCATTTTCAACCCAAACTTGATCCTATTTAACCTATATTGCCTTTTTTGTCCTATTCAAAGTGTTTAGGTCATTAATACACAAAACCCCTCTCATTTAACCGAGTTTGACTCAAATCGATCTAGTTCAAGTGTTTATGACATGTTCAAGGGTAAATACGTCATTTTCTAGGAAAAAAATGATCCCATTTGACATTTATTAACTCATATCGTCCGATTCAAAGTGTTCAAGTCATTTTATACCTAGAACCTCTCCCATTTGACCGAGTTTGACTAGAATTGATTTATTTCAAGTGTTTATGACATGTTCAAGGGTAAATACGTCAATTTCTACAAAAAAAATGATCCCATTTGACATATATTGACTCATATCGTCCGATTCAAATTGTTTAATTCATTTTATACCCAGATCTCTCCTATTTTATCGAGTCTGACTCAAATCGATGTATTTCAAGTGTTTATGACATGTCCAAGGGTAAATAATTCATATTTTACAAAAAATTGATCCCATTTGACCTATATTGCCTCTATCGTCTGCTTTGAAGTGTTTAAGTCATTTTATACCTAGAACCTCTCCCATTTGACTGAGTTTGACTCAAATCAATGTATTTCAAGTGTTCATGACATGTTGAAGGGTAAATACGTCATTTTGAACCCAAAACTGATCGCATTTAATCTAGATTGACTCATATCGTCCGATTCGAAGTGTATAAGTTTTTTATACCCAGATTTTCTCTCATTTGACCGAGTTTGACTCAATTCGATGTATTTCAAGTGGTTAAGACATGATCAAGGGTAAATACGTCATTTTCTACACAAAGCTGATCCCATTTGACTTTTATTGACTCATATCGTCTGATTCGAAGTGTTTAAGTTATTTTAAACCCATAACCTCTCCCATTTGACCAAATTTGACTCAATTCGATGTATTTCAAGTGTTTATGACATGTTCAAGGGAATATACGTCATTTTCTACCCAAAACTGATCCCATTTGACTTATGTTGACTCATATCGTTTGATTCGAAGTGTTTAAGACATTTTATACCCAGAACTTCTCCTATTTGACCGAGTTTGACTCAATTCGATGTATTTCAAGTGTTTATGACATGTTTAAGGGCATATACGTCATTTTCTACCCAAAACTGATCCCATTTGACTTATGTTGACTCATATCGTCTGATACGAAGTGTTTAAGACATTTTATACCCAGAACTTCTCCCATTTGACCGAGTTTGATTCAAATCGATGTATTTCAAGTGTTTATGACATTTTCAAGGGTAAATACGTCATTTTCTACCCAAAATTGATCCTATTTAACCTATATTGCCTTTTTTGTCCTATTCAAAGTGTTTAGGTCATTAATACACAAAACCCCTCTCATTTGACCGAGTTTGACTCAAATCAATTTTGTTCAAGTGTTTATGACATGTTCAAGGGTAAATACGTCATTTTCTAGAAAAAAAATGATCCCATTTGACATTTATTAACTCATATCGTCCGATTCAAAGTGTTCAAGTCATTTTATACCTAGAACCTCTCCCATTTGACCGAGTTTGACTCGAATTGATTTACTTCAAGTGTTTATGACATGTTCAAGGGTAAATACGTCAATTTCTACAAAAAAAATGATCCTATTTGACATATATTGACTCATATCGTCCGATTCAAATTGTTTAATTCATTTTATACCCGGATCTCTCCTATTTTATCGAGTCTGACTCAAATCGATGTATTTCAAGTGTTTATGACATGTCCAAGGGTAAATACGTCATATTTTACAAAAAATTGATCCCATTTGACCTATATTGCCTCTATCGTCTGCTTTGAAGTGTTTAAGTCATTTTATACCTAGAACCTCTCCCATTTGACCGAGTTTGACTCAAATCGATGTATTTCAAGTGTTCATGACATGTTGAAGGGTAAATACGTCATTTTGTACACAAAACTGATCGCATTTAATCTAGATTGACTCATATCGTCCGATTCGAAGTGTATTAGTGTTTTATACCCAGATTTTCTCTCATTTGACCGAGTTTCACTCAATTCGATGTATTTCAAGTGGTTATGACATGATCAAGGGTAAATACGTCATTTTCTACACAAAGCTGATCCCATTTGACTTTTATTGACTCATATCGTCTGATTCGAAGTGTTTAAGTTATTTTAAACCCATAACCTTTCCCATTTAGCCGAGTTTGACTCAATTCGATGTATTTCAAGTGTTTATGACATGTTCAAGGGAATATACGTCATTTTCTACCTAAAACTGATCCCATTTGACTTATGTTGACTCTTATCGTCTGATTCGAAGTGTTTAAGACATTTTATACCCATAACTTCTCCCATTTGACCGAGTTTGATTCAAATCGATGTATTTCAAGTGTTTATTACATTTTCAAGGGTAAATACGTCATTTTCAACCCAAACTTGATCCTATTTAACCTATATTGCCTTTTTTGTCCTATTCAAAGTGTTTAGGTCATTAATACACAAAACCCCTCTCATTTAACCGAGTTTGACTCAAATCGATCTAGTTCAAGTGTTTATGACATGTTCAAGGGTAAATACGTCATTTTCTAGGAAAAAAATGATCCCATTTGACATTTATTAACTCATATCGTCCGATTCAAAGTCTTCAAGTCATTTTATACCTAGAACCTCTCCCATTTGACCGAGTTTGACTAGAATTGATTTATTTCAAGTGTTTATGACATGTTCAAGGGTAAATACGTCAATTTCTACAAAAAAAATGATCCCATTTGACATATATTGACTCATATCGTCCGATACAAATTGTTTAATTCATTTTATACCCGGATCTCTCCTATTTTATCGAGTCTGACTCAAATCGATGTATTTCAAGTGTTTATGACATGTCCAAGGGTAAATAATTCATATTTTACAAAAAATTGATCCCATTTGACCTATATTGCCTCTATCGTCTGCTTTGAAGTGTTTAAGTCATTTTATACCTAGAACCTCTCCCATTTGACTGAGTTTGACTCAAATCAATGTATTTCAAGTGTTCATGACATGTTGAAGGGTAAATACGTCATTTTGAACCCAAAACTGATCGCATTTAATCTAGATTGACTCATATCGTCCGATTCGAAGTGTATAAGTTTTTTATACCCAGATTTTCTCTCATTTGACCGAGTTTGACTCAATTCGATGTATTTCAAGTGGTTAAGACATGATCAAGGGTAAATACGTCATTTTCTACACAAAGCTGATCCCATTTGACTTTTATTGACTCATATCGTCTCATTCGAAGTGTTTAAGTTATTTTAAACCCATAACCTCTCCCATTTGACCAAATTTGACTCAATTCGATGTATTTCAAGTGTTTATGACATGATCAAGGGAATATACGTCATTTTCTACCCAAAACTGATCCCATTTGACTTATGTTGACTCATATCGTTTGATTCGAAGTGTTTAAGACATTTTATACCCAGAACTTCTCCTATTTGACCGAGTTTGACTCAATTCGATGTATTTCAAGTGTTTATGACATGTTCAAGGGCATATACGTCATTTTCTACCCAAAACTGATCCCATTTGACTTATGTTGACTCATATCGTCTGATACGAAGTGTTTAAGACATTTTATACCCAGAACTTCTCCCATTTGACCGAGTTTGATTCAAATCGATGTATTTCAAGTGTTTATGACATTTTCAAGGGTAAATACGTCATTTTCTACCCAAAATTGATCCTATTTAACCTATATTGCCTTTTTTGTCCTATTCAAAGTGTTTAGGTCATTAATACACAAAACCCCTCTCATTTGACCGAGTTTGACTCAAATCAATTTTGTTCAAGTGTTTATGACATGTTCAAGGGTAAATACGTCATTTTCTAGAAAAAAAATGATCCCATTTGACATTTATTAACTCATATCGTCCGATTCAAAGTGTTCAAGTCATTTTATACCTAGAACCTCTCCCATTTGACCGAGTTTGACTCGAATTGATTTACTTCAAGTGTTTATGACATGTTCAAGGGTAAATACGTCAATTTCTACAAAAAAAATGATCCTATTTGACATATATTGACTCATATCGTCCGATTCAAATTGTTTAATTCATTTTATACCCGGATCTCTCCTATTTTATCGAGTCTGACTCAAATCGATGTATTTCAAGTGTTTATGACATGTCCAAGGGTAAATACGTCATATTTTACAAAAAATTGATCCCATTTGACCTATATTGCCTCTATCGTCTGCTTTGAAGTGTTTAAGTCATTTTATACCTAGAACCTCTCCCATTTGACCGAGTTTGACTCAAATCGATGTATTTCAAGTGTTCATGACATGTTGAAGGGTAAATACGTCATTTTGTACACAAAACTGATCGCATTTAATCTAGATTGACTCATATCGTCCGATTCGAAGTGTATTAGTTTTTTATACCCAGATTTTCTCTCATTTGACCGAGTTTCACTCAATTCGATGTATTTCAAGTGGTTATGACATGATCAAGGGTAAATACGTCATTTTCTACACAAAGCTGATCCCATTTGACTTTTATTGACTCATATCGTCTGATTCGAAGTGTTTAAGTTATTTTAAACCCATAACCTTTCCCATTTAGCCGAGTTTGACTCAATTCGATGTATTTCAAGTGTTTATGTGATGTGTAAACAAGATGAGAAACCTTGTTAAAACACTGAAACGTAACAGAAGGTAAAAGAAGACACGATTTAGTTAAGAAAACGGTTGTTTTAGTTAGGGGAACTCTCACCCTAAGCTAAGAATATAGCAAAGAGGAACTCTCACTCGTTGCTTGGAATAGTTTAGATAAGGGAACTCTCACCAAATCAGAAACTACAAGTTTTAATCTTGGGAACTCTCACCAAAATTAACACTCTTCAAATTTGGATACTCAAATTTGGACCTTAAAGATGACTACAACAAAGTCACGTTTAATGAATAACAACACAAGTGTTTAGCAAATTTCTGGATGATTTTGCATTCACGTACAAGTACACTATTTATAGTAGTGTATCCATTACACAAGGGATCATAGGATTCCTTTTTAATACATATCCACTACTTGCCTAAATAAAACAGAAATAAACGTGCTAACTAACAACAATAACCTGAAATAACCAGAAACTAATTAACTAACTAAAGCTAACTACCTAATCGTAAATCTAGGCTTAATTCAAGGCACACGTCTAACCACCTTCCAACGGCATTCCAACGTGCAGCCTAACAGCATTTCCAACGTGCTCAAAAGCTTCCAACGTGGATCCAATGTGGCAATAGCTCCTTTGACTCAAGCCCCCTTTATTCTGGTCATACCCTAACTAACTCCTAAAGTCACGCCACTAACACAACTGACTTCCTCCAGCTAACTACTTCCCCTACTTCACGCCAATTAGTTCAGCCAACCAACCGGTGTAACTAATCCCTACAATTACGTTCAACACAATCAGTCAATCAACTACCTCCTTAATTCACGCCCATGATTGCTTAATTCACGCCAACGTGCATTTTGGAGCAACTAGATAAACCGTCACCTTTTAGATGTTTTTTTAGGTGCTTCCTACAAGGTTACTTATACTAAGTGAAGTATAACCCCTTGTAATAACTTTTGGACAAAAACCGTGTAAGAGATTAAGGGATGAATTGGACAGAATTAATCCCTTAGTATTTTGCTCAATAGCGCCGTCTTGACCGTCTTCAACTAGATCATGGATTATTGTTCCTTGACCATCTTGGTCATCCTCCCCTTCTTCAAAAGGAATTGCCCTCAATTCGTCATCATCAAGGTAAGGAGCAAGATCACCAACGTTGAATGTACTTGAGATTCCATATTGACCTCCCAAATCGACTTTGTACGCGTTGTCATTGATCTTTTCCATGATTTCAAATGGTCCCTCGGCTCTAGGCATAAGTTTGTTTTTCCTCTTGCTAGGAAAACGTTCCTTTCTCATGTAAATCCACACTAAATCACCAACTTCGAATTGTTTTACGTTTCTCACCCTCTTGTTGGTTTGTTTCTTGTAGACTTCATTTGCCTTTTCAATATTCTTCCTAACTTCCTTGTGGACCTTCAACATGAATTCGGCTTGTTCCTTAGCTCCACCATGAACGAACTTGTCTTGTGGCAAAGCTATGAGATCAATAGGAACATAAGGATTGACACCATAGACTACTTCAAAAGGAGAGTATTTTGTAGTAGCACTAGGAGTCCGATTGTAAGCAAACTCAGCATGAGCTAGCTTGACATCCCAATCCTTAGCACTCTTACTAACCAAGGTTCTAAGCAAGGAACCGAGTGTTCTATTCACCACTTCAGTTTGACCATCGGTTTGTGGATGGTGTGAAGTAGAAAACAGTAGTTTTGTTCCCATTAGGCGCCATATTGATTTCCAAAAATGACTAAGAAACTTTGTATCACGATCGGACACAATGGTACGTGGCACTCCATGAAAACGAACAACTTCTTCAAAATATAATTTAGCCACCTTCATAGCATCTTCGGTCTTGTGACAAGGAATGAAATGCGCCATCTTTGAGAATCGATCTACAACCACCATGATTGAATCTTTACCCCTTTGAGTCCTAGGTAAAGCCATAACGAAATCCATGCTCACATCTTCCCAAGGTCTTTCCGGAACCGGCAAAGGTTTGTAGAGACCTTTGTGAAACACCATCTTGGCCCTTTGACATGTAGAACAACGATTAACCACTTGATGAATTGTGGCTAACATTCTCGGCCAATAAAAGTGAGCTTGAAGAAGCTCCATTGTTTTTTGAATTCCCACATGACCAGCTAGGCCGCCTCCATGAGCCTCATGGATCAACAGGCTTCTAATTGGACACTTGGGAATGCATAACCTATTTCCCTTAAAAAGAAAGCCATCATGTAAGGAAAATAAGTCATATATCCCATGGATACATTTCTGTAGGATTTCAGTAAAATCGCCATCCTCCTTGTAGTATTCCTTGATCAAATCAAATCCAAGGACCTTTGCTTCGACAACTCCAAGTAAATTATGCCTCCTAGATAAGGCATCCGCAACAACATTAGCCTTTCCACTCTTATATTTAGAGGAAAAGTTAAATGTTTGCAAGAATTCAACCCATTTCGCATGTCTTGAATTCAACTTCTTTTGACCAGGGATGAATCTCAAAGATTCATGGTCCGAATGCAATATGAACGGTTGTGGCCTCAAGTAATGTGACCAATGATCTAGAGCTCGTACCATAGCATAGAACTCTTTATCATAGGTAGAATAGTTCAGTTTGCCTTGACTCAACTTCTCACTGAAATAAGCAATTGGACGCCCTTCTTGAATCAAAACTGCTCCAATCCCCTTCCCACTTGCGTCACATTCCACTTCAAATGGCTTGGAAAAATCAGGGAGTGCAAGAATAGGAGTGTTGCACATTTTCTCCTTGACTTCTTCAAGGGCCTTTTGCGCTTGTGCCGTCCATTCAAACGTTCCCTTTTTAGTACACTCAGTTATAGGAGCCATGAGTGTGCTAAAATTCTTGATAAATCTTCTATAGAAAGAAGCTAGGCCATGGAAAGAACGGACCTCCGTGAGTGTTTTCGGACTAGGCCAAGATTGAATTGCTTCAACCTTGCAAGGATCCACTTTCACGCCATTACCTGAAACTATATAACCAAGAAAAGTGACTTCATATAACATAAAATCACATTTTTCGAGTTTTCCATACAATTTTTGTGTCCTCAAAACAGAAAACACTTGTAGTAAATGATCTAAATGTTCATCCTCATTTTTAGAGTAAATAAGGATATCATCAAGATACACCACCACGAATTTGCCAAGAAATGGCCTCAACACCTCGTTCATCAATCTCATGAACGTACTAGGTGCATTGGTCAATCCAAACGGCATCACGAGCCATTCATACAACCCATGCTTTGTCTTGAATGCAGTCTTCCATTCATCACCTTCCCGCATACGAATCTGATGGTAACCACTTCTCAAATCAACTTTTGAGAATATATTTGAACCACTCAATTCGTCCAACATATCATCAAGTCTTGGAATCGGAAATCTGTACTTGATAGTAATATTGTTAACAGCTCTACTATCAATGCACATACGCCAAGTACCATCCTTTTTAGGAACCAACAAAGCAGGAACCGCACAAGGACTCATAGATTCACGCACATACCCCATACCCATCAACTCTTCAATTTGTCTTTGCAACTCCTTGGTTTCTAAAGGGTTACATCTATAGGCGGGTTTATTTGGTAAAGGCGCGCCTGGAATGAGATCAATTTGATGCTCAATTCCCCTCAAGGGTGGTAATCCCTTTGGTAACTCATCAGGAAAAACATCCTCAAACTCTTTAATCAACTTTGCAAGTTTAGGATTTTGATTCACGAATTTTTCATGTATTTCTTTCGAATACAACATGAAAAGTTCTCCCTCACCTTCGAACTCCCTCTCAAATTCTTTGCAAGATAACAAGGAAATTTGTGATTTCTGTGGTTGTAAAAAACGTGGGGGTGGTAAAGGGTGCAATTTTTTTTGTTTCCCTTGGTGAGCGATAGTATAGGTGTTATGGTACCCATCATGAATAGATTTTTTATCAGATTGCCATGGTCTTCCAAGAAGAATATGACAAGCATCCATTAAAACAACATCACACAATTGACTATCATGATACGACCCAATCGAAAAATTCACCATGCATTGTTTTCTAACCCCAGTATTAGCATTAGAATCCAACCAACTCAATTTGTAAGGATATGGATGGTTGGTGGTGGTAAGACCCAGTTTAGCTACTAGAGTTTTAGACACAGTATTAGCCTCACTGCCCCCATCAATAATTAGATTACATACCTCGTCACCAACTTTACATTTGGTGATGAAAATGTGTTGCCTTTGTGGCGCCAAGGGTTCCTCCACGCGAGCTTGTAGTGCTCTCCTAACCACCAAGTTTATTCTGTCCTCCGACTCAGGATAGCAATGCTCCTCCTCCTCATCTCTTTCATGCGGGGTTACTTCCTTCTCCTCGTCAGACTCAAATTCCTCCCAATTGATGCTTTGGGTGGCTATGAGTTTAGCCTCTTGCATGGTTAAGGCTCTTGAATTAGGACAATCTTTTTTATAATGTCCTCTACCGCCACACTTGTAACATACAAGATCACTAAGCTTGATGTCTTTCGTGTTCCTCTTAGGTGGCTCATTATGCTTGTTAAAAGAAGAACCCTCCCTTGGGGTGAAGGGTGGTTTACGTACCACTGGAGTAGTGGTAGGCGTTTTCTTCCTTTTCCTCTTAGCATCAAATTTCATCACAAGTTTGCATGCTTCCACAAACGTGAGGTTGGTGTAACCTTCAAGTCTGTCTTGTAATTCTTGATCTAACCCAGCTACAAAACGTCCCAACTTCAGCTCTTCATTTTCCGTCACTTCGCACACAATGGCAAGTCTATCAAATTCCTTGATATAATCTTCCACGGAATCGCCATTTTGGTGTAGAGTGCTCCATTTCACATACTGGCTTTGTTTGTAATTGTGAGGAATGAAACGATCTCTCATCCTCTTCTTCAGCTTTTCCCAAGTGGAAATATGAGCCTTACCCCTAAGGGTACGCCCTCTTTGTTCCCCTTGTAACCAATTGTCACCATAGCCCTTCAGTTTGACTTTGGCTATCTTGTACTGTTGATCCTCCTCATGAATGTCCTTGTACTCGAAGTACCTTTCCAAGGATTTTTCCCACTCCAAATATTTCTCCGGATCAAGCGTCCCATCAAAGGAAGGGACGTCCACTTTGAGACTCCTATCCTCCCTCCTAGGTGGAGGATCTTCGCCTTGATCTCTCCTATCATGCTCGTTCATGAGTCTTGCCATCAAGGCAGCAAGATTCCCTTGTAGATTGGCATTAGTTTCGGCCAATCTTTCTTGACTAGCAATGGATCGATTAAGAGCTTCCAAAGCTGTCCTCAAATCTTGATTGTCTCCCATAATACGTAGGTACTCGTCCCCTTTGGAAAAATTTAAGAAAATTTTCCCCCTACCTGACGCGCCAAATGATGTGTAAACAAGATGAGAAACCTTGTTAAAACACTGAAACGTAACAGAAGGTAAAAGAAGACACGATTTAGTTAAGAAAACGGTTGTTTTAGTTAGGGGAACTCTCACCCTAAGCTAAGAATATAGCAAAGAGGAACTCTCACTCGTTGCTTGGAATAGTTTAGATAAGGGAACTCTCACCAAATCAGAAACTACAAGTTTTAATCTTGGGAACTCTCACCAAAATTAACACTCTTCAAATTTGGATACTCAAATTTGGACCTTAAAGATGACTACAACAAAGTCACGTTTAATGAATAACAACACAAGTGTTTAGCAAATTTCTGGATGATTTTGCATTCACGTACAAGTACACTATTTATAGTAGTGTATCCATTACACAAGGGATCATAGGATTCCTTTTTAATACATATCCACTACTTGCCTAAATAAAACAGAAATAAACGTGCTAACTAACAACAATAACCTGAAATAACCAGAAACTAATTAACTAACTAAAGCTAACTACCTAATCGTAAATCTAGGCTTAATTCAAGGCACACGTCTAACCACCTTCCAACGGCATTCCAACGTGCAGCCTAACAGCATTTCCAACGTGCTCAAAAGCTTCCAACGTGGATCCAATGTGGCAATAGCTCCTTTGACTCAAGCCCCCTTTATTCTGGTCATACCCTAACTAACTCCTAAAGTCACGCCACTAACACAACTGACTTCCTCCAGCTAACTACTTCCCCTACTTCACGCCAATTAGTTCAGCCAACCAACCGGTGTAACTAATCCCTACAATTACGTTCAACACAATCAGTCAATCAACTACCTCCTTAATTCACGCCCATGATTGCTTAATTCACGCCAACGTGCATTTTGGAGCAACTAGATAAACCGTCACCTTTTAGATGTTTTTTTAGGTGCTTCCTACAAGGTTACTTATACTAAGTGAAGTATAACCCCTTGTAATAACTTTTGGACAAAAACCGTGTAAGAGATTAAGGGATGAATTGGACAGAATTAATCCCTTAGTATTTTGCTCAATAGCGCCGTCTTGACCGTCTTCAACTAGATCATGGATTATTGTTCCTTGACCATCTTGGTCATCATGACATGTTCAAGGGAATATACGTCATTTTCTACCTAAAACTGATCCCATTTGACTTATGTTGACTCTTATCGTCTGATTCGAAGTCTTTAAGACATTTTATACCCATAACTTCTCCCATTTGACCGAGTTTGATTCAAATCGATGTATTTCAAGTGTTTATTACATTTTCAAGGGTAAATACGTCATTTTCTACCCAAACTTGATCCTATTTAACCTATATTGCCTTTTTTGTCCTATTCAAAGTGTTTAGGTCATTAATACACAAAACCCCTCTCATTTAACCGAGTTTGACTCAAATCGATCTAGTTCAAGTGTTTATGACATGTTCAAGGGTAAATACGTCATTTTCTAGGAAAAAAATGATCCCATTTGACATTTATTAACTCATATCGTCCGATTCAAAGTCTTCAAGTCATTTTATACCTAGAACCTCTCCCATTTGACCGAGTTTGACTAGAATTGATTTATTTCAAGTGTTTATGACATGTTCAAGGGTAAATACGTCAATTTCTACAAAAAAAAATGATCCCATTTGACATATATTGACTCATATCGTCCGATTCAAATTGTTTAATTCATTTTATACCCGAATCTCTCATATTTTATCGAGTCTGACTCAAATCGATGTATTTCAAGTGTTTATGACATGTCCAAGGGTAAATACGTCATGTTTTACAAAAAATTGATCCCATTTGACCTATATTGCCTCTATCGTCTGCTTTGAAGTGTTTAAGTCATTTTATACCTAGAACCTCTTCCATTTGACCGAGTTTGACTCAAATCGATGTATTTCAAGTGTTCATGACATGTTGAAGGGTAAATACGTCATTTTGTACCCAAAACTGATCGCATTTAATCTAGATTGACTCATATCGTCCGATTCAAAGTGTATAAGTTTTTTATACCCAGATTTTCTCTCATTTGACCGAGTTTGACTCAATTCGATGTATTTCAAGTGGTTATGACATGATCAAGGGTAAATACGTCATTTTCTACATAAAGCTGATCCCATTTGACTTTTATTGACTCATATCGTCTGATTCGAAGTGTTTAAGTTATTTTAAACCCATAACCTCTCCCATTTGACCGAGTTTGATTCAATTCGATGTATTTCAAGTGTTTATGACATGTTCAAGGGAATATACGTCATTTTCTACCCAAAACTGATCCCATTTGACTTATGTTGACTCATATCGTCTGATTCGAAGTGTTTAAGACATTTTATACCCAGAACTTTTCCCATTGGACCGAGTTTGATTCAAATCGATGTATTTCAAGTGTTTATGACATTTTCAAGGGTAAATACGTCATTTTCTACCCAAACTTGATCCTATTTAACCTATATTGCCTTTTTTGTCCTATTCAAAGTGTTTAGGTCATTAATACACAAAACCCCTCTCATTTGACCGAGTTTGACTCAAATCAATCTAGTTCAAGTCTTTATGACATGTTCAAGGGTAAATACGTCATTTTCTAGAAAAAAAATGATCCCATTTGACATTTAATAACTCATATCGACTGAGTTTGACTCAAATCGATGTATTTCAAGTGTTCATGACATGTTGAAGGGTAAATACGCCATTTTGTACCCAAAACTGATCGCATTTAATCTAGATTGACTCATATCGTCCGATTCGAAGTGTATAAGTTTTTTATACCCAAATTTTCTCTCATTTGACCGAGTTTGACTCAATTCGATGTATTTCAAGTGGTTATGACATGATCAACGGTAAATACGTCATTTTCTACACAAAGCTGATCCCATTTGACTTTTATTGACTTATATCGTCTGATTCAAAGTGTTTAACTTATTTTAAACCCATAACCTCTCCCATTTGACCGTGTTTGACTCAATTCGATGTATTTCAAGTGTTTATGACATGATCAAGGGTAAATACGTCATTTTCTACCCAAAACTGATCCCATTTGACTTATGTTGAACCATATCGTCTAATTCGAAGTGTTTAAGACATTTTACACCCATAACCTCTCCCATTTGACCGAGTTTGACTCAATTCGATGTATTTCAAGTGTTTATGACATGTTCAAGGGAATATACGTCATTTTTTACCCAAAACTGATCCCATTTGACTTATGTTGACTCATATCGTTTGATTCGAAGTGTTTAAGACATTTTATACCCAGAACTTCTCCCATTTGACCGAGTTTGATTCAAATCGATGTATTTCAAGTGTTTATGACATTTTCAACGGTAAATACGTCATTTCCTACCCAAACTTGATCCTATTTAACCTATATTGCCTTTTTTGTCCTATTCAAAGTGTTTAGGTCATTAATACACATAACCCCTCTCATTCGACCGAGTTTGACTCAAATCGATCTAGTTCAAGTCTTTATGACATGTTTAAGGGTAAATACGTCATTTTCTAGAAAAAAAATGATCCCATTTGACATTTATTAACTCATATCGTCCGATTCAAAGTGTTCAAGTCATTTTATACCTAGAACCTCTCCCATTTGACCGAGTTTGACTCGAATTGATTTATTTCAAGTGTTTATGACATGTTCAAGGGTAAATACGTCAATTTCTACAAAAAAAATGATCCCATTTGACCTATATTGACTCATATCGTCCGATTCAAATTGTTTAATTCATTTTATACCCAGATCTCTCCTATTTTATCGAGTCTGACTCAAATCGATGTATTTCAAGTGTTTATGATATGTCCAAGGGTAAATACGTCATATTTTACAAAAAATTGATCCCATTTGACCTATATTGCCTCTATCGTCTGCTTTGAAGTGTTTAAGTCATTTTATACCTAGAACCTCTCCCATTTGACCGAGTTTGACTCAAATCGATGTATTTCAAGTGTTCATGACATGTTGAAGGGTAAATACGTCATTTTGTACCCAAAACTGATCGCATTTAATCTAGATTGACTCATATCGTCCGATTCGAAGTGTATAAGTTTTTTATACCCAGATTTTCTCTCATTTGACCGAGTTTGACTCAATTCGATGTATTTCAAGTGGTTATGACATGATCAAGGGTAAATACGTCATTTTCTGCACAAAGCTGATCCCATTTGACTTTTATTGACTCATATCGTCTGATTCGAAGTGTTTAAGTTATTTTAAACCCATAACCTCTCCCATTTGACCGAGTTTGACTCAATTCGATGTATTTCAAGTGTTTATGACATGTTCAAGGGAATATACGTCATTTTCTACCAAAAACTGATCCCATTTGACTTATGTTGACTCATATCGTCTGATTCGAAGTGTCTAAGACATTTTATACCCAGAACTTCTCCCATTTGACCGAGTTTAATTCAAATCGATGTATTTCAAGTGTTTATGACATTTTCAAGGGTAAATACGTCATTTTCTACCCAAACTTGATCCTATTTAACCTATATTGCCTTTTTTGTCCTATTCAAAGTGTTTAGGTCATTAATACACAAAACCCCTCTCATTTGACCGAGTTTGACTCAAATCGATCTAGTTCAAGTGTTTATGACATGTTCAAGGGTAAATACGTCATTTTCTAGAAAAAAAATGATCCCATTTGACATTTATTAACTCATATCGTCCGATTCAAAGTGTTCAAGTCATTTTATACCTAGAACCTCTCCCATTTGACCGAGTTTGACTCGAATTGATTTATTTCAAGTGTTTATGACATGTTCAAGGGTAAATACGTCAATTTCTACAAAAAAATGATCCCATTTGACCTATATTGACTCATATCGTCCGATTCAAATTGTTTAATTCATTTTATACCCAGATCTCTCCTATTTTATCGAGTCTGACTCAAATCGATGTATTTCAAGTGTTTATAACATGTCCAAGGGTAAATACGTCATATTTTACAAAAAATTGATCCCATTTGACCTATATTGCCTCTATCGTCTGCTTTGAAGTGTTTAAGTCATTTTATACCTAGAACCTCTCCCATTTGACCGAGTTTGACTCAAATCGATGTATTTCAAGTGTTCATGACATGTTGAAGGGTAAATACGTCATTTTGTACCCAAAACTGATCGCATTTAATCTAGATTGACTCATATCGTCCGATTCGAAGCGTATAAGTTTTTTATACCCAGATTTTCTCTCATTTGGCCGAGTTTGACTCAATTCGATGTATTTCAAGTGGTTATGACATGATCAAGGGTAAATACGTCATTTTCTGCACAAAGCTGATCCCATTTGACTTTTATTGACTCATATCGTCTGATTCGAAGTGTTTAAGTTATTTTAAACCCATAACCTCTCCCATTTGACCGAGTTTGACTCAATTCGATGTATTTCAAGTGTTTATGACATGTTCAAGGGAATATACGTCATTTTCTACCCAAAACTGATCCCATTTGACTTATGTTGACTCATATCGTCTGATTCGAAGTGTTTAAGACATTTTATACCCAGAACTTCTCCCATTTGACCGAGTTTGATTCAAATCGATGTATTTCAAGTGTTTATGATATTTTTAACGGTAAATACGTCATTTTCTACCCAAACTTGATCCTATTTAACCTATATTGCCTTTTTTGTCCTATTCAAAGTGTTTAGGTCATTAATACACAAAACCCCTCTCATTTGACCGAGTTTGACTCAAATCGATCTAGTTCAAGTGTTTATGACATGTTCATGGGTAAATACGTCATTTTCTAGAAAAAAAATGATCCCATTTGACATTTATTAACTCATATCGTCCGATTCAAAGTGTTCAAGTCATTTTATACCTAGGACCTCTCCCATTTGACCGAGTTTGACTAGAATTGATTTATTTCAAGTGTTTATGACATGTTCAAGGGTAAATACGTCAATTTCTACAAAAAAAATGATCCCATTTGACCTATATTGACTCATATCGTCCGATTCAAATTGTTTAATTCATTTTATACCCAGATCTCTCCTATTTTATCGAGTCTGACTCAAATCGATGTATTTCAAGTGTTTATGATATGTCCAAGGGTAAATACGTCATATTTTACAAAAAATTGATCCCATTTGACCTATATTGCCTCTATCGTCTGCTTTGAAGTGTTTAAGTCATTTTATACCTAGAACCTCTCCCATTTGACCGAGTTTGACTCAAATCGATGTATTTCAAGTGTTCATGACATGTTGAAGGGTAAATACGTCATTTTGTACCCAAAACTGATCGCATTTAATCTAGATTGACTCATATCGTCCGATTCGAAGTGTATAAGTTTTTTATACCCAGATTTTCTCTCATTTGACCGAGTTTGACTCAATTCGATGTATTTCAAGTGGTTATGACATGATCAAGGGTAAATACGTCATTTTCTGCACAAAGCTGATCCCATTTGACTTTTATTGACTCATATCGTCTGATTCGAAGTATTTAAGTTATTTTAAACCCATAACCTCTCCCATTTGACCGAGTTTGACTCAATTCGATGTATTTCAAGTGTTTATGACATGTTCAAGGGAATATACGTCATTTTCTACCAAAAACTGATCCCATTTGACTTATGTTGACTCATATCGTCTGATTCGAAGTGTCTAAGACATTTTATACCCAGAACTTCTCCCATTTGACCGAGTTTAATTCAAATCGATGTATTTCAAGTGTTTATGACATTTTCAAGGGTAAATACGTCATTTTCTACCCAAACTTGATCCTATTTAACCTATATTGCCTTTTTTGTCCTATTCAAAGTGTTTAGGTCATTAATACACAAAACCCCTCTCATTTGACCGAGTTTGACTCAAATCGATCTAGTTCAAGTGTTTATGACATGTTCAAGGGTAAATACGTCATTTTCTAGAAAAAAAATGATCCCATTTGACATTTATTAACTCATATCGTCCGATTCAAAGTGTTCAAGTCATTTTATACCTAGAACCTCTCCCATTTGACCGAGTTTGACTCGAATTGATTTATTTCAAGTGTTTATGACATGTTCAAGGGTAAATACGTCAATTTCTACAAAAAAATGATCCCATTTGACCTATATTGACTCATATCGTCCGATTCAAATTGTTTAATTCATTTTATACCCAGATCTCTCCTATTTTATCGAGTCTGACTCAAATCGATGTATTTCAAGTGTTTATAACATGTCCAAGGGTAAATACGTCATATTTTACAAAAAATTGATCCCATTTGACCTATATTGCCTCTATCGTCTGCTTTGAAGTGTTTAAGTCATTTTATACCTAGAACCTCTCCCATTTGACCGAGTTTGACTCAAATCGATGTATTTCAAGTGTTCATGACATGTTGAAGGGTAAATACGTCATTTTCTACACAAAGCTGATCCCATTTGACTTTTATTGACTCATATCGTCCGATTCGAAGCGTATAAGTTTTTTATACCCAGATTTTCTCTCATTTGACCGAGTTTGACTCAATTCGATGTATTTCAAGTGGTTATGACATGATCAAGGGTAAATACGTCATTTTCTGCACAAAGCTGATCCCATTTGACTTTTATTGACTCATATCGTCTGATTCGAAGTGTTTAAGTTATTTTAAACCCATAACCTCTCCCATTTGACCGAGTTTGACTCAATTCGATGTATTTCAAGTGTTTATGACATGTTCAAGGGAATATACGTCATTTTCTACCCAAAACTGATCCCATTTGACTTATGTTGACTCATATCGTCTGATTCGAAGTGTTTAAGACATTTTATACCCAAAACTTCTCCCATTTGACCGAGTTTGATTCAAATCGATGTATTTCAAGTGTTTATGATATTTTTAACGGTAAATACGTCATTTTCTACCCAAACTTGATCCTATTTAACCTATATTGCCTTTTTTGTCCTATTCAAAGTGTTTAGGTCATTAATACACAAAACCCCTCTCATTTGACCGAGTTTGACTCAAATCGATCTAGTTCAAGTGTTTATGACATGTTCATGGGTAAATACGTCATTTTCTAGAAAAAAAATGATCCCATTTGACATTTATTAACTCATATCGTCCGATTCAAAGTGTTCAAGTCATTTTATACCTAGGACCTCTCCCATTTGACCGAGTTTGACTAGAATTGATTTATTTCAAGTGTTTATGACATGTTCAAGGGTAAAAACGTCAATTTCTACAAAAAAAAATGATCCCATTTGACCTATATTGACTCATATCGTCCGATTCAAATTGTTTAATTCATTTTATACCCAAATCTCTCCTATTTTATCGAGTCTGACTCAAATCGATGTATTTCAAGTGTTTATGACATGTCCAAGGGTAAATACGTCATATTTTACAAAAAATTGATCCCATTTGACCCATATTGCCTCTATCGTCTGCTTTGAAGTGTTTAAGTCATTTTATACCTAGAACCTCTCCTATTTGACAGAGTTTGACTGAAATCGATGTATTTCAAGTGTTCATGACATGTTGAAGGGTAAATACGTCATTTTGCACCTAAAACTGATCGCATTTAATCTAGATTGACTCATATAGTCCGATTCAAAGTGTATAAGTTTTTTATACCCAGATTTTCTCTCATTTGACCGAGTTTGACTCAATTCGATGTATTTCAAGTGGTTATGACATGATCAAGGGTAAATACGTCATTTTCTACACAAAGCTGATCCCATTTGACTTTTATTGACTCATATCGTCTGATTCGAAGTGTTTAAGTTATTTTAAACCCATAACCTCTCCCTTTTGACCGAGTTTGACTCAATTCGATGTATTTCAAGTGTTTATGACATGTTCAAGGGAATATACGTCATTTTCTACCCAAAACTGATCCCATTTGACTTATGTTGACTCATATCGTCTGATTCGAAGTGTTTAAGACATTTTATACCCAGAACTTCTCCCATTTGACCGAGTTTGATTCAAATCGATGTATTTCAAGTGTTTAAGACATTTTCCACGGTAAATACGTCATTTTCTACCCAAACTGGATTCTATTTAACCTATATTGCCTTTTTTGTCCTATTCAAAGTGTTTAGGTCATTAATACACAAAACCCCTCTCATTTGACCGAGTTTGACTCAAATCGATCTAGTTCAAGTGTTTATGACATGTTCAAGGGTAAATACGTCATTTTCAAGAAAAAAAATGATCCCATTTGACATTTATTAACTCATATCGTCCGATTCAAAGTGTTCAAGTCATTTTATACCTAGAACCTCTCCCATTTGACCGAGTTTGACTAGAATTGATTTATTTCAAGTGTTTATGACATGTTCAAGGGTAAATACGTCAATTTCTACAAAAAAAATGATCCCATTTGACCTATATTGACTCATATCGTCCGATTCAAATTGTTTAATTCATTTTATACCCAGATCTCTCCTATTTTATCGAGTCTGACTCAAATCGATGTATTTCAAGTGTTTATGACATGTCCAAGGGTAAATACGTCATATTTTACAAAAAATTGATCCCATTTGACCCATATTGCCTCTATCGTCTGCTTTGAAGTGTTTAAGTCATTTTATACCTAGAACCTCTCCCATTTGACAGAGTTTGACTGAAATCGATGTATTTCAAGTGTTCATGACATGTTGAAGGGTAAATACGTCATTTTGTACCCAAAACTGATCGCATTTAATCTAGATTGACTCATATCGTCTGATTCGAAGTGTATAAGTTTTTTATACCCAGATTTTCTCTCATTTGACCGAGTTTGACTCAATTCGATGTATTTCAAGTGGTTATGACATGATCAAGGGTAAATACGTCATTTTCTACACAAAGCTGATCCCATTTGACTTTTATTGACTCATATCGTCTGATTCGAAGTGTTTAAGTTATTTTAAACCCATAACCTCTCCCTTTTGACCGAGTTTGACTCAATTCGATGTATTTCAAGTGTTTATGACATGTTCAAGGGAATATACGTCATTTTTTACCCAAAACTGATCCCATTTGACTTATGTTGACTCATATCGTTTGATTCGAAGTGTTTAAGACATTTTATACCCAGAACTTCTCCCATTTGATCGAGTTTGATTCAAATCGATGTATTTCAAGTGTTTATGACATTTTCAACGGTAAATACGTCATTTTCTACCCAAACTTGATCCTATTTAACCTATATTGCCTTTTTTGTCCTATTCAAAGTGTTTAGGTCATTAATACACAGAACCCCTCTCATTTGACCGAGTTTGACTCAAATCGATCTAGTTCAAGTGTTTATGACATGTACAAGGGTAAATACGTCATTTTCTAGAAAAAAATGATCCCATTTGACATTTATTAACTCATATTGTCCGATTAAAAGTGTTCAAGTCATTTTATACCTAGAACCTCTCCCATTTGACCGAGTTTGACTAGAATTGATTTATTTCAAGTGTTTATGACATGTTCAAGGGTAAATACGTCAATTTCTACAAAAAAAATGATCCCATTTGACCTATATTGACTCATATCGTCCGATTCAAATTGTTTAATTCATTTTATACCCAGATCTCTCCTATTTTATCGAGTATGACTCAAATCGATGTATTTCAAGTGTTTATGACATGTCCAAGGGTAAATACGTCATATTTTACAAAAAATTGATCCCATTTGACCTATATTGCCTCTATCGTCTCCTTTGAAGTGTTTAAGTCATTTTATACCTTGAACCTCTCCCATTTGACCGAGTTTGACTCAAATCGTTGTATTTCAAGTGTTCATGACATGTTGAAGGGTAAATACGTCATTTTGTACCCAAAACTGATCGCATTTAATCTAGATTGACTCATATCGTCCGATTCGAAGTGTATAAGTTTTTTATACCCAGATTTTCTCTCATTTGACCGAGTTTGACTCAATTCGATGTATTTCAAGTGGTTATGACATGATCAAGGGTAAATACGTCATTTTCTGCACAAAGCTGATCCCATTTGAATTTTTATTGACTCATATCGTCTGATTCGAAGTGTTGAAGTTATTTTAAACCCATAACCTCTCCCATTTGACCGAGTTTGACTCAATTCGATGTATTTCAAGTGTTTATGATATGTTCAAGGGAATATACGTCATTTTCTACCCAAAACTGATCCCATTTGACTTATGTTGACTCATATCGTTTGATTCGAAGTGTTTAAGACATTTTATACCCAGAACTTCTCCCATTTGACCGAGTTTGAATCAAATCGATGTATTTCAAGTGTTTATGACATTTTCAAGGGTAAATACGTCATTTTCTACCCAAACTTGATTCTATTTAACCTATATTGCCTTTTTTGTCCTATTCAAAGTGTTTAGGTCATTAATACACAGAACCCCTCTCATTTGACCGAGTTTGACTCAAATCGATCTAGTTCAAGTGTTTATGACATGTTCAGGGGTAAATACGTCATTTTCTAGAAAAAAAATGATCCCATTTGACATTTATTAACTCATATCGTTCGATTCAAAGTGTTCAAGTCATTTTATACCTAGAACCTCTCCCATTGGACCGAGTTTGACTAGAATTGATTTATTTCAAGTGTTTATGACATGTTCAAGGGTAAATACGTCAATTTCTACAAACAAAATGATCCCATTTGACCTATATTGACTCATATCGTCCGATTCAAATTGTTTAATTCATTTTATACCCAGATCTCTCCTATTTTATCGAGTCTGACTCAAATCGATGTATTTCAAGTGTTTATGACATGTCCAAGGGTAAATACGTCATATTTTACAAAAAAATGATCCCATTTGACCTATATTGCCTCTATCGTCTGCTTTGAAGTGTTTAAGTCATTTTATACCTAGAACCTCTCCCATTTGACCGAGTTTGACTCAAATCGATGTATTTCAAGTGTTCATGACATGTTGAAGGGTAAATACGTCATTTTGTACCCAAAACTGATCGCATTTAATCTAGATTGACTCATATCGTCCGATTCGAAGTGTATAAGTTTTTTATACCCAGATTTTCTCTCATTTGACCGAGTTTGACTGAATTCGATGTATTTCAAGTGGTTATGACATGATCAAGGGTAAATACGTCATTTTCTGCACAAAGCTGATCCCATTTGACTTTTATTGACTCATATCGTCTGATTCGAAGTGCTTAACTTATGTTAAACCCATAACCTCTCCCATTTGACCGAGTTTGACTCAATTCGATGTATTTCAAGTGTTTATGACATGTTCAAGGGAATATACGTCATTTTCTACCCAAAACTGATCCCATTTGACTTATGTTGACTCATATCGTCTGATTCGAAGTGTTTAAGACATTTTATACCCAGAACTTCTCCCATTTGACCGAGTTTGATTCAAATCGATGTATTTCAAGTGTATATGACATTTTCAAGGGTAAATACGTCATTTTCTACCCAAACTTGATCCTATTTAACCTATATTGCCTTTTTTGTCCTATTCAAAGTGTTTAGGTCATTAATACACAAAACCCCTCTCATTTGACCGAGTTTGACTCAAATCGATCTAGTTCAAGTGTTTATGACATGTTCAAGGGTAAATACGTCATTTTCTAGAAAAAAAATGATCCCATTTGACATTTATTAACTCATATCGTCCGATTCAAAGTGTTCAAGTCATTTTATACCTAGAACCTCTCCCATTGGACCGAGTTTGACTAGAATTGATTTATTTCAAGTGTTTATGACATGTTCAAGGGTAAATACGTCAATTTCTACAAACAAAATGATCCCGTTTGACCTATATTGACTCATATCGTCCGATTCAAATTGTTTAATTCATTTTATACCCAGATCTCTCCTATTTTATCGAGTCTGACTCAAATCGATGTATTTCAAGTGTTTATGACATGTCCAAGGGTAAATACGTCATATTTTACAAAAAAATGATCCCATTTGACCTATATTGCCTCTATCGTCTGCTTTGAAGTGTTTAAGTCATTTTATACCTAGAACCTCTCCCATTTGACCGAGTTTGACTCAAATCGATGTATTTCAAGTGTTCATGACATGTTGAAGGGTAAATACGTCATTTTGTACCCAAAACTGATCGCATTTAATCTAGATTGACTCATATCGTCCGATTCGAAGTGTATAAGTTTTTTATACCCAGATTTTCTCTCATTTGACCGAGTTTGACTCAATTCGATGTATTTCAAGTGGTTATGACATGATCAAGGGTAAATACGTCATTTTTTGCACAAAGCTGATCCCATTTGACTTTTATTGACTCATATCGTCTGATTCGAAGTGCTTAACTTATGTTAAACCCATAACCTCTCCCATTTGACCGAGTTTGACTCAATTCGATGTATTTCAAGTGTTTATGACATGTTCAAGGGAATATACGTCATTTTCTACCCAAAACTGATCCCATTTGACTTATGTTGACTCATATCGTCTGATTCGAAGTGTTTAAGACATTTTATACCCAAAACTTCTCCCATTTGACCGAGTTTGATTCAAATCGATGTATTTCTAGTGTTTATGACATTTTCAAGGGTAAATACGTCATTTTCTACCCAAACTTGATCCTATTTAACCTATATTGCCTTTTTTGTCCTATTTAAAGTGTTTAGGTCATTAATACACAAAACCCCTCTCATTTGACCGAGTTTGACTCAAATCGATCTAGTTCAAGTGTTTATGACATGTTCAAGGGTAAATACGTCATTTTCTAGAAAAAAAATGATCCCATTTGACATTTATTAACTCATATCGTCCGATTCAAAGTGTTCAAGTCATTTAATACCTAGAACCTCTCCCATTTGACCGAGTTTGACTCGAATTGATTTTTTTCAAGTGTTTATGACTTGTTCAAGGGTAAATTTGTCAATTTCTACAAAAAAAATGATCCCATTTGACCTATATTGACTCATATCGTCCGATTCAAATTGTTTAATTCATTTTATACCCAGATCTCTCCTATTTTATCGAGTCTGACTCAAATCGATGTATTTCAAGTGTTTATGACATGTCCAAGGGTAAATACGTCATATTTTACAAAAAAATGATCCCATTTGACCTATATTGCCTCTATCGTCTGCTTTGAAGTGTTTAAGTCATTTTATACCTAGAACCTCTCCCATTTGACCGAGTTTGACTCAAATCGATGCATTTCAAGTGTTCATGACATGTTGAAGGGTAAATACGTCATTTTGTACCCAAAACTGATTGCATTTAATCTAGATTGACTCATATAGTCCGATTCGAAGTGTATAAGTTTTTTATACCCTGATTTTCTCTCATTTGACCGAGTTTGACTGAATTCGATGTATTTCAAGTGGTTATGACATGATCAAGGGTAAATACGTCATTTTCTGCACAAAGCTGATCCCATTTGACTTTTATTGACTCATATCGTCTGATTCGAAGTGCTTAACTTATTTTAAACCCATAACCTCTCCCATTTGACCGAGTTTGACTCAATTCGATGTATTTCAAGTGTTTATGACATGTTCAAGGGAATATACGTCATTTTCTACCCAAAACTGATCCCATTTGACTTATGTTGACTCATATCGTCTGATTCGAAGTGTTTAAGACATTTTATACCCAAAACTTCTCCCATTTGACCGAGTTTGATTCAAATCGATGTATTTCTAGTGTTTATGACATTTTCAAGGGTAAATACGTCATTTTCTACCCAAACTTGATCCTATTTAACCTATATTGCCTTTTTTGTCCTATTCAAAGTGTTTAGGTCATTAATACACAAAACCCCTCTCATTTGACCGAGTTTGACTCAAATCGATCTAGTTCAAGTGTTTATGACATGTTCAAGGGTAAATACGTCATTTTCTAGAAAAAAAATGATCCCATTTGACATTTATTAACTCATATCGTCCGATTCAAAGTGTTCAAGTCATTTTATACCTAGAACCTCTCCCATTGGACCGAGTTTGACTAGAATTGATTTATTTCAAGTGTTTATGACATGTTCAAGGGTAAATACGTCAATTTCTACAAACAAAATGATCCCATTTGACCTATATTGACTCATATCGTCCGATTCAAATTGTTTAATTCATTTTATACCCAGATCTCTCCTATTTTATCGAGTCTGACTCAAATCGATGTATTTCAAGTGTTTATGACATGTCCAAGGGTAAATACGTCATATTTTACAAAAAAATGATCCCATTATTGCCTCTATCGTCTGCTTTGAAGTGTTTAAGTCATTTTATACCTAGAACCTCTCCCATTTGACCGAGTTTGACTCTAATCGATGCATTTCAAGTGTTCATGACATGTTGAAGGGTAAATACGTCATTTTGTACCCAAAACTGATTGCATTTAATCTAGATTGACTCATATAGTCCGATTCGAAGTGTATAAGTTTTTTATACCCAGATTTTCTCTCATTTGACCGAGTTTGACTCAATTCGATTTATTTCAAGTGGTTATGACATGATCAAGGGTAAATACGTCATTTTCTGCACAAAGCTGATCCCATTTGACTTTTATTGACTCATATCGTCTGATTCGAAGTGCTTAACTTATTTTAAACCCATAACCTCTCCCATTTGACCGAGTTTGACTCAATTCGATGTATTTCAAGTGTTTATGACATGTTCAAGGGAATATACGTCATTTTCTACCAAAAACTGATCCCATTTGACTTATGTTGACTCATATCGTCTGATTCGAAGTGTTTAAGACATTTTATACCCAAAACTTCTCCCATTTGACCGAGTTTGATTCAAATCTATGTATTTCTAGTGTTTATGACATTTTCAAGGGTAAATACGTCATTTTCTACCCAAACTTGATCCTATTTAACCTATATTGCCTTTTTTGTCCTATTCAAAGTGTTTAGGTCATTAATACACAAAACCCCTCTCATTTGACCGAGTTTGACTCAAATCGATCTAGTTCAAGTGTTTATGACATGTTCAAGGGTAAATACGTCATTTTCTAGAAAAAAAATGATCCCATTTGACATTTATTAACTCATATCGTCCGATTCAAAGTGTTCAAGTCATTTTATACCTAGAACCTCTCCCATTGGACCGAGTTTGACTAGAATTGATTTATTTCAAGTGTTTATGACATGTTCAAGGGTAAATACGTCAATTTCTACAAACAAAATGATCCCATTTGACCTATATTGACTCATATCGTCCGATTCAAATTGTTTAATTCATTTTATACCCAGATCTCTCCTATTTTATCGAGTCTGACTCAAATCGATGTATTTCAAGTGTTTATGACATGTCCAAGGGTAAATACGTCATATTTTAAAAAAAAATGATCCCATTATTGCCTCTATCGTCTGCTTTGAAGTGTTTAAGTCATTTTATACCTAGAACCTCTCCCATTTGACCGAGTTTGACTCTAATCGATGTATTTCAAGTGTTCATGACATGTTGAAGGGTAAATACGTCATTTTGTACCCAAAACTGATCGCATTTAATCTAGATTGACTCATATCGTCCGATTCGAAGTGTATAAGTTTTTTATACCCAGATTTTCTCTCATTTGACCGAGTTTGACTCAATTCGATGTATTTCAAGTGGTTATGACATGATCAAGGGTAAATACGTCATTTTCTGCACAAAGCTGATCCCATTTGACTTTTATTGACTCATATCGTCTGATTCGAAGTGCTTAACTTATTTTAAACCCATAACCTCTCCCATTTGACCGAGTTTGACTCAATTCGATGTATTTCAAGTGTTTATGACATGTTCAAGGGAATATACGTCATTTTCTACCCAAAACTGATCCCATTTGACTTATGTTGACTCATATCGTCTGATTCGAAGTGTTTAAGACATTTTATACCCAAAACTTCTCCCATTTGACCGAGTTTGATTCAAATCGATGTATTTCTAGTGTTTATGACATTTTCAAGGGTAAATACGTCATTTTCTACCCAAACTTGATCCTATTTAACCTATATTGCCTTTTTTGTCCTATTCAAAGTGTTTAGGTCATTAATACACAAAACCCCTCTCATTTGACCGAGTTTGACTCAAATCGATCTAGTTCAAGTGTTTATGACATGTTCAAGGGTAAATACGTCATTTTCTAGAAAAAAAATGATCCCATTTGACATTTATTAACTCATATCGTCCGATTCAAAGTGTTCAAGTCATTTTATACCTAGAACCTCTCCCATTGGACCGAGTTTGACTAGAATTGATTTATTTCAAGTGTTTATGACATGTTCAAGGGTAAATACGTCAATTTCTACAAACAAAATGATCCCATTTGACCTATATTGACTCATATCGTCCGATTCAAATTGTTTAATTCATTTTATACCCAGATCTCTCCTATTTTATCGAGTCTGACTCAAATCGATGTATTTCAAGTGTTTATGACATGTCCAAGGGTAAATACGTCATATTTTACAAAAAAATGATCCCATTATTGCCTCTATCGTCTGCTTTGAAGTGTTTAAGTCATTTTATACCTAGAACCTCTCTCATTTGACCGAGTTTGACTCAAATCGATGTATTTCAAGTGTTCATGACATGTTGAAGGGTAAATATGTCATTTTGTACCCAAAACTGATCGCATTTAATCTAGATTGACTCATATCGTCCGATTCGAAGTGTATAAGTTTTTTATACCCAGATTTTCTCTCATTTGACCGAGTTTGACTGAATTCGATGTATTTCAAGTGGTTATGACATGATCAAGGGTAAATACGTCATTTTCTGCACAAAGCTGATCCCATTTGACTTTTATTGACTCATATCGTCTGATTCGAAGTGCTTAACTTATTTTAAACCCATAACCTCTCCCATTTGACCGAGTTTGACTCAATTCGATGTATTTCAAGTGTTTATGACATGTTCAAGGGAATATACGTCATTTTCTACCCAAAACTGATCCCATTTGACTTATGTTGACTCATATCGTCTGATTCGAAGTGTTTAAGACATTTTATACCCAGAACTTCTCCCATTTGACCGAGTTTGATTCAAATCGATGTATTTCAAGTGTATATGACATTTTCAAGGGTAAATACGTCATTTTCTACCCAAACTTGATCCTATTTAACCTATATTGCCTTTTTTGTCCTATTCAAAGTGTTTAGGTCATTAATACACAAAACCCCTCTCATTTGACCGAGTTTGACTCAAATCGATCTAGTTCAAGTGTTTATGACATGTTCAAGGGTAAATACGTCATTTTCTAGAAAAAAAATGATCCCATTTGACATTTATTAACTCATATCGTCCGATTCAAAGTGTTCAAGTCATTTTATACCTAGAACCTCTCCAATTGGACCGAGTTTGACTAGAATTGATTTATTTCAAGTGTTTATGACATGTTCAAGGGTAAATACGTCAATTTCTACAAACAAAATGATCCCATTTGACCTATATTGACTCATATCGTCCGATTCAAATTGTTTAATTCATTTTATACCCAGATCTCTCCTATTTTATCGTGTCTGACTCAAATCGATGTATTTCAAGTGTTTATGACATGTCCAAGGGTAAATACGTCATATTTTACAAAAAAATGATCCCATTTGACCTATATTGCCTCTATCGTCTGCTTTGAAGTGTTTAAGTCATTTTATACCTAAAACCTCTCCCATTTGACCGAGTTTGACTCAAATCGATGCATTTCAAGTGTTCATGACATGTTGAAGGGTAAATACGTCATTTTGTACCCAAAACTGATTGCATTTAATCTAGATTGACTCATATAGTCCGATTCGAAGTGTATAAGTTTTTTATACCCAGATTTTCTCTCATTTGACCGAGTTTGACTCAATTCGATGTATTTCAAGTGGTTATGACATGATCAAGGGTAAATACGTCATTTTCTGCACAAAGCTGATCCCATTTGACTTTTATTGACTCATATCGTCTGATTCGAAGTGCTTAACTTATTTTAAACCCATAACCTCTCCCATTTGACCGAGTTTGACTCAATTCGATGTATTTCAAGTGTTTATGACATGTTCAAGGGAATATACGTCATTTTCTACCCAAAACTGATCCCATTTGACTTATGTTGACTCATATCGTCTGATTCGAAGTGTTTAAGACATTTTATACCCAGAACTTCTCCCATTTGACCGAGTTTGATTCAAATCGATGTATTTCAAGTGTATATGACATTTTCAAGGGTAAATACGTCATTTTCTACCCAAACTTGATCCTATTTAACCTATATTGCCTTTTTTGTCCTATTCAAAGTGTTTAGGTCATTAATACACAAAACCCCTCTCATTTGACCGAGTTTGACTCAAATCGATCTAGTTCAAGTGTTTATGACATGTTCAAGGGTAAATACGTCATTTTCTAGAAAAAAAATGATCCCATTTGACATTTATTAACTCATATCGTCCGATTCAAAGTGTTCAAGTCATTTTATACCTAGAACCTCTCCCATTGGACCGAGTTTGACTAGAATTGATTTATTTCAAGTGTTTATGACATGTTCAAGGGTAAATACGTCAATTTCTACAAACAAAATGATCCCATTTGACCTATATTGACTCATATCGTCCGATTCAAATTGTTTAATTCATTTTATACCCAGATCTCTCCTATTTTATCGAGTCTGACTCAAATCGATGTATTTCAAGTGTTTATGACATGTCCAAGGGTAAATACGTCATATTTTACAAAAAAATGATCCCATTATTGCCTCTATCGTCTGCTTTGAAGTGTTTAAGTCATTTTATACCCATAACCTCTCCCATTTGACCGAGTTTGACTCAATTCGATGTATTTCAAGTTTTTATGACATGTTCAAGGGAATATACGTCATTTTCTACCCAAAACTGATCCCATTTGACTTATGTTGACTCATATCGTCTGATTCGAAGTGTTTAAGACATTTTATACCCAAAACTTCTCCCATTTGACCGAGTTTGATTCAAATCGATGTATTTCTAGTGTTTATGACATTTTCAAGGGTAAATACGTCATTTTCTACCCAAACTTGATCCTATTTAACCTATATTGCCTTTTTTGTCCTATTCAAAGTGTTTAGGTCATTAATACACAAAACCCCTCTCATTTGACCGAGTTTGACTCAAATCGATCTAGTTCAAGTGTTTATGACATGTTCAAGGGTAAATACGTCATTTTCTAGAAAAAAAATGATCCCATTTGACATTTATTAACTCATATCGTCCGATTCAAAGTGTTCACGTCATTTTATACCTAGAACCTCTCTCATTTGACCGAGTTTGACTAGAATTGATTTATTTCAAGTGTTTATGACATGTTCAAGGGTAAATACGTCAATTTCTACAAAAAAAATGATCCCATTTGACCTATATTGACTCATATCGTCCGATTCAAATTGTTTAATTCATTTTATACCCAGATCTCTCCTATTTTATCGAGTCTGACTCAAATCGATGTATTTCAAGTGTTTATAACATGGCCAAGGATAAATACGTCATATTTTACAAAAAATTGATCCCATTTGACCTATATTGCCTCTATCGTCTGCTTTGAAGTGTTAAAGTCATTTTATACCTAGAACCTCTCCCATTTGACCGAGTTTGACTGAAATTGATGTATTTCAAGTGTTCATGACATGTTGAAGGGTAAATATGTCATTTTGTACCCAAAACTGATCGCATTTAATCTAGATTGACTCATATCGTCCGATTCGAAGTGTATAAGTTTTTTATACCCAGATTTTCTTTCATTTGACCGAGTTTGACTCAATTCCATGTATTTCAAGTGGTTATGACATGATCAAGGGTAAATACGTCATTTTCTACACAAAGCTGATCCCATTTGACTTTTATTGACTCATATCGTCTGATTCGAAGTGTTTAAGACATTTTATACCCAGAACATCTCCCATTTGACCGAGTTTGACTCAATTCGATGTATTTCAAGTGTTTATGACATGTTCAAGGTAATATACGTCATTTTCTACCCAAAATTGATCCCATTTGACTTATGTTGACTCATATCGTCTGATTCGAAGTGTTTAAGACATTTTATACCCAGAACTTCTCCCATTTGACCGAGTTTGTTCAAATCGATGTATTTCAAGTGTTTATGACATTTTCAAGGGTAAATACGTCATTTTCTACCCAAACTTGATTCTATTTAACCTATATTGCCTTTTTTGTCCTATTCAAAGTGTTTAGGTCATTAATACACAAAACCCTTCTCATTTGACCGAGTTTGACTCAAATCGATCTAGTTCAAGTGTTTATGACATGTTCAGGGGTAAATACGTCATTTTCTAGAAAAAAAATGATCCCATTTGACATTTATTAACTCATATCGTCCGATTCAAAGTGTTCAAGTCATTTTATATCTAGAACCTCTCCCATTTGATCGAGTTTGACTCGAATTGATTTATTTCAAGTGTTTATGACATGTTCAAGGGTAAATACGTCAATTTCTACAAAAAAAATGATCCCATTTGACCTATATTGACTCATATCGTCCGATTCAAATTGTTTAATTCATTTTATACCCAGATCACTCCTATTTTATCGAGTCTGACTCAAATCGATGTATTTCAAGTGTTTATGACATGTCCAAGGGTAAATACGTCATATTTTACAAAAAAATTGATCCCATTTGACCTATATTGCCTCTATCGTCTGCTTTGAAGTGTTTAAGTCATTTTATACCTAGAACCTCTCCCATTTGACCGAGTTTGACTCAAATCGATGTATTTCAAGTGTTCATGACATGTTGAAGGGTAAATATGTCATTTTGTACCCAAAACTGATCGCATTTAATCTAGATTGACTCATATCGTCCGATTCGAAGTGTATAAGTTTTTTATACACAGATTTTCTCTCATTTGACCGAGTTTGACTCAATTCGATGTATTTCAACTGGTATGACATGATCAAGGGTAAATACGTCATTTTCTACACAAAGCTGATCACATTTGACTTTTATTGACTCATATCGTCTGATTCGAAGTGTTTAAGTTATTTTAAACCCATAACCTCTCCCATTTTACCGAGTTTGACTCAATTCGATATATTTCAAGTGTTTATGACATGTTCAAGGGAATATACGTCATTTTCTACCCAAAACTGATCCCATTTGACTTATGTTGACTCATATCGTCTGATTCGAAGTGTTTAAGACATTTTATACCCAGAACTTCTCCCATTTGACCGAGTTTCATTCAAATCGATGTATTTGAAGTGTTTATGACATTTTCAAGGGTAAATACGTCATTTTCTACCCAAACTTGATCCTATTTAACCTATATTGCCTTTTTTGTCCTATTCAAAGTGTTTAGGTCATTAATACACAAAACCCCTCTCATTTGACCAAGTTTGACTCAAATCGATCTAGTTCAAGTGTTTATGACATGTTCAAGGGTAAATACGTCATTTTCTAGAAAAAAAATGATCCCATTTGACATTTATTAACTCATATCGTCCGATTCAAAGTGTTCAAGTCATTTTATACCTAGAACCTCTCCCATTTGACCGAGTTTGACTAGAATTGATTTATTTCAAGTGTTTATGACATGTTCAAGGGTAAATACGTCAATTTCTACAAAAAAAATGATCCCATTTGACCTATATTGACTCATATCGTCCGATTCAAATTGTTTAATTCATTTTATACCCAGATCTCTCCTATTTTATCGAGTCTAACTCAAATCGATGTATTTCAAGTGTTTATGACATGTCCAAGGGTAAATACGTCATATTTTACAAAAAATTGATCCCATTTGACCTATATTGCCTCTATCGTCTGCTTTGAAGTGTTTAAGTCATTTTATACCTAGAACCTCTCCCATTTGATCGAGTTTGACTCAAATCGATGTATTTCAAGTGTTCATGACATATTGAAGGGTAAATACGTCATTTTGTACCCAAAACTGATCGCATTTAATCTAGATTGACTCATATCGTCCGATTCGAAGTGTATAAGTTTTTTATACCCAGATTTTTTCTCATTTGACCGAGTTTGACTCAATTCGATGTTTTTCAAGTGGTTATGACATGATCAAGGGTAAATACGTCATTTTCTGCACAAAGTTGATCCCATTTAACTTTTATTGACTCATATCGTCTGATTTGAAGTGCTTAACTTATTTTAAACCCATAACCTCTCCCATTTGACCGAGTTTAACTCAATTCGATGTATTTCAAGTGTTTATGACATGTTTAAGGGAATATACGTCATTTTCTCCCAAAAACAGATCCCAGTTGACTTTTGTTGACTCATATCGTCTGATTCGAAGTGTTTAAGACATTTTATACCCAGAACTTCTCCCATTTGACCGAGTTTGATTCAAAGCGATGTATTTCTAGTGTTTATGACATTTTCAAGGGTAAATACGTCATTTTCTACCCAAACTTGATCCTATTTAACCTATATTGCCTTTTTTGTCCTATTCAAAGTGTTTCGGTCATTAATACACAAAACCCCTCTCATTCGACCGAGTTTGACTCAAATCGATCTAGTTCAAGTGTTTATGACATGTTCAAGGGTAAATACGTCATTTTCTAGAAAAAAAATGATCCCATTTGACATTTATTAACTCATATCGTCCGATTCAAAGTGTTCAAGTCATTTTATACCTAGAACCTCTCCCATTTGACCGAGTTTGACTAGAATTGAATTATTTCAAGTGTTTATGACATGTTCAAGGGTAAATACGTCAATTTCTACAAAAAAAATGATCCCATTTGACCTATATTGACTCATATCGTCCGAGTCAAATTGTTTAATTCATTTTATACCCAGATCTCTCCTATTTTATCGAGTCTGACTCAAATCGATGTATTTCAAGTGTTTATAACATGGCCAAGGATAAATACGTCATATTTTACAAAAAATTGATCCCATTTGACCTATATTGCCTCTATCGTCTGCTTTGAAGTGTTAAAGTCATTTTATACCTAGAACCTCTCCCATTTGACCGAGTTTGACTGAAATCGATGTATTTCAAGTGTTCATGACATGTTGAAGGGTAAATATGTCATTTTGTACCCAAAACTGATCGCATTTAATCTAGATTGACTCATATCGTCCGATTCGAAGTGTATAAGTTTTTTATACCCAGATTTTCTTTCATTTGACTGAGTTTGACTCAATTCCATGAATTTCAAGTGGTTATGACATGATCAAGGGTAAATACGTCATTTTCTACACAAAGCTGATCCCATTTGACATTTATTGACTCATATCGTCTGATTCAAAGTGTTTAAGTTATTTTAAACCCATAACCTCTCCTATTTGACCGAGTTTGACTCAAATCGATGTATTTCAAGTGTTCATGACATGTTGAAGGGTAAATACGTCATTTTGTACCCAAAACTGATCACATTTAATCTAGATTGACTCATATCGTCCGATTCGAAGTGTATAAGTTTTTTATACCCAAATTTTCTCTCATTTGACAGAGTTTGACTCAATTTGATGTATTTCAAGTGGTTATGACATGATCAAGGGTAAATACGTCATCTTCTACACAAAGCTGATCCCATTTGACTTTTATTGACTCATATCGTCTGATTCGAAGTGTTTAAGTTATTTTAAACCCATAACCTCTCCCATTTGACTGAGTTTGACTCAATTCGATGTATTTCAAGTGTTTATGACATGTTCAAGGTAATATACGTCATTTTCTACCCAAAATTGATCCCATTTGACCTATATTGCCTCTATCGTCTGCTTTGAAGTGTTAAAGTCATTTTATACCTAGAACCTCTCCCATTTGACCGAGTTTGACTGAAATCGATGTATTTCAAGTGTTCATGACATGTTGAAGGGTAAATATGTCATTTTGTACCCAAAACTGAACGCATTTAATCTAGATTGACTTATATCGTCCGATTCGAAGTGTATAAGTTTTTTATACCCAGATTTTCTTTCATTTGACTGAGTTTGACTCAATTCCATGTATTTCAAGTGGTTATGACATCATCAAGGGTAAATACGTCATTTTCTACACAAAGCTGATCCCATTTGACATTTATTGACTCATATCGTCTGATTCGAAGTGTTTAAGTTATTTTAAACCCATAACCTCTCCTATTTGACCGAGTTTGACTCAAATCGATGTATTTCAAGTGTTCATGACATGTTGAAGGGTAAATACGTCATTTTGTACCCAAAACTGATCGCATTTAATCTAGATTGACTCATAGCGTCCGATTCGAAGTGTATAAGTTTTTTATAACCAGATTTTCTCTCATTTGACCGAGTTTCACTCAATTCGATGTATTTCAAGTGGTTATGACATGATCAAGGGTAAATACGTCATTTTCTACACAAAGCTGATCCCATTTGACATTTATTGACTCATATCGTCTGATTCGAAGTGTTTAAGTTATTTTAAACCCATAACCTCTCCTATTTGACCGAGTTTGACTCAAATCGATGTATTTCAAGTGTTCATGACATGTTGAAGGGTAAATACGTCATTTTGTACCCAAAACTGATCACATTTAATCTAGATTGACTCATATCGTCCGATTCGAAGTGTATAAGTTTTTTATATCCAAATTTTCTCTCATTTGACCGAGTTTGACTCAATTTGATGTATTTCAAGTGGTTATGACATGATCAAGGGTAAATACGTCATTTTCTACACAAAGCTGATCCCATTTGACTTTTATTGACTCATATCGTCTGATTCGAAGTGTTTAAGTTATTTTAAACCCATAACCTCTCCCATTTGACCGAGTTTGACTCAATTCGATGTATTTCAAGTGTTTATGACATGTTCAAGGTAATATACGTCATTTTCTACCCAAAATTGATCCCATTTGACTTATGTTGACTCATATCGTTTGATTCGAAGTGTTTAAGAAATTTTATACCCAGAACTTCTCCCATTTGACCGAGTTTGATTCAAATCGATGTATTTCAAGTGTTTATGACATTTTCAAGGGTAAATACGTCATTTTCTACCCAAACTTGATCCTATTTAACCTATATTGCCTTTTTTGTCCTATTCAAAGTGTTTAGGTCATTAATACACAAAAACCCCTCTCATTCGACCGAGTTTGACTCAAATCGATCTAGTTCAAGTGTTTATGACATGTTCAAGGGTAAATACGTCATTTTCTAGAAAAAAATGATCCCATTTGACATTTATTAACTCATATCGTCCGATTTAAAGTGCTCAAGTCATTTTATACCTAGAACCTCTCCCATTTGACCGAGTTTGACTAGAATTGATTTATTTCAAGTGTTTATGACATGTTCAAGGGTAAATACGTCAATTTCTACAAAAAAAAATGATCCCATTTGACCTATATTGACTCATATCGTCCGATTCAAAATGTTTAATTCATTTTATACCTAGATCTCTCCTATTTTATCGAGTTTGACTCAAATCGATGTATTTCAAGTGTTAATGACATGTCCAAGGGTAAATACGTCATGTTTTACAAAAAATTGATCCCATTTGACCTATATTGTCTCTATCGTCTGCTTTGAAGTGTTTAAGTCATTTTATACCTAGAACCTCTCCCATTTGATCGAGTTTGACTCAAATCGATGTATTTCAAGTGTTCATGACATATTGAAGGGTAAATACGTCATTTTGTACCCAAAACTGATCGCATTTAATCTAGATTGACTCATATCGTCCGATTCGAAGTGTATAAGTTTTTTATACCCAGGTTTTCTCTCATTTGACCGAGTTTGACTCAATTCGATGTTTTTCAAGTGGTTATGACATGATCAAGGGTAAATACGTCATTTTCTGCACAAAGTTGATCCCATTTAACTTTTATTGACTCATATCGTCTGATTTGAAGTGCTTAACTTATTTTAAACCCATAACCTCTCCCATTTGACCGAGTTTAACTCAATTCGATGTATTTCAAGTGTT
Source organism: Dysphania ambrosioides (assembly GCA_026401315.1). Classification (NCBI taxonomy): domain Eukaryota; kingdom Viridiplantae; phylum Streptophyta; class Magnoliopsida; order Caryophyllales; family Amaranthaceae; genus Dysphania; species Dysphania ambrosioides. The sequence continues at coordinate 11,359,114 of CM048662.1, forward strand.
TATGACATGTTTAAGGGAATATACGTCATTTTCTCCCAAAAACAGATCCCAGTTGACTTTTGTTGACTCATATCGTCTGATTCGAAGTGTTTAAGACATTTTATACCCAGAACTTCTCCCATTTGACCGAGTTTGATTCAAATCGATGTATTTCTAGTGTTTATGACATTTTCAAGGGTAAATACGTCATTTTCTACCCAAACTTGATCCTATTTAACCTATATTGCCTTTTTTGTCCTATTCAAAGTGTTTAGGTCATTAATACACAAAACCCCTCTCATTCGACCGAGTTTGACTCAAATCGATCTAGTTCAAGTGTTTATGACATGTTCAAGGGTAAATACGTCATTTTCTAGAAAAAAAATGATCCCATTTGACATTTATTAACTCATATCGTCCGATTCAAAGTGTTCAAGTCATTTTATACCTAGAACCTCTCCCATTTGACCGAGTTTGACTAGAATTGAATTATTTCAAGTGTTTATGACATGTTCAAGGGTAAATACGTCAATTTCTACAAAAAAAATGATCCCATTTGACCTATATTGACTCATATCGTCCGAGTCAAATTGTTTAATTCATTTTATACCCAGATCTCACCTATTTTATCGAGTCTGACTCAAATCGATGTATTTCAAGTGTTTATAACATGGCCAAGGATAAATACGTCATATTTTACAAAAAATTGATCCCATTTGACCTATATTGCCTCTATCGTCTGCTTTGAAGTGTTAAAGTCATTTTATACCTAGAACCTCTCCCATTTGACCGAGTTTGACTGAAATCGATGTATTTCAAGTGTTCATTACATGTTGAAGGGTAAATATGTCATTTTGTACCCAAAACTGATCGCATTTAATCTAGATTGACTCATATCGTCCGATTCGAAGTGTATAATTTTTTATACCCAGATTTTCTTTCATTTGACTGAGTTTGACTCAATTCCATGTATTTCAAGTGGTTATGACATGATCAAGGGTAAATACGTCATTTTCTACACAAAGTTGATCCCATTTGACATTTATTGACTCATATCGTCTGATTCGAAGTGTTTAAGTTATTTTAAACCCATAACCTCTCCTATTTGACCGAGTTTGACTCAAATCGATGTATTTCAAGTGTTCATGACATGTTGAAGGGTAAATACGTCATTTTGTACCCAAAACTGATCACATTTAATCTAGATTGACTCATATCGTCCGATTCGAAGTGTATAAGTTTTTTATACCCAAATTTTCTCTCATTTGACCGAGTTTGACTCAATTTGATGTATTTCAAGTGGTTATGACATGATCAAGGGTAAATACGTCATTTTCTACACAAAGCTGATCCCATTTGACTTTTATTGACTCATATCGTCTGATTTGAAGTGCTTAACTTATTTTAAACCCATAACCTCTCCCATTTGACCGAGTTTAACTCAATTCGATGTATTTCAAGTGTTTATGACATGTTTAAGGGAATATACGTCATTTTCTCCCAAAAACAGATCCCAGTTGACTTTTGTTGACTCATATCGTCTGATTCGAAGTGTTTAAGACATTTTATACCCAGAACTTCTCCCATTTGACCGAGTTTGATTCAAATCGATGTATTTCTAGTGTTTATGACATTTTCAAGGGTAAATACGTCATTTTCTACCCAAACTTGATCCTATTTAACCTATATTGCCTTTTTTGTCCTATTCAAAGTGTTTAGGTCATTAATACACAAAACCCCTCTCATTCGACCGAGTTTGACTCAAATCGATCTAGTTCAATTGTTTATGACATGTTCAAGGGTAAATACGTCATTTTCTAGAAAAAAAATGATCCCATTTGACATTTATTAACTCATATCGTCCGATTCAAAGTGTTCAAGTCATTTTATACCTAGAACCTCTCCCATTTGACCGAGTTTGACTAGAATTGAATTATTTCAAGTGTTTATGACATGTTCAAGGGTAAATACGTCAATTTCTACAAAAAAAATGATCCCATTTGACCTATATTGACTCATATCGTCCGAGTCAAATTGTTTAATTCATTTTATACCCAGATCTCTCCTATTTTATCGAGTCTGACTCAAATCGATGTATTTCAAGTGTTTATAACATGGCCAAGGATAAATACGTCATATTTTACAAAAAATTGATCCCATTTGACCTATATTGCCTCTATCGTCTGCTTTGAAGTGTTAAAGTCATTTTATACCTAGAACCTCTCCCATTTGACCGAGTTTGACTGAAATCGATGTATTTCAAGTGTTCATGACATGTTGAAGGGTAAATATGTCATTTTGTACCCAAAACTGATCGCATTTAATCTAGATTGACTCATATCGTCCTATTCGAAGTGTATAAGTTTTTTATACCCAGATTTTCTTTCATTTGACTGAGTTTGACTCAATTCCATGTATTTCAAGTGGTTATGACATGATCAAGGGTAAATACGTCATTTTCTACACAAAGTTGATCCCATTTGACATTTATTGACTCATATCGTCTGATTCGAAGTGTTTAAGTTATTTTAAACCCATAACCTCTCCTATTTGACCGAGTTTGACTCAAATCGATGTATTTCAAGTGTTCATGACATGTTGAAGGGTAAATACGTCATTTTGTACCCAAAACTGATCACATTTAATCTAGATTGACTCATATCGTCCGATTCGAAGTGTATAAGTTTTTTATACCCAAATTTTCTCTCATTTGACCGAGTTTGACTCAATTTGATGTATTTCAAGTGGTTATGACATGATCAAGGGTAAATACGTCATTTTCTACACAAAGCTGATCCCATTTGACTTTTATTGACTCATATCGTCTGATTTGAAGTGCTTAACTTATTTTAAACCCATAACCTCTCCCATTTGACCGAGTTTAACTCAATTCGATGTATTTCAAGTGTTTATGACATGTTTAAGGGAATATACGTCATTTTCTCCCAAAAACAGATCCCAGTTGACTTTTGTTGACTCATATCGTCTGATTCGAAGTGTTTAAGACATTTTATACCCAGAACTTCTCCCATTTGACCGAGTTTGATTCAAATCGATGTATTTCTAGTGTTTATGACATTTTCAAGGGTAAATACGTCATTTTCTACCCAAACTTGATCCTATTTAACCTATATTGCCTTTTTTGTCCTATTCAAAGTGTTTAGGTCATTAATACACAAAACCCCTCTCATTCGACTGAGTTTGACTCAAATCGATCTAGTTCAAGTGTTTATGACATGTTCAAGGGTAAATACGTCATTTTCTAGAAAAAAAATGATCCCATTTGACATTTATTAACTCATATCGTCCGATTCAAAGTGTTCAAGTCATTTTATACCTAGAACCTCTCCCATTTGACCGAGTTTGACTAGAATTGAATTATTTCAAGTGTTTATGACATGTTCAAGGGTAAATACGTCAATTTCTACAAAAAAAATGATCCCATTTGACCTATATTGACTCATATCGTCCGAGTCAAATTGTTTAATTCATTTTATACCCAGATCTCTCCTATTTTATCGAGTCTGACTCAAATCGATGTATTTCAAGTGTTTATAACATGGCCAAGGATAAATACGTCATATTTTACAAAAAATTGATCCCATTTGACCTATATTGCCTCTATCGTCTGCTTTGAAGTGTTAAAGTCATTTTATACCTAGAACCTCTCCCATTTGACCGAGTTTGACTGAAATCGATGTATTTCAAGTGTTCATGACATGTTGAAGGGTAAATATGTCATTTTGTACCCAAAACTGATCGCATTTAATCTAGATTGACTCATATCGTCCTATTCGAAGTGTATAAGTTTTTTATACCCAGATTTTCTTTCATTTGACTGAGTTTGACTCAATTCCATGTATTTCAAGTGGTTATGACATGATCAAGGGTAAATACGTCATTTTCTACACAAAGTTGATCCCATTTGACATTTATTGACTCATATCGTCTGATTCGAAGTGTTTAAGTTATTTTAAACCCATAACCTCTCCTATTTGACCGAGTTTGACTCAAATCAATGTATTTCAAGTGTTCATGACATGTTGAAGGGTAAATACGTCATTTTGTACCCAAAACTGATCACATTTAATCTAGATTGACTCATATCGTCCGATTCGAAGTGTATAAGTTTTTTATACCCAAATTTTCTCTCATTTGACCGAGTTTGACTCAATTTGATGTATTTCAAGTGGTTATGACATGATCAAGGGTAAATACGTCATTTTCTACACAAAGCTGATCCCATTTGACTTTTATTGACTCATATCGTCTGATTCGAAGTGTTTAAGTTATTTTAAACCCATAACCTCTCCCATTTGACCGAGTTTGACTCAATTCGATGTATTTCAAGTGTTTATGACATGTTCAAGGTAATATACGTCATTTTCTACCCAAAATTGATCCCATTTGACTTATGTTGACTCATATCGTCTGATTCGAAGTGTTTAAGAAATTTTATACCCAGAACTTCTCCCATTTGACCGAGTTTGATTCAAATCGATGTATTTCAAGTGTTTATGACATTTTCAAGGGTAAATACGTCATTTTCTACCCAAACTTGATCCTATTTAACCTATATTGCCTTTTTTTGTCCTATTCAAAGTGTTTGGGTCATTAATACACAAAACCCCTCTCATTCGACCGAGTTTGACTCAAATCGATCTAGTTCAAGTGTTTATGACATGTTCAAGGGTAAATACGTCATTTTCTAGAAAAAATGATCCCATTTGACATTTATTAACTCATATCGTCCGATTTAAAGTGCTCAAGTCATTTTATACCTAGAACCTCTCCCATTTGACCGAGTTTGACTAGAATTGATTTATTTCAAGTGTTTATGACATGTTCAAGGGTAAATACGTCAATTTCTACAAAAAAAAATGATCCCATTTGACCTATATTGACTCATATCGTCCGATTCAAAATGTTTAATTCATTTTATACCTAGATCTCTCCTATTTTATCGAGTTTGACTCAAATCGATGTATTTCAAGTGTTTATGACATGTCCAAGGGTAAATACGTCATATTTTACAAAAAAATTGATCCCATTTGACCTATATTGCCTCTATCGTCTGCTTTGAAGTGTTTAAGTCATTTTATACCTAGAACCTCTCCCATTTGACCGAGTTTGACTCAAATCGATGTATTTCAAGTGTTCATGACATGTTGAAGGGTAAATACGTCATTTTGTACCCAAAACTGATCGCATTTAATCTAGATTGACTCATATCGTCCGATTCGAAGTGTATAAGTTTTTTATACACAGATTTTCTCTCATTTGACCGAGTTTGACTCAATTCGATGTATTTCAACTGGTATGACATGATCAAGGGTAAATACGTCATTTTCTACACAAAGCTGATCACATTTGACTTTTATTGACTCATATCGTCTGATTCGAAGTGTTTAAGTTATTTTAAACCCATAACCTCTCCCATTTGACCGAGTTTGACTCAATTCGATATATTTCAAGTGTTTATGACATGTTCAAGGGAATATACGTCATTTTCTACCCAAAACTGATCCCATTTGACTTATGTTGACTCATATCGTCTGATTCGAAGTGTTTAAGACATTTTATACCCATAACTTCTCCCATTTGACCGAGTTTCATTCAAATCGATGTATTTGAAGTGTTTATGACATTTTCAAGGGTAAATACGTCATTTTCTACCCAAACTTGATCCTATTTAACCTATATTGCCTTTTTTGTCCTATTCAAAGTGTTTAGGTCATTAATACACAAAACCCCTCTCATTTGACCGAGTTTGACTCAAATCGATCTAGTTCAAGTGTTTATGACATGTTCAAGGGTAAATACGTCATTTTCTAGAAAAAAAATGATCCCATTTGACATTTATTAACTCATATCGTCCGATTCAAAGTGTTCAAGTCATTTTATACCTAGAACCTCTCCCATTTGACTGAGTTTGACTAGAATTGATTTATTTCAAGTGTTTATGACATGTTCAAGGGTAAATACGTCAATTTCTACAAAAAAAATGATCCCATTTGACCTATATTGACTCATATCGTCCGATTCAAATTGTTTAATTCATTTTATACCCAGATCTCTCCTATTTTATCGAGTCTGACTCAAATCGATGTATTTCAAGTGTTTATGACATGTCCAAGGGTAAATACGTCATATTTTACAAAAAATTGATCCCATTTGACCTATATTGCCTCTATCGTCTGCTTTGAAGTGTTTAAGTCATTTTATACCTAGAACCTCTCCCATTTGATCGAGTTTGACTCAAATCGATGTATTTCAAGTGTTCATGACATGTTGAAGGGTAAATACGTCATTTTCTACCCAAAACTGATCGCATTTAATCTAGATTGACTCATATCGTCCGATTCGAAGTGTATAAGTTTTTTATACCCAGATTTTCTCTCATTTGAACGAGTTTGACTCAATTCGATGTTTTTCAAGTGGTTATGACATGATCAAGGGTAAATACGTCATTTTCTGCACAAAGTTGATCCCATTTAACTTTTATTGACTCATATCGACTGATTCGAAGTGCTTAAGTTATTTTAAACCCATAACCTCTCCCATTTGACCGAGTTTAACTCAATTCGATGTATTTCAAGTGTTTATGACATGTTCAAGGGAATATACGTCATTTTCTCCCAAAAACTGATCCCATTTGACTTTTGTTGACTCATATCGTCTGATTCGAAGTGTTTAAGACATTTTATACCCAGAACTTCTCCCATTTGACCGAGTTTGATTCAAATCGATGTATTTCAAGTGTTTATGACATTTTCAAGGGTAAATACGTCATTTTCTACCCAAACTTGATCCTATTTGACCTATATTGCCTTTTTTGTCCTATTCAAAGTGTTTAGGTCATTCATACACATAACCCCTCTCATTTGATCGAGTTTGACTCAAATCGATCTAGTTCAAGTATTTATGACATGTTCAAGGGTAAATACGTCATTTTCTAGAAAAAAAATGATCCCATTTGACATTTATTAACTCATATCGTCCGATTTAAAGTGCTCAAGTCATTTTATACCTAGAACCTCTCCCATTTGACCGAGTTTGACTAGAATTGATTTATTTCAAGTGTTTATGACATGTTCAAGGGTAAATACGTCAATTTCTACAAAAAAAATGATCCCACTTGACCTATATTGACTCATATCGTCCGAGTCAAATTGTTTAATTCATTTTATACCCAGATCTCTCCTATTTTATTGAGTCTGACTCAAATCCATGTATTTCAAGTGTTTATGACATGTCCAAGGGTAAATACGTCATATTTTACAAAAAATTGATCCCATTTGACTTATATTGCCTCTATCGTCTGCTTTGAAGTGTTTAAGTCATTTTATACCTAGAACCTCTCCCATTTGACCGAGTTTGACTCAAATCGATGTATTTCAAGTGTTCATGACATGTTGAAGGGTAAATACGTCATTTTGTACCCAAAACTGATCGCATTTAGTCTAGATTGACTCATATCGTCCGATTCGAAGTGTATAAGTTTTTTATACCCAGATTTTCTCTCATTTGACCGAGTTTGACTCAATTTGATGTATTTCAAGTGGTTATGACATGATCAAGGGGAAATACGTCATTTTCTACACAAAGCTGATCCCATTTGACTTTTATTGACTCATATCGTCTGATTCGAAGTGTTTAAGTTATTTTAAACCCATAACCTCTCCCATTTGACCGAGTTTGACTCAATTCGATGTATTTCAAGTGTTTATGACATTTCAAGGGAATCTACGTCATTTTCTACCCAAAACTGATCCCATTTGACTTATGTTGACTCATATCGTCTGATTCGAAGTGTTTAAGTTATTTTAAACCCATAACCTCTCCCATTTGACCGAGTTTGACTCAATTCGATATATTTCAAGTGTTTATGACATGTTCAAGGGAATATACGTCATTTTCTACCCAAAACTGATCCCATTTGACTTATGTTGACTCATATCGTCTGATTCGAAGTGTTTAAGACATTTTATACCCAGAACTTCTCCCATTTGACCGAGTTTCATTCAAATCGATGTATTTGAAGTGTTTATGACATTTTCAAGGGTAAATACGTCATTTTCTACCCAAACTTGATCCTATTTAACCTATATTGCCTTTTTTGTCCTATTCAAAGTGTTTAGGTCATTAATACACAAAACCCCTCTCATTTGACCGAGTTTGACTCAAATCAATCTAGTTCAAGTGTTTATGACATGTTCAAGGGTAAATACGTCATTTTTTAGAAAAAAAATGATCCCATTTGACATTTATTAACTCATATCGTCCGATTCAAAGTGTTCAAGTCATTTTATACCTAGAACCTCTCCCATTTGACCGAGTTTGACTAGAATTGATTTATTTCAAGTGTTTATGACATGTTCAAGGGTAAATACGTCAATTTCTACAAAAAAAATGATCCCATTTGACCTATATTGACTCATATCGTCCGATTCAAATTGTTTAATTCATTTTATACCCAGATCTCTCCTATTTTATCGAGTCTGACTCAAATCGATGTATTTCAAGTGTTTATGACATGTCCAAGGGTAAATACGTCATATTTTACAAAAAATTGATCCCATTTGACCTATATTGCCTCTATCGTCTGCTTTGAAGTGTTTAAGTCATTTTATACCTAGAACCTCTCCCATTTGATCGAGTTTGACTCAAATCGATGTATTTCAAGTGTTCATGACATGTTGAAGGGTAAATACGTCATTTTGTACCCAAAACTGATCGCATTTAATCTAGATTGACTCATATCGTCCGATTCGAAGTGTATAAGTTTTTTATACCCAGATTTTCTCTCATTTGAACGAGTTTGACTCAATTCGATGTTTTTCAAGTGGTTATGACATGATCAAGGATAAATACGTCATTTTCTGCACAAAGTTGATCCCATTTAACTTTTATTGACTCATATCGTCTGATTCGAAGTGCTTAACTTATTTTAAACCCATAACCTCTCCCATTTGACCGAGTTTAACTCAATTCGATGTTTTTCAAGTGTTTATGACATGTTCAAGGGAATATACGTCATTTTCTCCCAAAAACTGATCCCATTTGACTTTTGTTGACTCATATCGTCTGATTCGAAGTGTTTAAGACATTTTATACCCAGAACTTCTCCCATTTGACCGAGTTTGATTCAAATCGATGTATTTCAAGTGTTTATGACATTTTCAAAGGTAAATACGTCATTTTCTACCCAAACTTGATCCTATTTAACCTATATTGCCTTTTTTGTCCTATTCAAAGTGTTTAGGTCATTCATACACAAAACCCCTCTCATTTGACCGAGTTTGACTCAAATCGATCTAGTTCAAGTATTTATGACATGTTCAAGGGTAAATACGTCATTTTCTAGAAAAAAAATGATCCCATTTGACATTTATTAACTCATATCGTCCGATTCAAAGTGTTCAAGTCATTTTATGCCTAGAACCTCTCCCATTTGACCGAGTTTGACTAGAATTGATTTATTTCAAGTGTTTATGACATGTTCAAGGGTAAATACGTCAATTTCTACAAAACAAATGATCCCATTTGACCTATATTGACTCATATCGTCCGAGTCAAATTGTTTAATTCATTTTATACCCAGATCTCTCCTATTTTATTGAGTCTGACTCAAATCCATGTATTTCAAGTGTTTATGACATGTCCAAGGGTAAATACGTCATATTTTACAAAAAATTGATCCCATTTGCCGTATATTGCCTCTATCGTCTGCTTTGAAGTGTTTAAGTCATTTTATACCTAGAACCTCTCCCATTTGACCGAGTTTGACTCAAATCGATGTATTTCAAGTGTTCATGACATGTTGAAGGGTAAATACGTCATTTTGTACCCAAAACTGATCGCATTTAATCTAGATTGACTCATATCGTCCGATTCGAAGTGTTTAAGTCATTTTATACCTAGAACCTCTCCCATTTGACCGAGTTTGACTCAAATCGATGTATTTCAAGTGTTCATGACATGTTGAAGGGTAAATACGTCATTTTGTACCCAAAACTGATCGCATTTAATCTTGATTGACTCATATCGTCCGATTCGAAGTGTATAAGTTTTTTATACCCAGATTTTCTCTCATTTGAACGAGTTTGACTCAATTCGATGTTTTTCAAGTGGTTATGACATGATCAAGGGTAAATACGTCATTTTCTGCACAAAGTTGATCCCATTTAACTTTTTTTGACTCATATCGTCTGATTCGAAGTGCTTAACTTATTTTAAACCCATAACCTCTCCCATTTGACCGAGTTTAACTCAATTCGATGTATTTCAAGTGTTTATGACATGTTCAAGGGAATATACGTCATTTTCTCCCAAAAACTGATCCCATTTGACTTTTGTTGACTCATATCGTCTGATTCGAAGTGTTTAAGACATTTTATACCCAGAACTTCTCCCATTTGACCGAGTTTGATTCAAATCGATGTATTTCAAGTGTTTATGACATTTTCAAGGGTAAATACGTCATTTTCTACCCAAACTTGATCCTATTTAACCTATATTGCCTTTTTTGTCCTATTCAAAGTGTTTAGGTCATTAATACACAAAACCCCTCTCATTTGACCGAGTTTGACTCAAATCGATCTAGTTCAAGTGTTTATGACATGTTCAAGGGTAAATATGTCATTTTGTAGAAAAAAAATGATCCCTTTTGACATTTATTAACTCATATCGTCCGATTCAAAGTGTTCAAGTCATTTTATACCTAGAACCTCTCCCATTTGACCGAGTTTGACTAGAATTGATTTATTTCAAGTGTTTATGACATGTTCAAGGGTAAATACGTCAATTTCTACAAAAAAAATGATCCCATTTGACCTATATTGACTCATATCGTCCGATTCAAATTGTTTAATTCATTTTATACCCAGATCTCTCCTATTTTATCGAGTCTGACTCAAATCGATGTATTTCAAGTGTTTATGAAATGTCCAAGGGTAAATACGTCATATTTTACAAACAATTGATCCCATTTGACCTATATTGCCTCTATCGTCTGCTTTGAAGTGTTTAAGTCATTTTATACCTAGAACCTCTCCCATTTGACCGAGTTTGACTCAAATCGATGTATTTCAAGTGTTCATGACATGTTGAAGGGTAAATACGTCATTTTGTACCCAAAACTGATCGCATTTAATCTAGATTGACTCATATCATCCGATTCGAAGTGTATAAGTTTTTTATACCCATATTTTCTGTCATTTGACCGAGTTTGACTCAATTCGATGTATTTCAAGTGGTTATGACATGATCAAGGGTAAATACGTCATTTTCTACACAAAGCTGATCCCATTTGACTTTTATTGACTCATATCGTCCGATTCGAAGTGTTTAAGTTATTTTAAACCCATAACCTCTCCCATTTGACCGAGTTTGACTCAATTCGATGTATTTCAAGTGTTTATGACATGTTCAAGGGAATATACGTCATTTTCTACCCAAAACTGATCCCATTTGACTTATGTTGACTCATATCGTCTGATTCGAAGTGTTTAAGACATTTTATACCCATAACTTCTCCCATTTGACCGAGTTTAATTCAAATCGATGTATTTCAAGTGTTTATGACATTTTCAAGGGTAAATACATCATTTTCTACCCAAACTTGATCCTATTTAACCTATATTGCCTTTTTTGTCCTATTCAAAGTGTTTAGGTCATTAATACACAAAACCCCTCTCATTTGACCGAGTTTGACCCAAATCGATCTAGTTCAATTGTTTATGACATTTTCAAGGGTAAATACGTCATTTTCTAGAAAAAAAATGATCCCATTTGACATTTATTAACTCATATCGTCCGATTCAAAGTGTTCAAGTCATTTTATACCTAGAATCTCTTCCATTTGACCGAGTTTGATTCGAATTGATTTATTTCAAGTGTTTATGACATGTTCAAGGGTAAATACGTCAATTTCTAAAAAAAAAAATGATCCCATTTGACCTATATTGACTCATATCGTCCGATTCAGATTGTTTAATTCATTTTATACGCAGATCTCTCCTATTTTATCGAGTCTGACTCAAATCCATGTATTTCAAATGTTTATGACATGTCCAAGGGTAAATACGTCATATTTTACAAAAAATTGATCCCATTTGACCTATATTGCCTCTATCGTCTGCTTTGAAGTGTTTAAGTCATTTTATACCTAGAACCTGTCCCATTTGACCGAGTTTGACTCAAATCGATGTATTTCAAGTGTTCATGACATGTTGAAGGGTAAATACGTCATTTTGTACCCAAAACAGATCGCATTTAATCTAGATTGACTCATATCGTCCGATTCAAAGTGTATAAGTTTTTTATACCCAGATTTTCTCTCATTTGACCGAGTTTGACTCAATTCGATGTATTTCAAGTGGTTATGACATGATCAAGGGTAAATACGTCATTTTCTACACAAAGCTGATCCCATTTGACTTTTATTGACTCATATCGTCCGATTCGAAGTGTTTAAGTTATTTTAAACCCATAACCTCTCCCATTTGACCGAGTTTGACTCAATTCGATGTATTTCAAGTGTTTATGACATGTTCAAGGGAATATACGTCATTTTCTACCCAAAACTGATCCCATTTGACTTATGTTGACTCATATCGTCTGATTCGAAGTGTTTAAGACATTTTATACCCATAACTTCTCCCATTTGACCGAGTTTAATTCAAATCGATGTATTTCAAGTGTTTATGACATTTTCAAGGGTAAATACGTCATTTTCTACCCAAACTTTATCCTATTTAACCTATATTGCCTTTTTTGTCCTATTCAAAGTGTTTAGGTCATTAATACACAAAACCCCTCTCATTTGACCGAGTTTGACTCAAATCGATCTAGTTCAATAGTTTATGACATGTTCAAGGTTAAATACGTCATTTTCTAGAAAAAAATGATCCCATTTGACATTTATTAACTCATATCGTCCGATTCAAAGTGTTCAAGTCATTTTATACCTAGAACCTCTCCCATTTGACCGAGTTTGATTCGAATTGATTTATTTCAAGTGTTTATGACATGTTCAAGGGTAAATACGTCAATTTCTACAAAAAAAATGATCCCATTTGACCTATATTGACTCATATCGTCCGATTCAAATTGTTTAATTCATTTTATACCCAGATCTCTCCTATTTTATCGAGTCTGACTCAAATCCATGTATTTCAAGTGTTTATGACATGTCCAAGGGTAAATACGTCATATTTTACAAAAAATTGATCCCATTTGACCTATATTGCCTCTATCGTCTGCTTTGAAGTGTTTAAGTCATTTTATACCTAGAACCTGTCCCATTTGACCGAGTTTGACTCAAATCGATGTATTTCAAGTGTTCATGACATGTTGAAGGGTAAATACGTCATTTTGTACCCAAAACTGATCGCATTTAATATAGATTGACTCATATCGTCCGATTCGAAGTGTATAAGTTTTTTATACCCACATTTTCTCTCATTTGACCGAGTTTGACTCAATTCGATGTATTTCAAGTGGTTATGACATGATCAAGGGTAAATACGTCATTTTCTACACAAAGCTGATCCCATTTGACTTTTATTGACTCATATCGTCTGATTCGAAGTGTTTAAGTTATTTTAAACCCATAACCTCTCCCATTTGACCGAGTTTGACTCAATTCGATGTTTTTCAAGTGTTTATGACATGTTAAAGGGAATATACGTCATTTTCTACCCAAAACTGATCCCATTTGACTTATGTTGACTCATATCGTCTGATTCGAAGTGTTTAAGACATTTTATACCCATAACTTCTCCCATTTGACCGAGTTTGATTCAAATCGATGTATTTCAAGTGTTTATGACATTTTCAAGGGTAAATACGTCATTTTCTACCCAAACTTGATCCTATTTAACCTATATTGCCTTTTTTGTCCTATTCAAAGTGTTTAGGTCATTAATACACAAAACCCCTTTCATTTGACCGAGTTTGACTCAAATCGATCTAGTTCAATTGTTTATGACATTTTCAAGGGTAAATACGTCATTTTCTAGAAAAAAAATGATCCCATTTGACATTTATTAACTCATATCGTCCGATTCAAAGTGTTCAAGTCATTTTATACCTAGAATCTCTCCCATTTGACCGAGTTTGATTCGAATTGATTTATTTCAAGTGTTTATGACATGTTCAAGGGTAAATACGTCAATTTCTACAAAAAAAAAATGATCCCATTTGACCTATATTGACTCATATCGTCCGATTCAGATTGTTTAATTCATTTTATACGCAGATCTCTCCTATTTTATCGAGTCTGACTCAAATCGATGTATTTCAAATGTTTATGACATGTCCAAGGGTAAATACGTCATATTTTACAAAAAAATGATCCCATTTGACCTATATTGCCTCTATCGTCTGCTTTGAAGTGTTTAAGTCATTTTATACCTAGAACCTGTCCCATTTGACCGAGTTTTACTCAAATCAATGTATTTCAAGTGTTCATGACATGTTGAAGGGTAAATACGTCATTTTGTACACAAAAGTGATCGCATTTAATCAAGATTGACTCATATCGTCCGATTCGAAGTGTATAAGTTTTTTATACCCAGATTTTCTCTCATTTGATCGAGTTTGACTCAATTCGATGTATTTCAAGTGGTTATGACATGGTCAAGGGTAAATACGTCATTTTCTACACAAAGCTGATCCCATTTGACTTTTATTGACTCATATCGTCTGATTCGAAGTGATTAAGTTATTTTAAACCCATAACCTCTCCCATTTGACCGAGTTTGACTCAATTCGATGTTTTTCAAGTGTTTATGACATGTTCAAAGGAATATACGTCATTTTCTACCCAAAACTGATCCCATTTGACTTATGTTGACTCATATCGTCTGATTCGAAGTGTTTAAGACATTTTATACCCAGAACTTCTCCCATTGGACCGAGTTTGATTCAAATCGATGTATTTCAAGTGTTTATGACAGTTTAGAGGGTAAATACGTCATTTTCTACCCAAACTTTATCCTATTTAACCTATATTGCCTTTTTTGTCCTATTCAAAGTGTTTAGGTCATTAATATACAAAACCCCTCTCATTTGACCGAGTTTGACTCAAATCGATCTAGTTCAATTGTTTATGACATGTTCAAGGTTAAATACGTCATTTTCTAGAAAAAAATGATCCCATTTGACATTTATTAACTCATATCGTCCGATTCAAAGTGTTCAAGTCATTTTATATCTAGAACCTCTCCCATTTGACCGAGTTTGATTCGAATTGATTTATTTCAAGTGTTTATGACATGTTCAAGGGTAAATACGTCAATTTCTACAAAAAAAATGATCCCATTTGACCTATATTGACTCATATCGTCCGATTCAAATTGTTTAATTCATTATATACCCAGATCTCTCCTATTTTATCGAGTCTGACTCAAATCCATGTATTTCAAGTGTTTATGACATGTCTAAGGGTAAATACGTCATATTTTACAAAAAATTGATCCCATTTGACCTATATTGCCTCTATCGTCTGCTTTGAAGTGTTTAAGTCATTTTATACCTAGAACCTGTCCCATTTGACCGAGTTTGACTCAAATCGATGTATTTCAAGTGTTCATGACATGTTGAAGGGTAAATACGTCATTTTGTACCCAAAACTGATCGCATTTAATATAGATTGACTCATATCGTCCGATTCGAAGTGTATAAGTTTTTTATACCCAGATTTTCTCTCATTTGACCGAGTTTGACTCAATTCGATGTATTTCAAGTGGTTATCACATGATCAAGGGTAAATACGTCATTTTCTACACAAAGCTGATCCCATTTGACTTTGATTGACTCATATCGTCTGATTCGAAGTGTTTAAGTTATTTTAAACCCATAACCTCTCCCATTTGACCGAGTTTGACTCAATTCGATGTATTTCAAGTGTTTATGACATGTTCAAGGGAATATACGTCATTTTCTACCCAAAACTGATCCCATTTGACTTATGTTGACTCATATCGTCTGATTCGAAGTGTTTAAGACATTTTATACCCATAACTTCTCCCATTTGACCGAGTTTGATTCAAATCGATGTATTTCAAGTGTTTATGACATTTTCAAGGGTAAATACGTCATTTTCTACCCAAACTTGATCCTATTTAACCTATATTGCCTTTTTGGTCCTATTCAAAGTGTTTAGGTCATTAATACACAAAACCCCTCTCATTTGACCGAGTTTGACTCAAATCAATCTAGTTCAAGTGTTTATGACATGTTCAAGGGTAAATACGTCATTTTCTAGAAAAAAAATGATCCCATTTGACATTTATTAACTCATATCGTCCGATTCAAAGTGTTCAAGTCATTTTATACCTAGAACCTCTCCCATTTGACCGAGTTTGACTAGAATTGATTTATTTCAAGTGTTTATGACATGTTCAAGGGTAAATTATTAAATTCTACAAAAAAAAATGATCCCATTTGACCTATATTGACTCATATCGTCCGATTCAAATTGTTTAATTCATTTTATACCCAGATCTCTCCTATTTTATCGAGTCTGACTCAAATCCATGTATTTCAAGTGTTTATGACATGTCCAAGGGTAAATACGTCATATTTTACAAAAAATTGATCCCATTTGACCTATATTGCCTCTATCGTCTGCTTTGAAGTGTTTAAGTCATTTTATACCTAGAACCTGTCCCATTTGACCGAGTTTGACTCAAATCGATGTATTTCAAGTGTTCATGACATGTTGAAGGGTAAATACGACATTTTGTACCCAAAACTACTCGCATTTAATCTAGATTGACTCATATCGTCCGATTCGAAGTGTATAAGTTTTTTATACCCAGATTTTCTCTCATTTGACCGAGTTTGACTCAATTCGATGTATTTCAAGTGGTTATCACATGATCAAGGGTAAATACGTCATTTTCTACACAAAGCTGATCCCATTTGACTTTTGTTGACTCATATCGTCCGATTCGAAGTGTTTAAGTTATTTTAAACCCATAACCTCTCCCATTTGACCGAGTTTGACTCAATTTGATGTATTTCAAGTGTTTATGACATGTTCAAGGGAATATACGTCAATTTCTACAAAAAAAAATGATCCCATTTGACCTATATTGACTCATATCGTCCGATTCAAATTGTTTAATTCATTTTATACCCAGATCTCTCCTATTTTATCGAGTCTGACTCAAATCCATGTATTTCAAGTGTTTATGACATGTCCAAGGGTAAATACGTCATATTTTACAAAAAATTGATCCCATTTGACCTATATTGCCTCTATCGTCTGCTTTGAAGTGTTTAAGTCATTTTATACCTAGAACCTGTCCCATTTGACCGAGTTTGACTCAAATCAATGTATTTCAAGTGTTTATGACATGTTGAAGGGTAAATACGTCATTTTGTACCCAAAACTGATCGCATTTAATATAGATTGACTCATATCGTCCGATTCGAAGTGTATAAGTTTTTTATACCCAGATTTTCTCTCATTTGACCGAGTTTGACGCAATTCGATGTATTTCAAGTGGTTATCACATGATCAAGGGTAAATACGTCATTTTCTACACAAAGCTGATCCCATTTGACTTTGATTGACTCATATCGTCTCATTCGAAGTGTTTAAGTTATTTTAAACCCATAACCTCTCCCATTTGACCGAGTTTGACTCAATTCGATGTATTTTAAGTGTTTATGACATGTTCAAGGGAATATACGTCATTTTCTACCCAAAACTGATCCCATTTGACTTATGTTGACTCATATCGTCTGATTCGAAGTGTTTAAGACATTTTATACCCATAACTTCTTCCCTTTGACCGAGTTTGATTCAAATCGATGTATTTTAAGTGTTTATGACATTTTCAAGGGTAAATATGTCATTTTCTACCCAAACTTGATCCTATTTAACCTATATTGCCTTTTTTGTCCTATTCAAAGTGTTTAGGTCATTAATACACAAAACCCCTCTCATTTGACCGAGTTTGACTCAAATCGATCTAGTTCAAGTGTTTATGACATGTTCAAGGGTAAATACGTCATTTTCTAGAAAAAAAATGATCCCATTTGACATTTATTAACTCATATCGTCCGATTCAAAGTGTTCAAGTCATTTTATACCTAGAACCTCTCCCATTTGACCGAGTTTGACTAGAATTGATTTATTTCAAGTGTTTATGACATATTCAAGGGTAAATTAGTCAATTTCTACAAAAAAAAATGATCCCATTTGACCTATATTGACTCATATCGTCCGATTCAAATTGTTTAATTCATTTTATACCCAGATCTCTCCTATTTTATCGAGTTTGACTCAAATCCATGTATTTCAAGTGTTTATGACATGTCCAAGGGTAAATACGTCATATTTTACAAAAAATTGATCCCATTTGACCTATATTGCCTCTATCGTCTGCTTTGAAGTGTTTAAGTCATTTTATACCTAGAACCTATCCCATTTGACCGAGTTTGACTCAAACCGATGTATTTCAAGTGTTCATGACATGTTGAAGGGTAAATACGACATTTTGTACCCAAAACTGATCGCATTTAATCTAGATTGACTCATATCGTCCGATTCGAAGTGTATAAGTTTTTTATACCAAGATTTTCTCTCATTTGACCGAGTTTGACTCAATTCGATGTATTTCAAGTGGTTATGACATGATCAAGGGTAAATACGTCATTTTCTACACAAAGCTGATCCCATTTGACTTTTATTGACTCATATCGTCCGATTCGAAGTGTTTAAGTTATTTTAAACCCATAACCTCTCCCATTTGACCGAGTTTGACTCAATTTGATGTATTTCAAGTGTTTATGACATGTTCAAGGGAATATACGTCATTTTCTACCTAAAACTGATCCCATTTGACTTATGTTGACTCATATCGTCTGATTCGAAGTGTTTAAGACATTTTATACCCATAACTTCTCCCATTTGACCGAGTTTGATTCAAATCGATGTATTTCAAGTGTTTATGACATTTTCAAGGGTAAATACATCATTTTCTACCCAAACTTGATCCTATTTAACCTATATTGCCTTTTTTGTCCTATTGAAAGTGTTTAGGTCATTAATACACAAAACCCCTCTCATTTGACCGAGTTTGACTCAAATCGATCTAGTTCAATTGTTTATGACATTTTCAAGGGTAAATACGTCATTTTCTAGAAAAAAAATGATCCCATTTGACATTTATTAAATCATATCGTCCGATTCAAAGTGTTCAAGTCATTTTATACCTAGAATCTCTCCCATTTGACCGAGTTTGATTCGAATTGATTTATTTCAAGTGTTTATGACATGTTCAAGGGTAAATACGTCAATTTCTACAAAAAAAAATGATCCCATTTGACCTATATTGACTCATATCGTCCGATTCAGATTGTTTAATTCATTTTATACGCAGATCTCTCCTATTTTATATCGAGTCTGACTCAAATCGATGTATTTAAAGTGTTTATGACATGTCCAAGGGTAAATACGTTATATTTTACAAAAAATTGATCCCATTTGACCTATATTGCCTCTATCGTCTACTTTGAAGTGTTTAAGTCATTTTATACCTAGAACCTCTCCCATTTGGCCGAGTTTGACTCAAATCGATGTATTTCAAGTGTTCATGTTATGTTGAAGGGTAAATACGTCATTTTGTACCCAAAACTGATCGCATTTAATCTAGATTGACTCATATCGTCCGATTCGAAGTGTATAAGTTTTTTATACCCAAATTTTCTCTCATTTGACCGAGTTTTACTCAATTCGATGTATTTCAAATGCTTATGACATGATCAAGGGTAAATACGTCATTTTCTACACAAAGCTGATCCCATTTGACTTTTATTGACTCATATCGTCTGATTCGAAGAGTTTAAGTTATTTTAAACCCATAACCTCTCCCATTTGACCGAGTTTGACTCAATTTGATGTATTTCAAGTGTTTATGACATGTTCAAGGGAATATACATCATTTTCCACCCAAAACTGATCCCATTTGACTTATGTTGACTCATATCGTCCGATTCAAAGTGTTCAAGCCATTTTATACCTAGAACCTCTCCCATTTGACCGAGTTTGACTCGAATTGACTTA
The DNA here is from genome assembly GCA_026401315.1 of Dysphania ambrosioides. Taxonomy (NCBI): domain Eukaryota; kingdom Viridiplantae; phylum Streptophyta; class Magnoliopsida; order Caryophyllales; family Amaranthaceae; genus Dysphania; species Dysphania ambrosioides. The sequence continues at coordinate 11,379,179 of CM048662.1, forward strand.
TTTCACGTGTTTATGACATGTTCAAGGGTAAATACGTCAATTTCTACAAAAAAAATGATCCCATTTGACCTATATTGACTCATATCGTCCGATTCAAATTGTTTAATTCATTTTATACCCAGATCTCTCCTATTTTATCGAGTCTGACTCAAATCGATGTATTTCAAGTGTTTATGACATGTCCAAGGGTAAATACGTCATATTTTACAAAAAATTGATCCCATTTGACCAATATTGCCTCTATCGTCTGCTTTGAAGTGTTTAAGTCATTTTATACCTAGAACCTCTCCCATTTGACCAAGTTTGACTCAAATCGATGTATTTCAAGTGTTCATGACATGTTGAAGGGTAAATACGTCATTTTGTACCCAAAACTGATCGCATTTAATCTAGATTGACTCATATCGTCCGATTCGAAGTGTATAAGTTTTTTATACCCAGATTTTCTCTCATTTGACCGAGTTTGACTCAATTCGATGTATTTCAAGTGGTTATGACATGATCAAGGGTAAATACGTCATTTTCTACACAAAGCTGATCCCATTTGACTTTTATTGACTCATATCGTCCGATTCGAAGTGTTTAAGTTATTTTAAACCCATAACCTCTCCCATTTGACCGAGTTTGACTCAATTTGATGTATTTCAAGTGTTTATGACATGTTCAAGGGAATATACGTCATTTTCTACCCAAAACTGATCCCATTTGACTTATGTTGACTCATATCGTCTGATTCGAAGTGTTTAAGACATTTTATACCCATAACTTCTCCCATTTGACCGAGTTTGATTCAAATCGATGTATTTCAAGTGTTTATGACATTTTCAAGGGTAAATACGTCATTTTCTACCCAAACTTGATCCTATTTAACCTATATTGCCTTTTTTGTCCTATTCAAAGTGTTTAGGTCATTAATACACAAAACCCCTCTCATTTGACCGAGTTTGACTCAAATCGATCTAGTTCAATTGTTTATGACATTTTCAAGGGTAAATACGTCATTTTCTAGAAAAAAAATGATCCCATTTGACATTTATTAACTCATATCGTCCGATTCAAAGTGTTCAAGTCATTTTATACCTAGAATCTCTCCCATTTGACCGAGTTTGATTCGAATTGATTTATTTCAAGTGTTTATGACATGTTCAAGGGTAAATACGTCAATTTCTACAAAAAAAAATGATCCCATTTGACCTATATTGACTCATATCGTCCGATTCAGATTGTTTAATTCATTTTATACGCAGATCTCTCCTATTTTATATCGAGTCTGACTCAAATCGATGTATTTAAAGTGTTTATGACATGTCCAAGGGTAAATACGTTATATTTTACAAAAAATTGATCCCATTTGACCTATATTGCCTCTATCGTCTACTTTGAAGTGTTTAAGTCATTTTATACCTAGAACCTCTCCCATTTGGCCGAGTTTGACTCAAATCGATGTATTTCAAGTGTTCATGTTATGTTGAAGGGTAAATACGTCATTTTGTACCCAAAACTGATCGCATTTAATCTAGATTGACTCATATCGTCCGATTCGAAGTGTATAAGTTTTTTATACCCAAATTTTCTCTCATTTGACCGAGTTTGACTCAATTCGATGTATTTCAAATGCTTATGACATGATCAAGGGTAAATACGTCATTTTCTACACAAAGCTGATCCCATTTGACTTTTATTGACTCATATCGTCTGATTCGAAGTGTTTAAGTTATTTTAAACCCATAACCTCTCCCATTTGACCGAGTTTGACTCAATTTGATGTATTTCAAGTGTTTATGACATGTTCAAGGGAATATACATCATTTTCCACCCAAAACTGATCCCATTTGACTTATGTTGACTCATATCGTCCGATTCAAAGTGTTCAAGCCATTTTATACCTAGAACCTCTCCCATTTGACCGAGTTTGACTCGAATTGACTTATTTCACATGTTTATGACATGTTCAAGGGTAAATACGTCAATTTCTACAAAAAAAATGATCCCATTTGACCTATATTGACTCATATCGTCCGATTCAAATTGTTTAATTCATTTTATACCCAGATCTCTCCTATTTTATCGAGTCTGACTCAAATCGATGTATTTCAAGTGTTTATGACATGTCCAAGGGTAAATACGTCATATTTTACAAAAAATTGATCCCATTTGACCAATATTGCCTCTATCGTCTGCTTTGAAGTGTTTAAGTCATTTTATACCTAGAACCTCTCCCATTTGACCAAGTTTGACTCAAATCGATGTATTTCAAGTGTTCATGACATGTTGAAGGGTAAATACGTCATTTTGTACCCAAAACTGATCGCATTTAATCTAGATTGACTCATATCGTCCGATTCGAAGTGTATAAGTTTTTTATACCCAGATTTTCTCTCATTTGACCGAGTTTGACTCAATTCGATGTATTTCAAGTGGTTATGACATGATCAAGGGTAAATACGTCATTTTCTACACAAAGCTGATCCCATTTGACTTTTATTAACTCATATCGTCTGATTCGAAGTGTTTAAGTTATTTTAAACCCATAACCTCTCCCATTTGACCGAGTTTGACTCAATTCGATGTATTTCAAGTGTTTATGACATGTTCAAGGGAATATACGTCATTTTCTACCCAAAACTGATCCCATTTGACTTATGTTGACTCATATCGTCTGATTCGAAGTGTTTAAGACATTTTATACCCAGAACTTCTCCCATTTGACCGAGTTTGATTTAAATTGATGTATTTCAAGTGTTTATGACATTTTCAAGGGTAAATACGTCATTTTCTACCCAAACTTGATCCTATTTAACCTATATTGCCTTTTTTGTCCTATTCAAAGTGTTTAGGTCATTAATACACAAAACCCCTCTCATTTGACCGAGTTTGACTCAAATCGATCTAGTTCAAGTGTTTATGACATATTCAAGGGTAAATACGTCATTTTCTAGAAAAAAATGATCCCATTTGACATTTATAAACTCATATCGTCCGATTCAAAGTTTTCAAGTCATTTTATACCTAGAACCTCTCCCATTTGAACAAGTTTGACTAGAATTGATTTATTTCAAGTGTTTATGACATGTTCAAGGGTAAAAACGTCAATTTCTACAAAAAAAATGATCCCATTTGACCTATATTGACTCATATCGTCCGATTCAAATTGTTTAATTCATTTTATATCCAGATCTCTCCTATTTTTTATCGAGTCTGACTCAAATCGATGTATTTCAAGTGTTTATGACATGTCCAAGGGTAAATACGTTATATTTAACAAAAAATTGATCCCATTTGACCTATATTGCCTCTATCGTCTACTTTGAAGTGTTTAAGTCATTTTATACCTAGAACCTCTCCCATTTGACCGAGTTTGACTCAAATCGATGTATTTCAAGTGTTCATGTTATGTTGAAGGGTAAATACGTCATTTTGTACCCAAAACTGATCGCATTTAATCTAGATTGACTCATATCGTCCGATTCGAAGTGTATAAGTTTTTTATACCCAGATTTTCTCTCATTTGACCGAGTTTGACTCAATTCGATGTATTTCAAGTGGTTATGACATGATCAAGGGTAAATACGTCATTTTCTACACAAAGCTGATCCCATTTGACTTTTATTAACTCATATCGTCTGATTCAAAGTGTTTAAGTTATTTTAAACCCATAACCTCTCCCATTTGACCGAGTTTGACTCAATTCGATGTATTTCAAGTGTTTATGACATGTTCAAGGGAATATACGTCATTTTCTACCCAAAACTGATCCCATTTGACTTATGTTGACTCATATCGTCTGATTCGAAGTGTTTAAGACATTTTATACCCAGAACTTCTCCCATTTGACCGAGTTTGATTTAAATCGATGTATTTCAAGTGTTTATGACATTTTCAAGGGTAAATACGTCATTTTCTACCCAAACTTGATCCTATTTAACCTATATTGCCTTTTTTGTCCTATTCAAAGTGTTTAGGTCATTAATACACAAAACCCCTCTCATTTGACCGAGTTTGACTCAAATCGATCTAGTTCAAGTGTTTATGACATGTTCAAAGGTAAATACGTCATTTTCTAGAAAAAAAATGATCCCATTTGACATTTATTAACTCATATTGTCCGATTCAAAGTGTTCAAGTCATTTTATACCTAGAACCTCTCCCATTTGACCGAGTTTGACTAGAATTGATTTAATTCAAGTGTTTATGACATGTTCACGGTTAAGTACGTCAATTTCTATAAAAAAAAATGATCCCATTTGACCTATATTGACTCATATCGTCCGATTCAAATTGTTTAATTCATTTTATACCCAGATCTCTCCTATTTTATCGAGTCTGACTCAAATCGATGTATTTCAAGTATTTATGACATGTCCAAGGGTTACGTCATATTTTACAAAAAATTGATCCCATTTGACCTATATTGCCTCTATCGTCTGCTTTGAAGTGTTTAAGTCATTTTATACCTAGAACCTCTCCCATTTGACCGAGTTTGACTCAAATCGATGTATTTCAAGTGTTCATGACATGTTGAAGGGTAAATACGTCATTTTGTACCCAAAACTGATCGCATTTAATTTAGATTGACTCATATCGTCCGATTCGAAGTGTATAAGTTTTTTATACCCTGATTTTCTCTCATTTGACCGAGTTTGACTCAATTCGATGTATTTCAAGTGGTTATGACATGATCAAGGGTAAATACGTCATTTTCTACACAAAGCTGATCCCATTTGACTTTTATTGACTCATATCGTCTGATTCGAAGTGTATAAGTTATTTTAAACCTATAACCTCTCCCATTTGACCGAGTTTGACTCAATTCGATGTATTTCAAGTGTTTATGACATGTTCAAGGGAATATACGTCATTTTCTTCCCAAACTTGATCCTATTTAACCTATATTGCCTTTTTTGTCCTATTCAAAGTGTTTAGGTCATTAATACACAAAACCCCTCTCATTTGACCGAGTTTGACTCAAATCGATCTAGTTCAAGTGTTTATGACATGTTCAAGGGTAAATACGTCATTTTCTAGAAAAAAAATGATCCCATTTGACATTTTTTAACTCATATCGTCCGATTCAAAGTGTTCAAGTCATTTTATACCTAGAACCTCTCCCATTTGACCGAGTTTGACTAGAATTGATTTATTTCAAGTGTTTATGACATGTTCAAGGGTAAATACGTCAATTTCTACAAAAAAAATGATCCCATTTGACCTATATTGACTCATATCGTCCGATTCAAATTGTTTAATTCATTTTATACCCAGATCTCTCCTATTTTATTGAGTCTGACTCAAATCGATGTATTTCAAGTGTTTATGACATGTCCAAGGGTAAATACGTCATATTTTACAAAAACTTGATCCCATTTGACCTATATTGCCTCTATCGTCTGCTTTGAAGTGTTTAAGTCATTTTATACCTAGAACCTCTCCCATTTGACCGAGTTTGACTCAAATCGATGTATTTCAAGTGTTCATGACATGTTGAAGGGTAAATACGTCATTTTGTACCCAAAACTGATCGCATTTAATCTAGATTGACTCATATCGTCCGATTGGAAGTGTATAAGTTTTTTACACCTAGATTTTCTCTCGTTTGACCGAGTTTGACTCAATTCGATGTATTTCAAGTTGTTATGACATGATCAAGGGTAAATACGTCATTTTCTACACAAAGCTGATCCCATTTGACTTTTATTGACTCATATCGTCCGATTCGAAGTGTTTAAGTTATGTTAAACCCATAACCTCTCCCATTTGACCGAGTTTGACTCAATTCGATGTATTTCAAGTGTTTATGACATGTTCAAGGGAATATACGTCATTTTCTACCCAAAACTGATCCCATTTGACTTATGCTGACTCATATCGTCTGATTCGAAGTGTTTAAGACATTTTATACCCAGAACGTCTCCCATTTGACTGATTTTGATTTAAATCGATGTATTTCAAGTGTTTATGACATTTTCAAGGGTAAATACGTCATTTCCTACCCAAACTTGATCCTATTTAACCTATATTGCCTTTTTTGTCCTATTCAAAGTGTTTAGGTCATTAATACACAAAACCCCTCTCATTTGACCGAGTTTGACTCAAATCGATCTAGTTCAAGTGTTTATGACATGTTCAAGGGTAAATACGTCATTTTTTAGAAAAAAAATGATCCCATTTGACATTTTTTAACTCATATCGTCCGATTCAAAGTGTTCAAGTCATTTTATACCTAGAACCTCTCCCATTTGACCGAGTTTGACTAGAATTGATTTATTTCAAGTGTTTATGACATGTTCAAGGGTAAATACGTCAATTTCTACAAAAAAAATGATCCCATTTGACCTATATTGACTCATATCGTCCGATTCAAATTGTTTAATTCATTTTATACCAGAATCTCTCCTATTTTATTGAGTCTGACTCAAATCGATGTATTTCAAGTGTTTATGACATGTCCAAGGGTAAATACGTCATATTTTACAAAAACTTGATCCCATTTGACCTATATTGCCTCTATCGTCTGCTTTGAAGTGTTTAAGTCATTTTATACCTAGAACCTCTCCCATTTGACCGAGTTTGACTCAAATCGATGTATTTCAAGTGTTCATGACATGTTGAAGGGTAAATACGTCATTTTGTACCCAAAACTGATCGCATTTAATCTAGATTGACTCATATCGTCCGATTCGAAGTGTATAAGTTTTTTACACCTAGATTTTCTCTCGTTTGACCGAGTTTGACTCAATTCGATGTATTTCAAGTGGTTATGACATGATCAAGGGTAAATACGTCATTTTCTACACAAAGCTGATCCCATTTGACTTTTATTGACTCATATCGTCCGATTCGAAGTGTTTAAGTTATTTTAAACCCATAACCTCTCCCATTTGACCGAGTTTGACTCAATTCGATGTATTTCAAGTGTTTATGACATGTTCAAGGGAATATACGTCATTTTCTACCCAAAACTGATCCCATTTGACTTATGCTGACTCATATCGTCTGATTCGAAGTGTTTAAGACATTTTATACCCATAACTTCTCCCATTTGACCGAGTTTGACTCAAATCGATGTATTTCAAGTGTTTATGACATTTTCAAGGGTAAATACGTCATTTTCTACCCAAACTTGATCCTATTTAACCTATATTGCCTTTTTTGTCCTATTTAAAGTGTTTAGGTCATTAATACACAAACCCCTCTCATTTGACCGAGTTTGACTCAAATCGATCTAGTTCAACTGTTTATGACATGTTCAAGGGTAAATACGTCATTTTCTAGAAAAAAATGATCCCATTTGACATTTATTAACTCATATCGTCCGATTCAAAGTGTTCAAGTCATTTTATACCTAGAACCTCTCCCATTTGATCGAGTTTGACTCAAATCGATGTATTTCAAGTGTTCATGACATATTGAAGGGTAAATACGTCATTTTGTACCCAAAATTGATCGCATTTAATCTAGATTGACTCATATCGTCCGATTCGAAGTGTATAAGTTTTTTATACCCAGATTTTCTCTCATTTGACCGAGTTTGACTCAATTCGATGTTTTTCAAGTGGTTATGACATGATCAAGGGTAAATACGTCATTTTCTGCACAAAGTTGATCCCATTTATCTTTTATTGACTCATATCGTCTGATGTGAAGTGCTTAACTTATTTTAAACCCATAACCTCTCCCATTTGACCGAGTTTAACTCAATTCGATGTATTTCAAGTGTTTATGACATGTTTAAGGGAATATACGTCATTTTCTCTCAAAAACAGATCCCAGTTGACTTTTGTTGACTCATATCGTCTGATTCGAAGTGTTTAAGACATTTTATACCCAGAACTTCTCCCATTTGACCGAGTTTGATTCAAATCGATGTATTTCTAGTGTTTATGACATTTTCAAGGGTAAATACGTCATTTTCTACCCAAACTTGATCCTATTTAACCTATATTGCCTTTTTTGTCCTATTCAAAGTGTTTAGGTCATTAATACACAAAACCCCTCTCATTCGACCGAGTTTGACTCAAATCGATCTAGTTCAAGTGTTTATGACATGTTCAAGGGTAAATACGTCATTTTCTAGAAAAAAAATGATCCCATTTGACATTTATTAACTCATATCGTCCGATTCAAAGTGTTCAAGTCATTTTATACCTAGAACCTCTCCCATTTGACCGAGTTTGACTAGAATTGATTTATTTCAAGTGTTTATGACATGTTCAAGGGTAAATACGTCAATTTCTACAAAAAAATGATACCATTTGACCTATATTGACTCATGTCGTCCGATTCAAATTGTTTAATTCATTTTATACCGAGATCTCTCCTATTTTATCGAGTTTAACTCAAATCGATGTATTTCAAGTGTTTATGACATGTCCAAGGGTAAATACGTCATATTTTAAAAAAAATTGATCCCATTTGACCTATATTGCCTCTATCGTCTACTTTGAAGTGTTTAAGTCATTTTAAACCTAGAACCTCTCCCATTTGACCGAGTTTGACTCAAATCGATGTATTTCAAGTGTTCATGACATGTTGAAGGGTAAATACGTCATTTTGTACCCAAAACTGATCGCATTTAATCTAGATTGACTCATATCGTCCGATTCGATGTGTATAAGTTTTTTATACCCAGATTTTCTCTCATTTGACCGAGTTTGACTCAATTCGATGTATTTCAAGTGGTTATGACATGATCAAGAGTAAATACGTCATTTTCTACACAAAGCTGATCCCATTTGACTTTTATTGACTCATATCGTCTGATTCGAAGTGTTTAAGTTATTTTAAACCCATAACCTCTCCCATTTGACCGAGTTTGACTCAATTCGATGTATTTCAAGTGTTTATGACATGTTCAAGGGAATATACGTCATTTTCTACCCAAAACTGATCCCATTTGACTTATGCTGACTCATATCGTCTGATTCGAAGTGTTTAAGACATTTTATACCCATAACTTCTCCCATTTGACCGAGTTTGACTCAAATCGATGTATTTCAAGTGTTTATGACATTTTCAAGGGTAAATACGTCATTTTCTACCCAAACTTGATCCTATTTAACCTATATTGCCTTTTTTGTCCTATTTAAAGTGTTTAGGTCATTAATACACAAACCCCTCTCATTTGACCGAGTTTGACTCAAATCGATCTAGTTCAACTGTTTATGACATGTTCAAGGGTAAATACGTCATTTTCTAGAAAAAAATGATCCCATTTGACATTTATTAACTCATATCGTCCGATTCAAAGTGTTCAAGTCATTTTATACCTAGAACCTCTCCCATTTGATCGAGTTTGACTCAAATCGATGTATTTCAAGTGTTCATGACATATTGAAGGGTAAATACGTCATTTTGTACCCAAAATTGATCGCATTTAATCTAGATTGACTCATATCGTCCGATTCGAAGTGTATAAGTTTTTTATACCCAGATTTTCTCTCATTTGACCGAGTTTGACTCAATTCGATGTTTTTCAAGTGGTTATGACATGATCAAGGGTAAATACGTCATTTTCTGCACAAAGTTGATCCCATTTATCTTTTATTGACTCATATCGTCTGATGTGAAGTGCTTAACTTATTTTAAACCCATAACCTCTCCCATTTGACCGAGTTTAACTCAATTCGATGTATTTCAAGTGTTTATGACATGTTTAAGGGAATATACGTCATTTTCTCTCAAAAACAGATCCCAGTTGACTTTTGTTGACTCATATCGTCTGATTCGAAGTGTTTAAGACATTTTATACCCAGAACTTCTCCCATTTGACCGAGTTTGATTCAAATCGATGTATTTCTAGTGTTTATGACATTTTCAAGGGTAAATACGTCATTTTCTACCCAAACTTGATCCTATTTAACCTATATTGCCTTTTTTGTCCTATTCAAAGTGTTTAGGTCATTAATACACAAAACCCCTCTCATTCGACCGAGTTTGACTCAAATCGATCTAGTTCAAGTGTTTATGACATGTTCAAGGGTAAATACGTCATTTTCTAGAAAAAAAATGATCCCATTTGACATTTATTAACTCATATCGTCCGATTCAAAGTGTTCAAGTCATTTTATACCTAGAACCTCTCCCATTTGACCGAGTTTGACTAGAATTGATTTATTTCAAGTGTTTATGACATGTTCAAGGGTAAATACGTCAATTTCTACAAAAAAATGATACCATTTGACCTATATTGACTCATGTCGTCCGATTCAAATTGTTTAATTCATTTTATACCGAGATCTCTCCTATTTTATCGAGTTTAACTCAAATCGATGTATTTCAAGTGTTTATGACATGTCCAAGGGTAAATACGTCATATTTTAAAAAAAATTGATCCCATTTGACCTATATTGCCTCTATCGTCTACTTTGAAGTGTTTAAGTCATTTTAAACCTAGAACCTCTCCCATTTGACCGAGTTTGACTCAAATCGATGTATTTCAAGTGTTCATGACATGTTGAAGGGTAAATACGTCATTTTGTACCCAAAACTGATCGCATTTAATCTAGATTGACTCATATCGTCCGATTCGATGTGTATAAGTTTTTTATACCCAGATTTTCTCTCATTTGACCGAGTTTGACTCAATTCGATGTATTTCAAGTGGTTATGACATGATCAAGAGTAAATACGTCATTTTCTACACAAAGCTGATCCCATTTGACTTTTATTGACTCATATCGTCTGATTCGAAGTGTTTAAGTTATTTTAAACCCATAACCTCTCCCATTTGACCGAGTTTGACTCAATTCGATGTATTTCAAGTGTTTATGACATGTTCAAGGGAATATACGTCATTTTCTACCCAAAACTGATCCTATTTGACATATGTTGACTCATATCGTCTGATTCGAAGTGTTTAAGACATTTTATACCCAGAACATCTCCCATTTGATCGAGTTTGATTGAAATCGATGTATTTCTAGTGTTTATGATATTTTCACGGGTAAATACGTCATTTTCTACCCAAACTTGATCCTATTTAATCTATATTGCCTTTTTTGTCCTATTCAAAGTGTTTAGGTCATTAATACACAAAACCCCTCTCATTTGACCGAGTTTGACTCAAATCGATCTAGTTCAAGTGTTTATGACATGTTCAAGGGTAAATACGTCATTTTCTAGAAAAAAAATGATTCCATTTGACATTTATTAACTCATATCGTCCGATTCAAAGTGTTCAAGTCATTTTATACCTAGAACCTTTCCCATTTGACCGAGTTTGACTCGAATTGATTTATTTCACGTGTTTATGACATGTTCAAGGGTAAATACGTCAATTTCTACAAAAAAAATGATCCCATTTGACCTATATTGACTCATATTGTCCGATTCAAATTGCTTAATTCATTTTATACGCAGATCTTTCCTATTTTATCGAGTCTGACTCAAATCGATGTATTTCAAGTGTTTATGACATGTCCAAGGGTAAATACGTCATATTTTACAAAAAATTGATCCCATTTGACCTATATTGCCTCTATCGTCTGCTTTGAAGTGTTTAAGTCATTTTATACCTAGAACCTCTCCCATTTGACCGAGTTTGACTCAAATCGATGTATTTCAAGTGTTCATGACATGTTGAAGGGTAAATACGTCATTTTGTACCCAAAACTGATCGCATTTAATCTAGATTGACTCATATCGTCCGATTCGAAGTGTATCAGTTTTTTATACCCAGATTTTCTCTCATTTGATCAAGTTTGACTCAATTCGATGTTTTTCAAGTGGTTATGACATGATCAAGGGTAAATACGTCATTTTCTACACAAAGCTGATCCCATTTGACTTTTATTGACTCATATCGTCTGATTCGAAGTGTTTAAGTTATTTTAAACCCATAACCTCTCCCATTTGACCGAGTTTGACTCAATTCGATGTATTTCAAGTGTTTACGACATGTTCAAGGGAATATACGTCATTTTCTACCCAAAACTGATCCCATTTGACTTATGTTGACTCATATCGTCTGATTCGAAGTGTTTAAGACATTTTATACCCAGAACTTCTCCCATTTGACCGAGTTTGATTCAAATCGATGTATTTCAAGTGTTTATGACATGTTCAAGGGTAAATACGTCATTTTCTACCCAAACTTGATCCTATTTAACCTATATTGCCTTTTTTGTCCTATTGAAAGTGTTTAGGTCATTAATACACAAAACCCCTCTCATTTGACCGAGTTTGACTCAAATCGATCTAGTTCAAGTGTTTATGACATGTTCAAGGGTAAATACGTCATTTTCTAGAAAAAAAATGATTCCATTTGACATTTATTAACTCATATCGTCCGATTCAAAGTGTTCAAGTCATTTTATACCTAGAACCTTTCCCATTTGACCGAGTTTGACTCGAATTGATTTATTTCACGTGTTTATGACATGTTCAAGGGTAAATACGTCAATTTCTACAAAAAAAATGATCCCATTTGACCTATATTGACTCATATTGTCCGATTCAAATTGCTTAATTCATTTTATACACACATCTCTCCTATTTTATCGAGTGTGACTGAAATCGATGTATTTCAAGTGTTTATGACATGTCCAAGGGTAAATACGTCATATTTTACAAAAAATTGATCCCATTTGACCTATATTGCCTCTATCGTCTGCTTTGAAGTGTTTAAGTCATTTTATACCTAGAACCTCTCCCATTTGACCGAGTTTGACTCAAATCGATGTATTTCAAGTGTTCATGACATGTTGAAGGGTAAATACGTCATTTTGTACCCAAAACTGATCGCATTTAATCTAGATTGACTCATATCGTCCGATTCGAAGTGTATCAGTTTTTTATACCCAGATTTTCTCTCATTTGATCAAGTTTGACTCAATTCGATGTTTTTCAAGTGGTTATGACCTGATCAAGGGTAAATACGTCATTTTCTACACAAAGCTGATCCCATTTGACTTTTATTGACTCATATCGTCTGAATCGAAGTGTTTAAGTTATTTTAAACCCATAACCTCTCCCATTTGACCGAGTTTGACTCAATTCGATGTATTTCAAGTGTTTACGACATGTTCAAGGGAATATACGTCATTTTCTACCCAAAACTGATCCCATTTGACTTATGTTGACTCATATCGTCTGATTCGAAGTGTTTAAGACATTTTATACCCAGAACTTCTCCCATTTGACCGAGTTTGATTCAAATCGATGTATTTCAAGTGTTTATGACATGTTCAAGGGTAAATACGTCATTTTCTACCCAAACTTGATCCTATTTAACCTATATTGCCTTTTTTGTCCTATTGAAAGTGTTTAGGTCATTAATACACAAAACCCCTCTCATTTGACCGAGTTTGACTCAAATCGATCTAGTTCAAGTGTTTATGACATGTTCAAGGGTAAATACGTCATTTTCTAGAAAAAAAATGATTCCATTTGACATTTATTAACTCATATCGTCCGATTCAAAGTGTTCAAGTCATTTTATACCTAGAACCTTTCCCATTTGACCGAGTTTGACTCGAATTGATTTATTTCACGTGTTTATGACATGTTCAAGGGTAAATACGTCAATTTCTACAAAAAAAATGATCCCATTTGACCTATATTGACTCATATTGTCCGATTCAAATTGCTTAATTCATTTTATACGCAGATCTCTCCTATTTTATCGAGTCTGACTCAAATCGATGTATTTCAAGTGTTTATGACATGTCCAAGGGTAAATACGTCATATTTTACAAAAAATTGATCCCATTTGACCTATATTGCCTCTATCGTCTGCTTTGAAGTGTTTAAGTCATTTTATACCTAGAACCTCTCCCATTTGACCGAGTTTGACTCAAATAGATGTATTTCAAGTGTTCATGACATGTTGAAGGGTAAATACGTCATTTTGTACCCAAAACTGATCGCATTTAATCTAGATTGACTCATATCGTCCGATTCGAAGTGTATCAGTTTTTTATACCCAGATTTTCTCTCATTTGATCAAGTTTGACTCAATTCGATGTTTTTCAAGTGGTTATGACATGATCAAGGGTAAATACGTCATTTTCTACACAAAGCTGATCCCATTTGACTTTTATTGACTCATATCGTCTGAATCGAAGTGTTTAAGTTATTTTAAACCCATGACCTCTCCCATTTGACCGAGTTTGACTCAATTCGATGTATTTCAAGTGTTTACGACATGTTCAAGGGAATATACGTCATTTTCTACCCAAAACTGATCCCATTTGACTTATGTTGACTCATATCGTCTGATTCGAAGTGTTTAAGACATTTTATACCCAGAACTTCTCCCATTTGACCGAGTTTGATTCAAATCGATGTATTTCAAGTGTTTATGACATTTTCAAGGGTAAATACGTCATTTTCTACCCAAACTTGATCCTATTTAACCTATATTGCCTTTTTTGTCCTATTCAAAGTCTTTAGGTCATTAATACACAAACCCCCTCTCATTTGACCGAGTTTGACTCAAATCGATCTAGTTCAAGTGTTAATGACATGTTCAAGGGTAAATACGTCATTTTCTAGAAAAAAAATGATTCCATTTGCCATTTATTAACTCATATCGTCTGATTCAAAGTGTTTAAGTCATTTTATACCTATTACCTTTCCCATTTGACCGAGTTTGACTCGAATTGATTTATTTCACGTGTTTATGACATGTTCAAGGGTAAATACGTCAATTTCTACAAAAAAATGATCCAATTTGACCTATATTGACTCATATTGTCCGATTCAAATTGTTTAATTCATTTTATACCCAGATCTCTCCTATTTTATCGAGTCTGACTCAAATCGATGTATTTCAAGTGTTTATGACATGTCCAAGGGTAAATACGTCGTATTTTACAAAAAATTGATCCCATTTGACCTATATTGCCTCTATCGTCTGCTTTGAAGTGTTTAAGTCATTTTATACCTAGAACCTCTCCCATTTGACCGAGTTTGACTCAAATCGATGTATTTCAAGTGTTCATGACATGTTGAAGGGTAAATACGTCATTTTGTACCCAAAACTGATCGCATTTAATCTAGATTGACTCATATCGTCCGATTCAAAGTGTATAAGTTTTTATACCCAGATTTTCTCTCATTTGACCGAGTTTGACTCAATTCGATGTTTTTCAAATGGTTATGAAATGATCAAGGGTAAATACGTCATTTTCTACACAAAGGTGATCCCATTTGACTTTTATTGACTCATATCGTCTGATTCGAAGAGTTTAAGTTATTTTAAACCCATAACCTCTCCCATTTGACCGAGTTTGACTCAATTCGATGTATTTCAAGTGTTTACGACATGTTCAAGGGAATATACGTCATTTTCTACCCAAAACTGATCCCATTTGACTTATGTTGACTCATATCGTCTGATTCGAAGTGTTTAAGACATTTTATACCCAGAACTTCTCCCATTTGACCGAGTTTGATTCAAATCGATGTATTTCAAGTGTTTATGACATTTTCAAGGGTAAATACGTCATTTTCTACCCAAACTTGATCCTATTTAACCTATATTGCCTTTTTTGTCCTATTCAAAGTCTTTAGGTCATTAATACACAAAACCCCTCTCATTTGACCGAGTTTGACTCAAATCGATCTAGTTCAAGTGTTAATGACATGTTCAAGGGTAAATACGTCATTTTCTAGAAAAAAAATGATTCAATTTGCCATTTATTAACTCATATCGTCTGATTCAAAGTGTTTAAGTCATTTTATACCTATTACCTCTCCCATTTGACCGAGTTTGACTCGAATTGATTTATTTCACGTGTTTATAACATGTTCAAGGGTAAATACGTCAATTTCTACAAAAAAATGATCCAATTTGACCTATATTGACTCATATTGTCCGATTCAAATTGTTTAATTCATTTTATACCCAGATCTCTCCTATTTTATCGAGTCTGACTCAAATCGATGTATTTCAAGTGTTTATGACATGTCCAAGGGTAAATACGTCGTATTTTACAAAAAATTGATCCCATTTGACCTATATTGCCTCTATCGTCTGCTTTGAAGTGTTTAAGTCATTTTATACCTAGAACCTCTCCCATTTGACCGAGTTTGACTCAAATCGATGTATTTCAAGTGTTCATGACATGTTGAAGGGTAAATACGTCATTTTGTACCCAAAACTGATCGCATTTAATCTAGATTGACTCATATCGTCCGATTCAAAGTGTATAAGTTTTTATACCCAGATTTTCTCTCATTTGACCGAGTTTGACTCAATTCGATGTTTTTCAAATGGTTATGAAATGATCAAGGGTAAATACGTCATTTTCTACACAAAGGTGATCCCATTTGACTTTTATTGACTCATATCGTCTGATTCGAAGAGTTTAAGTTATTTTAAACCCATAACCTCTCCCATTTGACCGAGTTTGACTCAATTCGATGTATTTCAAGTGTTTACGACATGTTCAAGGGAATATACGTCATTTTCTACCCAAAACTGATCCCATTTGACTTATGTTGACTCATATCGTCTGATTCGAAGTGTTTAAGACATTTTATACCCAGAACTTCTCCCATTTGACCGAGTTTGATTCAAATCGATGTATTTCAAGTGTTTATGACATTTTCAAGGGTAAATACGTCATTTTCTACCCAAACTTGATCCTATTTAACCTATATTGCCTTTTTTGTCCTATTCAAAGTCTTTAGGTCATTAATACACAAAACCCCTCTCATTTGACCGAGTTTGACTCAAATCGATCTAGTTCAAGTGTTAATGACATGTTCAAGGGTAAATACGTCATTTTCTAGAAAAAAAATGATTCAATTTGCCATTTATTAACTCATATCGTCTGATTCAAAGTGTTTAAGTCATTTTATACCTATTACCTCTCCCATTTGACCGAGTTTGACTCGAATTGATTTATTTCACGTGTTTATAACATGTTCAAGGGTAAATACGTCAATTTCTACAAAAAAATGATCCAATTTGACCTATATTGACTCATATTGTCCGATTCAAATTGTTTATTTCATTTTATACCCAGATCTCTCCTATTTTATCGAGTCTGACTCAAATCGATGTATTTCAAGTGTTTATGACATGTCCAAGGGTAAATACGTCGTATTTTACAAAAAATTGATCCCATTTGACCTATATTGCCTCTATCGTCTGCTTTGAAGTGTTTAAGTCATTTTATACCTAGAACCTCTCCCATTTGACCGAGTTTGACTCAAATCGATGTATTTCAAGTGTTCATGACATGTTGAAGGGTAAATACGTCATTTTGTACCCAAAACTGATCGCATTTAATCTAGATTGACTCATATCATCCGATTCAAAGTGTATAAGTTTTTATACCCAGATTTTCTCTCATTTGACCGAGTTTGACTCAATTCGATGTTTTTCAAATGGTTATGAAATGATCAAGGGTAAATACGTCATTTTCTACACAAAGCTGATCCCATTTGACTTTTATTGACTCATATCGTCTGATTCGAAGAGTTTAAGTTATTTTAAACCCATAACCTCTCCCATTTGACCGAGTTTGACTCAATTCGATGTATTTCAAGTGTTTATGACATGTTCAAGGGAATATACGTCATTTTCCACCCAAAACTGATCCCATTTGACTTATGTTGACTCATATCGTCTGATTGGAAGTGCTTAAGACATTTTATACCCAAAACTTCTCCCATTTGACCGAGTTTGATTCAAATCAATGTATTTCTAGTGTTTATGACATTTTCAAGGGTAAATACGTCATTTTCTACCCAAACTTGATCCTATTTAACCTATATTGCCTTTTTTGTCCTATTCAAAGTGTTTAGGTCATTAATACACAAAACCCCTCTCATTTGACCGAGTTTGACTCAAATCGATATAGTTCAAGTGTTTATGACATGTTCAAGGGTAAATTTGTCGTTTTCTAGAAAAAAATGATCCCATTTGACATTTATTAACTCATATCGTCCGATTCAAAGTGTTCAAGTCATTTTATACCTAGAACCTCTCCCATTTGATCGAGTTTGACTAGAATTGATTTATTTCAAGTGTTTATGACATGTTCAAGGGTAAATACGTCAATTTCTACAAAAAAAATGATCCCATTTGACCTATATTGACTCATATTGTCCGATTCAAAGTGTTCAAGTCATTTTATACCCAGATCTCTCCTATTTTATCGAGTCTGACTCAAATCGATGTATTTCAAGTGTTTATGACATGTCCAAGGGTAAATACGTCATATTTTACAAAAAATTGATCCCATTTGACCTATATTGCCTCTATCATCTCCTTTTAAGTGTTTAAGTCATTTTATACCTAGAACCACTCCCATTTGACCGAGTTTGACTCAAATCGATGTATTTCAAGTGTCCATGACATGTTGAAGGGTAAATACGTCATTTTGAACCCAAAACTGATCGCATTTAATCTAGATTGACTCATATCGTCCGATTCGAAGTGTATAAGTTTTTTATACCCACATTTTCTCTCATTTGACCGAGTTTGACTCAATTCGATGTATTTCAAGTGGTTATGACATGATCAAGGGTAAATACGTCATTTTCGACACAAAGCTGATCCCATTTGACTTTTATTGACTCATATCGTCTGATTTGAAGTGTTTAAGTTATTTTAAACCCATAACCTCTCCCATTTGACCGAGTTTGACTCAATTCGATGTATTTCAAGTGTTTATGACATGTTCAAGGGAATATACGTCATTTTCTACCCAAAACTGATCCCATTTGACTTATGTTTACTCATATCGTCTGATTCGAAGTGTTTAAGACATTTTATACCCAGAACTTCTCCCATTTGACCGAGTTTGATTCAAATCGATGTATTTAAAGTGTTTATGATATTTTCAAGGGTAAATACGTCATTTCCTACCCAAACTTGATCCTATTTAACCTATATTGCCTTTTTTGTCCTATTCAAAGTGTTTAGGTCATTAATACACGAAACCCCTCTCATTTGACCGAGTTTGACTCAAATCGATCTAGTTTAAGTGTTTATGACATGTTCAAGGGTAAATACATCATTTTCTAGAAAAAAATGATCCCATTTGACATTTATTAACTCATATCGTCCGATTCAAAGTGTTCAAGTCATTTTATACCTAGAACCTCTCCCATTTGACCGAGTTTGACTAGAATTGATTTATTTCAATTGTTTATGACATGTTCACGGGTAAATACGTCAATTTCTATAAAAAAAAATGATCCCATTTGACCTATATTCACTCATATCGTCCGATTCAAATTGTTTAATTCATTTTATACCCAGATCTCTCCTATTTTATCGAGTCTGACTCAAATCGATGTATTTCAAGTGTTTATGAAATGTCCAAGGGTAAATACGTCATATTTTACAAAAAATTGATCCCATTTGACCTATATTGCCTCTATCGTCTGCTTTAAAGTGTTTAAGTCATTTTATACCTCGAACCTCTCTTATTTGACCGAGTTTGCCTCAAATCGATGTATTTCAAGTGGTTATGACATGATCAAGGGTAAATACGTCATTTTGTACACAAAGCTGATCCCATTTGACTTTTATTGACTCATATCGTCTCATTCGAAGTGTTTAAGTTATTTTATACCCATAACCTCTCCCATTTGACCGAGTTTGACTCCATTCGATGTATTTCAAGTGTTTATGACATGTTCAAGGGAATATACGTCATTTTCTACCCAAAACTAATCCCATTTGACTTATGTTGACTCATATTGTCTAATTCGAAGTGTTTAAGACATGTTATACCCAGAACTTCTCCCATTTGACCGAGTTTGATTCAAATCGATGTATTTCAAGTGTTTATGACATTTTCAAGGGTAAATACGTCATTTCCTACCCAAACTTGATCCTATTTAACCTATATTGCCTTTTTTGTCCTATTCAAAGTGTTTAGGTCATTAATACACAAAACCCCTCTCATTTGACCGAGTTTGACTCAAATCGATCTAGTTCAAGTGTTTATGACATGTTCAAGGGTAAATACGTCATTTTCTAGAAAAAAATGATCCCATTTGACATTTATTAACTCATATCGTCCGATTCAAAGTGTTCAAGTCATTTTATACCTAGAACCTCTCCTATTTGACCGAGTTTGACTAGAATTGATTTATTTCAAGTGTTTATGACATGTTCAAGGGTAAATACGTCAATTTCTACAAAAAAAATGATCCCTTTTGACCTATATTGGCTCATATCGTCCGATTCAAATTGTTTAATTCATTTTATACACACATCTCTCCTATTTTATCGAGTCTGACTCAAATCGATGTATTTCAAGTGTTTATGACATGTCCAAGGGTAAATACGTCATATATTACAAAAAATTGATCCCATTTGACCTATATTGCCTCTATCGTCTGCTTTGAAGTGTTTAAGTCATTTTATACCTAGAACCTCTCCCATTTGACCGAGTTTGACTCAAATCGATGTATTTCAAGTGTCCATGACATGTTGAAGGGTAAATACGTCATTTTGAACCCAAAACTGATCGCATTTAATCTAGATTGACTCATATCGTCCGATTCGAAGTGTATAAGTTTTTTATACCCACATTTTCTCTCATTTGACCGAGTTTGACTCAATTCGATGTATTTCAAGTGGTTATGACATGATCAAGGGTAAATACGTCATTTTCGACACAAAGCTGATCCCATTTGACTTTTATTGACTCATATCGTCTGATTTGAAGTGTTTAAGTTATTTTAAACCCATAACCTCTCCCATTTGACCGAGTTTGACTCAATTCGATGTATTTCAAGTGTTTATGACATGTTCAAGGGAATATACGTCATTTTCTACCCAAAACTGATCCCATTTGACTTATGTTTACTCATATCGTCTGATTCGAAGTGTTTAAGACATTTTATACCCAGAACTTCTCCCATTTGACCGAGTTTGATTCAAATCGATGTATTTAAAGTGTTTATGATATTTTCAAGGGTAAATACGTCATTTCCTACCCAAACTTGATCCTATTTAACCTATATTGCCTTTTTTGTCCTATTCAAAGTGTTTAGGTCATTAATACACGAAACCGCTCTCAGTTGACCGAGTTTGACTCAAATCGATCTAGTTCAAGTGTTTATGACATGTTCAAGGGTAAATACATCATTTTCTAGAAAAAAAATGATCCCATTTGACATTTATTAACTCATATCGTCCGATTCAAAGTGTTCAAGTCATTTTATACCTAGAACCTCTCCCATTTGACCGAGTTTGACTAGAACTGATTTATTTCAAGTGTTTATGACATGTTCACGGGTAAATACGTCAATTTCTATAAAAAAAAATGATCCCATTTGACCTATATTCACTCATATCGTCCGATTCAAATTGTTTAATTCATTTTATACCCAGATCTCTCCTATTTTATCGAGTCTGACTCAAATCGATGTATTTCAAGTGTTTATGACATGTCCAAGGGTAAATACGTCATATTTTACAAAAAATTGATCCCATTTGACCTATATTGCCTCTATCGTCTGCTTTAAAGTGTTTAAGTCATTTTATACCTCGAACCTCTCTTATTTGACCGAGTTTGCCTCAAATCGATGTATTTCAAGTGGTTATGACATGATCAAGGGTAAATACGTCATTTTCTACACAAAGCTGATCCCATTTGACTTTTATTGACTCATATCGTCTGATTCGAAGTGTTTAAGTTATTTTATACCCATAACCTCTCCCATTTGACCGAGTTTGACTCAATTCGATGTATTTCAAGTGTTTATGACATGTTCAAGGGAATATACGTCATTTTCTACCCAAAACTAATCCCATTTGACTTATGTTGACTCATATTGTCTAATTCGAAGTGTTTAAGACATGTTATACCCAGAACTTCTCCCATTTGACCGAGTTTGATTCAAATCGATGTATTTCAAGTGTTTATGACATTTTCAAGGGTAAATACGTCATTTCCTACCCAAACTTGATCCTATTTAACCTATATTGCCTTTTTTGTCCTATTCAAAGTGTTTAGGTCATTAATACACCAAACCCCTCTCATTTGACCGAGTTTGACTCAAATCGATCTAGTTCAAGTGTTTATGACATGTTCAAGGGTAAATACGTCATTTTCTAGAAAAAAATGATCCCATTTGACATTTATTAACTCATATCGTCTGATTCAAAGTGTTCAAGTCATTTTATACCTAGAACCTCTCCTATTTGACCGAGTTTGACTAGAATTGATTTATTTCAAGTGTTTATGACATGTTCAAGGGTAAATACGTCAATTTCTACAAAAAAAATGATCCCTTTTGACCTATATTGGCTCATATCGTCCGATTCAAATTGTTTAATTCATTTTATACACACATCTCTCCTATTTTATCGAGTCTGACTCAAATCGATGTATTTCAAGTGTTTATGACATGTCCAAGGGTAAATACGTCATATATTACAAAAAATTGATCCCATTTGACCTATATTGCCTCTATCGTCTGCTTTGAAGTGTTTAAGTCATTTTATACCTAGAACCTCTCCCATTTGACCGAGTTTGACTCAAATCGATGTATTTCAAGTGTTCCTGACATGTTGAAGGGTAAATACGTCATTTTGAACCCAAAACTGATCGCATTTAATATAGATTGACTCATATCGTCCGATTCGAAGTGTATAAGTTTTTATACCCAGATTTTCTCTCATTTGACCGAGTTTGACTCAATTCGATGTTTTTCAAATGGTTATGAAATGATCAAGGGTAAATACGTCATTTTCTACACAAAGCTGATCCCATTTGACTTTTATTGACTCATATCGTCTGATTTGAAGTGTTTAAGTTATTTTAAACCCATAACCTCTCCCACTTGACCGAGTTTGACTCAATTCGATGTATTTCAAGTGTTTATGACATGTTCAAGGGAATATACGTCATTTTCTACCCAAAACTGATCCCATTTGACTTATGTTGACTCATATCGTCTGATTCGAAGTGTTTAAGACATTTTATACCCAGAACTTCTCCCATTTGACCGAGTTTGATTCAAATCGATGTATTTAAAGTGTTTATGATATTTTCAAGGGTAAATACGTCATTTCCTACCCAAACTTGATCCTATTTAACCTATATTGCCTTTTTTGTCCTATTCAAAGTGTTTAGGTCATTAATACACAAAACCCCTCTCATTTGACCGAGTTTGACTCAAATCGATCTAGTTCAAGTGTTTATGACATGTTCAAGGGTAAATACATCATTTTCTAGAAAAAAAATGATCCCATTTGACATTTATTAACTCATATCGTCCGATTTAAAGTGTTCAAGTCATTTTATACCTAGAACCTCTCCCATTTGACCGAGTTTGACTAGAATTGATTTATTTCAAGTGTTTATGACATGTTCACGGGTAAATACGTCAATTTCTATAAAAAAAAATGATCCCATTTGACCTATATTCACTCATATCTTCCGATTCAAATTGTTTAATTCATTTTATACCCAGATCTCTCCTATTTTATCGAGTCTGACTCAAATCGATGTATTTCAAGTGTTTATGACATGTCCAAGGGTAAATACGTCATATTTTACAAAAAATTGATCCCATTTGACCTATATTGCCTCTATCGTCTGCTTTGAAGTGTTTAAGTCATTTTATACCTCGAACCTCTCTTTTTTGACCGAGTTTGCCTCAAATCGATGTATTTCAAGTGGTTATGACATGATCAAGGGTAAATACGTCATTTTCTACACAAAGCTGATCCCATTTGACTTTTATTGACTCATATCGTCTGATTCGAAGTGTTTAAGTTATTTTAAACCCATAACCTCTCCCATTTGACCGAGTTTGACTCAATTCGATGTATTTCAAGTGTTTATGACATGTTCAAGGGAATATACATGATTTTCTACACAAAACTGATCCCATTTGACTTATGTTGACTCATATCGTCTGATTCGAAGTGTTTAAGACATGTTATACCCAGAAATTCTCCCATTTGACCGAGTTTGATTCAAATCGATATATTTCAAGTGTTTATGACATTTTCAAGGGTAAATACGTCATTTCCTACCCAAACTTGATCCTATTTAACCTATATTGCCTTTTTTGTCCTATTCAAAGTGTTTAGGTCATTAATACACAAAACCCCTCTCATTTGACCGAGTTTGACTCAAATCGATCTAGTTCAAGTGTTTATGACATGTTCAAGGGTAAATACGTCATTTTCTTCAAGTGTTTATGACATTTTCAAGGGTAAATACGTCAATTTCTACAAAAAAAATGATCCCATTTGACCTATTATGACTCATATCGTCCGATTCAAATTGTTTAATTCATTTTATACCTAGATCTCTTCTATTTTATCGAGTCTGACTCAAATCGATGTATTTCAAGTGTTTATGAAATGTCCAAGGGTAAATACGTCATATTTTACAAAAAATTGATCCCATTTGACCTATATTGCCTCTATCATCTCCTTTTAAGTGTTTAAGTCATTTTATACCTAGAACCTCTCCCATTTGACCGAGTTTGACTCAAATCGATGTATTTCAAATGTTCATGACATGTTGAAGGGTAAATACGTCATTTTGTACCCAAAACTGATCGCATTTAATCTAGATTGACTCATATCGTCCGATTCGAATTGTATAAGTTTTTATACCCAGATTTTCTCTCATTTGACCGAGTTTGACTCAATTCAATGTATTTCAAGTGGTTATGACATGATCAAGGGTAAATACGTCATTTTCTACACAAAGGTGATCCCATTTGACTTTTATTGACTCATATCGTCTTATTCGAAGTGTTTAAGTTATTTTAAACCCATAACCTCTCCCATTTGACCGAGTTTGACTCAATTCGATGTATTTCAAGTGTTTATGACATGTTCAAGGGAATATACGTCATTTTCTACCGAAAACTGATCCCATTTGACTTATGTTGACTCATATCGTCTGATTCGAAGTGTTTAAGACATTTTATACCCATAACTTCTCCCATTTGACCGAGTTTGATTCAAATCGATGTATTTCAAGTGTTTATGACATTTTCAAGGGTAAATATGTCATTTCCTACCCAAACTTGATCCTATTTAACCTATATTGCCTTTTTTGTCCTATTCAAAGTGTTTAGGTCATTAATACACAAAACCCCTCTCATTTGACCGAGTTTGACTCAAATCGATCTAGTTCAAGTGTTTATGACATGTTCAAGGGTAAATACGTCATTTTCTAGAAAAAAAATGATCCCATTTGACATTTATTAACTCATATCGTCCGATTCAAAGTGTTCAAGTCATTTTATATCTAGAACCTCTCCCATTTGACCGAGTTTGACTGGAATTGATTTATTTCACGTGTTTATGACATGTTCACGGGTAAATACGTCAATTTCTACAAAAAAAAATGATCCCATTTGACCTATATTGACTCATATCGTCCGATTCAAATTGTTTAATTTATTTTATACCCAGATCTCTCCTATTTTATCGAGTCTGACTCAAATCGATGTATTTCAAGTGTTTATGAAATGTCCAAGGGTAAATACGTCATATTTTACAAAAAATTGATCCCATTTGACCTATATTGCCTCTATCGTCTCCTTTTAAGTGTTTAAGTCATTTTATACCTAGAACCTCTCCCATTTGACTGCGTTTGACTCAAATCGATGTATTTCAAGTGTTCATGACATGTTGAAGGGTAAATACGTCATTTTGTACCCAAAACTGTTCCCATTTAATCTAGATTGACTCATATCGTCCGATTCGAATTGTATAAGTTTTTATACCAAGATTTTCTCTCATTTGACCGAGTTTGACTCAATTCGATGTATTTCAAGTGGTTATGACATGATCAAGGGTAAATACGTCATTTTCTACACAAAGCTGATCCCATTTGACTTTTATTGACTCATATCGTCTGATTCGAAGTGTTTAAGTTATTTTAAACCCATAACCTCTCCCATTTGACCGAGTTTGACTCAATTCGATGTATTTCAAGTGTTTATGACATGTTCAAGGGAATATACGTTATTTTCTACCCAAAGCTGATCCCATTTGACTTATGTTGACTCATATCGTTTGATTCGAAGTGTTTAAGACATTCTATACCCAAAACTTCTCCCATTTGACCGAGTTTGATTCAAATCGATCTATTTCAAGTGTTTATGACATTTTCAAGGGTAAATACGTCATTTTCTACCCAAACTTTATCCTATTTAACCTATATTGCCTTATTTGTCCTATTCAAAGTGTTTAGGTCATTAATACACAAAACCCCTCTCATTTGACCGAGTTTGACTCAAATCGATCTAGTTCAAGTGTTTATGACATGTTCAAGGGTAAATACGTTATTTTCTAGAAAAAAAATGATCCCATTTGACATTTATTAACTCATATCGTCCGATTCAAAGTGTTCAAGTCATTTTATACCTTGAACCTCTCCCATTTGCCCGAGTTTGACTAGAATTGATTTATTTCAAGTGTTTATGACATGTTTACGAGTAAATACTTCAATTTCTATAAAAAAAAATTGATCCCATTTGACCTATGTTGACTCATATCGTCCGATTCAAATTGTTTAATTCATTTTATACCCAGATCTCTCCTATTTTATCGAGTCTGACTCAAATCGATGTATTTCAAGTGTTTATGACATGTCCAAGGGTAAATACGTCATATTTTACAAAAAATTGATCCCATTTGACCTATATTGCCTCTATCGTCTGCTTTAAAGTGTTTAAGTCATTTTATACCTCGAACCTCTCTTATTTGACCGAGTTTGCCTCAAATCGATGTATTTCAAGTGGTTATGACATGATCAAGGGTAAATACGTCATTTTCTACACAAAGCTGATCCCATTTGACTTTTATTGACTCATATCGTCTGATTCGAAGTGTTTAAGTTATTTTATACCCATAACCTCTCCCATTTGACCGAGTTTGACTCAATTCGATGTATTTCAAGTGTTTATGACATGTTCAAGGGAATATACGTCATTTTCTACCCAAAACTAATCCCATTTGACTTATGTTGACTCATATTGTCTAATTCGAAGTGTTTAAGACATGTTATACCCAGAACTTCTCCCATTTGACCGAGTTTGATTCAAATCGATGTATTTCAAGTGTTTATGACATTTTCAAGGGTAAATACGTCATTTCCTACCCAAACTTGATCCAATTTAACCTATATTGCCTTTTTTGTCCTATTCAAAGTGTTTAGGTCATTAATACACAAAACCCCTCTCATTTGACCGAGTTTGACTCAAATCGATCTAGTTCAAGTGTTTATGACATGTTCAAGGGTAAATACGTCATTTTCTAGAAAAAAATGATCCCATTTGACATTTATTAACTCATATCGTCCGATTCAAAGTGTTCAAGGCATTTTATACCTAGAACCTCTCCTATTTGACCGAGTTTGACTAGAATTGATTTATTTCAAGTGTTTATGACATGTTCAAGGGTAAATACGTCAATTTCTACAAAAAAAATGATCCCTTTTGACCTATATTGGCTCATATCGTCCGATTCAAATTGTTTAATTCATTTTATACACACATCTCTCCTATTTTATCGAGTCTGACTCAAATCGATGTATTTCAAGTGTTTATGACATGTCCAAGGGTAAATACGTCATATATTACAAAAAATTGATCCCATTTGACCTATATTGCCTCTATCGTCTGCTTTGAAGTGTTTAAGTCATTTTATACCTAGAACCTCTCCCATTTGACCGAGTTTGACTCAAATCGATGTATTTCAAGTGTTCCTGACATGTTGAAGGGTAAATACGTCATTTTGAACCCAAAACTGATCGCATTTAATATAGATTGACTCATATCGTCCGATTCGAAGTGTATAAGTTTTTATACCCAGATTTTCTCTCATTTGACCGAGTTTGACTCAATTCGATGTTTTTCAAATGGTTATGAAATGATCAAGGGTAAATACGTCATTTTCTACACAAAGCTGATCCCATTTGACTTTTATTGACTCATATCGTCTGATTTGAAGTGTTTAAGTTATTTTAAACCCATAACCTCTCCCATTTGACCGAGTTTGACTCAATTCGATGTATTTCAAGTGTTTATGACATGTTCAAGGGAATATACGTCATTTTCTACCCAAAACTGATCCCATTTGACTTATGTTGACTCATATCGTCTGATTCGAAGTGTTTAAGACATTTTATACCCAGAACTTCTCCCATTTGACCGAGTTTGATTCAAATCGATGTATTTAAAGTGTTTATGATATTTTCAAGGGTAAATACGTCATTTCCTACCCAAACTTGATCCTATTTAACCTATATTGCCTTTTTTGTCCTATTCAAAGTGTTTAGGTCATTAATACACAAAACCCCTCTCATTTGACCGAGTTTGACTCAAATCGATCTAGTTCAAGTGTTTATGACATGTTCAAGGGTAAATACATCATTTTCTAGAAAAAAAATGATCCCATTTGACATTTATTAACTCATATCGTCCGATTTAAAGTGTTCAAGTCATTTTAAACCTAGAACCTCTCCCATTTGACCGAGTTTGACTAGAATTGATTTATTTCAAGTGTTTATGACATGTTCACGGGTAAATACGTCAATTTCTATAAAAAAAAATGATCCCATTTGACCTATATTCACTCATATCTTCCGATTCAAATTGTTTAATTCATTTTATACCCAGATCTCTCCTATTTTATCGAGTCTGACTGAA
This sequence comes from Dysphania ambrosioides, assembly GCA_026401315.1. Classification (NCBI taxonomy): domain Eukaryota; kingdom Viridiplantae; phylum Streptophyta; class Magnoliopsida; order Caryophyllales; family Amaranthaceae; genus Dysphania; species Dysphania ambrosioides. Next base: position 11,407,784 of record CM048662.1, read on the forward strand.
ATCGATGTATTTCAAGTGTTTATGACATGTCCAAGGGTAAATACGTCATATTTTACAAAAAATTGATCCCATTTGACCTATATTGCCTCTATCGTCTGCTTTGAAGTGTTTAAGTCATTTTATACCTCGAACCTCTCTTATTTGACCGAGTTTGCCTCAAATCGATGTATTTCAAGTGGTTATGACATGATCAAGGGTAAATACGTCATTTTCTACACAAAGCTGATCCCATTTGACTTTTATTGACTCATATCGTCTGATTCGAAGTGTTTAAGTTATTTTAAACCCATAACCTCTCCCATTTGACCGAGTTTGACTCAATTCGATGTATTTCAAGTGTTTATGACATGTTCAAGGGAATATACATGATTTTCTACACAAAACTGATCCCATTTGACTTATGTTGACTCATATCGTCTGATTCGAAGTGTTTAAGACATGTTATACCCAGAAATTCTCCCATTTGACCGAGTTTGATTCAAATCGATATATTTCAAGTGTTTATGACATTTTCAAGGGTAAATACGTCATTTCCTACCCAAACTTGATCCTATTTAACCTATATTGCCTTTTTTGTCCTATTCAAAGTGTTTAGGTCATTAATACACAAAACCCCTCTCATTTGACCGAGTTTGACTCAAATCGATCTAGTTCAAGTGTTTATGACATGTTCAAGGGTAAATACGTCATTTTCTTCAAGTGTTTATGACATTTTCAAGGGTAAATACGTCAATTTCTACAAAAAAAATGATCCCATTTGACCTATTATGACTCATATCGTCCGATTCAAATTGTTTAATTCATTTTATACCTAGATCTCTTCTATTTTATCGAGTCTGACTCAAATCGATGTATTTCAAGTGTTTATGAAATGTCCAAGGGTAAATACGTCATATTTTACAAAAAATTGATCCCATTTGACCTATATTGCCTCTATCATCTCCTTTTAAGTGTTTAAGTCATTTTATACCTAGAACCTCTCCCATTTGACCGAGTTTGACTCAAATCGATGTATTTCAAATGTTCATGACATGTTGAAGGGTAAATACGTCATTTTGTACCCAAAACTGATCGCATTTAATCTAGATTGACTCATATCGTCCGATTCGAATTGTATAAGTTTTTATACCCAGATTTTCTCTCATTTGACCGAGTTTGACTCAATTCAATGTATTTCAAGTGGTTATGACATGATCAAGGGTAAATACGTCATTTTCTACACAAAGGTGATCCCATTTGACTTTTATTGACTCATATCGTCTTATTCGAAGTGTTTAAGTTATTTTAAACCCATAACCTCTCCCATTTGACCGAGTTTGACTCAATTCGATGTATTTCAAGTGTTTATGACATGTTCAAGGGAATATACGTCATTTTCTACCGAAAACTGATCCCATTTGACTTATGTTGACTCATATCGTCTGATTCGAAGTGTTTAAGACATTTTATACCCATAACTTCTCCCATTTGACCGAGTTTGATTCAAATCGATGTATTTCAAGTGTTTATGACATTTTCAAGGGTAAATATGTCATTTCCTACCCAAACTTGATCCTATTTAACCTATATTGCCTTTTTTGTCCTATTCAAAGTGTTTAGGTCATTAATACACAAAACCCCTCTCATTTGACCGAGTTTGACTCAAATCGATCTAGTTCAAGTGTTTATGACATGTTCAAGGGTAAATACGTCATTTTCTAGAAAAAAAATGATCCCATTTGACATTTATTAACTCATATCGTCCGATTCAAAGTGTTCAAGTCATTTTATACCTAGAACCTCTCCCATTTGACCGAGTTTGACTGGAATTGATTTATTTCACGTGTTTATGACATGTTCACGGGTAAATACGTCAATTTCTACAAAAAAAAGTGATCCCATTTGACCTATATTGACTCATATCGTCCGATTCAAATTGTTTAATTTATTTTATACCCAGATCTCTCCTATTTTATCGAGTCTGACTCAAATCGATGTATTTCAAGTGTTTATGAAATGTCCAAGGGTAAATACGTCATATTTTACAAAAAATTGATCCCATTTGACCTATATTGCCTCTATCATCTCCTTTTAAGTGTTTAAGTCATTTTATACCTAGAACCTCTCCCATTTGACCGAGTTTGACTCAAATCGATGTATTTCAAATGTTCATGACATGTTGAAGGGTAAATACGTCATTTTGTACCCAAAACTGATCGCATTTAATCTAGATTGACTCATATCGTCCGATTCGAATTGTATAAGTTTTTATACCCAGATTTTCTCTCATTTGACCGAGTTTGACTCAATTCAATGTATTTCAAGTGGTTATGACATGATCAAGGGTAAATACGTCATTTTCTACACAAAGGTGATCCCATTTGACTTTTATTGACTCATATCGTCTTATTCGAAGTGTTTAAGTTATTTTAAACCCATAACCTCTCCCATTTGACCGAGTTTGACTCAATTCGATGTATTTCAAGTGTTTATGACATGTTCAAGGGAATATACGTCATTTTCTACCGAAAACTGATCCCATTTGACTTATGTTGACTCATATCGTCTGATTCGAAGTGTTTAAGACATTTTATACCCATAACTTCTCCCATTTGACCGAGTTTGATTCAAATCGATGTATTTCAAGTGTTTATGACATTTTCAAGGGTAAATATGTCATTTCCTACCCAAACTTGATCCTATTTAACCTATATTGCCTTTTTTGTCCTATTCAAAGTGTTTAGGTCATTAATACACAAAACCCCTCTCATTTGACCGAGTTTGACTCAAATCGATCTAGTTCAAGTGTTTATGACATGTTCAAGGGTAAATACGTCATTTTCTAGAAAAAAAATGATCCCATTTGACATTTATTAACTCATATCGTCCGATTCAAAGTGTTCAAGTCATTTTATACCTAGAACCTCTCCCATTTGACCGAGTTTGACTGGAATTGATTTATTTCACGTGTTTATGACATGTTCACGGGTAAATACGTCAATTTCTACAAAAAAAAGTGATCCCATTTGACCTATATTGACTCATATCGTCCGATTCAAATTGTTTAATTTATTTTATACCCAGATCTCTCCTATTTTATCGAGTCTGACTCAAATCGATGTATTTCAAGTGTTTATGAAATGTCCAAGGGTAAATACGTCATATTTTACAAAAAATTGATCCCATTTGACCTATATTGCCTCTATCATCTCCTTTTAAGTGTTTAAGTCATTTTATACCTAGAACCTCTCCCATTTGACCGAGTTTGACTCAAATCGATGTATTTCAAATGTTCATGACATGTTGAAGGGTAAATACGTCATTTTGTACCCAAAACTGATCGCATTTAATCTAGATTGACTCATATCGTCCGATTCGAATTGTATAAGTTTTTATACCCAGATTTTCTCTCATTTGACCGAGTTTGACTCAATTCAATGTATTTCAAGTGGTTATGACATGATCAAGGGTAAATACGTCATTTTCTACACAAAGGTGATCCCATTTGACTTTTATTGACTCATATCGTCTTATTCGAAGTGTTTAAGTTATTTTAAACCCATAACCTCTCCCATTTGACCGAGTTTGACTCAATTCGATGTATTTCAAGTGTTTATGACATGTTCAAGGGAATATACGTCATTTTCTACCGAAAACTGATCCCATTTGACTTATGTTGACTCATATCGTCTGATTCGAAGTGTTTAAGACATTTTATACCCATAACTTCTCCCATTTGACCGAGTTTGATTCAAATCGATGTATTTCAAGTGTTTATGACATTTTCAAGGGTAAATATGTCATTTCCTACCCAAACTTGATCCTATTTAACCTATATTGCCTTTTTTGTCCTATTCAAAGTGTTTAGGTCATTAATACACAAAACCCCTCTCATTTGACCGAGTTTGACTCAAATCGATCTAGTTCAAGTGTTTATGACATGTTCAAGGGTAAATACGTCATTTTCTAGAAAAAAAATGATCCCATTTGACATTTATTAACTCATATCGTCCGATTCAAAGTGTTCAAGTCATTTTATACCTAGAACCTCTCCCATTTGACCGAGTTTGACTGGAATTGATTTATTTCACGTGTTTATGACATGTTCACGGGTAAATACGTCAATTTCTACAAAAAAAAGTGATCCCATTTGACCTATATTGACTCATATCGTCCGATTCAAATTGTTTAATTTATTTTATACCCAGATCTCTCCTATTTTATCGAGTCTGACTCAAATCGATGTATTTCAAGTGTTTATGAAATGTCCAAGGGTAAATACGTCATATTTTACAAAAAATTGATCCCATTTGACCTATATTGCCTCTATCATCTCCTTTTAAGTGTTTAAGTCATTTTATACCTAGAACCTCTCCCATTTGACCGAGTTTGACTCAAATCGATGTATTTCAAATGTTCATGACATGTTGAAGGGTAAATACGTCATTTTGTACCCAAAACTGATCGCATTTAATCTAGATTGACTCATATCGTCCGATTCGAATTGTATAAGTTTTTATACCCAGATTTTCTCTCATTTGACCGAGTTTGACTCAATTCAATGTATTTCAAGTGGTTATGACATGATCAAGGGTAAATACGTCATTTTCTACACAAAGGTGATCCCATTTGACTTTTATTGACTCATATCGTCTTATTCGAAGTGTTTAAGTTATTTTAAACCCATAACCTCTCCCATTTGACCGAGTTTGACTCAATTCGATGTATTTCAAGTGTTTATGACATGTTCAAGGGAATATACGTCATTTTCTACCGAAAACTGATCCCATTTGACTTATGTTGACTCATATCGTCTGATTCGAAGTGTTTAAGACATTTTATACCCATAACTTCTCCCATTTGACCGAGTTTGATTCAAATCGATGTATTTCAAGTGTTTATGACATTTTCAAGGGTAAATATGTCATTTCCTACCCAAACTTGATCCTATTTAACCTATATTGCCTTTTTTGTCCTATTCAAAGTGTTTAGGTCATTAATACACAAAACCCCTCTCATTTGACCGAGTTTGACTCAAATCGATCTAGTTCAAGTGTTTATGACATGTTCAAGGGTAAATACGTCATTTTCTAGAAAAAAAATGATCCCATTTGACATTTATTAACTCATATCGTCCGATTCAAAGTGTTCAAGTCATTTTATACCTAGAACCTCTCCCATTTGACCGAGTTTGACTGGAATTGATTTATTTCACGTGTTTATGACATGTTCACGGGTAAATACGTCAATTTCTACAAAAAAAATGATCCCATTTGACCTATATTGACTCATATCGTCCGATTCAAATTGTTTAATTTATTTTATACCCAGATCTCTCCTATTTTATCGAGTCTGACTCAAATCGATGTATTTCAAGTGTTTATGAAATGTCCAAGGGTAAATACGTCATATTTTACAAAAAATTGATCCCATTTGACCTATATTGCCTCTATCGTCTCCTTTTAAGTGTTTAAGTCATTTTATACCTAGAACCTCTCCCATTTGACTGCGTTTGACTCAAATCGATGTATTTCAAGTGTTCATGACATGTTGAAGGGTAAATACGTCATTTAGTACCCAAAACTGTTCCCATTTAATCTAGATTGACTCATATCGTCCGATTCGAATTGTATAAGTTTTTATACCAAGATTTTCTCTCATTTGACCGAGTTTGACTCAATTCGATGTATTTCAAGTGGTTATGACATGATCAAGGGTAAATACGTCATTTTTTACACAAAGCTGATCCCATTTGACTTTTATTGACTCATATCGTCTGATTCGAAGTGTTTAAGTTATTTTAAACCCATAACCTCTCCCATTTGACCGAGTTTGACTCAATTCGATGTATTTCAAGTGTTTATGACATGTTCAAGGGAATATACGTTATTTTCTACCCAAAGCTGATCCCATTTGACTTATGTTGACTCATATCGTTTGATTCGAAGTGTTTAAGACATTCTATACCCAAAACTTCTCCCATTTGACCGAGTTTGATTCAAATCGATGTATTTCAAGTGTTTATGACATTTTCAAGGGTAAATACGTCATTTTCTACCCAAACTTTATCCTATTTAACCTATATTGCCTTATTTGTCCTATTCAAAGTGTTTAGGTCATTAATACACAAAACCCCTCTCATTTGACCGAGTTTGACTCAAATCGATCTAGTTCAAGTGTTTATGACATGTTCAAGGGTAAATACGTTATTTTCTAAAAAAAAAATGATCCCATTTGACATTTATTAACTCATATCGTCCGATTCAAAGTGTTCAAGTCATTTTATACCTTGAACCTCTCCCATTTGCCCGAGTTTGACTAGAATTGATTTATTTCAAGTGTTTATGACATGTTTACGAGTAAATACGTGAATTTCTATAAAAAAAAAAAATGATCCCATTTGACCTATGTTGACTCATATCGTCCGATTCAAATTGTTTAATTCATTTTATACCCAGATCTCTCCTATTTTATCGAGTCTGACTCAAATCGATGTATTTCAAGTGTTTATGACATGTCCAAGGGTAAAAACGTCATATTTTACAAAAAATTGGTCCCATTTGACCTATATTGCCTCTATCGTCTGCTTTGAAGTGTTTAAGTCATTTTATACCTAGAACCTCTCCCATTTGACCGAGTTTGACTCAAATCGATGTATTTCAAGTGTTCATGACATGTTGAAGGGTAAATACGCCATTTTGAACCCAAAACTGATCGCATTTAATCTAGATTGACTCATATCGTCCGATTCGAAGTGTATAAGTTTTTATACCCAGATTTTCTCTCATTTGACCGAGTTTGACTCAATTCGATGTATTTCAAGTGGTTATGACATGATCAAGGGTAAATACGTCATTTTCTACACAAAGCTGATCCCATTTGACTTTTATTGACTCATATCGTCTAATTCAAAGTGTTTAAGTTATTTTAAACCCAAAACCTCTCCCAATTGACCGAGTTTGACTCAATTCGATGTATTTCAAGTGTTTATGACATGTTCAAGGGTATATACGTCATTTTCTACCCAAAACTGATCCCATTTGACTTATTTTAACTCATATCGTCTGATTCGAAGTGTTTAAGACATTCTATACCCAAAACTTCTCCCATTTGACCGAGTTTGATTCAAATCGATGTATTTCAAGTGTTTATGACATTTTCAAGGGTAAATACGTCATTTTCTACCCAAACTTGATCCTATTTAACCTATATTGCCTTTTTTGTCCTATTCAAAGTGTTTAGGTCATTAATACACAAAACCCCTCTCATTTGACCGAGTTTGACTCAAATCGATTTAGTTCAAGTGTTTATGACATGTTCAACGGTTAATACGTCATTTTCTAGAAAAAAAATGATCCCATTTGACATTTATTAACTCATATCGTCCGATTCAAAGTGTTCAAGTCATTTTATACCTAGAACCTCTCCCATTTGACCGAGTTTGACTGGAATTGATTTATTTCAAGTGTTTATGACATGTTCACGGGTAAATACGTCAATTTCTATAAAAAAAAATGATCCCATTTGACCTATATTGACTCATATCGTCCGATTCAAATTGTTTAATTCATTTTATACCCAGATCTCTCCTATTTTATCGAGTCTGACTCAAATCGATGTATTTCAAGTGTTTATGAAATGTCCAAGGGTAAATACGTCATATTTTACAAACAATTGATCCCATTTGACCTATATTGCCTCTATCGTCTCCTTTTAAGTGTTTAAGTCATTTTATACCTAGAACCTCTCCCATTTGACTGCGTTTGACTCAAATCGATGTATTTCAAGTGTTCATGACATGTTGAAGGGTAAATACGTCATTTTGTACCCAAAACTGATCGCATTTAATCTAGATTGACTCATATCGTCCGATTCGAAGTGTATAAGTTTTTTATACCCACATTTTCTCTCATTTGACCGAGTTTGACTCAATTCGATGTATTTCAAGTGGTTATGACATGATCAAGGGTAAATACGTCATTTTCTACACAAAGCTGATCCCATTTGACTTTTATTGACTCATATCGTCTGATTCGAAATGTTTAAGTTATTTTAAACCCATAACCTCTCCCATTTGACCGAGTTTGACTCAATTCGATGTATTTCAAGTGTTTATGACATGTTCAAGGGAATATACGTCATTTTCTACCCAAAACTGATCCCATTTGACTTATGTTGACTCATATCGTTTGATTCGAAGTGTTTAAGACATTCTATACCCAAAACTTCTCCCATTTGACCGAGTTTGATTCAAATCGATGTATTTCAAGTGTTTATGACATTTTCAAGGGTAAATACGTCATTTTCTACCCAAACTTTATCCTATTTAACCTATATTGCCTTATTTGTCCTATTCAAAGTGTTTAGGTCATTAATACACAAAACCCCTCTCATTTGACCGAGTTTGACTCAAATCGATCTAGTTCAAGTGTTTATGACATGTTCAAGGGTAAATACGTTATTTTCTAGAAAAAAAATGATCCCATTTGACATTTATTAACTCATATCGTCCGATTCAAAGTGTTCAAGTCATTTTATACCTTGAACCTCTCCCATTTGCCCGAGTTTGACTAGAATTGATTTATTTCAAGTGTTTATGACATGTTTACGAGTAAATACGTCAATTTCTATAAAAAAAAAATGATCCCATTTGACCTATGTTGACTCATATCGTCCGATTCAAATTGTTTAATTCATTTTATACCCAGATCTCTCCTATTTTATCGAGTCTGACTCAAATCGATGTATTTCAAGTGTTTATGACATGTCCAAGGGTAAAAACGTCATATTTTACAAAAAATTGGTCCCATTTGACCTATATTGCCTCTATCGTCTGCTTTGAAGTGTTTAAGTCATTTTATACCTAGAACCTCTCCCATTTGACCGAGTTTGACTCAAATCGATGTATTTCAAGTGTTCATGACATGTTGAAGGGTAAATACGCCATTTTGAACCCAAAACTGATCGCATTTAATCTAGATTGACTCATATCGTCCAATTCGAAGTGTATAAGTTTTTATACCCAGATTTTCTCTCATTTGACCGAGTTTGACTCAATTCGATGTATTTCAAGTGGTTATGACATGATCAAGGGTAAATACGTCATTTTTTACACAAAGCTGATCCCATTTGACTTTTATTGACTCATATCGTCTAATTCAAAGTGTTTAAGTTATTTTAAACCCAAAACCTCTCCCAATTGACCGAGTTTGACTCAATTCGATGTATTTCAAGTGTTTATGACATGTTCAAGGGTATATACGTCATTTTCTACCCAAAACTGATCCCATTTGACTTATTTTAACTCATATCGTCTGATTCGAAGTGTTTAAGACATTCTATACCCAAAACTTCTCCCATTTGACCGAGTTTGATTCAAATCGATGTATTTCAAGTGTTTATGACATTTTCAAGGGTAAATACGTCATTTTCTACCCAAACTTGATCCTATTTAACCTATATTGCCTTTTTTGTCCTATTCAAAGTGTTTAGGTCATTAATACACAAAACCCCTCTCATTTGACCGAGTTTGACTCAAATGATCTAGTTCAAGTGTTTATGACATGTTCAAGGGTTAATACGTCATTTTCTAGAAAAAAAATGATCCCATTTAACATTTATTAACTCATATCGTCCGATTCAAAGTGTTCAAGTCATTTTATACCTAGAACCTCTCCTATTTGACCAAGTTTGACTAGAATTGATTTATTTCAAGTGTTTATGACATGTTCACGGGTAAATACGTCAATTTCTATAAAAAAAAATGATCCCATTTGACCTATATTGACTCATATCGTCCGATTCAAATTGTTTAATTCATTTTATACCCAGATCTCTCCTATTTTATAGAGTCTGACTCAAATCGATGTATTTCAAGTGTTTATGAAATGTCCAAGGGTAAATACGTCATATTTTACAAAAAATTGATCCCATTTGACCTATATTGCCTCTATCGTCTCCTTTTAAGTGTTTAAGTCTTTTTATACCTAGAACCTCTCCCATTTGACCGAGTTTGACTCAAATCGATGTATTTCAAGTGTTCATGACATGTTGAAGGGTAAATACGTCATTTTGTACCCAAAACTGATCGCATTTAATCTAGATTGACTCATATCGTCCGATTCGAAGTGTATAAGTTTTTTATACCCATATTTTCTCTCATTTGACCGAGTTTGACTCAATTCGATGTATTTCAAGTGGTTATGACATGATCAAGGGTAAATACGTCATTTTCTACACAAAGCTGATCCCATTTGACTTTTATTGACTCATATCGTCTGATTTGAAGTGTTTAATTTATTTTAAACCCATAACCTCTCCCATTTGACCGAGTATGACTCAATTCGATGTATTTCAAGTGTTTATGACATGTTCAAGGGAATATACGTCATTTTTTACCCAAAACTGATCCCATTTGACTTATGTTGACTCATATCGTCTGATTCGAAGTGTTTAAGACATTTTATACCCAGAACTTCTCCCATTTAACCGAGTTTGATTCAAATCGATGTATTTCAAGTGCTTATGACATTTCAAGGGTAAATACGTCATTTTCTACCCAAACTTGATCCTATTTAACCTATATTGCCTTTTTTGTCCTATTCCAAGTGGTTAGGTCATTAATACACAAAACCCCTCTCATTTGACCGAGTTTGACTCAAATCGATCTAGTTCAAGTGTTTATGACATGTTCAAGGGTAAATACGTCATTTTCTAGAAAAAAAAATGATCCCATTTCACATTTATTAACTCATATCCTCCTATTCAAAGTGTTCAAGTCATTTTATACCTAGAACCTCTCCCATTTGACCGAGTTTGACTAGAATTGATTTATTTCAAGTGTTTATGACATGTTCAAGGGTAAATACGTCAATTTCTACAAAAAAAATGATCCCATTTGACCTATATTGACTCATATCGTCCGATTCAAATTGTTTAATTCATTTTATACCCAGATCTGTCCTATTTTATCGAGTCTGACTCAAATCGATGTATTTCAAGTGTTTATGACATGTCCAAGGGTAAATACGTCATATTTTACAAAAAATTGATCCCATTTGACCTATATTGCCTCTATCGTTTCCTTTTAAGTGTTTAAGTCATTTTATACCTAGAACCTCTCCCATTTAACCGAGTTTGACTCAAATCGATGTATTTCAAGTGTTCATGACATGTTGAAGGGTAAATACGTCATTTTGTACCCAAAACTGATCGCATTTAATCTAGATTGACTCATAGCGTCCGATTCGAAGTGTATAAGTTTTTTATAACCAGATTTTCTCTCATTTGACCGAGTTTGACTCAATTCGATGTATTTCAAGTGGTTATGACATGATCAAGGGTAAATACGTCATTTTTTACACAAAGCTGATCCCATTTGACTTTTATTGACTCATATCGTCTAATTCAAAGTGTTTAAGTTATTTTAAACCCAAAACCTCTCCCAATTGACCGAGTTTGACTCAATCTTATGTATTTCAAATGTTTATGACATGTTCAAGGGTATATACGTCATTTTCTACCCAAAACTGATCCCATTTGACTTATGTTGACTCATATCGTCTGATTCGAAGTGTTTAAGACATTCTATACCCAGAACTTCTCCCATTTGACAGAGTTTGATTCAAATCGATGTATTTCAAGTGTTTATGACATTTTCAAGGGTAAATACGTCATTTTCTACCCAAACTTGATCATATTTAACCTATATTGCCTTTTTGTCCTATTCAAAGTGTTTAGGTCATTAATACACAAAACCCCTCTCATTTGACCGAGTTTTACTCAAATCGATCTAGTTCAAGTGTTTATGACATGTTCAAGGGTAAATACGTCATTTTCTAGAAAAAAAAATGATCCCATTTCACATTTATTAACTCATATCCTCCTATTCAAAGTGTTCAAGTCATTTTATACCTAGAACCTCTCCCATTAGACCGAGTTTGACTCAAATTGATTTATTTCAAGTGTTTATGACATGTTCAAGGGTAAATACGTCAATTTCTACAAAAAAAATGATCCCATTTGACCTATATTGACTCATATCGTCCGATTCAAATTTTTTAATTTATTTTATACCCAAATCTCTCCTATTTTATCGAGTCTGACTCAAATCGATGTATTTCAAGTGTTTATGACATGTCCAAGGGTAAATACGTCATATTTTACAAAAAATTGATCCCATTTGACCTATATTGCCTCTATCGTCTGCTTTGAAGTGTTTAAGTCATTTTATACCTAGAACCTCTCCCATTTGACCGAGTTTGACTCAAATCGATGTATTTCAAGTGTTCATGACATGTTGAAGGGTAAATACGTCATTTTGTACCCAAAACTGATCGCTTTAATCTAGATTGACTCATATCGTCCGATTCGAAGTGTATAAGTTTTTTATAACCTGATTTTCTCTCATTTGACCGAGTTTAACTCAATTCGATGTATTTCAAGTGGTTATGACATGATCAAGGGTAAATACGTCATTTTCTACACAAAGCTGATCCCATTTGACTTTTATTGACTCATATCGTCTGATTCGAAGTGTTTAAGTTATTTTAAACCCATAACCTCTCCCATTTGACCGAGTTTGACTCAATTCGATGTATTTCAAGTTTTTATGACATGTTCAAGGGAATATACGTCATTTTCTACCCAAAACTGATCCCATTTGACTTATGTTGGCTCATATCGTCTGATTCGAAGTGTTTAAGACATTTTATACCCAGAACTTCTCCCATTTGACCGAGTTTTATTCAAATCGATGTATTTCAAGTGTTTATGACATTTTCAAGGGTAAATACGTTATTTTCTACCCAAACTTGATCCTATTTAACCTATATTGCCTTTTTTGTCCTATTCAAAGTGTTTAGTTTATTAATACACAAAACCCCTCTCATTTGACCGAGTTTGTTTCAAATCGATCTAGTTCAAGTGTTTATGACATGTTCCAGGGTAAATACGTCATTTTTTAGAAAAAAAAACGATCCTATTTCACATTTATTAACTCATATCGTCCGATTCAAAGTGTTCAAGTCATTTTATACCTAGAACCTCTCCCATTTGACCGTGTTTGACTAGAATTGATTTATTTCAAGTGTTTATGACATGTTCACGGGTAAATACGTCAATTTCTATAAAAAAAATGATCCCATTTGACCTATATTGACTCATATCGTGCGATTCAAATTGTTTAATTCATTTTATACCCAGATCTCTCCTATTTTATCGAGTCTGACTCAAATCGATGTATTTCAAGTGTTTATGACATGTCCAAGGGTAAATACGTCATATTTTACAAAAAATTGATCCCATTTGACCTATATTGCCTCTATCGTCTTCTTTGAAGTGTTTAAGTCATTTTATACCTAGAACCTCTCCCATTTCACCAAGTTTGACTCAAATCGATGTATTTCAAGTGTTCATGACATGTTAAAGGGTAAATATATCATTTTGAACCCAAAACTAATCGTATTTAATCTAGATTGACTCATATCGTCCGATTCGAAGTGTATAAGTTTTTTATACCCAGATTTTCTCTCATTTGACCGAGTTTGACTCAATTCGATGTATTTCAAGTAGTTATGACATGATCAAGGGTAAATACGTCATTTTCTACACAAAGCTGATCCCATTTGACTTTTATTGACTCATATCGTCTGATTCGAAGTGTTTAAGTTATTTTAAACCCATAACCTCTCCCATTTGACCGAGTTTGACTCAATTCGATGTGTTTCAAGTGTTTGTGACATGTTCAAGGGAATATACGTCAATTTCTACCCAAAACTGATCCCATTTGACTTATGTTGACTCATATCGTCTGATTCGAAGTGTTTAAGACATTTTATACCCAGAACTTCTTCCATTTGACCGAGATTCAAATCGATGTATTTCAAGTGTTTATGACATTTTCAAGGGTAAATACGTCATTTTCTACCCAAACTTGATCCTATTTAACCTATATTGCCTTTTTTGTCCTATTCAAAGTGTTTAGGTCATTAATACACAAAACCCCTCTCATTTGACCGAGTTTGACTCAAATCGATCTAGTTCAAGTGTTTATGACATGTTCAAGGGTAAATACGTCATTTTCTAGAAAAAAAAATGATCCCATTTCACATTTATTAACTCATATCCTCCGATTCAAAGTGTTCAAGTCATTTTATATCTAGAACCTCTCCCATTTGACCGAGTTTGACTAGAATTGATTTATTTCAAGTGTTTATGACATGTTCAAGGGTAAATACGTCAATTTCTATAAAAAAAAATGATCCCATTTGACCTATCTTGACTCATATCGTCCGATTCAAATTGTTTAATTCATTTTATACCCAGATCTGTCCTATTTTATCGAGTCTGACTCAAATCGATGTATTTCAAGTGTTTATGACATGTCCAAGGGTAAATACGTCATATTTTACAAAAAAATGATCCCATTTGACCTATATTGCCTCTATCGTCTTCTTTGAAGTGTTTAAGTCATTTTATACCTAGAACCTCTCCCATTTGACCGAGTTTGACTCAAATCCATGTATTTCAAGTGTTCATGACATGTTGAAGGGTAAATACGTCATTTTGTACCCAAAACTGATCGCTTTAATCTAGATTGACTCATATCGTCCGATTCGAAGTGTATAAGTTTTTTATACCCAGATTTTCTCTCATTTGACCGAGTTTCACTCAATTCGATGTATTTCAAGTGGTTATGACATGATCAAGGGTAAATACGTCATTTTCTACACAAAGCTGATCCCATTTGACTTTTATTGACTCATATCGTCTGATTCAAAGTGTTTAAGTTATTTTAAACCCATATCCTCTCCCATTAGACCGAGTTTGACTCAATTCGATGTGTTTCAAGTGTTTGTGACATGTTCAAGGGAATATACGTCATTTTCTACCCAAAACTGATCCCATTTGACTTATGTTGACTCATATCGTCTGATTCGAAGTGTTTAAGACATCTTATACCCAGAACTTCTCCCATTTGACCGAGATTCAAATCGATGTATTTCAAGTGTTTATGACATTTTCAAGGGTAAATACGTCATTTTCTACCCAAACTTGATCCTATTTAACCTATATTGCCTTTTTTGTCCTATTCAAAGTGTTTAGGTCATTAATACACAAAACCCCTCTCATTTGACCGAGTTTGACTCAAATCGATCTAGTTCAAGTGTTTATGACATGTTCAAGGGTAAATACGTCATTTTCTAGAAAAAAAAATGATCCCATTTCACATTTATTAACTCATATCCTCCGATTCAAAGTGTTCAAGTCATTTTATACCTAGAACCTCTCCCATTTGACCGAGTTTGACTAGAATTGATTTATTTCAAGTGTTTATGACATGTTCAAGGGTAAATACGTCAATTTCTACAAAAAAAATGATCCCATTTGACCTATATTGACTCATATCGTCCGATTCAAATTGTTTAATTCATTTTATACCCAGATCTGTCCTATTTTATCGAGTCTGACTCAAATCGATGTATTTCAAGTGTTTATGACATGTCCAAGGGTAAATACGTCATATTTTACAAAAAATTGATCCCATTTGACCTATATTGCCTCTATCGTCTTCTTTGAAGTGTTTAAGTCATTTTATACCTAGAACCTCTCCCATTTGACCGAGTTTGACTCAAATCCATGTATTTCAAGTGTTCATGACATGTTGAAGGGTAAATACGTCATTTTATACCCAAAACTGATCGCTTTAATCTAGATTGACTCATATCGTCCGATTCGAAGTGTATAAGTTTTTTATACCCAGATTTTCTCTCATTTGACCGAGTTTCACTCAATTCGATGTATTTCAAGTGGTTATGACATGATCAAGGGTAAATACGTCATTTTCTACACAAAGCTGATCCCATTTGACTTTTATTGACTCATATCGTCTGATTCGAAGTGTTTAAGTTATTTTAAACCCATAACCTCTCCCATTTGACCGAGTTTGACTCAATTCGATGTGTTTCAAGTGTTTGTGACATGTTCAAGGGAATATACGTCATTTTCTACCCAAAACTGATCCCATTTGACTTATGTTGACTCATATCGTCTGATTCGAAGTGTTTAAGACATCTTATACCCAGAACTTCTCCCATTTGACCGAGATTCAAATCGATGTATTTCAAGTGTTTATGACATTTTCAAGGGTAAATACGTCATTTTCTACCCAAACTTGATCCTATTTAACCTATATTGCCTTTTTTGTCCTATTCAAAGTGTTTAGGTCATTAATACACAAAACCCCTCTCATTTGACCGAGTTTGACTCAAATCGATCTAGTTCAAGTGTTTATGACATGTTCAAGGGTAAATACGTCATTTTCTAGAAAAAAAAATGATCCCATTTCACATTTATTAACTCATATCCTCCGATTCAAAGTGTTCAAGTCATTTTATACCTAGAACCTCTCCCATTTGACCGAGTTTGACTAGAATTGATTTATTTCAAGTGTTTATGACATGTTCAAGGGTAAATACGTCAATTTCTACAAAAAAAATGATCCCATTTGACCTATATTGACTCATATCGTCCGATTCAAATTGTTTAATTCATTTTATACCCAGATCTCTCCTATTTTATCGAGTCTGACTCAAATCGATGTATTTCAAGTGTTTATGACATGTCCAAGGGTAAATACGTCATATTTTACAAAAAATTGATCCCATTTGACCTATATTGCCTCTATCGTCTTCTTTGAAGTGTTTAAGTCATTTTATACCCAGAACCTCTCCCATTTGACCGAGTTTGACTCAAATCGATGTATTTCAAGTGTTCATGACATGTTGAAGGGTAAATACGTCATTTTGTACCCAAAACTGATCGCTTTAATCTATATTGACTCATATCGTCCGATTCGAAGTGTATAAGTTTTTTATACCCAGATTTTCTCTCATTTGACCGAGTTTCACTTAATTCGATGTATTTCAAGTGGTTATGACATGATCAAGGGTAAATACGTCATTTTCTACACAAAGCTGATCCCATTTGACTTTTATTGACTCATATCGTCTGATTCGAAGTGTTTAAGTTATTTTAAACCCATAACCTCTCCCATTTGACCGAGTTTGACTCAATTCGATGTGTTTCAAGTGTTTATGACATGTTCAAGGGAATATACGTCATTTTCTACCCAAAACTGATCCCATTTGACTTATGTTGACTCATATCGTCTGATTCGAAGTGTTTAAGACATCTTATACCCAGAACTTCTCCCATTTGACCGAGATTCAAATCGATGTATTTCAAGTGTTTATGACATTTTCAAGGGTAAATACGTCATTTTCTACCCAAACTTGATCCTATTTAACCTATATTGCCTTTTTTGTACTATTCAAAGTGTTTAGGTCATTAATACACAAAACCCCTCTCATTTGACCGAGTTTGACTCAAATCGATCTAGTTCAAGTGTTTATGACATGTTCAAGGGTAAATACGTCATTTTCTAGAAAAAAAAATGATCCCATTTCACATTTATTAACTCATATCCTCCGATTCAAAGTGTTCAAGTCATTTTATATCTAGAACCTCTCCCATTTGACCGAGTTTGACTAGAATTGATTTATTTCAAGTGTTTATGACATGTTCAAGGGTAAATACGTCAATTTCTATAAAAAAAATGATCCCATTTGACCTATATTGACTCATATCGTCCGATTCAAATTGTTTAATTCCTTTAATACCCAGATCTGTCCTATTTTATCGAGTCTGACTCAAATCGATGTATTTCAAGTGTTTATGACATGTCCAAGGGTAAATACGTCATATTTTACAAAAAATTGATCCCATTTGACCTATATTGCCTCTATCGTCTTCTTTGAAGTGTTTAAGTCATTTTATACCTAGAACCTCTCCCATTTGACCGAGTTTGACTCAAATCGATGTATTTCAAGTGTTCATGACATGTTGAAGGGTAAATACGTCATTTTGTACCCAAAACTGATCGCTTTAATCTAGATTGACTCATATCGTCCAATTCGAAGTGTATAAGTTTTTTATACCCAGATTTTCTCTCATTTGACCGAGTTTCACTCAATTCGATGTATTTCAAGTGGTTATGACATGATCAAGGGTAAATACGTCATTTTCTACACAAAGCTGATCCCATTTGACTTTTATTGACTCATATCGTCTGATTCGAAGTGTTTAAGTTATTTTAAACCCATAACCTCTCCCATTTGACCGAGTTTGCCTCAATTCGATGTGTTTCAATTGTTTGTGACATGTTCAATGGAATATACGTGATTTTCTACCCAAAACTGATCCCATTTGACTTATGTTGACTCATATCGTCTGATTCGAAGTGTTTAAGACATCTTATACCCAGAACTTCTCCCATTTGACCGAGTTTGATTCAAATCGATGTATTTCAAGTGTTTATGACATTTTCAAGGGTAAATACGTCATTTTCTACCCAAACTTGATCCTATTTAACCTATATTGCCTTTTTGTCCTATTCAAAGTGTTTAGGTCATTAATACACAAAACCCCTCTCATTTGACCGAGTTTGACTCAAATCGATCTAGTTCAAGTGTTTATGACATGTTCAAGGGTAAATACGTCATTTTCTAGAAAAAAAATGATCCCATTTCACATTTATTAACTCATATCGTCCGATTCAAAGTGTTCAAGTCATTTTATACCTAGAACCTCTCCCATTTGACCGAGTTTGACTAGAATTGATTTATTTCAAGTGTTTATGACATGTTCAAGGGTAAATACGTCAATTTCTACAAAAAAAATGATCCCATTTGACCTATATTGACTCATATCGTCCGATTCAAATTGTTTAATTCATTTTATACCCAGATCTGTCCTATTTTATCGAGTCTGACTCAAATCGATGTATTTCAAGTGTTTATGACATGTCCAAGGGTAAATACGTCATATTTTACAAAAAATTGATCCCATTTGACCTATATTGCCTCTATCGTCTTCTTTGAAGTGTTTAAGTCATTTTATACCTAGAATCTCCCATTTGACCGAGTTTTACTCAAATCGATGTATTTCAAGTGTTCATGACATGTTGAAGGGGAAATACGTCATTTTGTACCCAAAACTGATCGCATTTAATCTAGATTGACTCATATCGTCCGATTCGAAGTGTATAAGTTTTTTATACCCAGATTTTCTCTCATTTGACCGAGTTTGACTCAATTCGATGTATTTCAAGTGGTTATGACATGATCAAGGGTAAATACGTCATTTTCTACACAAAGCTGATCCCATTTGACTTTTATTGACTCATATCGTCTGATTCGAAGTGTTTAAGTTATTTTAAACTCATAACCTCTCCCATTTGACCGAGTTTGACTCAATTCGATGTGTTTCAAGTGTTTGTGACATGTTCAAGGGAATATACGTCATTTTCTACCCAAAACTGATCCCATTTGACTTATGTTGACTCATATCGTCTGATTCGAAGTGTTTAAGACATCTTATACCCAGAACTTCTCCCATTTGACCGAGTTTGATTCAAATCGATGTATTTCAAGTGTTTATGACATTTTCAAGGGTAAATACGTCATTTTCTACCCAAACTTGATCCTATTTAACCTATATTGCCTTTTTTGTCCTATTCAAAGTGTTTAGGTCATTAATACACAAAACCCCTCTCATTTGACCGAGTTTGACTCAAATCGATCTAGTTCAAGTGTTTATGACATGTTCAAGGGTAAATACGTCATTTTCTAGAAAAAAAAATGATCCCATTTCACATTTATTAACTCATATCGTCCGATTCAAAGTGTTCAAGTCATTTTATACCTAGAACCTCTCCCATTTGATCGAGTTTGACTAGAATTGATTTATTTCAAGTGTTTATGACATGTTCAAGGGTAAATACGTCAATTTCTACAAAAAAAATGATCCCATTTGACCTATATTGACTCATATCGTCCGATTCAAATTGTTTAATTCATTTTATACCCAGATCTGTCCTATTTTATCGAGTCTGACTCAAATCGATGTATTTCAAGTGTTTATGACATGTCCAAGGGTAAATACGTCATATTTTACAAAAAATTGATCCCATTTGACCTATATTGCCTCTATCGTCTTCTTTGAAGTGTTTAAGTCATTTTATACCTAGAACCTCTCCCATTTGACCGAGTTTGACTCAAATCGATGTATTTCAAGTGTTCATGACATGTTGAAGGGTAAATACGTCATTTTGTACCCAAAACTGATCGCATTTAATCTAGATTGACTCATATCGTCCGATTCGAAGTGTATAAGTTTTTTATACCCAGATTTTCTCTCATTTGACCGAGTTTGACTCAATTCGATGTATTTCAAGTGGTTATGACATGATCAAGGGTAAATACGTCATTTTCTACACAAAGCTGATCCCATTTGACTTTTATTGACACATATCGTCTGATTCGAAGTGTTTAACTTATTTTAAACCCATAACCTCTCCCATTTGATCGAGTATAACTCAATTCGATGTATTTCAAGTGTTTATGACATGTTCAAGGGAATTTATGTCATTTTCAACCCAAAACTGATCCCATTTGACTTATGTTGATCATATCGTCTGATTCGAAGTGTCTAAGACATTTTATACGCAGAAATTCTCCCATTTGACCGAGTTTGATTCAAATCGATGTATTTCAAGTGTTTATGACATTTTCAAGGGTAAATACGTCATTTTCTACCCAAACTTGATCCTATTTAACCTATATTGCCTTTTTTGTCCTATTCAAAGTGTTTAGGTCATTAATACACAAAACCCCTCTCATTTGACCGAGTTTGACTCAAATCGATCTAGTTCAAGTGTTTATGACATGTTCAAGGGTAAATACGTCATTTTCTAGAAAAAAAAATGATCCCATTTCACATTTATTAACTCATATCGTCCGATTCAAAGTGTTCAAGTCATTTTATACCTAGAACCTCTCCCATTTGACCGAGTTTGACTAGAATTGATTTATTTCAAGTGTTTATGACATGTTTAAGGATAAATACGTCAATTTCTACAAAAAAATGATCCCATTTGACCTATATTGACTCATATCGTCCGATTCAAATTGTTTAATTCATTTTATACCCAGATCTCTCCTATTTTATCGAGTCTGACTCAAATCGATGTATTTCAAGTGTTTATGACATGTCCAAGGGTAACTACGTCATATTTTACAAATAATTGATCCCATTTGACCTATATTGCCTCTATCGTCTTCTTTGAAGTGTTTAAGTCATTTTATACATAGAACCTCTCCCATTTCACCGAGTTTGACTCAAATCGATATATTTCAAGTGTTCATGACATGTTGAAGGGTAAATACGTCATTTTGTACCCAAAACTGATCGCATTTAATCTAGATTGACTCATATCGTCCGATTCGAAGTGTATAAGTTTTTATACCCACATTTTCTCTCATTTGACTGAGTTTGACTCAATTCGATGTATTTCAAGTGGTTATGAAATGATCAAGGGTAAATACATCATTTTCTACACAAAGCTGATCCCTTTTGACTTTTATTGACTCATATCGTCTAATTGGAAGTGTTTAACTTATTTTAAACCCATAACCTCTCCCATTTGACCGAGTTTGACTCAATTCGATGTATTTCAAGTGTTTATGACATGTTCAAGGGAATATACGTCATTTTCTACCCAAAACTGATTCCAATTGACTTATGTTGACTCATATCGTCTGATTCGAAGTGTTTAAGACATTCTATACCCAAAACTTCTTCCATTTGACCGAGTTTGATTCAAATCGATGTATTTCAAGTGTTTATGACATTTTCAAGGGTAAATACGTCATTTTCTACCCAAACCTGATCCTATTTAACCTATATTGCCTTTTTTGTCCTATTCAAAGTGTTTAGGTCATTAATACAAAAAACCCCTCTCATTTGACCGAGTTTGACTCAAATCGATCTAGTTCAAGTGTTTATGACATGTTCAAGGGTAAATACGTCATTTTCTAGAAAAAAAAATGATCCCATTTGACATTTATTAACTCATATCGTCCGATTCAAAGTGTTCAGGTCATTTTATACCTAGAACCTCTCCCATTTGACCGAGTTTGACTAGAATTGATTTATTTCAAGTGTTTATGACATGTTCAAGGGTAAATACGTCAATTTCTACAAAAAAAATGATCCCATTTGACCTATATTGACTCATATCGTCCGATTCAAATTGTTTAATTCATTTTATACCCAGATCTGTCCTATTTTATCGAGTCTGACTCAAATCGATGTATTTCAAGTGTTTATGATATGTCTAAGGGTAAATACGTCATATTTTACAAAAAATTGATCCCATTTGACCTATATTGCCTCTATCGTCTGCTTTGAAGTGTTTAAGTCATTTTATACCTAGAACCTCTCCCATTTGACCGAGTTTGACTCAAATCGATGTATTTCAACTGTTCATGACATGTTGAAGGGTAAATACGTCATTTTGTACCCAAAACTGATCGCATTTAATCTAGATTGACTCATATCGTCCGATTCGAAGTGTATAAGTTTTTTATACCCAGATTTTCTTTCATTTGACCGAGTTTTACTCAATTCGATGTATTTCAAGTGGTTATGACATGATCAAGGGTAAATACGTTATTTTTTACACAAAGCTGATCCCATTTGACTTTTATTGACTCATATCGTCTAATTCAAAGTGTTTAAGTTATTTTAAACCCAAAACCTCTCCCAATTGACCGAGTTTGACTCAATTCAATGTATTTCAAGTGTTAATGACATGTTCAAGGGTATATACGTCATTTTCTAGAAAAAAATGATCCCGTTTGACATTTATTAACTCATATCGTCCGATCCAAAAGGTTCAAGTCATTTTATACCTAGAACCTCTCCCATTTGACCGAGTTTGACTAGAATTGATTTATTTCAAGTGTTTATGACATGTTCAAGGGTAAGTACGGCAAATTCTACAAAAAAAATGATCCCATTTGACCTATATTGACTCATATCGTCCGATTCAAATTGTTTAATTCATTTTATACCCAGATCTCTCCTATTTTATCGAGTCTGACTCAAATCGATGTATTTCAAGTGTTTATGACATGTCCAAGGGTAAATACGTCATATTTTACAAAAAAATGATCCCATTTGACCTATATTGCCTCTATCGTCTGCTTTGAAGTGTTTAAGTCATTTTATACCTAGAACCTGTCCCATTTGACCGAGTTTGACTCAAATCGATGTATTTCAAGTGTTCATGACATGTTGAAGGGTAAATACGTCATTTTGTACCCAAAACTGATCGCATTTAATCTAGATTGACTCATATCGTCCGATTCGAAGTGTATAAGTTTTTTAGACCCAGATTTTCTCTCATTTGACCGAGTTTGACTCAATTCGATGTATTTCAAGTGGTTATGACATGAGAAAGGGTAAATACATCATTTTTATACAAAGCGGATCCCATTTGACATTTATTGACTCATATCGTCTGATTCGAAGTGTTTATGTTATTTTAAACCCATAACCTCTCGCATTTGACCGAGTTTGACTCAATTCGATGTATTTCAAGTGTTTATGACATGTTCAAGGGAATTTATGTCATTTTCAACCCAAAACTGATCCCATTTGACTTATGTTGATCATATCGTCTGATTCGAAGTGTCTAAGACATTTTATACGCAGAAATTCTCCCATTTGACCGAGTTTGATTCAAATCGATGTATTTCAAGTGTTTATGACATTTTCAAGGGTAAATACGTCATTTTCTACCCAAACTTGATCCTATTTAACCTATATTGCCTTTTTTGTCCTATTCAAAGTGTTTAGGTCATTAATACACAAAACCCCTCTCATTTGACCGAGTTTGACTCAAATCGATCTAGTTCAAGTGTTTATGACATGTTCAAGGGTAAATACGTCATTTTCTAGAAAAAAAAATGATCCCATTTCACATTTATTAACTCATATCGTCCGATTCAAAGTGTTCAAGTCATTTTATACCTAGAACCTCTCCCATTTGACCGAGTTTAACTAGAATTGATTTATTTCAAGTGTTTATGACATGTTTAAGGATAAATACGTCAATTTCTACAAAAAAATGATCCCATTTGACCTATATTGACTCATATCGTCCGATTCAAATTGTTTAATTCATTTTATACCCAGATCTCTCCTATTTTATCGAGTCTGACTCAAATCGATGTATTTCAAGTGTTTATGACATGTCCAAGGGTAACTACGTCATATTTTACAAATAATTGATCCCATTTGACCTATATTGCCTCTATCGTCTTCTTTGAAGTGTTTAAGTCATTTTATACATAGAACCTCTCCCATTTCACCGAGTTTGACTCAAATCGATATATTTCAAGTGTTCATGACATGTTGAAGGGTAAATACGTCATTTTGTACCCAAAACTGATCGCATTTAATCTAGATTGACTCATATCGTCCGATTCGAAGTGTATAAGTTTTTATACCCACATTTTCTCTCATTTGACTGAGTTTGACTCAATTCGATGTATTTCAAGTGGTTATGAAATGATCAAGGGTAAATACATCATTTTCTACACAAAGCTGATCCCTTTTGACTTTTATTGACTCATATCGTCTAATTGGAAGTGTTTAACTTATTTTAAACCCATAACCTCTCCCATTTGACCGAGTTTGACTCAATTCGATGTATTTCAAGTGTTTATGACATGTTCAAGGGAATATACGTCATTTTCTACCCAAAACTGATTCCAATTGACTTATGTTGACTCATATCGTCTGATTCGAAGTGTTTAAGACATTCTATACCCAAAACTTCTTCCATTTGACCGAGTTTGATTCAAATCGATGTATTTCAAGTGTTTATGACATTTTCAAGGGTAAATACGTCATTTTCTACCCAAACCTGATCCTATTTAACCTATATTGCCTTTTTTGTCCTATTCAAAGTGTTTAGGTCATTAATACAAAAAACCCCTCTCATTTGACCGAGTTTGACTCAAATCGATCTAGTTCAAGTGTTTATGACATGTTCAAGGGTAAATACGTCATTTTCTAGAAAAAAAAATGATCCCATTTGACATTTATTAACTCATATCGTCCGATTCAAAGTGTTCAGGTCATTTTATACCTAGAACCTCTCCCATTTGACCGAGTTTGACTAGAATTGATTTATTTCAAGTGTTTATGACATGTTCAAGGGTAAATACGTCAATTTCTACAAAAAAAATGATCCCATTTGACCTATATTGACTCATATCGTCCGATTCAAATTGTTTAATTCATTTTATACCCAGATCTCTCCTATTTTATCGAGTCTGACTCAAATCGATGTATTTCAAGTGTTTATGATATGTCTAAGGGTAAATACGTCATATTTTACAAAAAATTGATCCCATTTGACCTATATTGCCTCTATCGTCTGCTTTGAAGTGTTTAAGTCATTTTATACCTAGAACCTCTCCCATTTGACCGAGTTTGACTCAAATCGATGTATTTCAACTGTTCATGACATGTTGAAGGGTAAATACGTCATTTTGTACCCAAAACTGATCGCATTTAATCTAGATTGACTCATATCGTCCGATTCGAAGTGTATAAGTTTTTTATACCCAGATTTTCTTTCATTTGACCGAGTTTTACTCAATTCGATGTATTTCAAGTGGTTATGACATGATCAAGGGTAAATACGTTATTTTTTACACAAAGCTGATCCCATTTGACTTTTATTGACTCATATCGTCTAATTCAAAGTGTTTAAGTTATTTTAAACCCAAAACCTCTCCCAATTGACCGAGTTTGACTCAATTCGATGTATTTCAAGTGTTAATGACATGTTCAAGGGTATATACGTCATTTTCTAGAAAAAAATGATCCCGTTTGACATTTATTAACTCATATCGTCCGATCCAAAAGGTTCAAGTCATTTTATACCTAGAACCTCTCCCATTTGACCGAGTTTGACTAGAATTGATTTATTTCAAGTGTTTATGACATGTTCAAGGGTAAGTACGGCAAATTCTACAAAAAAAATGATCCCATTTGACCTATATTGACTCATATCGTCCGATTCAAATTGTTTAATTCATTTTATACCCAGATCTCTCCTATTTTATCGAGTCTGACTCAAATCGATGTATTTCAAGTGTTTATGACATGTCCAAGGGTAAATACGTCATATTTTACAAAAAAATGATCCCATTTGACCTATATTGCCTCTATCGTCTGCTTTGAAGTGTTTAAGTCATTTTATACCTAGAACCTGTCCCATTTGACCGAGTTTGACTCAAATCGATGTATTTCAAGTGTTCATGACATGTTGAAGGGTAAATACGTCATTTTGTACCCAAAACTGATCGCATTTAATCTAGATTGACTCATATCGTCCGATTCGAAGTGTATAAGTTTTTTAGACCCAGATTTTCTCTCATTTGACCGAGTTTGACTCAATTCGATGTATTTCAAGTGGTTATGACATGAGGAAGGGTAAATACATCATTTTTATACAAAGCGGATCCCATTTGACATTTATTGACTCATATCGTCTGATTCGAAGTGTTTATGTTATTTTAAACCCATAACCTCTCGCATTTGACCGAGTTTGACTCAATTCGATGTATTTCAAGTATTTATGACATGTTCAAGGGTATATACGTCATTTTCAACCCAAAACGGATCCCGTTTGACTTATATTAACTCATATCGTCTGATTCGAAGTGTTTAAGACTTTTTATACCCAGAACTTCTTCCATTTGACCGAGTTTGATTCAAATAGATGTATTTCAAGTGTTTATGACATTTTCAAGGATAAATACGTCATTTTCTACCCAAACTTGATCCTTTTTAACCTATATTGACTTTTTTGTCCTATTCAAAGTGTTTAGGTCATTAATACACAAAACCTCTCTCATTTGACCGAGTTTGACTCAAATCGATGTATTTCAAGTGTTTACGACATTTTCAAGGGTAAATACGTCATTTTCTACCCAAACTTGATCCTATTTAACCTATATTGACTTTTTTGTCCTATTCAAAGTGTTTAGGTTATTAATACACAAAACCCCTCTGAATTGACAGAGTTTGACTCAAATCGATCTAGTTCAAGTGTTTATGACATGTTCAAGCGTAAATACGTCATTTGACCTATATAGCCTCTATCGTCCGATTCGAATTGTTTAATTCATTTTATACCCAGATCTCTCCCATTTTATCGAGTCTGACTCAAATCGATGTATTTCAAGTGTTTCTGACATGTTCAAGGGTAAATACATCATATTTTACAAAAAATTGATCCCATTTGACCTATATTGCCTCTATCGTCTGCTTTGAAGTGTTTAAGTCATTTTATACCTAGAACCTCTCCCATTTGTTCGAGTTTGACTCAAATCGATGTATTTCAAGTGTTAATGACATGTTGAAGGGTAAATACGTCATTTTGTACCCAAAACTGATCGCATTTAATCTAGATGGACTCATATCGTCCGATTCGAAGTGTATACGTCATTTTATACCCAGATTTTCTCTCATTTGACCAAGTTTAACTAAATTCGATGTATTTCAAGTGGTTTGACATGATCAAGGGTAAATACATCATTTTCTACACAAAGCTGATCTCCCATTTGACTTTTATTGACTCATATCGTCTAATTCGAAGTGTTTAAGTTATTTTAAACCCAAAACCTCTCCCATTTGTTCGAGTTTGACTTAATTCGATTTATTTCAACTGTTATGACATATTCAATGGTATATACGTCATTTTCTACCCAAAACTGATCCCATTTGACTTATATTGACTCATATCGTCTAATTCGAAGTGTTTAAGACATTTTATACCCAGAACTTCTCCCATTTGACCGAGTTTGATTCAAATCGATGTATTTCAAGTGTTTATGACATTTTCAAGGGTAAATACGTCATTTTATCCCCAAACTTGATCCTATTTAACCTATATTGCCTTTTTTGTCATATTCAAAATGTTTAGGTCATTAATACACAAAACCCCTCTCAGTTGACCGAGTTTGACTCAAATCGATCTAGTTCAAGTGTTATGACATGTTCAAGGGTAAATACGTCATTTTCAAGAAAAAAAATGATCCCATTTGACATATATTAACTCATATCGTTCGATTCAAAGTGTTCAAGTCATTTTTTACCTAGAACCTCTCCCATTTGACTGAGTTTGACTAGAATTGATTTATTTCAAGGGTTTATGACATGTTCAAGGGTAAATACGTCATTTTATACAAAAAAAATGATCCCATTTGACCTATATTGCCTCTATTGTCCGATTTGAATTGTTTAATTCATTTTATACCCAGATCTCTCCCATTTTACCGAGTCTGACTCAAATCGATGTATTTCAAGTGTTTATGACATGTTCAAGGGTAAATACGTCATATTTGAAAAAAATTGATCCCATTTGACCTATATTGCCTCTATCGTGTGTTTTGAAGTGTTTAAGTCATTTTATACCTAGAACCTCTCCCATTTGTTCGAGTTTGACTCAAATCAATGTATTTAAAGTGTTCATGATATGTTGAAGGGTAAATACGTCATTTTGTACCCAAAACTGATTGCATTTAATCTAGATTGACTCATATCGCCCGATTCGAAGTGTATAAGTCATTTTGTACCCAGATTTTCTCTTTTTTGACCGAGTTTGACTCAATTCGATGTATTTGAAGTGGTTATTACATGATCAAGGGTAAATACATCATTTTCTACACAAAGCTGATCTCCCATTTGATTTTTATTGACTCATATCGTCTGATTCAAAGTGTTTAAGTTATTTTAAACCCATAACCTCTCTCATTTGACTGAGTTTGACTCAATTCGATGTATTTCAAGTGTTATGACATGTTCAAGGGTATATACGTCATTTTCTACCCAAAACTGATCCCATTTGACTTATATTGACTCATATCGTCTAATTCGAAGTGTTTAAGACATTTTATACCCAGAACTTCTCCCATTTGACCGAGTTTGATTCAAATCGATGTATTTCAAGTGTTTATGACATTTTCAAGGGTAACTACGTCATTTTCTACCCAAACTTGATCCTATTTAACCTATATTGACTTTTTTGTCCTATTCAAAGTGTTTAGGTCATTAATAAACAAAACCTCTCTCATTTGACCAAGTTTGACTCAAACCGATGTATTTCAAGTGTTTACGACATTTTCAAGGGTAAATACGCCATTTTCTACCCAAACTTGATCCTATTTAACCTATATTGACTTTTTTGTCCTATTCAAAGTGTTTAGGTCATTAATTCACACAACCCTTCTCATTTGACCGAGTTTGAGAAGAATTGATTTATTTCAAGTGTTTATGACATGTTCAAGGGTAAATACGTCATTTTCTACAAAAAAATGATCCCATTTGACCTATATAGCCTCTATCATCCGATTCGAATTGTTTAATTCATTTTATACCCAGATCTCTCCCATTTTATCGAGTCTGACTCAAATCGATGTATTTAAAGTGTTTCTGATATGTTCAAGGGTAAATACGTCATATTTTACAAAAAATTGATCCCTTTTGACCTATATTGCCTCTATCGTCTGCTTTGAAGTGTTTAAGTCATTTTATACCTAGAACCTCTCCCATTTGTTCGAGTTTGACTCAAATCGATGTATTTCAAGTGTTAATGACATGTTGAAGGGTAAATACGTCATTTTGTACACAAAACTGATAGCATTTAATCTAGATTGACTCATATCGTCCGATTCGAAGTGTATACCTCATTTTATACCCAGATGTTCTCTCATTTGACCGAGTTTGACTCAATTCGATGTATTTCAAGTGGTTTGACATGTTCAAGGGTAAATACGTCATTTTCTACACAAAGCTAATCTCCCATTTGACTTTTATTGACTCATATCGTCTGATTCGAAGTGTTTAAGTTATTTTAAACCCAAAACCTCTCCCATTTGACCGAGTTTGACTCAATTCGATGTATTTCAAGTGTTATGACATGTTCAAGGGTATATACGTCATTTTCTACCCAAAACTGATCCCATTTGACTTATATTGACTCATATCGTCTAATTCGAAGTGTTTAAGACATTTTATACCCAGAACTTCTCCCATTTGACCGAGTTTGATTCAAATCCATGTATTTCAAGTGTTTATGACATGTTCAAGGGTATATACATCATTTTCTACACAAAGCTAATCCCATTTGACTTATATTGACTTATATCGTCTGATTCGAAGTGTTTAAGACATTTTATAAGAACTTTTTCCATTAGACCGAGTTTGATTAAAATCGATGTAATTCAAGTGTTTATGACATTTTCAAGGGTAAATACGTCATTTTTCTACCCTAACTTGATCCTATTTAACCTATATTGACTTTTTTGTCCTATTTAAAGTGTTTAAGTCATTATTACACAAAATCTCTCTCATTTGACTGAGTTTGACTCAAATCGATGTATTTCAAGTGTTTACGACATTTTCAAGGGTAAATACGTCATTTTCTACCCAAACTTGATCCTATTTAACCTATATTGACTTTTTTGACCTATTCAAAGTGTTTAGGTCATTAATACACAAAACCCCTCTGATTTGACTGAGTTTGACTCAAATCGATCTAGGTCAAGTGTTTATGACATGTTCAAGCGTAAATACGTCATTTTCTATAAAAAAATAATCCTATTTGACATATATTAACTCATATCGACCGATTCAAAGTGTTCAAGTCATTTGACCGAGTTTGACTAGAATTGATTTATTTCAAGGGTTTATGACATGTTCAAGGGTAAATACGTCATTTTGTACAAAAAAATGATCCCATTTGACCTTTATAGCCTCTATCGTCCGATTCGAATTGTTTAATTCATTTTATACCCAGATCTGTCCCATTTTATCGAGTCTGACTCAAATCGATGTATTTCAAGTGTTTCTGACATGTTAAAGGGTAAATACATCATATTTTACAAAAAATTGATCTCATTTGACCTATATTGCCTCTATCGTCTGCTTTGAAGTGTTTAAGTCATTTTATACCTAGAACCTCTCCCATTTGTTCGAGTTTGACTCAAATCGATGTATTTCAAGTGTTAATGACATGTTGAAGGGTAAATACGTCATTTTGTACCCAAAACTGATCGCATTTAATCTAGATTGACTCATATCGTCCGATTCAAAGTGTATACGTCATTTTATACCCAGATTTTCTCTCATTTGACCGAGTTTGACTCAATTTGATGTATTTCAAGTGGTTTGACATGATCAAGGGTAAATACATCATTTTCTACACAAAGCTGATCTCCCATTTGACTTTTATTGACTCATATCGTCTGATTCGAAGTGTTTAAGTTATTTTAAACCCAAAACCTCTCCCATTTGACCGAGTTTGACTCAATTCGATGTATTTCAAGTGTTATGACATGTTCAAGGGTATATATTTCATTTTATACCCAAAACTGATCCCATTTGACTTATATTGACTCATATCGTCTAATTCGAAGTGTTTAAGACATTTTATACCTAGAACTTCCCCCATTTGACCGAGTTTGATTCAAATCGATGTATTTCAAGTGTTTATGACATTTTCAAGGGTAAATACGTCATTTTCTCCCCAATCTTGATCCTATTTAACCTATATTGCCTTTTTAGTCGTATTCAAAATGTTTAGGTCATTAAAACACAAAACCCCTCTCATTTGACCGAGTTTGACTCAAATCGATCTAGTTCAAGTGTTTATGACATGTTCAAGGGTAAATACGTCATTTTCTAGAAAAGAAATGATCCCATTTGACAGATATTAACTCATATCGTCTGATTCAAAGTGTTCAAGTCATTTTTTACCTAGAACCTCTCCCATTTGACCGTGTTTGACAAGAATTGATTTATTTCAAGTGTTTACGACATGTTCAAGGGTAAATACGTCATTTTCTACAAAAAAAAGGATCCCATTTGACCTTTATTGACTCATATCGTCCGATTCGAATTGTTTAATTCATTTTATACCCAGAACTCTCCCATTTTACTAAGTCTGACTCAAATCGATGTCTTTCAAGTGTTTATGACATGTTCAAGGGTAAATACGTCATATTTTACAAAAAATTGATCCCATTTGACCTATATTGCCTCTATCGTGCGCTTTGAAGTGTTTAAGTCATTTTATACCTAGAACCTCTCCCATTTGACCGAGTTTGACTCAAACCGATGTATTTTAAGTGTTCATGACATGTTGAAGGGTTAATACGTCATTTTGTACCCAAAACTAATCGCATTTAATCTAGATTGACTCATATCGTCCGATTTGAAGTGTACAAGTCATTTTATACCAAGATTTTCTCTCATTTGACCGAGTTTGACTCAATTCCACGTATTTCAAGTGGTTATGACATGATCAAGGGTAAATACGTCATTTTCTACACAAAGCTGATCCCATTTGACTTTTATTGACTCATACCGTCTGATTCGAAGTGTTTAAGTTATTTTAAACCCATAACCTCTCCCATTTGATCGAGTTTGACACAATTCGATGTATTTCAAGTGTTTATGACATGTTTAATGGTATATACGTCATTTTCTACCCAAAACTGATTCCATTTGACTTATATTGACGCATATCGTCTAATTCGAAGTGTTTAAGACATTTTATACCCAGAACTTCTCCCATCTGACCGAGTTTGATTTAAATCGATGTATTTCAACTGTTTATGACATTTTCAAGGGTAAATACGACATTTTCTACCCAAAGATGATCTTATTTAACTTATATTGACTTTTTTGTCCTATTCAAAGTGTTTAGGTCATTAATACACAAAACCTCTCATTTCACCGAGTTTGACTCAAATCGATGTATTTCAAGTGCTTATGACATTTTCAAGGCTAAATACGTCATTTTCTACCCAAACTGGATCCTATTTATCCTATATTGACTTTTTTGTCCAATTCAAAGTGTTTGGGTCATTAACACACAAAACCCCTCTCATTTGACCGAGTTTGACTCAAATCGATCTAGTTCTAGTGTTTATGACATGTTCAAGGGTAAATACATCATTTTCTATAAAAAAATGATCCCATTTGAGATATATTAACTCATATCATCCCATTCAAAGTGTTCAAGTCATTTTTTACCTAGAACCTCTCCCATTTGACCGTGTTTGACAAGAATTGATTTATTTCAAGTGTTTACGACATGTTCAAGGGTAAATACGTCATTTTCTACAAAAAAAAGGATCCCATTTGACCTTTATTGACTCATATCGTCCGATTCGAATTGTTTAATTCATTTTATACCCAGAACTCTCCCATTTTACTAAGTCTGACTCAAATCGATGTATTTCAAGTGTTTATGACATGTTCAAGGGTAAATACGTCATATTTTACAAAAAATTGATCCCATTTGACCTATATTGCCTTTATCGTGCGCTTTGAAGTGTTTAAGTCATTTTATACCTAGAACCTCTCCAATTTGACTGAGTTTGACTAAAATCGATGTATTTCAAGTGTTCATGACATTTTGAAGGGTAAATACGTCATTTTGTACCCAAAATTGATCGCATTTATTCTAAATTGACTCATATCGTCCGATTTGTAGTGTACAAGTCATTTTATAACCAGATTTTCTCTCATTTGACCAAGTTTGACTCAATTCGATGTATTTCAAGTGGTTATGACATGATCATGGGTAAATACGTCATTTTCTACACAAAGCTGATCCCATTTGACTTTTAATGACTCATATCGTCTGATTCGAAGTGTTTAAGTTATTTTAAACCCATAACCTCTCCCATTTGACCGAGTTTGACTCAATTCGATGTATTTCAAGTGTTTATGACATGTTCAATGGTATATACGTCATTTTCTACCAAAAATTGATCCCATTTGACTTATATTGACTCATATCGTCTCATTCAAAGTGTTTAAGACATTATATACATAGAACTTCTCCCATTCGACCGAGTTTGATTCAAATCGATGTATTTCAAGTGTTTATGACATTTTCATGGGTAAATATGTCATTTTCTACCCAAATTGATCCTATTTAACATATATTGACTTTTTTGTCCTATTCAAAGTGTTTAGGTAATACACAAACCTCTTATTTGACCGAGTTTGACTCAAATCGATGTATTTCAAGTGTTTACGATATTTTCAAGGCTAAATACGTCATTTTCTACCCAAACTTGATCCTATTTAACCTATATTTACTTTTTGGTCCAATTCAAAGTGTTTAGGTCATTAGTACACAAAACCCCTCTCATTTGACCGAGTTTGACTCAAATCGATCTAGTTCAAGTGTTTATGACATGTTCAAGGGTAAATACGTCATTTTCTAAAGAAAATGATCCCATTTGACAATTATTGACTAATATCGTCCGATTCAAAGTGTTCAAGTCATTTTATACCTAGAACCTCTCCCACTTGAACGAGTTTGACAAGAATTGATTTGCTTCAAGTGTTTATGACATGTTCAAGGGTAAATACGTCATTTTCTACAAAAAAATGATCCCATTTGACCTATATTGACTCATATCGTCCGATTCGAATTGTTTAATTCATTTTATAAGCAAAACCCTCCCATTTTACTGAGTCTCATTCAAATCGATGTATTTCAAGTGTTTATGACATGTTCAAGGGTAAATACGTCATATTTTACAAAAAATTGATCCCATTTGACCTATATTGCCTCTATCGTCTGCTTTGAAGTGTTTAAGTCATTTTATACCTAGGTACTCTCCCATTTGACCGAGTTTGACTCAAATCGATGTATTTCAAGTGTTCATGACATGTTGAAGGGTAAATACGTCATTTTGTACCCAAAGCTGATCGCATTTAATCTAGATTGACTCATATCGTCCGATTCGAAGTGTATAAGTCATTTTATACCAAGATTTTCTCTCATTTGACCGAGTTTGACTCACTTCGATGTAATTCAAGTGGTTTTGACATGATCAAGAGTAAATACGTCATTTTCTACGCAAAGCTGATCCCATTTCACTTTTATTGACTCATATCGACTGATTCGAAGTGTTTAAGACATTTTATACCCACAACTTCTCCCATTTGACCGAGTTTGTTTCAAATCGATGTATTTCAAGTGTTTGTGACATGTTCAAGGGTATATACGCCATTTTCTACCCAAAACTGATCCAATTTGACTTAAATTGAATTTTTTGTCCTATTCAAAGTGTTTAGGTCATTAATACATTTTCAAGGGTAAGTACGTCATTTTGAACCCAAACTTGATCCTATTTAACCTATATTGACTTTTTGGTCCAATTCAAAGTGTTTAGGTCATTAATACACAAAACCCTTCTCATTTAACCGAGTTTGAATCAAATCAATCTAGTTCAAGTGTTTATGACATGTTCAAGGGTAAATACGTCATTTTCTAAAAAAAAATGATCCCATTTGACATATATTAACTCATATCGCCCGATTTAAAGTGTTCAAGTCATTTTATACCTAGAACCTCTCCCATTTGACCGTGTTTGACAAGAATTGATTTGTTTCAAGTGTTTCTGACATGTTCAAGGGTAAATACGTCATTTTCTACAAAAAAATGAACCCATTTGACCTATGTTGCCTCTATCGTCTACTTTGAAGTGTTTAAGTCATTTTATACCTAGAACCTCTCCCATTTGACCGATTTTGACTCAAATTGATGTATTTCAAGTGTTCATGAAATGTTAAAGGGTAAATACGTCATTTTGTACCCAAAACTGATCGCATTTAATCTAGATTGACTCATATCGTCCGATACGAAGTGTATAAGTCATTTTATACCCAGATTTTCTCTTATTTGACCGAGTTTGACTCAATTCGATGTATTTAAAGTGGTTATGACATGATCAAGGGTAAATACGTCATTTTCTACACAAAGCTGATCCCATTTCACTTTTACTGACTCATATTGACTGTTTCAAAGTGTTTAAGTTATTTTAAACCCATAACCTCTCCCATTTGAACGAGTTGGACTCAATTCGATGTATTTCAAGTGCTTATGACATGTTCAAGGGTATATACGTCATTTTCTACCCAAAACTTATCCAATTTGACTTATATTGACTTATATCGTCTCATTTGAAGTGTTTAAGACATTTTTTACCCACAACTTCTCCCATTTGACCGAGTTTGATTGAAATCGATGTATTTCAAGTGTTTATGACATGTTCAAGGGTATATACGTCATTTTCTACCCAAAACTGATCCAATTTGATATTGACTTATATCGTTTGATTCGAAGTGTTTAAGACATTGTATACCCACAACTTCTCCCATTTGACCGAGTTTGATTCAAATCGATGTATTTCAAGTGTTTATGACATTTTCAAGAATAAATACGTCATTTCCTACCCAAACTTGATCCTATTTAACCTATATTGACTTTTTTGTCCTATTCAAAGTGTTTAGGTCATTAATACACAAAACCCCTCTCATTTGACCAAGTTTGACTCAAATCGATCTAGTTCAAGTGTTTATGACATGTTCAAGGGTAAATACGTCATTTTCAATAAAAAAAAAGATCCCATTTGACATATATTAACTCATATCGTCCCATTCAAAGTATTCAAGTCATTTTATACCTAGAAGCTCTCCCATTTGACCGAGTTTGACAAGAATTGATTTATTTCAAGTGTTTATGACATGTTCAAGGGTAAATACGTCATTTTCTACAAAAAAATGATCCCATTTGACCTATATTGACTCATATCGTCCGATTCGAATTGTTTAATTCATTTTATAAGCAAAACCCTCCCATTTTACCGAGTCTGATTCAAATCGATGTATTTCAAGTGTTTATGACATGTTCAAGGATAAATACGTCATATTTTACAAAAATTTGATATCATTTGACCTATATTGCCTCTATCGTTCGCTTTGAAGTGTTTAAGTCATTTTATACCTAGATCCTCTCCCATTTGACCGAGTTTGACTCAAATCGATGTATTTCCAGTGTTCACGACATGTTGAAGGGTAAATACGTCATTTTGTACCCAAAACTGATCGCATTTAATCTAGATTGACTCATATCGTTCGATTCGAAGTGTATAAGTTTTTTATACCTAGATTTTCTCTCATTTGACCGAGTTTGACTCAATTCGATGTATTTCAAGTGGTTATGACATGATCAATGGTAAATACGTCATTTTCTACACAAAGCTGATCCCATTTGGCTTTTATTGACTCATATCGTCTGATTC
Source organism: Dysphania ambrosioides (assembly GCA_026401315.1). Classification (NCBI taxonomy): domain Eukaryota; kingdom Viridiplantae; phylum Streptophyta; class Magnoliopsida; order Caryophyllales; family Amaranthaceae; genus Dysphania; species Dysphania ambrosioides. The sequence continues at coordinate 11,444,860 of CM048662.1, forward strand.
GAAGTGTAAGTTATTTTAAACCCATAAGCTCTCCCATTTGACCGAGTTTGACTCAATTCGATGTATTTCAAGTGTTTATGACATGTTCTATGGTATATACGTCATTTTCTACCCAGAACTTCTCCCATTTGACCGAGTTTGATTCAAATCGATGTATTTCAAGTGTTTATGACATTTTCAAGGGTAAATACGTCATTTTCTACCCAAACTTGATCCTATTTAACCTATATTGATTTTTTTGTCCTATTTAAAGTGTTTAGGTCATTAATACACAAAACCCCTCTCATTTGACCAAGTTTGACTCAAATCGATCTAGTTCAAGTGTTTATGACATGTTTAAGGGTAAATACGTCATTTTCTATAAAAAATGATCCCATTTGACATATATAAACTCATATCGTCCGATTCAAAGTGTTCAAGTCATTTTATACCTAGAACCTCTCCCATTTGACTAGAATTTATTTATTTCAAGTGTTTATGACATGTTTAAGGGTAAATATGTCATTTTCTACAAAAAAATGATCCCATTTGACCTATATTGACTCATATCGTCCGATTCAAATTGTTTAATTCATTTTATACCCAGAACTCTCCCATTTTACCGAGTCTGACTCAAATCGATGTATTTCAAGTGTTTATGACATGTTCAAGGGTAAATACGTCATATTTTACAAAAAATTGATCCCATTTGACCTATATTGCCTCTATCGTCTGCTTTGAAGTGTATAAGTCATTTTATACCAAGATTTTCTCTCATTTGACCGAGTTTGACTCACTTCGATGTAATTCAAGTGGTTTTGACATGATCAAGAGTAAATACGTCATTTTCTACACAAAGCTGATCCCATTTGACTTTTATTGACTCATATCGTCTGTTTCGAAGTGTTTAAGTTATTTTAAACCCATAACCTCTTAGAGTATCCTAATCTAGCAACTCTTCTTAACTAAGAGGCGATGGATTAAGGGTATATAATAAGTAATATCTATGCTAATTGGGAACAGTGGGAGCACCTACTCACTGAGGCTCACCAACAGATTTACAGGCTTGCCAGACACTTTGCCAAACAATTAGTATAAACTTACTTAATAAATATCCAATAATCTATTGGCTTTGATACCAAACGGTGTAGGATCGGGATAATTTAAAACTAAATAAAAACTAACAGAAATTTAAACAAAATACTTAACCGAAATACTTAAAAGAACTTAAAGAAATTCAAAACTTAAGACGTAGTAATATACAAACTGTTATTAAAAAACTTTTAAAATACTTACAAAGATTTGAGCACTGCTCAAGGCAGGGAATACTTTTCTTATAGAGCTTTTATTGAGAACTAGGACTAAGGCTGATAAGCCAAGCCTGCCTCTCAACTGAGATGGGAGAAGGCTATTTATACAAGGGAAAAGGAACTATTACAAAATAACTTTGAACAATCTGCTGCCAAGTGTGCGATAGATCTTCTGCCGACACTTATGCTTTTGCTTTTTGATAATTACTGTGTTGCTTTTGAATTTTCTGCTTTTGCTTTTTGAAATATTCTGCCGACACTATTTATTGCTTGACATTTCTGGTGTGGTGTTGTCTTGTCGTTCCAGCTGCAGTTTTGAATTAATATTCATCTTCATCTTTTTCTATTTCACTTTCATCTTCTACTGGAATTGTACGAATTATTGAATCATCTTGAAGTTTGTGGGAAATTCGGGCCAGCTCCTTATCAACAGTGATTTCAATAAGTGAATTTTCTCGGACTGGTCGTTCGGTAGAATACCTAATAGCACCAAGGAGAACTAATTCCTTAAACTCATCATGTGGCTGGGAAGTAGACCATCAACATTTTCCCGGATGAATTTGACGTCCACAGTTTGGACATCGGCCAAAATGCCTTGACCTTCGTTTGATAGCGCTTTTTGATAATCCTTGAAAGGGTGGTTGTTGTTCATTGCGACGCCATTGTTTTCTAACCTCATTGCAACGCTAGAAGATTTTACGCCTAAGATCTGAGGGAAGCTCAGGTTTAGCGAAGTAAAGGGTACATAAAAGATTAAAACAAAAGGAGTGCATAATTACAATAAGTCTTCGTGTTTTGGCTGTAGACTTTTCATTCGCGGCCAAACGTATAAATAGAGAAAATAATATTTTTCATATTTTTCGTATTTTCCTCTCTTTTTTTTAACCCTCGAAAGGATATTGAGAGCAAGGACCATTGAATGGGTCAAAAGCTGTTTCGGAGCCTGAGCAATCAGACTCTTCGTCCTTAGAGGATTTTGAACTAGTTGAACCTTTGATGATTCTTCTGGCAAAGTCTGGATCTGAACAAAGCTTTTCTAGTGCTTCTTTTTGAATAGGAGTCAGGGTTTTGTAAGAGGAAGAAGTTTTTTCTCTTCTTCGCGAGGAAGAAGAGGCGGCTGTTGTTGAAACTTGATGGATCGCCCATTCAAGTTTTTTACCAGTTTGAATGAAGTCTTTCACATTTTAAGGGGAGCAAAGTTCTAAACAGAATTTCTCCCACCATTTAACCTTGAATTCTCGGACTAACATCCAAGGGTATGGAGAAGGGAGTTGTGGTTTTAGACTATAACTCCAGCAAAGTATCCAAGGGATTTTGAACTCAGCATGGAAGAGAAGGGGATTCATGAATTTTTCTGATTTTGAGGCTGCTGAAAATGTTTGGAATCCTTCAATACAAGGAGGAGGAAGGATTTCTTGAACTGGTCCATAAAAGTGCCACCAATGGAAAAACCATAATGGTATTTGTTCTTTTAGGAAAAACTTATCAAATGAGAAGAACCATGAGTGATTAAAAGCCTGAAGGAGGAAGGCTCTCGACCAGGCCATTTTGTAATCAAAATATGAGTAAGTTTGAGGAAAAAAGGTTTTTGAAAGTGATTTTTCAACGTAGGGACTTAACCATTCGGATTGGTTAACAATCCTTTTGATGATACATTTTGAATAGATAATATTTCTGGTCAGGGATTTAACATGTTGAATTTCACAAGAATTTGAATCAATTAATATGAATTCATAAAATCTTTGAGTTTTTGCGGGGTTTTCAGGAAACCATTCACATCCTTCTGGGAAGGATCGCCTATTGAAGGCTTTTATGGTATCTGGGTTTTGTGGGGAAGAGAATTTTGTAAGGAAAATGGTTTCATTGGCTTCTTTGGTGAAATAAGCTGATTTTGGGTTTTTTGAGTCTGTTTTGAAGGGGTTGCATTTGTAGGCGGGTTTTGAACAATTTGAGAATAGGCTAGTGGTGGAAAGTTTTGTAAACTAGCAAATTGGTTCGTAGTTGTAAATTTTTTTGAATCTGAAGGTAAATCTTTTGGAGGTTTCATCTCATTATCATCTGCTGACTGAAACCCTTTGAGTTTGTCAGATTTCTTCTTATGAGACATTTTGATGTCCTTGTAAGAATTCTCTGGTAAGAAATTCAGGAAGAGAATTATTTTCGCCTTTGATGTGCTCTATTTGAAAATCAAATATAGATAAAATAGCTTGCCATTGGGCAAAAATTTGTTTTGAAACAATATTTTTGACATCTTTTTCCAAAACTTCTTTAGCAGATTTGCAATCAATGCGAATAAGAAATTTTTTATTGTATAAATCGCTTTGAAATTTTGAAACACATAAAACAATTGATAGAACTTCCTTTTTAATAGTAGAATAATTCTTTTGAGGACCTAACCAGACTCCGGAATGGAACCGTACTAGTTGTTCTAGACCATCTACCTTTTGTTTGAGTATGCCACCATAGCCTACGTCTGAAGCATCTGTTTCAACTATCATGTATGCAGATGGATTAGGTATGCAAAGACAGGGTAATGATTTTATCTTTTCTTTGAGGGTCTTGATGATTTCAGTATGTTCTTTTGACCAAGCAGGGGGATTTTTTTGTAATCTTTGAAATAAGGGAGCACATAATTGACGAAGGTTAGGGAAAAAATCTGAAACATAATTCAGACATCCTAAAAATCTTTGAAGTTGGGTTTTCTCTTTAAGCTCATTGGGAAATTTTGTGGCAAACTCTATGGATCTATTAATGGGTTTAATGGTTCCTCTGAATATATCATGGCCAAGGAATCTAATTTTTGTTTGGAAAAGTTTCATTTTTGAGCTTGAAACAACTAAACCATTCTTTTCTATTATTTGTAAAAAAGATAATAAATGTTTGAAATGTTGATCTAAACTATTAGAGAAAACTAAAACATCATCTATGTAAACTATTATGAATGGGAATGGGTTGAGAATATCATTCATAATATGTTGGAATTCAGAAGGAGCATTCTTCAAACCAAAAGGCATGACATTCCATTCATAGTGACCAAAGGGTACTGTGAAAGCTGTTTTGTACCTATCTTGTTCGGCAATTTGAATTTGCCAAAATCCTGATTTCATATCCAATTTTGAAAAGATCTTAGCATTAAAGAGTCTATTTAAAAGATCTCTTTTGTTAGGAATGGGGTATCTAATCCATTGGAGAACTTTGTTTAAGGGTTTGTAATTTATTACTAATCTAGGAACTCCTTGCTCTTTCTCAGCTGCATTCATTACATAAAATGCTACACAACTCCAAGGAGATTTAGAAGGTCGAATAAGCTTTTTATCCAACAGAACTTGAATCTCCTTTTTACAGAATTCTACTAATTCAGCATTCATCTGAATGGGTCTTGCTTTAGTAGGGATATTTGCTTCAGTGAAATCTTTTTCATAAGGAAGGGTGACAATATGCTTTTTTCTATTCCAAAAGGCATTAGGAATTTCTGCACAGACCTTTAGTTTGAAATTTTTTTCGAGGTCTAGAATCTTTTGTTGAATAGAAGGCTGTCGAAGCTATTCCTCTATTTTTTGGTGGATAACCTCAGTTTTGAGGGTAGCAATTAAATATTGCTTGTTATGGATTGTGTTTAATTTCTGAAAAACTGATGAATTTTGTAAGAGGTTTATGTCCTTTTGAATCATAGGAGTGAGGAATTTAAAGGAGATTTGCTTACCTAAGATATTGGTATGAACTCCTATATTGTCCACCTTAAAAGGATAGATTTGAGTTAGAAAAGGGGTTCCAAGGATTATTTCTTCCTTAATATCCTTGACAACTATGAAAGTATTTTTGATTTTATAGTCGTTATTGACTATATTAGCTCTTGGAACCTTGAATTTGGTATTCATAGGAGAGCTATTAGCACTAAGTAACTTTGTGCTAGTCTTCTCATAGAATTTTGGTGGGATGATTCCTTCTTTGATACAATTCTGATAAGCACCACTATCTATAAGGGCAATAAAGTTTTGTTTAAAATCACCGATTTGGAAGGTGACCTTTGAGTACCATTTTTGAAAATTGATCTTATTAATGAGAGAAACAAATCCTATTTCTTCCTGAGTATCAACAATCTCCTCAGAGGTTATATTCTGAGTAGACTCTTCTTCTAGGATTGTTATACGAGTTTTGATCTCTAATTCATTAATTTGTAAGGCTAAAAGGTCATTTTTGAGTTCATCGACCTGGGTTTTAAAAAGGATGATTTCTGACTGGAGGTCATTAACAGAATCTCTTTTAAAAGTATTCTTGGAAGGTGATGTAAGGAGGGTGCTATTTTTTTTGTATTCTGGATTTGAATATTTCTCCAGTAGTTTTGAAATACTGAAGGGTTCTATAATTGGTAAGGAAGTGGAGTGAGAAGGTTCCTTTTCTTTGAGGACAATATTTCTCAAGTGAAGAAGGGCCTGAGTCTTTAACTCTGGATTTTGAACCTTATCTATTAAATTGAATAAGAATTCTTTGTCTTCATTACTAGAAATGACGTTTATAGTTTGAATTGGTGAAGAAGACCTTGAGGAGCTACTACTATTTGAGTCGGTATCTTCTATTTGGTTGGAAAATGGTTCTTCTTGATCTGAGTTCAAAGGACTCTTAATAAGGAGTTTGGTCAACTTTTCTCCTAGTTCGGAGTCATTTGAGAAGAGTTCTTGGATTTTCTTCTTAGTAGTACAATTATTAGCTTTGTGTCCCCTTTTCCCACATGAATAACATACAATTTTTTGGGAGGAAAACTTTTGTTTAGGCCTTTTGTAATAAGAAGGCTTTGAAGGAAGAGAAGCGTTTCTCTTAGGGAATCGTCTAAACTTCTTTTCTTTCTGAAGTTTAGATTTTCGTTTAATAGACGAAGGGGCCCTGATTGTTTCACAGCCAAAGGCTTCGCAGAAACAACCGAGCTCTTTTCTGGATTGCTTCTTTTCAGAAGTATACTTAGCTTGCAGCCTAAGTTCTTCGCAAAGAGCTAATCCTTCATTTTTGACTAAAGTGAAGAATTCTCCATAGGTTTTATCTTTAAAAGGGATCTCATCTGATTGAGATAATTCCTTTAACTTTCTGAATATTCGTTGGGCATAAAGTTTAGGAAGACCAGATATAAATTTTTCTTTCCAAAATGGTTCACCGCAATCTTTTCTTTGGAGAACATAAGTAAGGAACATATCTCTATACCACCTATAATCTCCTAAAGTAGGACATCTCAAGTTTTGAAGAATTGATTTCCCTGATAAAAGGGAGGCTGTAGGGTCTCCTATAAAGTAATAGGCAATAACTATTATGAGGAAATCACAGCTATCAAATTTCTCTATGATTTCATTTTGGGGATTGAGAATGGTGATTTTGTGGTTAAAAATTTCTAACTGATTATCAGGTGTGAGACAATTGTTCCACCAGTTTTTCAATTGACCAGTAAACCCTAAGATAAGGAGTCCAAAAATGATTTGTTCATTAGACTCTCGGGTTGAATAGGCAATTTTTGCCATCCCCATCTCTTGAAGAGTATTTAAAATCTCATATTCTGATTTTCCATCTATATTCCATTCATGGACAGAATCAAGAGAATAAGATTTGGTTTTAAACTTAGATTGTTCCTCAAACTATATGTCTGGAGGGGTTGGTCTAGGATAATAGGTTTTTGTTGGAGCATTTCTCCACTTGTTCTTTATTTTATTTAGAAAAGAGGAATCTTGAAACATATTTTGAATATTATCTATTTCATCTTCTGAGTTAGAATCATTGCTTGATTCTTTTTCAGAAGGACGACTATGGATGACTCTTAATCCTTGGGAGCTGGCTAATTTTTCTAGATTTTGAGATATTTTGCTCAAGATAGTCTGGGAGCTATTTAAAGAAGAGGGAGTATTGACTATATAGTTTGCCATAGTTTGAGTTAGACCTTGTGGTTTAAAGTGCGGAACTGAGACATTAGTAGGGAATCTAGAGGATTGTCCTTTAGAGAAGGTAGGGTACTGTTCCTTTATAGATTCTATTCTAGTAGAAAGATGATCTACTTGAGAGGCAATAGTATAAAGGGTTTGGTTGGTGAAATTATTTTGATGGTAAACCTTAATAATATCTTCCACCTTAGCTGGGTCATCTTTCTGATTATATCTTCCCTTTTTAAGAGGGCAGGCAGGTATTTGATTTTCTCCACTAGGAATTATTATGGGAGAAAAGGGTGGATGAACAGTATTAATAGTTGATCCATCCTCTAACTGCCAATTTCTCCTTAAAGTGGTTTGGGTTTGAATATAGTGTTGGGAAAAAGGTTCATTTATACCTTTATCTTCACAAAATGAGGTAAACCATATGAAAAAGGGAATATTTAATTGGAGACGATTCATGTCCCTATACCAGATTTCTCTGATCTGATTCCTTAAGGGCTCATCAAAAGACATAAACCATTTTCACTTTTGAGTATTTTCTTTTGATTCGAAATCTCTTCTTAAGAAATCCTTATCAATTTGAAAACCGTCCTTAGTGATGGTGTTTATAGTATTAAAATTTTGCATATCTAAAGCTGTAGGTGATTGGGGAGGAGAAATAGAGGAAAATTGATATTCTGGAATTGGAGATTTGTAATGGACTTTGAAGGTATCTTCTTGAATTCTTGAAGATTCTGACATTTCTGGTTGGTATTTGGCAAGAATAGAAAACGATCTTCTAGCCATATTAATGGAAGAGCTAGGTCGTGGTTCTCTAAATGAGCCAAATCTAAGAATTACTTTAGTCGAATCCTCAACTATTTGATCTATGTCTTGTTTCAGACATTTATTTGGCATTGGATTAGGAAATTGTAAAATTTCAGGAATAGTAATTTGATCCCAAGCTAATTTCTTAGCTGAAGTGACCAGGGATTTAGTTTCACCAGCATGGACTTCTATGAAAACAGTCTCTCCTTTAGAAGAGGGAACATGAGTAAATTTTGGATTCACAGTGGTGTTCATCAACCTAAAATAAATCCTAAAAACTATTGCAAAGTTTTTAGCAAATTCTTTGAATTTATTTTCTATAACATGAATATCTAAGATTAATGACTCTAGAGCTAATGGATCCTTTAGATCTATAGTAAAATCAGGAAAGCAATTAAAATATATGGGTCCATTGTAGACATTAGTTTGAACTACAGCTAACAATGAATCTTTATAGGTTTTAAGACGATTATCTCTTAAAGCTAGGAATATAGGGCAATCAACACCTTTATGAACTAAAGGCTTAACAACTATTTGAACTAGACTAAAATGAATGAAACGATAATTATGAGCAAGATATGTTTCAACTGCTGTATTTGATAATAAATACATAGTTTCAATATCTTGTTGAATACTCCTAGTTTCTTCATGAGTTTTAATGCTAAATGCAGTTTTGAATTCCAAAGGACCTATCTTATATAACTGAGTAGGATCTTCTTTTGGAATATTCCAATTTGAGAAATCAACAGGTATATGAGTTTCTTGACTTTGAATTATATCAGTCTTAGAATATCCTAATCTAGCAACTCTTCTTAACTAAGAGGCCATGGATTAAGGGTATATAATAAGTAATATCTATGCTAATTAGGAACAGTGGGACCACCAACCGGGAGCACCTACTCACTGAGGCTCACCAACGGATTTACAGGCTTGCCAAACACTTTGCCAAACAATTAGTATAAACTTACTTAATAAATATCCAATAATCTATTGGCTCTGATACCAAAGGGTATTTTCTACCCAAACTTTATCCTATTTAACCTATATTGACTTTTTTCTCCTATTCAAAGTGTTTAGGTCATTAACACACAAAACCCCTCTCATTTGACCGAGTTTGACTCAAATCGATCTAGTTCAAGTGTTTATGACATGTTCAAGGGTAAATACGTCATTTTCTATAAAAAATGATCCCATTTGACATATATTAACTCATATCGTCCGATTCAAAGTGTTCAAGTCATTTTATACCTAGAACCTCTCCCATTTGACTAAAATTTATTTATTTCAAGTGTTTATGACATGTTTAAGGGTAAATATGTCATTTTCTACAAAAAAATGATCCCATTTGACCTATATTGACTCATATCGTCCGATTCGAATTGTTTAATTCATCTTATACCCAGAACTCTCCCATTTTACCGAGTCTGACTCAAATCCATGTATTTCAAGTGTTTATGACATGTTCAAGGGTAAATACATCATATTTTACAAAAAATTAATCCCATTTGACCTATATTGCCTCTATTGTTCGCTTTGAAGTGTTTAAGTCATTTTATACCTAGAACCCCTCCCATTTGACCCAGTTTGACTCAAATCGATGTATTTCAAGTGTTCATGACATGTTAAAGGGTAAATACGTCATTTTTTACCCAAAACTGATCGCATTTAATCTAGATTGACTCATATCGTCTGATTCGAAGTGTATAAGTCATTTTATACCCAGATTTTCTCTCATTTGACCGAGTTTGACTCAATTCGATGTATTTCAAGTGGTTATGACATGATCAAGGGTAAATACGTCATTTTCTACACAAAGCTGATCCCATTTGACTTTTATTGACTCATATCGTCTGTTTCGAAGTGTTTAAGTTATTTTAAACCCATAACCTCTCCCATTTGAACGATTTTGACTCAATTCGATGTATTTCAAGTGTTTATGACATGTTCAAGGGTATATACCCTTGAACATGTCATAAACACTTGAAATACATCGATTTTAGTCAAACTATATCAAATGGGAGAGGATCTCGGTATAAAATGACTTAAACACTTTGAATAGGACGATGTGAGTCAATGTAGGTCAAATGGGATTAATTTTGGGTAGAAAATGACGTATTTACCCTTAAACATTCATAAACCCTTTAAATAAATCGATTTGAGTCAAACTCGGTCGAATGGGAGAGGTTCTCGATATAAAATGACTTAAATAATTCAAATTGGAAGATATGAGTCAATGTAGGTCAAATGGGATTAAATTTTGGTAGAGAATGACGTATTTACCCTTGCATGTCATAAACCCTTGAAATACATCGATTTGAGTCAAACTTGATGGAATGGGAGAGGTTCTCGGTTTAAAATGACTTAAACACTTCGAATGGGACGATATGAGTCAATGTAGGTTAAATAGGAGTAGTTTTGGGTAGAAAATGACATATTTACCCTTAAACGTGTCATAAACACTTGAAATACATCAATTTAAGTCAAACTCCCTCAAACGAAAGAGGTCCTATTTATAAAAAGACCTAAACACTTGGAATGAGACGATATGAGTTAATATTGGTCAAATAGGATCAATTTTGGGTTGAAAATCACGTATTTAACCTTGAACATGTCATAAACACTTGAAATACATTGATTTGAGTCAAACTCCGTCGAATGGGAAAGGTTCTCGGTATAAAATGACTTAAACACTTCGAATTGGACGATATGAGTCAATGTAGGACAAATGGGATTAAATTTGGGTAGAAAATGACGTATTTACCCTTGAACATGTCATAAACACTTGAAATACATTGATTTAAGTCAAACTCGATCGAATGGGAGAGATTCTGCTTATAAAATGACCTAAACACTTTTAATCGGACGATATGAGTCAATATAGGTCAAATAGAATCAATTTTGAGTAGAAAATGACGTATTGACCATTGAACATGTCATAAACTCTTGAAATACATCAATTTAAGTCAAACTCGGTCAAAAGGTAAAGGTTACGTGTATAAAATGACATAAACACTTTGAGTCGGATGATATGAATTAATATAGGTTAAATAAGATCAATTTTGGGGATAAATTACGTATTTACCCTTGAACATGTCATAAACAATTGAAATACATCGATTTTACTCAAACTCGATCAAATGGGAGAGGATCTCGGTATAAAATGACTTAAACACTTCGAATAGGACGATGTGAGTCAATGTAGGTCAAATGGGATTAATTTTGGGTAGAAAAAGGCGTATTTACCCTTGAACATTCATGAACACTTTAAATAAATCGATTTGAGTCAAACTCGGTCGAGTGGGAGTGGTGCTCGATATAAAATGACTTAAACAATTCGAATTGGCTGATATGAGTCAATGTAGTTCAATTGGGATTAATTTTGGGTAGAAAATGGCGTATTTACCCTTGAACATGTCATAAACACTTGAAATGCATCCATTTGAGTCAAACTCGATCGAATGGGAGAGTATCTGTTTATAAGATGACCTAAACACTTCGAATAGGACGATGTGAGTCAATGTAGGTCAAATGGGATTAATTTTGGGTAGAAAATGACGTATTTACCATTGAACATGTCATAAACTCTTGAAATACATCGATTTGAGTCAAACTCGGTCAAAAGGTAGAGGTTACGGGTATAAAATGACATAAACACTTTGAATCGGATGATATGAATTAATATAGGTTAAATAAGATCAATTTTGGGGAAAAAATGACGTATTTACCCTTGAACATGTCACAAACACTTGAAACACATCGATTTTAGTCAAACTCGATCAACTGGGAGAGGATCTCGGTATAAAATGACTTAAACACTTTGAATAGGACAATGTGAGTCAATGTAGGTCAAATGGGATTAATTTTGGGTAGAAAAAGGCGTATTTACCCTTGAACATTCATGAACACTTTAAATAAATCGATTTGAGTCAAACTCGGTCGAATGGGAGAGGTGCTCGATATAAAATGACTTAAACAATTCGAATTGGACGATATGAGTCAATATAGGTCAAATGGGATTAATTTTGGGTAGAAAATGACGTATTCACCCTTGAACATGTCATAAACACTTGAAATACATCCATTTGAGTCAAACTCGATCGAATGGGAGAGGTTCTCGGTTTAAAATGACTTAAACACTTTGAATGGGACGATATGAGTCAATGTAGGTCAAATAGGAGTAGTTTTGGGTAGAAAATGACATATTTACCCTTGGACGTGTCATAAACACTTGAAATACATCGATTTGAGTCAAACTCGGTCAAACGAAAGAGGTCATGTTTATAAAATGACCTAAACACTTGGAATCGGACGATATGATTCAATATTGGTCAAATAGGATCAATTTTGGGTAGAAAATGACGTATTTAACCTTGAACATTTCATAAACACTTGAATTTCATCGATTTGAGTCAAACTCGGTCGAATGGGAAAGGATCTCGATATAAAATGACTTAAACAATTCGAATTGGACGATATGAGTCAATATAGGTCAAATGGGATTAATTTTGGGTAGAAAATGACGTATTCACCCTTAAACATGTCATAAACACTTGAAATACATCCATTTGAGTCAAACTCGATCGAATGGGAGAGGTTCTCGGTTTAAAATGACTTAAACACTTTGAATGGGACGATATGAGTCAATGTAGGTCAAATAGGAGTAGTTTTGGGTAGAAAATGACATATTTACCCTTGGACGTGTCATAAACACTTGAAATACATCGATTTGAGTCAAACTCGGTCAAACGAAAGAGGTCCTGTTTATAAAATGACCTAAACACTTGGAATCGGACGATATGATTCAATATTGGTCAAATAGGATCAATTTGGGTAGAAAATGACGTATTTAACCTTGAACATTTCATAAACACTTGAATTTCATCGATTTGAGTCAAACTCGGTCGAATGGGAAAGGATCTCGATATAAAATGACTTAAACACTTCGAATTGGACGAATTGAGTCAATGTAGTTAAAATGGGATTAATTTTGGGTAGAAAATGGCGTATTTACCCTTGAACATGTCATAAACACTTGAAATGCATCGATTTGAGTCAAACTCGATCGAACCACAAGGACAAGGGGCGATAGTTTAACTAAAAGAATAGTTATGCAAACTAAATTTATAAACACCCTAATACCACTACAACTAGTGTAGTGGTAAGTTGGGGATCGAACCACAAGGACAAGGGGCGATAGTTTCTAGACTTGGTGCAAAGGGTTTATATGGAGATTTGAAAGAATTATACTAATAACAGAAAAGTAAAGCAAGAACTAAAATGATAATATGCTATGGATGGAAAACGGGGACAGATCAGTTCCACCCTAGGAAGGACAATCAAACTATCAATACACTAAATTAGGAGAAATCAGTCAACAATGAATCATGACACTCAAGATGATGAGAGGAAGTTTGGGACCCTATAAATCACACGAACAACCTATAATCGCCCTATGTCTCCAAAGGAGTGGCAGGACAAGATTCGCACCGAATATCAATCAATTAATCATTAACAATCTCAAATCCTAACTCTACGCATGAAGAACGAGCCAACCTAGGGTTTCACCAATCAAACCCCTAAGAAAACTACTCACACATAGTAATAACGACTAGGGTATACACAATTATAAAGGACATGATTGAAAGCATGAACAGACTAAATGGAAATGAACAAGAGAATGAAAACTATCCTATCAAAACCGTAAACAAAGCAATGATAATAGCAAGAGGAATGAAATTCAGAAAAACAATACTTGAAAGCATTAAACGAAATAAAATAGAAAAGAATCAATACCTTGCATAAATGAAATTGCGTGAACGAAAAGGAATCCGAATCCGAAATACAAAGCTTGAAAGGAAGTGCAATGAAAGTTGTAAATCTAAAGTAAAACATGAAGGAAATGAAAAGCTTTAAAGTGATGTTCTAAGTTGAGGCACAAAAGCTATAAAAGTAGGCATGAAGGTTATGTACAGAGAAAGAGGGTATTTATACCCTACGGACAAAAGGAATAAAACCCTAGGAAAAACCCTCGAGTGCCGACTAAAGAAAGAACCAAAATCTGCGGGAAAGAAGGCCATTCGGCCGAATGATAACTGTATTCGGCCGAATGGGTGTCAATTCGACCGAATGAATAGTGTATTCGCCTATTACAGAAGCATCGAGTTTTCTGACCTTGTCCGTCATTCGACCAAAGGAGTGTACCCATTCGGCCGAATAGGCCTTGATTCGGCCGAATGAGTTTTTATTCGGCTATTCCCGAGAGCTTGATTAATGTGCTTGAATCCCTGTCCACCATTCGACCGAATGGATGTTAGATTCGGTCGAATCTGAACCTAAACCTTGCTGAACAGCTCCTTTAAAGTGTCTAGTGGCTTCTAGAGTTCATGGAATCTTCAAAAGTGACTTGGAGCGCATGCCCAAGCTATGATACACACATCCAAACTCTTGATAGAAGTGTCAAAGCCTCGAACATCACCTGAAATAACCTAAAAACAGCTCGAGGACAAGATCAAGGTAAAATTGAATGTAATGTGTATAAAACCAATATAAAAGCATGAGACTCGACACTAAAATGAGGTTGTAAACGTGCTCTAAAATGAGCACATCAACTTCCCCCAAGCCAAACCTTTGCTAGTCCCTAGCAAATGAACTAGCAAAGCAACACCATGAGCAAAGCTCATGAAAAGCAAGGTGAGCGGTAAACAAGATAATGCCAGCCGTGTACGCGCAAAACTCCTCCCTAGCCATGGGTGTGCAAGTACAATGGGATCAAAAGAGCATAATACCAAGATAATCAATGTTTTCCACAGACTCGGGATTACTGGAAAAGCTACAACACAAGCCATGCCACCCACTACCTAATGAGGTCACAAGTCCACGCTCCCCATGCTATTTACCAAAAGATGTGGGAAATTTCTAGTACGCTTATGTGTTTAATATGGTACATGTTTCGCTCATAATCTTCCAACTTAAGATAAGTCGGGAATTAAACACTCAATCAAGGGGAAATCTTAGGAATTGTATCCTATCTACTCTCCAGCACAGAACTTGCTAATCAGGCCAAGTCGAACAGGTTTGGAAACGGTTGCAATGTAGGCTGGGATCAAGGTAGGGTAAAATTTGGGGATGTGGAGTTCAAATAGAGGATAGTAAGCAATACAAGGTAATCAAACCCAGGATGGCTACGACTTCTGAAAACCATGCCACTTCCCAAAATTCTCTGGATACGCATAAATGAACTCATTACACCAACTTTATTCTCGAGTTTTTCTTTTTCTATTTTTTTTTTCTTTTCTTTTTCTTTCTTTTTTTTTTGTTATTTTTTCTTTTTGTTTTGAAGATAAGGTTTCTGAAATAAACTAAGAGTAATGTAAAGAGTCATATCATACGACAATGATTTTTCAAACCAAGATCTTTCACCACAATGCAACGGGCACCACTTCACTGTGATCACTTGACTATCCTCTAGGTAAGAAGAGGGAATATTTGGCTCATGTGGAGTTAGGTGATGTAGCTATGAAGAAAAAGTAAAGGCACAAAATTAGCTTACCCTAAAGTTAATCGATGTTCAAGGTAGGCAATTTGGCCATGTAGTTGTAACTACAAACGTGTTATCATCCCTGGCCTTAAGAAAAGAAGACTATGCTGGAGGAGAAAAGACACAATACTTAGACTCTCTAACTAGCACTTAATAACATAGGACTCATAATGGAGTCCTAGAAGGCTCAATCCTCACTAGGCTAGTCGAAATGTGCCTCAATAGGTAGTCATCCACGCCACAAACCAAGCAGGACCAGATCCCCCAAGTCAGGTGGAAAACAGTCAATCATTCGGTCCCAAAATAGTCAATCATGCGGTCCCAAAATAGGCACAAGGCTAGGAAAAACATGAGTATGCATAAGACCACTATAATGTACACGTTAGGAGCTAGCATTTCAGTTTCACAACTCAAGCACATTAATCTTAACACACCTAGACATGTAGAGAAAAACTAAAACAAAAAAAAACAAGGCAATAGTTTCAATAATGCTGATCTTTCGAAGCTTTGAAAACACAAGGACCCTCCCCCAAGCCAGCTCAAGAGCCGTCTCGGCACTTAGGAGAGAATAAACAAAAGAGAGAAAGATCAGCATTATGGAAGTTATTGTTAGAAAAATAAACAAACAAAACAAACACTGGGTTATCTCCCGTAAGTTCTTTTGTTTAACGTCGGTAAGTTCGACACAATTAGGCACAGGTTTATACAGAAAAAGAAAACAATTGAAATCATACCTGCCATAGGAGTGGATTCACTCCTAGCATCACCATCACCTCCAGCATGGGGAGTCAAAACTCTCCACCGCTCCCCCAAGCCAGGGTGGAGCCATCGGTCTCTTTTTAGATTTTCTTTTTCTAGCCCTTTTCCGTTTATGGGCTGTCTCATCAGTTCCCTCAGATTTATAACACATCTCTATCGGTGGAGCAATTACCTTCGCAACCCCAAAAATAAGACGCTTTTACGCGTCCTCCTCATCCGACACCTCAACTATCATTGGAGCAACGAAAGCACTACACTTCTCAACCTCTTTCGCAGCTTCATTCTCGACCACCCCAAAGGAACAAATCCGCTTGACCATGGGTTCCTTTGAAGACTTAGAAAAGGCAAACACAACCTTCTCTTGGGCTACCCTAACGGTTATAGTTTCTGATTCACAGTCGATCAGGGCACCCAAAGTCTTCAAAGCATCCCTCCCTAAGATGAGAGGAGTATAAGGATCCTCGGCCATATCAAGCACCATGAAGTCACATGGTACCACTATGTTCCCTACTTGGATCGGAAGGTCCTCAAACTCCCCACATGGCACTTTTATACTACGATCGACCAGCTGGATTGTTTTCTTTGAAGGCTTAAGCTCACAGGTTAGCCGCATGGCAATGGACATTGGCATTAGGCTAATGGAGGCCCCAAGGTCAGCAAGGGCTCCCTTATAATTGAGTTTTCTAAGGGTAACTGGGAGCACAAAGGGTCCTTTAGCTTTTTCTTTCTTTGCCCATGTGCCCTGAATGATGGCACTTACCTGCTCTGGTAAATTGATAACCTCGCCCTCGAGCTTTCTCTTATTCCTTAAGAGGATTTTCAGATACTGAGCATATTGCGGCATTTGCTCCATGGCCTCTAAGAATGGTATTTTCGTTTCAAGCTGCCGCATATGCTCTAGAAATTTAAGAAACTTTTCTTGAAGTTGCTTCTCTACCTTTTTGTAAGGAAAAGGTAGAGGCGGAGCATGTTGATGCTCGAGTTTCCTCCGTTCCTGTATCTCCCTCCATCTCTCATCTTCATCCTTCTTCCCCTCATACCCATTTATTTCGACATTTGGTTCCTCAGTCCCTTCACCAACCTCCTTTTCTTCTCTTCTCTTCTCTCAAGATCCTCTTTGTGTTCAATTTCTCTTTGAAAATCACTAACTTTTGAGGAATCTTCCCCTAAATCCTCTTCATTAGCTACAACTGGAGTAGGATATGAGGTTCCAGATCTTAGGAAGATCGCCTTACAGGTGTGATGCTTAGGGTTAGAGTCAGGAGAGTTTTGTGGTGGAGGTTGGGTGGATGGGTTTTGTTGAGGGTGAGAAGGAAATGGCAATGGTGGGGGTGGACTAGCCATCTGCCCAAGCTGTGATTCAAACAACTTCTGCTGCGCTTGAAGTTGTTGCATTTGATTTATTAAAGTATGATTGATTTGCGAGAGGGTTTGATTTTGCTGCGCAAGGGAGTTCACTTGGGTGGAAAGGAATTCATTAGTTGGAGGCGGGTTAGGTTGTGGCTGTGTTGATGGATAGGGTAGGTTAGGGTTGGGTCTTGGCATTTGAGGGTATGTCCTATTCCCATTTGGCCTAGGAAAACTCCCATTCGCTTGATTGGTAGAGTTGTACCCTTGGTAGGAGTTCCCTTGGTTAGAATTCAGGTTGAAGGGAGGTCTAAAGGGTTAATTGTTGTAAAGACCTTGCTAAGCAAACCCTTGGTTATGACCACCATACCCTACTGCTGCCACATAATCGGGATTATACCCATATCCATCATAGTTCATGATCGGGGATCCTTCTTGGTTATACCCCCCGCAGTTAACAGCCGCTATGTGCTTGGAATTTTCACCCCCACAATATGATGTATCATGATTGGTGCCCCCATAGATTCTACATGAAAAGGGCGTCTCTTTAACCGATGATACATTAGAGCCACCTTGGGCGTATTTGAACTTGGACAGCTTCTTATCCATGATAGCCTCAATTTTTGAAGTAATCGTATCCAAGTTGCTTGAATCCATCCCTCCTCTCGGTAATCCACTACCCCTTGCTCCTCCCCAAGAGCTATTTTTAGCAACCTCCTCAATCTTAGCCCTCACTTGATTGCATGGGACTTTCGAAAGTTGGCCACCAACAGCCGAGTCTAGGAGTGCCTTGGTGGAGTCATTTAGACCATCATAGAAGAATGTATTAAGATGGTTCTCCCCGTACTCATGATGGGGGCATGCTCTTATCATTCTCTTAAACCGACTCCAAGTGGCACTAAGGTTCTCATCATCCTCTTGAGTGAAAGATGCAATTTTCTTACGCCAATCCTGCGTTCGAACTGTGGGATAGAACCTTTCTAGAAATGTTGTCTTTAATTGAGCCCAATTAATGATTGAGTTGGGCTCCAGGAATTTATACCAATCCCAAGCATCACCAGATAAACTCAAGTGAAATAGATGCATCCGTACATAATCCAGGCTATTGGGGCATGGAGGTATGAGACCACAAATATCTGAGAATGCCTCCAAGTTATAGCAAATATCTCAACCAAACCCGCCTCCAACTAATGAATTCCTTTCCACCCAAGTGAACTCCCTTGCGCAGCAAAATCAAACCCTCTCGCAAATCAATCAAACTCTGATAAATCAAATGCAACAACTTCAAGCGCAGCAGAAGTTGTTTGAATCACAGCTTACGCAGATGGCTAGTCCACCCCCACCATTGCTACTTCCTTCTCACCTCAACAAAACCCATCCACCCAACCTCCACCACAAAACTCTCACTCTAACCCTAAGCATCACACTTATAAGGCGATCTTCCTAAGACCTGGAACCTCATATCCTGCTCCAGTTGTAGCCAATGGAGATGATTTAGGGGAAGATTCCTCGAAGGGTAGTGGTTGTCTAAAAGAAAATGAGCACAAGGAGAACCTTGAGGGGAGAAAAAAAAGGAGGGTGGTGAAGAAAATGAGGGGCACAATGTCAAAGTCATTGGGCATGAGAGGGAGAAGAAAGATAAAGAAGAGAGATGGAGGGAGGGAGATACAGGAACGGAGGAAACTTGAGTGTCAACATGCTCCGCCTCTACCTTTTCCTTACAAGAAGGTAGAGAAGCAACTTCAAGAAAAGTTTCTTAAATTCCTAGAGCATATGAGGCAACTTGAAATGAACATACCATTTTTAGAGGCCATGGAGCAAATGCCATAATATGCTTAGTATCTAAAAACCCTCTTAAGGAATAAGAGAAAACTTGAGGGTGAGGTTATTAATTTACTAGAGCAGGTAAGTGCCATCATTTAGGGCACATGAGCAAAGAAAGAAAAAGCTAGAGGACCCTTAGTGCTCCCAGTCACCCTTGGAAAACTCAATTCTAAGGGAGCACTTGCTGACCTTGGGGCCTCTATTAGCCTAATGCCAATGTCCATTGCCAAACAGCTAACCTGTGAGCTTAAGCCTTCGAAGAAAACAATCCAGCTGGCCGACCATAGTATAAAAGTGCCATGTGGGGAGTTTGAGGACCTTCCGATCCAAGTAGGGAACATAGTGGTACCATGTGACTTTGTGGTACTTGATATGGCCGAGGATCCTTATACTCCCCTCATCTTAGGGAGAGATTCTTTGAAGACTTTGGGTGCCCTGATCGACTGTGAATCAGAAACTATAACCGTCAGGGTAGCCCAAGAGAAGGTTGTGTTTGCCTTCTCTAAGTCTTCAAAGGAACCCATGTTGAGCGGATTTGTTCCTTTGGGGTGGTCGAGAATGATGTTGTGAAAGAGGTTGAGAGGTGTAATGCTTTTGCTACCCCAATGATAGTTGAGGTGTCGGATGAGGAGGACGA
Source organism: Dysphania ambrosioides (assembly GCA_026401315.1). Classification (NCBI taxonomy): domain Eukaryota; kingdom Viridiplantae; phylum Streptophyta; class Magnoliopsida; order Caryophyllales; family Amaranthaceae; genus Dysphania; species Dysphania ambrosioides. The sequence goes on from CM048662.1 coordinate 11,464,966, forward strand.
GCAAGAGCGTCTTATTTTTGGGGATGTGAAGGGAATTGCTCTTCAAACAAAGATGTATTTCAAATCTAACGGTACTGATGAGCCAGCCCGCAAACAAAAAAGGGCAAGAAAAAGAAAAAAATCTAAAAAGAGACTGATGGCTCCACCCTGGCTTGGGGGAGCCCCGCATTATAACCCACCTCTAGATGACCCTGGTTCTCCATTGCTGACTTTCACCACTGTGGCTCGGTGGAGAGCTTTGACTCCCCACACTAGAGGTGATGGTGATGCTAGGAGTGAATCCACTCCTACGGCAGGTATGATCTCGTTGTTTTCTTTTTCTGTATAAACTTGTGCCTAAATGTGTCGAACTTACCGACGTTAAACAAAAGTACTTACGGGAGATAACCCGGTATTTGTTTTGTTTATTTATTTGTATAGCAATAGCTTCCATAATGCTGATCTTTCTCCCTTTTGTTTCTCCTCTCCCATGTGCCGAGATGGCTCTTGAGCTGGCTTGGGGGAGGGTCCTTGTGTTTTCAAAGCTTTGAAAGATCAGCATTATTGAAACTATTGCCTTGGTTTTTATTTAAGTTTTTCTTTGCATGTTTAGGTGTGTTAAGGTTAATGTGCTTGAGTTGTGAAACTGACATGCTAGCTCCTGACGTGTACATTATAGTGGTCTTATGCATACTCATGTTTTTCCTAGCCTTGTGCCTATTTTGGGACCGAATGATTAATTGTTTTCCAGCTGACTTGGGGGATCTGGTCCTATTGAGGCACATTTCGACTAGCCTAGTGAGGATTGAGCCTTCTAGGACTCCATTGTGAGTCCTATGTGTTGAGTTCCTTAAGTTTTGATGTTTTGAATGATGACAAACAGTTACAGGAAACAGGTCACAAGTAGTTGGAACTGTCTCCTTGACTGCTATGCTGTAAAGCAGTCACATATTATCTATTGCATGTTAACCATGTTATATGTGCAGTAGTTAAGCTGATTCTAAGACTTGGAGTATAGAATCCTTTCGAAGACATTCGAAGAAAGATACTTTGCTCAAGATGAAACATCCAAGGAAGATTCAAGTCTTGTAGATTACATGAAAAGAAGAATATTTGTACTTTACTGTTAATCTAGTTTTTCATGTAATGTGCTCCATAGTATGACTTATATGAGTAGGTGATATAAGTGTTTTAAGTGTGATAAAACATGATATGAATTCTGGTACAAAGATGGAATAGAATTCATAACATACTTAATTCAGGGAACCAGGTTTACTGAATGGAATATCAAGCTGTGTATTTTTGAAAAGATTTTGTAAAAATATTTTCTAAGAATTATTTTTGGAAAATATATTAAGCAGCTGGTAGATTAGATGAGAATATATTGGTTACCTAAAAACTAGGAGTATTTACCTTAGTTGATTCTATCTATATGATTAAGTCAAATAAGATAAATACTTTCCTAAACTCACATATGATGACAGCACAAAAGATTATGTGATTTTAGGAAAGCTAGGGTTTTTTGTAATCATATATATAAACTCATCTAATCAACCTAATTCTACAAGTCTCTCACGTGAAGAAAACTGAGTTTATCTCTAGAGAGCATTATACACACTTAAGCACAAAAACCTTTCATTAAGTCATGTACAAAGCACTATTAGAACTTATATTTTTTCTCTCATATTAGCTTTTAGAAGAAAGATCAAAGGAGAGTTTGATTCTGTAAAGAGCCTTCAACAGAGGGGTTGATAGGCTGGGAGAGTGTTTGTGAGTTCAAACACAAAAGGGCTTACGAGTGTAAGTTGAGTGCACACTCGGAGTAGAGTGTGGGATGAACTGGTTCCTAGAGTAGGGAAACAGTTGAGTGTCTGTGTTCTTTGTTTTTCGAAGTAGATTAATAAAAGAGCATAGAGTAGGAGGATATAGGCCAAAGTTGGCTGAACCTCGTTAAATTATGTGTCGTCCTTTATTGCTCTACATACATTCCGCTGCTAATAGGAACCAGCACAACTGGTTCCTCCCACAGATTGAAAAAGTAAGAAAAATAGGCCAAGACTATTTAACACTCAATTCAACCCCCCCCCCCCCCCCCCCCCCCCCCCCCCCTTGAGTGCTCTAAATCCTTCAATCAGAGCCTAGGCTTCTCATAAGAGTAATATCTAGAGAAGTCAAGTATGAGTACTCATGAATTGAACGCTATGGGCTACAATAATAAGACACCAAAGTTCGACGGTCACAACTATGCTTGGTGGAAAAACAGGATCAAGAATGTGATCATGGGAATTGATTATGAGTGTTGGGTAGTTGTCAAAAATGGTCCCAACATCATTTTCAAGACAGATGAAGAGGGAAACATGATTCCAAAGAAAGATAGTGAACTAGTCACTGCTGATTACAAACTACTGGAGAAGAATGCCAAAGCAATGTCAATTCTACAACAGGCTATAGGTGAGACTGAAACAAACCAAGTCTCAGGTTGCAGCAATGCAAAAGAGATTTGGGATACCCTCGAACTTGCTTTTGAGGGAACCAGTGAGATAAAAAGGTCCAAAATTGATTTACTTATGTCTAAGTATGAATTGTTTGCTATAAATAAAAATAAAAAGATTAATGACTGTTTTCGTAGATTTATGACAATAATTAATGATCTTAGATCTCTTGGTAAGAATTTTTCTGATGAGGATCTTGTGAGAAAAGTTTTACGCAGTTTGACAGATGCATGGACATCCAAGGTAACAGCAATATATGAGGCAAAGGATTTATCAACTCTATCTCTGGAACAACTGATTGGTTCCCTCATGACTCATGAAATGCTGATTGATTCTAAGTCTGAGAAGGAATCAGCCAGAGGAACAGCTTTTAAGGGAACAGTAGAAGAAGAAGAAGATGAGATTGGCATGATTGCTAAAAGATTTGAAAGAACTCTTCGTGATCAAAGGAAGAATTTCAAAGGTAAGAACTTTAAGAAATCTAACTTTTCTTCTGTAGGTTGCTTCAAGTGTGGAGAAAAGGGACATCTTATTCGAGATTGTCCTAAGTGGAAGGACAAACAATCCAAATCTGGAGATAAATGGGCCTTCAAAAATGCAATGATAGCATCCATGTGGGGTGATTCTGATTCAGGGTCTGATGAAGATGAGGAATGACCTAACTTTGATGTTTGTTTGACTGCCTTCACAAACATTCAGGGAAACATCACTGACTCAGGAACCAAAGGGGGAACCAGTACATTCAGAAAATGCTTAATGGCAAGAAGGATGTGCTACACGAACACAAGGTAAACTTAGAACAAGTTAGGAAAGATATGCATGAATATGATAGAGATAATATGCTTGAATGTATTGACTCTTTATTAGATGAATGCTATAAACTCGGTGAAACTTACATAACTGGCAAAAGAGAACTTAAAGAAAAACGTGTTGAATGTGAAATTGCTGTTGCTAGTTGTGATCACCTAGAAGTTTGCTTTGAATTGAAAAATCAAGTAGCTAAACTAGAGGTTGAATTGGACAAGTGTAAGGTGGAACTGGAGAAGGAAAGGTCTTCTAAATCTGACTGTCCTAGTGATGATGAGGAAGATCTGACCTCCTGGCTCCCTAGAGACTTATCAATTGCTAGTGAATCTCTTAATTTTTCAGTAGCTATAGGTAAAGCAAATTCCTGTAGTAGAACTTCCTTGTTGAAAGCCTTTGAAATATTGGCTCACAACTTGGAAGAAATACACAAAGAATTTGTTTCACTTAAGGCTATTCAGTTCATCGTTTCCCCTACAGGTACCAGTGTTAAGATTAGTGATGTAATAGATGAGTATGAAGGTACTATTTGTGATTTGCATGCTGAGATTCATAAACTGAAAAAAGATAAGCAATTAGTAATTGTTGACATGACTATTGATCCTATGGTTTCGAAACTTAATTTACAACTTGAATCCTTAAAAAGTGATTTTGATTTTCTAAAAGATAAAAACGAATTGTTGATTAAGAATCTTGAAACCAGAGAGAAAGAACTTCATGATAGTCATAGACATGTTGAAAAATTATTGACTGCACAGGAAACTTTGAATTCTTTAATTTCATTTAAAAGTTACAAAGGAAGGGTTGGTCTGGGATATACTAGACAGAGAACTAGGACTAACTGGTCCCCCAGGGAAACCACGTGGGTTAAAGAATTCAAAAGAGGTAAGTATGTAATGACTAAAGAGATGCATGTTTGTTATCATTGTGGAATGAATGGGCATAAGATACATGAGTGTCCTGCTAAGAAGAACAGTGAGAATAAGAACAATAAACATGTGAAGTGGGTCTAGAGAAGAAAAGACCAACAAGAGCCTAATGTCATTGAAAAGGGACCCAAACATGTTTGGGTTCCTAAAACTAATGTTTGATTTGTTCGTGCAGGCTAAAGTGAAAGGAGATACCTATTGGTATTTGGACAGTGGTTGCTCAAGATACATGTCCGGGGACAAAAGTCAATTCCTTTCACTAGTAGCCTTTGACGGTGGAAGTGTCACCTTTGGAGATAACAGCAAGGGAACCATCACTGGTTTAGGTAAGGTAGGTAAGACACTTTCAAATGCAATTGATGATGTATATTATGTTGAGGGCTTACAACATAATCTCTTGAGTATTTCTCAATTATGTGATAAAGGTAATAGAGTTAAGTTTCAAGCTAATCTTTGTCATATAGTTAATTCTCAAACAGGCAAACTTGTATGTGAGGGAACCAGGAAGCATGATGTTTACATCACCTTTCTAGATAAAATTCCTCAAGACAAGTCTGTTTGTTTGAAAGCTGTTTCTGATAATAACAAATGGATTTGGCATAAGAGATTTGGACATGCTAGCTTGACACTTTTGAACAAATTAAGGTCTCGTGATTTGGTGGTAGGACTTCCTAACATCACTTATGAGGCAGATAAAGTTTGTTCAAAATGTGTTAAGGGAACATGTCAAAATCTCTTTTAAGCCTAAAACTGTTTTGAGTACCAGCAGACCCTTTGAACTTGTACACATTGATTTGTGTGGTCCCATGAGAATACAAAGTCAAAGAGGTCATAGATATGTCTGTGTTATGGTTGATGATTATTCCAGGTACACTTGGGTAATAATGCTACATTCAAAAGATGAAACGTTCGATGAATGGGTAGCATTGGTGAAGCAAGTGGAGAACCAGCTCTCTCACAAGCTGGTCTCGGTAAGATCAGACCATGGTACTGAATTTGATAATGCTAACTTTTTTGATTATTGTAGGGAACAGGGAGTTAGTCACAACTTCTCAGCCCCAAGAACACCATAGCAAAATGGTTTTGTTGAAAGAAAGAATAGAACTCTTGAGGAGATGGCCAGAACAATGCTCATTGAGAGTGGTCTCCCTAAGAGTGTCTGGGGTGAAGCTGTGGACACTGGTTGCTATATTTTAAATAGAGTTCTCATTAGACCAAAGTTAAATAAGACTCCCTATGAACTCCTTAGAGGTCGAAAGCCTAATATTGCATACTTTCGTGTATTCGGATGCAAATGTTATATTCATAACAATGGGAAGAACCAGCTTGATAAATTTGATCCTAGGAGTGATGAGGGAATCTTTATTGGATATTCTCCTCAAAGCAAAGCATATAGAGTCCTTAATAAAAGGACATTGTGTGTTGAGGAGAGTGTGCATGTCATCTTTGATGAATTTAACATGTCTTCTGAGATTGCGCAGGTACAACCTGATGAAATGATTGGATTGATGGAGTTTACGGGAACCATGATGATGGTCCCCTAAATGAAGTGCAAGCAGATCTAGGCTTACTTGATACTCCACAAAATGATGATAATGAGGAGCCTAGAGAAGAAAATAAGGACAACGAGAATTCAGAAGAGGAACCAAGACCAAATAGTTCCCCAAGTGACAGACAGGTAAGGGGTTCAGAGGGAATGAATGAAGATGCCTCCCCTGAACCTAAGGTAAGTAATGTTAATGGAAACAGCATGAATATAAATCTTACTGGTTTCGAAGAAATAAATGAGATTCATGATCATGCTGGTTCCCAATCAAATGAAGAAGCACAAAATGATTTCTCTTTTAAAAGCTTCAAATATCAATCTTTTCATCCTTCAGATCAGATCATTAGTGATATTAATAAAGGAGTTCAAACGAGAAGAAATGTTTTTCAAATCTTTTGTGTTTTTTATTCTTTCCTGTCTAATATAGAGCCAACTGACTATAAAATGGCACTGACTGATCCTGGTTAGGTTCTAGCAATGCAGTATGAATTAAATCAGTTCCATAGGAACCAGGTTTGGCATCTAGTACCTAGACCAAAGGATAGGTTAGTTATTGGTACAAAATGGGTCTTCAGAAACAAATTGGATGACCTAGGTACAATAGTCAGAAACAAAGCTAGGCTAGTGGTGCAAGGTTACAATCAACAAGAAGGGATTGACTATGATGAGACTTTTGCACCAGTAGGTAGGTTAGAGGCAATTAGGATTTTAATTGCTTATGCTGGTCACATGAATATGAAATTGTTTCAGATGGATGTAAAGACTGCCTTCCTAAATGGATATTTAAAGGAAGAGGTATATGTAGAGCAGCCACCTGGTTTTGAAGACAAGTTGTTTCCCCAACATGTTTACAAGTTAGACAAAGCTCTATATGGATTGAAGCAAGCTCCAAGAGCTTGGTATGAAAGATTGTCTAAGTTCTTGATGGAGAATGATTACAAGAGGGGAACAGTAGACAAGACACTATTTATCAAAGCCATGGGGAACAACTTGATTATAGTACAAATTTATATTAATGATATCTTATTTGGTGCTACTAATCAAGTACTATGTGATGAGTTTGCTAATCTTATGCAGAGTGAGTTTGAAATGAGCATGATGGGAGAACTAGGATTCTTTCTAGGATTGCAAATTAAGCAAATGGAGAATGGAACCATGATACATCAGCAAAAATACTTGAAAGAATTGCTGAAGAAATTTGGCATGGAAAACAGCAAGGCTTATGATACACCTATTCCCACATCCATAAAATTAGATAATGATCTAAAAGGAAAAGATGTTGAAGCCACACTTTATAGAATGATTGGTTCCCTTCTCTATCTAACAGCTAGTAGACCTGATATTGTGTTCTCTGTTGGATTGTGTGCTAGGTTTCAAAGTAATCCAAAGGAATCTCACTTGAAGGCTGTTAGAAGGATACTTAGGTATCTTGTGGGAACAATAGACTTATGCTTGTGGTACCCCAAAGGGAGTGCAATTGATCTTATTGGGTACACTAATGCAGACTATGCTGGCTTTCTTGTTGATAGAAAGAGCACATCAGGTATGGCACACTTTCTTGGCTCCTATCTAATATCATGGGGTTCTAAAAAGCAAAACTCAGTGCCTTTATCCACAGCAGAGGCAGAATATATTGCAGCAGCTTCATGCTGTTCCCAGCTACTGTGGGTAAGGAACCAGCTGAAGGATTTTGGTGTTGTTTATAATAGTGTTCCTATATTTTGTGACAACACTATTGCAATTAATATTTCTAAGAATCCAGTTCAACATTCCAAAACCAAACATATAGAGATTAGACATCATTTTCTGAGAGATAATGTAGAAAAAGGTTTAGTGGAAGTGTTGTTTTGCAAAAGTAAAGATCAAATAGCTGATATCTTCACAAAACCCTTGTGTAAAGAAACTTTTTGTAATTTAAGAATCTTACTAGGTCTAGTTAGATTTTAGTCTTTGGCTTCATCTATTTCCCTCAATGATTGGTTAGAATGGTATTCTCTTGTATAGTATGTGTACATACCTATGTCGAAATCCTTCAAGTTTTATGTAAATGTTTTAAGATCCCAAAAGGATTAAAAATCATTGTTGCAAGAAACAGGTGAAATTAAACTAAGTTGCCAGAAACAGGATGAGGTGGTTTTAATCAAGTATCAGGAAAGGGAAACAGCAGATCAGCACTGATATGTCTTCCGAATAATATTTTCATATCTTTGGAAGATTATTATAAGATATTTTCCTTTTGGAAGGAAATAATCTTATTTCAGTCATTTACCATAAAGATAATGGCAAATCAATCACTTGCCTAGTTTATAGGATGGTTAAGATATTTATGGCAAGCAATGATAGTTATCTTTTCAAAAATTTAAAACTTGTCATACTTATCAAATTGTTTAACCGTCATTTTTTTTGAGCTTCTATATTTTTGTTGTGCTGCAAATATATATATATATATATATATATATATATATTCCAACCCTTTGTGCAGCTTCATTACTTCTCATTCATCATTCTCCTTCTCTCTTTTGCGTACTGCTCAACATCAGAGTATTGTCCATTATCTTCATTCTCAATTTCTCTTTGACAATGGGAAGAAAGACTGTAGCTTCATCTAGGAGAGGAAGAGGAAAGGGGTCTGCTAGTGACTCCACTCAATCAAAAGGAACCCCCATCATTGTTCCACCAACCTCTCAACAAGAACAAACCCAAATTGAACCTTCATCACCCAATGAACCTTCATCACCCAATGTAGCTTCATCACCTTCAGAAATTCCTACCACAACCCCCGATTCCCCTCAAAAATCCTCCTCACCACCACAATCGACCAAACCCTCATCAAAACAACCTAAGCCTATCTTCCATCCTCCAAAAACTGATGACTCTGTCATCAAGGAACCTATACCATCTCAGGGGGAACAAGAGACAAAAGCTCAGCAAACTGTGAGTCAAGAGGTGGAGGTTAGTAGTGCTGAAGAGCACAGTGACGAAGTGGAAGAGGTTGAGGTTACTGGGTTCAAGGAAGGATCACCTGATGAAAAGGTTAGGAGAAGTGGTCGTTTCAAACGTTCTTCTGGAAAAAGGAAAATTGATGACACCGAGGAGGAACAATCTACTGATTCTGTGCAAAGAACCAAGAGAAAGAGGTTGCCTGCTAAAACCTCTCGTACTTCAAAAGATAAATCTGTAGAATCTATTCCTACTGGTTCTATTGATTTAAATTCTAGATTAGTGTTATCTGGGTGTGGTGTTGAAAAAGGGTATTTTGATATTGCTGCATTATCTGAGTTCAAGGAGTTGCTTAATTATCAAGGTTGGTTAATATTGTTTGATGTTTGTGCTGCAAATATGTCTAGAGTTAGGGAATTTTATGTTAATATCAAGCAAATGCCTGATATGTCCATAAGTTCATGTGTGAATGGGGTTGATGTAAGTTTATCGGTTGCTTCTCTGTCAAGTCTGTTAAGCATACCAAGAGATGGATTTGATAAGTACTCGGGTGACTGGTGGCCTATGCTTGTTGGGGTCACACTAGAGGAGATATATGCTTTTATGTTTGGAGGGAAGATGCCCAAAAAGCCAGGGGTCCTCAAGTCTGTTAATTTGAAGGAACCAGTTATGCTAGTTCTACATTCTTTGTGTAACAAGGTTTTAATACCGAGGGCTCAGGGTAGAGGTACTGTGAGAATAATGGAAATGGTATTAATGTATCTGATAATGAAAAAGGTGAAAATCAATCTTCCTGCATTAATGTTGGCCCATATGATGAACTGTCATGGGTCATCTCATCACTCCTTGCCTTATGGATCCTTTATAACCTACCTGCTCAAATCTAACAATGTACCCCTGAGTGGTTCCACTGTCCCAGTTACAGTGTTTACCAGGGCCATCTTAAAGCAGAAGGGTTTAGATATAAGTGGGGATCAGGTGTTGTTTAAGACAGAGGAACTAGTGGAGGAAGTGAGATCTCCAACAAAGAAGAACAAGAAAGTAGAGGAGCCAGTAGGTCAGGCTCTAGTTCTGAAAAGGTTGGAGGATCAGGAGACTTTGCTTAAAAACATCATTGGTCTGGTCAAAGAATTATCCTCTTCTATTGGTTCTAGGTTTAATAATCTAGAAAAGAAGCTTGCTGGATCTCATGATCAAGAAGCACCTAGTACGAGTGCTGCTGCTCCAAAGTCTCCCCCTAAAGAAGAGATGCATGATGCTGAGGAAGGAGACGAAGATGAGTAACCAGCTGATGATGGAGACCAGGATGCTGAAGGAGAAGAGGAGGATGAGAATGATGAAGATTGATTTTGTTTTCTATTTTTGTCTGCCTACCCTATCTCTTGTGACTGATTATATTGGTTTGCTTCCTCCCACTCCATGAACTATTCTTTTGATATGGAGTTGGGGTCTCTAACTTGTTGACCTTTGTTTGGTATTTGTTTTGAACAATTTTATTTCTGCTATGTCATTCTTAGTTTGACTAATCTATTCTTGCAGCATTTAACTTGAATGGTGGTTGATGCCTGGTGTGCCTTGTCGTAGGCTACCAAACAAAATCAAAACTTATCTAACTTTAAATGAATGTAGCTAGGGAAGTCAAGTTCGTATCCACGGAGAAGAGATACTTAATAATTGAAAATCTATGTAAAATTATCTTAACAAAACAATAAACTAAATAAAGATGGGGGTTTGCAATAGCAAGATAGATTTAATGACCTAATTATAACCGAAACTAGTTAAATGACAAATCAGTGAAAAGAGCACTCTTAGTTGGTTGAAATCCACTTATGAACTACAAGTTAGTCATAAAAGTCTCTTCAATTAACACCATTGAACACCATTTCTAGTGAACAACAAAGCATTCCTTTCTAATCCTTTCTAGTGAACAACTCAAGATAAGCACTCTAAATCATTCACAAGAAGCAATCAAGCAAAGAAATCAACAAGGATTGACGAAATTAACACAAGTGGTCTAATTTCCTCAATAATACTATTCTCCCTTCAAGTTATCAATCATAAAGCATGCATTAATAACCTAAAGTCACTACTTTAGTAAGATTAAATAGATGCAAGCGAATCCAAATAACCAAACCTAGTATTTGATTCAAGCAAATCATGAAATAACACAAGAGAATAGTAAACATTCAATATATATTAATAGAATTGAAATCTCATAACTTACAGTCAAAAGCTTCAATCTTTAACCAAGAATATAGATTAGGCTTCCATAGAGTTCTTATTAAACCAAAGAACAAAGAGGAAAATTAAACCTAAGCTTTTTCTCCAATCTCTAAAGTGTATGCTTAAAACCCTAGATTACAATCATTATTTATAGGTACCTCCCCTAACTAACCTAAACTACAGATGCCTAACCTAAGACGGCCCAAAACAAGAGTTTACTTAATTAAAATGCCGCTAGAAAACACTGAAGTTGCGAAATTCTAGAAGACTCGCTGCCAGCTGCTACTTAGCCGCTGGCAGTGGCTAAGGCAGCATTCTTCTTCTCTTGCTTGTTGTAAGTGCCGCTGCTAGCTGCCCCTTTGCCTCTGGTAGCGGCTCTGGCATCTTGTACTGATATTCATCATCTAAAATCTTTCTCGCTCAAAGGTAGATCGTTCTTGCTCAAATGTAGATCGTTCTTCATCATTCCTCCAAGTTTAACATGTCGTTTGAACTCCATAATTTCCCTCAATTGCACATAAGTGAGTTAAAACGGCTAAGACTTATAAAAACCAATAAAACTCCATGAAGAACATCAAAAGCCATCCTAAAACACCTCTATCAACACATTAAAAGAAGACTTATCAATGCCACTGCATGGATGAGTACATTTAATAATTTGTGCATCTTATTTTGACTTGTGTATACTTTTTAATGATGCCAAAAGGGGGAAAAAAGGTTGAAGCTGAAGCCTAGGATCTTCTAAGCCTTTTAGGATTTTTAGATTAAGTTAAATAAGAGTCGAGTCAAGTTAACTTAGGAGAATTTTTCAGTGTTTGTCCATTTTTAGTCTTAAAGATTGTTGATGTACTCAATCCTAGTTGAGTACTTTATTAGAGTTTTTATATTATTAATGTGCTTGGATTGCAGGAACTTCAATTAGTTTGTCATCATCAAAAAGGGGGAATTTGTTGAGTTCCTTAAGTTTTGATGTTTTGAATGATGATAAACAGTTATAGGAAATAGGTCACAAGTAGTTGGAACTGTCTCCTTGACTGCTATGCTGTAAAGTAGTCACATATTATCTATTGCATGTTAACCATGTTATATGTGCAGTAGTTAAGCTGATTCCAAGACTTGGAGCATAGAAGCCTTTCAAAGACATTCGAAGAAATATACTTTGCTCAAGATGAAACATCCAAGGAAGATTCAAGTCTTGTAGATTACATGAAAAAAAGAATATTTGTACTTTACTGTTAATCTAGTTTTTCATGTAATGTGCTCCGTAGTATGACTTATATGAGTAGGTGATATAAGTGTTTTAAGTGTGATAAGTCATGTTATGAATTCTGGTACAAAGCTGGAACAGAATTTATGACATACTTAATTCAGGGAACCAGGTTAAGGGAACCAGGTTTACTGAATGGATATCAAGCTGTGTATTTTTGAAAAGATTTTGTAAAAATATTTTCTAAGAATTATTTTTGGAAAATATATTAAGCAGCTGGTAGATTAGATGAGAATATATTGGTTACCTAAAAACTAGGAGTATTTACCTTATTTGATTCTATCTATATGATTAAGTCAAATAAGATAAATACTTTCCTAAACTCACATATGATGACAGCACAAAAGAATATGTGATTTTAGGAAAGCTAGGGTTTTTTGTAATCATATATATAAACTCATCTAATCAACCTAATTCTACAAGTCTCTCACGTGAAGAAAACTGAGTTTATCTCTAGAGAGCATTATACACACTTAAGCACAAAAACCTTTCATTAAGTCATGTACAAAGCACTATTAGAACTTATATTTTTTCTCTCATATTAGCTTTTAGAAGAAAGATCAAAGGAGAGTTTGATTCTGTAAAGAGCCTTCAACAGAGGGGTTGATAGGCTGGGAGAGTGTTTGTGAGTTCAAACACAAAAGGGCTTACGAGTGTAAGTTGAGTGCACACTCGGAGTAGAGTGTGGGATGAACTGGTTCCCAAAGTAGGGAAACAGTTGAGTGTCTGTGTTCTTTGTTTTTTGAAGTGGATTAATAAAAGAGCATAGAGTAGGAGGACATAGGCCTGAGTTGGCTGAACCTCGTTAAATTGTGTGTCTTCCTTTATTGCTCTACATACATTCCGCTGCTAATAGGAACCAGCATAACTGGTTCCTCCCACAGATCGAAAAAGTAAGAAAAATAGGCCAAGACTATTTAACACTCAATTCACCCCCCCCCCCCCCCCCCCTCTTGAGTGCTCTAAATCCTTCACTATGTTATTAAGTGCTAGTTAGAGAGTCTAAGTATTGTGTCTGTTCTCCTCCAGCATAGTCTTCTTTTCTAAAGGCCAGGGATGATAACACGTTTGTAGTTACAACTACATGGCCAAATTGCCTACCATGAATATCGATTGACTTTAGGGTAAGCCAATTTTGTGCCTTTACTTTTTCTTCATAGCTACATCACCTAACTCCATAAGAGCCAAATATTCCCTCTTCTTACCTAGAGGATAGTCAAGTGATCACAGTGAAGTGGTGCCCGTTGCATTGTGGTGAAAGATTTTGGTTTGAAAAATTGTTGTCATATGATATGACTCTTTACATTACTCTTAGTTTATTTCAGAAACATTAGCTTGAAAACAAAAAGAAAAAAATAAAAAAAAAGAAATAGAAAAAAATAAAAAAACAGAAATTCGAGAATAAAGTTGGTGTAATGAGTTCATTTATGCGTATCTAGAGAATTTTGGGAAGTGGTATTATTGTCGGCAGTCGTAGCCATCCTTGGTTTGATTACATTGGATTGCTTACTATCCTCTATTTGAACTCCACATCCCCAAATTTTACCCTACCTTGATCCCAGCCTACATTGCAACCGTTTCCAAACCTGTTCGACTTGGCCTGATTAGCAAGTTCTGTGCTGGAGAGTAGATAGGATACAATCCCTAAGATTTCTCCTTGATTGAGTGTTTAATTCTCAACTCATCTTAAGTCGGATGATTCTGAGCGAAACACGTACCATATTAAACACACGAGCGTACTAGAAATTTCCCACATCTTTTGGGAAATAGCATGGGGAGCGTGGACTTGTGACCTCATTAGGTAGTGGGTGGCATGGCCTGTGTTGTAGCTTTTCCAGTAATCTCGAGTCTATGGAAAACATTGATTATCTTGGTATTATGCTATTTTGAGCCCATTGTACTTGCACACCCATGGCTAGGGAAGAGTTTTGCGCGTACACGGCTGGCATTGTCTTGTTTTCCGCTCACCTTGCTTTTCATGAGCTTTGCTCACGGTGTTGCCTTGCTATTTCATTTGCTAGGGACTAGCAAAGGTTTGTCTTGGGGGAAGTTGATGTGCTCGTTTTAGAGCATGTTTACAACCCCATTTTAGTGTCGAGTCTCATACTTTTATATTGGTTTTATGCACATTACATTCAATTTTACCTTGATCTTGTCCTCGAGCTGTTGTTAGGTCATTTCAGGTGATTTTGATGATTTCGAGGTAAAATGAGACATGTTCGAGGCTTTGACACCTTTATCAAGAGTTTGGATGCGCATATCATAGCTTGGGCATGCGTTCCAAGTCACTCTCGAAGATCCCATAAACTCCAAAAGCCACTAGACACTTCAAAGGAGCTGTTCAGCAAGGTTCAAGTTCAGATTCGACCGAATCTGACATCCATTCGATCAAATGGAAGACAGGGATTCAAGAAAATAAATCAAGCTCTCGGGAATAGCTTAATGAAGACTCATTCGGCCGAATCAAGACCCATTCGGCCGAATGGTTCCACTCATTCGGCCGAATGGTGGACAGGGTGGAAAAATACCAAGCTTCTGTTTTAGGCGAATGACATTCCTATTCGGCCAAATAGCCACTCATTCGGCCGAATCCTTCATCCATTCGGCCGAATGGAGCCTATTTTCGACTTTCTTGGTTCTTTCTTAGGCCGGCGCTCGAGGGTTTTTCCTAGGGTTTTACCCCTTTTGTCCCTAGGGTATAAATACCCTCTTGCTCTATACATAACCCTCATGCCTACTTTGAGAGCTTTTATGCCTTAACCTAGAACATCACTTTAAAGCTTTTCATTTCCTTCCTGCATTAGTTTAGATTTACAGCTTTCGTTGTTCTCATTTTCAAGCGTTGTATTTCGGATTCGATTTCTCTTTTCGTTCACGCAATTTCATTTATGCAAGGTATTGATTCTTTTCTGTTTTATTTTGTTTAATGCTTTCAAGTATTGTTTTTTTGAATTTCATTCCTTTTTCTATTATCGTTGTTTCATTTACTATTATGGTAGAGTAGTTGTCGGTTTTATTATAGGTCTTCGTTTTACGTTCTCTTGTTTATTTCATTCAATTAGTTCGTGCTTTCAATCATGTTCTTTTTCGCTGTTTATGCCTTAGTCTTTATTATTATGTGTGAGTAGTCTTCTTAGGGGTTTGATTGGTGAAACCCTAGGTTGGCTCGTTCTTCATGTGTATAGTTTATACGTGTGATTTATAGGGTCACAAACTTCCTCTCGTCAACTTGAGTGTCATGATTCATTGTTGATTGATTTCTCCTAATTTAGCGTATTGATAGTCGATTGTCCTTCCTAGGGTTGAACTAATCTGTCCCCGTTTTCCCTTCATATCATAATATAATTTTAGTTCCTGCTTTTTTTTTTTGTCATTAGATTCGTCTAATCACGATACCAAATAACTCTCTTTGCATCAAGTCTAAAAGCTAACGCCCCTTGTCCTTGTGGTTTGATCCCCAACTTACCACTACACTAGTTGTAGTAGTATTAGGGTGTTTAAAAATTTAGTTTCCATAACTTTTCTTTTAGTTAAACAACCTAAAAGAACAGTTATCAATTCTATTTATAAAATGACCTAAACACTTTTAATCGGACGATATGAGTCAATATAGGTCAAATAGAATCAATTTTGGGTAGAAAATGATGTATTTACCCTTGAACATGTCATAAACTCTTGAAATACATCGATTTGAGTCAAACTCAGTCAAAAGGTAGAGGTTACGGGTATAAAATGACATAAACACTTTGAATCGGATGATATAAATTAATATAGGTTAAAGAAGATCATTTTTGGGGGAAAAATGACGTATTTACACTTGAACATGTCATAAACACTTGAAATACATCGATTTAAGTCAAATTCGATCAAATGGGACAGGATCTCGGTATAAAATGACTTAAACACTTCGAATACGACGATGTGAGTCAATGTAGGTCAAATGGGATTAATTTTGGGTAGAAAATGACGTATTTACCCTTGAACATTCATAAACACTTTAAATAAATGGATTTGAGTCAAACTCGGTCGAATGGGAGAGGTACTCGATATAAAATGACTTAAACAATTCGAATTGGACGATATGAGTCAATGTAGGTCAAATAGGAGTAGTTTTAGGTAGAAAATGACATATTTACCCTTGAACGTGTTATAAACACTTAAAATACATCGATTTGAGTCAAACGCGGTCAAACGAAATAGGTCCTGTTTATAAAATGACCTAAACACTTGAAATCGGACGATATGAGTCAATATTGGTCAAATAGGATCATTTTTGGGAAGAAAATGACGTATTTAACCTTGAACATGTCAAAAACACTTGAAATACATCGATTTGAGTCAAACTCGGTTTAATGGGAAAGGTTCTCGGTAAAAAATAACTTAAACACTTCGAATTGGAAGATATAAGTCAATGTAGGTCAAATGGGATTAATTTTGGGTAGAAAATGACGTATTTACCCTTGCACATGTCATAAACACTTGAAATACATCGATTTGAGTCAAACTCGATCGAATGGGAGAGGTTCTCGGTTTAAAATGCTTAAACACTTCAAATGGGACGATATGAGTCAATGTATGTCAAATAGGAATAGTTTTGGGTAGAAAATGACATATTTACCCTTGAGCGTGTCATAAACACTTGAAAAACATCGATTTGAGTCAAACGCGGTCAAACGAAAGAGGTCCTGTTTATAAAATGACCTAAACACTTGGAATCGGACGATATAAATCAATATTGGTCAAATAGGATCAATTTTGGGTAGAAAATGACGTACTTAACCTTGAACATGTCATAAACACTTGAAATACATCAATTTGACTCAAACTTAGTCGAATGGGAAAGGTTCTCGGTATAAAATGACTTAAACACTTCGAATTGGACGATATGAGTCAATGTATATCAAATGGGATTAATTTTGGGTAGAAAATGACGTATTTATCCTTGAACATATCATTAAACTTGAAATACATCGATTTGACTTAAACTCGATCGAATGGGAAAGATTCTGTTTATAAAATGACCTAAACACTTTTAATCGGACGATATGAGTCAATATAGGTCAAATAGAATCAATTTTGAGTTGAAAATGACGTATTTACCCTTGAACATTCATAACCACTTTAAATAAATCGATTTGAGTCAAACTCGGCCGAATGGGAGAGGTGCTCGATATAAAATGACTTAAACAATTTGAATTGGACGATATGAGTCAATGTAGGTCAAATAGGAGTAGTTTTGGGTAGACAATGACATATTTACCCTTGAGCGTGTCAAAAACCCTTGAAATACATCGATTTGAGTCAAACGCGGTCAAAAGAAAGAGGTCATGTTTATAAAATGACCTAAACACTTGGAATCGGACGATATGAGTCAATATTGGTCAAATAGGATCAATTTTGGGTTGAAAATGACGTATTAAACCTTGAACATGTCATAAACACTTGAAATACATTGATTTGAGTAAAACTCCGTCGAATGGGAAAGGTTCTCGGTAGAAAATGACTTAAACACTTCGAATTGGACGATATGAGTCAATGTAGGACAAATGGGTTTAAATTTGGGTAGAAAATGATTTACCCTTGAACATGTCATAAACACTTTAAATACATCAATTTAAGTCAAACTCGATCGAATGGGAGAGATTCTTTTTATAAAATGACCTAAACACTTTTAATCGGACGATATGAGTCAATATAGGTCAAATAGGATTAATTTTGGGTAGAAAATGACGTATTTACCCTTGAACATTCATAAAGACTTTAAATAAATTGATTTGAGTCAAACTCAGTCAAATGAGAGAGGTGCCCGATATAACATAACTTAAACAATTCGAATTAGACGATATGAGTGAATGTAGGTCAAATAGGAGTCTTTTTGGGTAGATAATGACATATTTACCCTTGAAGTGTCATAAACACTTGAAATACATCGATTTGAGTCAAACTCGGTCCAAAGAAAGAGGTCCTGCTCATAAAATGACCTAAACACTTGGAATCAAACGATATGAGTCAATATTGGTCAAATAGGATCAATTTTGGGTAGAAAATGACGTATTTAACCTTGAACATGTCATAAACTCTTTAAATACATCGATTTGAGTCAAACTCGGTTGAATGGGCAAGGTTTTGGGTATAAAATGACTAAAACATTTAAAATTGGACGATATGAGTCAATGTAGGTCAAATGAGATTAATTTTTGGTAGTAAATGACGTATTTACCCTTGAACATGTCATAAACACTTGAAATACATCGATTTGAGTCAAACTCAATCGAATGGGAGAGATTCTCTTTATAAAATAACCTAAACACTTTTAATCGGACGATATGAGTTAATATAGGTCAAATAGGATTAATTTTGGGTAGAAAATGACGTATTAACCCTTGAACATTCATAAAGACTTTAAATAAATCGATTTGAGTCAAACTTGGTCGAATGGGAGAGGTGCTCGATATAAAATGACTTAAACAATTCGAATTGGACGATACGAGTCAATGTAGGTCAAATAGGAGTAGTTTTGGGTAGAAAATGACATATTTACCCTTGAACGTGTCATAAACACTTGAAATACATCGATTTGAGTCAAACTCGGTCAAAAGAAAGAGGTCATGTTTATAAAATAACCTAAACACTTGGAATCGGACGACATGAGTCAATATTGGTCAAATAGGATCAATTTTGGGTAGAAAATAACGTATTTAACCTTGAACATGTCATAAACACTTCAAATACATCGATTTAAGTCAAACTCGGTCGAATAGGAAAGGTTCTCACGAGAAAATGACTTAAAATCTTCGAATTGGACGATATGAGTCAATGTAGGTCAAATGGGATTAATTTTGGGTAGAAAATGACGTATTTACCCTTGAACATGTCATAATTACTTGAAATACATCGATTTGAGTCAAACTCGATCGAATGGGAGAGGTACTCGGTTTAAAATGACTTAAACACTTCGAATGGGATGATATGAGTCAATGTAAGTCAAATAGGAGTAGTTTTGCGTAGAAAATGACATATTTACCCTTGAACGTGTCATAAACACTTGAAATACATCGATTTGAGTCAAACTCGGTCTAATAGGAAAGGTTCTTGGTATAAAATGACTTAAACACTTCGAATTGGACGATATGAGTCAATGTAGGTCAAATGGGATTAGTTTTTGGTAGAAAATGACGTATTTACCCTTTAACATGTCAAATACACTTGGAATACATCGATTTGAGTCAAACTCGATCGAATTGGAGAGATTCTATTTATAAACTGACCTAAACACTTTTAATCGGACGATTTGAGTCAAACTCGATCGAATTGGAGAGATTTTATTTATAAACTGACCTAAACACTTTTAATCGGACGATTTGAGTTAAACTCGATCGAATTGGAGAGATTCTATTTACCCTTGAACATGTCATAAACACTTGAAATACATCGATTTGAGTCAAACTCGGTCAAAAAGTAGAGGTTACGGGTATAAAATGACATAAACACTTTGAATCGCATGGTATGAATTAATATAGGTTAAATGAGATCAATTTTTGGGAAAAAATGACGTATTTACCCTTGAACATGTCATAAACACTAGAAATACATCGATTTTCGTCAATCTCGATCAAATGGGTTAGGATCTCGGTATAAAACGACTTAAACACTTCGAATAGGGCGATGTGAGTCAATGTAGGTCAAATGGGATTAATTTTGTATGGAAAATGACGTATTTACCTATGAACATTCATAAACACTTTTAATAAATCGATTTGAGTCAAACTCGGTCGAATGGGAGAGGTTCTCGAAATAAAAAGACTTAAACAATTTGAATTGGACGATATGAGTCAATGTAGGTCAAATGTGATTAATTTTGGGTAGAAAATGACGTATTTACCCTTGAACATGTCATAATTACTTGAAATACATCGATTTGAGTCAAACTCGATCGAATGGGAGAGGTACTCGGTTTAAAATGACTTAAACACTTCGAATGTGGATGATATGAGTCAATGTAAGTCAAATAGGAGTAGTTTTGCGTAGAAAATGACATATTTACCCTTGAACGTGTCATAAACACTTGAAATACATCGATTTGAGTCAAACTCGGTCTAATAGGAAAGGTTCTTGGTATAAAATGACTTAAACACTTCGAATTGGACGATATGAGTCAATGTAGGTCAAATGGGATTACTTTTGGGTAGAAAATGACGTATTTACCCTTTAACATGTCAAATACACTTGGAATACATCGATTTGAGTCAAACTCGATCGAATTGGAGAGATTCTATTTATAAACTGACCTAAACACTTTTAATCGGACGATTTGAGTCAAACTCGATCGAATTGGAGAGATTTTATTTATAAACTGATCTAAACACTTTTAATCGGACGATTTGAGTCAAACTCGATCGAATTGGAGAGATTCTATTTACCCTTGAACATGTCATAAACTCTTGAAATACATCGATTTGAGTCAAACTCGGTCAAAAAGTAGAGGTTACGGGTATAAAATGACATAAACACTTTGAATCGCATGGTGTGAATTAATATAGGTTAAATGAGATCAACTTTTGGGAAAAAAATGACGTATTTACCCTTGAACATGTCATAAACACTTGAAATACATCGATTTTAGTCAATCTCGATAAAATAGGTGAGGATCTCGGTATAAAACGACTTAAACACTTCGAATAGGGCGATGTGAGTCAATGTAGGTCAAATGGGATTAATTTTGGATGGAAAATGACGTATTTACCTATGAACATTCATAAACACTTTTAATAAATAGATTTGAGTCAAACTCGGTCGATCGGGAGAGGTTCTCGAAATAAAATGCTTAAACAATTTGAATTGGACGATATGAGTCAATGTAGGTCAAATGGGATTAATTTTGGGTAGAAAATGACGTATTTACCCTTGAACATGTCATAATTACTTGAAATACATCGATTTGAGTCAAACTCGATCGAATGGGAGAGGTACTCGGTTTAAAATGACTTAAACACTTCGAATGGGATGATATGAGTCAATGTAAGTCAAATAGGAGTAGTTTTGCGTAGAAAATGACATATTTACCCTTGAACGTGTCATAAACACTTGAAATACATCGATTTGAGTCAAACTCGGTCTAATAGGAAAGGTTCTTGGTATAAAATGACTTAAACACTTCGAATTGGACGATATGAGTCAATGTAGGTCAAATGGGATTAGTTTTTGGTAGAAAATGACGTATTTACCCTTTAACATGTCAAATACACTTGGAATACATCGATTTGAGTCAAACTCGATCGAATTGGAGAGATTCTATTTATAAACTGACCTAAACACTTTTAATCGGACGATTTGAGTCAAACTCGATCGAATTGGAGAGATTTTATTTATAAACTGACCTAAACACTTTTAATCGGACGATTTGAGTTAAACTCGATCGAATTGGAGAGATTCTATTTACCCTTGAACATGTCATAAACACTTGAAATACATCGATTTGAGTCAAACTCGGTCAAAAAGTAGAGGTTACGGGTATAAAATGACATAAACACTTTGAATCGCATGGTATGAATTAATATAGGTTAAATGAGATCAATTTTTGGGAAAAAATGACGTATTTACCCTTGAACATGTCATAAACACTAGAAATACATCGATTTTCGTCAATCTCGATCAAATGGGTTAGGATCTCGGTATAAAACGACTTAAACACTTCGAATAGGGCGATGTGAGTCAATGTAGGTCAAATGGGATTAATTTTGTATGGAAAATGACGTATTTACCTATGAACATTCATAAACACTTTTAATAAATCGATTTGAGTCAAACTCGGTCGAATGGGAGAGGTTCTCGAAATAAAAAGACTTAAACAATTTGAATTGGACGATATGAGTCAATGTAGGTCAAATGTGATTAATTTTGGGTAGAAAATGACGTATTTACCCTTGAACATGTCATAATTACTTGAAATACATCGATTTGAGTCAAACTCGATCGAATGGGAGAGGTACTCGGTTTAAAATGACTTAAACACTTCGAATGTGGATGATATGAGTCAATGTAAGTCAAATAGGAGTAGTTTTGCGTAGAAAATGACATATTTACCCTTGAACGTGTCATAAACACTTGAAATACATCGATTTGAGTCAAACTCGGTCTAATAGGAAAGGTTCTTGGTATAAAATGACTTAAACACTTCGAATTGGACGATATGAGTCAATGTAGGTCAAATGGGATTACTTTTGGGTAGAAAATGACGTATTTACCCTTTAACATGTCAAATACACTTGGAATACATCGATTTGAGTCAAACTCGATCGAATTGGAGAGATTCTATTTATAAACTGACCTAAACACTTTTAATCGGACGATTTGAGTCAAACTCGATCGAATTGGAGAGATTTTATTTATAAACTGACCTAAACACTTTTAATCGGACGATTTCAGTCAAACTCGATCGAATTGGAGAGATTCTATTTACCCTTGAACATGTCATAAACTCTTGAAATACATCGATTTGAGTCAAACTCGGTCAAAAAGTAGAGGTTACGGGTATAAAATGACATAAACACTTTGAATCGCATGGTGTGAATTAATATAGGTTAAATGAGATCAACTTTTGGGAAAAAATGACGTATTTACCCTTGAACATGTCATAAACACTTGAAATACATCGATTTTAGTCAATCTCGATAAAATAGGTGAGGATCTCGGTATAAAACGACTTAAACACTTCGAATAGGGCGATGTGAGTCAATGTAGGTCAAATGGGATTAATTTTGGATGGAAAATGACGTATTTACCTATGAACATTCATAAACACTTTTAATAAATCGATTTGAGTCAAACTCGGTCGATCGGGAGAGGTTCTCGAAATAAAATGCTTAAACAATTTGAATTGGACGATATGAGTCAATGTAGGTCAAATGGGATTAATTTTGGGTAGAAAATGACGTATTTACCCTTGAACATGTCATAATTACTTGAAATACATCGATTTGAGTCAAACTCGATCGAATGGGAGAGGTACTCGGTTTAAAATGACTTAAACACTTCGAATGGGATGATATGAGTCAATGTAAGTCAAATAGGAGTAGTTTTGCGTAGAAAATGACATATTTACCCTTGAACGTGTCATAAACACTTGAAATACATCGATTTGAGTCAAACTCGGTCTAATAGGAAAGGTTCTTGGTATAAAATGACTTAAACACTTCGAATTGGACGATATGAGTCAATGTAGGTCAAATGGGATTAGTTTTTGGTAGAAAATGACGTATTTACCCTTTAACATGTCAAATACACTTGGAATACATCGATTTGAGTCAAACTCGATCGAATTGGAGAGATTCTATTTATAAACTGACCTAAACACTTTTAATCGGACGATTTGAGTCAAACTCGATCGAATTGGAGAGATTTTATTTATAAACTGACCTAAACACTTTTAATCGGACGATTTGAGTTAAACTCGATCGAATTGGAGAGATTCTATTTACCCTTGAACATGTCATAAACACTTGAAATACATCGATTTGAGTCAAACTCGGTCAAAAAGTAGAGGTTACGGGTATAAAATGACATAAACACTTTGAATCGCATGGTATGAATTAATATAGGTTAAATGAGATCAATTTTTGGGAAAAAATGACGTATTTACCCTTGAACATGTCATAAACACTTGAAATACATCGATTTTAGTCAATCTCGATAAAATAGGTGAGGATCTCGGTATAAAACGACTTAAACACTTCGAATAGGGCGATGTGAGTCAATGTAGGTCAAATGGGATTAATTTTGTATGGAAAATGACGTATTTACCTATGAACATTCATAAACACTTTTAATAAATCGATTTGAGTCAAACTCGGTCGAATGGGAGAGGTTCTCGAAATAAAAAGACTTAAACAATTTGAATTGGACGATATGAGTCAATGTAGGTCAAATGGGATTAATTTTGGGTAGAAAATGACGTATTTACCCTTGAACATGTCATAATTACTTGAAATACATCGATTTGAGTCAAACTCGATCGAATGGGAGAGGTACTCGGTTTAAAATGACTTAAACACTTCGAATGTGGATGATATGAGTCAATGTAAGTCAAATAGGAGTAGTTTTGCGTAGAAAATGACATATTTACCCTTGAACGTGTCATAAACACTTGAAATACATCGATTTGAGTCAAACTCGGTCTAATAGGAAAGGTTCTTGGTATAAAATGACTTAAACACTTCGAATTGGACGATATGAGTCAATGTAGGTCAAATGGGATTACTTTTGGGTAGAAAATGACGTATTTACCCTTTAACATGTCAAATACACTTGGAATACATCGATTTGAGTCAAACTCGATCGAATTGGAGAGATTCTATTTATAAACTGACCTAAACACTTTTAATCGGACGATTTGAGTCAAACTCGATCGAATTGGAGAGATTTTATTTATAAACTGACCTAAACACTTTTAATCGGACGATTTCAGTCAAACTCGATCGAATTGGAGAGATTCTATTTACCCTTGAACATGTCATAAACTCTTGAAATACATCGATTTGAGTCAAACTCGGTCAAAAAGTAGAGGTTACGGGTATAAAATGACATAAACACTTTGAATCGCATGGTGTGAATTAATATAGGTTAAATGAGATCAACTTTTGGGAAAAAATGACGTATTTACCCTTGAACATGTCATAAACACTTGAAATACATCGATTTTAGTCAATCTCGATAAAATAGGTGAGGATCTCGGTATAAAACGACTTAAACACTTCGAATAGGGCGATGTGAGTCAATGTAGGTCAAATGGGATTAATTTTGGATGGAAAATGACGTATTTACCTATGAACATTCATAAACACTTTTAATAAATCGATTTGAGTCAAACTCGGTCGATCGGGAGAGGTTCTCGAAATAAAATGCTTAAACAATTTGAATTGGACGATATGAGTCAATGTAGGTCAAATGGGATTAATTTTGGGTAGAAAATGACGTATTTACCCTTGAACATGTCATAATTACTTGAAATACATCGATTTGAGTCAAACTCGATCGAATGGGAGAGGTACTCGGTTTAAAATGACTTAAACACTTCGAATGGGATGATATGAGTCAATGTAAGTCAAATAGGAGTAGTTTTGCGTAGAAAATGACATATTTACCCTTGAACGTGTCATAAACACTTGAAATACATCGATTTGAGTCAAACTCGGTCTAATAGGAAAGGTTCTTGGTATAAAATGACTTAAACACTTCGAATTGGACGATATGAGTCAATGTAGGTCAAATGGGATTAGTTTTTGGTAGAAAATGACGTATTTACCCTTTAACATGTCAAATACACTTGGAATACATCGATTTGAGTCAAACTCGATCGAATTGGAGAGATTCTATTTATAAACTGACCTAAACACTTTTAATCGGACGATTTGAGTCAAACTCGATCGAATTGGAGAGATTTTATTTATAAACTGACCTAAACACTTTTAATCGGACGATTTGAGTTAAACTCGATCGAATTGGAGAGATTCTATTTACCCTTGAACATGTCATAAACACTTGAAATACATCGATTTGAGTCAAACTCGGTCAAAAAGTAGAGGTTACGGGTATAAAATGACATAAACACTTTGAATCGCATGGTATGAATTAATATAGGTTAAATGAGATCAATTTTTGGGAAAAAATGACGTATTTACCCTTGAACATGTCATAAACACTTGAAATACATCGATTTTAGTCAATCTCGATAAAATAGGTGAGGATCTCGGTATAAAACGACTTAAACACTTCGAATAGGGCGATGTGAGTCAATGTAGGTCAAATGGGATTAATTTTGTATGGAAAATGACGTATTTACCTATGAACATTCATAAACACTTTTAATAAATCGATTTGAGTCAAACTCGGTCGAATGGGAGAGGTTCTCGAAATAAAAAGACTTAAACAATTTGAATTGGACGATATGAGTCAATGTAGGTCAAATGTGATTAATTTTGGGTAGAAAATGACGTATTTAACCTTGAACAAGTCATAAACACTTGAAATACATCGATTTGAGTCAAACTCGGTCAAAAAGTAGAGGTTATGGGTATAAAATGACATAAACACTTTGAATCGCATGGTATGAATTAATATAGGTTAAATGAGATCAATTTTTGGGAAAAAATGACGTATTTACCCTTGAACATGTCATAAACACTAGAAATACATCGATTTTCGTCAATCTCGATCAAATGGGTTAGGATCTCGGTATAAAATGACTTAAACACTTCGAATAGGGCGATGTGCGTCAATGTAGGTCAAATGGGATTAATTTTGTATGGAAAATGACGTATTTACCTATGAACATTCATAAACACTTTTAATAAATCGATTTGAGTCAAACTCGGTCGAATGGGAGAGGTTCTCGAAATAAAAAGACTTAAACAATTTGAATTGGACGATATGAGTCAATGTAGGTCAAATGTGATTAATTTTGGGTAGAAAATGACGTATTTACCCTTGAACATGTCATAATTACTTGAAATACATCGATTTGAGTCAAACTCGATCGAATGGGAGAGGTACTCGGTTTAAAATGACTTAAACACTTCGAATGGGATGATATGAGTCAATGTAAGTCAAATAGGAGTAGTTTTGCGTAGAAAATGACATATTTACCCTTGAACGTGTCATAAACACTTGAAATACATCGATTTGAGTCAAACTCGGTCTAATAGGAAAGGTTCTTGGTATAAAATGACTTAAACACTTCGAATTGGACGATATGAGTCAATGTAGGTCAAATGGGATTAGTTTTTGGTAGAAAATGACGTATTTACCCTTTAACATGTCAAATACACTTGGAATACATCGATTTGAGTCAAACTCGATCGAATTGGAGAGATTCTATTTATAAACTGACCTAAACACTTTTAATCGGACGATTTGAGTCAAACTCGATCGAATTGGAGAGATTTTATTTATAAACTGACCTAAACACTTTTAATCGGACGATTTGAGTCAAACTCGATCGAATTGGAGAGATTCTATTTACCCTTGAACATGTCATAAACTCTTGAAATACATCGATTTGAGTCAAACTCGGTCAAAAAGTAGAGGTTACGGGTATAAAATGACATAAACACTTTGAATCGCATGGTGTGAATTAATATAGGTTAAATGAGATCAACCTTTGGGAAAAAATGACGTATTTACCCTTGAACATGTCATAAACACTTGAAATACATCGATTTTAGTCAATCTCGATAAAATAGGTGAGGATCTCGGTATAAAACGACTTAAACACTTCGAATAGGGCGATGTGAGTCAATGTAGGTCAAATGGGATTAATTTTGTATGGAAAATGACGTATTTACCTATGAACATTCATAAACACTTTTAATAAATCGATTTGAGTCAAACTCGGTCGAATGGGAGAGGTTCTCGAAATAAAAAGACTTAAACAATTTGAATTGGTCGATATGAGTCAATGTAGGTCAAATGTGATTAATTTTGGGTAGAAAATGACGTATTTACCCTTGAACATGTCATAATTACTTGAAATACATCGATTTGAGTCAAACTCGATCGAATGGGAGAGGTACTCGGTTTAAAATGACTTAAACACTTCGAATGGGATGATATGAGTCAATGTAAGTCAAATAGGAGTAGTTTTGCGTAGAAAATGACATATTTACCCTTGAACGTGTCATAAACACTTGAAATACATCGATTTGAGTCAAACTCGGTCTAATAGGAAAGGTTCTTGGTATAAAATGACTTAAACACTTCGAATTGGACGATATGAGTCAATGTAGGTCAAATGGGATTAGTTTTTGGTAGAAAATGACGTATTTACCCTTTAACATGTCAAATACACTTGGAATACATCGATTTGAGTCAAACTCGATCGAATTGGAGAGATTCTATTTATAAACTGACCTAAACACTTTTAATCGGACGATTTGAGTCAAACTCGATCGAATTGGAGAGATTTTATTTATAAACTGACCTAAACACTTTTAATCGGACGATTTGAGTCAAACTCGATCGAATTGGAGAGATTCTATTTACCCTTGAACATGTCATAAACTCTTGAAATACATCGATTTGAGTCAAACTCGGTCAAAAAGTAGAGGTTACGGGTATAAAATGACATAAACACTTTGAATCGCATGGTGTGAATTAATATAGGTTAAATGAGATCAACTTTTGGGAAAAAATGACGTATTTACCCTTGAACATGTCATAAACACTTGAAATACATCGATTTTAGTCAATCTCGATAAAATAGGTGAGGATCTCGGTATAAAACGACTTAAACACTTCGAATAGGGCGATGTGAGTCAATGTAGGTCAAATGGGATTAATTTTGTATGGAAAATGACGTATTTACCTATGAACATTCATAAACACTTTTAATAAATCGATTTGAGTCAAACTCGGTCGAATGGGAGAGGTTCTCGAAATAAAAAGACTTAAACAATTTGAATTGGACGATATGAGTCAATGTAGGTCAAATGTGATTAATATTGGGTAGAAAATGACGTATTTACCCTTGAACATGTCATAATTACTTGAAATACATCGATTTGAGTCAAACTCGATCGAATGGGAGAGGTACTCGGTTTAAAATGACTTAAACACTTCGAATGGGATGATATGAGTCAATGTAAGTCAAACAGGAGTAGTTTTGCGTAGAAAATGACATATTTACCCTTGAACGTGTCATAAACACTTGAAATACATCGATTTGAGTCAAACTCGGTCTAATAGGAAAGGTTCTTGGTATAAAATGACTTAAACACTTCGAATTAGACGATATGAGTCAATGTAGGTCAAATGGGATTACTTTTGGGTAGAAAATGACGTATTTACCCTTTAACATGTCAAATACACTTGGAATACATCGATTTGAGTCAAACTCGATCGAATTGGAGAGATTCTATTTATAAACTGACCAAACACTTTTAATCGGACGATTTGAGTCAAACTCGATCGAATTGGAGAGATTTTATTTATAAACTGACCTAAACACTTTTAATCGGACGATTTGAGTCAAACTCGATCGAATTGGAGAGATTCTATTTACCCTTGTACATGTCATAAACACTTGAAATACATCGATTTGAGTCAAACTCGGTCAAAAAGTAGAGGTTACGGGTATAAAATGACATAAACACTTTGAATCGCATGGTATGAATTAATATAGGTTAAATGAGATCAATTTTTGGGAAAAAATGACGTATTTACCCTTGAACATGTCATAAACACTAGAAATACATCGATTTTCGTCAATCTCGATCAAATGGGTTAGGATCTCGGTATAAAATGACTTAAACACTTCGAATAGGGCGATGTGAGTCAATGTAGGTCAAATGGGATTAATTTTGTATGGAAAATGACGTATTTACCTATGAACATTCATAAACACTTTTAATAAATCGATTTGAGTCAAACTCGGTCGAATGGGAGAGGTTCTCGAAAAAAAAAGACTTAAACAATTTGAATTGGACGATATGAGTCAATGTAGGTCAAATGGGATTAATTTTGGGTAGAAAATGACGTATTTACCCTTGAACATGTCATAATTACTTGAAATACATCGATTTGAGTCAAACTCGATCGAATGGGAGAGGTACTCGGTTTAAAATGACTTAAACACTTCGAATGGGATGATATGAGTCAATGTAAGTCAAATAGGAGTAGTTTTGCGTAGAAAATGACATATTTACCCTTGAACGTGTCATAAACACTTGAAATACATCGATTTGAGTCAAACTCGGTCTAATAGGAAAGGTTCTTGGTATAAAATGACTTAAACACTTCGAATTGGACGATATGAGTCAATGTAGGTCAAATGGGATTACTTTTGGGTAGAAAATGACGTATTTACCCTTTAACATGTCAAATACACTTGGAATACATCGATTTGAGTCAAACTCAATCGAATTGGAGAGATTCTATTTATAAACTGACCTAAACACTTTTAATCGGACGATTTGAGTCAAACTCGATCGAATTGGAGAGATTTTATTTATAAACTGACCTAAACACTTTTAATCGAACGATTTGAGTCAAACTCGATCGAATTGGAGAGATTCTATTTACCCTTGAACATGTCATAAACTCTTGAAATACATCGATTTGAGTCAAACTCGGTCAAAAAGTAGAGGTTACGGGTATAAAATGACATAAACACTTTGAATCGCATGGTGTGAATTAATATAGGTTAAATGAGATCAACTTTTGGGAAAAAATGACGTATTTACCCTTGAACATGTCATAAACACTTGAAATACATCGATTTTAGTCAATCTCGATAAAATAGGTGAGGATCTCGGTATAAAACGACTTAAACACTTCGAATAGGGCGATGTGAGTCAATGTAGGTCAAATGGGATTAATTTTGGATGGAAAATGACGTATTTAACTATGAACATTCATAAACACTTTTAATAAATCGATTTGAGTCAAACTCGGTCGAATGGGAGAGGTTCTCGAAATAAAATGCTTAAACAATTTGAATTGGACGATATGAGTCAATGTAGGTCAAATGGGATTAATTTTGGGTAGAAAATGACGTATTTACCCTTGAACATGTCATAATTACTTGAAATACATCGATTTGAGTCAAACTCGATCGAATGGGAGAGGTACTCGGTTTAAAATGACTTAAACACTTCGAATGGGATGATATGAGTCAATGTAAGTCAAATAGGAGTAGTTTTGCGTAGAAAATGACATATTTACCCTTGAACGTGTCATAAACACTTGAAATACATCGATTTGAGTCAAACTCGGTCTAATAGGAAAGGTTCTTGGTATAAAATGACTTAAACACTTCGAATTGGACGATATGAGTCAATGTAGGTCAAATGGGATTAGTTTTTGGTAGAAAATGACGTATTTACCCTTTAACATGTCAAATACACTTGGAATACATCGATTTGAGTCAAACTCGATCGAATTGGAGAGATTCTATTTATAAACTAACCTAAACACTTTTAATCGGACGATTCGAGTCAAACTCGATCGAATTGGAGAGATTTTATTTATAAACTGACCTAAACACTTTTAATCGGACGATTTGAGTCAAACTCGATCGAATTGGAGAGATTCTATTTACCCTTGAACATGTCATAAACTCTTGAAATACATCGATTTGAGTCAAACTCGGTCAAAAGTAGAGGTTACGGGTATAAAATGACATAAACACTTTGAATCGCATGGTGTGAATTAATATAGGTTAAATGAGATCAACTTTATGGAAAAAATGACGTATTTACCCTTGAACATGTCATAAACACTTGAAATACATCGATTTTAGTCAATCTCGATAAAATAGGTGAGGATCTCGGTATAAAACGACTTAAACACTTTGAATAGGACGATGTGAGTCAATGTAGGTCAAATGGGATTATCTTTGGGTAGAAAATGACGTATTTACCCATGAACATTCATAAACACTTTTAATAAATCGATTTGAGTCAAACTCGGTCGAATGGGAGAGGTTCTCGATATAAAATGACTTAAACAATTCGAATTGGACGATATGAGTCAATATAGATAAAATAGGATTAATTTTGGGTAGAAAATGACGTATTTACCCTTGAACATGTCATAATTACTCGAAATACATCGATTTGAGTCAAACTCGATCGAATGGGAGAGGTTCTCAGTTTAAAATAACTTAAACACTTCGAATGGGACGATATGAGTCAATGTAGGTCAAATAGGAGTAGTTTTGGGTAGAAAATGACAAATTTACCCTTGACCGTGTCATAAACACTTGAAATACATCGATTTGAGTCAAACTCGATCGAATGGGAGAGGTTCTCGGTTTAAAATGACTTAAACACTTCAAATGGGACGATATGAGTCAATGTAGGTCAAATAGGAGTAGTTTTTGGTAGAAAATGACATATTTACCCTTGAATGTGTCATAAACACTTGAAATACATCGATTTGAGTCAAATTCAGTCAAACGAAAGGGATCCTATTTAAAAAATGACCTAAACACTTGGAATTGGACGATATGAGTCAATATTGGTCAAATAGGATCACTTTTGGGTAGAAAATGACGTATTTAACCTTGAACAAGTCATAAACACTTGAAATACATCGATTTGAGTCAAACTCGGTCAAAAAGTAGAGGTTATGGGTATAAAATGACATAAACACTTTGAATCGCATGATATGAATTAATATAGGTTAAATGAGATCAATTTTTGGGAAAAAATGACGTATTTACCCTTGAACATGTCATAAACACTAGAAATACATCGATTTTCGTCAATCTCGATCAAATGGGTTAGGATCTCGGTATAAAATGACTTAAACACTTCGAATAGGGCGATGTGAGTCAATGTAGGTCAAATGGGATTAATTTTGTATGGAAAATGACGTATTTACCTATGAACATTCATAAACACTTTTAATAAATCGATTTGAGTCAAACTCGGTCGAATGGGAGAGGTTCTCGAAATAAAAAGACTTAAACAATTTGAATTGGACGATATGAGTCAGTGTAGGTCAAATGGGATTAATTTTGGGTAGAAAATGACGTATTTACCCTTGAACATGTCATAATTACTTGAAATACATCGATTTGAGTCAAACTCGATCGAATGGGAGAGGTACTCGGTTTAAAATGACTTAAACACTTCGAATGGGATGATATGAGTCAATGTAACTCAAATAGGAGTAGTTTTGCGTAGAAAATGACATATTTACCCTTGAACGTGTCATAAACACTTGAAATACATCGATTTGAGTCAAACTCGGTCTAATAGGAAAGGTTCTTGGTATAAAATGACTTAAACACTTCGAATTGGACGATATGAGTCAATGTAGGTCAAATGGGATTAGTTTTTGGTAGAAAATGACGTATTTACCCTTTAACATGTCAAATACACTTGGAATACATCGATTTGAGTCAAACTCGATCGAATTGGAGATATTCTATTTATAAACTGACCTAAACACTTTTAATGGGACGATTTAAGTCAAACTCGATCGAATTGGAGAGATTTTATTTATAAACTGACCTAAACACTTTTAATCGGACGATTTGAGTCAAACTCGATCGAATTGGAGAGATTCTATTTACCCTTGAACATGTCATAAACTCTTGAAATACATCGATTTGAGTCAAACTCGGTCAAAAAGTAGAGGTTACGGGTATAAAATGACATAAACACTTTGAATCGCATGGTGTGAATTAATATAGGTTAAATGAGATCAATTTTTGGGAAAAAATGACGTATTTACCCTTGAACATGTCATAAACACTAGAAATACATCGATTTTCGTCAATCTCGATCAAATGGGTTAGGCACTCGGTATAAAATGACTTAAACACTTCGAATAGGGCGATGTGAGTCAATATAGATAAAATAGGATTAATTTTGGGTAGAAAATGACGTATTTACCCTTGAACATGTCATAATTACTTGAAATACATCGATTTGAGTCAAACTCGATCGAATGGGAGAGGTACTCGGTTTAAAATGACTTAAACACTTCGAATGGGATGATATGAGTCAATGTAAGTCAAATAGGAGTAGTTTTGCGTAGAAAATGACATATTTACCCTTGAACGTGTCATAAACACTTGAAATACATCGATTTGAGTCAAACTCGGTCTAATAGGAAAGGTTCTTGGTATAAAATGACTTAAACACTTCAAATTGGACGATATGAGTCAATGTAGGTCAAATGGGATTAGTTTTTGGTAGAAAATGACGTATTTACCCTTTAACATGTCAAATACACTTGGAATACATCGATTTGAGTCAAACTCGATCGAATTTGAGAGATTCTATTTACTAACTGACCTAAACACTTTTAATCGGACGATTTGAGTCAAACTCGATCGAATTGGAGAGATTTTATTTATAAACTGACCTAAACACTTTTAATCGGACGATTTGAGTCAAACTCGATCGAATTGGAGAGATTCTATTTACCCTTGAACATGTCATAAACTCTTGAAATACATCGATTTGAGTCAAACTCGGTCAAAAAGTAGAGGTTACGGGTATAAAATGACATAAACACTTTGAATCGCATGGTGTGAATTAATATAGGTTAAATGAGATCAATTTTTGGGAAAAAATGACGTATTTACCCTTGAACATGTCATAAACACTAGAAATACATCGATTTTCGTCAATCTCGATCAAATGGGTTAGGATCTCGGTATAAAATGACTTAAACACTTCGAATAGGGCGATGTAAGTCAATTTAGGTCAAATGGGATTAATTTTGGGTAGAAAATGACGTATTTACCCTTGAACATGTCATAATTACTTGAAATACATCGATTTGAGTCAAACTCGATCGAATGGGAGAGGTACTCGGTTTAAAATGACTTAAACACTTCGAATGGGATGATATGAGTCAATGTAAGTCAAATAGGAGTAGTTTTGCGTAGAAAATGACATATTTACCCTTGAACGTGTCATAAACACTTGAAATACATCGATTTGAGTCAAACTCGGTCTAATAGGAAAGGTTCTTGGTATAAAATGACTTAAACACTTCGAATTGGACGATATGAGTCAATGTAGGTCAAATGGGATTAGTTTTTGGTAGAAAATGACGTATTTACCCTTTAACATGTCAAATACACTTGGAATACATCGATTTGAGTCAAACTCGATCGAATTGGAGAGATTCTATTTACTAACTGACCTAAACACTTTTAATCGGACGATTTGAGTCAAACTCGATCGAATTGGAGAGATTTTATTTATAAACTGACCTAAACACTTTTAATCGGACGATTTGAGTCAAACTCGATCGAATTGGAGAGATTCTATTTACCCTTGAACATGTCATAAACTCTTGAAATACATCGATTTGAGTCAAACTCGGTCAAAAAGTAGAGGTTACGGGTATAAAATGACATAAACACTTTGAATCGCATGGTGTGAATTAATATAGGTTAAATGAGATCAATTTTTGGGAAAAAATGACGTATTTACCCTTGAACATGTCATAAACACTAGAAATACATCGATTTTCGTCAATCTCGATCAAATGGGTTAGGATCTCGGTATAAAATGACTTAAACACTTCGAATAGGGCGATGTGAGTCAATGTAGGTCAAATGGGATTAATTTTGGATGGAAAATGACGTATTTACCCTTGAACATGTCATAATTACTTGAAATACATCGATATGAGTCAAACTCGATCGAATGGGAGAGGTACTCGGTTTAAAATGACTTAAACACTTCGAATGGGATGATATGAGTCAATGTAAGTCAAATAGGAGTAGTTTTGCGTAGAAAATGACATATTTACCCTTGAACGTGTCATAAACACTTGAAATACATCGATTTGAGTCAAACTCGGTCTAATAGGAAAGGTTCTTGGTATAAAATGACTTAAACACTTCGAATTGGACGATATGAGTCAATGTAGGTCAAATGGGATTAGTTTTTGGTAGAAAATGACGTATTTACCCTTTAACATGTCAAATACACTTGGAATACATCGATTTGAGTCAAACTCGATCGAATTGGAGAGATTCTATTTACTAACTGACCTAAACACTTTTAATCGGACGATTTGAGTCAAACTCGATCGAATTGGAGAGATTTTATTTATAAACTGACCTAAACACTTTTAATCGGACGATTTGAGTTAAACTCGATCGAATTGGAGAGATTCTATTTACCCTTGAACATGTCATAAACTCTTGAAATACATCGATTTGAGTCAAACTCGGTCAAAAAGTAGAGGTTACGAGTATAAAATGACATAAACACTTTGAATCGCATGGTGTGAATTAATATAGGTTAAATGAGATCAATTTTTGGGAAAAAATGACGTATTTACCCTTGAACATGTCATAAACACTAGAAATACATCGATTTTCATCAATCTCGATCAAATGGGTTAGGATCTCGGTATAAAATGACTTAAACACTTCGAATACGGCGATGTGAGTCAATGTAGGTCAAATGGGATTAATTTTGGATGGAAAATGACGTATTTACCTATGAACATTCATAAACACTTTTAATAAATCGATTTGAGTCAAACTCGGTCGAATGAGAGAGGTTCTCGAAATAAAATGCTTAAACAATTTGAATTGGACGATATGAGTCAATGTAGGTCAAATGGGATTAATTTTGGGTAGAAAATGACGTATTTACCCTTGAACATGTCATAATTACTTGAAATACATCGATTTGAGTCAAACTCGATCGTATGGGAGAGGTACTCGGTTTAAAATGACTTAAACACTTCGAATGGGATGATATGAGTCAATGTAAGTCAAATAGGAGTAGTTTTGCGTAGAAAATGACATATTTACCCTTGAACGTGTCATAAACACTTGAAATACATCGATTTGAGTCAAACTCGGTCTAATAGGAAAGGTTCTTGGTATAAAATGACTTAAACACTTCGAATTGGACGATATGAGTCAATGTAGGTCAAATGAGATTAGTTTTTGGTAGAAAATGACGTATTTACCCTTTAACATGTCAAATACACTTGGAATACATCGATTTGAGTCAAACTCGATCGAATTGGAGAGATTCTATTTATAAACTAACCTAAACACTTTTAATCGGACGATTTGAGTCAAACTCGATCGAATTGGAGAGATTTTATTTATAAACTGACCTAAACACTTTTAATCGGACGATTTGAGTCAAACTCGATCGAATTGGAGAGATTCTATTTACCCTTGAACACGTCATAAACACTTGAAATACATCGATTTGAGTCAAACTCGGTCAAAAAGTAGAGGTTACGGGTATAAAATGACATAAACACTTTGAATCGCATGGTATGAATTAATATAGGTTAAATGAGATCAATTTTTGGGAAAAAATGACGTATTTACCCTTGAACATGTCATAAACACTAGAAATACATCGATTTTCGTCAATCTCGATCAAATGGGTTAGGATCTCGGTATAAAATGACTTAAACACTTCGAATAGGGCGATGTGAGTCAATGTAGGTCAAATGGGATTAATTTTGGATGGAAAATGACGTATTTACCTATGAACATTCATAAACACTTTTAATAAATCGATTTGAGTCAAACTCGGTCGAATGGGAGAGGTTCTCGACATAAAATGCTTAAACAATTTGAATTGGACGATATGAGTCAATGTAGGTCAAATGGGATTAATTTTGGGTAGAAAATGACGTATTTACCCTTGAACATGTCATAATTACTTGAAATACATCGATTTGAGTCAAACTCGATCGAATGGGAGAGGTACTCGGTTTAAAATGACTTAAACACTTCGAATGGGATGATATGAGTCAATGTAAGTCAAATAGGAGTAGTTTTTCGTAGAAAATGACATATTTACCCTTGAACGTGTCATAAACACTTGAAATACATCGATTTGAGTCAAACTCGGTCTAATAGGAAAGGTTCTTGGTATAAAATGACTTAAACACTTCGAATTGGACGATATGAGTCAATGTAGGTCAAATGGGATTAGTTTTTGGTAGAAAATGACGTATTTACCCTTTAACATGTTAAATACACTTGGAATACATCGATTTGAGTCAAACTCGATCGAATTGGAGAGATTCTATTTATAAACTGACCTAAAC
This sequence comes from Dysphania ambrosioides, assembly GCA_026401315.1. Taxonomy (NCBI): domain Eukaryota; kingdom Viridiplantae; phylum Streptophyta; class Magnoliopsida; order Caryophyllales; family Amaranthaceae; genus Dysphania; species Dysphania ambrosioides. The sequence goes on from CM048662.1 coordinate 11,502,706, forward strand.
ACTTTTAATCGGACGATTTGAGTCAAACTCGATCGAATTGGAGAGATTTTATTTATAAACTGACCTAAACACTTTTAATCGGACGATTTGAGTCAAACTCGATCGAATTGGAGAGATTCTATTTACCCTTGAACATGTCATAAACTCTTGAAATACATCGATTTGAGTAAAACTCGGTCAAAAAGTAGAGGTTACGGGTATAAAATGACATAAACACTTTGAATCGCATGGTGTGAATTAATATAGGTTAAATGAGATCAACTTTTGGGAAAAAATGACGTATTTACCCTTGAACATGTCATAAACACTTGAAATACATCGATTTTAGTCAATCTCGATAAAATAGGTGAGGATCTCGGTATAAAACGACTTAACCACTTTGAATAGGACGATGTGAGTCAATGTAGGTCAAATGGGATTATCTTTGGGTAGAAAATGACGTATTTACCCATGAACATTCATAAACACTTTTAATAAATCGATTTGAGTCAAACTCGGTCGAATGGGAGAGGTTCTCGATATAAAATGACTTAAACAATTCGAATTGGACGATATGAGTCAATATAGACAAAATAGGATTAATTTTGGGTAGAAAATGACGTATTTACCCTTGAACATGTCATAATTACTCGAAATACATCGATTTGAGTCAAACTCGATCGAATGGGAAAGGTTCTCAGTTTAAAATAACTTAAACACTTCGAATGGGACGATATGAGTCAATGTAGGTCAAATAGGAGTAGTTTTTGGTGGAAAATGACATATTTATCCTTGAATGGTTCATAAACACTTGAAATACATCAATTTGAGTCAAACTCGGTCTAATAGGAAAGGTTCTTGGTATAAAATGACTTAAACACTTCGAATTGGACGATATGAGTCAATGTAGGTCAAATGGGATTAGTTTTTGGTAGAAAATGACGTATTTACCCTTTAACATGTCAAATACACTTGGAATACATCGATTTGAGTCAAACTCGATCGAATTGGAGAGATTCTATTTATAAACTGACCTAAACACTTTTAATCGGACGATTTGAGTCAAACTCGATCGAATTGGAGAGATTTTATTTATAAACTGACCTAAACACTTTTAATCGGACGATTTGAGTCAAACTCGATCGAATTGGAGAGATTCTATTTACCCTTGAACATGTCATAAACTCTTGAAATACATCGATTTGAGTAAAACTCGGTCAAAAAGTAGAGGTTACGGGTATAAAATGACATAAACACTTTGAATCGCATGGTGTGAATTAATATAGGTTAAATGAGATCAACTTTTGGGAAAAAATGACGTATTTACCCTTGAACATGTCATAAACACTTGAAATACATCGATTTTAGTCAATCTCGATAAAATAGGTGAGGATCTCGGTATAAAACGACTTAAACACTTCGAATAGGGCGATGTGAGTCAATGTAGGTCAAATGGGATTAATTTTGGATGGAAAATGACGTATTTACCTATGAACATTCATAAACACTTTTAATAAATCGATTTGAGTCAAACTCGGTCGAATGGGAGAGGTTCTCGAAATAAAATGCTTAAACAATTTGAATTGGACGATATGAGTCAATGTAGGTCAAATGGGATTAATTTTGGGTAGAAAATGACGTATTTACCCTTGAACATGTCATAATTACTTGAAATACATCGATTTTAGTCAAACTCGATCGAATAGGAGAGGTACTCGGTTTAAAATGACTTAAACACTTCGAATGGGATGATATGAGTCAATGTAAGTCAAATAGGAGTAGTTTTGCGTAGAAAATGACATATTTACCCTTGAACGTGTCATAAACACTTGAAATACATCGATTTGAGTCAAACTCGGTCTAATAGGAAAGGTTCTTGGTATAAAATGACTTAAACACTTCGAATTGGACGATATGAGTCAATGTAGGTCAAATGGGATTAGTTTTTGGTAGAAAATGACGTATTTACCCTTTAACATGTCAAATACACTTGGAATACATCGATTTGAGTCAAACTCGATCGAATTGGAGAGATTCTATTTATAAACTGACCTAAACACTTTTAATCGGACGATTTGAGTCAAACTCGATCGAATTGGAGAGATTTTATTTATAAACTGACCTAAACACTTTTAATCGGACGATTTGAGTCAAACTCGATCGAATTGGAGAGATTCTATTTACCCTTGAACATGTCATAAACTCTTGAAATACATCGATTTGAGTCAAACTCGGTCAAAAAGTAGAGGTTACGGGTATAAAATGACATAAACACTTTGAATCGCATGGTGTGAATTAATATAGGTTAAATGAGATCAACTTTTGGGAAAAAATGACGTATTTACCCTTGAACATGTCATAAACACTAGAAATACATTGATTTTCGTCAATCTCGATCAAATGGGTTAGGATCTCGGTATAAAATGACTTAAACACTTCGAATAGGGCGATGTGAGTCAATGTAGGTCAAATGGGATTAATTTTGTATGGAAAATGACGTATTTACCTATGAACATTCATAAACACTTTTAATAAATCGATTTGAGTCAAACTCGGTCGAATGGGAGAGGTTCTCGAAATAAAAAGACTTAAACAATTTGAATTGGACGATATGAGTCAATGTAGGTCAAATGTGATTAATTTTGGGTAGAAAATGACGTATTTAACCTTGAACAAGTCATAAACACTTGAAATACATCGATTTGAGTCAAACTCGGTCAAAAAGTAGAGGTTATGGGTATAAAATGACATAAACACTTTGAATCGCATGGTATGAATTAATATAGGTTAAATGAGATCAATTTTTGGGAAAAAATGACGTATTTACCCTTGAACATGTCATAAACACTAGAAATACATCGATTTTCGTCAATCTCGATCAAATGGGTTAGGATCTCGGTATAAAATGACTTAAACACTTCGAATAGGGCGATGTGCGTCAATGTAGGTCAAATGGGATTAATTTTGTATGGAAAATGACGTATTTACCTATGAACATTCATAAACACTTTTAATAAATCGATTTGAGTCAAACTCGGTCGAATGGGAGAGGTTCTCGAAATAAAAAGACTTAAACAATTTGAATTGGACGATATGAGTCAATGTAGGTCAAATGTGATTAATTTTGGGTAGAAAATGACGTATTTACCCTTGAACATGTCATAATTACTTGAAATACATCGATTTGAGTCAAACTCGATCGAATGGGAGAGGTACTCGGTTTAAAATGACTTAAACACTTCGAATGGGATGATATGAGTCAATGTAAGTCAAATAGGAGTAGTTTTGCGTAGAAAATGACATATTTACCCTTGAACGTGTCATAAACACTTGAAATACATCGATTTGAGTCAAACTCGGTCTAATAGGAAAGGTTCTTGGTATAAAATGACTTAAACACTTCGAATTGGACGATATGAGTCAATGTAGGTCAAATGGGATTAGTTTTTGGTAGAAAATGACGTATTTACCCTTTAACATGGCAAATACACTTGGAATACATCGATTTGAGTCAAACTCGATCGAATTGGAGAGATTCTATTTATAAACTGACCTAAACACTTTTAATCGGACGATTTGAGTCAAACTCGATCGAATTGGAGAGATTTTATTTATAAACTGACCTAAACACTTTTAATCGGACGATTTGAGTCAAACTCGATCGAATTGGAGAGATTCTATTTACCCTTGAACATGTCATAAACTCTTGAAATACATCGATTTGAGTCAAACTCGGTCAAAAAGTAGAGGTTACGGGTATAAAATGACATAAACACTTTGAATCGCATGGTGTGAATTAATATAGGTTAAATGAGATCAACTTTTGGGAAAAAATGACGTATTTACCCTTGAACATGTCATAAACACTTGAAATACATCGATTTTAGTCAATCTCGATAAAATAGGTGAGGATCTCGGTATAAAACGACTTAACCACTTTGAATAGGACGATGTGAGTCAATGTAGGTCAAATGGGATTATCTTTGGGTAGAAAATGACGTATTTACCCATGAACATTCATAAACACTTTTAATAAATCGATTTGAGTCAAACTCGGTCGAATGGGAGAGGTTCTCGATATAAAATGACTTAAACAATTCGAATTGGACGATATGAGTCAATATAGACAAAATAGGATTAATTTTGGGTAGAAAATGACGTATTTACCCTTGAACATGTCATAATTACTCGAAATACATCGATTTGAGTCAAACTCGATCGAATGGGAGAGGTTCTCAGTTTAAAATAACTTAAACACTTCGAATGGGACGATATGAGTCAATGTAGGTCAAATAGGAGTAGTTTTTGGTGGAAAATGACATATTTATCCTTGAATGGTTCATAAACACTTGAAATACATCAATTTGAGTCAAACTCGGTCAAACGAAAGAGATCCTGTTTATAAAATGAACTAAACACTTGGAATTGGACGATATGAGTTAATATTGGTCAAATAGGATCACTTTTGGGTAGAAAATGATGTATTTAACCTTGAACATGTCATAAACACTTAAAATACATCGATTTGAGTCAAACTCGGTCGAGTGGGAAATGTTCTCAGTATAAAATCACTTAAACACTACGAATTGGATGATATGAGTTAATGTAGGTCAAATGGGATTAATTTTGGGTAGAAAATAACGTAATTACCCTTGAACATGTCATAAACATTTGAAATACATCGATTTGAGTCAAACTCGATCGAACGGGAGAGATTCTGTTTATAAAATGACCAAAAAAATTTTAATTAGACGATATGAGTCAATATAGGTCAAATAGAATCTATTATGGGTAGAAAATGACGTATTTACCCTTGAACATGTCATAAACTCTGCAAATACATCGATTTGAGTCAAACTCGGTCAAAAGGTAGAGGTTACGGGTATAAAATAACATAAACACTTTAAATCGCATGATATGAATTAATATAGGTTAAATGAGATCAATTCTGGGGAAAAAATGACGTATTTACCCTTGAACATGTCATAAACACTAGAAATACATCGATTTTCGTCAATCTCGATCAAATGGGTTAGGATCTCGGTATAAAATGACTTAAACACTTCGAATAGGGCGATGTGAGTCAATGTAGGTCAAATGGGATTAATTTTGGATGGAAAATGACGTATTGACCTATGAACATTCATAAACACTTTTAATAAATCGATTTGAGTCAAACTCGGTCGAATGGGAGAGGTTCTCGAAATAAAATGCATAAACAATTTGAATTGGACGATATGAGTCAATGTAGGTCAAATGGGATTAATTTTGGGTAGAAAATGACGTATTTACCCTTGAACATGTCATAATTACTTGAAATACATCGATTTGAGTCAAACTCGATCGAATGGGAGAGGTACTCGGTTTAAAATGACTTAAACACTTCGAATGGGATGATATGAGTCAATGTAAGTCAAATAGGAGTAGTTTTGCGTAGAAAATGACATATTTACCCTTGAACGTGTCATAAACACTTGAAATACATCGATTTGAGTCAAACTCGGTCTAATAGGAAAGGTTCTTGGTATAAAATGACTTAAACACTTCGAATTGGACGATATGAGTCAATGTAGGTCAAATGGGATTAGTTTTTGGTAGAAAATGACGTATTTACCCTTTAACATGTCAAATACACTTGGAATACATCGATTTGAGTCAAACTCGATCGAATTGGAGAGATTCTATTTATAAACTGACCTAAACACTTTTAATCGGACGACTTGAGTCAAACTCGATCGAATTGGAGAGATTTTATTTATAAACTGACCTAAACACTTTTAATCGGACGATTTGAGTCAAACTCGATCGAATTGGAGAGATTCTATTTACCCTTGAACATGTCATAAACTCTTGAAATACATCGATTTGAGTCAAACTCGGTCAAAAAGTAGAGGTTACGGGTATAAAATGACATAAACACTTTGAATCGCATGGTGTGAATTAATATAGGTTAAATGAGATCAATTTTTGGGAAAAAATGACGTATTTACCCTTGAACATGTCATAAACACTAGAAATACATCGATTTTCGTCAATCTCGATCAAATAGGTGAGGATCTCGGTATAAAACGACTTAAACACTTTGAATAGGACGATGTGAGTCAATGTAGGTCAAATGGGATTATCTTTGGGTAGAAAATGACGTATTTACCCATGAACATTCATAAACACTTTTAATAAATCGATTTGAGTCAAACTCGGTCGAATGGGAGAGGTTCTCGATATAAAATGACTTAAACAATTCGAATTGGACGATATGAGTCAATATAGATAAAATAGGATTAATTTTGGGTAGAAAATGACGTATTTACCCTTGAACATGTCATAATTACTCGAAATACACCGATTTGAGTATAACTCGATCGAATGGGAGAGGTTCTCAGTTTAAAATAACTTAAACACTTCGAATGGGACGATATGAGTCAATGTAGGTCAAATAGGAGTAGTTTTTGGTGGAAAATGACATATTTATCCTTGAATGGTTCATAAACACTTGAAATACATCAATTTGAGTCAAACTCGGTCTAATAGGAAAGGTTCTTGGTATAAAATGACTTAAACACTTCGAATTGGACGATATGAGTCAATGTAGGTCAAATGGGATTAGTTTTTGGTAGAAAATGACGTATTTACCCTTTAACATGTCAAATACACTTGGAATACATCGATTTGAGTCAAACTCGATCGAATTGGAGAGATTCTATTTATAAACTGACCTAAACACTTTTAATCGGACGATTTGAGTCAAACTCGATCGAATTGGAGAGATTTTATTTATAAACTGACCTAAACACTTTTAATCGGACGATTTGAGTCAAACTCGATCGAATTGGAGAGATTCTATTTACCCTTGAACATGTCATATGAAATACATCGATTTGAGTAAAACTCGGTCAAAAAGTAGAGGTTACGGGTATAAAATGACATAAACACTTTGAATCGCATGGTGTGAATTAATATAGGTTAAATGAGATCAACTTTTGGGAAAAAATGACGTATTTACCCTTGAACATGTCATAAACACTTGAAATACATCGATTTTAGTCAATCTCGATAAAATAGGTGAGGATCTCGGTATAAAACGACTTAAACACTTCGAATAGGGCGATGTGAGTCAATGTAGGTCAAATGGGATTAATTTTGGATGGAAAATGACGTATTTACCTATGAACATTCATAAACACTTTTAATAAATCGATTTGAGTCAAACTCGGTCGAATGGGAGAGGTTCTCGAAATAAAATGCTTAAACAATTTGAATTGGACGATATGAGTCAATGTAGGTCAAATGGGATTAATTTTGGGTAAAAAATGACGTATTTACCCTTGAACATGTCATAATTACTTGAAATACATCGATTTTAGTCAAACTCGATCGAATAGGAGAGGTACTCGGTTTAAAATGACTTAAACACTTCGAATGGGATGATATGAGTCAATGTAAGTCAAATAGGAGTAGTTTTGCGTAGAAAATGACATATTTACCCTTGAACGTGTCATAAACACTTGAAATACATCGATTTGAGTCAAACTCGGTCTAATAGGAAAGGTTCTTGGTATAAAATGACTTAAACACTTCGAATTGGACGATATGAGTCAATGTAGGTCAAATGGGATTAGTTTTTGGTAGAAAATGACGTATTTACCCTTTAACATGTCAAATACACTTGGAATACATCGATTTGAGTCAAACTCGATCGAATTGGAGAGATTCTATTTATAAACTGACCTAAACACTTTTAATCGGACGATTTGAGTCAAACTCGATCGAATTGGAGAGATTTTATTTATAAACTGACCTAAACACTTTTAATCGGACGATTTGAGTCAAACTCGATCGAATTGGAGAGATTCTATTTACCCTTGAACATGTCATAAGCTCTTGAAATACATCGATTTGAGTCAAACTCGGTCAAAAAGTAGAGGTTACAGGTATAAAATGACATAAACACTTTGAATCGCATGGTGTGAATTAATATAGGTTAAATGAGATCAACTTTTGGGAAAAAATGACGTATTTACCCTTGAACATGTCATAAACACTAGAAATACATCGATTTTCGTCAATCTCGATCAAATGGGTTAGGATCTCGGTATAAAAGGACTTAAACACTTCGAATAGGGCGATGTGAGTCAATGTAGGTCAAATGGGATTAATTTTGGATGGAAAATGACGTATTGACCTATGAACATTCATAAACACTTTTAATAAATCGATTTGAGTCAAACTCGGTCGAATGGGAGAGGTTCTCGAAATAAGATGCTTAAACAATTTGAATTGGACGATATGAGTCAATGTAGGTCAAATGGGATTAATTTTGGGTAGAAAATGACGTATTTACCCTTGAACATGTCATAATTACTTGAAATACATCGATTTGAGTCAAACTCGATCGAATGGGAGAGGTACTCGGTTTAAAATGACTTAAACACTTCGAATGGGATGATATGAGTCAATGTAAGTCAAATAGGAGTAGTTTTGCGTAGAAAATGACATATTTACCCTTGAACGTGTCATAAACACTTGAAATACATCGATTTGAGTCAAACTCGGTCTAATAGGAAAGGTTCTTGGTATAAAATGACTTAAACACTTCGAATTGGACGATATGAGTCAATGTAGGTCAAATGGGATTAGTTTTTGGTAGAAAATGACGTATTTACCCTTTAACATGTCAAATACACTTGGAATACATCGATTTGAGTCAAACTCGATCGAATTGGAGAGATTCTATTTATAAACTGACCTAAACACTTTTAATCGGACGATTTGAGTCAAACTCGATCGAATTGGAGAGATTTTATTTATAAACTGACCTAAACACTTTTAATCGGACGATTTGAGTCAAACTCGATCGAATTGGAGAGATTCTATTTACCCTTGAACATGTCATAAACTCTTGAAATACATCGATTTGAGTAAAACTCGGTCAAAAAGTAGAGGTTATGGGTATAAAATGACATAAACACTTTGAATCGCATGGTGTGAATTAATATAGGTTAAATGAGATCAACTTTTGGGAAAAAATGACGTATTTACCCTTGAACATGTCATAAACACTTGAAATACATCGATTTTAGTCAATCTCGATAAAATAGGTGAGGATCTCGGTATAAAACGACTTAAACACTTCGAATAGGGCGATGTGAGTCAATGTAGGTCAAATGGGATTAATTTTGGATGGAAAATGACGTATTTACCTATGAACATTCATAAACACTTTTAATAAATCGATTTGAGTCAAACTCGGTCGAATGGGAGAGGTTCTCGAAATAAAATGCTTAAACAATTTGAATTGGACGATATGAGTCAATGTAGGTCAAATGGGATTAATTTTGGGTAAAAAATGACGTATTTACCCTTGAACATGTCATAATTACTTGAAATACATCGATTTTAGTCAAACTCGATCGAATAGGAGAGGTACTCGGTTTAAAATGACTTAAACACTTCGAATGGGATGATATGAGTCAATGTAAGTCAAATAGGAGTAGTTTTGCGTAGAAAATGACATATTTACCCTTGAACGTGTCATAAACACTTGAAATACATCGATTTGAGTCAAACTCGGTCTAATAGGAAAGGTTCTTGGTATAAAATGACTTAAACACTTCGAATTGGACGATATGAGTCAATGTAGGTCAAATGGGATTAGTTTTTGGTAGAAAATGACGTATTTACCCTTTAACATGTCAAATACACTTGGAATACATCGATTTGAGTCAAACTCGATCGAATTGGAGAGATTCTATTTATAAACTGACCTAAACACTTTTAATCGGACGATTTGAGTCAAACTCGATCGAATTGGAGAGATTTTATTTATAAACTGACCTAAACACTTTTAATCGGACGATTTGAGTCAAACTCGATCGAATTGGAGAGATTCTATTTACCCTTGAACATGTCATAAGCTCTTGAAATACATCGATTTGAGTCAAACTCGGTCAAAAAGTAGAGGTTACAGGTATAAAATGACATAAACACTTTGAATCGCATGGTGTGAATTAATATAGGTTAAATGAGATCAACTTTTGGGAAAAAATGACGTATTTACCCTTGAACATGTCATAAACACTAGAAATACATCGATTTTCGTCAATCTCGATCAAATGGGTTAGGATCTCGGTATAAAAGGACTTAAACACTTCGAATAGGGCGATGTGAGTCAATGTAGGTCAAATGGGATTAATTTTGGATGGAAAATGACGTATTGACCTATGAACATTCATAAACACTTTTAATAAATCGATTTGAGTCAAACTCGGTCGAATGGGAGAGGTTCTCGAAATAAGATGCTTAAACAATTTGAATTGGACGATATGAGTCAATGTAGGTCAAATGGGATTAATTTTGGGTAGAAAATGACGTATTTACCCTTGAACATGTCATAATTACTTGAAATACATCGATTTGAGTCAAACTCGATCGAATGGGAGAGGTACTCGGTTTAAAATGACTTAAACACTTCGAATGGGATGATATGAGTCAATGTAAGTCAAATAGGAGTAGTTTTGCGTAGAAAATGACATATTTACCCTTGAACGTGTCATAAACACTTGAAATACATCGATTTGAGTCAAACTCGGTCTAATAGGAAAGGTTCTTGGTATAAAATGACTTAAACACTTCGAATTGGACGATATGAGTCAATGTAGGTCAAATGGGATTAGTTTTTGGTAGAAAATGACGTATTTACCCTTTAACATGTCAAATACACTTGGAATACATCGATTTGAGTCAAACTCGATCGAATTGGAGAGATTCTATTTATAAACTGACCTAAACACTTTTAATCGGACGATTTGAGTCAAACTCGATCGAATTGGAGAGATTTTATTTATAAACTGACCTAAACACTTTTAATCGGACGATTTGAGTCAAACTCGATCGAATTGGAGAGATTCTATTTACCCTTGAACATGTCATAAACTCTTGAAATACATCGATTTGAGTAAAACTCGGTCAAAAAGTAGAGGTTACGGGTATAAAATGACATAAACACTTTGAATCGCATGGTGTGAATTAATATAGGTTAAATGAGATCAACTTTTGGGAAAAAATGACGTATTTACCCTTGAACATGTCATAAACACTTGAAATACATCGATTTTAGTCAATCTCGATAAAATAGGTGAGGATCTCGGTATAAAACGACTTAAACACTTCGAATAGGGCGATGTGAGTCAATGTAGGTCAAATGGGATTAATTTTGGATGGAAAATGACGTATTTACCTATGAACATTCATAAACACTTTTAATAAATCGATTTGAGTCAAACTCGGTCGAATGGGAGAGGTTCTCGAAATAAAATGCTTAAACAATTTGAATTGGACGATATGAGTCAATGTAGGTCAAATGGGATTAATTTTGGGTAAAAAATGACGTATTTACCCTTGAACATGTCATAATTACTTGAAATACATCGATTTTAGTCAAACTCGATCGAATAGGAGAGGTACTCGGTTTAAAATGACTTAAACACTTCGAATGGGATGATATGAGTCAATGTAAGTCAAATAGGAGTAGTTTTGCGTAGAAAATGACATATTTACCCTTGAACGTGTCATAAACACTTGAAATACATCGATTTGAGTCAAACTCGGTCTAATAGGAAAGGTTCTTGGTATAAAATGACTTAAACACTTCGAATTGGACGATATGAGTCAATGTAGGTCAAATGGGATTAGTTTTTGGTAGAAAATGACGTATTTACCCTTTAACATGTCAAATACACTTGGAATACATCGATTTGAGTCAAACTCGATCGAATTGGAGAGATTCTATTTATAAACTGACCTAAACACTTTTAATCGGACGATTTGAGTCAAACTCGATCGAATTGGAGAGATTTTATTTATAAACTGACCTAAACACTTTTAATCGGACGATTTGAGTCAAACTCGATCGAATTGGAGAGATTCTATTTACCCTTGAACATGTCATAAGCTCTTGAAATACATCGATTTGAGTCAAACTCGGTCAAAAAGTAGAGGTTACAGGTATAAAATGACATAAACACTTTGAATCGCATGGTGTGAATTAATATAGGTTAAATGAGATCAACTTTTGGGAAAAAATGACGTATTTACCCTTGAACATGTCATAAACACTAGAAATACATCGATTTTCGTCAATCTCGATCAAATGGGTTAGGATCTCGGTATAAAAGGACTTAAACACTTCGAATAGGGCGATGTGAGTCAATGTAGGTCAAATGGGATTAATTTTGGATGGAAAATGACGTATTGACCTATGAACATTCATAAACACTTTTAATAAATCGATTTGAGTCAAACTCGGTCGAATGGGAGAGGTTCTCGAAATAAGATGCTTAAACAATTTGAATTGGACGATATGAGTCAATGTAGGTCAAATGGGATTAATTTTGGGTAGAAAATGACGTATTTACCCTTGAACATGTCATAATTACTTGAAATACATCGATTTGAGTCAAACTCGATCGAATGGGAGAGGTACTCGGTTTAAAATGACTTAAACACTTCGAATGGGATGATATGAGTCAATGTAAGTCAAATAGGAGTAGTTTTGCGTAGAAAATGACATATTTACCCTTGAACGTGTCATAAACACTTGAAATACATCGATTTGAGTCAAACTCGGTCTAATAGGAAAGGTTCTTGGTATAAAATGACTTAAACACTTCGAATTGGACGATATGAGTCAATGTAGGTCAAATGGGATTAGTTTTTGGTAGAAAATGACGTATTTACCCTTTAACATGTCAAATACACTTGGAATACATCGATTTGAGTCAAACTCGATCGAATTGGAGAGATTCTATTTATAAACTGACCTAAACACTTTTAATCGGACGATTTGAGTCAAACTCGATCGAATTGGAGAGATTTTATTTATAAACTGACCTAAACACTTTTAATCGGACGATTTGAGTCAAACTCGATCGAATTGGAGAGATTCTATTTACCCTTGAACATGTCATAAGCTCTTGAAATACATCGATTTGAGTCAAACTCGGTCAAAAAGTAGAGGTTACAGGTATAAAATGACATAAACACTTTGAATCGCATGGTGTGAATTAATATAGGTTAAATGAGATCAACTTTTGGGAAAAAATGACGTATTTACCCTTGAACATGTCATAAACACTAGAAATACATCGATTTTCGTCAATCTCGATCAAATGGGTTAGGATCTCGGTATAAAAGGACTTAAACACTTCGAATAGGGCGATGTGAGTCAATGTAGGTCAAATGGGATTAATTTTGGATGGAAAATGACGTATTGACCTATGAACATTCATAAACACTTTTAATAAATCGATTTGAGTCAAACTCGGTCGAATGGGAGAGGTTCTCGAAATAAGATGCTTAAACAATTTGAATTGGACGATATGAGTCAATGTAGGTCAAATGGGATTAATTTTGGGTAGAAAATGACGTATTTACCCTTGAACATGTCATAATTACTTGAAATACATCGATTTGAGTCAAACTCGATCGAATGGGAGAGGTACTCGGTTTAAAATGACTTAAACACTTCGAATGGGATGATATGAGTCAATGTAAGTCAAATAGGAGTAGTTTTGCGTAGAAAATGACATATTTACCCTTGAACGTGTCATAAACACTTGAAATACATCGATTTGAGTCAAACTCGGTCTAATAGGAAAGGTTCTTGGTATAAAATGACTTAAACACTTCGAATTGGACGATATGAGTCAATGTAGGTCAAATGGGATTAGTTTTTGGTAGAAAATGACGTATTTACCCTTTAACATGTCAAATACACTTGGAATACATCGATTTGAGTCAAACTCGATCGAATTGGAGAGATTCTATTTATAAACTGACCTAAACACTTTTAATCGGACGATTTGAGTCAAACTCGATCGAATTGGAGAGATTTTATTTATAAACTGACCTAAACACTTTTAATCGGACGATTTGAGTCAAACTCGATCGAATTGGAGAGATTCTATTTACCCTTGAACATGTCATAAACTCTTGAAATACATCGATTTGAGTCAAACTCGGTCAAAAAGTAGAGGTTACGGGTATAAAATGACATGAACACTTTGAATCGCATGGTGTGAATTAATATAGGTTAAATGAGATCAATTTTTGGGAAAAAATGACGTATTTACCCTTGAACATGTCATAAACACTAGAAATACATCGATTTTCGTCAATCTCGATCAAATGGGTTAGGATCTCGGTATAAAAGGACTTAAACACTTCGAATAGGGCGATGTGAGTCAATGTAGGTCAAATGGGATTAATTTTGGATGGAAAATGACGTATTGACCTATGAACATTCATAAACACTTTTAATAAATCGATTTGAGTCAAACTCGGTCGAATGGGAGAGGTTCTCGAAATAAGATGCTTAAACAATTTGAATTGGACGATATGAGTCAATGTAGGTCAAATGGGATTAATTTTGGGTAGAAAATGACGTATTTACCCTTGAACATGTCATAATTACTTGAAATACATCGATTTGAGTCAAACTCGATCGAATGGGAGAGGTACTCGGTTTAAAATGACTTAAACACTTCGAATGGGATGATATGAGTCAATGTAAGTCAAATAGGAGTAGTTTTGCGTAGAAAATGACATATTTACCCTTGAACGTGTCATAAACACTTGAAATACATCGATTTGAGTCAAACTCGGTCTAATAGGAAAGGTTCTTGGTATAAAATGACTTAAACACTTCGAATTGGACGATATGAGTCAATGTAGGTCAAATGGGATTAGTTTTTGGTAGAAAATGACGTATTTACCCTTTAACATGTCAAATACACTTGGAATACATCGATTTGAGTCAAACTCGATCGAATTGGAGAGATTCTATTTATAAACTGACCTAAACACTTTTAATCGGACGATTTGAGTCAAACTCGATCGAATTGGAGAGATTTTATTTATAAACTGACCTAAACACTTTTAATCGGACGATTTGAGTCAAACTCGATCGAATTGGAGAGATTCTATTTACCCTTGAACATGTCATAAACTCTTGAAATACATCGATTTGAGTCAAACTCGGTCAAAAAGTAGAGGTTACGGGTATAAAATGACATGAACACTTTGAATCGCATGGTGTGAATTAATATAGGTTAAATGAGATCAATTTTTGGGAAAAAATGACGTATTTACCCTTGAACATGTCATAAACACTAGAAATACATCGATTTTCGTCAATCTCGATCAAATGGGTTAGGATCTCGGTATAAAAGGACTTAAACACTTCGAATAGGGCGATGTGAGTCAATGTAGGTCAAATGGGATTAATTTTGGATGGAAAATGACGTATTGACCTATGAACATTCATAAACACTTTTAATAAATCGATTTGAGTCAAACTCGGTCGAATGGGAGAGGTTCTCGAAATAAGATGCTTAAACAATTTGAATTGGACGATATGAGTCAATGTAGGTCAAATGGGATTAATTTTGGGTAGAAAATGACGTATTTACCCTTGAACATGTCATAATTACTTGAAATACATCGATTTGAGTCAAACTCGATCGAATGGGAGAGGTACTCGGTTTAAAATGACTTAAACACTTCGAATGGGATGATATGAGTCAATGTAAGTCAAATAGGAGTAGTTTTGCGTAGAAAATGACATATTTACCCTTGAACGTGTCATAAACACTTGAAATACATCGATTTGAGTCAAACTCGGTCTAATAGGAAAGGTTCTTGGTATAAAATGACTTAAACACTTCGAATTGGACGATATGAGTCAATGTAGGTCAAATGGGATTAGTTTTTGGTAGAAAATGACGTATTTACCCTTTAACATGTCAAATACACTTGGAATACATCGATTTGAGTCAAACTCGATCGAATTGGAGAGATTCTATTTATAAACTGACCTAAACACTTTTAATCGGACGATTTGAGTCAAACTCGATCGAATTGGAGAGATTTTATTTATAAACTGACCTAAACACTTTTAATCGGACGATTTGAGTCAAACTCGATCGAATTGGAGAGATTCTATTTACCCTTGAACATGTCATAAACTCTTGAAATACATCGATTTGAGTCAAACTCGGTCAAAAAGTAGAGGTTACGGGTATAAAATGACATGAACACTTTGAATCGCATGGTGTGAATTAATATAGGTTAAATGAGATCAATTTTTGGGAAAAAATGACGTATTTACCCTTGAACATGTCATGAACACTAGAAATACATCGATTTTCGTCAATCTCGATCAAATGGGTTAGGATCTCGGTATAAAAGGACTTAAACACTTCGAATAGGGCGATGTGAGTCAATGTAGGTCAAATGGGATTAATTTTGGATGGAAAATGATGTATTTACCTATGAACATTCATAAACACTTTTAATAAATCGATTTGAGTCAAACTCGGTCGAATGGGAGAGGTTCTCGAAATAAGATGCTTAAACAATTTGAATTGGACGATATGAGTCAATGTAGGTCAAATGGGATTAATTTTGGGTAGAAAATGACGTATTTACCCTTGAACATGTCATAATTACTTGAAATACATCGATTTGAGTCAAACTCGATCGAATGGGAGAGGTACTCGGTTTAAAATGACTTAAACACTTCGAATGGGATGATATGAGTCAATGTAAGTCAAATAGGAGTAGTTTTGCGTAGAAAATGACATATTTACCCTTGAACGTGTCATAAACACTTGAAATACATCGATTTGAGTCAAACTCGGTCTAATAGGAAAGGTTCTTGGTATAAAATGACTTAAACACTTCGAATTGGACGATATGAGTCAATGTAGGTCAAATGGGATTAGTTTTTGGTAGAAAATGACGTATTTACCCTTTAACATGTCAAATACACTTGGAATACATCGATTTGAGTCAAACTCGATCGAATTGGAGAGATTCTATTTATAAACTGACCTAAACACTTTTAATCGGACGATTTGAGTCAAACTCGATCGAATTGGAGAGATTTTATTTATAAACTGACCTAAACACTTTTAATCGGACGATTTGAGTCAAACTCGATCGAATTGGAGAGATTCTATTTACCCTTGAACATGTCATAAACTCTTGAAATACATCGATTTGAGTCAAACTCGGTCAAAAAGTAGAGGTTACGGGTATAAAATGACATGAACACTTTGAATCGCATGGTGTGAATTAATATAGGTTAAATGAGATCAATTTTTGGGAAAAAATGACGTATTTACCCTTGAACATGTCATGAACACTAGAAATACATCGATTTTCGTCAATCTCGATCAAATGGGTTAGGATCTCGGTATAAAAGGACTTAAACACTTCGAATAGGGCGATGTGAGTCAATGTAGGTCAAATGGGATTAATTTTGGATGGAAAATGATGTATTTACCTATGAACATTCATAAACACTTTTAATAAATCGATTTGAGTCAAACTCGGTCGAATGGGAGAGGTTCTCGAAATAAAATGCTTAAACAATTTGAATTGGACGATATGAGTCAATGTAGGTCAAATGTGATTAATTTTGGGTAGAAAATGACGTATTTACCCTTGAACATGTCATAATTACTTGAAATACATCGATTTGAGTCAAACTCGATCGAATGGGAGAGGTACTCGGTTTAAAATGACTTAAACACTTCGAATGGGATGATATGAGTCAATGTAAGTCAAATAGGAGTAGTTTTGCGTAGAAAATGACATATTTACCCTTGAACGTGTCATAAACACTTGAAATACATCGATTTGAGTCAAACTCGGTCTAATAGGAAAGGTTCTTGGTATAAAATGACTTAAACACTTCGAATTGGACGATATGAGTCAATGTAGGTCAAATGGGATTAGTTTTTGGTAGAAAATGACGTATTTACCCTTTAACATGTCAAATACACTTGGAATACATCGATTTGAGTCAAACTCGATCGAATTGGAGAGATTCTATTTATAAACTGACCTAAACACTTTTAATCGGACGATTTGAGTCAAACTCGATCGAATTGGAGAGATTTTATTTATAAACTGACCTAAACACTTTTAATCGGACGATTTGAGTCAAACTCGATCGAATTGGAGAGATTCTATTTACCCTTGAACATGTCATAAACTCTTGAAATACATCGATTTGAGTCAAACTCGGTCAAAAAGTAGAGGTTACGGGTATAAAATGACATAAACACTTTGAATCGCATGGTGTGAATTAATATAGGTTAAATGAGATCAGTTTTTGGGAAAAAATGACGTATTTACCCTTGAACATATCATAAACACTAGAAATACATCGATTTTCGTCAATCTCGATCAAATGGGTTAGGATCTCGGTATAAAAGGACTTAAACACTTCGAATAGGGCGATGTGAGTCAATGTAGGTCAAATGGGATTAATTTTGGATGGAAAATGACGTATTTACCTATGAACATTCATAAACACTTTTAATAAATCGATTTGAGTCAAACTCGGTCGAATGGGAGAGGTTCTCGACATAAAATGCTTAAACAATTTGAATTGGACGATATGAGTCAATGTAGGTCAAATGGGATTAATTTTGGGTAGAAAATGACGTATTTACCCTTGAACATGTCATAATTACTTGAAATACATCGATTTGAGTCAAACTCGATCGAATGGGAGAGGTACTCGGTTTAAAATGACTTAAACACTTCGAATGGGATGATATGAGTCAATGTAAGTCAAATAGGAGTAGTTTTGCGTAGAAAATGACATATTTACCCTTGAACGTGTCATAAACACTTGAAATACATCGATTTGAGTCAAACTCGGTCTAATAGGAAAGGTTCTTGGTATAAAATGACTTAAACACTTCGAATTGGACGATATGAGTCAATGTAGGTCAAATGGGATTAGTTTTTGGTAGAAAATGACGTATTTACCCTTTAACATGTCAAATACACTTGGAATACATCGATTTGAGTCAAACTCGATCGAATTGGAGAGATTCTATTTATAAACTGACCTAAACACTTTTAATCGGACGATTTGAGTCAAACTCGATCGAATTGGAGAGATTTTATTTATAAACTGACCTAAACACTTTTAATCGGACGATTTGAGTCAAACTCGATCGAATTGGAGAGATTCTATTTACCCTTGAACATGTCATAAACTCTTGAAATACATCGATTTGAGTCAAACTCGGTCAAAAAGTAGAGGTTACGGGTATAAAATGACATAAACACTTTGAATCGCATGGTGTGAATTAATATAGGTTAAATGAGATCAGTTTTTGGGAAAAAATGACGTATTTACCCTTGAACATATCATAAACACTAGAAATACATCGATTTTCGTCAATCTCGATCAAATGGGTTAGGATCTCGGTATAAAAGGACTTAAACACTTCGAATAGGGCGATGTGAGTCAATGTAGGTCAAATGGGATTAATTTTGGATGGAAAATGACGTATTTACCTATGAACATTCATAAACACTTTTAATAAATCGATTTGAGTCAAACTCGGTCGAATGGGAGAGGTTCTCGACATAAAATGCTTAAACAATTTGAATTGGACGATATGAGTCAATGTAGGTCAAATGGGATTAATTTTGGGTAGAAAATGACGTATTTACCCTTGAACATGTCATAATTACTTGAAATACATCGATTTGAGTCAAACTCGATCGAATGGGAGAGGTACTCGGTTTAAAATGACTTAAACACTTCGAATGGGATGATATGAGTCAATGTAAGTCAAATAGGAGTAGTTTTGCGTAGAAAATGACATATTTACCCTTGAACGTGTCATAAACACTTGAAATACATCGATTTGAGTCAAACTCGGTCTAATAGGAAAGGTTCATGGTATAAAATGACTTAAACACTTCGAATTGGACGATATGAGTCAATGTAGGTCAAATGGGATTAGTTTTTGGTAGAAAATGACGTATTTACCCTTTAACATGTCAAATACACTTGGAATACATCGATTTGAGTCAAACTCGATCGAATTGGAGAGATTCTATTTATAAACTGACCTAAACACTTTTAATCGGACGATTTGAGTCAAACTCGATCGAATTGGAGAGATTTTATTTATAAACTGACCTAAACACTTTTAATCGGACGATTTGAGTCAAACTCAATCGAATTGGAGAGATTCTATTTACCCTTGAACATGTCATAAACTCTTGAAATACATCGATTTGAGTAAAACTCGGTCAAAAAGTAGAGGTTACGGGTATAAAATGACATAAACACTTTGAATCGCATGGTGTGAATTAATATAGGTTAAATGAGATCAACTTTTGGGAAAAAATGACGTATTTACCCTTGAACATGTCATAAACACTAGAAATACATCGATTTTCGTCAATCTCGATCAAATGGGTTAGGATCTCGGTATAAAAGGACTTAAACACTTCGAATAGGGCGATGTGAGTCAATGTAGGTCAAATGGGATTAATTTTGGATGGAAAATGACGTATTGACCTATGAACATTCATAAACACTTTTAATAAATCGATTTGAGTCAAACTCGGTCGAATGGGAGAGGTTCTCGAAATAAGATGCTTAAACAATTTGAATTGGACGATATGAGTCAATGTAGGTCAAATGGGATTAATTTTGGGTAGAAAATGACGTATTTACCCTTGAACATGTCATAATTACTTGAAATACATCGATTTGAGTCAAACTCGATCGAATGGGAGAGGTACTCGGTTTAAAATGACTTAAACACTTCGAATGGGATGATATGAGTCAATGTAAGTCAAATAGGAGTAGTTTTGCGTAGAAAATGACATATTTACCCTTGAACGTGTCATAAACACTTGAAATACATCGATTTGAGTCAAACTCGGTCTAATAGGAAAGGTTCTTGGTATAAAATGACTTAAACACTTCGAATTGGACGATATGAGTCAATGTAGGTCAAATGGGATTAGTTTTTGGTAGAAAATGACGTATTTACCCTTTAACATGTCAAATACACTTGGAATACATCGATTTGAGTCAAACTCGATCGAATTGGAGAGATTCTATTTATAAACTGACCTAAACACTTTTAATCGGACGATTTGAGTCAAACTCGATCGAATTGGAGAGATTTTATTTATAAACTGACCTAAACACTTTTAATCGGACGATTTGAGTCAAACTCGATCGAATTGGAGAGATTCTATTTACCCTTGAACTTGTCATAAACTCTTGAAATACATCGATTTGAGTAAAACTCGGTCAAAAAGTAGAGGTTACGGGTATAAAATGACATAAACACTTTGAATCGCATGGTGTGAATTAATATAGGTTAAATGAGATCAACTTTTGGGAAAAAATGACGTATTTACCCTTGAACATGTCATAAACACTTGAAATACATCGATTTTAGTCAATCTCGATAAAATAGGTGAGGATCTCGGTATAAAACGACTTAAACACTTCGAATAGGGCGATGTGAGTCAATGTAGGTCAAATGGGATTAATTTTGGATGGAAAATGACGTATTTACCTATGAACATTCATAAACACTTTTAATAAATCGATTTGAGTCAAACTCGGTCGAATGGGAGAGGTTCTCGAAATAAAATGCTTAAACAATTTGAATTGGACGATATGAGTCAATGTAGGTCAAATGGGATTAATTTTGGGTAGAAAATGACGTATTTACCCTTGAACATGTCATAATTACTTGAAATACATCGATTTGAGTCAAACTCGATCGAATGGGAGAGGTACTCGGTTTAAAATGACTTAAACACTTCGAATGGGATGATATGAGTCAATGTAAGTCAAATAGGAGTAGTTTTGCGTAGAAAATGACATATTTACCCTTGAACGTGTCATAAACACTTGAAATACATCGATTTGAGTCAAACTCGGTCTAATAGGAAAGGTTCTTGGTATAAAATGACTTAAACACTTCGAATTGGACGATATGAGTCAATGTAGGTCAAATGAGATTAGTTTTTGGTAGAAAATGACGTATTTACCCTTTAACATGTCAAATACACTTGGAATACATCGATTTGAGTCAAACTCGATCGAATTGGAGAGATTCTATTTATAAACTGACCTAAACACTTTTAATCGGACGATTTGAGTCAAACTCTATCGAATTGGAGAGATTTTATTTATAAACTGACCTAAACACTTTTAATCGGACGATTTGAGTCAAACTCGATCGAATTGGAGAGATTCTATTTACCCTTGAACATGTCATAAACTCTTGAAATACATCGATTTGAGTCAAACTCGGTCAAAAAGTAGAGGTTACGGGTATAAAATGACATAAACACTTTGAATCGCATGGTGTGAATTAATATAGGTTAAATGAGATCAACTTTTGGGAAAAAATGACGTATTTACCCTTGAACATGTCATAAACACTTGAAATACATCGATTTTAGTCAATCTCGATAAAATAGGTGAGGATCTCGGTATAAAACGACTTAAACACTTCGAATAGGGCGATGTGAGTCAATGTAGGTCAAATGGGATTAATTTTGGATGGAAAATGACGTATTTACCTATGAACATTCATAAACACTTTTAATAAATCGATTTGAGTCAAACTCGGTCGAATGGGAGAGGTTCTCGACATAAAATGCTTAAACAATTTGAATTGGACGATATGAGTCAATGTAGGTCAAATGGGATTAATTTTGGGTAGAAAATGACGTATTTACCCTTGAACATGTCATAATTACTTGAAATACATCGATTTGAGTCAAACTCGATCGAATGGGAGAGGTACTCGGTTTAAAATGACTTAAACACTTCGAATGGGATGATATGAGTCAATGTAACTCAAATAGGAGTAGTTTTGCGTAGAAAATGACATATTTACCCTTGAACGTGTCATAAACACTTGAAATACATCGATTTGAGTCAAACTCGGTCTAATAGGAAAGGTTCATGGTATAAAATGACTTAAACACTTCGAATTGGACGATATGAGTCAATGTAGGTCAAATGGGATTAGTTTTTGGTAGAAAATGACGTATTTACCCTTTAACATGTCAAATACACTTGGAATACATCGATTTGAGTCAAACTCGATCGAATTGGAGAGATTCTATTTATAAACTGACCTAAACACTTTTAATTGGACGATTTGAGTCAAACTCGATCGAATTGGAGAGATTTTATTTATAAACTGACCTAAACACTTTTAATCGGACGATTTGAGTCAAACTCGATCGAATTGGAGAGATTCTATTTACCCTTGAACATGTCATAAACTCTTGAAATACATCGATTTGAGTAAAACTCGGTCAAAAAGTAGAGGTTACGGGTATAAAATGACATAAACACTTTGAATCGCATGGTGTGAATTAATATAGGTTAAATGAGATCAACTTTTGGGAAAAAATGACGTATTTACCCTTGAACATGTCATAAACACTTGAAATACATCGATTTTAGTCAATCTCGATAAAATAGGTGAGGATCTCGGTATAAAACGACTTAAACACTTCGAATAGGGCGATGTGAGTCAATGTAGGTCAAATGGGATTAATTTTGGATGGAAAATGACGTATTTACCTATGAACATTCATAAACACTTTTAATAAATCGATTTGAGTCAAACTCGGTCGAATGGGAGAGGTTCTCGAAATAAAATGCTTAAACAATTTGAATTGGACGATATGAGTCAATGTAGGTCAAATGGGATTAATTTTGGGTAGAAAATGACGTATTTACCCTTGAACATGTCATAATTACTTGAAATACATCGATTTGAGTCAAACTCGATCGAATGGGAGAGGTACTCGGTTTAAAATGACTTAAACACTTCGAATGGGATGATATGAGTCAATGTAAGTCAAATAGGAGTAGTTTTGCGTAGAAAATGACATATTTACCCTTGAACGTGTCATAAACACTTGAAATACATCGATTTGAGTCAAACTCGGTCTAATAGGAAAGGTTCTTGGTATAAAATGACTTAAACACTTCGAATTGGACGATATGAGTCAATGTAGGTCAAATAAGATTAGTTTTTGGTAGAAAATGACGTATTTACCCTTTAACATGTCAAATACACTTGGAATACATCGATTTGAGTCAAACTCGATCGAATTGGAGAGATTCTATTTATAAACTGACCTAAACACTTTTAATCGGACGATTTGAGTCAAACTCTATCGAATTGGAGAGATTTTATTTATAAACTGACCTAAACACTTTTAATCGGACGATTTGAGTCAAACTCGATCGAATTGGAGAGATTCTATTTACCCTTGAACATGTCATAAACTCTTGAAATACATCGATTTGAGTCAAACTCGGTCAAAAAGTAGAGGTTACGGGTATAAAATGACATAAACACTTTGAATCGCATGGTGTGAATTAATATAGGTTAAATGAGATCAACTTTTGGGAAAAAATGACGTATTTACCCTTGAACATGTCATAAACACTTGAAATACATCGATTTTAGTCAATCTCGATAAAATAGGTGAGGATCTCGGTATAAAACGACTTAAACACTTCGAATAGGGCGATGTGAGTCAATGTAGGTCAAATGGGATTAATTTTGGATGGAAAATGACGTATTTACCTATGAACATTCATAAACACTTTTAATAAATCGATTTGAGTCAAACTCGGTCGAATGGGAGAGGTTCTCGACATAAAATGCTTAAACAATTTGAATTGGACGATATGAGTCAATGTAGGTCAAATGGGATTAATTTTGGGTAGAAAATGACGTATTTACCCTTGAACATGTCATAATTACTTGAAATACATCGATTTGAGTCAAACTCGATCGAATGGGAGAGGTACTCGGTTTAAAATGACGTAAACACTTCGAATGGGATGATATGAGTCAATGTAACTCAAATAGGAGTAGTTTTGCGTAGAAAATGACATATTTACCCTTGAACGTGTCATAAACACTTGAAATACATCGATTTGAGTCAAACTCGGTCTAATAGGAAAGGTTCATGGTATAAAATGACTTAAACACTTCGAATTGGACGATATGAGTCAATGTAGGTCAAATGGGATTAGTTTTTGGTAGAAAATGACGTATTTACCCTTTAACATGTCAAATACACTTGGAATACATCGATTTGAGTCAAACTCGATCGAATTGGAGAGATTCTATTTATAAACTGACCTAAACACTTTTAATCGGACGATTTGAGTCAAACTCGATCGAATTGGAGAGATTTTATTTATAAACTGACCTAAACACTTTTAATCGGACGATTTGAGTCAAACTCGATCGAATTGGAGAGATTCTATTTACCCTTGAACATGTCATAAACTCTTGAAATACATCGATTTGAGTAAAACTCGGTCAAAAAGTAGAGGTTACGGGTATAAAATGACATAAACACTTTGAATCGCATGGTGTGAATTAATATAGGTTAAATGAGATCAACTTTTGGGAAAAAATGACGTATTTACCCTTGAACATGTCATAAACACTTGAAATACATCGATTTTAGTCAATCTCGATAAAATAGGTGAGGATCTCGGTATAAAACGACTTAAACACTTCGAATAGGGCGATGTGAGTCAATGTAGGTCAAATGGGATTAATTTTGGATGGAAAATGACGTATTTACCTATGAACATTCATAAACACTTTTAATAAATCGATTTGAGTCAAACTCGGTCGAATGGGAGAGGTTCTCGAAATAAAATGCTTAAACAATTTGAATTGGACGATATGAGTCAATGTAGGTCAAATGGGATTAATTTTGGGTAGAAAATGACGTATTTACCCTTGAACATGTCATAATTACTTGAAATACATCGATTTGAGTCAAACTCGATCGAATGGGAGAGGTACTCGGTTTAAAATGACTTAAACACTTCGAATGGGATGATATGAGTCAATGTAAGTCAAATAGGAGTAGTTTTGCGTAGAAAATGACATATTTACCCTTGAACGTGTCATAAACACTTGAAATACATCGATTTGAGTCAAACTCGGTCTAATAGGAAAGGTTCTTGGTATAAAATGACTTAAACACTTCGAATTGGACGATATGAGTCAATGTAGGTCAAATGAGATTAGTTTTTGGTAGAAACTGACGTATTTACCCTTTAACATGTCAAATACACTTGGAATACATCGATTTGAGTCAAACTCGATCGAATTGGAGAGATTCTATTTATAAACTGACCTAAACACTTTTAATCGGACGATTTGAGTCAAACTCTATCGAATTGGAGAGATTTTATTTATAAACTGACCTAAACACTTTTAATCGGACGATTTGAGTCAAACTCGATCGAATTGGAGAGATTCTATTTACCCTTGAACATGTCATAAACTCTTGAAATACATCGATTTGAGTAAAACTCGGTCAAAAAGTAGAGGTTACGGGTATAAAATGACATAAACACTTTGAATCGCATGGTGTGAATTAATATAGGTTAAATGAGATCAACTTTTGGGAAAAAATGACGTATTTACCCTTGAACATGTCATAAACACTTGAAATACATCGATTTTAGTCAATCTCGATAAAATAGGTGAGGATCTCGGTATAAAACGACTTAAACACTTCGAATAGGGCGATGTGAGTCAATGTAGGTCAAATGGGATTAATTTTGGATGGAAAATGACGTATTTACCTATGAACATTCATAAACACTTTTAATAAATCGATTTGAGTCAAACTCGGTCGAATGGGAGAGGTTCTCGAAATAAAATGCTTAAACAATTTGAATTGGACGATATGAGTCAATGTAGGTCAAATGGGATTAATTTTGGGTAGAAAATGACGTATTTACCCTTGAACATGTCATAATTACTTGAAATACATCGATTTGAGTCAAACTCGATCGAATGGGAGAGGTACTCGGTTTAAAATGACTTAAACACTTCGAATGGGATGATATGAGTCAATGTAAGTCAAATAGGAGTAGTTTTGCGTAGAAAATGACATATTTACCCTTGAACGTGTCATAAACACTTGAAATACATCGATTTGAGTCAAACTCGGTCTAATAGGAAAGGTTCTTGGTATAAAATGACTTAAACACTTCGAATTGGACGATATGAGTCAATGTAGGTCAAATGAGATTAGTTTTTGGTAGAAACTGACGTATTTACCCTTTAACATGTCAAATACACTTGGAATACATCGATTTGAGTCAAACTCGATCGAATTGGAGAGATTCTATTTATAAACTGACCTAAACACTTTTAATCGGACGATTTGAGTCAAACTCTATCGAATTGGAGAGATTTTATTTATAAACTGACCTAAACACTTTTAATCGGACGATTTGAGTCAAACTCGATCGAATTGGAGAGATTCTATTTACCCTTGAACATGTCATAAACTCTTGAAATACATCGATTTGAGTCAAACTCGGTCAAAAAGTAGAGGTTACGGGTATAAAATGACATAAACACTTTGAATCGCATGGTGTGAATTAATATAGGTTAAATGAGATCAACTTTTGGGAAAAAATGACGTATTTACCCTTGAACATGTCATAAACACTTGAAATACATCGATTTTAGTCAATCTCGATAAAATAGGTGAGGATCTCGGTATAAAACGACTTAAACACTTCGAATAGGGCGATGTGAGTCAATGTAGGTCAAATGGGATTAATTTTGGATGGAAAATGACGTATTTACCTATGAACATTCATAAACACTTTTAATAAATCGATTTGAGTCAAACTCGGTCGAATGGGAGAGGTTCTCGACATAAAATGCTTAAACAATTTGAATTGGACGATATGAGTCAATGTAGGTCAAATGGGATTAATTTTGGGTAGAAAATGACGTATTTACCCTTGAACATGTCATAATTACTTGAAATACATCGATTTGAGTCAAACTCTATCGAATGGGAGAGGTACTCGGTTTAAAATGACTTAAACACTTCGAATGGGATGATATGAGTCAATGTAACTCAAATAGGAGTAGTTTTGCGTAGAAAATGACATATTTACCCTTGAACGTGTCATAAACACTTGAAATACATCGATTTGAGTCAAACTCGGTCTAATAGGAAAGGTTCATGGTATAAAATGACTTAAACACTTCGAATTGGACGATATGAGTCAATGTAGGTCAAATGGGATTAGTTTTTGGTAGAAAATGACGTATTTACCCTTTAACATGTCAAATACACTTGGAATACATCGATTTGAGTCAAACTCGATCGAATTGGAGAGATTCTATTTATAAACTGACCTAAACACTTTTAATCGGACGATTTGAGTCAAACTCGATCGAATTGGAGAGATTTTATTTATAAACTGACCTAAACACTTTTAATCGGACGATTTGAGTCAAACTCGATCGAATTGGAGTGATTCTATTTACCCTTGAACATGTCATAAACTCTTGAAATACATCGATTTGAGTAAAACTCGGTCAAAAAGTAGAGGTTACGGGTATAAAATGACATAAACACTTTGAATCGCATGGTGTGAATTAATATAGGTTAAATGAGATCAACTTTTGGGAAAAAATGACGTATTTACCCTTGAACATGTCATAAACACTTGAAAGACATCGATTTTAGTCAATCTCGATAAAATAGGTGAGGATCTCGGTATAAAACGACTTAAACACTTCGAATAGGGCGATGTGAGTCAATGTAGGTCAAATGGGATTAATTTTGGATGGAAAATGACGTATTTACCTATGAACATTCATAAACACTTTTAATAAATCGATTTGAGTCAAACTCGGTCGAATGGGAGAGGTTCTCGAAATAAAATGCTTAAACAATTTGAATTGGACGATATGAGTCAATGTAGGTCAAATGGGATTAATTTTGGGTAGAAAATGACGTATTTACCCTTGAACATGTCATAATTACTTGAAATACATCGATTTGAGTCAAACTCGATCGAATGGGAGAGGTACTCGGTTTAAAATGACTTAAACACTTCGAATGGGATGATATGAGTCAATGTAAGTCAAATAGGAGTAGTTTTGCGTAGAAAATGACATATTTACCCTTGAACGTGTCATAAACACTTGAAATACATCGATTTGAGTCAAACTCGGTCTAATAGGAAAGGTTCTTGGTATAAAATGACTTAAACACTTCGAATTGGACGATATGAGTCAATGTAGGTCAAATGAGATTAGTTTTTGGTAGAAAATGACGTATTTACCCTTTAACATGTCAAATACACTTGGAATACATCGATTTGAGTCAAACTCGATCGAATTGGAGAGATTCTATTTATAAACTGACCTAAACACTTTTAATCGGACGATTTGAGTCAAACTCGATCGAATTGGAGAGATTTTATTTATAAACTGACCTAAACACTTTTAATCGGACGATTTGAGTCAAACTCGATCGAATTGGAGAGATTCTATTTACCCTTGAACTTGTCATAAACTCTTGAAATACATCGATTTGAGTCAAACTCGGTCAGAAAGTAGAGGTTACGGGTATAAAATGACATAAACACTTTGAATCGCATGGTGTGAATTAATATAGGTTAAATGAGATCAACTTTTGGGAAAAAATGACGTATTTACCCTTGAACATGTCATAAACACTTGAAATACATCGATTTTAGTCAATCTCGATAAAATAGGTGAGGATCTCGGTATAAAACGACTTAAACACTTCGAATAGGGCGATGTGAGTCAATGTAGGTCAAATGGGATTAATTTTGGATGGAAAATGACGTATTTACCTATGAACATTCATAAACACTTTTAATAAATCGATTTGAGTCAAACTCGGTCGAATGGGAGAGGTTCTCGAAATAAAATGCTTAAACAATTTGAATTGGACGATATGAGTCAATGTAGGTCAAATGGGATTAATTTTGGGTAGAAAATGACGTATTTACCCTTGAACATGTCATAATTACTTGAAATACATCGATTTGAGTCAAACTCGATCGAATGGGAGAGGCACTCGGTTTAAAATGACTTAAACACTTCGAATGGGATGATATGAGTCAATGTAAGTCAAATAGGAGTAGTTTTGCGTAGAAAATGACATATTTACCCTTGAACGTGTCATAAACACTTGAAATACATCGATTTGAGTCAAACTCGGTCTAATAGGAAAGGTTCTTGGTATAAAATGACTTAAACACTTCGAATTGGACGATATGAGTCAATGTAGGTCAAATGAGATTAGTTTTTGGTAGAAAATGACGTATTTACCCTTTAACATGTCAAATACACTTGGAATACATCGATTTGAGTCAAACTCGATCGAATTGGAGAGATTCTATTTATAAACTGACCTAAACACTTTTAATCGGACGATTTGAGTCAAACTCTATCGAATTGGAGAGATTTTATTTATAAACTGACCTAAACACTTTTAATCGGACGATTTGAGTCAAACTCGATCGAATTGGAGAGATTCTATTTACCCTTGAACATGTCATAAACTCTTGAAATACATCGATTTGAGTCAAACTCGGTCAAAAAGTAGAGGTTACGGGTATAAAATGACATAAACACTTTGAATCGCATGGTGTGAATTAATATAGGTTAAATGAGATCAACTTTTGGGAAAAAATGACGTATTTACCCTTGAACATGTCATAAACACTTGAAATACATCGATTTTAGTCAATCTCGATAAAATAGGTGAGGATCTCGGTATAAAACGACTTAAACACTTCGAATAGGGCGATGTGAGTCAATGTAGGTCAAATGGGATTAATTTTGGATGGAAAATGACGTATTTACCTATGAACATTCATAAACACTTTTAATAAATCGATTTGAGTCAAACTCGGTCGAATGGGAGAGGTTCTCGACATAAAATGCTTAAACAATTTGAATTGGACGATATGAGTCAATGTAGGTCAAATGGGATTAATTTTGGGTAGAAAATGACGTATTTACCCTTGAACATGTCATAATTACTTGAAATACATCGATTTGAGTCAAACTCGATCGAATGGGAGAGGTACTCGGTTTAAAATGACTTAAACACTTCGAATGGGATGATATGAGTCAATGTAACTCAAATAGGAGTAGTTTTGCGTAGAAAATGACATATTTACCCTTGAACGTGTCATAAACACTTGAAATACATCGATTTGAGTCAAACTCGGTCTAATAGGAAAGGTTCATGGTATAAAATGACTTAAACACTTCGAATTGGACGATATGAGTCAATGTAGGTCAAATGGGATTAGTTTTTGGTAGAAAATGACGTATTTACCCTTTAACATGTCAAATACACTTGGAATACATCGATTTGAGTCAAACTCGATCGAATTGGAGAGATTCTATTTATAAACTGACCTAAACACTTTTAATCGGACGATTTGAGTCAAACTCGATCGAATTGGAGAGATTTTATTTATAAACTGACCTAAACACTTTTAATCGGACGATTTGAGTCAAACTCGATCGAATTGGAGAGATTCTATTTACCCTTGAACATGTCATAAACTCTTGAAATACATCGATTTGAGTCAAACTCGGTCAAAAAGTAGAGGTTACGGGTATAAAATGACATAAACACTTTGAATCGCATGGTGTGAATTAATATAGGTTAAATGAGATCAACTTTTGGGAAAAAATGACGTATTTACCCTTGAACATGTCATAAACACTTGAAATACATCGATTTTAGTCAATCTCGATAAAATAGGTGAGGATCTCGGTATAAAACGACTTAAACACTTCGAATAGGGCGATGTGAGTCAATGTAGGTCAAATGGGATTAATTTTGGATGGAAAATGACGTATTTACCTATGAACATTCATAAACACTTTTAATAAATCGATTTGAGTCAAACTCGGTCGAATGGGAGAGGTTCTCGAAATAAAATGCTTAAACAATTTGAATTGGACGATATGAGTCAATGTAGGTCAAATGGGAATAATTTTGGGTAGAAAATGACGTATTTACCCTTGAACATGTCATAATTACTTGAAATACATCGATTTGAGTCAAACTCGATCGAATGGGAGAGGCACTCGGTTTAAAATGACTTAAACACTTCGAATGGGATGATATGAGTCAATGTAAGTCAAATAGGAGTAGTTTTGCGTAGAAAATGACATATTTACCCTTGAACGTGTCATAAACACTTGAAATACATCGATTTGAGTCAAACTCGGTCTAATAGGAAAGGTTCTTGGTATAAAATGACTTAAACACTTCGAATTGGACGATATGAGTCAATGTAGGTCAAATGAGATTAGTTTTTGGTAGAAAATGACGTATTTACCCTTTAACATGTCAAATACACTTGGAATACATCGATTTGAGTCAAACTCGATCGAATTGGAGAGATTCTATTTATAAACTGACCTAAACACTTTTAATCGGACGATTTGAGTCAAACTCGATCGAATTGGAGAGATTTTATTTATAAACTGACCTAAACACTTTTAATCGGACGATTTGAGTCAAACTCGATCGAATTGGAGAGATTCTATTTACCCTTGAACTTGTCATAAACTCTTGAAATACATCGATTTGAGTCAAACTCGGTCAAAAAGTAGAGGTTACGGGTATAAAATGACATAAACACTTTGAATCGCATGGTGTGAATTAATATAGGTTAAATGAGATCAACTTTTGGGAAAAAATGACGTATTTACCCTTGAACATGTCATAAACACTAGAAATACATCGATTTTAGTCAATCTCGATAAAATAGGTGAGGATCTCGGTATAAAACGACTTAAACACTTCGAATAGGGCGATGTGAGTCAATGTAGGTCAAATGGGATTAATTTTGGATGGAAAATGACGTATTTACCTATGAACATTCATAAACACTTTTAATAAATCGATTTGAGTCAAACTCGGTCGAATGGGAGAGGTTCTCGAAATAAAATGCTTAAACAATTTGAATTGGACGATATGAGTCAATGTAGGTCAAATGGGATTAATTTTGGGTAGAAAATGACGTATTTACCCTTGAACATGTCATAATTACTTGAAATACATCGATTTGAGTCAAACTCGATCGAATGGGAGAGGTACTCGGTTTAAAATGACTTAAACACTTCGAATGGGATGATATGAGTCAATGTAAGTCAAATAGGAGTAGTTTTGCGTAGAAAATGACATATTTACCCTTGAACGTGTCATAAACACTTGAAATACATCGATTTGAGTCAAACTCGGTCTAATAGGAAAGGTTCTTGGTATAAAATGACTTAAACACTTCGAATTGGACGATATGAGTCAATGTAGGTCAAATGAGATTAGTTTTTGGTAGAAAATGACGTATTTACCCTTTAACATGTCAAATACACTTGGAATACATCGATTTGAGTCAAACTCGATCGAATTGGAGAGATTCTATTTATAAACTGACCTAAACACTTTTAATCGGACGATTTGAGTCAAACTCGATCGAATTGGAGAGATTCTATTTACCCTTGAACATGTCATAAACTCTTGAAATACATCGATTTGAGTAAAACTCGGTCAAAAAGTAGAGGTTACGGGTATAAAATGACATAAACACTTTGAATCGCATGGTGTGAATTAATATAGGTTAAATGAGATCAACTTTTGGGAAAAAATGACGTATTTACCCTTGAACATGTCATAAACACTTGAAATACATCGATTTTAGTCAATCTCGATAAAATAGGTGAGGATCTCGGTATAAAACGACTTAAACACTTTGAATAGGACGATGTGAGTCAATGTAGGTCAAATGGGATTATCTTTGGGTAGAAAATGACGTATTTACCCATGAACATTCATAAGCACTTTTAATAAATCGATTTGAGTCAAACTCGGTCGAATGGGAGAGGTTCTCGATATAAAATGACTTAAACAATTCGAATTGGACGATATGAGTCAATATAGATAAAATAGGATTAATTTTGGGTAGAAAATGACGTATTTACCCTTGAACATGTCATAATTACTCGAAATACATCGATTTGAGTCAAACTCGATCGAATGGGAGAGGTTCTCAGTTTAAAAAAACTTAAACACTTCGAATGGGACGATATGAGTCAATGTAGGTCAAATAGGAGTAGTTTTTGGTGGAAAATGACATATTTATCCTTGAATGGTTCATAAACACTTGAAATACATCAATTTGAGTCAAATTCGGTCAAACGAAAGAGATTCTGTTTATAAAATGAACTAAACACTTGGAATTGGACGATATGAGTTAATATTGGTCAAATAGGATCACTTTTGGGTAGAAAATGACGTATTTAACCTTGAACATGTCATAAACACTTAAAATACATCGATTTGAGTCAAACTCGGTCGAATGGGAAATGTTCTAAGTATAAAATCACTTAAACACTACGAATTGGATGATATGAGTTAATGTAGGTCAAATGGGATTAATTTTGGGTAGAAAATAACGTAATTACCCTTGAACATGTCATAAACATTTGAAATACATCGATTTGAGTCAAACTCGATCGAACGGGAGAGATTCTGTTTATAAAATGACCAAAAAAATTTTAATCAGACGATATGAGTCAATATAGGTCAAATAGAATCTATTATGGGTAGAAAATGATGTATTTACCCTTGAACATGTCATAAACTCTGCAAATACATCGATTTGAGTCAAACTCGGTCAAAAGGTGATATGATAGAGGATGCCAAATTCGAAGGATTGGTTGAAGCTTTAAAGAAGAATGCTACCATGGGAGAGTTGTTGGCTTATGGAGACACGAATCTTCTAGCCATCAAAGGGGAACATTTGCATGTGCATGATAACATGCAAATGTAAATGAGGATTGGTGGACATAGGGAATAGGTTGGTTTTGCCTATGAGTTTTCTTCCATTTCATTTGATAGGGTTTTTCTCATTTTAGGCATAGGTGTGTTTTGAACTTTCTATTTTCAGATTTTATGATTCTATAATGTGTGGAAGCCATGGAGGTGATGATTGATGGAAGGCCTTGATCAAAAGCTAAAATCTTGGAGTAATTTTCGAAGATTGAAAATTTTGACCAAGGAGGAAAATTTTAAGACAAGGGGAGGTGCTTGTTACATTGAGATGTGCTTATTACATCTTATCGGTGCTTTATTACGACTTAAGTGACATGGCAAGTGACATGGCATGGGTATGGACGTGGCTACACACATGGCATTGGATATTTAGTGTTTTACTTTAAATAAAATAGGATTAGAGTAGTTAAATTGTAATATTATCTTTTTAGGTAGGATAAGATTCTAATTAAGATAAGATAGTGTTAGAGTTTTAGTAGGATTATGTAATAAATAGGTGGCATTATCCTATTGGTTATTAGGAGTCCTTTTAGAAGTAGGAGGCCTAGTCATAATATGATTGAAACTCTCAAGCTATGGGTATAAATAGATGTGCACCCAAGCTTGGAAAAATCAGATTTGGAGATTCTTTTCTATATATTCTTCAATAAACTTAGAGAGTTTGTTGTTTTTCTTTGTGTGTAACAAAGAGTTGTGAATTGGTGCTTAAAGCTTTAGATTCACGTGAGGAAGTGTAGGGATTGAGGGTGCTTTGCTTTAATCAATTCTTAAACTTTCGCCCTAGATTTTAAACCTTTGGTGCGTAGCTTTAGAGGGTTTTCTATCTAGTTCTATCCCTTTTGTGTGGATTAAGGTTTCAATACCTAGATTCACATCAAAAGGTAGAGGTTACGGGTATAAAATAACATAAACACTTTAAATCGCATGATATGAATTAATATAGATTAAATGAGATCAATTTTGGGGAAAAAATGACGTATTTACCCTTGAACATGTCATAAACACTAGAAATACATTGATTTTCGTCAATCTCGATCAAATGGGTTAGGATCTCGGTATAAAATGACTTAAACACTTTGAATAGGGCGATGTGAGTCAATGTAGGTCAAATGGGATTAATTTTGCATGGAAAATGACGTATTTACCTATGAACATTCATAAAAACTTTTAATAAATCGATTTGAGTCAAACTCGGCCGAATGGGAGAGGTTCTCGAAATAAAATGCTTAAACAATTTGAATTGGACGATATGAGTCAATGTAGGTCAAATGGGATTAATTTTGGGTAGAAAATGACGTATTTACCCTTGAACATGTCATAATTACTTGAAATACATCGATTTGAGTCAAACTCGATCGAATGGGAGAGGTACTCGGTTTAAAATGACTTAAACACTTCGAATGGGATGATATGAGTCAATGTAAGTCAAATAGGAGTAGTTTTGCGTAGAAAATGACATATTTACCCTTGAACGTGTCATAAACACTTGAAATACATCGATTTGAGTCAAACTCGGTCTAATAGGAAAGGTTCTTGGTATAAAATGACTTAAACACTTCGAATTGGACGATATGAGTCAATGTAGGTCAAATGGGATTAGTTTTTGGTAGAAAATGACGTATTTACCCTTTAACATGTCAAATACACTTGGAATACATCTATTTGAGTCAAACTCGATCGAATTGGAGAGATTCTATTTATAAACTAACCTAAACACTTTTAATCGGACGATTTGAGTCAAACTCGATCGAATTGGAGAGATTTTATTTATAAACTGACCTAAACACTTTTAATCGGACGATTTGAGTCAAACTCGATCGAATTGGAGAGATTCTATTTACCCTTGAACATGTCATAAACTCTTGAAATACATCGATTTGAGTCAAACTCGGTCAAAAAGTAGAGGTTACGGGTATAAAATGACATAAACACTTTGAATCGCATGGTGTGAATTAATATAGGTTAAATGAGATCAACTTTTGGGAAAAAATGACGTATTTACCCTTGAACATGTCATAAACACTTGAAATACATCGATTTTAGTCAATCTCGATAAAATAGGTGAGGATCTCGGTATAAAATGACTTAAACACTTTGAATAGGACGATGTGAGGCAATGTAGGTCAAATGGGATTATCTTTGGGTAGAAAATGACGTATTTACCCATGAACATTCATAAACACTTTTAATAAATCGATTTGAGTCAAACTCGGTCGAATGGGAGAGGTTCTCGATATAAAATGACTTAAACAATTCGAATTGGACGATATGAGTCAATATAGATAAAATAAGATTAATTTTGGGTAGAAAATGACGTATTTACCCTTGAACATGTCATAATTACTCGAAATACATCAATTTGAGTCAAACTCGTTCGAATGGGAGAGGTTCTCAGTTTAAAATAACTTAAACACTTCGAATGGGACGATATGAGTAAATGTAGGTCAAATAGGAGTAGTTTTGGGTAGAAAATGACAAATTTACCCTTGACCGTGTCATAAACACTTGAAATACATCGATTTGAGTCAATCTCGATCGAATGGGAGAGGTTCTCGGTTTAAAATGACTTAAACACTTCAAATGGGACGATATGAGTCAATGTAGGTCAAATAGGAGTAGTTTTTGGTAGAAAATGACATATTTACCCTTGAATGTGTCATAAACACTTGAAATACATCGATTTGAGTCAAATTCAGTCAAACGAAAGGGATCCTATTTAAAAAATGACCTAAACACTTGGAATTGGACGATATGAGTCAATATTGGTCAAATAGGATCACTTTTGGGTAGAAAATGACGTATTTAACCTTGAACAAGTCATAAACACTTGAAATACATCGATTTGAGTCAAACTCGGTCAAAAAGTAGAGGTTATGGGTATAAAATGACATAAACACTTTGAATCGCATGGTATGAATTAATATAGGTTAAATGAGATCAATTTTTGGGAAAAAATGACGTATTTACCCTTGAACATGTCATAAACACTAGAAATACATCGATTTTCGTCAATCTCGATCAAATGGGTTAGGATCTCGGTATAAAATGACTTAAACACTTCGAATAGGGCGATGTGAGTCAATGTAGGTCAAATGGGATTAATTTTGGATGGAAAATGACGTATTTACCTATGAACATTCATAAACACTTTTAATAAATCGATTTGAGTCAAACTCGGTCGAATGGGAGAGGTTCTCGAAATAAAATGCTTAAACAATTTGAATTGGACGATATGAGTCAATGTAGGTCAAATGGGAATAATTTTGGGTAGAAAATGACGTATTTACCCTTGAACATGTCATAATTACTTGAAATACATCGATTTGAGTCAAACTCGATCGAATGGGAGAGGCACTCGGTTTAAAATGACTTAAACACTTCGAATGGGATGATATGAGTCAATGTAAGTCAAATAGGAGTAGTTTTGCGTAGAAAATGACATATTTACCCTTGAACGTGTCATAAACACTTGAAATACATCGATTTGAGTCAAACTCGGTCTAATAGGAAAGGTTCTTGGTATAAAATGACTTAAACACTTCGAATTGGACGATATGAGTCAATGTAGGTCAAATGAGATTAGTTTTTGGTAGAAAATGACGTATTTACCCTTTAACATGTCAAATACACTTGGAATACATCGATTTGAGTCAAACTCGATCGAATTGGAGAGATTCTATTTATAAACTAACCTAAACACTTTTAATCGGACGATTTGAGTCAAACTCGATCGAATTGGAGAGATTTTATTTATAAACTGACCTAAACACTTTTAATCGGACGATTTGAGTCAAACTCGATCGAATTGGAGAGATTCTATTTACCCTTGAACTTGTCATAAACTCTTGAAATACATCGATTTGAGTCAAACTCGGTCAAAAAGTAGAGGTTACGGGTATAAAATGACATAAACACTTTGAATCGCATGGTGTGAATTAATATAGGTTAAATGAGATCAACTTTTGGGAAAAAATGACGTATTTACCCTTGAACATGTCATAAACACTTGAAATACATCGATTTTAGTCAATCTCGATAAAATAGGTGAGGATCTCGGTATAAAACGACTTAAACACTTCGAATAGGGCGATGTGAGTCAATGTAGGTCAAATGGGATTAATTTTGGATGGAAAATGACGTATTTACCTATGAACATTCATAAACACTTTTAATAAATCGATTTGAGTCAAACTCGGTCAAATGGGAGAGGTTCTCGAAATAAAATGCTTAAACAATTTGAATTGGACGATATGAGTCAATGTAGGTCAAATGGGATTAATTTTGGGTAGAAAATGACGTATTTACCCTTGAACATGTCATAATTACTTGAAATACATCGATTTGAGTCAAACTCGATCGAATGGGAGAGGTACTCGGTTTAAAATGACTTAAACACTTCGAATGGGATGATATGAGTCAATGTAAGTCAAATAGGAGTAGTTTTGCGTAGAAAATGACATATTTACCCTTGAACGTGTCATAAACACTTGAAATACATCGATTTGAGTCAAACTCGGTCTAATAGGAAAGGTTCTTGGTATAAAATGACTTAAACACTTCGAATTGGACGATATGAGTCAATGTAGGTCAAATGAGATTAGTTTTTGGTAGAAAATGACGTATTTACCCTTTAACATGTCAAATACACTTGGAATACATCGATTTGAGTCAAACTCGATCGAATTGGAGAGATTCTATTTATAAACTGACCTAAACACTTTTAATCGGACGATTTGAGTCAAACTCTATCGAATTGGAGAGATTTTATTTATAAACTGACCTAAACACTTTTAATCGGTCGATTTGAGTCAAACTCGATCGAATTGGAGAGATTC
Source organism: Dysphania ambrosioides (assembly GCA_026401315.1). NCBI lineage: Eukaryota > Viridiplantae > Streptophyta > Magnoliopsida > Caryophyllales > Amaranthaceae > Dysphania > Dysphania ambrosioides. The sequence continues at coordinate 11,542,095 of CM048662.1, forward strand.
TATTTACCCTTGAACTTGTCATAAACTCTTGAAATACATCGATTTGAGTCAAACTCGGTCAAAAAGTAGAGGTTACGGGTATAAAATGACATAAACACTTTGAATCGCATGGTGTGAATTAATATAGGTTAAATGAGATCAACTTTTGGGAAAAAATGACGTATTTACCCTTGAACATGTCATAAACACTTGAAATACATCGATTTTAGTCAATCTCGATAAAATAGGTGAGGATCTCGGTATAAAACGACTTAAACACTTCGAATAGGGCGATGTGAGTCAATGTAGGTCAAATGGGATTAATTTTGGATGGAAAATGACGTATTTACCTATGAACATTCATAAACACTTTTAATAAATCGATTTGAGTCAAACTCGGTCGAATGGGAGAGGTTCTCGAAATAAAATGCTTAAACAATTTGAATTGGACGATATGAGTCAATGTAGGTCAAATGGGATTAATTTTGGGTAGAAAATGACGTATTTACCCTTGAACATGTCATAATTACTTGAAATACATCGATTTGAGTCAAACTCGATCGAATGGGAGAGGTACTCGGTTTAAAATGACTTAAACACTTCGAATGGGATGATATGAGTCAATGTAAGTCAAATAGGAGTAGTTTTGCGTAGAAAATGACATATTTACCCTTGAACGTGTCATAAACACTTGAAATACATCGATTTGAGTCAAACTCGGTCTAATAGGAAAGGTTCTTGGTATAAAATGACTTAAACACTTCGAATTGGACGATATGAGTCAATGTAGGTCAAATGAGATTAGTTTTTGGTAGAAAATGACGTATTTACCCTTTAACATGTCAAATACACTTGGAATACATCGATTTGAGTCAAACTCGATCGAATTGGAGAGATTCTATTTATAAACTGACCTAAACACTTTTAATCGGACGATTTGAGTCAAACTCGATCGAATTGGAGAGATTTTATTTATAAACTGACCTAAACACTTTTAATCGGACGATTTGAGTCAAACTCGATCGAATTGGAGAGATTCTATTTACCCTTGAACTTGTCATAAACTCTTGAAATACATCGATTTGAGTCAAACTCGGTCAAAAAGTAGAGGTTACGGGTATAAAATGACATAAACACTTTGAATCGCATGGTGTGAATTAATATAGGTTAAATGAGATCAACTTTTGGGAAAAAATGACGTATTTACCCTTGAACATGTCATAAACACTTGAAATACATCGATTTTAGTCAATCTCGATAAAATAGGTGAGGATCTCGGTATAAAACGACTTAAACACTTCGAATAGGGCGATGTGAGTCAATGTAGGTCAAATGGGATTAATTTTGGATGGAAAATGACGTATTTACCTATGAACATTCATAAACACTTTTAATAAATCGATTTGAGTCAAACTCGGTCGAATGGGAGAGGTTCTCGAAATAAAATGCTTAAACAATTTGAATTGGACGATATGAGTCAATGTAGGTCAAATGGGATTAATTTTGGGTAGAAAATGACGTATTTACCCTTGAACATGTCATAATTACTTGAAATACATCGATTTGAGTCAAACTCGATCGAATGGGAGAGGTACTCGGTTTAAAATGACTTAAACACTTCGAATGGGATGATATGAGTCAATGTAAGTCAAATAGGAGTAGTTTTGCGTAGAAAATGACATATTTACCCTTGAACGTGTCATAAACACTTGAAATACATCGATTTGAGTCAAACTCGGTCTAATAGGAAAGGTTCTTGGTATAAAATGACTTAAACACTTCGAATTGGACGATATGAGTCAATGTAGGTCAAATGAGATTAGTTTTTGGTAGAAAATGACGTATTTACCCTTTAACATGTCAAATACACTTGGAATACATCGATTTGAGTCAAACTCGATCGAATTGGAGAGATTCTATTTATAAACTGACCTAAACACTTTTAATCGGACGATTTGAGTCAAACTCGATCGAATTGGAGAGATTTTTTTTATAAACTGACCTAAACACTTTTAATCGGACGATTTGAGTCAAACTCGATCGAATTGGAGAGATTCTATTTACCCTTGAACTTGTCATAAACTCTTGAAATACATCGATTTGAGTCAAACTCGGTCAAAAAGTAGAGGTTACGGGTATAAAATGACATAAACACTTTGAATCGCATGGTGTGAATTAATATAGGTTAAATGAGATCAACTTTTGGGAAAAAATGACGTATTTACCCTTGAACATGTCATAAACACTAGAAATACATCGATTTTAGTCAATCTCGATAAAATAGGTGAGGATCTCGGTATAAAACGACTTAAACACTTCGAATAGGGCGATGTGAGTCAATGTAGGTCAAATGGGATTAATTTTGGATGGAAAATGACGTATTTACCTATGAACATTCATAAACACTTTTAATAAATCGATTTGAGTCAAACTCGGTCGAATGGGAGAGGTTCTCGAAATAAAATGCTTAAACAATTTGAATTGGACGATATGAGTCAATGTAGGTCAAATGGGATTAATTTTGGGTAGAAAATGACGTATTTACCCTTGAACATGTCATAATTACTTGAAATACATCGATTTGAGTCAAACTCGATCGAATGGGAGAGGTACTCGGTTTAAAATGACTTAAACACTTCGAATGGGATGATATGAGTCAATGTAAGTCAAATAGGAGTAGTTTTGCGTAGAAAATGACATATTTACCCTTAAACGTGTCATAAACACTTGAAATACATCGATTTGAGTCAAACTCGGTCTAATAGGAAAGGTTCTTGGTATAAAATGACTTAAACACTTCGAATTGGACGATATGAGTCAATGTAGGTCAAATGGGATTAGTTTTTGGTAGAAAATGACGTATTTACCCTTTAACATGTCAAATACACTTGGAATACATCGATTTGAGTCAAACTCGATCGAATTGGAGAGATTCTATTTATAAACTGACCTAAACACTTTTAATCGGACGATTTGAGTCAAACTCGATCGAATTGGAGAGATTTTTTTTATAAACTGACCTAAACACTTTTAATCGGACGATTTGAGTCAAACTCGATCGAATTGGAGAGATTCTATTTACCCTTGAACATGTCATAAACTCTTGAAATACATCGATTTGAGTAAAACTCGGTCAAAAAGTAGAGGTTACGGGTATAAAATGACATAAACACTTTGAATCGCATGGTGTGAATTAATATAGGTTAAATGAGATCAACTTTTGGGAAAAAATGACGTATTTACCCTTGAACATGTCATAAACACTTGAAATACATCGATTTTAGTCAATCTCGATAAAATAGGTGAGGATCTCGGTATAAAACGACTTAAACACTTTGAATAGGACGATGTGAGTCAATGTAGGTCAAATGGGATTATCTTTGGGTAGAAAATGACGTATTTACCCATGAACATTCATAAGCACTTTTAATAAATCGATTTGAGTCAAACTCGGTCGAATGGGAGAGGTTCTCGATATAAAATGACTTAAACAATTCGAATTGGACGATATGAGTCAATATAGATAAAATAGGATTAATTTTGGGTAGAAAATGACGTATTTACCCTTGAACATGTCATAATTACTCGAAATACATCGATTTGAGTCAAACTCGATCGAATGGGAGAGGTTCTCAGTTTAAAAAAACTTAAACACTTCGAATGGGACGATATGAGTCAATGTAGGTCAAATAGGAGTAGTTTTTGGTGGAAAATGACATATTTATCCTTGAATGGTTCATAAACACTTGAAATACATCAATTTGAGTCAAATTCGGTCAAACGAAAGAGATTCTGTTTATAAAATGAACTAAACACTTGGAATTGGACGATATGAGTTAATATTGGTCAAATAGGATCACTTTTGGGTAGAAAATGACGTATTTAACCTTGAACATGTCATAAACACTTAAAATACATCGATTTGAGTCAAACTCGGTCGAATGGGAAATGTTCTAAGTATAAAATCACTTAAACACTACGAATTGGATGATATGAGTTAATGTAGGTCAAATGGGATTAATTTTGGGTAGAAAATAACGTAATTACCCTTGAACATGTCATAAACATTTGAAATACATCGATTTGAGTCAAACTCGATCGAACGGGAGAGATTCTGTTTATAAAATGACCAAAAAAATTTTAATCAGACGATATGAGTCAATATAGGTCAAATAGAATCTATTATGGGTAGAAAATGATGTATTTACCCTTGAACATGTCATAAACTCTGCAAATACATCGATTTGAGTCAAACTCGGTCAAAAGGTGATATGATAGAGGATGCCAAATTCGAAGGATTGGTTGAAGCTTTAAAGAAGAATGCTACCATGGGAGAGTTGTTGGCTTATGGAGACACGAATCTTCTAGCCATCAAAGGGGAACATTTGCATGTGCATGATAACATGCAAATGTAAATGAGGATTGGTGGACATAGGGAATAGGTTGGTTTTGCCTATGAGTTTTCTTCCATTTCATTTGATAGGGTTTTTCTCATTTTAGGCATAGGTGTGTTTTGAACTTTCTATTTTCAGATTTTATGATTCTATAATGTGTGGAAGCCATGGAGGTGATGATTGATGGAAGGCCTTGATCAAAAGCTAAAATCTTGGAGTAATTTTCGAAGATTGAAAATTTTGACCAAGGAGGAAAATTTTAAGACAAGGGGAGGTGCTTGTTACATTGAGATGTGCTTATTACATCTTATCGGTGCTTTATTACGACTTAAGTGACATGGCAAGTGACATGGCATGGGTATGGACGTGGCTACACACATGGCATTGGATATTTAGTGTTTTACTTTAAATAAAATAGGATTAGAGTAGTTAAATTGTAATATTATCTTTTTAGGTAGGATAAGATTCTAATTAAGATAAGATAGTGTTAGAGTTTTAGTAGGATTATGTAATAAATAGGTGGCATTATCCTATTGGTTATTAGGAGTCCTTTTAGAAGTAGGAGGCCTAGTCATAATATGATTGAAACTCTCAAGCTATGGGTATAAATAGATGTGCACCCAAGCTTGGAAAAATCAGATTTGGAGATTCTTTTCTATATATTCTTCAATAAACTTAGAGAGTTTGTTGTTTTTCTTTGTGTGTAACAAAGAGTTGTGAATTGGTGCTTAAAGCTTTAGATTCACGTGAGGAAGTGTAGGGATTGAGGGTGCTTTGCTTTAATCAATTCTTAAACTTTCGCCCTAGATTTTAAACCTTTGGTGCGTAGCTTTAGAGGGTTTTCTATCTAGTTCTATCCCTTTTGTGTGGATTAAGGTTTCAATACCTAGATTCACATCAAAAGGTAGAGGTTACGGGTATAAAATAACATAAACACTTTAAATCGCATGATATGAATTAATATAGATTAAATGAGATCAATTTTGGGGAAAAAATGACGTATTTACCCTTGAACATGTCATAAACACTAGAAATACATTGATTTTCGTCAATCTCGATCAAATGGGTTAGGATCTCGGTATAAAATGACTTAAACACTTTGAATAGGGCGATGTGAGTCAATGTAGGTCAAATGGGATTAATTTTGCATGGAAAATGACGTATTTACCTATGAACATTCATAAAAACTTTTAATAAATCGATTTGAGTCAAACTCGGCCGAATGGGAGAGGTTCTCGAAATAAAATGCTTAAACAATTTGAATTGGACGATATGAGTCAATGTAGGTCAAATGGGATTAATTTTGGGTAGAAAATGACGTATTTACCCTTGAACATGTCATAATTACTTGAAATACATCGATTTGAGTCAAACTCGATCGAATGGGAGAGGTACTCGGTTTAAAATGACTTAAACACTTCGAATGGGATGATATGAGTCAATGTAAGTCAAATAGGAGTAGTTTTGCGTAGAAAATGACATATTTACCCTTGAACGTGTCATAAACACTTGAAATACATCGATTTGAGTCAAACTCGGTCTAATAGGAAAGGTTCTTGGTATAAAATGACTTAAACACTTCGAATTGGACGATATGAGTCAATGTAGGTCAAATGGGATTAGTTTTTGGTAGAAAATGACGTATTTACCCTTTAACATGTCAAATACACTTGGAATACATCGATTTGAGTCAAACTCGATCGAATTGGAGAGATTCTATTTATAAACTGACCTAAACACTTTTAATCGGACGATTTGAGTCAAACTCGATCGAATTGGAGAGATTTTATTTATAAACTGACCTAAACACTTTTAATCGGATGATTTGAGTCAAACTCGATCGAATTGGAGAGATTCTATTTACCCTTGAACATGTCATAAACTCTTGAAATACATCGATTTGAGTCAAACTCGGTCAAAAAGTAGAGGTTACGGGTATAAAATGACATAAACACTTTGAATCGCATGGTGTGAATTAATATAGGTTAAATGAGATCAACTTTTGGGAAAAAATGACGTATTTACCCTTGAACATGTCATAAACACTTGAAATACATCGATTTTAGTCAATCTCGATAAAATAGGTGAGGATCTCGGTATAAAACGACTTAAACACTTTGAATAGGACGATGTGAGTCAATGTAGGTCAAATGGGATTATCTTTGGGTAGAAAATGACGTATTTACCCATGAACATTCATAAACACTTTTAATAAATCGATTTGAGTCAAACTCGGTCGAATGGGAGAGGTTCTCGATATAAAATGACTTAAACAATTCGAATTGGACGATATGAGTCAATATAGATAAAATAGGATTAATTTTGGGTAAAAAATGACGTATTTACCCTTGAACATGTCATAATTACTCGAAATACATCAATTTGAGTCAAACTCGATCGAATGGGAGAGGTTCTCAGTTTAAAATAACTTAAACACTTCGAATGGGACGATATGAGTCAATGTAGGTCAAATAGTAGTAGTTTTGGGTAGAAAATGACAAATTTACCCTTGACCGTGTCATAAACACTTGAAATACATCGATTTGAGTCAAACTCGATCGAATGGGAGAGGTTCTCGGTTTAAAATGACTTAAACACTTCAAATGGGACGATATGAGTCAATGTAGGTCAAATAGGAGTAGTTTTTGGTAGAAAATGACATATTTACCCTTGAATGTGTCATAAACACTTGAAATACATCGATTTGAGTCAAATTCAGTCAAACCAAAGGGATCCTATTTAAAAAATGACCTAAACACTTGGAATTGGACGATATGAGTCAATATTGGTCAAATAGGATCACTTTTGGGTAGAAAATGACGTATTTAACCTTGAACAAGTCATAAACACTTGAAATACATCGATTTGAGTCAAACTCGGTCAAAAAGTAGAGGTTATGGGTATAAAATGACATAAACACTTTGAATCGCATGGTATGAATTAATATAGGTTAAATGAGATCAATTTTTGGGAAAAAATGACGTATTTACCCTTGAACATGTCATAAACACTAGAAATACATCGATTTTCGTCAATCTCGATCAAATGGGTTAGGATCTCGGTATAAAATGACTTAAACACTTCGAATAGGGCGATGTGAGTCAATGTAGGTCAAATGGGATTAATTTTGTATGGAAAATGACGTATTGACCTATGAACATTCATAAACACTTTTAATAAATCGATTTGAGTCAAACTCGGTCGAATGGGAGAGGTTCTCGGGATAAAAAGACTTAAACATTTGAATTGGACGATATGAGTCAATGTAGGTCAAATGGGATTAATTTTGGGTAGAAAATGACGTATTTACCCTTGAACATGTCATAATTACTTGAAATACATCGATTTGAGTCAAACTCGATCGAATGGGAGAGGTACTCGGTTTAAAATGACTTAAACACTTCGAATGGGATGATATGAGTCAATGTAAGTCAAATAGGAGTAGTTTTGCGTAGAAAATGACATATTTACCCTTGAACGTGTCATAAACACTTGAAATACATCGATTTGAGTCAAACTCGGTCTAATAGGAAAGGTTCTTGGTATAAAATGACTTAAACACTTCGAATTGGACGATATGAGTCAATGTAGGTCAAATGGGATTAGTTTTTGGTAGAAAATGACGTATTTACCCTTTAACATGTCAAATACACTTGGAATACATCGATTTGAGTCAAACTCGATCGAATTGGAGAGATTCTATTTATAAACTGACCTAAACACTTTTAATCGGACGATTTGAGTCAAACTCGATCGAATTGGAGAGATTTTATTTATAAACTGACCTAAACACTTTTAATCGGATGATTTGAGTCAAACTCGATCGAATTGGAGAGATTCTATTTACCCTTGAACATGTCATAAACTCTTGAAATACATCGATTTGAGTCAAACTCGGTCAAAAAGTAGAGGTTACGGGTATAAAATGACATAAACACTTTGAATCGCATGGTGTGAATTAATATAGGTTAAATGAGATCAACTTTTGGGAAAAAATGACGTATTTACCCTTGAACATGTCATAAACACTTGAAATACATCGATTTTAGTCAATCTCGATAAAATAGGTGAGGATCTCGGTATAAAACGACTTAAACACTTTGAATAGGACGATGTGAGTCAATGTAGGTCAAATGGGATTATCTTTGGGTAGAAAATGACGTATTTACCCATGAACATTCATAAACACTTTTAATAAATCGATTTGAGTCAAACTCGGTCGAATGGGAGAGGTTCTCGATATAAAATGACTTAAACAATTCGAATTGGACGATATGAGTCAATATAGATAAAATAGGATTAATTTTGGGAAGAAAATGACGTATTTACCCTTGAACATGTCATAATTACTAGAAATACATCGATTTGAGTCAAACTCGATCGAATGGGAGAGGTTCTCAGTTTAAAATAACTTAAACACTTCGAATGGGACGATATGAGTCAATGTAGGTCAAATAGGAGTAGTTTTGGGTAGAAAATGACAAATTTACCCTTGACCGTGTCATAAACACTTGAAATACATCGATTTGAGTCAAACTCGATCGAATGGGAGAGGTTCTCGGTTTAAAATGACTTAAACACTTCAAATGGGACGATATGAGTCAATGTAGGTCAAATAGAAGTAGTTTTTGGTAGAAAATGACATATTTACCCTTGAATGTGTCATAAACACTTGAAATACATCGATTTGAGTCAAATTCAGTCAAACGAAAGGGATCCTATTTAAAAAATGACCTAAACACTTGGAATTGGACGATATGAGTCAATATTGGTCAAATAGGATCACTTTTGGGTAGAAAATGACGTATTTAACCTTGAACAAGTCATAAACACTTGAAATACATCGATTTGAGTCAAACTCGGTCAAAAAGTAGAGGTTATGGGTATAAAATGACATAAACACTTTGAATCGCATGGTATGAATTAATATAGGTTAAATGAGATCAATTTTTGGGAAAAAATGACGTATTTACCCTTGAACATGTCATAAACACTAGAAATACATCGATTTTCGTCAATCTCGATCAAATGGGTTAGGATCTCGGTATAAAATGACTTAAACACTTCGAATAGGGCGATGTGAGTCAATGTAGGTCAAATGGGATTAATTTTGTATGGAAAATAACGTATTGACCTATGAACATTCATAAACACTTTTAATAAATCGATTTGAGTCAAACTCGGTCGAATGGGAGAGGTTCTCGGGATAAAAAGACTTAAACAATTTGAATTGGACGATATGAGTCAATGTAGGTCAAATGGGATTAATTTTGGGTAGAAAATGACGTATTTACCCTTGAACATGTCATAATTACTTTAAATACATCGATTTGAGTCAAACTCGATCGAATGGAAGAGGTACTCGGTTTAAAATGACTTAAACACTTCGAATGGGATGATATGAGTCAATGTAAGTCAAATAGGAGTAGTTTTGCGTAGAAAATGACATATTTACCCTTGAACGTGTCATAAACACTTGAAATACATCGATTTGAGTCAAACTCGGTCTAATAGGAAAGGTTCTTGGTATAAAATGACTTAAACACTTCGAATTGGACGATATGAGTCAATGTAGGTCAAATGGGATTAGTTTTTGGTAGAAAATGACGTATTTACCCTTTAACATGTCAAATACACTTGGAATACATCGATTTGAGTCAAACTCGATCGAATTGGAGAGATTCTATTTATAAACTGACCTAAACACTTTTAATCGGACGATTTGAGTCAAACTCGATCGAATTGGAGAGATTTTATTTATAAACTGACCTAAACACTTTTAATCGGACGATTTGAGTCAAACTCGATCGAATTAGAGAGATTCTATTTACCCTTGAACATGTCATAAACTCTTGAAATACATCGATTTGAGTCAAACTCGGTCAAAAAGTAGAGGTTACGGGTATAAAATGACATAAACACTTTGAATCGCATGGTGTGAACTAATATAGGTTAAATGAGATCAACTTTTGGGAAAAAATGACGTATTTACCCTTGAACATGTCATAAACACTTGAAATACATCGATTTTAGTCAATCTCGATAAAATAGGTGAGGATCTCGGTATAAAACGACTTAAACACTTTGAATAGGACGATGTGAGTCAATGTAGGTCAAATGGGATTATCTTTGGGTAGAAAATGACGTATTTACCCATGAACATTCATAAACACTTTTAATAAATCGATTTGAGTCAAACTCGGTCGAATGGGAGAGGTTCTCGATATAAAATGACTTAAACAATTCGAATTGGACGATATGAGTCAATATAGATAAAATAGGATTAATTTTGGGAAGAAAATGACGTATTTACCCTTGAACATGTCATAATTACTAGAAATACATCGATTTGAGTCAAACTCGATCGAATGGGAGAGGTTCTCAGTTTAAAATAACTTAAACACTTCGAATGGGACGATATGAGTCAATGTAGGTCAAATAGGAGTAGTTTTGGGTAGAAAATGACAAATTTACCCTTGACCGTGTCATAAACACTTGAAATACATCGATTTGAGTCAAACTCGATCGAATGGGAGAGGTTCTCGGTTTAAAATGACTTAAACACTTCAAATGGGACGATATGAGTCAATGTAGGTCAAATAGAAGTAGTTTTTGGTAGAAAATGACATATTTACCCTTGAATGTGTCATAAACACTTGAAATACATCGATTTGAGTCAAATTCAGTCAAACGAAAGGGATCCTATTTAAAAAATGACCTAAACACTTGGAATTGGACGATATGAGTCAATATTGGTCAAATAGGATCACTTTTGGGTAGAAAATGACGTATTTAACCTTGAACAAGTCATAAACACTTGAAATACATCGATTTGAGTCAAACTCGGTCAAAAAGTAGAGGTTATGGGTATAAAATGACATAAACACTTTGAATCGCATGGTATGAATTAATATAGGTTAAATGAGATCAATTTTTGGGAAAAAATGACGTATTTACCCTTGAACATGTCATAAACACTAGAAATACATCGATTTTCGTCAATCTCGATCAAATGGGTTAGGATCTCGGTATAAAATGACTTAAACACTTCGAATAGGGCGATGTGAGTCAATGCAGGTCAAATGGGATTAATTTTGTATGGAAAATAACGTATTGACCTATGAACATTCATAAACACTTTTAATAAATCGATTTGAGTCAAACTCGGTCGAATGGGAGAGGTTCTCGGGATAAAAAGACTTAAACAATTTGAATTGGACGATATGAGTCAATGTAGGTCAAATGGGATTAATTTTGGGTAGAAAATGACGTATTTACCCTTGAACATGTCATAATTACTTTAAATACATCGATTTGAGTCAAACTCGATCGAATGGAAGAGGTACTCGGTTTAAAATGACTTAAACACTTCGAATGGGATGATATGAGTCAATGTAAGTCAAATAGGAGTAGTTTTGCGTAGAAAATGACATATTTACCCTTGAACGTGTCATAAACACTTGAAATACATCGATTTGAGTCAAACTCGGTCTAATAGGAAAGGTTCTTGGTATAAAATGACTTAAACACTTCGAATTGGACGATATGAGTCAATGTAGGTCAAATGGGATTAGTTTTTGGTAGAAAATGACGTATTTACCCTTTAACATGTCAAATACACTTGGAATACATCGATTTGAGTCAAACTCGATCGAATTGGAGAGATTCTATTTATAAACTGACCTAAACACTTTTAATCGGACGATTTGAGTCAAACTCGATCGAATTGGAGAGATTTTATTTATAAACTGACCTAAACACTTTTAATCGGACGATTTGAGTCAAACTCGATCGAATTAGAGAGATTCTATTTACCCTTGAACATGTCATAAACTCTTGAAATACATCGATTTGAGTCAAACTCGGTCAAAAAGTAGAGGTTACGGGTATAAAATGACATAAACACTTTGAATCGCATGGTGTGAACTAATATAGGTTAAATGAGATCAACTTTTGGGAAAAAATGACGTATTTACCCTTGAACATGTCATAAACACTTGAAATACATCGATTTTAGTCAATCTCGATAAAATAGGTGAGGATCTCGGTATAAAACGACTTAAACACTTTGAATAGGACGATGTGAGTCAATGTAGGTCAAATGGGATTATCTTTGGGTAGAAAATGACGTATTTACCCATGAACATTCATAAACACTTTTAATAAATCGATTTGAGTCAAACTCGGTCGAATGGGAGAGGTTCTCGATATAAAATGACTTAAACAATTCGAATTGGACGATATGAGTCAATATAGATAAAATAGGATTAATTTTGGGTAGAAAATGACGTATTTACCCTTGAACATGTCATAATTACTAGAAATACATCGATTTGAGTCAAACTCGATCGAATGGGAGAGGTTCTCAGTTTAAAATAACTTAAACACTTCGAATGGGACGATATGAGTCAATGTAGGTCAAATAGGAGTAGTTTTGGGTAGAAAATGACAAATTTACCCTTGACCGTGTCATAAACACTTGAAATACATCGATTTGAGTCAAACTCGATCGAATGGGAGAGGTTCTCGGTTTAAAATGACTTAAACACTTCAAATGGGACGATATGAGTCAATGTAGGTCAAATAGAAGTAGTTTTTGGTAGAAAATGACATATTTACCCTTGAATGTGTCATAAACACTTGAAATACATCGATTTGAGTCAAATTCAGTCAAACGAAAGGGATCCTATTTAAAAAATGACCTAAACACTTGGAATTGGACGATATGAGTCAATATTGGTCAAATAGGATCACTTTTGGGTAGAAAATGACGTATTTAACCTTGAACAAGTCATAAACGCTTGAAATACATCGATTTGAGTCAAACTCGGTCAAAAAGTAGAGGTTATGGGTATAAAATGACATAAACACTTTGAATCGCATGGTATGAATTAATATAGGTTAAATGAGATCAATTTTTGGGAAAAAATGACGTATTTACCCTTGAACATGTCATAAACACTAGAAATACATCGATTTTCGTCAATCTCGATCAAATGGGTTAGGATCTCGGTATAAAATGACTTAAACACTTCGAATAGGGCGATGTGAGTCAATGTAGGTCAAATGGGATTAATTTTGTATGGAAAATAACGTATTGACCTATGAACATTCATAAACACTTTTAATAAATCGATTTGAGTCAAACTCGGTCGAATGGGAGAGGTTCTCGGGATAAAAAGACTTAAACAATTTGAATTGGACGATATGAGTCAATGTAGGTCAAATGGGATTAATTTTGGGTAGAAAATGACGTATTTACCCTTGAACATGTCATAATTACTTTAAATACATCGATTTGAGTCAAACTCGATCGAATGGGAGAGGTACTCGGTTTAAAATGACTTAAACACTTCGAATGGGATGATATGAGTCAATGTAAGTCAAATAGGAGTAGTTTTGCGTAGAAAATGACATATTTACCCTTGAACGTGTCATAAACACTTGAAATACATCGATTTGAGTCAAACTCGGTCTAATAGGAAAGGTTCTTGGTATAAAATGACTTAAACACTTCGAATTGGACGATATGAGTCAATGTAGGTCAAATGGGATTAGTTTTTGGTAGAAAATGACGTATTTACCCTTTAACATGTCAAATACACTTGGAATACATCGATTTGAGTCAAACTCGATCGAATTGGAGAGATTCTATTTATAAACTGACCTAAACACTTTTAATCGGACGATTTGAGTCAAACTCGATCGAATTGGAGAGATTTTATTTATAAACTGACCTAAACACTTTTAATCGGATGATTTGAGTCAAACTCGATCGAATTGGAGAGATTCTATTTACCCTTGAACATGTCATAAACTCTTGAAATACATCGATTTGAGTCAAACTCGGTCAAAAAGTAGAGGTTACGGGTATAAAATGACATAAACACTTTGAATCGCATGGTGTGAATTAATATAGGTTAAATGAGATCAACTTTTGGGAAAAAATGACGTATTTACCCTTGAACATGTCATAAACACTTGAAATACATCGATTTTAGTCAATCTCGATAAAATAGGTGAGGATCTCGGTATAAAACGACTTAAACACTTTGAATAGGACGATGTGAGTCAATGTAGGTCAAATGGGATTATCTTTGGGTAGAAAATGACGTATTTACCCATGAACATTCATAAACACTTTTAATAAATCGATTTGAGTCAAACTCGGTCGAATGGGAGAGGTTCTCGATATAAAATGACTTAAACAATTCGAATTGGACGATATGAGTCAATATAGATAAAATAGGATTAATTTTGGGTAGAAAATGACGTATTTACCCTTGAACATGTCATAATTACTAGAAATACATCGATTTGAGTCAAACTCGATCGAATGGGAGAGGTTCTCAGTTTAAAATAACTTAAACACTTCGAATGGGACGATATGAGTCAATGTAGGTCAAATAGGAGTAGTTTTGGGTAGAAAATGACAAATTTACCCTTGACCGTGTCATAAACACTTGAAATACATCGATTTGAGTCAAACTCGATCGAATGGGAGAGGTTCTCGGTTTAAAATGACTTAAACACTTCAAATGGGACGATATGAGTCAATGTAGGTCAAATAGAAGTAGTTTTTGGTAGAAAATGACATATTTACCCTTGAATGTGTCATAAACACTTGAAATACATCGATTTGAGTCAAATTCAGTCAAACGAAAGGGATCCTATTTAAAAAATGACCTAAACACTTGGAATTGGACGATATGAGTCAATATTGGTCAAATAGGATCACTTTTGGGTAGAAAATGACGTATTTAACCTTGAACAAGTCATAAACACTTGAAATACATCGATTTGAGTCAAACTCGGTCAAAAAGTAGAGGTTATGGGTATAAAATGACATAAACACTTTGAATCGCATGGTATGAATTAATATAGGTTAAATGAGATCAATTTTTGGGAAAAAATGACGTATTTACCCTTGAACATGTCATAAACACTAGAAATACATCGATTTTCGTCAATCTCGATCAAATGGGTTAGGATCTCGGTATAAAATGACTTAAACACTTCGAATAGGGCGATGTGAGTCAATGTAGGTCAAATGGGATTAATTTTGTATGGAAAATGACGTATTGACCTATGAACATTCATAAACACTTTTAATAAATCGATTTGAGTCAAACTCGGTCGAATGGGAGAGGTTCTCGAGATAAAAAGACTTAAACAATTCGAATTGGACGATATGAGTCAATGTAGGTCAAATGGGATTAATTTTGGGTAGAAAATGACGTATTTACCCTTGAACATGTCATAATTACTTTAAATACATCGATTTGAGTCAAACTCGATCGAATGGGAGAGGTACTCGGTTTAAAATGACTTAAACACTTCGAATGGGATGATATGAGTCAATGTAAGTCAAATAGGAGTAGTTTTGCGTAGAAAATGACATATTTACCCTTGAACGTGTCATAAACACTTGAAATACATCGATTTGAGTCAAACTCGGTCTAATAGGAAAGGTTCTTGGTATAAAATGACTTAAACACTTCGGATTGGACGATATGAGTCAATGTAGGTCAAATGGGATTAGTTTTTGGTAGAAAATGACGTATTTACCCTTTAACATGTCAAATACACTTGGAATACATCGATTTGAGTCAAACTCGATCGAATTGGAGAGATTCTATTTATAAACTGACCTAAACACTTTTAATCGGACGATTTGAGTCAAACTCGATCGAATTGGAGAGATTTTATTTATAAACTGACCTAAACACTTTTAATCGGACGATTTGAGTCAAACTCGATCGAATTGGAGAGATTCTATTTACCCTTGAACATGTCATAAACTCTTGAAATACATCGATTTGAGTCAAACTCGGTCAAAAAGTAGAGGTTACGGGTATAAAATGACATAAACACTTTGAATCGCATGGTGTGAACTAATATAGGTTAAATGAGATCAACTTTTGGGAAAAAATGACGTATTTACCCTTGAACATGTCATAAACACTTGAAATACATCGATTTTAGTCAATCTCGATAAAATAGGTGAGGATCTCGGTATAAAACGACTTAAACACTTTGAATAGGACGATGTGAGTCAATGTAGGTCAAATGGGATTATCTTTGGGTAGAAAATGACGTATTTACCCATGAACATTCATAAACACTTTTAATAAATCGATTTGAGTCAAACTCGGTCGAATGGGAGAGGTTCTCGATATAAAATGACTTAAACAATTCGAATTGGACGATATGAGTCAATATAGATAAAATAGGATTAATTTTGGGTAGAAAATGACGTATTTACCCTTGAACATGTCATAATTACTAGAAATACATCGATTTGAGTCAAACTCGATCGAATGGGAGAGGTTCTCAGTTTAAAATAACTTAAACACTTCGAATGGGACGATATGAGTCAATGTAGGTCAAATAGGAGTAGTTTTGGGTAGAAAATGACAAATTTACCCTTGACCGTGTCATAAACACTTGAAATACATCGATTTGAGTCAAACTCGATCGAATGGGAGAGGTTCTCGGTTTAAAATGACTTAAACACTTCAAATGGGACGATATGAGTCAATGTAGGTCAAATAGAAGTAGTTTTTGGTAGAAAATGACATATTTACCCTTGAATGTGTCATAAACACTTGAAATACATCGATTTGAGTCAAATTCAGTCAAACGAAAGGGATCCTATTTAAAAAATTACCTAAACACTTGGAATTGGACGATATGAGTCAATATTGGTCAAATAGGATCACTTTTGGGTAGAAAATGACGTATTTAACCTTGAACAAGTCATAAACACTTGAAATACATCGATTTGAGTCAAACTCGGTCAAAAAGTAGAGGTTATGGGTATAAAATGACATAAACACTTTGAATCGCATGGTATGAATTAATATAGGTTAAATGAGATCAATTTTTGGGAAAAAATGACGTATTTACCCTTGAACATGTCATAAACACTAGAAATACATCGATTTTCGTCAATCTCGATCAAATGGGTTAGGATCTCGGTATAAAATGACTTAAACACTTCGAATAGGGCGATGTGAGTCAATGTAGGTCAAATGGGATTAATTTTGTATGGAAAATGACGTATTGACCTATGAACATTCATAAACACTTTTAATAAATCGATTTGAGTCAAACTCGGTCGAATGGGAGAGGTTCTCGAGATAAAAAGACTTAAACAATTCGAATTGGACGATATGAGTCAATGTAGGTCAAATGGGATTAATTTTGGGTAGAAAATGACGTATTTACCCTTGAACATGTCATAATTACTTGAAATACATCGATTTGAGTCAAACTCGATCGAATGGGAGAGGTACTCGGTTTAAAATGACTTAAACACTTCGAATGGGATTATATGAGTCAATGTAAGTCAAATAGGAGTAGTTTTGCGTAGAAAATGACATATTTACCCTTGAACGTGTCATAAACACTTGAAATACATCGATTTGAGTCAAACTCGGTCTAATAGGAAAGGTTCTTGGTATAAAATGACTTAAACACTTCGAATTGGACGATATGAGTCAATGTAGGTCAAATGGGATTAGTTTTTGGTAGAAAATGACGTATTTACCCTTTAACATGACAAATACACTTGGAATACATCGATTTGAGTCAAACTCGATCGAATTGGAGAGATTCTATTTATAAACTGACCTAAACACTTTTAATCGGACGATTTGAGTCAAACTCGATCGAATTGGAGAGATTTTATTTATAAACTGACCTAAACACTTTTAATCGGATGATTTGAGTCAAACTCGATCGAATTGGAGAGATTCTATTTACCCTTGAACATGTCATAAACTCTTGAAATACATCGATTTGAGTCAAACTCGGTCAAAAAGTAGAGGTTACGGGTATAAAATGACATAAACACTTTGAATCGCATGGTGTGAATTAATATAGGTTAAATGAGATCAACTTTTGGGAAAAAATGACGTATTTACCCTTGAACATGTCATAAACACTTGAAATACATCGATTTTAGTCAATCTCGATAAAATAGGTGAGGATCTCGGTATAAAACGACTTAAACACTTTGAATAGGACGATGTGAGTCAATGTAGGTCAAATGGGATTATCTTTGGGTAGAAAATGACGTATTTACCCATGAACATTCATAAACACTTTTAATAAATCGATTTGAGTCAAACTCGGTCGAATGGGAGAGGTTCTCGATATAAAATGACTTAAACAATTCGAATTGGACGATATGAGTCAATATAGATAAAATAGGATTAATTTTGGGTAGAAAATGACGTATTTACCCTTGAACATGTCATAATTACTAGAAATACATCGATTTGAGTCAAACTCGATCGAATGGGAGAGGTTCTCAGTTTAAAATAACTTAAACACTTCGAATGGGACGATATGAGTCAATGTAGGTCAAATAGGAGTAGTTTTGGGTAGAAAATGACAAATTTACCCTTGACCGTGTCATAAACACTTGAAATACATCGATTTGAGTCAAACTCGATCGAATGGGAGAGGTTCTCGGTTTAAAATGACTTAAACACTTCAAATGGGACGATATGAGTCAATGTAGGTCAAATAGAAGTAGTTTTTGGTAGAAAATGACATATTTACCCTTGAATGTGTCATAAACACTTGAAATACATCGATTTGAGTCAAATTCAGTCAAACGAAAGGGATCCTATTTAAAAAATGACCTAAACACTTGGAATTGGACGATATGAGTCAATATTGGTCAAATAGGATCACTTTTGGGTAGAAAATGACGTATTTAACCTTGAACAAGTCATAAACACTTGAAATACATCGATTTGAGTCAAACTCGGTCAAAAAGTAGAGGTTATGGGTATAAAATGACATAAACACTTTGAATCGCATGGTATGAATTAATATAGGTTAAATGAGATCAATTTTTGGGAAAAAATGACGTATTTACCCTTGAACATGTCATAAACACTAGAAATACATCGATTTTCGTCAATCTCGATCAAATGGGTTAGGATCTCGGTATAAAATGACTTAAACACTTCGAATAGGGCGATGTGAGTCAATGTAGGTCAAATGGGATTAATTTTGTATGGAAAATAACGTATTGACCTATGAACATTCATAAACACTTTTAATAAATCGATTTGAGTCAAACTCGGTCGAATGGGAGAGGTTCTCGGGATAAAAAGACTTAAACAATTTGAATTGGACGATATGAGTCAATGTAGGTCAAATGGGATTAATTTTGGGTAGAAAATGACGTATTTACCCTTGAACATGTCATAATTACTTTAAATACATCGATTTGAGTCAAACTCGATCGAATGGGAGAGGTACTCGGTTTAAAATGACTTAAACACTTCGAATGGGATGATATGAGTCAATGTAAGTCAAATAGGAGTAGTTTTGCGTAGAAAATGACATATTTACCCTTGAACGTGTCATAAACACTTGAAATACATCGATTTGAGTCAAACTCGGTCTAATAGGAAAGGTTCTTGGTATAAAATGACTTAAACACTTCGAATTGGACGATATGAGTCAATGTAGGTCAAATGGGATTAGTTTTTGGTAGAAAATGACGTATTTAACCTTTAACATGTCAAATACACTTGGAATACATCGATTTGAGTCAAACTCGATCGAATTGGAGAGATTCTATTTATAAACTGACCTAAACACTTTTAATCGGACGATTTGAGTCAAACTCGATCGAATTGGAGAGATTTTATTTATAAACTGACCTAAACACTTTTAATCGGACGATTTGAGTCAAACTCGATCGAATTGGAGAGATTCTATTTACCCTTGAACATGTCATAAACTCTTGAAATACATCGATTTGAGTCAAACTCGGTCAAAAAGTAGAGGTTACGGGTATAAAATGACATAAACACTTTGAATCGCATGGTGTGAACTAATATAGGTTAAATGAGATCAACTTTTGGGAAAAAATGACGTATTTACCCTTGAACATGTCATAAACACTTGAAATACATCGATTTTAGTCAATCTCGATAAAATAGGTGAGGATCTCGGTATAAAACGACTTAAACACTTTGAATAGGACGATGTGAGTCAATGTAGGTCAAATGGGATTATCTTTGGGTAGAAAATGACGTATTTACCCATGAACATTCATAAACACTTTTAATAAATCGATTTGAGTCAAACTCGGTCGAATGGGAGAGGTTCTCGATATAAAATGACTTAAACAATTCGAATTGGACGATATGAGTCAATATAGATAAAATAGGATTAATTTTGGGTAGAAAATGACGTATTTACCCTTGAACATGTCATAATTACTAGAAATACATCGATTTGAGTCAAACTCGATCGAATGGGAGAGGTTCTCAGTTTAAAATAACTTAAACACTTCGAATGGGACGATATGAGTCAATGTAGGTCAAATAGGAGTAGTTTTGGGTAGAAAATGACAAATTTACCCTTGATCGTGTCATAAACACTTGAAATACATCGATTTGAGTCAAACTCGATCGAATGGGAGAGGTTCTCGGTTTAAAATGACTTAAACACTTCAAATGGGACGATATGAGTCAATGTAGGTCAAATAGAAGTAGTTTTTGGTAGAAAATGACATATTTACCCTTGAATGTGTCATAAACACTTGAAATACATCGATTTGAGTCAAATTCAGTCAAACGAAAGGGATCCTATTTAAAAAATGACCTAAACACTTGGAATTGGACGATATGAGTCAATATTGGTCAAATAGGATCACTTTTGGGTAGAAAATGACGTATTTAACCTTGAACAAGTCATAAACACTTGAAATACATCGATTTGAGTCAAACTCGGTCAAAAAGTAGAGGTTATGGGTATAAAATGACATAAACACTTTGAATCGCATGGTATGAATTAATATAGGTTAAATGAGATCAATTTTTGGGAAAAAATGACGTATTTACCCTTGAACATGTCATAAACACTAGAAATACATCGATTTTCGTCAATCTCGATCAAATGGGTTAGGATCTCGGTATAAAATGACTTAAACACTTCGAATAGGGCGATGTGAGTCAATGTAGGTCAAATGGGATTAATTTTGTATGGAAAATAACGTATTGACCTATGAACATTCATAAACACTTTTAATAAATCGATTTGAGTCAAACTCGGTCGAATGGGAGAGGTTCTCGGGATAAAAAGACTTAAACAATTTGAATTGGACGATATGAGTCAATGTAGGTCAAATGGGATTAATTTTGGGTAGAAAATGACGTATTTACCCTTGAACATGTCATAATTACTTGAAATACATCGATTTGAGTCAAACTCGATCGAATGGAAGAGGTACTCGGTTTAAAATGACTTAAACACTTCGAATGGGATGATATGAGTCAATGTAAGTCAAATAGGAGTAGTTTTGCGTAGAAAATGACATATTTACCCTTGAACGTGTCATAAACACTTGAAATACATCGATTTGAGTCAAACTCGGTCTAATAGGAAAGGTTCTTGGTATAAAATGACTTAAACACTTCGAATTGGACGATATGAGTCAATGTAGGTCAAATGGGATTAGTTTTTGGTAGAAAATGACGTATTTACCCTTTAACATGTCAAATACACTTGGAATACATCGATTTGAGTCAAACTCGATCGAATTGGAGAGATTCTATTTATAAACTGACCTAAACACTTTTAATCGGACGATTTGAGTCAAACTCGATCGAATTGGAGAGATTTTATTTATAAACTGACCTAAACACTTTTAATCGGATGATTTGAGTCAAACTCGATCGAATTGGAGAGATTCTATTTACCCTTGAACATGTCATAAACTCTTGAAATACATCGATTTGAGTCAAACTCGGTCAAAAAGTAGAGGTTACGGGTATAAAATGACATAAACACTTTGAATCGCATGGTGTGAATTAATATAGGTTAAATGAGATCAACTTTTGGGAAAAAATGACGTATTTACCCTTGAACATGTCATAAACACTTGAAATACATCGATTTTAGTCAATCTCGATAAAATAGGTGAGGATCTCGGTATAAAACGACTTAAACACTTTGAATAGGACGATGTGAGTCAATGTAGGTCAAATGGGATTATCTTTGGGTAGAAAATGACGTATTTACCCATGAACATTCATAAACACTTTTAATAAATCGATTTGAGTCAAACTCGGTCGAATGGGAGAGGTTCTCGATATAAAATGACTTAAACAATTCGAATTGGACGATATGAGTCAATATAGATAAAATAGGATTAATTTTGGGTAGAAAATGACGTATTTACCCTTGAACATGTCATAATTACTAGAAATACATCGATTTGAGTCAAACTCGATCGAATGGGAGAGGTTCTCAGTTTAAAATAACTTAAACACTTCGAATGGGACGATATGAGTCAATGTAGGTCAAATAGGAGTAGTTTTGGGTAGAAAATGACAAATTTACCCTTGACCGTGTCATAAACACTTGAAATACATCGATTTGAGTCAAACTCGATCGAATGGGAGAGGTTCTCGGTTTAAAATGACTTAAACACTTCAAATGGGACGATATGAGTCAATGTAGGTCAAATAGAAGTAGTTTTTGGTAGAAAATGACATATTTACCCTTGAATGTGTCATAAACACTTGAAATACATCGATTTGAGTCAAATTCAGTCAAACGAAAGGGATCCTATTTAAAAAATGACCTAAACACTTGGAATTGGACGATATGAGTCAATATTGGTCAAATAGGATCACTTTTGGGTAGAAAATGACGTATTTAACCTTGAACAAGTCATAAACACTTGAAATACATCGATTTGAGTCAAACTCGGTCAAAAAGTAGAGGTTATGGGTATAAAATGACATAAACACTTTGAATCGCATGGTATGAATTAATATAGGTTAAATGAGATCAATTTTTGGGAAAAAATGACGTATTTACCCTTGAACATGTCATAAACACTAGAAATACATCGATTTTCGTCAATCTCGATCAAATGGGTTAGGATCTCGGTATAAAATGACTTAAACACTTCGAATAGGGCGATGTGAGTCAATGTAGGTCAAATGGGATTAATTTTGTATGGAAAATAACGTATTGACCTATGAACATTCATAAACACTTTTAATAAATCGATTTGAGTCAAACTCGGTCGAATGGGAGAGGTTCTCGGGATAAAAAGACTTAAACAATTTGAATTGGACGATATGAGTCAATGTAGGTCAAATGGGATTAATTTTGGGTAGAAAATGACGTATTTACCCTTGAACATGTCATAATTACTTTAAATACATCGATTTGAGTCAAACTCGATCGAATGGGAGAGGTACTCGGTTTAAAATGACTTAAACACTTCGAATGGGATGATATGAGTCAATGTAAGTCAAATAGGAGTAGTTTTGCGTAGAAAATGACATATTTACCCTTGAACGTGTCATAAACACTTGAAATACATCGATTTGAGTCAAACTCGGTCTAATAGGAAAGGTTCTTGGTATAAAATGACTTAAACACTTCGAATTGGACGATATGAGTCAATGTAGGTCAAATGGGATTAGTTTTTGGTAGAAAATGACGTATTTACCCTTTAACATGTCAAATACACTTGGAATACATCGATTTGAGTCAAACTCGATCGAATTGGAGAGATTCTATTTATAAACTGACCTAAACACTTTTAATCGGACGATTTGAGTCAAACTCGATCGAATTGGAGAGATTTTATTTATAAACTGACCTAAACACTTTTAATCGGACGATTTGAGTCAAACTCGATCGAATTGGAGAGATTCTATTTACCCTTGAACATGTCATAAACTCTTGAAATACATCGATTTGAGTCAAACTCGGTCAAAAAGTAGAGGTTACGGGTATAAAATGACATAAACACTTTGAATCGCATGGTGTGAACTAATATAGGTTAAATGAGATCAACTTTTGGGAAAAAATGACGTATTTACCCTTGAACATGTCATAAACACTTGAAATACATCGATTTTAGTCAATCTCGATAAAATAGGTGAGGATCTCGGTATAAAACGACTTAAACACTTTGAATAGGACGATGTGAGTCAATGTAGGTCAAATGGGATTATCTTTGGGTAGAAAATGACGTATTTACCCATGAACATTCATAAACACTTTTAATAAATCGATTTGAGTCAAACTCGGTCGAATGGGAGAGGTTCTCGATATAAAATGACTTAAACAATTCGAATTGGACGATATGAGTCAATATAGATAAAATAGGATTAATTTTGGGTAGAAAATGACGTATTTACCCTTGAACATGTCATAATTACTAGAAATACATCGATTTGAGTCAAACTCGATCGAATGGGAGAGGTTCTCAGTTTAAAATAACTTAAACACTTCGAATGGGACGATATGAGTCAATGTAGGTCAAATAGGAGTAGTTTTGGGTAGAAAATGACAAATTTACCCTTGACCGTGTCATAAACACTTGAAATACATCGATTTGAGTCAAACTCGATCGAATGGGAGAGGTTCTCGGTTTAAAATGACTTAAACACTTCAAATGGGACGATATGAGTCAATGTAGGTCAAATAGAAGTAGTTTTTGGTAGAAAATGACATATTTA
Source organism: Dysphania ambrosioides (assembly GCA_026401315.1). Taxonomy (NCBI): domain Eukaryota; kingdom Viridiplantae; phylum Streptophyta; class Magnoliopsida; order Caryophyllales; family Amaranthaceae; genus Dysphania; species Dysphania ambrosioides. The sequence goes on from CM048662.1 coordinate 11,566,990, forward strand.
CCCTTGAATGTGTCATAAACACTTGAAATACATCGATTTGAGTCAAATTCAGTCAAACGAAAGGGATCCTATTTAAAAAATGACCTAAACACTTGGAATTGGACGATATGAGTCAATATTGGTCAAATAGGATCACTTTTGGGTAGAAAATGACGTATTTAACCTTGAACAAGTCATAAACACTTGAAATACATCGATTTGAGTCAAACTCGGTCAAAAAGTAGAGGTTATGGGTATAAAATGACATAAACACTTTGAATCGCATGGTATGAATTAATATAGGTTAAATGAGATCAATTTTTGGGAAAAAATGACGTATTTACCCTTGAACATGTCATAAACACTAGAAATACATCGATTTTCGTCAATCTCGATCAAATGGGTTAGGATCTCGGTATAAAATGACTTAAACACTTCGAATAGGGCGATGTGAGTCAATGTAGGTCAAATGGGATTAATTTTGTATGGAAAATAACGTATTGACCTATGAACATTCATAAACACTTTTAATAAATCGATTTGAGTCAAACTCGGTCGAATGGGAGAGGTTCTCGGGATAAAAAGACTTAAACAATTTGAATTGGACGATATGAGTCAATGTAGGTCAAATGGGATTAATTTTGGGTAGAAAATGACGTATTTACCCTTGAACATGTCATAATTACTTGAAATACATCGATTTGAGTCAAACTCGATCGAATGGAAGAGGTACTCGGTTTAAAATGACTTAAACACTTCGAATGGGATGATATGAGTCAATGTAAGTCAAATAGGAGTAGTTTTGCGTAGAAAATGACATATTTACCCTTGAACGTGTCATAAACACTTGAAATACATCGATTTGAGTCAAACTCGGTCTAATAGGAAAGGTTCTTGGTATAAAATGACTTAAACACTTCGAATTGGACGATATGAGTCAATGTAGGTCAAATGGGATTAGTTTTTGGTAGAAAATGACGTATTTACCCTTTAACATGTCAAATACACTTGGAATACATCGATTTGAGTCAAACTCGATCGAATTGGAGAGATTCTATTTATAAACTGACCTAAACACTTTTAATCGGACGATTTGAGTCAAACTCGATCGAATTGGAGAGATTTTATTTATAAACTGACCTAAACACTTTTAATCGGATGATTTGAGTCAAACTCGATCGAATTGGAGAGATTCTATTTACCCTTGAACATGTCATAAACTCTTGAAATACATCGATTTGAGTCAAACTCGGTCAAAAAGTAGAGGTTACGGGTATAAAATGACATAAACACTTTGAATCGCATGGTGTGAATTAATATAGGTTAAATGAGATCAACTTTTGGGAAAAAATGACGTATTTACCCTTGAACATGTCATAAACACTTGAAATACATCGATTTTAGTCAATCTCGATAAAATAGGTGAGGATCTCGGTATAAAACGACTTAAACACTTTGAATAGGACGATGTGAGTCAATGTAGGTCAAATGGGATTATCTTTGGGTAGAAAATGACGTATTTACCCATGAACATTCATAAACACTTTTAATAAATCGATTTGAGTCAAACTCGGTCGAATGGGAGAGGTTCTCGATATAAAATGACTTAAACAATTCGAATTGGACGATATGAGTCAATATAGATAAAATAGGATTAATTTTGGGTAGAAAATGACGTATTTACCCTTGAACATGTCATAATTACTAGAAATACATCGATTTGAGTCAAACTCGATCGAATGGGAGAGGTTCTCAGTTTAAAATAACTTAAACACTTCGAATGGGACGATATGAGTCAATGTAGGTCAAATAGGAGTAGTTTTGGGTAGAAAATGACAAATTTACCCTTGACCGTGTCATAAACACTTGAAATACATCGATTTGAGTCAAACTCGATCGAATGGGAGAGGTTCTCGGTTTAAAATGACTTAAACACTTCAAATGGGACGATATGAGTCAATGTAGGTCAAATAGAAGTAGTTTTTGGTAGAAAATGACATATTTACCCTTGAATGTGTCATAAACACTTGAAATACATCGATTTGAGTCAAATTCAGTCAAACGAAAGGGATCCTATTTAAAAAATGACCTAAACACTTGGAATTGGACGATATGAGTCAATATTGGTCAAATAGGATCACTTTTGGGTAGAAAATGACGTATTTAACCTTGAACAAGTCATAAACACTTGAAATACATCGATTTGAGTCAAACTCGGTCAAAAAGTAGAGGTTATGGGTATAAAATGACATAAACACTTTGAATCGCATGGTATGAATTAATATAGGTTAAATGAGATCAATTTTTGGGAAAAAATGACGTATTTACCCTTGAACATGTCATAAACACTAGAAATACATCGATTTTCGTCAATCTCGATCAAATGGGTTAGGATCTCGGTATAAAATGACTTAAACACTTCGAATAGGGCGATGTGAGTCAATGTAGGTCAAATGGGATTAATTTTGTATGGAAAATAACGTATTGACCTATGAACATTCATAAACACTTTTAATAAATCGATTTGAGTCAAACTCGGTCGAATGGGAGAGGTTCTCGGGATAAAAAGACTTAAACAATTTGAATTGGACGATATGAGTCAATGTAGGTCAAATGGGATTAATTTTGGGTAGAAAATGACGTATTTACCCTTGAACATGTCATAATTACTTTAAATACATCGATTTGAGTCAAACTCGATCGAATGGGAGAGGTACTCGGTTTAAAATGACTTAAACACTTCGAATGGGATGATATGAGTCAATGTAAGTCAAATAGGAGTAGTTTTGCGTAGAAAATGACATATTTACCCTTGAACGTGTCATAAACACTTGAAATACATCGATTTGAGTCAAACTCGGTCTAATAGGAAAGGTTCTTGGTATAAAATGACTTAAACACTTCGAATTGGACGATATGAGTCAATGTAGGTCAAATGGGATTAGTTTTTGGTAGAAAATGACGTATTTACCCTTTAACATGTCAAATACACTTGGAATACATCGATTTGAGTCAAACTCGATCGAATTGGAGAGATTCTATTTATAAACTGACCTAAACACTTTTAATCGGACGATTTGAGTCAAACTCGATCGAATTGGAGAGATTTTATTTATAAACTGACCTAAACACTTTTAATCGGACGATTTGAGTTAAACTCGATCGAATTGGAGAGATTCTATTTACCCTTGAACATGTCATAAACTCTTGAAATACATCGATTTGAGTCAAACTCGGTCAAAAAGTAGAGGTTACGGGTATAAAATGACATAAACACTTTGAATCGCATGGTGTGAATTAATATAGGTTAAATGAGATCAACTTTTGGGAAAAAATGACGTATTTACCCTTGAACATGTCATAAACACTTGAAATACATCGATTTTAGTCAATCTCGATAAAATAGGTGAGGATCTCGGTATAAAACGACTTAAACACTTTGAATAGGACGATGTGAGTCAATGTAGGTCAAATGGGATTATCTTTGGGTAGAAAATGACGTATTTACCCATGAACATTCATAAACACTTTTAATAAATCGATTTGAGTCAAACTCGGTCGAATGGGAGAGGTTCTCGATATAAAATGACTTAAACAATTCGAATTGGACGATATGAGTCAATATAGATAAAATAGGATTAATTTTGGGTAGAAAATGACGTATTTACCCTTGAACATGTCATAATTACTCGAAATACATCGATTTGAGTCAAACTCGATCGAATGGGAGAGGTTCTCAGTTTAAAATAACTTAAACACTTCGAATGGGACGATATGAGTCAATGTAGGTCAAATAGGAGTAGTTTTTGGTAGAAAATGACATATTTACCCTTGACCGTGTCCTAAACACTTGAAATACATCGATTTGATTCAAACTCGATCGAATGGGAGAGGTTCTCGGTTTAAAATGACTTAAACACTTCAAATGGGACGATATGAGTCAATGTAGGTCAAATAGGAGTAGTTTTTGGTAGAAAATAACATATTTACCCTTGAATGTGTCATAAACACTTGAAATAAATCGATTTGAGTCAAATTCAGTCAAACGAAAGGGATCCTATTTAAAAAATGACCTAAACACATGGAATTGGACGATATGAGTCAATATTGGTCAAATAGGATCACTTTTGGCTAGAAAATGACGTATTTAACCTTGAACAAGTCATAAACACTTGAAATACATCGATTTGAGTCAAACTCGGTCAAAAAGTAGAGGTTATGGGTATAAAATGACATAAACACTTTGAATCGCATGGTATGAATTAATATAGGTTAAATGAGATCAATTTTTGGGAAAAAATGACGTATTTACCCTTGAACATGTCATAATCACTAGAAATACATCGATTTTCGTCAATCTCGATCAAATGGGTTAGGATCTCGGTATAAAATGACTTAAACACTTCGAATAGGGCGATGTGAGTCAATGTAGGTCAAATGGGATTAATTTTGGATGGAAAATGACGTATTTACCTATGAACATTCATAAACACTTTTAATAAATCGATTTGAGTCAAACTCGGTCGAATGGGAGAGGTTCTCGATATAAAATGACTTAAACAATTCGAATTGGACGATATGAGTCAATGTAGGTCAAATGGGATTAGTTTTGGGTAGAAAATGACGTATTTACCCTTGAACATGTCATAATTACTTGAAATACATCGACTTGAGTCAAACTCGATCGAATGGGAGAGGTACTCGGTTTAAAATGACTTAAACACTTCGAATGGGATGATATGAGTCAATGTAAGTCAAATAGGAGTAGTTTGCATAGAAAATGACATATTTACCCTTGAACGTGTCATAAACACTTGAAATACATCGATTTGAGTCAAACTCGATCGAATGGGAGAGGTACTCGGTTTAAAATGACTTAAACACTTCGAATGGGATGATATGAGTCAATGTAAGTCAAATAGGAGTAGTTTTGCGTAGAAAATGACATATTTACCCTTGAACGTGTCATAAACACTTGAAATACATCGATTTGAGTCAAACTCGGTCTAATAGGAAAGGTTCTTGGTATAAAATGACTTAAACACTTCGAATTGGACGATATGAGTCAATGTAGGTCAAATGGGATTAGTTTTGGGTAGAAAATGACGTGTTTACCCTTTAACATGTCAAATACACTTGTAATACATCGATTTGAGTCAAACTCGATCGAATTGGAGAGATTCTATTTATAAACTGACCTAAACACTTTTAATCGGACGATTTGAGTCAAACTCGATCGAATTGGAGAGATTTTATTTATAAACTGACCTAAACACTTTTAATCGGACGATTTGAGTCAAACTCGATCGAATTGGAGAGATTCTATTTACCCTTGAACATGTCATAAACTCTTGAAATACATCGATTTGAGTCAAACTCTGTCAAAAAGTACAGGTTACGGGTATAAAATGACATAAACACTTTGAATCGCATGGTGTGAATTAATATAGGTTAAATGAGATCAACTTTTGGGAAAAAATGACGTATTTACCCTTGAACATGTCATAAACACTTGAAATACATCGATTTTAGTCAATCTCGATAAAATAGGTGAGGATCTCGGTATAAAACGACTTAAACACTTTGAATAGGACGATGTGAGTCAATGTAGGTCAAATGGGATTATCTTTGGGTAGAAAATGACGTATTTACCCATGAACATTCATAAACACTTTTAATAAATCGATTTGAGTCAAACTCGGTCGAATGGGAGAGGTTCTCGATATAAAATGACTTAAACAATTCGAATTGGACGATATGAGTCAATATAGATAAAATAGGATTAATTTTGGGTAGAAAATGACGTATTTACCCTTGAACATGTCATAATTACTCGAAATACATCGATCTGAGTCAAACTCGATCGAATGGGAGAGGTTCTCAGTTTAAAATAACTTAAACACTTCGAATGGGACGATATGAGTCAATGTAGGTCAAATAGGAGTAGTTTTTGGTGGAAAATGACATATTTATCCTTGAATGGTTCATAAACACTTGAAATACATCAATTTGAGTCAAACTCGGTCAAACGAAAGAGATCTTGTTTATAAAATGAACTAAACACTTGGAATTGGACGATATGAGTTAATATTGGTCAAATAGGATCACTTTTGGGTAGAAAATGACGTATTTAACCTTGAACATGTCTTAAACACTTAAAATACATCGATTTGAGTCAAACTCGGTCGAATGGGAAATGTTCTCAGTATAAAATCACTTAAACACTACGAAATGGATGATATGAGTTAATGTAGGTCAAATGGGATTAATTTTGGGTAGAAAATAACGTAATTACCCTTGAACATGTTATAAACATTTGAAATACATCGATTTGAGTCAAACTCGATCGAACGGGAGAGATTCTGTTTATAAAATGACCAAAACAATTTTAATCAGACGATATGAGTCAATATAGGTCAAATAGAATCTATTATGGGTAGAAAATGACGTATTTACCCTTGAACATGTCATAAACTCTGCAAATACATCGATTTGAGTCAAACTCGGTCAAAAGGTAGAGGTTACGGGTATAAAATAACATAAACACTTTAAATCGCATGATATGAATTAATATAGGTTAAATGAGATCAATTTTGGGGAAAAAATGACGTATTTACCCTTGAACATGTCATAAACACTAGAAATACATCGATTTTCGTCAATCTCGATCAAATGGGTTAGGATCTCGGTATAAAATGACTTAAACACTTTGAATAGGGCGATGTGAGTCAATGTAGGTCAAATGGGATTAATTTTGGATGGAAAATGACGTATTTACCTATGAACATTCATAAACACTTTTAATAAATCGATTTGAGTCAAAATCGGCCGAATGGGAGAGGTTCTCGAAATAAAATGCTTAAACAATTTGAATTAGACGATATGAGTCAATGTAGGTCAAATGGGATTAATTTTGGGTAGAAAATGACGTATTTACCCTTGAACATGTCATAATTACTTGAAATACATCGATTTGAGTCAAACTCGATCGAATGGGAGAGGTACTCGGTTTAAAATGACTTAAACACTTCGAATGGGATGATATGAGTCAATGTAAGTCAAATAGGAGTAGTTTTGCGTAGAAAATGACATATTTACCCTTGAACGTGTCATAAACACTTGAAATACATCGATTTGAGTCAAACTCGGTCTAATAGGAAAGGTTCTTGGTATAAAATGACTTAAACACTTCGAATTGGACGATATGAGTCAATGTAGGTCAAATGGGATTAGTTTTTGGTAGAAAATGACGTATTTACCCTTTAACATGTCAAATACACTTGGAATACATCGATTTGAGTCAAACTCGATCGAATTGGAGAGATTCTATTTATAAACTGACCTAAACACTTTTAATCGGACGATTTGAGTCAAACTCGATCGAATTGGAGAGATTTTATTTATAAACTGACCTAAACACTTTTAATCGGACGATTTGAGTCAAACTCGATCGAATTGGAGAGATTCTATTTACCCTTGAACATGTCATAAACTCTTGAAATACATCGATTTGAGTCAAACTCGGTCAAAAAGTAGAGGTTACGGGTATAAAATGACATAAACACTTTGAATCGCATGGTGTGAACTAATATAGGTTAAATGAGATCAACTTTTGGGAAAAAATGACGTATTTACCCTTGAACATGTCATAAACACTTGAAATACATCGATTTTAGTCAATCTCGATAAAATAGGTGAGGATCTCGGTATAAAACGACTTAAACACTTTGAATAGGACGATGTGAGTCAATGTAGGTCAAATGGGATTATCTTTGGGTAGAAAATGACGTATTTACCCATGAACATTCATAAACACTTTTAATAAATCGATTTGAGTCAAACTCGGTCGAATGGGAGAGGTTCTCGATATAAAATGACTTAAACAATTCGAATTGGACGATATGAGTCAATATAGATAAAATAGGATTAATTTTGGGTAGAAAATGACGTATTTACCCTTGAACATGTCATAATTACTCGAAATACATCGATTTGAGTCAAACTCGATCGAATGGGAGAGGTTCTCAGTTTAAAAAAACTTAAACACTTCGAATGGGACGATATGAGTCAATGTAGGTCAAATAGGAGTAGTTTTTGGTGGAAAATGACATATTTATCCTTGAATGGTTCATAAACACTTGAAATACATCAATTTGAGTCAAACTCGGTCAAACGAAAGAGATCTTGTTTATAAAATGAACTAAACACTTGGAATTGGACGATATGAGTTAATATTGGTCAAATAGGATCACTTTTGGGTAGAAAATGACGTATTTAACCTTGAACATGTCTTAAACACTTAAAATACATCGATTTGAGTCAAACTCGGTCGAATGGGAAATGTTCTCAGTATAAAATCACTTAAACACTACGAAATGGATGATATGAGTTAATGTAGGTCAAATGGGATTAATTTTGGGTAGAAAATAACGTAATTACCCTTGAACATGTCATAAACATTTGAAATACATCGATTTGAGTCAAACTCGATCGAACGGGAGAGATTCTGTTTATAAAATGACCAAAACAATTTTAATCAGACGATATGAGTCAATATAGGTCAAATAGAATCTATTATGGGTAGAAAATGACGTATTTACCCTTGAACATGTCATAAACTCTGCAAATACATCGATTTGAGTCAAACTCGGTCAAAAGGTAGAGGTTACGGGTATAAAATAACATAAACACTTTAAATCGCATGATATGAATTAATATAGGTTAAATGAGATCAATTTTGGGGAAAAAATGACGTATTTACCCTTGAACATGTCATAAACACTAGAAATACATCGATTTTCGTCAATCTCGATCAAATGGGTTAGGATCTCGGTATAAAATGACTTAAACACTTTGAATAGGGCGATGTGAGTCAATGTAGGTCAAATGGGATTAATTTTGGATGGAAAATGACGTATTTACCTATGAACATTCATAAACACTTTTAATAAATCGATTTGAGTCAAAATCGGCCGAATGGGAGAGGTTCTCGAAATAAAATGCTTAAACAATTTGAATTAGACGATATGAGTCAATGTAGGTCAAATGGGATTAATTTTGGGTAGAAAATGACGTATTTACCCTTGAACATGTCATAATTACTTGAAATACATCGATTTGAGTCAAACTCGATCGAATGGGAGAGGTACTCGGTTTAAAATGACTTAAACACTTCGAATGGGATGATATGAGTCAATGTAAGTCAAATAGGAGTAGTTTTGCGTAGAAAATGACATATTTACCCTTGAACGTGTCATAAACACTTGAAATACATCGATTTGAGTCAAACTCGGTCTAATAGGAAAGGTTCTTGGTATAAAATGACTTAAACACTTCGAATTGGACGATATGAGTCAATGTAGGTCAAATGGGATTAGTTTTTGGTAGAAAATGACGTATTTACCCTTTAACATGTCAAATACACTTGGAATACATCGATTTGAGTCAAACTCGATCGAATTGGAGAGATTCTATTTATAAACTGACCTAAACACTTTTAATCGGACGATTTGAGTCAAACTCGATCGAATTGGAGAGATTTTATTTATAAACTGACCTAAACACTTTTAATCGGACGATTTGAGTCAAACTCGATCGAATTGGAGAGATTCTATTTACCCTTGAACATGTCATAAACTCTTGAAATACATCGATTTGAGTCAAACTCGGTCAAAAAGTAGAGGTTACGGGTATAAAATGACATAAACACTTTGAATCGCATGGTGTGAACTAATATAGGTTAAATGAGATCAACTTTTGGGAAAAAATGACGTATTTACCCTTGAACATGTCATAAACACTTGAAATACATCGATTTTAGTCAATCTCGATAAAATAGGTGAGGATCTCGGTATAAAACGACTTAAACACTTTGAATAGGACGATGTGAGTCAATGTAGGTCAAATGGGATTATCTTTGGGTAGAAAATGACGTATTTACCCATGAACATTCATAAACACTTTTAATAAATCGATTTGAGTCAAACTCGGTCGAATGGGAGAGGTTCTCGATATAAAATGACTTAAACAATTCGAATTGGACGATATGAGTCAATATAGATAAAATAGGATTAATTTTGGGTAGAAAATGACGTATTTACCCTTGAACATGTCATAATTACTCGAAATACATCGATTTGAGTCAAACTCGATCGAATGGGAGAGGTTCTCAGTTTAAAAAAACTTAAACACTTCGAATGGGACGATATGAGTCAATGTAGGTCAAATAGGAGTAGTTTTTGGTGGAAAATGACATATTTATCCTTGAATGGTTCATAAACACTTGAAATACATCAATTTAAGTCAAACTCGGTCAAACGAAAGAGATCCTGTTTATAAAATGAACTAAACACTTGGAATTGGACGATATGAGTCAATATTGGTCAAATAGGATCACTTTTGGGTAGAAAATGACGTATTTAACCTTGAACATGTCCTAAACACTTAAAATACATCGATTTGAGTCAAACTCGGTCGAATGGGAAATGTTCTCAGTATAAAATCACTTAAACACTACGAATTGGATGATATGAGTTAATGTAGGTCAAATGGGATTAATTTTGGGTAGAAAATAACGTAATTACCCTTGAACATGTTATAAACATTTGAAATACATCGATTTGAGTCAAACTCGATCGAACGGGAGAGATTCTGTTTATAAAATGACCAAAACAATTTTAATCAGACGATATGAGTCAATATAGGTCAAATAGAATCTATTATGGGTAGAAAATGATGTATTTACCCTTGAACATGTCATAAACTCTGCAAATACATCGATTTGAGTCAAACTCGGTCAAAAGGTAGAGGTTACGGGTATAAAATGACATAAACACTTTAAATCGCATGATATGAATTAATATAGGTTAAATGAGATCAATTTTGGGGAAAAAATGACGTATTTACCCTTGAACATGTCATAAACACTAGAAATACATCGATTTTCATCAATCTCGATCAAATGGGTTAGGATCTCGGTATAAAATGACTTAAACACTTCGAATAGGGCGATGTGAGTCAATGTAGGTCAAATGGGATTAGTTTTTGGTAGAAAATGACGTATTCACCCTTTAACATGTCAAATACACTTGGAATACATTGATTTGAGTCAAACTCGATCGAATTGGAGAGATTCTATTTATAAACTGACCTAAACACTTTTAATCGGACGATATGAGTCAATATAGGTCAAATAGAATCAATTTTGGGTAGAAAATGATGTATTTACCCTTGAACTTGTCATAAACTCTTGAAATACATTGATTTGAGTCAAACTTAGTCAAAAAGTAGAGGTTATGGGTATAAAATGACATAAATACTTTGAATCGCATGGTATGAATTAATATAGGTTAAATGAGATCAATTTTTGGGAAAAAATGACGTATTTACCCTTGAACATGTTATAAACACTAGAAATACATCGATTTTAGTTAATCTCGATCAAATGGGTTAGGATCTCGGTATAAAATGACTTAAACACTTCAAATAGGGCGATGTGAGACAATGTAGCTCAAATGGGATTAATTTTGGGTAGAAAATGACGTATTTACCCTTGAACATTCAGAAACACTTTTAATAAATTGATTTGAGTCAAACTTGGTCGAATGGGAGAGGTGCTCGATATAAAATGACTTAAACAATTCGAATTGGACGATATGAGTCAATGTAGGTCAAATGGGATTAATTTTGGGTAGAAAATGACGTATTTACCCTTGAACATGTCATAATTACTTGAAATACATCGATTTGAGTCAAACTCGATCGAATGGGAGAGGTTCTCGGTTTAGAATGACATAAACACTTGGAATGGGATGATATGAGTCAATGTAGGTCAAGTAGGAGTAGTTTTGGGTAGAAAATGACATATTTACTCTTGAACATGTGTTAAACACTTGGAATACATCGATTTGAGTCAAACTCGGTCTAATGGGAAAGATTCTCGGTATAAAATGACTTAAACACTTCGAATTGGACGATATGAGTCAATGTAGGTAAAAAAAGATTAGTTTTTGGTAGAAAATGACGTATTTACCCTTTAACAAGTCAAAAACACTTAAAATACATCTATTTTAGTCGAACTCGATCGAATGAGAGAGATTCTATTTAGAAACTGACCTAAACACTTTTAATTGGACGATATGAGTCAATACAGCTCAAATAGAATCAATTTTGGGTAGAAAATGACGTATTTACCCTTGAACATGTCATAAACTCCTGAAATACATAGATTTGAGTCAAACTCGTTCAAAAGGTAGAGGTTACGGGTATAAAATGACATAAACACTTTTGAATCGCATGATATGAATAAATATAGGTTAAATGAGATCAATTTTGGGTAAAAAATAATGTATTTACCCTTGAAATGTCATAAACACTTGAAATAAATCGATTTTAGTCAAACTCGATCAAATGGGAGAGGATCTTGGTATAAAATGACTTAAACACTTCGAATAAGACGTTGTGAGTGAATGTAGGTCAAATGGGATTAATTTTGGTTAGAAATGACGTATTTAACATTGAACATTCATAAACACTTTTAATAAATTGATTTGAGTCAAACTTGGTCGAATGGGAGAGGTGCTCGATATAAAATGACTTAAACAATTCGAATTGGACGATTTAAGTCAATGTAGGTCAAATGGGATTAATTTTGGGTAGAAAATGACGTATTTACCCTTGAACATGTCATAATTACTTGAAATACATCGATTTGAGTCAAACTCGATCGAATAGGAGAGGTTCTTGGTTTAAAATGACTTAAACACTTGGAATGGGATGATATGAGTCAATGTAGGTCAAATAGGAGTAGTTTTGGGTAGAAAATGACATATTTACCCTAAAACGTGTCGTAAACACTTGAAATACATCGATTTGAGTCAAACTCAGTCTAATGGGAAAGGTTCTCGGTATAAAATGACTTAAACACTTCGAATTGGACGATATGAGTCAATGTAGGTCAAAAAAGATTAGTTTTTGGTAGAAAATGACGTATTTACCCTTTAACAAGTCAAAAACACTTAAAATACATAGATTTGAGTTGAACTCGATTGAATGGGAGAGATTCTATTTAGAAACTGACCTAAACACTTTTAATTGGACGATATGAGTCAATACAGCTCAAATAGAATCAATTTTGGGTAGAAAATGACATATTTACCCTTGAACATGTCATAAACTCTTGAAATACATTGATTTGAGTCGAACTCGGTCAAAAGGTAGAGGTTACGGGTATAAAATGACATAAACACTTTTGAAACGCATGATATGAATAAATATAGGTTAAATGAGATCAATTTTGGGTAAAAAATGATGTATTTACCCTTGAAATGTCATAAACACTTGAAATAAATCGATTTTAGTCAAACTCGATCAAATGGGAGAGGATCTCGGTATAAAATGACTTAAACACTTCGAATAAGACGTTGTGAGTGAATGTAGGTCAAATGGGATTAATTTTGGTTAGAAAATGACGTACTTATCATTGAACATTCATAAACACTTTTAATAAATTGATTTGAGTCAAACTTGGTCAAATGGAAGAGGTGCTCGATATAAAATGACTTAAACAATTCGAATTGGACGATATGAGTGAATGTAGGTCAAATGGGATTAATTTTGGGTAGAAAATGACGTATTTACCCTTGAACATGTCATAATTACTTGAAATACATCGATTTGAGTCAAACTCGATCGAATAGGAGAGGTTCTCGGTTTAAAATGACTTAAACACTTGGAATGGGATGATATGAGTCAATGTAGGTCAAATAGGAGTAGTTTTGGGTAGAAAATGACATATTTACCCTAAAACGTGTCGTAAACACTTGAAATACATCAATTTGAGTCAAACTCGGTCTAATGGGAAAGGTTCTCGGTATAAAATGACTTAAACACTTCGAATTGGACGATATGAATCAATGTAGGTAAAAAAAGATTAGTTTTTGGTAGAAAATGACGTATTTACCCTTTAACAAGTCAAACACACTTAAAATACGTCGATTTGAGTCGAACTCGATCGAATGGGAAAGGTTCTCGGTGTAAAATGACTTAAACACTTCGAATTGGACGATATGAGTCAATGTAGGTAAAAAAAGATTAGTTTTTGGTAGAAAATGACGTATTTACTCTTTAACAAGTCAAACACACTTAAAATACGTCGATTTGAGTCGAACTCGATCGAATGGGAGAGATTCTATTTATAAACTGACCTAAACACTTTTAATCGGACAATATGAGTCAATACAGGTCAAATAGAATCAATTTTGGGTAGAAAATAACGTATTTACCCTTGAACATGTCATAACTCTTAAAATACATCGATTTGAGTCAAACTCGGTCAAAAGGTAGAGGTTACGGGTATAAAACGACATAAACACTTTGAATCGCATGATATGAATAAATATAGGTTAAATGAGATCAATTTTGGGTAAAAAATGATGTATTTACCCTTGAAATGTCATAAACACTTGAAATAAATTGATTTTAGTCAAACTCGATCAAATGGGAGAGGATCTCGGTATAAAATGACTTAAACACTTCGAATAAGACGTTGTGAGTGAATGTAGGTCAAATGGGTTTAATTTTGGTTAGAAAATGACGTATTTAACCTTGAACATTCATAAAAACTTTAAATAAATCAATTTGAGTCAAACTTGGTCGAATGGGAGAGGTGCTCGATATAAAATGACTTAAAAAATTCGAATTGGACGATATGAGTCAATCTAGGTCAAATGGGATTAAGTTTGGGTGGAAAATGACATATTTACCCTTGAACATTCATGAACACTTTAAATAAATCGATTTAAGTCAAACTCGGTCGAATGGGAGAGGTTCTGTATATAAAATGACTTAAACAATTCGAATTGGACGATATGAGTCAATGTAGGTCAAATGGGATTAATTTTGGGTAGAAAATGACGTATTTTCCCTTGAACATGTCATAAACACTTGAAATACATCGATTTGAGTCAAACTCGATCGAATCGGAGAGGTTCTCAGTTTAAAATGACTTAAACACTTTGAATGGGACGATATGAGTCAATGTAGGGAAAATAGGAGTATTTTTTGGTAGAAAATGACATATTTACCCTTGAACGTGTCCTAAACACTTAAAATACTTTTATTAGAGTCAACAAACAGGTCATGTTTATAAAATGACCTCAACACTTAGAATTAGAGGATATGAGTCAATATTGGTCAAATAGGATCAATTCTGGGTAGAAAATGACGTATTTAACCTTGAACATGTCATAAACACTTGAAATACATCGATTTGAGTCAAACTCGGGCGAATGGGAGAGGTTCTTGGTATAAAATGACTTAAACACTTCAAATCGGACGATATGAGTCAATGTCAGTCAAATGGGATTAGTTTTGGGTAGAAAATGACGTATTTACCCTCGAACTTGTAATAAACACTTGAAATAAATCGATTTGTGTCAAACTCGGTCGAATGGGAGAGGTTCTCGGTATAAAGTAACTTAAACACTTCGAATTGCACGATATTTGTCAATGTAGGTCTAATGGGATTAGTTTTGGGTTGAAAATGACGTATTTACCCTTAAACATGTCATAAACACTTGAAATACAATAATTTGAGTTAAACTCGATCGAATGGGAGAGATTTTGTTTATAAAATGACCTAAACACTTGGAATGGGACGATATGAGTCAATATTGGTCCAAAAGGATCGATTTTGTGTTGAAAATGACGTATTTAACCTTGAACATGTCATAAACACTTGAAATATATCAATTTGAGTCAAACTCGGTGGAATGGTAGTGGTTCCCGGTATAAAATTACTTAAACACTTCGAATCGGACGATATGAGTCAATGTAGGTCAAATGGGATTAGTTTTGGGTAGAAAATGACGTATTTACCCTTGAACATTACATGAACACTTAAAATAAGTCGATTTGTGTCAAACTCGGTCGAATTGGAGAGGTTCTCGGTATAAAATAACTTAAACACTTCGAATTGGACGATATTTGTCAATGTAGGTCTAATGGGATTAGTTTTGGGTAGAAAATGATGTATTTACCCTTGAACATGTCAAAAACGCTTGAAATACATCGATTTGAGTTAAACTCGATCAAAAGGAAGAGGTCATGTTTATTAAATGACCTAAACACTTCAAATCGGACGATATGAATCAATAAAGGTCAAATAGGATCAATTTTGGCTAGATCATGACGTATTTACCCTTGAACATTCCATAAACACTTGAAATACATCGATTTGAGTCAAACTCGGGCGAATGGGAGAGGTTCTTGGTATAAAATGACTTAAATACTTCAAATCGGACGATATGAGTCAATGTCAGTCAAATGGGATTAGTTTTGGGTAAAAAATGACGTATTTACCCTTGAACATGTCATAAACACCTGAAATAAATTGATTTGTGTTAAACTCGGTCGAATGGGAGAGGTTCTCGGTATAAAATAACTTAAACACTTCGAATTGCACGATATTTTTTAATGTAGGTTTAATGGGCTTAGTATTGGGTTGAAAACGACGTATTTACCCTTTAACATGTCATAAACACTTGGAATCGGTCGATATGAGTCAATATTGGTCAAATAGGATCGATTTTGGGTAGAAAATGACGTATTTACCCTTAAACATGTCATAAAATCTTGAAATACATCGATTTGAGTCAAACTCGGTGGAGTGGGAGAGGTTTTCGGTTTAAAATGACTTAAACACTTCATATTAGACGATATGAGCCAATGTCGGTGAAAAGGGATTAGTTTTGGGTAGAAAATGACATATTTACCCTTGAACATGTCATAAACACTTGAAATACATCGATTTGAGTCAAACTTGGTCGAATTGTATAGGTTTTGGTATAAAATGTCTTAAACACTTCGAATCGGACTATATGATTTAATATTGTTCAAATTGGATTAGTTTTGGGTAGAAATTAACGTATTTCCCCTTAAACATGTCATAAACACGTGAAATACATTGATTTTAGTTAAACATGGTCGAATGGGAGATATTCTCGGTATATAATGACTTAAACACTTTGAATAGGATGATTTGAGTTATTATAGGTAAAATGGGATTAGTTTTTGGTAGAAAATGACGTTTTTAACCTTGAACATGTCATAAACACTTGAAATACATCAATTTTAGTCAAACTCGATCCAACAGAAGAGATTCTATTTATAAATTGACCTAAGCACTTCGAATCGAATGATATGAGTCAATAAAGGTCAAATGGTATTAGTTTTGGGTAGAAAAACACGTATTTATCCTTGAACAAGTCATAAATACTTGAAATACATCGATTTGAGTCAAACTTAGTCGAATAGGAGAGGTTCTCGCCAAAATATGACTTAAACAATTCGAATAGGACGATTTGAGTCGTTGTAGGTCAAATAGGATTAGTTTTGGGTAGAAATTGATGTATGTACCCCTGAACATGTTATAAACACTTGGAATAAATCGATTTGAGTCAAACTCGGTCAAATAGGAGAGGATCTCGGTATAAAAAGACTTAAACACTTCGAATGGGACGATATGAGTCAATATAGGTCAAATAAGATTAGTTTTGGGTAAAAAATGATGTATTTACCCTTGAATATGTCATAAACTCTTAAAATACAATGATTTATGTCAAACTCCGTCAAACGGTAGAGGTTTTGGGTATAAAAAATCTTAAACACTTTGAATCGGACGATATGAGTCAATATAGGTCAAACAAGATTAGTTTTGTGTAGAAACTGACGTATTTACCCTTGAACATGTCATAAACACTTGAAATACATCGATTTGAGTCAAACTCGGTCAAACGAAAGAGATTCGGTATAAAATAACTTAAACACTTCGAATCGGGCGATATGAGTCAATACAAGTCAAATAGGATCAATTTTGGGTACCAAATGTACTATTTAACGTTTAACATGTCATAAACACTTAATATACATCAATTATAGTCAAACATGGTCGAATGGGAGAGGTTCTCGGTATAAAATGACTTAAACACTTCGAATTGGACGATATAAATCAATATAGTTCAATATGGGATTAGTTTTGGGGAGAAAATGACGTATTTACCCTTGAACATGTCATAAACACTTTAAATACATCAATTTGAATCAAACTCGGTCGAATGGTAGTGGTTCCCGGTATAAAATGACTTAAACACTTCGAATCGGACGATATGAGTCAATGTAGGTCAAATGGGATTAGTTTTGGGTAGAAAATGACGTATTTACCCTTAAACATGTCATAAACACTTGAAATAAATAGATTTGTGTCAAACTCAGTCGAATGGGAGAGGTTCTGGGTATAAAATAACTGAAACACTTCGAATTGGACGATATTTGTCAATGTAGGTCTAATGGGATGAGTTATGGGTAGAAAATGATGTATTTTACCTTGAACATGTCAAAAACACTTGAAATACATCGATGTGAGTTAAACTCGATCAAACGGAAGAGGTCATGTTTATTAAATGACCTAAACACTTCAAATCGGACGATATGAGTCAATAAAGGTCAAATAGGATCAATTTTGGCTAGATCATGACAAATTTGCCCTTGAACATTCCATAAACACTTTAAATACATCGATTTGACTCAAACTCGGGCGAATGGGAGAGGTTCTTGGTATAACTTAAACACTTCAAATCGGACGATATGAGTCAATATCAGTCAAATGGGATTAGTTTTGGGTAGAAAATGACGTATTTACCCTTGAACATGTGATAAACACTTGAAATAAATCGATTTGTGTCAAACTCGGTCGAATGGGAGAGGTTCTCGGTATAAAATAACTTAAACACTTCGAATTGGACGATATTTGTCAATGTAGGTCTAATGGGATTAGTTTTGGGTAGAAAATGATGTATTTAAGCTTAAGCACGTCATAAACACTTTAAATACAATAAATTGAGTCAAACTCGGTTAAACGAAAGAGATTCTATTGACAAAATGACCTAAACATTTCGAATCGAACGATATGAGTCAATAAAGTTCAATATGGGATTAGTTTTGGGGAGAAAATGACGTATTTACCCTTGAACTTGTCATAAATACTTGAAATACATCGATTTGAGTCAAACTCGGTCGAATGGTAGTGGATCCCGGTATAAAAAGACTTAAACACTTCGAATCGGACGATATGAGTCAATGTAGGTCAAATGGGATTAGTTTTGGGTAGAAAATGACGTATTTACCCTTGAACATGTCATAAACACTTGAAATAAATCGATTTGTGTCAAACTCGGTCGAA
This sequence comes from Dysphania ambrosioides, assembly GCA_026401315.1. Lineage (NCBI taxonomy): Eukaryota > Viridiplantae > Streptophyta > Magnoliopsida > Caryophyllales > Amaranthaceae > Dysphania > Dysphania ambrosioides. The sequence goes on from CM048662.1 coordinate 11,586,206, forward strand.
TGGGAGAGGTTCTCGGTATAAAATAACTTAAACACTTCGAATTGGACGATATTTGTCAATGTAGGTCTAATGGGATTAGTTTTGGGTAGAAAATGATGTATTTACCCTTGAACATGTCAAAAACACTTGAAATACATCGATTTGAGTTAAACTCGATGAAACGGAAGAGGTCATGTTTATTAAATGACCTAAACACTTCAAATCGGACGATTTGAGTCAATAAAGGTCAAATCGGATCATTTTTGGCTAGATCAAGACGTATTTACCCTTGAACATTCCATAAATACTTGAAATAAATCGATTTGTGTCAAACTTGGTCGAATTGGAGAGGTTCTCCGTATAAAATAACTTAAACAATTCGAAATAGATGATATTTGTCAATGTAGTTTTAACGGGATTAGTTTTCGGTTGAAAATAATAGGATTAGTTTTCGGTTGATAATAACGGGATTAGTTTTCGGTTGAAATCAACGGGATTAGTTTTCGGTATAAAATAACTTAAACACTTCGAATCGGGCGATATGAGTCATTACAAGTCAAATAGGATCAATTTTGGGTACCAAATGACCTATTTAACGTTTAACATGTCATAAACACATAATATACATCAATTATAGTCAAACACGGTCGAATGGGAGAGGTTCTCGGTATAAAATGACTTAAACACTTCGAATTGGACGATATAAGTCAATGTAGTTCAAATGGGATTAGTTTTGGGTAGAAAATGACGTTTTTATCCTTGGTAATGTCATAAACACTTTAAATATATCGATTTGAGTCAAACTCGGTCAAATAGAAGAGGTTCTATTTCTTAAATTACCTAAACACTTAGAATTGAACGATATGAGTCAATAAAGGTCAAATAGGATCAATTTTTGGTAGAAAATGGCGTATTTACCCTTGAACATGTCATAAACAATTGAAATACATCAATTTATGTCAAACTCGGTTAAACAGTACAGGTTCTTGGTATAAAATGACTTAAACACATCAAATTCGACGATATGAGTCAATGTAGGTCAAATGGGATTAGTTTTGGGTAGAAAATGACGTATTTACCTTTGAACATGTCACAAACACTTTAAAAACATAGATTTGAGTCAAATACGGTCGAATGGGAGAGCATCTCGGTGTAAAATGACTTAAACACTTTGAATCATACGATATGAGTCAATGTAGGTCAAATGGGATTTGTTTTGGGTAGAAAATGATGTATTTCTCTTAAACATGTCATAAACACTTGAAATACATCAATTTGGGTCAACCTTGGTCAAACAGAAGAGATTGTATTTATAAATTGACGAAAATACTTGGAATCTAATGATATGAGTCAATATAGGTCAAATGGTATTAGTTTTGGGTAGAAACTGACGTATTTACCCATGAACATGCCATAAACACTAGAAATAAATCGATTTGAGTCAAACTCGGTCGAATTGGAGAGGTCTTGGTATAAAATGACTTAAACACTTCGAAATAGATGATATGAGTCAATGTAGGTCTAATGGGATTAGTTATCGGTTGAAAATGACGTATCTACCCTTAAACACGTCATAAACACTTGAAATACAATAATTTGAGTCAAACTCAGTTAAACAAAAGAGATTCCATTGATAAAATGACCTAAACATTTCGAACCGAACGATATGAGTCAATATAGTTCAATATGGGATTAGTGTTGGGTAGAAAATGACGTATTTACCCTTACACATGTTATAAACACTTAAAATACGGTGATTTGAGTCAAACTCGGTTCAATGGAAGAGGTTCTCGGTATAAAATGACTTAAACACTTCGAATCGGACGATATGAGTCAATGTACGTGAAATGGGATTAATTTTGCGTGAAAATGACGTATTTACCCTTGAACATAACATAAACACTTGAAATACATCAATTTTAGTCAAACTCGGTCAAAAATAAGATATTCTATTTATAAATTGACCTAAACACTTCAAATCGAACAATATGAGTCAATATAGGTCAAATGGTATTAGTTTTGGGTAGAAAATGACGTATTTACCCTTGAACATTTCATAAACACTTGAAATACATCGATTTGAGTCAAACTCCGTCAATCAGAAGAGATCCTATTTATAAAATGACCTAAACACTTCGAATCGGATGATATGTATCAATATAGGTCAAAAAGGATCAATTTTGGGTAGAAAATGACGTATTTACTCCTGAACATGTCATAAACACTTGAAATACATCGATTTGACTCAAACTCGGTTGAATAGGAGAGGCTTTAGGTATAAAATGACTTAAGCACTTCGAATCAAACTATATGAGTCAATCTAGGTCAAATGGGATTAGTTTTAGGTAGGAAATGACGTAGTTACCCTTGAACATAACATAAACACTTCAAATACATCGATTTGAGTCAAATTCGGTCGAATAGTAGTGGTTCCCGGTATAAAATGAGTTAAACATTTCGAATCGGACGATATGAGTCAATGTAGGTGAAATGGGATTAATTTGGGGTGGAAAATGGTGTATTTACCCTTGAACATGTCATAAACACTTGAAATACATCAATTTGAGTGAAACTCGGTCAAAAATAAGATATTCTATTTATAAATTGATATAAACACTTCGAATCGAACAATATGAGTCAATATAGGTCAAATGGTATTAGTTTTTGGTAGAAAATTATGTATTTACCTTAATCGTGTCAAAAACACTTCAAATACATCAATTTGAGTCAAACACAGTCAAAAGGGAGAGATTCTCGGAGTAAAATGACTTCAACCCTTTGAATCAGGCGATATGAGTCATTGTAGGTAAAATGGGATTAGTTTTGGGTAGAAAATGACGTACTTACCCTTGAACATTTCATAAACACTTGAAATACATCGATTTGAGTCAAACTCCGTCAATTAGAAGAGGTCCTATTTATAAAATGACCTAAACACTTTGAATCGGATGATATGTGTCAGTATAGGTCAAAAAGGATCAATTTTGGGTAGAAAATGACGTATTTACTCCTGAACATGTCATAAACACTTGAAATACAACGATTTGAGTCAAACTCGATCGAATGGGAGAGGTTTTAGGTATAAAATGACTTAAGCACTTCGAATCAAACTATATGAGTCAATGTAGGTCAAATGGGATTAGTTTTAGGTAGGAAATGACGTAGTTACCCTTGAACATAACATAAACACTTCAAATACATCGATTTGAGTCAAACTCGGTAGAATGGTAGTGGTTCCCGGTATAAAATGATTTAAACACTTCGAATCGGACGATATGAGTCAATATAGGTCAAATGGGATTAGTTTTGGGTAGAAAATGACATATTTAACCTTGAACATGTCATAAACACTTGAAATACATCCATTTGAGTGAAACTCGATCGAACGGAAGAGATCATGTTTATTAAACGACCTAAACACTTCAAATCGGACGATATGAGTCAATATAGGTCAAATAGGATCAATTTTGGCTAGGTCATGACGTATTTACCCTTGAACATGCCATAAACACTTGAAATACATCGATTTGAGTGTAACTCGGGCGAATGGGAGAGGTTCTTGGTATAAAATGACTTAAACACTTCAAATCGGGTGATATGAGTCAATGTCAGTCAAATGGGATTAGTTTGGGGTAGAAAATGACGTATTTACCCTTGAACATGTCATAAACACTTGAAATAAATTGATTTGTGTTAAACTCGGTCGAATGGGAGAGGTTCTCGGTATAAAATAACTTAAACACTTCGAATTGCACTATATTTTTTAATGTAGGTCTAATGGGCTTAGTATTGGGTTGAAAATGACGTATTTACCCTTTAACATGTCATAAACACTTGGAATCGGTTGATATGAGTCAATATTGGTCAAATAGGATCGATTTTGGGTAGAAAATGACGTATTTACCCTTAAACATGTCATAAACTCTTGAAATACATCGATTTGAGTCAAACTCGATCGAACGGAAGAGATCATGTTTATTAAACGACCTAAACACTTCAAATCGGACGATATGAGTCAATATAGGTCAAATAGGATCAATTTTGGCTAGGTGATGACGTATTTACCCTTGAACATGCCATTAACACTTGAAATACATCGATTTGAGTGTAACTAGGGGCGAATGGGAGAGGTTCTTGGTATAAAATGACTTAAACACTTCAAATCGGGTGATATGAGTCAATGTCAGTCAAATGGGATTAGTTTTGGGTAGAAAATGACGTATTTACCCTTGAACATGTCATAAACACTTGAAATAAATTGATTTGTGTTAAACTCGGTCGAATGGGAGAGGTTCTCGGTATAAAATAACTTAAACACTTCGAATTGCACTATATTTTTTAATGTAGGTCTAATGGGCTTAGTATTGGGTTGAAAATGACGTATTTACCCTTTAACATGTCATAAACACTTGGAATCGGTCGATATGAGTCAATATTGGTCAAATAGGATCGATTTTGGGTAGAAAATGACGTATTTACCCTTAAACATGTCATAAACTCTTCGATTTGAGTCAAACTCGGTCAAAAGGAAGAGGTTCTTGGTATAAAAGGACTTAAACACGTTGAATCAGACGATATGAGTAAACGTAGGTCATATGGGATTAGTTTTGGTTAGAAAATGACGAATTTACCCTTAAACATGTTATAAACACTTCAAATACATCGATTTGAGTCAAACTCGATGGAGTGGGAGAGGTTTTCGGTTTAAAATGACTTAAACACTTCAAATAAGACGATATGAGACAATGTAGGTGAAATGGGATTAGTTTTGGGTAGAAAATGACATATTTACCCTTCAACATGTCATAAACACTTAAAATACATCGATTTGAGTCAAACTTGGTCGAATTGTAGAGGTTTTGGGTATAAAATGACTTAAACACTTCGAATCGGACTATATGATTCAATATAGGTCAAATTGGATTAGTTTTGGGTAGAAATTAACGTATTTCCCCTTAAACATGTAATAAACACTTGAAATACATTGATTTTAGTCAAACATGGTCGAATGGGAGATATTCTCGGTATATAATGACTTAAACAGTTTGAATAGGATGATTTGAGTTATTATAGGTAAAATGGGATTAGTTTTTGGTAGAAAATGACGTATTTAACCTTGAACATGTCAAAAACACTTGAAATACATCAATTTTAGTCAAACTCGGTCAAACGGAAGAGATTCTATTTATAAATTGACCTAAACACTACGAATCGCATGATATCAGTCAATAAAGGTCAATTGGTATTAGTTTGGGTAGAAAAAAATGTATTTATCCTTGAACAAGTCATAAATACTTGAAATACATCGATTTGTTTCAAACTTAGTCGAATAGGAGAGGTTCTCGCCAAAATATGACTTAAACACTTCGAATAGGACGATTTGAGTCATTGTAGGTCAAATGGGATTAGTTTTGGGTAGAAATTGATGTATGTACCCTTGAACATGTCATAAACACTTGGAATAAATCGATTTAAGTCAAACTCGGTCAAATGGGAGAGGATCTCGGTATAAAAAGACTTAAACACTTCGAATCGGACGATAAGAGTCAATATAGGTCCAATAGGATTAGTTTTGGGTAGAAAATGATGTATTTACCCTTGAATATGTCATAAACTCTTAAAATACATTAATTTATGTCAAACTCCGTCAAACGGTAGAGGTTCTGGGTATAAAAAATCTTAAACACTTTGAATCGGATGATATGAGTCAATATAGGTCAAATGAGTTTAGTTTTGTGTAGAAAATGACGTATTTACGCTTGAACATGTCATAAACACTTGAAATACATCGATTTGAGTCAAACTCGGTCAAACGGAAGAGATTCGGTATAAAATAACTTAAACACTTCGAATCGGGCGATATGAGTCAATACAAGTCAAATAGGATCAATTTTGGGTACCAAATGACCTATTTAACGTTTAACATGTCATAAACACTTAATATACATCAATTATAGTCAAACACGGTCGAATGGGAGAGGTTCTCGGTATAAAATGACTTAAAAACTTTGAATTGGATGATACAAGTCAATGAGGTTCAAATGGGATTAGTTTATGGTAGAAAATGACGTTTTTTCCCTTGAACATGTCATAAACACTTTAAATATATCGATTTGAGTCAAACTCGGTCAAATAGAAGAGGTTCTATTTCTTATATTACCTAAACACTTAGAATCGAACGATAGGAGTCAATATAGGTCAAATAGGATCAATTATTGGTAGAAAATGGCGTATTTACTCTTGAACATGTCATAAACGTTTGAAATACATCAATTTATGTCAAACTCGGTTAAACAGTACAGGTTCTTGGTATAAAATGACTTAAACACTTCAAATTCGACGATATGAGTCAATGTAGGTCAAATGGGATTAGTTTTGGGAAGAAAATGACGTATTTACCTTTGAACATGTCACAAACACTTTACAAACATAGATTTGAGTCAAACACGGTCGAATGGGAGAGGATCTCGGTGTAAAATGACTTAAACACTTCGAATCAGACGATATGAGTCAATGTAGGTCAAATGGGATTAGTTTTGGTTAGAAAATGATGTATTTACCTTAAACATGTCATAAACACTTGAAATACATCAATTTGGGTCAAACTTGGTCAAACAGAAGAGATTGTATTTATAAATTTTTGAAAACACTTGGAATCGAATGATATGAGTCAATATAGGTCAAATGGTATTAGTTTTGGGTAGAAACTGACAAATTAACCTTGAACATGCCATAAACACTTGAAATAAATCTATTTGAGTCAAACTCGGTCGAATTGGAGAGGTTCTTGAGATAAAATGACTTAAACACTTCGAAATAGATGATATGAGTCAATGTAGGTCTAATGGGATTAGTTATCGGTTGAAAATGACGTATTTACCCTTAAACACGTCATAAACACTTGGAATACAATAATTTGAGTCAAAGTCGGTTAAAAAAAAGAGATTCCATTGATAAAATGACCTAAACATTTCGAACCGAACGATATGAGTCAATATAGTTCAATATGGGATTAGTTTTGGGTAGAAAATGACGTTTTTACCCTGAAATATGTTATAAACACTAAAAATATAGCGATTTGAGTCAACCTCGGTTGAATGGAAGAGGTTCTCGGTATAAAATGACTTAAACACTTCGAATCGGACGATATGAGTCAATGTAGGTGAAATGGGATTAATTTTGGGTGGAAAATGACGTATTTACCCTTGAACATATCATAAACACTTGAAATACATCAATTTTAGTCAAACTCGGTCAAAAATAAGATATTCTATTTATAAATTGACCTAAACACTTCAAATCGAACAATATGAGTCAATATAGGTAAAATGGTATTAGTTTTTGTTAGAAAATTATGTATTTACCTTAACCGTGTCAAAAACACTTCAAATACATCGATTTGAGTCAAATACGGTCAAAAGGGAGAGATTCTCGGTATAAAATGACTTCAACCCTTTGAATCGGGCGATATGAATCATTGTTGGTAAAATGGGATTAGTTTTGGGTAGAAAATGACGTATTTACCCTTCAACATTTCGTAAACACTTGAAATACAACGATTTGAGTCAAACTCCGTCAATCAGAAGAGGTCCTATTTATAAAATGACCTAAACACTTCGAATCGGATGATATGTGTCAATATAGGTCAAAAAGGATCGATTTTGGGTAGAAAATGACGTATTTACTCCTAAACATGTCATAAACACTTGAAATACATCGATTTGAATCAAACTCGGTTGAATAGGAGAGGCTTTAGGTATAAAATGACTTAAGCACTTCGAATCAAACTATATGAGTCAATGTAGGTCAAATGGGATTAGTTTTAGGTAGGAAATGACGTAGTTACCCTTGAACATAACATAAACACTTCAAATACATCGATTTGAGTCAAACTCGATCGAATGGTAGTGGTTCCCGGTATAAAATGATTTAAACATTTCGAATCGGACGATATGAGTCAATGTAGGTGAAATGGGATTAATTTTGGGTGGGAACATGTCATAAACACTTGAAATACATCAATTTGAGTGAAACTCGGTCAAAAATAAAATATTCTATTTATAAATTGATCTAAACACTTTGAATCGAACAATATAAGTCAATATAGGTCAAATGGTATTAGTTTTTGGTAGAAAATTATGTATTTACCTTAACCGTGTCAAAAACACTTCAAATACATCAATTTGAGTCAAACACAGTCAAAAGGGAGAGATTCTCGGAATAAAATGACTTCTACCCTTTGAATCGGGCGATATGAGTCATTGTAGGTAAAATGGGATTAGTTTAGGGTAGAAAATGACGTATTTACCCTTGAACATTTCCTAAACACTTGAATTACATCGATTTGAGTCAAACTCCGTCAATTAGAAGAGGTCCTATTTATAAAATGACCTAAACACTTCGAATCGGATGATATGTGTCAATATAGGTCAAAAAGGATCAATTTTGGGTAGAAAATGACGTATTTACTCCTGAACATGTCATAAACACTTGAAATACATCGATTTGAGTCAAACTCGGTCAAATGGGAGAGGTTTTAGGTATAAAATGACTTAAGCACTTCCAATCAAACTATATGAGTCAATGTAGGTCAAATGGGATTAGTTTTAGGTAGGAAATGACGTAGTTACCCTTGAACATAACATAAACACTTCAAATACATCAATTTGAGTCAAACTCGGTAGAATGGTAGTGGTTCCCGGTATAAAATGATTTAAACACTTCGAATCGGACGATATGAGTCAATATAGGTCAAATGGGATTAGTTTTGGGTAGAAAATGACATATTTAACCTTGAACATGTCATAAACACTTGAAATACATCCATTTGAGTGAAACTCGATCGAACGGAAGAGATCATGTTTATTAAACGACCTAAACACTTCAAATCGGACGATATGAGTCAATATAGGTCAAATAGGATCAATTTTGGCTAGGTCATGACGTATTTACCCTTGAACATGCCATAAACACTTGAAATACATCGATTTGAGTGTAACTCGGGCGAATGGGAGAGGTTCTTGGTATAAAATGACTTAAACACTTCAAATCGGGTGATATGAGTCAATGTCAGTCAAATGGGATTAGTTTTGGGTAGAAAATGACGTATTTACCCTTGAACATGTCATAAACACTTGAAATAAATTGATTTGTGTTAAACTCGGTCGAATGGGAGAGGTTCTCGGTATAAAATAACTTAAACACTTCGAATTGCACTATATTTTTTAATGTAGGTCTAATGGGCTTAGTATTGGGTTGAAAATGACGTATTTACCCTTTAACATGTCATAAACACTTGGAATCGGTTGATATGAGTCAATATTGGTCAAATAGGATCGATTTTGGGTAGAAAATGACGTATTTACCCTTAAACATGTCATAAACTCTTGAAATACATCGATTTGAGTCAAACTCGATCGAACGGAAGAGATCATGTTTATTAAACGACCTAAACACTTCAAATCGGACGATATGAGTCAATATAGGTCAAATAGGATCAATTTTGGCTAGGTGATGACGTATTTACCCTTGAACATGCCATAAACACTTGAAATACATCGATTTGAGTGTAACTAGGGGCGAATGGGAGAGGTTCTTGGTATAAAATGACTTAAACACTTCAAATCGGGTGATATGAGTCAATGTCAGTCAAATGGGATTAGTTTTGGGTAGAAAATGACGTATTTACCCTTGAACATGTCATAAACACTTGAAATAAATTGATTTGTGTTAAACTCGGTCGAATGGGAGAGGTTCTCGGTATAAAATAACTTAAACACTTCGAATTGCACTATATTTTTTAATGTAGGTCTAATGGGCTTAGTATTGGGTTGAAAATGACGTATTTACCCTTTAACATGTCATAAACACTTGGAATCGGTCGATATGAGTCAATATTGGTCAAATAGGATCGATTTTGGGTAGAAAATGACGTATTTACCCTTAAACATGTCATAAACTCTTCGATTTGAGTCAAACTCGGTCAAAAGGAAGAGGTTCTTGGTATAAAAGGACTTAAACACGTTGAATCAGACGATATGAGTAAACGTAGGTCATATGGGATTAGTTTTGGTTAGAAAATGACGAATTTACCCTTAAACATGTTATAAACACTTCAAATACATCGATTTGAGTCAAACTCGGTGGAGTGGGAGAGGTTTTCGGTTTAAAATGACTTAAACACTTCAAATAAGACGATATGAGACAATGTAGGTGAAATGGGATTAGTTTTGGGTAGAAAATGACATATTTACCCTTCAACATGTCATAAACACTTAAAATACATCGATTTGAGTCAAACTTGGTCGAATTGTAGAGGTTTTGGGTATAAAATGACTTAAACACTTCGAATCGGACTATATGATTCAATATAGGTCAAATTGGATTAGTTTTGGGTAGAAATTAACGTATTTCCCCTTAAACATGTAATAAACACTTGAAATACATTGATTTTAGTCAAACATGGTCGAATGGGAGATATTCTCGGTATATAATGACTTAAACAGTTTGAATAGGATGATTTGAGTTATTATAGGTAAAATGGGATTAGTTTTTGGTAAAAAATGACGTATTTACCCTTGAACATGTCATAAACACTTGAAATACATCAGTTTTAGTCAAACTCGGTCAAACGGAAGAGATTCTATTTATAAATTGACCTAAACACTTCGAATCGAATGATATGAGTCAATAAAGGTCAAATGGTATTAGTTTTGGGTAGAAAAAAACATATTTATCCTTGAACACGTCATAAATACTTGAAATACATCGATTTGAGTCAAACTTAGTCGAATAGGAGAGGTTCTCGGCAAAATATGACTTAAACACTTTGAATAGGACGATTTGAGTCATTGTAGGTCAAATGGGATTAGTTTTGGGTAGAAATTGATGTATTTACCCTTGAACATGTCATAAACAATTGGAATAAATCAATTTGATCAAACTCGGTCAAATAGGAGAGGATTTCGGTATAAAAAGACTTAAACACTTTGAATCGGACGATATGAGTCAATATAGGTCAAATAGGATTAGTTTTGGGTAGAAAATGATGTATTTACCCTTGAATATGTCATAAACTCTTAAAATACATTGATTTATGTCAAACTCCATCAAACGGTAGAGGTTCTGGGTATAAACAATCTTAAACACTATGAATCGTACGATATGAGTCAATATAGGTCAAATGAGATTAGTTTTGTGTAGAAAATGACGTATTTACCCTTGAACATGTCATAAACACTTGAAATACATCGATTTGAGTCAAACTCGGTCAAACAGAAGAGATTCGATATAAAATAACTTAAACACTTCGAATCGGGCGATATGAGTCAATACAAGTCAAATAGGATCAATTTTGGGTACCAAATGACCTATTTACCGTTTAACATGTCATAAACACTTAATATACATCAATTATAGTCAAACACGGTCGAATGGGAGAGGTTCTCGATATAAAATGACTTAACCACTTTGAATTGGACAATATTTGTCAATGTAGTTCAAATGGGATTAGTTTTGGGTAGAAAATGACGTATTTACCCTTAAACATGTCATAAACACTTTAAATATATCGATTTGAGTCAAACTCTGTCAAATAGAAGATATTCTATTTCTTAAATTACCTAAACACTTCGAATCAAACGATATGAGTTAATATAGGTCAAATAGGGTCAATTTTTGGTAGAAAATGGCGTATTTACCCTTGAACATGTCATAAACTTTTGAAATACATCAATTTATGTCAAACTTGGTTAAACAGTACAGGTTCTTGGTATAAAATGACTTAAACACTTCAAATTGGATGATATGAGTCAATGTAGGTCAAATGGGATTAGTTTTGGGTAGAAAATGATGTATTTACCTTTGAACATGTCACAAACACTTGAAATACATCGATTTGAGTCAAACACGGTCGAATGGGAAAGGATCTCGGTGTAAAATAACTTAAGAACTTTGAATCAGACGATATGAGTCAATGTAGGTCAAATGGGATTAGTTTTGGGTAGAAAATGATGTATTTACCTTAAACAAGTCATAAACACTTGAATACATCAATTTGAGTCAAACTTGGTCAAACAGATGAGATTGTATTTATAAATTGACGAAAACACTTAGAATCGATTGATATGAGTCAATATAGGTCAAATGGTATTAGTTTTGGGTAGAACTGACGTATTTACCCTTGAACATGCCATAAACACTTGAAATAAATCGATTTGAGTCAAACTCGGTCGAATCGGAGAGGTTCTTGGTATAAAATGACTTAAACACTTCAAAATAGATGATATGAGTCAATGTAGGTCAAATGGGATTAGTTTTGCGTAGAAAATAACGTATTTACCCTTTAACATGTCATAAACACTTGAAATACATCGATTTGAGTCAAACTAGATCGAATTGTAGAGGTTTTGGGTATAAAATGATTTCAACACATTGAATCGGACGATATGAGTCAATATAAGTCAAAGGGGATTATTTTTCGGTAGAAAATGACGTATTTACCCTTGAACATGTCATAAACTCTTGAAATTCATCGATTCGAGTCAAACTCGGTCAAAAGGTAGAGGTTTTGGGTATAAAATGACTTAAACACTTTGAATCGGACGATATGAGTCAATATAGGTCCAATAAGATCAATTTTGGGTAGAAAATGACATATTTATCCTTGAACATGTCATAAACACTTGAAATACATCGATTTGAGTCAAACGCAGTTGAATAGGAGGGGTTCTCGGTAAAATATGACTTAAACTCTTCCAATAGGACGATATGAGTCATTGTAGGTCAAATGGGATTAGTTTTGGGTAGAAAATGATGTATTTACTCTTGCACATGTCATAAACACTTGAAATAAATCGATTTGGGTCAAACTCGATCGAATGGGAGAGGATCTCAGTGTAAAATGACTTAAAAACTTTGAATCAGACGATATGAGTCAATGTAGGTCAAATAGGATTAATTTTGGGTAGAAAAAAACGTATTTGCCCTTGAACATGTCATAAACACTTGAAACACTTCGAATTGGACAATTTGAGTCAATGTTGGTAAAAAGGGATTAGTTTTGGGTGGAAATTGATGTATTTACCCTTGAACATGTCATAAACACTTGAAATACATCAATTTGAGTCAAACTCGGTCAAACGGAAGAGATTCTATTTTTAAATTGACCTAAACACTTTAAATCGAACGATATGAGTCAATATAGGTCAAATGGTATTAGTTTTGGGTAGAAAATGATGTATTTACCTTAAACGTGTCATAAACACTTCAAATACATCGATTTGAGTCAAACACAGTCGAAAGGGAGAGATTCTCGGTATAAAATGACTTAAACACTTTAAATCTGGCGATATGAGTCATTTTAGGTAAAATGGGATTAGTATTGTATAGAAAATGATGTATTTAGCCTTGAACATGTCATAAACACTTGAAATACATCGATTTGAGTCAAACTCCGTCAATCAGAAGACGTCTTGTTTATAAAATGTCCTAAATGTGAGTCAATATTGGTCAAATAGGATCAATTTTGGGTAGAAAATGATGTATTTACTCCTAAACAAGTCAAAAACACTTGAAATACATCGATTAGAGTCAATCTCAGGCGAATGGGAGAGGTTTTCAGTATAAAATGATTAAAACACTTCGAATCAAACGATATGAGTCAATGTAGGTCAAATGTTATTAGTTTTGGGTAGAAAATGATGTATTTACCCCTGAACATGTCATAAACACTTGAAATATATCGATTTAAGTCAAACTCGGTCAAACGGAAGAGGTTTTAGGTATAAAATGACTTAAACACTTCGAATCGGGCAATATGAGTCAATGTAGGTCAAATGGGACTAGTTTTGTGTAGAAAATGACGTATTTACACTTGAACGTGTCATAAACACTTGAAATACATCGATTTGAGTCAAACTCGGTTAAACAGTACAGGTTTTGTGTATAAAATGACTTAAACACTTCGAATCGGACGATATGAGTCAATATAAGTCAAATAGGATTAGTTTTGGATAAAAAATGATGTATTTACCCTTGAATATGTCATAAACTCTTGAAATACATTGATTTATGTCAAACTCCGTCAAACGGTAGAGGTTCTAGGTATAAAAAAATTGAAACACTTTGAATTGGATGATATGAGTAAATATAGGTCAAATGAGATTAGTTTTGTGTAGAAAATGACGTATTTACCCTTGAACATGTCATAAACACTTGAAATACATCGATTTGAGTCAAACTCGGTTAAACGGAAGAGATTCTGTTTAAAATGACTTAAACACTTTGAATCGAATGATATGAGTAAATATAGGTCAAATAGGATTAGTTTTGCGTAGAAAATGACGTATTTACCGCTGAACATTTCATAAACACTTGAAATACATCGATTTGAGTCAAACTCGGTCGAATGGGAGAATTTCTCGGTATAAATAACGTAAACACTTCAAATCAGACTATATTAGTCAATGTAGGTCAAATGGGATTAGTTTTGGGTAGAAAATGACGTATTTACCCTTAAATATGTTATAAACACTTGAAATACATCGATATGAGTCAATGTAGGTCAAATGGGATTAGTTTTGGGTAGAAATGACGTATTTACCCTAGAACATGTCAAACACTCTTGATACATCCATTTTAGTTAAACTTGGTCAAACAGTAGAGGTTCTGGGTATAAAATGTTTCAAACACTTTGAATCGGACGATTTGTGTCAATATAGGTCAAATGGGATTAGTTTTGGGTAGAAAATGACGTATTTGAAGGTTTTAGAGCACTTAAGAGGGGGGGGGGGGGGGTGAAATGAGTGTTAAGTATCCTTGGCCTATTTTTCTTTCTTTTCGATCTATGAGAGGAACTAGTTGGGCTGGTTCCTATAAGCAGCGGAATGTATGAAAGGCAATAAAGAAAACACAAGATTTAACTTGGTTCAGCCAACTATGGCCTACGTCCTCCTACCCTATGCTCCTTTATTAATCTACTACGAAAATTAAAGAACACAGACGCTCTACTGTTTCCCTACTCCGGGAACCAGTATACCCTACACTCTACTCCGAATGTGTGCTCGACTTACACTAGTAAGCCCCTTTTGTTTGAACTCACAAACACTCACCCAACCTTTCAACCCCTCTATTGAAGGCTTTGACAAAATCAAATGTTCTCTTTTAATCTCACTTCTAAAAGCTAATTAAGAGAAAATATTTAAGCTCTAATAGTGCTCTTGTATATGACTCGATGAATAGGCTTTTGTGCTTAAGTGTATATGGCTCTCAAATATACTCCTTTTTAATTCCGGAGAGACTTATCAGAATATGAGAGACTAGATGGGTTTATATACTTGGATACAAAAACCCTAGTTTCCTTAAATCACGTAAACTTGATGAGCAAGTAATAGTGTGATTTTAGGAAAGTATTTATCTTATTTGATTTAATTGTAAAGATAGAATCAAATAAGATAGATACTCGTAGTTTTTAGGTAACCATAATATTATCATCTAATCTCCAGCTACTTAGGATATTTTTAGAATAATTCTTTAAAAAAGTATTTTTACAAAATCTTTTATTCTTCTCAAAACATGCAGCTCAGATATTCTGTACAGTGAACCTGGTTCCTCAACCTGGTTCCCTGAATTGAGTATGTTATGATTTCTGTTCCAACTTTGTACCAGAATTCATAATATGACTCAATACACTTATAAGCACTTATTTTACCCAAACATGCAAGTCATACTACGGAGCACATTACATGATTTAAGCATTAAAGTACAAATCTTCTTTTCTTCATGTAATCTTCAAGACTTGAATCTTCCTTGAATACTTCCATTTTGAGCAATGTATCTTTTTTCGAATGTCTTCGAAAGGCCTCCATGCTCCAAGTCTTGGAATCAACTTAACTACTGCACATGTAACATGGTTAATGTACAATAAATAGTATGTGACTGCTTTTTAGCATATTAGTCCAGGAAACAGTTCCTACTGGTTTCCCACCAGTACATGGATCAATTTACGTCTAACCATTTCCTACATATAAACAAGTTAGTTAAATGAATAACATAAATAAGTAATAACTTGTCTAGGAAAACAGTGTTCAATTCCAGCTGGTTTCCAGCCAACTATTCGCAATGCTTATTGTAACCTGTTTCCGTTTGTCATCACTCAAAACCTAAGGGACTCAAAAAATTCTCCCTCTTTGATGATGACAAACTAATTGAAGTTCTTGTAACCAATCAAGTTAGAAACATAGAAAAAATCCAATAAGTACTCAAATAGATTTGAGTACAACCAACAGACTCAAGACTCAAATGAACAAGTTAGTGAAGCTAACTAGTTCCAAAAACTAACTATCAAATTGACTCCCCTAAACTATCAAACTAAGCTACTTGACACAATCTAAACTATCTTAGGCTTTGGTACACTACTTCCCCCTTTTGCCATCATTTTAAAGTACTCTTAAGTAGAATTAATGTGCACAAATTGTTAAATGTGCTCATCCATATAGTGGCATCAACCACCATTCAAGTAGTATGCTGCAAGAAGAGATTAGTCAAACAATTCATACCTTAGCAGAACTAATGGTCCATATAAGCCAACAAAGTTCAAAAAAAGGAACCCAAATCCATATCAAAAGGAAAGTTCATGGATTGGGTGAGAAATATACAGACCAACAGAATCAGTTATTTTAGAATAGAAATAAGGGGGAAGAGAAACAAGAGCGGGAACCAGCATCACTCCTCATCATCATTCTCTTCCTCTTCCTCCTCCTCGTACTTAGCATCATCATCTGCATCAGCAACTGGTTCCTCTTCATCCTCCTCATCTTCTTCACCAGGCTCTTCTTCCTCGGGCTGAGTCTGTGGAGTACCCGATCCTATACCCCGAGCCATCTAAACTTGAGTGTCAGCTAGCGTTTTTTTTCATATGCTCCATCCTGGTACTGAAAGAAGGTGACAAGCTTTGAACCAAACTGATTATCTTTCTCAACATATCCTCCTGATTCTCCAACTATTTCAGAATCATTTCCTCACCTGTTGGTTCCTCTACCTTCTTCTTCTTCTTTGATGGGGGCCTTATCTCCTCTACTAGTTCCTCAAGCTTATAACTTAACTTATCACCACTTATGTCAAGACCCTTTAGCTTCAGGATTACTTTTGTAAACACCGTGACAGGCACGGTGGACCCACTCATAGTTACATTATTATTCATAAGCAATTGAGTAATGACAGAACCATAAGGCAGAGAATGGTGAGAGGAACCATAATAATTCGTAATGTGATCCAGCATTAAGGAGGGGAGATTAATCTTAATTCTCTTCATCACGAGATACATCAGAACCATCTCCATGATGCATACTGTTCCCCTTCCTTGAGCCCATGGGATAAAGACCTTGTTGCACAATGAATGCAGAACCAACATTACTGGTTCCTTCAAATTAGCAGATTTAAAGACACCCGGTTTCTTGGATATCTTTCCTCCAAACAAATGCTCATAAATCTCATTAGGAGTGACCCCTACCAACATGGGCAACCAATCACTAGAATACTTATCAAACCCATCCCTGGGAACCCTTAACATGCTAGACAAAGTGGCAACAGACAAGCTTACATCCACATCATTCACACGAGAACCAACAGACATATTAGGCAACTGTTTCAAATTCACATAAAAGCTTCTAACCCCAGACACATTAGCAGCACTACAATCAAACAAAGGCATCCATCCTTGATACTCAATCAAACTTTTAAACTCAGACAGAGCAGGTACATCAAAATATCCCTTCTTAACCCGACAACCAGAAAGAACCAATCGAGCATTTAAATCAGTAGAACCAGTAGTTAGAGATTCTATAGATGTACCTTTTGTAGTACGAGGGGTTCTTGCTGGTACCCATTTCCTCTTGGTTCCCTGAACAGAACTAGTGGATTGATCCTTCAGAACTTCCTCAATAATCTTCTTCACTAAAGGCCGAGTTACCCTACCACATACCATGACTTCTTCAGTGAATGTCCCCTCCTTGTGACCAGTGATCTCTACTTCATCATCCCCTACACTCTGACTGATATCTTCCAACTCTTGGCTTAAGGTTCTTCATGCTTTATGTTGATGTTCCCCCTGAGACTGAGTTGGTTCCTTGATGATGGAACTATCAGCTTCTGAAGGATCGGTAACAAGCACGGTTTGTTGTGATTTTGGTTGGGTTGATTTTGGTGGTGAGGTAGATTCTTGTGGTGGATCAAGGATGGTGGTTGGTAATTTTGTGGGTGATGAAGTTATGGAAGTTAAATTTGGTGGTGGTTTGGTTGGATTTTGATCGAGGTGAGGAGAGTGAGGAGTCACATCAGTGTTTCCCTGAGATTGTGAGGAATCAATTGCATGTCCCCTTCCCTTGCCTCTTTTGGATGCACTTGATTTCTAACCCATGGCGATTATGCAGTTGAAGATCAAGGATTGAAGATGACGCTGATGAACAGTAACCGTTGTGAGCAAAGAATTTTGAATAGAGCACAAGAAAGAGATAGAATTTCAAATGATGATGAGAGTTGTGAGCTGCACAAGGGTTTAGAGATCATATATTTATAGCACAGAAAGAGGAGAGAAGAGAGGGGAAAAAAAATAAGTCGGTTAAGCCAAGAAGAGCAACGTCACAAAATTTAAAAATTGAAATCAGTTTCGGCAATGATTCTTTGCCTTGATTGCCTTGAATATCTCAACCGACCTAAAATTTAGGCATGTGATATATTGCCTTGATCAATAGGTCAAATAACTGAAAGAAGATTATTTCCTTCCAAAAGGGAAAATATCTTATGGTAATCTTCCAAAAAATATAAAGATATTAATTAGATCATATATCTGAGCTGATATGCTGTTTCCCTTTGCTGGTACCTATACAGGACCACGTCACCCTGTTTTTGGTAACTTAGCGTGATTTTACCTGTTTCTTGCACCAATAATTCTCAACCCTTTTGGGATCTTGAACCATTTACACAAAACTTGAAGGATTTCGACATAGGTATATACACATACTATACAAAAGAATACCAATCTAGTCAATCATTGAGGGAAGTAATTAAAGCCAAAGACATAAAAATCTAACTAGACCTAATAAGACTCTTAACTTACAAAAATACTCTCGACACAAAGGTTTTGTGAAGATATCAGCGATCTGATCTTTACTCTTACAAAACAACAACTCCACCAAACCTTTCTCCACATTATCTTTTAAGAAGTGATGTCTTATCTCAATGTGTTTGGTTTTGGAATGTTGGACAGGATTCTTTGAAATATTAATAGCACTAGTGTTGTCACAATAGATAGGAGTACTATCATAACCAACACCAAAATCCTTCAGCTGGTTCCTTATCCATAGTAACTGGGAATAGCATGAAACTGCAGCAATATACTCTGACTCTGCTGTGGATAAAGCCACTGAATTTTTCTTTTTAGAACCCCAAGAAATTAGGCAAGAGCCAAGAAAGTGTGCCATACCTGAAGTGCTCTTCCTATCAACAAGAAAGCCAGCATAATATGCATTTGTGTACCCAATAAGATTAATTAAACTACCTTTGGGGTACCACAAGCACAGATCTATTGTTCCCACAAGATATCTAAGTATCCTTCTAACAGCCTTCAAATGAGACTCTTTTGGATTGCTTTAAAACCTGTCATATAATCCAACAGAGAACATAATGTCAGGCCTACTTGCTGTTAGATAAAGGAGGGAGCCAATCATCCCTCTATATAGTGAGGCTTCAACATCTTTTCCCTTTAGATCAGAATCTAATTTAGTGGATGTGGTAACAGGTGTATCATAAGCCTTGCTGTTTTTCATGCCAAATTTCTTCAGCAATTCTTTCAAGTATTTTTGCTGATGTATCATGGTTCCATTCTCCATTTGCTTAATTTGCAATCCTAGAAAGAATCCTAGTTCTCCCATCATGCTCATTTCAAACTCACTTTGCATAAGATTAGCAAATTCATCACATAGTACTTGATTAGTAGCACCAAATAAGATATCATCAACATAAATTTGTACTATAATTAAGTGGTTCCCTCTGGTTTTGATGAATAACGTCTTATCCACTATTCCTCTCTTATATTCATTCTCCATCAAAAATGTAGACAACCTTTCATACCAAGCTCATGGAGCTTGATTCAATCCATATAACGCTTTGTCCAGCTTGTATACATGATGGGGGAACAACTTGTCCTCAAAACCAGGTGGCTGCTCTACATATACCTCTTCCTTCAAGTAGCTATTCAGGAAGGCAGTCTTTACATCCATCTGAAAAAATTTCATATTCATGTGAGCAGCATAAGCAATCAAAATTCTAATGGCCTCTAGTCTAGCTACAGGTGCAAAAGTTTCATCATAGTCAATTCCTTCTTGTTGATTGTAACCTTGCAACACTAGCCTTGCTTTATTTCTGACTATTATACCTAGGTCCTAGAATTTGTTTCTGAAGACCTATTTTGTACCAATGACTGACCTGTCCTTTGGTCTAGGTACAAGATGCCAAACCTGGTTCCTATGAAACTGATTTAATTCATCTTGTATTGCTAGAACCCAATCAGGATCGGTCAAAGCCATTTTGTAGTCAGTTGGCTCTACACTAGACAGGAAAGAATAAAAACCACAAAAGTTTTGAAATACATTTCTTCTCATTTGAATTCCCTTGTTAATGTTACTAATGATCTAATCTGGGGGATGAGAGGAGAGGTATTTATAATTTTTGAAAGTGAAATCATTTTGAGCTTCTTCATTAGGTTGGGAATCAGCATGATCGTGAATCACTTTTTCTTCTGTGGAACCGGAAGAATTCATGTTCACGCTATTTCCATTAATATCACTTACCTCAGGTTTAGGGGAGGCCTCTTCATCCATTCCCCCTGAACTTCTTACCTGTCTATCACTTGGGAAGCCATTAGGTCTTGATTCCCCTTCTGAATTCTCATTGTTCTCATTTTCTTCTCTAGGCTCTTCACCATCATCATTTGGTGAAGCATTATGAGAGCCTAGATCTGCTTGTACTTCACATAGAGAACCAGCGTCATGGTTCCCCGTAAACTCCATCAGTCCAATCATTTCATCAGGTTGTACCTACGCAATCTCAGAAGACATGTTAAATTCATCAAAAATGACATGTACACTTTCCTCAATACATAAAGTCCTCTTATTAAAGACTCTATATGCTTTTCTTTGAGAAAAATATCCAAGAAAGATTCCTTCATCACTCCTAGGATCAAATTTATCTAGCTGGTTCTTCCCATTGTTATGTACATAGCATTTGCATCCAAAGACACGAAAGTATGCAATATTAGGCTTTCGACCTTTAAGGAGTTCATAGGGAGTCTTATTTAACTTTGGTCTAATGAGACCTCTATTTAGTATGTAGCAAGCAGTGTCAACAGCTTCACCCTAGAAACTCTTAGGGAGACCACTCTTAATGAGCATCGTCTTTGCCATTTCCTCAAGAGTTCTATTCTTTCTTTCAACAACACCATTTTGTTGTGGTGTTCTAGGGGCTGAGAAGTTGTGACTAACTCCTTATTCCCTGTAATAATCAACAAAGTTAGCATTATCAAATTTAGTACCATGGTCTGATCTTACCGAGACCAGCTGGTTCTCAACCAGCTTCACCAATGCTACCCACTCGTCAAATGTTTCATCTTTTGAATAGCATTATCACCCAAGTGTACCTGGAATAATCATCAACCATAACACATACATATATATGACCTCTTTGACTTTATACTCTCATGGGACCACATAAATCAATGTGTACAAGTTCGAAGGGTCAGCTCGTACTCAAAACTGTTTTAGGCTTAAAAGAGATCTTGACCTGTTTCCCTTTGACACATTCTGAACAAACTTTATCTGCCTCGTACGTGATGTTAGGGAGTCCTACCACCAAGTCACGAGATTTTAGTTTATTCAAGAGTGTCAAGCTAGCATGTCCAAATCTCTTATGCCAAATCCATTGATTATTGTCAGACACAGCTCTCAAACAAACAGACTTGTCTTGAGGAATTTTATCCAGAAAGGTAATGTAAACATCATGTTTCCTGATTCCCTCACACACAAGCTTGCCTGTTAGAGAGTTAATTATGTGACAAAGATTGGCTTGGAACTCAACTCTATTACCTTTGTCACATAATTGATAAATACTCAGAAGATTATGTTGTAAGCCTTCAACATAATACACATCATCAATTGCGTTTGAAAGTGTCTTACCTACTTTACCTAACCCAGTGATGGTTCCCTTGCTGTTATCTCCAAAGGTGACACTTTAACCATCAAAGGCTACTATTGAAAGGAATTGCTTCTTATCCCGGACATGTGTCTTGAGCACCCACTGTCCAAATACCAATAGGTACTTCCCTTCACTTTAGCCTGCAAGAACAAATCAAACATTAGATTTAGGAACCCAAACATCCTTGGGTTCCTTTTCAATAACAATAAGCTCTTGTTGATCTTTTCTTCTCTAGACCAATTCCATATGTTTAGTGTTCTTATTCACACTGTTCCTCCTAGCTGGACATTCATGAATCTTATGTCCGCTCATACCACAATGATAGCAAACAATCATCTCTTTAGTCATAACATACTTACCTCTTTTGAATTCTTTAATCCATGTGGTTTCTCTGGGGGTCCAGTTAGTCTTGGTTCTCAGGCTAGTATATCCAAACCAACCTTCCCCTTGTTACCTTTTGATGAGGTTAAAAACTCAAAGTTTCCTGTGTAGTCAATAATTTTTCAACATGTCTATAACTATCATGAAGTTCCTTTTCTCTGGTTTCAAGAGTCTTAGTCAACAACTCATTTTTCTCTTTTAGAAAATCAAATTTACTTTTTAAGGCTTCAAGTTGTAAATTAAGCTTTGAAACCATTGATAACCATTCTTTTAGGTCGTTTAACTAAAAGAATAGTTATGCAAACTAAATTTATAAACACCCTAATACTACTACAACTAGTGTAATTGTAAGTCGGGGATCGAACCATAAGGACAAGGGGCGATAATTCCTAGACTTGGTGCAAAGGGTTTATATGGAATTTGAAAGAATTATACTAATAACAGAAAAGGACAGCAAGAACTTAAACGATGTTATGCTATAAAGGAAAAACGAGGACAGATCAGTTCCACCCTAGGAAGGACAATCGAACTATCCATACGCTAAATTAGGAGAAATCAGTCAACAATGAATCATGATACTCAGGATGACGAGAGGAAGTTTGTGACCCTATAAATCACACGAATAACCTATAATCGCCCTATGTCTCCAAAGGAGTGGCAGGACAAGATTCGCATCGAATATCATTCAATCAATCATTAACAATCTCAAATCCTAACTCTACGCATGAAGAATGAGCCAACCTAGGGTTTCACCAATCAAACCCCTAAGAAAACTACTCACACATAGTAATAACAACTAGGGCATACAAAATGATAAAGGACATGATTGAAAGCATGAACGAATTGAATGCAATGAACAAGAGAATGAAAAATGAAGAACTATAACCGACCCGACAACTACTCTATCAAAACTGTAAACAAAACAACGATAATATCTAGAGGAATGAAATTCAGAAAAACAATACTTAAAAGCATTAAACGAAATAAAATAGAAAATAATCAATACCTTGCATAAATGAAATTATGTGAACGAAAGAGAAACCGAATCCGAAATACAATGCTTGAAAGCGAGAACAACGAAAGTTGTAAAGCTGTAAATCTGTCCACCATTCGGCCGAATGAGTGGAACCATTCGGCCGAATGGGTCTTGATTCGGCCGAATGAGTCTTCATTTGGCTATTCCTGAGAGATTGATTTATGTGCTTGAATCCCTGTCTTCCATTCGACCGAATGGATCTCAGATTCGGTCGAATCTGAACCTAAACCTTGCTAAACAATTCCTTTGAAGTGCCTAGTGGCTTCTAGAGTTTATGGGATCTTCGAGAGTGACTTGGAACGCATGCCCAAGCTATGATATACGCATCCAAACTCTTGATAGAAGTGTCAAAGCCTCAAACACGTCTTATTTTACCTCGAAATCATCAAGATCACCTGAAATGACCTAAAAGCAGCTCGAGGATAAGATCAAGGTAAAATTGAATGTAACGTGCATAAAACCAATATAAAAGCACGAGACTCGACACTAAAATGAGGTTATAAACGGTAAAATGAGCACATCAACCATAGAGTCAATAGTCATGTCAACAACTACTGGCCGCTTGCCCTTTTTCAATTGATAGATTTTAGCATGCAATTCATAAAGAGTATTTTCATATTTATTTGTTACATCACTAATTTCAATGCTGGTACCCGAAGGGGAGACAGTGAACTGAGCAGCTTTAAGTGAAGTAATTTCCTTGTGAGAATCTTCTAAGTTACGAGCCAATATCTCAAAGGAACAAAGAAGTTCTACTACAGGAATTTGCTTTACCTCTAGCTGCCTTTTCTAGTTCCACTTTATACTTGTCCAATTTAACTTCTAGCTCTTCCACTTGATTTTTCAGATCATGGCAAACTTCTTCTAGGTAGTCACAACTAGCAACAGCAATTTCACATTCAACATGTTTTTCTTTAAGCTCTCTTTTGCCAGTAATGTAAGTTTAACCCAATTTATAGCATTCATCTAATAAGGAGTCAATACAAGCAATCATATTAACTCTATCATATTCATGCATATCTTCTCTAACTTGTTCTAAAATTACCTTGTGTTCATGTAGTACATCCTTCTTTGCCATCAAGCATTTTCTGAATGTACTAGTTCCCCCTTTGGTTCTTGGATTAGTGTTGTTTCCCTTAATGTTTGTAAAGGCAGTCAAGCAAACATCAGAGTTAGGTGATTCTTCATCCTCATAAGACCCTGAATCAGACTCACCCCACATGGATGCTATCATAGCATTCTTGAAGGCTCGTTTATCTTTGGATTGGGATTGTTTGTCCTTCCATCTAGGACAATCTCGAATAAGATGTCCCTTATCACCACTCTTGAAGCAACCTGTAGAAGAAAGGTTAGACTTCTTAAAACTCTTACCTTTGAAGTTCTTCCTCTAGTCTCGAAGTGATATCTCAAATCTTTTAGCAATCATGCCAATCTCATCTTCTTCCTCTTATATTGTTCCCTTAAGAGCCATGCCTCTAGCTGGTTCTTTCTTAGACTTAGAATCAATCAACATATCATGAGTCATGAGGGAGCCAATCAGCTGTTCTAGAGACAAGGTGGATAGATCTTTTGCTTCATAGACTGCTGTTACTTTGGCTGTCCATGCATCTGTCAAGTTGCGCAAAACTTTTCTCATAAGATCCTCATCAGAAAAGTTCTTATCAAGAGATCTAAGATCATTGATAATTGTCATAAATCTACGAAAACAATCATTAATCTTTTCATTTTTATTCATAGTAAATAGCTCATACTTAGCCATAAGTAAATAAATTTTAGACCTTTTTACCTTGCTGGTTCCCTCAAAAGCAAGTTCGAGGGTATCCCAAATCTCTTTGGCATTGCTCCAACCTGAGATCCGGTTTATTTCATTCTCACCTATAGCTTGTTATAGAATTAACATTGCTTTGGCATTCTTCTCCAGCAGTTTGTAATCAGCAGATACTAATTCACTGTCTTTCTTGGGAACCAGGTTTCCTTTAGCATCTGTCTTGAGGATGGTGTTGGGACCATTCTTGACAACTAGCCACCATTCATAGTCAATTCCCATGATTACATTCTTGATCCTATTCTTCCACCAAGCATAGTTATTTCCGTTGAACTTTGGTGTCTTATTGTCATAACCCATAGCATTTAGATCTTGAGTACTCATGCTTGACTCCTCTAGATGTTACTCTTGTGAGAAGCCTAGGCTCTGATACCAATTGAAGGTTTTAGAGAACTCAAGAGGGGGGGTGAATTGAGTGTTACGTAGCCTTGGCCTATTTTTCTTTCTTTTCGATCTATGAGAGGAACCAGTTGGGCTGGTTCCTGTAAGCAGCGGAATGTACGAAAGGCAATAAAGAAAACACAAGATTTAACTTGGTTCAGCCAACTATGACCTACGTCCTCCTACCCTATGCTCCTTTATTAATCTACTCTGAAAAATAAAGAACACAGACGCTCTACTGTTTCCCTACTCTGGGAACTAGTACACCCTACACTCTACTCTGAATGTGTGCTCGACTTACACTAGTAAGCCCCTTGTGTTTGAACTCACAAACACTCACCCAGCCTTTCAACCCCTCTATTGAAGGCTTTGACAAAATCAAATGTTCTCTTTTAATCTCACTTCTAAAAGCTAATTAAGAGAAAATATTTAAGCTCTAATAGTGCTCTTGTATATGACTCGATGAATAGGCTTTTGTGCTTAAGTGTATATGGCTCTCAAATATACTCCTTTTTAATTCCGGAGAGACTTATCAGAATATGAGAGACTAGATGGGTTTATATACTTGGATACAAAAATCCTAGTTTCCTTAAATCATGTAAACTTGATGAGCAAGTAATAGCGTGATTTTAGGAAAGTATTTATCTTATTTGATTTAATCATAAAGATAGAATCAAATAAGATAGATACTCGTAGTTTTTAGGTAACCATAATATTATCATCTAATCTCCAGCTGCTTAGGATATTTTTAGAATAATTCTTTAAAAAAGTATTTTTACAAAATCTTTTATTCTTCTCAAAATATGCACCTCAGATATTTTGTACAATGAACATGGCTCCTCAACTTGGTTCCTTGATTTGAGTATGTTATGAATTTTATTCCAACTTTGTACCAGAATTCATAATATGACTCAATACACTTATAAGCACTTATTTTACCCAAACATGTAAGTCATACTATGGAGCACATTACATGATTTAAGCATTAAAGTACAAATCTTCTTTTCTTCATGTAATCTTCAAGACTTGAATCAAGTTAGAAACATAGAAAAACTCCAATTAAGTACTCAAATAGATTTGAGTACAACCAACAAACTCAAGACTCAAATGAACAAGTTAGTGAAGCTAACTAGTTCCAAAGACTAACTATCCAACTGACTCCCCTAAACTATCAAATTGGATTAGTTTAGGGTTTTGTAAGAGGAATAAGTTTTTTCTCTTCTTCGTGGGGAAGAAGAGGTGGTTGTTTTTGAGACTTGATGGATCGCCCATTCAAGTTTTTTACCAGTTTGAATGAAGTCTTTCACATTTTCAGGGGAGCAAAGTTCTAAACAGAATTTCTCCCACCATTTAACCTTGAATTCTCGGACTAACATCCAAGGGTATGGAGAAGGGAGTTGTGGATTTAGACTATAACTCTAGCAAAGTATCTAAGGGATTTTGAACTCAGCATGGAAGAGAAGGGGATTCATGAATTTTTCTGATTTTGAGGCTGCTGAAAATGTTTGGAATCCTTCAATGCAAGGAGGAGGAAGGATTTCTTGAACTGGTCCATAAAAGTGCCACCAATGGAAAAACCATAATGGTATTTGTTCTTTTAGGAAAAACTTATCAAAAGAGAAGAACCATGAGTGATTAAAAGCCTGAAGGAGGAAGTCTCTCGACCAGGCCATTTTGTAATCAAAATATGAGTAGGTTTGAGGAAAAAAGGTTTTTGAAAGTGATTTTTCAACATAGGGACCTAACCATTTGGACTGGTTAACAATCCTTTGTATGATACATTTTGAATAGATAATATTTCCGGTCGAGGATTTAACATGTTGAATTTCACAGGAATTTGAATCAATTAATATGAATTCATAAAATCTTTGAGTTTTTGCGGGGTTTTCAGGAAACCATTCACATCCTTCTGGAAGGATCGCCTATTGAAGGCTTTTATGGTATATGGGTTTTGTGGGGAAGAGAATTTTGTAAGGAAAATGGCTTCATTGGCTTCTTTAGTGAAATAAGCTGATTTTGGGTTTTTTGAGTCTGTTTTTGAAGGAGTTGCATTTGTAGGTGGTTTTTGAACAATTTGAGAATAGGCTAGTGGTGGAAAGTTTTGTAAACTAGCAAATTGGTTTGTAGTTGTAAAATTTTTTGAATCTGAAGGTAAATCTTTTGGAGGTTTCATCTCATAATCAACTGCTGACTGAAACCCTTTGAGTTTGTCAGATTTCTTCTTTTGAGACATTTTGATGTTCTTGTAAGAATTCTCTGGTAAGAAAATTAGGAAGAGAATTATTTTCGCCTTTGATGTGCTCTATTTGAAAATCAAATATAGATAAAATAGCTTGCCATCGGGCAAAATTTTTTTTTGAAACAATATTTTTGACATCCTCTTCCAAAACTTCTTTAGCAGATTTGCAATCAATGCGAATAAGAAATTTTTTATTGTATAAATCACTTTGAAATTTTGAAACACATAAAACAATTGATAGAACATCTTTTTTAATAGTAGAATATATAATTCTTTTGAGGACCTAACAAGACTCCGGAATGGAACCGTACTAGTTGTTCTAGACCATCTACCTTTTGTTTGAGTATGCCACCATAGCCTACGTCTGAAGCATCTATTTCAACTATCATGTATGCAGATGGATTATGTATGCAAAGACAGGGTAATGATTTTATCTTATCTTTGAGGGTCTTGACGATCTCAATATGTTCTTTTGAACAAGCAAGGGGATTTTTTTGTAATCTTTGAAATAAGGGAGCACATAATTGACGAAGGTTAGGGAAAAAATATGAAACATAATTCAGACATCCTAAAAATCTTTAAAGTTGGGTTTTCTCTTTAAGCTCATTAGGAAATTTTGAAGCAAACTCTATGGATCTATTAATGGGTTTAATGGTTCCTCTGAATATATCATGGCCAAGGAATCTAATTTTTGTTTGGAAAAGTTTCATTTTTGAGCTTGAAACAACTAAACCATTCTTTTCTATTATTTGTAAAAAGGATAGTAAATGTTTGAAATATTGATCTAAACTATTAGAGAAAACTAAAACATCATCTATGTAAACTATTATGAACGGGAATGGGTTGAGAATATCATTCATAATATATTGGAATTCAGAAGGAGCATTCTTCAAACCAAAAGGCATGACATTCCATTCATAGTGACCAAAGGGTACTGTGAAAGCTGTTTTGTACCTATCTTGTTCGGCAATTTGAATTTGCCAAAATCCTGATTTCATATCAAATTTTTAAAAGATCTTAGCATTAAAGAGTCTATTTAAAAGATCTCTTTTGTTAGGAATGGGGTATCTAATCCATTGGAGAACTTTGTTTAAGGGTTTGTAATTTATTACTAATCTAGGAACTCCTCGCTCTTTCTCAGCTGCATTCATTACATAAAATGTTGCACAACTCCAAGGAGATTTAGAAGGTCGAATAAGCTTTTTATCCAAAAGAACTTGAATCTCCTTTTTAAAGAATTCTACTAATTCAGCATTCATCTGAATGGGTCTTGTTTTTGTAGGGATATTTGCTTCAATGAAATCTTTTTCATAAGGAAGGGTGACAATATGCTTTTTTCTATTCTAAAAGGCATTAGGAATTTCTGCACAGACCTTTAGTTTAAAAGTATTTTTAAGGTCTAGAATCTTTTGTTTAATAGAAGGCTGTCAAAGTTGTTCCTCTATTTTTTGGTGGATAACCTCAGTTTTGAGGGTAGCAATTAAATATTGCTTGTTATGGAATGTGTTTAATTTCTGAAAAACTGATGAATTTTGTAAGAGGTTTATATCTTTTTGAATCATAGGAGTGAGGAATTTAAAGGAGATTTGCTTACCTAAGATATTGGTATGAACTCCTATATTGTCTACCTTAAAAGGATAGATTTGAGTTAGAAAAGGGGTTCCAAGGATTATTTCTTCCTTAATATCCTTGACAACTATGAAAGTATTTTTGAATTTATAGTCGTTATTGACTATATTAGCTCTTGGAACCTTGAATTTGGTATTCATAGGAGAGCTATTAGCACTAAGTAACTTTGTGCTAGTCTTCTCATAGAATTTTGGTGGGATGATTCCTTCTTTGATACAATTCTGATCAGCAATGGGAAAATAGGAGTAGTTTTGGGTAGAAAATGATGTATTAACCCTTGAACACGTCTTAAACACTTGAAATATATCGATTTGAGTCAAACTTTGTCAAACGGAAGAGGTTCTATTTAGAAAATGACCTAAACACTTTGAATATGATGATATGAGTCAATATAGGTCAAATAGGATCAATTTTGGGTAAAAAGTGAAGTATTTACCCTTGAACATATCATAAACTCTCGATATACATCGATTTGAGTCAAACTCGGTCAAACGGTAGAGGTTATGGGTATAAAATGACTTGAACACTTAAAATCTGACGATGTGATTCAATATAGGTCATATGGGATTAGTTTTGGGTAGAAAATGACGTATTTACCCTTTAACATGTCATAAACACTTGAAATACATCGATTTGAGTCAAACTCGGTCAAACGGTAGAGGTTCTGGGTATAAAATGACTTAAATACTTTGAATCAGACGATATGAGTGAATATAGGTCAAATGGGATTAGTTTTGGGTAGAAAATGACGTATTTATTTTTGAACATGTCATAAACTTTTGAAATACATTGATTTGAGTCACACTCGGTTAAACGTTAGAGGTTCTTGGTATATAATGACTTAAAACTCTTCAAAACAGACGATATGAGTCAATATAGGTCAAATGGGATTAGTTTTGGGTAGAAAATGACGTATTTACCATTGAACATTTCCTAAACACTTGAAATACATCGATTTGAGTTAAACTCGGTCAAACGGAAGAGGTTCTATTTATAAAATGACCTAAACTTGGAATCAGAGGATGTGAGTGAATTTAGGTCAAATAGGATCAATTTTGGATAGAAGATGACGTATTTACCCTTGAAATGTCATAAACTCTTGAAATACATTGATTTGAGTCAAACTCGGTCAAACGGTAAAGGTTATGGGTATAAAAATAAGTTAAACACTTTGAATCAAACATTATATGTCAATATAGGTCAAATAGGATTAGTTTTGGGCAGAAAATAACGTATTTACCCTTGAACATGTCATAAACACTTGAAATAAATCGATTTTAGTCAAATTTGGTCGAATGGGAGAGGTTCTCAGAATAAAATGACTTAAACACTTCGAATCAGACGATATGAGACAATGTAGGTCAAATCAGATTACTTTTGTTCTGAAGATGACATATTTACCATTGAACATGTCAAAAAAGCTTGAAATAAATCAATTTGAGTCAAACTCATTGGAATGGGAGAGAGGTTCTTGGTATCAAAATGACCAAAACCCTTCGAATTGGACGATATGAGTCAATGTAGGTCAAATGGGATTAGTTTTGGGTAGAAAATGCATATTTACCCTTGAAGATGTCAAAAACACTTGAAATACATCGATTAGAGTCAAACTCGGTCAAACGGAAGAGGTTCTATTTATAAAATGACCTAAACACTTCGAATCGGACGATATGAGTCAATATAGGTCAAATAGGATCAATTTTGGGTAGAAAATCACGTATTTACCATGGAACATGTCATAAACTCTTAAAATAAATCGATTTGTGTCAATCTCGGTCAAACAGAAGGGGTTCTATTTATAAATTGACCTAAACACTTCGAATCCGACGATAAGAGTCAATGTAGGGCAAATAGGATCAAGTTTTGGTAGAAAATGACATATTTACCCTTGAACATATCATAAACTCTTGATATACATCTATTTGAGTCAAACTTAGTCCAACGGTAGAGGTTATGGGTATAAAATGACTTAAACACTTCAAATCGGACGATGTGAGTCAATATAGGTCAAATTGGATTAGTTTTGGGGTAGAAAATAATGTATTTACCTTTAACATGTCATAAACACTTGAAATAAATTGATTTAAGTGAAACTTAGTCGAATGGGAGAGGTTCTCGGTATAAAATGACTACAACACTTCGAATCGGACAATATGAGTCAATGTAGCGTAAATAGGAGTAGTTTTGGGTAGAAAATGTTGTATTAACCCTTGAACACGTCATAAACACTTGAAATATATCGATTTGCGTCAAACTCGGTCAAACGGAAGAGGTTCAATTTATAAAATGACCTAAACACTTTGAATATGATGATATGAGTCAATATAGGTCAAATAGGATCAATTTTGGGTAGAAAATGAAGTATTTACCATTGAACATATCATAAACTCTCGATATACATCGATTTGAGTCAAACTCGGTCAAACGGTAGAGGTTATGGGTATAAAATGACTTAAACACTTTAAATCTGACGATGTAATTCAATATAGGTCAAATGGGATTAGTTTTGGGTAGAAAATGACTTATTTCCCCTTTAATATGTCAGAAACACTTGAAATACATCGATTTGAGTCAAACGCGGTCAAACGGTAGAGGTTCTGGGTATAAAATGACTTAAATACTTTGAATGAGACGATATGAGTGAATATAGGACAAATGGGATTAGTTTTGGGTAGAAAATGACGTATTTATTTTTGAACATGTCATAAACTTTTGAAATACATCGATTTGAGTCACACTCGGTTAAACGTTAGAGGTTCTGGGTATATAATGACTTAAACTCTTCAAAACGGAAAATATGAGTCAATATAGTTGAAATGGGATTAGTTTTGTGTAGAAAATAACGTCTTTAGTACTCAACATTTCATAAACACTTTAAATACATCGATTTGAGTTAAACTCGGTCAAACGGAAGAGGTTCTATTTATAAAATGACCTAAACTTCGAATCGGACGATGTGAGTGAATTTAGGTCAAATAGGATCAATTTTGGGTAGAAAATGACGTATTTACCCTTGAAATGCCATAAACTCTTAAAATACATCGATTTGAGTCAAACTCGGTCAAACGGTAAAGGTTATGGGTATAAAAATGAGTTAAACACTTTAAATCAAACGATATAAGTCAATATAGGTCAAATAGGATTAGTTTTGGGTAGAAAATAACGTATTTACCCTTAAACATGTCATAAACACTTGAAATAAATCGATTTTAGTCAAATTTGGTCGAATGGGAGAGGTTCTCGGCATAAAATGACTTAAACACTTCGAATCAGACGATATGAGATTATATAGGTCTAACAGGATTACTTTTGTTCAGAAGATGACATATTTACCATTGAACATGTCATAAAAGCTTGAAATAAATCAATTTGAGTCAAACTCATTGGAATGGGAGAGAGGTTCTTGGTATCAAAATGACAAAAACACTTCGAATCGGACGATATGAGTCAATGTAGGTCAAATGGGATTAGTTTTGGGTAGAAAATGCATATTTACCCTTAAAGATGTCAAAAACACTTGAAATACATCGATTAGAGTCAAACTCGGTCAAACGAAAGAGGTTCTATTTATAAAATGACCTAAACACTTCGAATCGGACGATATGAGTCAATATAGGTCAAATAGGATCAATTTTGGGTAGAAAATGACGTATTTACCTTGGAACATGACATTAACTCTTGCAATAAATCGATTTGTATCAATGTCGGTCAAACATAAGAGGTTTTATTTATAAATTGACCTAAACACTTCGAATCCCACAATAACAGTCAATATAGGGAAAATAGGAAATATTTTCGGTAGAAAATGACGTATTTACCCTTGAACATATCATAAACTCTTGATATACATCGATTTGAGTTAAACTTCGTCAAACGGTAGAGGTTATGGGTATAAAATGACTTAAACACTTCAAATCGGACAATGTGAGTCAATATAGGTCAAATTGGATTAGTTTTGGGGTAGAAAATAATGTATTTACCTTTAACATGTCATAAACACTTGAAATAAATCAATTTGAGTCAAACTTAGTCGAATGGGAGAGGGTCTTGGTATAAAATGACTAAAACACTTCGAATCTGACGGTATGAGAGAATGTAGGTCAAATAGGATTACTTTTGTTCAGAAAATGACATATTTACCCTTAAACATGTCATAAAAGCTTGAAATAAATACATTTGAGTCAAACTAGATGGAATGGGAGAGAGGTTCTCGGTATCAAAATGACAGAAACACTTCGAATCAGATGATATGAGTCAATGTAGATCAAATGGGATTAGTTTTGGGTAGAAAATGCATATTTACCCTTGAAGATGTCAAAAACACTTGAAATACATCGATTAGAGTCAAACTCGGTCAAACGGAAGAGATTCTATTTATAAAATGACCTAAACACTTCGAATCGGACGATATGAGTCAATATAGGTCAAATAGGATCAATTTTGGTATAAAATGACGTATTTACCTTGGAACATGTCATTAACTCTTGAAATAAATCGATTTGTTTCAATGTCGGTCAAACAGAAGAGGTTCTATTTATAAATTGACCTAAACACTTCGAATCCGACGATAAGAGTCAATATAGGGAAAGAGGATTAATTTTCGGTAGAAAATGACGTATTTACCCTTGAACATATCATAAACTCTTGATATACATCGATTTGAGTCAAACTTAGTGAAACGGTAGAGGTTGGGGGTCTAAAATGACTTAAACACTTCAAATCGGACGATGGGAGTCAATATAGGTCAAATTGGATTAGTTTTGGGGTAGAAAATAACGTATTTACCTTTAACATGTCATAAACACTTGAAATAAATTGATTTGAGTCAAACTTAGTCGAATGGGAATGCATATAAGCTTGAATTGCTGGGAGAATATGGTGTAAGCGCAACATTCAATGTTGGAGATTTGGTGAAGTATGTGCCAGATAATGCTATTGAAGATTTGAGGGCAAATTCTTTTGAAGAAGGGGAGGATGATGCGTGCATAAATGTGAATGACGAGCATGTTGAAGAATTATTCCAAGAAAGTCAAGAAAGCATGAATCTGTACTTGGAAGCTTCTTCAATAGGTCAAACTTACTATCGGGGGCATCAAGACAAAGCCACGCTTTGTATGGTGGCGTTCTTGGGAGTTCTTGAAGCTTCTTAATAGTTCTTTAAGGTTCTTTAAAAGCTTTCTTAGATTTTTGTCTACAAGTTTTTACCTTTCACTTGAAAGGGTTTTTCTTGGTTTAGACCCTAGGTTTCTTTATTTTCTTTATGTTCATGATTATTTTTGTACGTGTGAGTTAGTTAATTAAGTTAGTTAAAAAACCATGTAATGTTACTTGGTGCCCAAGGTTACGTTCCTATTTCAAGATGGATTCCTACCCAAGGTTAAGTTTCCTATTTCAAGAGGGATTCCTACTCAAGATTGAATTATAGGTGGCGGCTGCTTGGAGATCAAGGCAAAGTGAAAGAGTTTTTCTCAAGCTTGAACTCTAATATGTTTAGGAAAAGTAGGAGTTTTATTCAAGCTAGAATTCTAATATGTTTAGGAAAAGTAGGAGTTTTATTCAAGCTAGAATTCTAATATGTTTAGGAAAAGAAGGAGTTTTATTCTAGTTAGAGTTCTAATATTTTTAGGAAAGGATTGCTATAAATACTCCATGTAATTCACGGTTTGGAGACATTCACGAATTTGATCAATAAAAACACATTTATTTTTGAGTGATATTTTGGTTGGATACCTAAATATTTCTTTGGCTAACTTGCGAGTTGGTTGCTGTTTTGGGTGTTTTAGTTAAAACATTCATTGGTTTGATTAATTAGGTGGACTCTTAATTAATTAAACTCAGTTCTTTCCTAGTTCTTGGTGATTTA
The DNA here is from genome assembly GCA_026401315.1 of Dysphania ambrosioides. NCBI lineage: Eukaryota > Viridiplantae > Streptophyta > Magnoliopsida > Caryophyllales > Amaranthaceae > Dysphania > Dysphania ambrosioides. The sequence goes on from CM048662.1 coordinate 11,621,784, forward strand.
TCTGTATAGGACAAAGCTTAGGTATCAGAGCTGTTGGTGACGTTTGGCTTTGAATTTTTGGCTGAAATCTTGTGGGAAGATTCAGAAAACGTAGATCAACATTGTGTTAAAATTTCGTGTTAATTGGACACGTAACGAAGTTTGTGAAACCTCAAACTTTTGAGATTGTTACACGGAGTTGCGATCTGGAGAACGGTTTTTATTTGCTTCAAGAATCAATCAAGATTCAATCTTTTAATCAAGATTTTGCATAAACTAACCTGGTTTGTGTAGGAGCAATGAGTGACGAAGAAATCCCAGGGATTCCAAGGGGTTTGAACCTTGATCAAGCGCATAACTTGCGAAGGGATCGTCAAATAGAGCGATTGTCACAACAATTGCAAGAAGTATTGGCTAGGCTTGACGAACGTGACAAAACTTCATCTTCAAGGAAGAAAAAATCAGTTGCAAGTTCTAGTTCAAGTGAAGACGAATATGAAAGGAGAAAAGCAAGTAGATCACGCCATAAAGATTCATCTTCAAGTGATGAACCTAGAAGGCATAGACGGAAGAACAAGGCCAAAGATGATGACCGAAATATTGATGTGTAATAGGAGGGGGTTTCACGTTTCTTTAAGTTTCTTTAATTGAATGCGACTTAGGATCGAAGGATATGGCTTGAACAAGAACCAATCTCTGGAAATTGTGCAAGTCTCGTTAACAACCTTCAACCAATCTCTGGAAGAAGATCACTAACCCTCTCACTTTGAACGATTCACTCGGGACAAAGCTTAAGGCCTCTTAACCTTTGAATGATTCACTCGAAACAAAGAATTAAGGTTGAACAAGAATCTCTCAAGTTCTAATTGAATTCTGATGAATACAAGGTTTATTTTTGTGAAAAGTTTTTTTTGATGACTTACAAATGCATAAGACCCTCTATTTATAACAAAAGAAACCTAAACTAACTAGGACTAGGACTCTAATGACCAACTTGGGCAGCAAGCAAAAGACTTGGTCAAAGCAAAGACTTAGTCAAAGCAAAGACTTGGTCAGCAAGCAAGTTGAGTTTGACTCAATCTCAACTTCTAACAACACTAATTTATTTCATTGCCAAATCCACTTGATCTTGATCCATTTTAATCAATGTGACCCAAGTTTGACCCTTTTGCAAATCAAACCCACTCGGACACACCATCAAGTTAATTGGATCCGAATATGAATTGCCCTTCTTCTTGATATCCATATCATTCCCCCCTTCTTCAAAAGAATTTGCCCTCAAATTCTCATCCTCATGATACGCTGAAAGATCTCCAACATTGAAGGTAGCACTCACATTGCCATATTCACTAGGAAGATCAAGCTTATATGCGCTATCTCCATAGGCCTCAATAACTTCGAATGGACCATCTGCCCGAGGCATTAGTTTATTTTTGCGTTTCTCTGGGAACCTCTCCTTCCTTAAGTGTAACCATACCAAGTCCCCAACCTTGTAGATAGGCTGACTTCGGTTCTTGTTAGACCGCGTCTTGTACACTTCATTCATCCTTTCAATTCTATCCTTAACCTCGGCACAAGTCTTTAAGAACACCTCTAGACGTTTCTTAGCATCAACATGAATATCTGTCTTCTTTAATGGAAGCAAATCAATAGGCAAAAACGGATTAACACCATACACAACCTCAAATGGTGTCTTTTGTGTAGTAGAGGAGTGAGACCGATTGTAAGCAAATTCAGCATGTGCTAGCTTGTTATCCCAATCCTTTTGAGTTCTACTAACTAATCCTCTTAGCAACTGACCTAAGGTACGATTTGTGACCTCGGTTTGACCATCTGTTTGAGGGTGATGGGAGGTACTAAACATTAACTTCGTCCCCACAAGCTTCCACAAACACTTCCAGAAATGGCTCAAGAACTTCGAATCTCGATCTGAGACTATGCTCCTTGGAATACCATGCAATTTCACTATCTCCTTGAAGAATAAAGCTGCTACATGTTGAGCATCATCTGTTTTATGCATTGGAGTGAAATGAGCCATCTTCGAAAATCTGTCAACTACAACCATGATAGCATCCTTTCCCCTTTGTGTCCTTGGCAACCCAACAATGAAATCCATACTTACACTATCCCATGGTGAGATTGCAACTGGTAAAGGAGTGTACAAACCTTTAGTGAAGGAACTCTTTGATTTTTGGCATGTAGAGCATCTTGAAATAACATGTTGCACATCCTTCAACATCCGTGGCCAAAAGAAGTTTTCCCCTAAAATCTCCAAAGTCTTGTGTACCCCAAAGTGACCAGCCAAGGCTCCTGAATGCACCTCTCTAATGAGTAGCTCTCGAACTCCACAACAAGGAATGCATATTCTATTCCCTTTGAAAAGGAAACCATCTTGCAATGAATACTCCCTTGATGGACTTTCATACTCATGTGAGAAATCTGGATCTTCTTTATACAAAGCTTGAATATGCTCGAATCCAATTACTCTTGCATCCACCATAGCCAATAAGTTAGCTCTTCTAGAAAGTGCATGTAGATTACCATTCTCCATGTTCCCATGTGGTTGGGCTTCTTTAATCACCAAAAGGTAGCACAATCCCCCGTTCTCCATAATCTCATTGTCTAACTCTTGTTGGGAGATAAACATGGTAGGCTTTGGTTGTGCTTTTGTTTTGCAGCTTGTGTAGTATTCATTAGGTGACATGGGCATTAATTTGATTCTTTTATTTCCGCTCAATACTGTATAGGTATTTGCTTCCCCATCATGGATCACCTTCCTATCAAACTGCCAAGGCCTCCCAAGTAGTAGATGACAAGCGCTCATTGGAATAACGTCACACCATAGCTCTTCTTTGTAGTTTCCAATGGAAAACGTGACTAGTGCTTGCTTCTTTACTCTTAGACCCTTTGAATCATCAAGCCAACTTAGTTTGTATGGTTTCCCATGATCTCTGGTTGGCAACCCTAGCTTATGAACCATCTCACTTGAGGCTACGTTTGTGCATGAACCACTATCAATGATAACATTGCACGCTCTATCTTTAACTACACACCTCGTATGAAATAGATTCTCTCTTTGTTCATTTGATTCATTCACCTCTGTGAGCATCACTTTCTTTAACACCAAGGTTTGGTGTTCTTCATCAGCAAAAGCATCCTCATCCTCATCCTCATCTCCTTCTTGCTCTAAGGTGTGTTCCTCTTCTATAGCAACAAAATTATAGTGCCTTTCCTCCTCTTCCATTTCGAGATACTTCTCCATGGTCAAGGCTCTCTTTGAGGGGCATTGGGACGCTACATGTCCTCTCCCTTGGCATTTGAAGCACTTCACTCTACTCGTTGCTTCTTCTTTTGAAATCAGAACATCTTTCTTATTTTCAGGCCACTTTCTCTCAAAAGGCCTTTTATCACCCATCTTTGCAGTGTTAGTAGGATTCGTGGATTCCTTAGCATAATGAGGGGTGAAAGGTTTAGAATATGGTCTTGATGTTCCACCCTTTTCTTCCTTAAGGTGCTGCTCAATCTTCAATGCAAGCTTGCATACTTCGTGGTAAGAATTTTTGGACTGCAATTCACACCTTCTTGCTATATCTCGATTTAATCCTTTTAGAAACCTTGCAATCCTCAGAGGTTCCTTTTCTTCAAGGTCACAAAGCGCATATAAACGCTCATGCTCCACGATATATTCCTTGACTGTTTTGCTTCCTTGGAACAAGTTTGTGAGCTTGATGAATTGCTCTTGTTCAAAGTCACTAGGAACGTATTTAGCTCGAAGCTTCTTCTTTAACTCGCTCCATGTAGTGATTTTGGATTTTCCAGCCTTCTTTCTTTTAGATTTTAGGTTTTCTAACCATGTGCCCACGCTTTTGATCAATCGAATGTAAGCTATTTTGAACATTGTTGCTTCATCAAACCCCTTATATTCTCCAATTTTCTCCACTTGCCTTTCCCATTCAAGGTAATCTTCCGGATCACCTAGTCCATCGAAGTCATCTAGTTTGATGCCTTTATCATCGATTTGTTGGCTAGGGCGTGGATTGGATTGATTAGATTCCGAGTCTTCCTCCTCATCATTCTTGTTTTTATAGTAGTGAATGGAATTTGGATCTAGCCGCCTTGAATAATCAGCCACTACCGCATCAATGCGTGTTTTTGTTCTCGCTTCCATTCGTTCTAGGGCTTCGAGGATACTCTTGAGAGACATCCCTTCTTGCTCCATATTTCGTTACTACTTCCTCCTAGATGGAGCAAATATACCAAAAAACCAAGAATCTTGATTTTCGTACACAATCTTGAACTCTCTTTAAAGTTTGAAAATTTTCCTCCCCGGATTTGGTTCCTTTTTGGTGCTGTTGAATGTTCCTGCTTCGAAATTATAGCAAACGACCTCCAAATCTCCTGAAATTTTATATGCTTATTCCTTAAAAGATTTCAACCAATTTTCGCTCAAGAATCACCCAATTTGAATAAGGCACGCAGAAGTTATCGTTCTCCAAAGTTCCGCCCAGAAAGTGGTCGAATCTGGGTAAACTCACCTTTGCTCTTAACGACGAGCAGGTCCTCCTACAACGACGTTCCTCCCTACTTAAAACAAAGCTCTGATACCAATTTGATGCGTAATAGGAGGGGGTTTCACGTTTCTTTAAGTTTCTTTAATTGAATGCGACTTAGGATTGAAGGATATGGCTTGAACAAGAACCAATCTCTGGAAATTGTGCAAGTCTCGTTAACAACCTTCAACCAATCTCTGGAAGAAGATCACTAACCCTCTCACTTTGAACGATTCACTCGGGACAAAGCTTAAGGCCTCTTAACCTTTGAATGATTCACTCGAAACAAAGAATTAAGGTTGAACAAGAATCTCTCAAGTTCTAATTGAATTCTGATGAATACAAGGTTTATTTTTGTGAAAAGTTTTTTTTGATGACTTACAAATGCATAAGACCCTCTATTTATAACAAAAGAAACCTAAACTAACTAGGACTAGGACTCTAATGACCAACTTGGGCAGCAAGCAAAAGACTTGGTCAAAGCAAAGACTTGGTCAAAGCAAAGACTTAGTCAAAGCAAAGACTTGGTCAGCAAGCAAGTTGAGTTTGACTCAATCTCAACTTCTAACAACACTAATTTATTTCATTGCCAAATCCACTTGATCTTGATCCATTTTAATCAATGTGACCCAAGTTTGACCCTTTTGCAAATCAAACCCACTCGGACACACCATCAAGTTAATTGGATCCGAATATGAATTGCCCTTCTTCTTGATATCCATATCAAATATAAGGCTAGATTTTCCGGAATTCAATGGGAGTATGCTAGACCCCGAAAAATATTTTGAGTGGGTTAGAAGAGCTGAAACACTCTTTTATTACAAGGAGTATGATGAACGAAAGAGGTGCAAAATTGCTGAATTAAAACTCACCGGTTATGCGAGTTTATGGTATGATAATCTCAAGAAAAAGAGACGCAAGGAGGGACAATCCAAGATCACTACTTGGATACAATTAAAGAAATATATGAAGTGTCAATTTGTGCCCCATGAGTATGTGCAAGAAGTGTATCTCAAGATGCAAACTTTTAAGCAAGGAAATCAATCCGTGGAGGCTTATTTGTGTGAATTTGAGAAACTATGTTTATTGTGTGATTTAGAAGAAATTCTAGAGCACAAAATAGCACGTTTTATTGCAGGTTTAAACGAAAATATTCAAGAGAAGATTGAATTGCACGAATACTATTCGTTTGAAGAAGTATGCAAGGCGGCCATTAAGGTTGAAAAATAATTCAAGGCCAAGAAGACCTCAAGTGTGAAGCCGTTCACACGCATGTTCACAAAGGCTAGTGACAAGCCTACCTTTGATAGGACTTCTTCTAGTTCGTATGCTAAAGATAACAAACCCAGAAACGAAGCTAGTGAGAAGGTGACCGAAGATAGAAAATGTTTCAAATGTGGGAGTGTTGGCCATATAGCAAGCAATTGCTACTCAAAATGCACTATGACGGCTCAAGAATGGGAAGAAGAGAAAGCTAGGTGCGAGGGAAGTAGTGACATGGAGATGGTGGTTGAGCAAGAACGTGATTTTGAAGAAGAGGAGGGTAGTGCCGAAGAGGTTGATGGTGAAACGCAAGGAAAGAGCTTGGTTCTAAGGAGAGCTCTTCACTCTAAACCTATGCCCGTTGAAGAGAATCAAAGAGAGAAAATCTTTTTAACAAGGTGCAAGGTGAAAGATCGATTGTGTGACATAATAATAGACTCGGGAAGTTGCACAAATGTGGTGTCTACAACTTTGATCAACAAATTAGAGTGGCCTACAACCGATCACCCAAAACCCTACAAGCTACATTGGCTCAATGATGCTAGTGACGTAAAGGTAACGAAACAAGCCCTAATCACCTTTTCCATTGGCAAATATCATGATAAAGTTTTATGTGATGTATGCCCCATGGATGCTTGTCATCTCTTATTGGGTAGACCATGGCAATATGATAGATTTGTCAAGTTTAATGGTAGGACAAATGTGTATATAATTCGAAAAGGGAAGGGGAAAAATCATATGCATTGAAACCACTAGTTGATCATAGAATAACTAAATGTAACCCTAGTTCAAAAGGTGCATATTTAATTGGGGAAAAGGAGTTAGAGAAAGTGATCAAAAACAACAATATAGGATATATTATGGTGGCTAACAATGTGCAAGTGAATGAGAGTAAACAAGAAAAGAGGCCCGTGGAATTAGAAGTGGTATTGCAAGAGTATTGTGACGTTTTTCCTAGTGAATTACCACCGGGATTACCACCAGTTCGTGGTATTGAACACCAAATTGATCTTATTCTGGAAGCTCCACTACCTAACAAGGCAACATATAGAAGTAATCCGGAAAAAACAAAGGAAATGCAACGTCAAATAGAGGAATTGATGCAAAGAGGCTACGTGAAAGAAAGTATGAGCCCATGTGCCGTGCCTACATTGCTAGTTCCAAAAAAAGATGGGAGTTGGCGTATGCGCATTGACAGTAGGAGTGTGAACAACATAACCATCAAGTATAGATTTCCTATACCTAGACTTGATGATTTGTTAGACGAATTGCATGGTTCAAAGCTATTTTCCAAGATTGATCTTATGAGTGGCTATCATTAAATACGCATGAGAGAAGGAAGTGGTGAGACTAAAGTGGCGGAATTGTATTTCAAGGACGTGGTGAGACTACATGGATTTCCGAATAGTATTGTGAGTGATCGTGATACAAAGTTCATGAGTTTCTTTTGGAAATCACTGTGGAAATTGGTGGGAACGAAGCTGTTAGTACATCATATCTCCCACAAACGGAGGTAACAAATCGAACTCTTAGTGTGCTTTTACGTGGACTAGTGAGAAAAACGCAAAAAGATTGGGATATTAAGCTTGCTCATGCCGAGTTTGCTTACAATAGATCACCTACTTATGCCACAAAACACACGCCATTTGAAGTTGTTTATGGTGTCAATCCAAGAATGCCTATTGATTTGATTGAAATTCCAAAAGGGGAATTAATTCATAAGGATGCCGAGGCTAAAATCAAGTACATGATGAAGCTACACGCACAAGTTAGAGCTAGGATTGAACGTGTCAATGAACTCTACAAAGCACGAGTTAACAAGAACAAAAAGCCACAAAGTTTTGAAGTTGGCGACTTGGTGTGGTTATACTTGAGAAAAGAAAGATTTCCTAGCAAACGAATGAATAAATTGATGCAAAGAAGTGAGGGGCCGTTCAAGATTATTGAGACGATTAATGAGAATGCATATAAGCTTGAATTGCCGGGAGAATATGGTGTAAGCGCAACATTCAATGTTGGAGATTTGGTGAAGTATGTGCCAGATAATGCTATTGAAGATTTGAGGGCAAATTCTTTTGAAGAAGGGGAGGATGATGCGTGCATCAATGTGAATGACGAGCATGTTGAAGAATTATTCCAAGAAAGTCAAGAAAGCATGAATCTATACTTGGAAGCTTCTTTAATAGGTCAAACTTACTATCGGTGGCATCAAGACAAAGCCACGCTTTGTATGGTGGCGTTCTTGGGAGTTCTTGAAGCTTCTTGATAGTTCTTTAAGGTTCTTTAAAAGCTTTCTTAGATTTTTGTCTACAAGTTTTTACCTTTCACATGAAAGGGTTTTTCTTGGTTTAGACCCTAGGTTTCTTTATGTTCTTTATTATTTTTGTACGTGTGAGTTAGTTAATTAAGTTAGTTAAAAAACCGTGTAATGTTACTTGGCGCCCAAGGTTACGTTCCTATTTCAAGATGGATTCCTACCCAAGGTTAAGTTTCCTATTTCAAGAGGGATTCCTACTCAAGATTGAATTATAGGTGGCGGCTGCTTGGAGATCAAGGCAAAGTGAAAGAGTTTTACTCAAGCTAGAACTCTAATATGTTTAGGAAAAGTAGGAGTTTTATTCAAGCTAGAATTCTAATATGTTTAGGAAAAGTAGGAGTTTTATTCAAGCTAGAATTCTAATATGTTTAGGAAAAGAAGGAGTTTTATTCTAGTTAGAGTTCTAATATTTTTAGGAAAGGATTGCTATAAATACTCCATGTAATTCACGGTTTGGAGACATTCACGAATTTGATCAATAAAAACACATTTATTTTCGAGTGATATTTTGGTTGGATACCTAAATATTTCTTTAGCTAACTTGCGAGTTGGTTGCTGTTTTGGGTGTTTTAGTGAAAACATTCATTGGTTTGATGAATTAGGTGGACTCTTAATTAATTAAACTCAGTTCTTGCCTAGTTCTTGGTGATTTATCTATATAGAACGAAGCTTAGAACATATCCTTGTGATAACTTGGTTTTCGAATCAAGAATCACATCATCGAACACGTTAAATACATCAATTTGAGTTAAACTCGGTCAAACAGAAGAGGTTCTATTTATAAAATGACCTAAACTTTGAATCGGACGATGTGAGTGAATTTAGGTCAAATAGGATCAATTTTGGGTAGAAAATGACGTATTTACCCTTGAAATGTCACAAACTCTTGAAATACATCAATTTGAGTCAAACTCGGTCAAACGGTAGAGGTTATGGGTATAAAAATGAGTTAAACACTTCGAATCAAACGATATAAGTCAATATAGGTCAAATAGGATTAGTTTTGGGTAGAAAATAACGTATTTACCCTAGAACATGTCATAAACACTTGAAATAAATCGATTTTAGTCAAATTTGGTCGAATGGGAGAGGTTCTCGGAATAAAATGACTTAAACACTTCGAATCAGACGATATGAGACAATGTAGGTCAAATCAGATTACTTTTGTTCTCAAGATGACATATTTACCATTGAACATGTCAAAAAAGCTTGAAATAAATCAATTTGAGTCAAACTCATTGGAATGGGAGAGAGGTTCTTGGTATCAAAATGACAAAAACCCTTCGAATCGGACGATATGAGCCAATGTAGGTCAAATGGGTTTAGTTTTGGGTAGAAAATGCATATTTACCCTTGAAGATATCAAAAACACTTCAAATACATCGATTAGAGTCAAACTCGGTCAAACAGAAGAGGTTCTATTTATAAAATCACCTAAACATTTTGAATCGGACGATATGAGTCAATATAGGTCAAATAGGATCAATTTTGGGTAGAAAATAACGTATTTACCTTGGAACATGTGATTAACTCTTGCAATAAAACGATTTGTGTCAATGTCGGTCAAACAGAAGAGGTTTTATTTATAAATTGACCTAAACACTTCGAATCCCACAATAAGAGTCAATATGGGGCAAATAGGATCAATTTTCAGTAGAAAATGACGTATTTACCCTTGAACATATCATAAACTCTTGATATGCATCGATTTGAGTTAAACTTCGTCAAACGGTAGAGGTTATGGGTATAAAATGACTTAAACATTTCAAATCGGATGATGTGAGTCAATATAGGTCAAATTGGATTAGTTTTGGGGTAGAAAATAACGTAATCACCTTTAACATGTCATAAACACTTGAAATAAATCAATTTGAGTCAAACTTAGTCGAATGGGAGAGGGTCTTGGTATAAAATGACTATAACACTTCGAATCAGACGATATGAGAGAATGTAGGTCAAATAGGATTACTTTTGTACAGAAAATGACATATTTACCCTTGAACAATGTCATAAAAGCTTGAAATAAATACATTTGAGTCAAACAAGAGGGAATGGGAGAGAGGTTCTCGGTATCAAAATGACAAAAACACTTCGAATTAGATGATATGAGTCAATGTAGATCAAATGGGATTAGTTTTGGGTAGAAAATGCTTATTTACCCTTGAAGATGTCAAAAACACTTGAAATACATTGATTAGAGTCAAACTCGGTCAAACGGAAGAGGTTCTATTTATAAAATGACCTAAACACTTCGAATCGGACGATATGAGTCAATATAGGTCAAATAGGATCAATTTTGGGTAGAAAATGACGTATTTACCTTGGAACATGTGATTAACTCTTGCAGTAAATCGATTTGTGTCAATGTCAGTCAAACAGAAGAGGTTTTATTTATATATTGACCTAAACACTTCGAATCCCACGATAAGAGTCAATATAGGGCAAATAGGATCATTTTTCGGTAGAAAATGACGTATTTACCCTTGAACATATCATAAACTCTTGATATACATCGATTGGAGTCAAACTTAGTGAAACTGTAGAGGTTATGGGTCTAAAATGACTTAAACACTTCAAATCGGACGATGTGAGTCAATATAGGTCAAATTGGATTAGTTTTGGGGTAGAAAATAACGTATTTACCTTTCACATGTCATAAACACTTGAAATAATACTATTTGAGTCAAACTTAGTCGAATGGGAGAGGTTCTCGGTATAAAATGACTAAAACACTTCGAATCGGACAATATGAGTCAATGTAGGGCAAATAAGAGTAGTTTTGGGTAGAAAATGATGTATTAACCCTTGAACACGTCATAAACACTTGAAATATATCGATTTGCGTCAAACTCGGTCAAACGGAAGAGGTTCAATTTATAAAATGACCTAAACACTTTGAATATGATGATATGAGTCAATATAGGTCAAATAGGATCAATTTTGGGTTGAAAATGAAGTATTTACCCTTGAACATATCATAAACCTCGATATACATCGATTTGAGTCAAACTTGGTCAAATAGTAGAGGTTATTGGTTATAAAATGACTTAAACACTTCAAGTCTAACGATGTGATTCAATATAGGTCAAATGGGATTAGTTTTGGGAAGAAAATGACGTATTTACCCTTTAACATGTCATAAACACTTGAAATACATCGATTTGAGTCAAATTCAGTCAAACGGTAAAGGTTCTAGGTATAAAATGACTTAAATACTTTGAATCAGACGATATGAGTGAATATAGGTCAAATGGGATTAGTTTTGGGTAGAAAATGACGTATTTATTTTTGAAGATGTCATAAACTTTTGAAATACATCAATTTGAGTCACAATTAGTGTATATAATGACTTAAACTCTTCGAAACGGACGATATAAGTCAATATAGGTCAAATGATATCAGTGTTGGGTAGAAAATGACGTATTTACCATAGAACATTTCATAAACACTTGAAATACATCGATATGAGTTAAACTCGGTCAAACGGAAGAGGTTCTATTTATAAAATGACCTAAACTTTGAATCGGACGATGTGATTGAATTCAGGTCAAATAGGATCAATTTTGGGTAGAAAATGACGTATTTACCCTTGAAATGTCATAAACTCTTGAAATACATCGATTTGAGTAAAACTCGGTCAAACAGTAGAGGTTATGGGTATAAAAATGAGTTAAACACTTCGAATCAAATGATATAAGTCAATATAGGTCAAATAGGATTAGTTTTGGGTAGAAAATAACGTATTTGCCCTTGAACATGTCATAAACACTTGAAATAAATCGATTTTAGTCAAATTTGGTCGGATGGGAGAGGTTCTCGGTATAAAATGACTTAAACACTTTGAATCAGACGATATGAGACAATGTAGATCAAATGGGATTACTTTTGTTCAGAAAAGACATATTTACCCTTGAACATGTCATAAAAGCTTGAAATACATCGATTTGAGTTAAACTTGTTCAAACGGAAGAGGTTCTATTTATAAAATGACTTAAACTTCGAATCGGACAATGTGAGTGAATTTAGGTCAAATAGGATCAATTTGGGGTAGAAAATGACGTATTTACCCTTGAAATGTCATAAACTCTTGAAATACATCGATTTGACTCAAACTCGGTCAAACGGTAGAGGTTATGGGTATAAAAATGAGTTAAACACTTCAAATCAAACAATCTAAGTCATTATAGGTCAAATAGGATTAGTTTTGGGTAGAAAATAACGTATTTACCCTTGAACATGTCATAAACATTTGAAATAAATCGATTTAAGTCAAATTTGGTCGAATGGGAGAGGTTGTCGGTATAAAATGACTTAAACACTTCGAATCAGACGATATGAGACAATGTAGGTCAAATGGGATTACTTTTGTTCAGAAAATGACATATTTACCCTTGAACATGTCATAACAGCGTGAAATAAATCAATTTGAGTCAAACTCGTTGGAATGGGAGCGATTCTCGGTATCAAAATGACAAAAACACTTCAAATCGGACGATATGAGTCAATGTAGGTCAAATGGGATTAGTTTTGGGTAGAAAATGCATATTTACCCTTGAAGATGTCAAAAACACTTGAAATACATCGATTAGAGTCACACTCGGTCAAACGGAAGAGGTTCTATATATAAAATGACCTAAACACTTCGAATTGGACGATATGAGTAAATATAGGTAAAATAGGATCAATTTTGGGTAGAAAATGACGTATTTACCTTGGAACATGTGATTAACTCTTGCAATAAATCGATTTGTGTCAATGTCGGTCAAACAGAAGAGGTTTTATTTATAAATTGACCTAAACACTTCGAATCCCACGATAAGAGTCAATATAGGGCAAATAGGATCAATTTTCGGTAGAAAATGACGTATTTACCCTTGAACATATCATAAACTCTTGATATACATCGATTTGAGTCAAACTTAGTGAAACTGTAGAGGTTATGGGTCTAAAATGACTTAAACACTTCAAATCGGACGATGTGAGTCAATATAGGTCAAATTGGATTAGTTTTGGGGTAGAAAATAACGTATTTACCTTTAACATATCATAAACACTTGAAATAATACTATTTGAGTCAAACTTAGTCGAATGGGAGAGGTTCTCGGTATAAAATGACTAAAACGCTTCGAATCGGACATTATGAGTTAATGTATGGCAAATAGGAGTAGTTTTGGGTAGAAAATGATGTATTAACCCTTGAACACGTCATAAACACTTGAAATATATAGATTTGAGTCAAACTCGGTCAAATGGAAGAGGTTCTATTAATAAAATGACCTAAACACTTCGAATATGATGATATGAGTCAAATAGGTCAAATATGATCAATTTTGGGTAGAAAATTAAGTATTTACCTTTGAACATATCATAAACTATCGATGTACATCGATTTGAGTCAAACTCGGTCAAACGGTAGAGGTTTGGGTAAAAAAAGACTTAAACACTTCAAATCTGACGATGTGATTCAATTTAGGTCAAATCGGATTAGTTTTGGGTAGAAAATGATGTATATACCCTTTAACATGTCATTAGCACTTGAAATACATTGATTTGAGTCAAACTCGGTCAAACCGTAGAGGTTATGGGTATAAAATGACATAAATACTTCAAATCAGATGATATGAGTAAATATAGGTCAAATTGGATTAGTTTTAGGTAGAAAACGACGTATTTATTTTTGAACATGTCATAAACTTTTGAAATACATCGATTTGAGTCACACTCGATTAAACGTTAGAGGTTCTGGGTATATAATGACTTAAACTCTTCGAAAAGGACGATATGAGTCAATAGAGGTCAAATGGTATTAGTTTTGGGTAGAAAATGACGTTTTTACCATTGAACATTTCATAAACACTTCAAATACATCGATTTGAGTTAAACTCGGTCAAACGGAAGAGGTTCTATTTATAAAATGACCTAAACTTCGAATTGAACGATGTGAGTGAATTTAGGTCAAATAGGATCAATTTTGGGTAGAAAATGACGTATTTACCCTTGAAATGTCATAAACTCTTGAAATACATCGATTTGACTCAAACTCGGTCAAACGGTAGAGGTTATGGGTATAAAAATGAGTTAAACACTTCAAATAAAACGATATAAGTCAATATAGGTCACATAGGATTAGTTTTGGGTAGAAAATAACGTATTTACCCTTGAACAGGTCAAAATACTTGAAATAAATCGATTTTAGTCAAATTTGGTCGAATGGGAGATGTTCTCGGTATAAAATGACTTAAACTCTTCGAATCAGACGATATGTGACAATATGGGTCAAATGGGATTACTTTTGTTCAGAAAATGACAAATTTACCCTTGAACATGTCATAAAAGCTTGAAATAAATCAATTTGAATTAAACTCGTTGGAATGAGAGAGGTTCTCGGTATCAAAATGACAAAAACATTTCGAATCGGACAATGTGAGTCAATGTATGTCAAATGGAATTAGTTTTGGGTAGAAAATGCATATTTACCCTTGAAGATGTCAAAAACACTTGAAATACATCGATTAGAGTCAAACTCGGTCAAACGGAAGAGGTTCTATTTATAAAATGACCTACACACTTCGAATCGGACGATATGAGTCAATATAGGTCAAATAGGATCAATTTTGGGTAGAAAATGACGTATTTACCTTGGAACATATCATTAACTCTTGAAATAAATCGATTTGTGTCAATGTCGATCAAACAAAAGAGGTTCTATTTATAAATTGACCTAAATACTTCGAATCCGACAATAAGAGTCAATATAGGGCAAATAGGATCAATTTTCGGTAGAAAATGACGTATTTAGCCTTGAACATATCATAAACTCTTGGTGTACATCAATTTGAGTCAAACTCGGTCAAACGGTAGAGGTTATGGGTATAAAATTACTTAAACACTTCAAATCGGACGATGTGAGTCAATATAGGTCAAATTGGATTAGTTTTGGGGTAGAAAATAACGTATTTACCTTTAACATGTCATAAACACTTGAAATAATACTATTTGAGTCAAACTTAGTCGAATGGGAGAGGTTCTCGGTATAAAATGACTAAAACACTTCGAATCGGATATTATGGGTCAATGTAGGGCAAATACGAGTAGTTTTGGGTAGAAAATGATGTATTAACCGTTGAGCACATCATAAACATTTGAAATATATCGATTTGAGTCAAACTCGGTCAAACGGAAAAGGTTCTATTTATAAAATGACCTAAACACTTCGAATATGATGATATGAGTCAATATAGATCAAATATGATCAATTTTGGGTAGAAAATGAAGTATTTACCCTTGAACATATCATAAACTCTCGATATACATCGATTTGAGTCAAACTCGGTCAAACGGTAGAGGTTATGGGTATAAAATGACTTAAACACTTCAAATCTGACGATGTGATTCAATATAGGTCAAATGGGATTAGTTTTAAGTAGAAAATGACGTATATACCCTTTAACATGTCATAAACACTTGAAATACATCGATTTGAGTCAAACTCGGTCAACAGGTAGAGGTTTTGGGTATAAAATGACATATATACTTCAAATCAGATGATATGAGTGAATATAGGGAAATTGGATTAGTTTTAGGTAGAAAATGACGTATTTATTTTTGAACATGTCAAAAACTTTTGAAATACATTGATTTGAGTCACATTCGATTAAACGTTAGAGGTTCTGGGTATATAATGACTTAAACTCTTCGAAATGAACGATATGAGTCATTATAGGTTAAATGGTATTAGTTTTGGGTAGAAAATGACGTATTTACCATTGAACATTTCATAAACACTTGAAATACATCGATTTGAGTTAAACTCGCTCAAATGGAAGAGGTTCTATTTATAAAATGACCTAAACTTCGAATCGAACGATGTGAGTGAATTTAGGTCAAATAGGATCAATTTTGGGTAGAAAATGACGTATTTACCCTTGAAATGTCATAAACTCTTGAAATACATCAATTTGAGTCAAACGCGGTCAAACAGTAGAGGTTATGGGTATAAAAATGAGTTAGACACTTCGAATCAAACTATATAAGTCAATATAGGTCAAATAGGATTAGGTTAGGGTAGAAAATAACGTATTTACCCTTGAACAGGTCAAAATACTTGAAATAAATCGATTTTAGTCAAATTTGGTCGAATGGGAGATGTTCTCGGTATAAAATGACTTAAACTCTTCGAATCAGACGATATGTGACAATATGGGTCAAATGGGATTACTTTTGTTCAGAAAATGACAAATTTACCCTTGAACATGTCATAAAAGCTTGAAATAAATCAATTTGAATTAAACACGTTGGAATGAGAGAGGTTCTCGGTATCAAAATGACAAAAACGTTTCGAATTGGACAATGTGAGTCAATGTATGTCAAATGGAATTAGTTTTGGGTAGAAAATGCATATTTACCCTTGAAGATGTCAAAAACACTTGAAATACATCGATTAGAGTCAAACTCGGTCAAATGGAAGAGGTTCTATTTATAAAACGACCTAAACACTTCGAATCGGATGATTTAAGTCAATATAGGTCAAATAAGATCAATTTTGGGTAGAAAATGACGTATTTACCTTGGAACATGTCATTCACTCTTGAAATAAATCGATTTGTGTCAATGTGGGCCAAACAAAGGAGGTTCTATTTATAAATTGACCTAAACACTTCGAATCCGACGATAAGAGTCAATAAAGGGCAAATAGTATCAATTTTCGATAGAAAATGACGTATTTACCCTTGAACATATTATAAACTCTTGATATACATCGATTTGAGTCAAACTCGGTCAAACGGTAGAGATTATGGGTATAAAATGACTTAAACACTTCAAATCGGACGATGTGAGTCAATATAGGTCAAATTGGATTAGTTTTGAGGTAGAAAATAATGTATTTTCCTTTAACATGTCAAAAACCCTTCAAAGAAATTGATTTGAGTCAAACTTAGTTGAATGGGAGAGGTTCTCGGTATAAAATGAATAAAACACTTCGAATCGAACAATATGAGTCAATGTAGGTCAAATAGGAGTAGTTTTGGGTAGAAAATGATGTGGTAACCCTTGAACACTTCATAAACACTTGAAATATATCGATTTGCGTCAAACTCAGTCAAACGGAAGAGGTTCTATTTATAAAATGACCTAAACACTTCGAATATCATGATATGAGTCAATATAGGTCAAATAGGATCAATTTTGGGTAGAAAATGAAGTATTTACCCTTGAACATATCATAAACTCTCGATATACATCGATTTGAGTCAAACTCGGTCAAACGGTAGAGGTTATGTGTATAAAATGACTTAAACACTTCAAATATGACGATGTGATTTAATATAGGTCAAATAGGATTAGTTTTGGGTAGAAAATGACGTATTTACCCTTTAACATGTCATAAACACTTCAAATACATCAATTTGAGTCAAACTTGGTCAAACGGTATAGGTTCTGGGTATAAAATGACATAAATACTTCAAATCAGACGATATGAGTGAATATATGTCAAATGGGATTTTTTTAGGTAGAAAATGACGTATTTATTTTTGAACATGTCATAAACTTTTGAAATACATCGATTTGTGTCACACTCGATTAAACGTTAGAGGTTCTGGGTATATAATGACTTAAACTCTTCGAAACGGACGATATGAATGAATATAGGTCAAATGGTATTAGTTTTGGGTAAAAAATGACGTATTTACCATTGAACATTTCATAAACACTTTAAATACATCGATTTGAGTTAAGCTCGGTCAAACAGAAGAGGTTCTATTTATAAAATGACCTAAACTTCGAATCGGACGATGTGAGTGAATTTAGGTCAAATAGGATCAATTTTGGGTTGAAAATGACGTATTTACCCTTGAAATGTCATAAACTCTTGAAATACATCGATTTGAGTCAAACTCAGTCAAACGGTAGAGGTTATGGGTATAAAAATGAGTTAAACACTTCGAATCAAATGATATATGTCAATATAGGTCAAATAGGATTAGTTTTGGGTAGAAAAGAACGTATTTACCCTTGAACATGTCATAAACACTTGAAATAAATTGATTTAAGTCAAATTTGGTCGAATGGGAGAGGTTCTCGGTATAAAATGACTTAAACACTTCGAATCAGACGATATGAGACAATGTAGGTCAAATGGGATTACTTTTGTTCAGAAAATGACATATTTACCCTTGAAATAAATCAATTTGAGTTAAACTCGTTGGAATAGGAGAGGTTCTCGGTATCAAAATGACAAAAACACTTCGGATCAGACTATATGAGTCAATGTAGGTCAAATGGAATTAGTTTTGGGTAGAAAATGCATATTTATCCTTGAAGATGTCAAAAACACTTGAAATACATCGATTAGAGTCAAACTCGGTCAAATGGAAGAGGTTCTATTTATAAAATGACCTAGACACTTCGAATCGGACGATATGAGTAAATATAGGTCAAATAGGATCTATTTTGGGTAGAAAATGACGTATTTACTTTGGAACATGTTATAAACTCTTGAAATAAATCGATTTGTGTCAATGTCGGTAAAACGGTAGAGGTTATGGGTATAAAATGACTTAAACACTTCAAATCGCACGATGTGAGTCAATATAGGTCAAATTGGATTAGTTTTGGGTAGAAAATGACGTATTTACTCTTTAACATGTCATAAACACTTGAAATAAATCGATTTGAGTTAAACTCGGTCAAACGGAAGAGGTTCTTATTATAAAATGACCTAAACACTTCGAATTGGATGATATGAGTCAATATAGGTCAAATAGGATCAATTTATGGTAGAAAATGAAGTTTTTACCCTTTAACATGTCGTAAACACTTGAAATACATCGATTTGAGTCAAACTTGGTTCCACACTTTAAAGGACAATCCTCTAGATTCCCTACTAATGTCTAAGTTCCACACTTTAAACCACAAGGTTTAACTTAAACTATGGTAAACTCCATAGTCAATACTCCCTCTTCTTCAAATAGCTCCCAGACTATCTTGAGCAAAATATCTCAAAATTTAGAAAAATTAGCCAGCTCTGAAGGACTAAGAGTCATCCATAGTCATCCTTCTGAAAATGAATCAAGCAATGATTCTAACTCAGAAGATGAAATAGATAATATTCAAAATATGTTTTGGGATTCCTCTTTTCTAAATAAAATTAAGAACAAATTGAGAAATGTTCCAACAAAAACCTATTATCCTAGACCAACCCCTCCAGATATACAGTTTGAGGAACGATCTAAGTTTAAAACCAAATCTTATTCTCCTGACTCTGTCCATGAATGGAATATAGATGGAAAATCAGAATATGAGATTTTAAATACTCTTCAAGAGATGGGTATGGCAAAAAATTGCCTATTCAACCTGAGAGTCTAATAACAAATTATTTTTGGACTCCTTGTTTCGGGGTTTACCGGTCAATTGAAAAACTGGTGGGATAATTGTCTTACACCGAATAATCAGTTAGAAATTTTTAAACACAAAATCACCATTCTCAATCCTCAAAATGAAATCATAGAGAAATTTAATAGCTGTGATTTCCTCATAATAGTTATTTCCTATTACTTTATAAGAGACCCTACAACCTTCCTTTTATCAGGGAAATGAATTCTTCAAAACTTGAGATGTCCTACTTTAGGGGATTATAGGTGGTATAGATATATGTTCCTTACTTATGTTCTCCAAAGAAAGGATTGCGGTGAACCATTTTGGAAAGAAAAATTTATATTTGGTCTTCCTAAACTTTTTTCCCAACGAATATTCAGAAAGTTAAAAGAATTATCTCAATCAGATGAGATCCCTTTTAAAGATAAAACCTATGGAGAACTCTTCACCTTAGTCAAAAATGAAGGATTAGCTCTTTGCGAAAAACTTAAGCTGCAAGCTAAGTATACTTCTGAAGAGAAGCAATCCAGGAAAGAGCTCGGTTGTTTCTGTGAAGCCTTTGGCTGTAAAACAATCAAGGCCCCTTCATCTATTAAACGCAAATCTAAACTTCAGAAAGAAAATAATTTTAGATGATTCCCTAGGAGAAATACTTCTCCTCCTTCAAAGCCTTCTTATTACAAAAGGCCTAAACAAAAGTTTTCCTCCCAAAAAAATAGTCTGTTATTCATGTGGGAAAAGGGGACACAAAGCTAATAATTGTACTACTAATAAGAAAATCCAAGAACTCTTCTCAAATGACGCCGAACTAGGAGAAAAGTTGACCAAACTCCTTATTAAGAGTCCTTTGAACTCATACCAAGAAGAACCATTTTTTGACCAAATAGAAGATACTGACTCAAGTAGTAGTAGCACCTCAGGGTCTTCTTCACCAATTCAAACTATAAATATCATTTCTAGTAATGAAGACAAAGAAATCTTATTCGATTTAATAGATAAGATTCAAAATCCAGAGTTAAAGACTCAGGCCCTTCTTCGCTTGAGAAATATTGTCCTCAAAGAAAAAGATCCTTCTCACTCCACTTCCTTACCAACTACAGAACCCTCCAGTATTTCAAAACTACCGGAGAAATATTCAAATCCAGAATATACAAAAAATAGCACCCTCCTTACATCACCTTCCAAGAATACTTTTAAAAGAGATTCTGTTAATGATCTCCAGTAAGAAATCAACCTTTTAAAAAACCCGGGTCAATGAACTTTGAAGACTCCACCTTGATGTATATGTTTTGTTTCTTATGGTTGCTTATATATGTATGTATGATGGAAGTCAAAAGACCCTATCAAAAAGCATACGTGAACATGTATAAATAAGTCTAATGCATATGTACTCGTATATACCATGCAATATATTCATGCATAGTTGATGTTGCTTTATACGTTCCTCGACTCATGCTGGTTTAATCTTATACTAACGTGTATCTAATAAGTTGTTGTAAGTGGATGATGGTTAAATTATTTTCAGATATAGCAATTCAAATTAGATCCTTAAAATAAGGAGTTTGTTATGCTATGGACTTCAAAGCATTTTAATTATTTCAAACTCTATCAAGATAAGGTTGAACAAACTTCAAATTGGTCTTCCTAAGTTTATGGAGTTGAATTGAAGATATGCTGAGTTTGATGGACGTGCTCATATAGAAGAACTTTAATCAACAACCGAAATTCAAGCCCTTGAAATGGTCTTCAAAGCGGAAAATGTGGAACAACCCTGAAGTGGTCAGTCAAGAGCCTAAAGCAACATCATTTTGAATAAAGTTGTTATGAAGCCTATCCGTTGCACTCGTGTCTATATAAATAGATTGAAGCTGAAGCATTTAAAGAACAACAAGCCCTCCAACGTGATACATATCCAAGCTACAGCAAATTACTTTCCTCTCTAGTGCTTACTTTTTATTGTAATTTAGAATTGAGAGAAAAGATTATCAAGTATATCTTGTGAGTGAAAAAGAAATATCAAAAGAGAGATATACCTTGAGTAAAGTTTATAATACTCAAAGGTTCAGAAAAAGAAAGAAGGTTTTTTATTTCTAAGAATTGAGACGCTAGAGTGTAGCTAGGGAAAGTTATGGTATAGAAGATTGGGTGATAATCTTCAAAGGTGGCTTTAGGTCTCTAAAGGAGGAAATAAAAGTCGTTAAATCCTAAGGGTAGGAAACCTTAGGCGGAGACATAGGAACATTGCCGAACTTCGTAACAAATACTCGCCTACTTTACTTATTGCATTTATATATCGTTTTGCTTTACTTAATTCATTCATCTCGTAATAGCCTATTTAGGTCAAAAGCCTAAAACATACTTCAAGCCCTTGAAACCTGTTTTAATTATTTTCCGCATCTTAAAACCCATTTCAAAGCCTTGAAAGCCTAACTCGAAAAACGACCATACTCTATCCCCTCTAGAGTATATTGATCCTATCCTATCTCCTATTGATTCTTCAATTGGTATCAGAGCTATACTCACTAAAAAGGATTTAAACATCTCTGAGGCATCATGAATCAAATAGGTGATGGTGGTTTTGCTCAAGGACGTTCCTGAAATCGTCCTCCATTGTTTTGTGGGAATAAATTTGCCCATTAGCGCTCTTTAATGCAAATGTTTCTCATAGATGAAGATATTGAATCATGGGAAATCATAAAGAAAGGTCTAAAGGTCCCCATGAAGAATGATGAAAGTGGCGCTCCAATTCCTAAAGAAGATGACAACTTCACTCAAACCAATTTGGAGAGTATCGCGAAGAACTACCGTGCTATGAATTTACTCTATTGCAGATTGGATGCAAATGAGTTTAATAGAGTCTCCTCTTGCAGAAGTGCAAAGGAAATATGGGACAAGCTAGTGGTTACTTATGAAGGAACTAGCCAAGTGAAGGAAACAAAGATAAGTATCTATCTCCGACAATATGAATTGTTCAAAATGACGAATAATGAAAACGTGAAGGAGATGTTCACAAGGTTTACCCAAATAGTGAACAATCTGGATTCTCTTGGCAAATCATTCACAAATGAAGAAAAGGTTCGAAAGATTCTTTGTTGTCTTCCCAAATCTAAGTGGGGTCCTAAAGTGACGGCAATAGAAGAAGCTCAAGACTTGCGAACATTGCCCTTGGACGATCTTCTTGGAAAACTCATCACCCACGAAATGTCCCTAAATAAAGAAGATGGAGAACCAGCTTCATCAACTAAGAATCTAGCACTTAAAGCTAAGAAGGAAGAGGTCTCCAATGAAGATGGCGAAAGTGATGATGATGAGGATGATGAAGATCCTTTTGCGCTTATTGCTCGAAGTCTAGCAAAGATATTAAAGATGAAGAAGCAATTTCCAAGAGGAAGAGATAACTATCGTCATAATAAATATAAAGGTAAGTCATCTAACTCAATGAATAAAGTTAATACACTAACATGCTATGAATGTGGTGAAACAGACCATCTTGTTAAAGAATACCCTCAACAAAAGAAAAAGGCATATCCTAAGAGGGATTTCAAAAAGAAGGCTATGGTAGCCTCATGGAGTGATTCAGAATCAAGTGACGAAGAAGAAGAGCATGCAACTCTATGCTTAATGGCAAATCATGCAGAAAGCAAAAAGGGAAAACACCTTGAGGTAATTGTAAAGAATTTAATGTCAAGCCCTACAGATGTTTTATCTGAATTTTTACAAAGCATGATAATGAATGAAGAAAGTTTGATTCTTGAATCAAAAATTCTCAAAGAAAGGCTTAACAAACAGGTAAGTGTTTCGACAAGTCTCTCAAAGGAATTATGTGATCTCAAAGCTACTTAGTCAGCTTTTGAAAGCAAGGTTAAGGCCGCGGAATCATCTCTTGAAACGCAGGTCAAGGCCTTGAAAACTGAAAACAACGTTTTAAAAAGAAAGCTCGCCTCTTTAAGTTATTGTAATGATAACTTAGAGAAGGAGAAGAAGCTTCTGGCTAGGAAGTGTAGAGAACAACATAATGCCTTGGTAAAATTTACTCATTTGGAAGCAACCCTAAACAAATTGTTGGGTGTACAGTAAGCCTCCTTAAACAAAAGCGGTCTTGGTTTTAATAAAAACATTCCAAAGAAGAATTCGACCACTTTTGTCAAAGCCAAGGATACTTGGAGTACACCTACATGTTTCTATTATTGCAAAAAGGGTCATACCAAATTAACATGTCCTTTTAGAAGGAATGATCCTCACATTATTAAGAACTCTTTTCCTATGTATTTTCAAGACCAAGTGAAGAAAATATGGGTTCAAAAAGGGACTAGACCTCCTAATATGGTCCATCCCGAGTATGAAACCAAATTTGTAAAATGGTCTAGAAAGGTTTGATGTCTTTTCATTTTGTAGGGAATCGCCAAGAGTAAGGATCATAAGTGGATTCTAGATAGTGGTTGCTCTTGGCATATGAGTGGAAAATCTTCGCTATTTTCAATAATCAAAGAGCAAACTTCTGAAACAATAACACTTGGTGATAAAGTAAAACGCAGAATTATTGGCATTGGAAAAGTTGGTGAAATTGAATCAAACTCCATAGATGATGTTTATCTTGTCGAAGGTCTAAAATACAACTTGCTTAGCATCTCTCAATTATGTGATAAAGGTAATAAAGTTATTTTTGACAAAGATAAATGTGAGGTTCAATGCATGGAAAATGGTAAAGTCATTCTTACTGCCCCTCGTTGAAGTAATGTCTATGCTTTTCAAACTAACAAAGTTTCTAGTGAAAGCTTAAAGTGTTTCAAAGCCACGAAAGGTGATACAAAGCGTTGGCATAGGCGTCTAGGCCATATTAACGTGCATACTATGATGAATCTTTCATTAAAAGATTTAGTACATGGCCTCCCTAGAATGGATTTCAAAGACTTTGAAATGTGCAAAGCTTGCGCTAGAGGTAAACAAACCAAAGGCTCATTTAAAGCTAAAAAGGTTGTAATTACTTCTCGACCCATTGAACTTCTTCATATTGATTTATGCGGTCCTATGCGCATCAAATCTCCTAAAGGAAAACAATACATCCTTGTGGTAGTTGATGATTTTTCAAGATTTACTTGGGTTTCATTTTTACGAGAAAAATCTGAAGCTTTACAAGAGTTTTCGAAAATTTGCAAAGAGCTACAAACTATGAAAAACCTACCTATTGTTGCCGTAAGGAGTAACCATGGTAGAGAATTTGATCAATTTAACTTTGACAAATTTTGTGCAAAAATATGGTATTTCTCATAATTTTTCGGCTCCTAGAACACCTCAACAAAATGGAGTTGTGGAACGTAAGAACCGAACTCTTGAGGACATGTCTAGGACTATGCTTTTAGAAAATGGTTTACCAAAGTATTTTTAGGCTGAAGCTGTTAATACAGCTAATTACATTCTAAACTGTTGTCTAATAAGACCTATTTTGAAGAAAACCCCTTGTGAACTTTTCAAAGGTAAAAAGCCTAACATTTCGTATTTTAAACCTTTTGGATGTACATGCTTTGTTCATAATAATGGCAAAGATAACCTAAGGAAATTTGATGCTCGTAGTGATGAAGCAATCTATTAAGTTACTCTTTGAATTCTAAAGCTTATAGAGTGTTTAATAAGCGTATAAAAATTGTTGAAGAAAGTATTCATGTGATCTTTGATGAAGCCGAGAATGGTACTTTGAGTGCCATTTTTACAGGCTTAAAGTTAAATAAACATGAAGGATTTTCATCTGATGAAGATGAAAGCTCATCTGATAAAGAAAGGCCAAAACCTGTTTGTAATATGCAAGAGCCTATAAGAAATGCAGACGAGATAGATCAAGACCCTGATGCGCTGCCTCAAAAGCCTGACGAGTCATCTCAAAGCCTTGAAACTCCACCTTAAGAATCAAAAAAATTAATGGAAGTCATTTCAAGACCCTCAGAACAATCTCCAGGTCTTGAAGGAGTACTTCAACAGCCAGATTCTACTCCCTTCATGATGAGACGAAAATTTAAGCACTCCTCCTCTCACCCAATTGACAATATCATCTTTGATCCAAAGTCTGGTATACAAACTCGTTCTAGTGCTAAAAATCTTTGTGCATTTCATGCTTTTGTGTCTCTTGTAGAACCAAAGAATATTAGTGAAGATCTCCAAGAACCAGATTGGATCATTGCAATGTAAAGTGAGCTAAATGAATTTGAAAGGAACAAAGTTTGGTCACTCATTCCACGCCCTAAAGATCATTCAATCATTGGAACAAGATGGGTGTTCAGAAATAAACTTGATGAAAATGGAAAGATAGTACGGAATAAAGCGCGTCTTGTTGCACAAGGGTACAATCAAGAAGAAGGCAATGATTATGAAGAGACATTCGCTCCCGTAGCAAGAATGGAGGCTATACGAATGTTACTCTCTTTTGCCTCATTCATGTAAATCAAGCTATTCCAAATGGATGTAAAATGTGTATTCCTAAATGGTTACTTACAAAAAGAGGTATATGTTGCTCAACCTCTCGGTTTTGAAAACGAACAATTTCCAAACCATGTTTTCAAACTTGACAAAGCACTCTATGGCCTAAAACAAGCTCCAAGAGCATGGTATGAGCATTTATCAAAATATCTTTTTGAAAATGGATTTAAACGAGGTTTAATTGATAAAACTCTTTTTGTGAAAACCAAAGGTAAAGACAATTTAATTGTTCAAGTTTATGTAGATGACATTTTATTCGGTGCTACTAATGACTTGTTATGCAAGGAATTCTCTGAGATTATGTGTAGGGAATTCGAGACGAGCTTAATGGGTGAATTAAATTTCTTTCTCGGACTACAAGTTAAACAAGAAAAAGGAGGTATCTTTGTCAATCAAGGAAAATATACAAGAGATATACTAAAGAAGTACAATATGAGTCAATCAAAAGAAGCAAAAACTCCTACGAGCTTGACTTTATTACTAGACCAAGACGAAAGTGGTAAGTCCGTTAATCAAAAGGAATATCGAGGTATGATTGGCTCTCTTCTCTATCTTACTGGAAGTAGACCTAATATTATGTTTAGTGTGTGTATGTGTGCACGGTTTCAAGCTAACCCCAAGGAATCTCATCTAAGTGCCGTAAAAAGGATACTAAGGTATCTCAATGGGACTAAGGACTTCGGTCTTTGGTACCCTAGGGATAGTAACTTTGAACTTGTTGGATATTCGGATGCCGATTTTGCAGGTTATAAAGTGGATAGAAAGAGTGCTTCCGGATGTTGCCAATTTCTAGGATCATCTCTTATTAGTTGTCACTCGAAGAAGCAAAATTTCGTAGCCCTATCCACAGCCGAGGCCGAATACATTGCCGCCGGTGCATGTTGTGCTCAACTCATTTGGATATCTCAATAGCTTCAAAGGCATTCCAATTAAATGTGATAATACAAGTGCCATTTCCATAACAAAGAATCCAGTGCAACACTCACAAACCAAGCACATCGATGTTCGACATCATTTTATTCGTGATCATGTTGAAAAAGGTGACGTTAATATTTCATTTGTTTCTAGTGAATTTCAACTTGCCGATATTTTTACTAAGCCCTTAAACGAAGAGCATTTTAATATCATTCGGTCAAGCTTGGTATGCTAAATAAAGAGGCATCTATTTAGGGGGAGCTAAGGTACGTATTCTCTACAAAATATTATTATGCGTATCTACTATGCTACATTACTTGGCTTACATGATTTCTCATGATTATTCTTTGTTTCGTTTAAATCAAGATGTTTTATTA
This sequence comes from Dysphania ambrosioides, assembly GCA_026401315.1. Taxonomy (NCBI): domain Eukaryota; kingdom Viridiplantae; phylum Streptophyta; class Magnoliopsida; order Caryophyllales; family Amaranthaceae; genus Dysphania; species Dysphania ambrosioides. The sequence continues at coordinate 11,649,029 of CM048662.1, forward strand.
AACATTCCTTGACTAAAACGTTATTTCATAAAAATGGATCATTTGGTGTTATGATTATCTTTTTAGATAATTATATCACCTATTTTATGCTTGTACGTGTTTAATGTACTTGTTTACAAATTTATTTTATGCATGTACGTATTTTATGTTTGCTAGGACTCTTCATTATTATCTTTCTGATTTCACTCTCCTTAAATGCAGTGCTTCACCCCTTTACCAATGCCCTGAACCGTCTCTTCACAATCTTTAAAGCTCTTTCCTCTCTTCAACCGTCACTTCACTCTACTTAAATACCCCTCTGCCTCTCCTTTCACTTAACCACTGAACCCAGATATTTATTTACTCCCTCACCCAGAACTTTCCCATATCAATGGCTTCCAAACGCAAAAATGTTGCATCCAAAAAGTCGGTAGCCAAAAGGTGAATCCTCCCTTCTCGGTCATCCAAGGTATCCATTCGCTCAGTCGAGTATTCGGTGTCCTCTACATCCCCCACTCCTCCTTCATCTCCTCTTCTGGAACTTTCTCAGTCCAGCCCCAACAAATCCCCAGAACAAGTGGCTCCATCTCCATCGGGTGCAAACATTCAGTGCCCCTCTCCTCCTCCACCGCCTCTTGTCATCGAACCCCCAATTGCTGAAGAACCCATCGTTCCTTCTCCTCCCAGACTTGAGGTACCCAGTATAATTATTCAAACCCCTTTTGGTTCTTTTCCTCAATCTTGGTTTTGGTCTTGTCAGCTAGCTAGTGTTTGGCAGGATGGTTTTCGTAATATGCATTTGTGTGTTTGTGAATTGATTGACCCTTCCCTCTTAAGGTCCTCTAAATTGGGTGGTGTTTATTTGTTTTGGGAACCTCTTTAGCCAGGATGTTGAATATTGGTGATGTGTTTTATCCTCGCCTTACCCGATTATTCTATTTTAACATGAAATCTAAGCGTGAACAAGGTGTCCTGACCTTGAACACGATTGTCAAGGGTGTACCCATTTCTTTGAATCCCGAGATTCTTTCCAAGGTCTTAAAAGTCCCTAATGAGGACTCGTCTAATTCGCAGCCTGAGTATTTTGAGTGTGTCTCCCAGGCCAAGTAAACCTTGTTTCTTCCAAACTATCCTCCATCAAAACAATTAACCCACAATGTCTTACAAGTAGAAGCCAAGATTATTTATGTGTTGTTGGTTAGGTGTGTTGTCCCTAAAGCCAATTCTTGTGAGCTTCTAACCGATCAGTGTCTGGCCCTGCTATTCTTAGTGTTAAATAGTTTTGATGTCAACCTGCCAGTCACCATCCTTTCCCATATGAATCATGTCATCTCCTCCTGTCGTGCAAACCCCCTGCCGTATGCAAATTTGCTTCCCCTGATTTTTTCTCATTTCAAAATTCCAGTGCACGATGAAGAGTATGCGAGCTGTGCACAATCCAGAGTGACCCTTGAATCCTTCAACAGACTTGGGATCTATGCTTCAAAGGATGGGTTATGGAAGCTTCATGAGGACTTGTCCCCTGAAACGTTGACTACCCTGCCCCCAGTGAAAGGTGTATCCAGGATAACAGGTTCCTCTATTGTGGATGTTTCCTCCAGGCTCGAGAATCTGGAATTTGAGGTGGACTGTGTTCGGCATGATTTATCAGACTTTCGTGCCAGGATGGATGATAAGCTTGATGCTTTGATGGAAGCAGCCTAGTCTTCGAAGTCCTCCAAGAAGAAATGAATCTTGTTTTTAGCTTTTTATGTACTTATTTTTTAATTCCTGTTGAACTCTTTAATTGCTTTAATATTATGGTATGTAATGGATGATTTATAATTTCGTTTCTATGAAATTCTGTTTGTGTTTTACAAATTTATTTTCATTAGTTTGTTTCAATCTTTTCAAAATTGATCCTACATTATTACTCACCCTTTATTAAATTCATAAAGGGGGAAAATGATTGTAGTATTTCCTTTATTGCTTATGTTGTTGCTTATGGTTGTGCGTGTATGTTTAGATTATTATGCATATGTTTTGACTTCCATCAAGGGGGAGATCAAAGACTCCACCTTGATGTATATGTTTTGTTGCTTATGGTTGCTTATATATGTATGTATGATGAAAGTCAAAAGACCCTATAAAAAAGCATACGTGAACATGTATAAAAAAGTCTAATGCATATGTACTCGTATATACCATGCAATATATTCATGTGTAGTTGATGTTGCTTTTTACGTTCCTTGACTCACGCTGGTTTAATCTTATACTAATGTGTGTCTAATAAGTTGTTGTTAGTGGATGATGGTTAAATTATTTTAAGATATAGCAATTCAAATTAGTTCCTTAAAATAAGGAGTTTGTTATGCTATGGGCTTCAAAGCATTTGAATTATTTCAAACTCTATCAAGATAAGGTTGAACAAACTTCAAATTGGTCTTCCTAAGTTTATGGAGTTGAATTGAAGATATGCTGAGTTTGTTGGATGTGCTCATATAGAAGAACTTCAGTCAACAACCGAAATTCAAGTCATACGGACATTCTGTTACATTTCAAGACCTTGAAATGGTCTTCAAAGCAGAAAATGTGGAACAACCCTAAAGTGGTCAGTCAAGAGCCTGAAGCAACGACATTTTGAATAAAGTTGTTATGAAGCCTATCCGTTGCACTCGTGTCTATATAAATAGATTAAAGCTGAAGCATTTAAAGAACAACAAGCCCTCCAACGTGATACATATCCAAGCTACAGCAAATTACTTTCCTCTCTAGTGCTTACTTTTTATTGTAATTTAGAATTAAAAGAAAAGATTATCAAGTATATCTTGTGAGTGAAATAGAAATATCAAAAGAGAGATATACCTTGAGTAAAGTTTATAATACTCAAAGGTTTAGAAAAAGAAAGGAGATTTTTATTTCTAGGAATTGAGACACTAGAGTGTATCTAGGGAAAGCTACGGCATAGAAGATTGGGCGATAATCTTCAAAGGTGGCTTTAGGTCTCTAAAGGAGGAAATAAAAGTCGTTAAATCCTAAGGGTAGGAAACCCTAGCGGAGACGTAGGCACATTGCCAAACTTCGTAACAAATACTCGTCTACTTTACTTATTGCATTTAAATATCGTTTTGCTTTACTTAATCCATTCATCTCGTAATAGCCTATTCAGGTCAAAAGCCTGAAACATACTTCAAGCCCTTGAAACCTGTTTTAATTATTTTCTGCATCTTAAAACCCATTTCAAAGCCTTGAAAGCCTAACTCAAAAAACGACCATACTCTATTCACCCCCCCTCTAGTGTATATTGATCCTATCCTATCTCCTATTGATTCTTAAAACTCAAAAATGACCTTGTAGCCTTACAAATCAATGAATTAGAGATCAAGACTCGTATAACAATCCTAGAAGAAGAATCCACTCAGAATATAACTTCTGAGGGAGATTGTTGATACTCAGGAAGAAACAAGATTTGTTTCTCTCATTAATAAGATCAATTTTCAAAAATGGTACTCAAAGGTCACCTTCCAAATTGGTGATTTTAAACAAAACTTTATTGCCCTTATAGATAGTGGTGCTAATCAGAATTGTATCAAAGAAAGAATCATCCCACCAAAATTCTATGAGAAGACTAGCACAAAGTTACTTAGTGCTAATAGCTCTCCTATGAATACCAAATTTAAGGTTCTAAGAGCTAATATAGTCAATAACGACTATAAATTCGAAAAATACTTTCATAGTCTTCAAGGATAGTAAGGAAGAAATAATCCTTGGAACCCCTTTTCTAACTCAAATATATCCTTTTAAGGTGGACAATATAGGAGTTCATACCAATATCTTAGGTAAGCAAGTCTCCTTTAAATTCCTCACTCCTATGATTCAAAAAGATATAAACCTCTTACAAAACTCATTAGTTTTTCAGAAATTAAACACAATCCATAACAAGCAATATTTAATTGCTACCCTCAAAACTGAGGTTATCCACCAAAAAATAGAGGAACAGCTTCGACAGCCTTCTATTCAACAAAAGATTCTAGACCTCGAAAATACTTTCAAACTAAAGGTCTCTGCAGAAATTCCTAATGCCTTTTGGAGTAGAAAAAAACATATTGTCACCCTTCCTTATGAAAAAGATTTAATCGAAGCAAATATCCCTACAAAAGCAAGACCCATTTAGATGAATGCTGAATTAGTAGAATTCTGTAAAAAGGAGATTCAAGTTCTTTTGGATAAAAAGCTTATCCGACCTTCTAAATATCCTTGGAGTTGTGCAGCATTTTATGTAATGAATGCAGCAGAGAAAGAGCGAGGAGTTCCTAGATTAGTAATAAATTACAAACCCTTAAACAAAGTTCTCCAATGGATTAGATACCCCATTCCTAACAAAAGAGATCTTTTAAATATACTCTTTAATGCTAAGATCTTTTCAAAATTGATATGAAATCAGGATTCTGGCAAATTCAAATTGCTAAACAAGATAGGTACAAAACAGCTTTCACAGTACCCTTTGGTCACTATGAATGGAATGTCATGCCTTTTGGTTTGAAGAATGCTCCTTCTGAATTCCAACATATTATGAATGATATTCTCAACCCATTCCCATTCATAATAGTTTACATAGATGATGTTTTAGTTTTCTCTAATAGTTTAGATCAACATTTCAAACATTTACTATCTTTTTTACAAATAATAGAAAAGAATGGTTTAGTTGTTTCAAGCTCAAAAATGAAACTTTTCCAAACAAAAATTAGATTCCTTGGCCATGATATATTCAGAGGAACCATTAAACCCATTAATAAATCCATAGAGTTTGCTTCAAAATTTCCTAATGAGCTTAAAGAGAAAACCCAACTTCAAAGATTCTTAGGATGTCTGAATTATGTTTCAGATTTTTTCCCTAACCTTCGTGAATTATGTGCTCCCTTATTTCAAAGATTACAAAAAAATCCCCCTGCTTTGTCAAAAGAACATACTGAGATTGTCAAGACCCTCAAAGAAAAGATAAAATCATTACCCTGACTTTGCATACCTAATTCATCTGCATACATGATAGTTGAAACAAATGCTTCAAACGTAGGCTATGGTGGTATACTCAAACAAAAGGTACATGGTCTAGAATAACTAGTACGGTTCCATTCCGGAGTCTGGTTAGGTCCTCAAAAGAATTATTCTACTATTAAAAAATAAGTTCTATCAATTGTTTTATGTGTTTCAAAATTTCAAAGCGATTTATACAATAAAAAATTTCTTATTCGCATTGATTGCAAATTTGCTAAAGAAGTTTTGGAAAAACATGTCAAAAATATTATTTCAAAACAAATCTTTACTCATTGGCAAGCTATTTTATCTATATTTGATTTTCAAATATAGCACATCAAAGGCAAAAATAATTCTCTTCCTGATTTTCTTACCAGAGAATTCTTATAAGTACATCAAAATGTCTCATAAGAAGAAATCTGACAAACTCAAAGGGTTTCAGTCAATAGATGATTATAAGATGAAACCTCCAAAAGATTTACCTTCAGATTCAAAAAATTTTACAACTACGAACCAACTTTCTAGTTTAAAAAACTTTCCACCACTAGCTTATTCTCAAATTGTTCAAAAACCGCCTACAAATGCAACCCCTTCAAAAACAGACTCAAAAAACCCAAAATCAGCTTATTTCACTAAAGAAGCCACTAAAGCCATTTTCCTTACAAAATTCTCTTCCCCACAAAACCCAGACACCATAAAAGCCTTCAATAAGCGATCCTTCCCAGAAGGATGTGAATGGTTTCCTGAAAACCCTGCAAAAACTCAAAGATTTTATGAATTCATATTAATTGATTTAAATTCCTGTGAAATTCAACATGTTAAATCTCCGACCGGAAATATTATCTATTCAAAATGTATCATCAAAAGGATTGTTAACCAATCTGAATGGTTAAGTCCCTATGATGAAAAATCACTTTCAAAAACCTTTTTTCCTCAAACCTATTCATATTTTGATTACAAAATGGCCTGGTCAAGAGCCTTCCTCCTTCAGGCTTTTAATCACTCATAGTTCTTCTCTTTTGATAAGTTTTTCCTAAAAGAACAAATACCATTATGGTTTTTTCATTGGTGAAAAATCCTTCCTCCTCTTTGCATTGAAGGATTCTAAACATTTTCAGCAGCCTCAAAGTCAGAAAAATTCATGAATCCCCTTCTCTTCCATGCTGAGTTCAAAATCCCTTGGATACTTTGCTGGAGTTATAGTCTAAAACCACAACTCCCTTCTCCATACCCTTGGATGTTAGTCTGAGAATTCATGGTTAAATGGTGGGAGAAATTCTATTTAGAACTTTGCTCCCCTCAAAATGTGAAAGACTTCATTCAAACTGGTAAAAAACTTGAATGGGCGATCCATCAAGTTTCAAAAACAGCCGCCTCTTCTTCCTCATGAAGAAGAGAAAAAACTTCTTCCTCTTATAAAAACCTGACTCCTATTCAAAAAGAAGCACTGGAAAAGCTTTGTTCTGATCCAGACTTTGCCAGAAGAATCATCAAAGGTTCAACCAGTTCAAAAACCTCTAAGGACGAAGAATCTGATTGCTCAGGCTCCGAAATAGCTTTTGCCCTTTCAATGGTCCTTGCTCTCAATATCCTTTTGAGGGCTAGTAAAAAAAAAGGGAAAAATACGAAAAATATGAAAAATATTATATTTCTCTATTTATACGTTTGGCCGCGAATGAAAAGTCTACAGCCAAAACACAAAGACTTATTGTAATTATGCTCTCCTTTTGTTTTAATCTTTTATGTACTCTTTACTTCGCAAAACCTGAGCTTCCCTCAGATCTTAGGCGTTAAATCTTCTCACATTGCAATGAGGTTAGAAAGCAATGGCGTTGACCAAAATGGTCAAGAAGCGATTATCCTTGGTCTAGGTGAGAACGATCAAAACGGTATTATTGAGCAAAATGCTAAGGGATTAATTCTGTCCAATTCATCCCTTAACCTATTACACGGTTTTGGTCCAAAAATCATTACAAGGGGTTGTACTTCACTTTGTGTAAGTAACCTTGTAAGAATCACCTAACAATTCTCCAAGCTGTCTCAAACGCACATTTAAAGGCTTTCGGTTACAAAGTTGGTTGGAAGCGATTGAACGTGTACCAGAATAGCCGTTTGGTAGTTAAAGATCATGGGACATGATTTGAGGAGTTAGTTGGTTAGTTGGGTGTGTTAGTTGACGTGATTTTAGTTGTTAGTTAGCTGAAGTTAGTTAATTAAGTTAGTGGCACAACTTTAGGAGTTCGTTGCTTAGTTGGCCAGAATAAAGGGAGCTGAAGTCAAAGATGCCAATTTGCCACGTTGGATCCACGTTGGACACACATGGGATGCTGCATTACACGTCAGATCCACGTGGAAAGTACCGTTGGAGTTGTTAAACATGGCTGAAAGTGTTCCTTAACTCTAGCCTAGTTTTAAGCCTTGGTTGTTATTCTCGGCTGGTAGTTTATTTCAGTTTGTTTTGTTAAATCAGTTTGTTAGTTATTAGCTATTGTTATAAAGGGTTAAAGGGACGGTCATATGAGCCTTTAAACCACTTTATTAGTTTGTTTTTTTATTTTATTTTTGTCTTAGAAAAGGCAAGTTGTGGAGGGAATCCTATGTAATTCACACTACTATAAATAGTGTGCTGTGCATGAATGAAAAGACATCCAGAAATTTGCTAAACACTTGAGTTGTTGTTTAAACGTGACTTTGCATCTAAGTCATCTTTAAGGTCCAAATTTGTTACTTCAAATTTGAAGAGTGCTAGTTTTGGTCGAGTGTTCCCAAGCCTAGAACTTACGTAGTAAACGAGTGGGTTGAGTAATCCCTATTCCTAACTACACTAAGCGAAGGGTTGAGTGTTCCCCTTTGTTATATCCGAGCTTAGGGTTGAGTGTTCCCCTATTCTCACTTCATCAAATCCGAAAAATCACTAAGACCCCTTAAAACATCTTTTTGTAACAAGGTTCATATCTTGCTTACACATCATTTGGCGCGTCAGGTAGGGGGAAATTTTTCGAAAACATTTCCTAAGGGGTCGTATACCTACACTCCATGGGAGAAAATCAAGATTTAAGGACAGCCTTGGAAGCTCTCAATCGTTCCATTGCTAGTCAAGAAAGATTGGCCGAAACTAATGCCAATCTACAAGGGAATCTTGCTGCCTTAATGGCAAGACTCATGAATGAACAAGATAAGCGAGATCGAGAAGAAGATCCTCCACCTAGGAGGGAAGATCGAAGTCTCAAAGTAGACGTCCCTTCCTTTGATGGGACTCTTGATCCTGAAAAGTACTTAGAATGGGAGAAATCCTTGGAAAGGTACTTTGAATACAAGGACATCCATGATGATGTTCAACGTTACAAGATTGCCAAAGTCAAGCTAAAAGGCTATGGTGATAGTTGGTTGCAAGGAGAGCAAAGAGGACGTACCCTTAAAGGGAAAGTTCCTATCTCTACTTGGGACAAACTCAAGAAGCGAATGAAAGACCGTTTCATTCCCCACAATTATAAGCAAAGCCAATACGTGAAATGGAGTACTCTACAACAAAATGGTGATTCTGTAGAGGATTACATAAAGGAGTTCGATAGGCTTGCTATTGTGTGTGAAGTAACCGAGAATGAAGAGCTCAAAATGGGGCGTTTCATATCTGGTTTAGACCAAGAGTTACAAGACAGACTTGAAGGTTACACTAACCTCACGTTTGTAGAAGCTTGTAAATTGGTCATAAAATTCGATGCTAAGAGGAAAAAGAAGAAACCTGCTGTCATTCCCCAAATGACACGAAAACCTTCTTTTCCTACAAGGGAGAATTCATCTTTTAACAAACCGAGCATTCCCATAAAGAAGGACATCAAGAACGTGAAGATTGGTGACATTGTATGTTACAAATGTGGAGGGCGAGGTCATTACAAGAAGGATTGTCCTAATTCTAGAGCGTTAACTATGCAAGAAGTTAAGCTCATGGCGACTCAAAACATCAATTGGGATGAGTTTGAGGATGGTGAAGAAGAAATTGAAGATGATTGTGATGATTGCATTGCCGAATCAGAGGAGAAGGCGAGTCTCGTGATTAGAAGGGCCTTGCAAGCACGTGTGGAAGAGGATGCTGCCCCTCAAAGACAACACATTTTCATCACCCGTTGCAAAATTGGTGAAGAGGTATGTGATTTAATTATTGATGGGGGAAGTGAGGCTAATACCGTATCTAAAACCCTAGTATCCAAACTTGGTCTTTTGACCACCAATCATCCACAACCCTACAAATTGAGTTGGTTAGATTCTAATGCTAGTACCGGGGTTAGGAAGCAATGCATGGTTTCCTTTTGCATTGGTTCGTATTGTGATTCCATATTATGTGATGTTGTGTCTATGGATGCTTGTCATATTCTACTTGGTAGACCGTGGCAAACTGATAAAAGATCTCTACATGATGGGTACCACAACACGTACACTATAGTTCATGAAGGGAGGAAGAAAAAACTACACCCTTTACCACCCCCACGTTTTTCACCAACACAAATACCACCAAAAGAAGTATCCTTACTGTCTTTTAGAGAGTTTGAGAGGGAGTTAGAAGTTGAGGCAGAAATGTTCCTACTATACTCCAAAGAAATCCACGAAAACTTTGTTGCTCGAAATCCTAAATTAGCCCAATTAATTAAAGATTTTGAGGACGTTTTCCCGGATGAATTACCGAAGGGACTACCACCCATACGAGGAATTGAGCATCAAATTGATCTCATTCCCGGAGCCCCTTTGCCAAATAAACCCGCCTACAGATGTAACCCTTTTGAAACTAAGGAGTTACAACGCCAAATTGAAGAACTAATGGGTATGGGTTATGTACGTGAATCCATGAGTCCATGTGCCGTGCCAGCTTTGTTGGTTCCTAAGAAGGATGGTACTTGGAGAATGTGTATTGATAGTAGAGCCGTTAACAACATTACTATCAAATACAGATTTCCAATCCCAAGGCTCGATGATATGCTTGATGAATTGAGTGGTTCCAAAGTCTTCTCCAAAGTAGATTTGAGAAGTGGATATCATCAGATTCGCATGAGAGAAGGGGATGAATGGAAGACGGCATTCAAAACGAAGCATGGGTTGTATGAATGGCTTGTCATGCCATTTGGACTTACCAATGCCCCTAGCACGTTCATGAGATTGATGAATGAAGTGCTAAGGCCATTTCTTGGCAAGTTCGTAGTAGTATACCTGGATGACATTCTCATCTATTCAAGAGATGAAGATTCTCATTTTGATCACCTTTTTCAAGTATTCTCTGTTTTGAGAAAAGAAAAGTTGTATGGGAAACTCGAAAAATGTGATTTTTTATTATATGAAGTTATGTTTCTTGGTTATATAGTTTCAGGTGATGGCGTAAAGGTGGATCCTAGCAAGATTGAAGCAATTCAATCATGGCCTAGTCCAAAAACGCTCACGGAGGTTCGTTCATTTCATGGACTTGCTTCCTTTTATAGAAGATTCATCAAGAACTTCAGCACACTCATGGCTCCCATCACCGAGTGTACCAAGAAAGGCGTGTTCGAATGGACACCCCAAGCTCAAAAGGCGTTTGAAGAAGTCAAGGAGAAGATGTGCCACACACCCATATTAGCACTTCCGGACTTTTCCAAGCCATTTGAGGTGGAATGTGACGCAAGTGGGAAAGGAATTGGTGCCGTATTAATTCAAGGTGGGCGACCCATTGCCTATTTCAGTGAGAAGATGAGTCAAGGCAAATTGAATTATTCCACTTATGATAAGGAGTTCTATGCTATGGTAAGAGCTCTAGATCATTGGTCACATTATTTAAGGCCCCAACCTTTCATTTTGCATTCTGATCATGAATCCTTGAGATTCATTCATGGCCAAAAGAAGTTGAATGCAAGACATGCAAAGTGGGTCGAATTCCTACAAACATTTAACTTTTCCTCTAAATACAAGAGTGGAAAGGCAAATGTAGTGGCGGATGCCTTGTCTAGAAGGCATAATTTACTTGGTATGGTTGAAGCGAAAGTACTTGGTTTCGATCTGATCAAGGAATACTATCCAGAAGATGATGAACTCAAGGGAATCATTGAAAAATGCGTTCATGGAGTTTATGATCTGTTTTCTTTGCATAATGGTTTTCTTTTCAAAGGAAATCGATTATGTATCCCAAAATGCCCTATCCGGAGGTTATTGATACATGAAGCTCATGGGGGAGGATTAGCTGGTCACATGGGCATTCACAAGACAATGGAGCTTCTCCAAGCTCATTTCTATTGGCCGAAAATGCTGAGTACGGTTCATCAGGTGGTGAGTCGTTGTTCTACTTGTCAAAGGGCCAAGATGGTGTTTCACAAAGGTCTCTACAAACCTTTGCCGGTTCCGGAAAGACCTTGGGAGGATGTGAGTATGGACTTTATTGTAGCTTTGCCAAGGACTCAAAGAGGCAAAGATTCAATAATGGTGGTGGTTGATCGATTTTCAAAGATGGCTCACTTCATTCCTTGTCACAAGACCGAAGATGCGATGAAAGTGGCTAAACTATACTTTGAAGAAGTTGTTCGCTTTCATGGGGTGCCACGCACCATTGTATCCGATCGTGATACAAAGTTCCTTAGTCATTTTTGGAAATCAATATGGCGTCTAATGGGAACAAAGTTGCTGTTTTCTACTTCACATCATCCACAAACCGATGGTCAAACTGAAGTGGTGAATAGAGTACTTGGTTCATTGCTTAGGGCTTTGATAACCAAAAGTACGAAGGATTGGGATAATAAGCTAGCTCATGCCGAGTTTGCTTATAATAGGACACCTAGTACTACTACAAAATACTCTCCTTTTGAAGTAGTATATGGCGTAAATCCCTATGTTCCTATTGATCTCATTGCTTTGCCAAAAGACAAGTTCGTTCATGGCGGGGCAAAAGAACAAGCCGAATTCATGCTGAAGGTCCATAAAGAAGTTCGGAGGAACATTGAAAAGGCGAATGAAATCTACCAGAAACAAGCCAACAAACGAGTTAGAAACGTGAAATCTTTTGAAGTTGGAGATTTGGTATGGATTTATATGAGGAAGGAACGTTTTCCTAGCAAAAGGAAAAATAAGCTTATGCCAAGAGCCGAAGGACCATTTGAGATCGTGGAAAAAATCAATGAAAACGCCTACAAAGTCGATTTGGGAGGACAATACGGGATCTCAAGTACATTCAATGTTGGTGATCTTTCTCCTTACCTTGATGATGACGAATTGAGGGCAATTCCTTTTGAAGAAGGGGAGGATGACCAAAATGGTCAAGAAGCGATTATCCTTGGTCTAGGTGAGAACGATCAAAACGGTATTATTGAGCAAAATGCTAAGGGATTAATTCTGTCCAATTCATCCCTTAACCTATTACACGGTTTTGGTCCAAAAATCATTACAAGGGGTTGTACTTCACTTTGTGTAAGTAACCTTGTAAGAATCACCTAACAATTCTCCAAGCTGTCTCAAACGCACATTTAAAGGCTTTCGGTTACAAAGTTGGTTGGAAGCGATTGAACGTGTACCAGAATAGCCGTTTGGTAGTTAAAGATCATGGGACATGATTTGAGGAGTTAGTTGGTTAGTTGGGTGTGTTAGTTGACGTGATTTTAGTTGTTAGTTAGCTGAAGTTAGTTAATTAAGTTAGTGGCACAACTTTAGGAGTTCGTTGCTTAGTTGGCCAGAATAAAGGGAGCTGAAGTCAAAGATGCCAATTTGCCACGTTGGATCCACGTTGGACACACATGGGATGCTGCATTACACGTCAGATCCACGTGGAAAGTACCGTTGGAGTTGTTAAACATGGCTGAAAGTGTTCCTTAACTCTAGCCTAGTTTTAAGCCTTGGTTGTTATTCTCGGCTGGTAGTTTATTTCAGTTTGTTTTGTTAAATCAGTTTGTTAGTTATTAGCTATTGTTATAAAGGGTTAAAGGGACGGTCATATGAGCCTTTAAACCACTTTATTAGTTTGTTTTTTTATTTTATTTTTGTCTTAGAAAAGGCAAGTTGTGGAGGGAATCCTATGTAATTCACACTACTATAAATAGTGTGCTGTGCATGAATGAAAAGACATCCAGAAATTTGCTAAACACTTGAGTTGTTGTTTAAACGTGACTTTGCATCTAAGTCATCTTTAAGGTCCAAATTTGTTACTTCAAATTTGAAGAGTGCTAGTTTTGGTCGAGTGTTCCCAAGCCTAGAACTTACGTAGTAAACGAGTGGGTTGAGTAATCCCTATTCCTAACTACACTAAGCGAAGGGTTGAGTGTTCCCCTTTGTTATATCCGAGCTTAGGGTTGAGTGTTCCCCTATTCTCACTTCATCAAATCCGAAAAATCACTAAGACCCCTTAAAACATCTTTTTGTAACAAGGTTCATATCTTGCTTACACATCAGGCGTCATAATGAACAACAACCAACCTTTCAAGGATTATCAAAAAGCTCTATCAAACGAAGGTCAAGACATTTCGGCCGATGTCCGAATTGTGGACGTCAAATTCATCCGGGAAAATATCGTTGGTCTACTTCCCAATCACATGATGAGTTTAAGGAATTAGTTCTCCTTGGTGCTATTAGGTATTCTACCGAACGACCAGTTCGAGAAAATTCACTTATTGAAATCACTGTTGATAAGGAGTTTGCCTGAATTCCTTACAAGCTTCAAGATGAATCAATAATTCGTAAAATTCCAGAAGAAGACGAAGTTGAAGTAGATGAAGATGAAGATGAGTATTAATTCAAAACAGCAAAAGTTGGAATAACAAGACAACACCGGAAAAAGTTAAGCAATAAATGGAATATCGGCAGAATATTTCAGAAAAGCAAAAGTAGCAAAAAGCAAAAGCAGAAAATTCAAAAGCAACACCAGTAATTTTCAAAAGAAAAAGCATAAGTGTCGATAGAAGATCTACCGCACACATGGCAGCAGATTGTTCAAAGTATTTTGTAATAGCTCCTTTTCCCTTCTATAAATAGCCTTCTCCCATCTCAGTTGAGAGGCAGGCTTGGCTTATCAGCCTTAGTTCTAGTTCTCAATAAAAGCTCTGTAAGAAAAGTATTCCCTGCCTTGAGCAGTGCTCAAATCTTTGTAAGTATTTTCAAAGTTTTAATAACAGTTTGTATATTACTTCTATTACGTCTTAAGTTTTCAATTTTGTTTAGAATTTCTTTAAGTTCTTGTAAGTATTTTGTTTTAAATTTCTCTCAGTTTTATATCAGTTTTATTTGTTTTATCCTGATCCTACAACCTTTATGGAAAATACTATAGAGGTAGAACCCTTTCCGGCCCCATTTCCTTTGAAAATCACGAACATCATCCAAAAACATAGTGAAATGCTTCTAAGGCTTGTTTTCAAAGCATGAACACTTGTAACTAGGCTATATTGGAATGTTAGTGCAAGTAATAGGTTATTTTGATAAGAAATTTGGAAAATAGGCGAGGTAGAACCCTTTCCGACCAATATAATTCAAATAGGATTAGTTTAGGGTAGAAAATGACGTATTTACCCTTGAATATGTCATAAACACTTGAAATAAATCAATTTGAGTCAAACTTGGTCGAATGGGAGAGGTTCTCGGTATAAAATGACTTAAAAATTCGAATCAGACGATATGAGACAATGTAGGTCAAATGGGATTACTTTTGTTTAGAAAATGACGTATTTACCCTTGAACATGTAATAAAAGTTTGAACTAAATCAATTTGAGTCAAACTTAGTGGAATAGGAGAGGTTCTTGATATCTAACAGACAAAAACACTTCGAATCGGACAATATGAGTCAATGTAGGTCAAATGAGATTAGTTTTGGGTGGAAAATGACGTATTTACCCTTGAAGATGTCAAAAACACTTGAAATACATCGATTAGAGTCAAAGTCGGTCAAACAGAAGAGGTTCTATTTATAAAATGACCTAAACACATGGAATTAGACGATATGAGTCAATATAGGTCAAATAGGATCAATTTTGGGTAGAAAATGACTTATTTACCCTCGAACATGTCATAAATTCTTGAAATAAATGGATTTGTGTCAATTTCGGTCAAACAGAAGAGGTTCTATTTATAAATTGACCTAAACACTTCGAATCGAACGATAAGATTTAATATAGGTCAAATAGGATCAATTTTGGGTAGAAAATGACGTATTTACTCTTGAACATATAGTAAACTCTTGATATACGTCGATTTGAATCAAACTCAGTCAAACGGTAGAGGTTATGGGTATAAAATGACTTAAACACTTCAAATCGGACGATGTGAGTCAATATAGGTCAAATGGGATTAGTTTTCGGTACAAAATGACGTATTTACCCTTTAACATGTCATAAACACTTGAAATAAATCGATTTGAGTCAAAATCGGTGGAATGGGAGAGGTTCTGGGTATAAAATGAGTAAAACACTTAGAATCGGACAATATGAGTCAATGTAGGGCAAATAGGAGTAGTTTTGGGTAGAAAATGATGTATTAACCCTTGAACATGTCATAAACACTTGAAATATATCGATTTGAGTCAAACTAAGTCAACTAGAAGAGGTTTTATTTATAAAATGACCTAAACACTTCGAATTGGATGATATTAGTCAATATAGGTCAAATAGGATCAATTTTGGGTAGAAAATGACGTATTTACCCTTAAACATATCATAAACTCTTGATATACATCGATTTCAGTCAAACTCGGTCTAACGGTAGAGGTTATGGGTATAAAATGACTTAAACACTTCAAATCGGACGATGTGAGTTAATATAGGTCAAATGGGATTAGTTTTGGGTAGAAAATGACGTATTTACCCTTTAAAATGTCATAAACACTTGAAATAAATCGATTTGAGTCAAACTTGGTCGAATGGGAGAGGTACTCGGTATAAAATGACTAAAACACTTCGAATCGGACAATATGACTCAATATAGGGAAATTAGGAGTAATTTTGTGTAGAAATGACGTATTTACCGTTAAACATGTCATAAACACTAGAAATGTATTGATTTGAGTCAAACTCGGTCAAACGGAAGAGGTTCTATTTATAAAATGACCTAAACACTTCGAATCAGACGATATGTGTCAATATAAGTCAAATATGATCAATATATGGTAGAAAATGACGTATTTACCCTTAAACATGTCATAAATACTTGAAATACATCGATTTGAGTCAAACACGGTCGAATGGGAAAGTTTCTTGGTATAAAATGACTAAAACACTTCGAATCGGACCATATGAGTCAATGTAGGTCAAATGGGATTAGTTTTGGGTAGAAAATGACGTATTGACTCTTGAACATGTCAAAAACACTTGAAATACATCAATTTGAGTTAAACTCGGTCAAACAAAAGAGGTTATATTTATAAAATGACCTAAACACTTCGAATCGGACGATATGGGTCAATATAGGTCAAATACGATCAATTTTGGCTAGATCGTATTTACCCTTGAACATGCCATAAACAATTGAAATACATTGATTTGAGTAAAACTCGGGCGAATGGAAGAGGTTCTTTTTATAAATTGACCTAAACACTTCGTATCGGACGATATGAGTCAATATAGGTCAAATAGGATCAATTTTGGGTTGAAAATGACGTATTTACCCTTGAACATGTCATAAACTCTTGATATACATCGATTAGAGTCAAACTCGGTCAAACGGTAGAGGTTATGGGTATAAAACTACTTAAACACATCGAATCGGACAATTTGAATCAATATAGGTAAAATGGGATTAGTTTTGGGTAGAAAATGACGTATTTACCCTTGAACATGTCAAAAACTCTTGAAATACATCGATTTTTGTCAAACTTGGTCCAACGGTAGAGGTTATGGATATAAAATGAGTTAAACACTTCGAGTCGAACGATATGGGTTAATATATTTCAAATGGGATTAGTTTTGGGTAGAAAATGACGTATTTACCCTTGAACATGTCATAAACACTTCAAATAAATCGATTTGAGTCAAACTTGGTCGAATGGGAGAGGTTCTCATTATAAAATGACATAAACACTTTAAATAAGACGATATGAGACAGTTTAGGTCAAATGGGATCACTTTTGTTTAGAAAATGACATATTTACCCTTGAACATGTAATAAAAGCTTGAAATAAATCAATTTGAGTCAAACTCGGTGGAATGGGAGAGGTTCTTGGTATCTAAATGACAAAAACACTTCGAATCGTATGATATGAGTCAATGTAGGTCAAATGGGATTAGATTTGGGTAGAAAATGACGTATTTACCCTTGAAGATGTCAAAAACACTTGATATACATCGATTAGAGTCAAACTCGGTCAAACAAAAGAGGTTCTATTTATAAAATGACCTAAACACTTCGAATCAGACGATATGAGTCAATATAGATCACATAGGATCAATTCGGGGTAGAAAATGACATATATATCCTCGAACATGTCATAAACTCTTGAATTAAATTGATTTGTGTCAATTTCGGTCAAACAGAAGAGGTTTTATTTAGAAATTGACTTAAACACTTCGAATCGGACGACAAGAGTCAATAGAGGTCAAATAAGATCAATTTTGGGTAGAAAATGACGTATTTACCCTTGAACAAATCATAAACTCTTGATATAGGGCAAATAGGAGCAGTTTTGGGTAGAAAATGACCTATTAACCCTTGAATATGTCATAAACACTTGAAATATATCGATTTGAGTCAAACTCGATAAAAAGGAAGAGGTTTTATTTTTAAAATGACCTAAACACTTCGAATTGGATGATATGAGTCAATATAGGTCAAATAGGATCAATTTTGGGTAGAAAATGACGTATTTACCCTTGAACATATCATAAACTCTTGATATACATCGATTTCAGTCAAACTCGGTCTAACGGTAGAGGTTATGGGTATAAAATGACTTAAACACTTCAAATCGGACGATGTGAGTCAATATAGGTCAAATGGGATTAGTTTTGGGTAGAAAATGATGTATTTACACTTTAACATGTCATATACACTTGAAATAAATCGATTTGAGTCAAATCGGTCAAATGGGAGAGGTTCTTAGTATAAAATGACTAAACCACTTCAAATCGGACAATATGACTCAATATAGGGCAAATAGGAGTAGTTTTGGGTAGAAAATGATGTATTTACCCTTGAACATGTCATAAACACTTGAAATATATCGATTTGAGTCAAACTCAATCAAACGGAAGAGTTTCTATTTATAAAATGACCTAAACACTTCGAATCGGACAATTTGAGTCAATATAGGTCAAATAGGATCAATGTGTGGTAGAAAATGACGTATTTACACTTAAACATGTAATAAATACTTAAAATACATCGATTTGAGTCAAACATGGTCGAATGGGAAAGTTTCTCGGTATAAAATAACTAAAACACTTCGAATCGGACGATATGAGTCAATGAAAGTCAAATGGGATTAGTTTTGGGTAGAAAATGACGTATTTACCCTTGAATATGTCATAATCACTTGAATTAAATCGATTTGACTCAAACTCGATCGAATGGGAGAGATACTCGATATAAAATGGTTAAAACACTTCCAATCGGACGATAAGAGTCAATGTAGGTCAAATGGGATTAGTTTTGGGTAGAAAATGACGTATGTACATGTCAAAAACACTTGAAATACATCGATTTGAGTCAAACTCGGTCAAACAAAAGAGGTTCAATTTATAAAATTACCTAAACACTTCGAATCGGACGATATTAGTCAAAAGAGGTCAAATAGGATAAATTTTGGGTAGGAAAATGATGTATTTACCCTGGAACATGTCATAAATTCTTAAAAAAAATCGATTTGTGTCATCGTCGTTCAAACAGAAGAGGTTATATTTATAAATTAACCTAAACACTTCGAATCAGAGGATATGAGTTAATTTAGGTCAAAAAGGATCAATATTGGGTAGAAAATGATGTATTTACCCTTGAACATGTCATAAACTCTTGATATACATCGATTAGAGTCAAACTCAGTCAAAAGGTAGAGGTTATGGTTATAAAATGACTTGAACACTTCGAATCGGACGATTTGAGTCAATATAGGTCAAAAGGGATTAGTTTTGGTTAGAAAATGACGTATTTACCCTTGAACACGTCATAAGAACTTGAAATAAATCAATTTGAGCAATCTCGGTCGAATGGGAGAGGTTCTTGGTATAAAATGACTAAAACACTTTGAATTTGATGATATGAGTCAATATAGGTCAAATGGGATTATTTTTGCGTAGAAAATGACGTATTTACCCTTGAACATGTCATAAACACTTGAAATACATCGATTTGAGTCAAACACGGTCGAATGGGAGAGATTCTCGTTATAAAATGACCTCAACACATCGAATCGGACGATAGGAGACAATGTAGGTAAAATGGGAATAGTTTAGGGTAGAAAAAAGACGTATTTACCTTTGAACATGTCATAAACACTTGAAATCAATCAATCTGAGACAAACTCGGTCAAACGGAAGAGGTTCTTTTTATTATATGACCTAAACACTTTGAATTGAACGATATGAATCAATATAGGTCAAATTGGATTAATTTTGGGTAGAAAATGACGTATTTACCCTTGAACATTCATAAACACTTTAAATAAATCGATTTCAGTCAAACTCAGTCAAATGGGAGAGGTGCTCTATATAAAATGATTTAAACAATTTGAATTGGACGATATGAGTCAATGTAGGTCAAATGGGATTAATGTTGGGTAGAAAATGACGTATTTTCCCTTGAACATGTCATAAACACTTGAAATACATCGATTTAAGTCAAACTCCATCGAATGGGAATGGTTCTCGGTCTAAAATGACTTAAACACTTCGAATTGGACGATATGAGTCAATGTAGGTCAAATGGGATTAATTTTGGGTAGAAAATGACGTATTTACCCTTAAACATGTCATAAACTCTTGAATACATCGATTTAAGTCAAACTCGATCAAACGGTGGAGTTTATGCGTATAAAATGACTTAAACAATTTAAATTGGACGATATGAGTCAATATAGGTAAAATAGGAATAATTTTGGGTAGAAAATGACGTATTTACCAATGAATATGTCATAAACTCATGAAATACATTGATTTGAGTCAAACACAGTCAAACGATAGAGTTTACAAGTATAAAATGACTTAAACACTTCGAATCGGACAATATGAGACAATGTAGGTCAAATGGGATTAGTTTTTGGTAGAAATTGACATATTTACCCTTCAATAGGTCATAAACACTTAAAATACATTGATTTGAGTCAAACTCGGTCAAACGGAAGATGTTTTATTTATTAAATGACCTAAACACTTGATTTGGACGATATAAATAAATATATGTCAAATAGGATCAAATTTAGGTAGAAAATGACGTATTTACCCTTGAACATGTCATAAACTTTTGAAATACGTAGATTTGAGTCAAATTTAGTCTAAACGAAGAGGTTATGTTTATAAAGTGACTTAAACACTTCGAATCGGACGATATGAGTCAATATAAGTCAATTAGGATCAATTTTGGGTAGAAAATGACGTATTTACCCTTGAACATGTCATAAACTCTTGAAATACATCGATTTGTGTCAAACTTGGTCCAACTGTAGCGGTTCTTGGTATAAAATTACTTAAACACTTTGAATTAGATGATATGAGTCAATATAAGACAAATGGGATTTGTTTTGGGTAGAATATGATGTATTTACCCTAGAACATGTCATAAACTCTTGAAATACATCGATTTGAGTCAAACTCGGTGAAACGGAAGAGGTTCTATTTATAAATTGACCTAAACACTTCTAATTGGAAGATATGAGTCAATATAGGTTTTATGGGATTAGTTTTGGGTATAAAATAACGTATTTACCCTTGAACATGTTAGAAACACTTGAAATACATCGATTTAAGTCAAACTCGGTTGAATGGGAGAGGTTCTGATGTGCTCATTTTAGAGCACGTTTACAACCTCATTTTAGTGTCGAGTCTCGTGCTTTTATATTGGTTTTATGCACGTTACATTCAATTTTACCTTGATCTTGTCCTCGAGCTGTTTTTAGGTCATTTCAGGTGATCTCGATGATTTCGAGGTAAAATGAGACGCGTTCGAGGCTTTGACACTTCTATCAAGAGTTTGGATGCGCGTATCATAGCTTGGCCATGCGTTCCAAGTCACTCTCGAATATCCCATAAACTCTAGAAGCCACTAGGCACTTCAAAGGAACTGTTTAGCAAGGTTTAGGTTCAGATTCGACCAAATCTGACATCCATTCGGTCGAATGGAAGACAGGGATTCAAGCACATAAATCAAGCTCTCGGGAATAGCCGAATGAAGACTCATTCGGCCGAATCAAGACCCATTCGGCTGAATGGTTCCACTCATTCGGCCGAATGGTAGACAGGGTGTAAAAACGCCAAGATTCTGATATAGCCGAATGGCATACCCATTCGGTCGAAAGGCCACCCATTCGGCCGAATCCTCCCTTCATTCGGCCGAATGGCCTTCTTTCCCGCAGATTTTGGTTCTTTCTTTAGTCGGCGCTCGAGGGTTTTTCCTAGGGTTTTACTCCTTTTGTCTGTAGGGTATAAATACCCTCTTTCTCTGTACATAACCTTATGCCTACTTTGAGAGCTCTTGTGCCTAAACCTAGAACATCACTTTAAAGCTTTTCATTTCCTTCATGAATTAGTTTAGATTTACAGCTTTCGTTGTTCTCGTTTTCAAGCTTTGTATTTCGGATTTGGTTTCTCTTTCATTCAAGAAGTTTCATTTATGCAAGGTATTGTTTCTTTTCTGTTTTAGTTCATTTAATGCTTTCAAGTATTGTTTTTCTTAATTTCATTCCTCTAGATAGTATCATTGTTTCGTTTACAGTTTTGATAGAGTAGTTGTCGGTTCGGTTATAGTTCTTAGTTTTCGTTCTGTTGTTCATTTCCATTCAGTCTATTCATGCTTTCAATCATGTCTTTTATTACTATGTGTGAGTAGTTTTCTTAGGGGTTTGATTGGTGAAACCCTAGGTTGGCTCGTTCTTCATGCGTATAGTTAGGATTTGAGATTGTTAATGATTGATTGACTGATATTCGATGCGAATCTTGTCCTGCCACTCCTTTGGAGACATAGGGCGATTATAGGTTGTTCGTGTGATTTATAGGGTCACAAACTTCCTCTCGTCATCTTGAGTGTCATGATTCATTGTTGACTGATTTCTCCTAATTTAGCGTATTGATAGTTCGATTGTCCTTCCTAGGGTGGAACTGATCTATCCCCGTTTTCCCTTCATAGCATAATATCGTTTTAGTTCTTGCTTATTTTCTGTCATTAGATTCATTTTATCAAATATCAAATAACTCCTTTACATCAAGTCTATAAGCTATCGCCCCTTGTCCTTGTGGTTCAATCCCCGACTTACCACTACACTAGTTGTAGTAGTATTAGGGTGTTTATAAATTTAGTTTGCATAACTATTCTTTTAGTCAAATGACCTAAAAGAACGGTTATCAAAATGGCGCCGTTGCCGGGGACAAGGCGTTGTGTTTAGATTATAGTCTTGGTGTAATTCATTTTTGTTTTATTTATTATATTGTACATTAATTTGCTTGTTAGTACTTACACTTGGTCTCTAGTGTTGATTGCATGCCATATAGGACACGTCAATCAAATCATTGTGAATGCCTCCAAGTGTTGGAGAGGGCATTCATTTCTCAACACACTAGAGACCAAGCGTAAGTACTAACAAGCAGATTAATGTACAATATAATAAATAAAACAAAAATGAATTACACCAAGACTATAATCTAAACACAACGCCTTGTCCCCGACATGGATGCTATCATTGCATTTTTGAAGGCCCGTTTATCTCCAGATTTGGATTATTTGTCCTTCCACTTAGGGCAAACTCGAATAAGATGTCCCTTATCTCCACACTTGAAGCAACCTACAGAAGAAGAGTTAGATTTCTTAAAGTTCTTACCTTTGAAATTCTTCCTTTGATCACGAAGAGTTCTTTCAAATCTTTTATCAATATCGCCAATCTCATCTTCTTCTTCTTCTACTGTTCCCTTAAGAGCTCCTCTGGTTGGTTCCTTCTCAGACTTAGAATCAATCAACATTTCATGAGTCATGAGGGAACCAATCAGTTGTTCTAGAGATAGAGTTGATAGATCCTTCGCCTCATATATTGCTGTTATCTTGGATGTCCATGCATCTGTCAAACTGCGCAAGACTTTTCTCACAAGATCCTCATCAGAAAAGTTCTTACCAAGAGATCTAAGATCATTAACTATTGTCATAAATCTACGAAAACAGTCATTAATCTTTTCATTTTTATTCATAGCAAACAATTCATACTTAGACATAAGTAAATCAATTTTGGACCTTTTTACCTCGCTGGTTCCCTCAAAAGCAAGTTCGAGGGTATCCCAAATCTCTTTTGCATTGCTGCAACCTGAGATTTGGTTTGTTTCAGTCTCACCTATAGCGTGTTGTAGAATTGACATTGCCTTGGCATTCTTCTCTAGCAGTTTGTAATCAGCAGTAACTAGTTCACTATCTTTCTTTGGAACCCTGTTTCCCTCTTCATCTGTCTTGAAAATGATGTTGGGACCATTTTTGACAACTAGCCAACATTCATAATCAATTCCCATGATCACATTTTTGATCCTGTTCTTCCACCAAGCATAGTTGTTACCGTTGAACTTTGGTGTCTTATTGTCGTAGCCCATAGCGTTCAATTCATGAGTACTCATACTTGACTTCTCTAGATGTTACTCTTATGAGAAGCCTAGGCTTTGATACCAATTGAAGGTTTTAGAGCACTCAAGAGGCGGGGGGGGGGGGGGGGGGGGGGGTGAATTGAGTGTTAAATAGCCTTGGCCTATTTTTCTACTTTTTTGATCTATGGGAGGAACCAGTTGTGCTGGTTCCTATTAGCAGCGAATTATATGTAAAGCAATAAAAGAAGACACACAATTTAACGAGGTTCAGCCAACTCAGGCCTACGTCCTCCTACCCTATGCTCTTTTATTAATCTACTTCGAAAAACAAAGAACACAGACACTCAACTGTTTCCCTACTTCGGGAACCAGTTCACCCCACACTCTACTCCGAGTGTGCATTCGACTTACACTCGTAAGCCCTTTTGTATTTGAACTCACAACCACTCTCCCAGCCTTTCAACCCCTCTGTTGAAGGCTCTTTACAGAATCAAACTCTCCTTTGATCTTGCTTCTAAAAGCTAATATGAGAGAAAAATATAAGCTCTAATGGTGCTCTTGCATATGACTTAATGAAAGGTTTTTGTGCTTAAGTGTGTATAATGCTCTCTAGAAATGAACTCAGTTTTTTTCACGTGAGAGTCTTGCGGAATTAGGTTGATTAGATGAGTTTATATATGTGATTACAAAAACCCTAGCTTTCCTAAAATCACGTAATCTTTTGTACCATCATCTTACGTGAAGTTAGGAAAGTACTTATCTTATTTGACTTAATCATATAGATAGAATCAAATAAGGTAAATACTCCTAGTTTTTAGGTAACCAATATATTCTCATCTAATCTACCAGCTGCTTAATATATTTTCCAAGATAATTCTTAGAAAATATTTTTACAAAATCTTTTCAAAAATACGCAGCTTGATATTCCATTCAGTAAACCTGGTTCCTTGAACCTGGTTCCCTAAATTAAGTATGTTATGAATTTTGTTCCAACTTTGTACCAGAATTCATAACATGACTTATCACACTTAAAATACTTATATCACCTACTCATATAAGTCATACTACGGAGCATATTACATGAAAAACTAGATTAACAGTAAAGTACAAATATTCTTCTTTTCATGTAATCTACAAGACTTCAATCTTCCTTGGATGCTTCATCTTGAGCAAAGTATCTTTCTTCGAATGTCTTCGAAAGGCTTCTAAGCTCCAAGTCTTGGAATCAGCTTGACTACTGCACATATAACATGGTTAACATGCAATAGATAATGTGTGACTGCTTTACAGCATAGCAGTCAAGGAAACAGTTCCAACTGGTTCCCCACCAGTACATTGATCAATTCATACCTAACCATTTCCTGTAAATAGACGAGTTAGTTCAATTGATAAGACAAGCAAATAATAACTTGTCTAGAGAAATAGTATTCTATTATAGCTAGTTCCCTAACCAACTGTTCGCAATGCTTGTGACCTGTTTCCTGTAACTGTTTGTCATCATTTAAAACATCAAAACCTAAGGGACTCAACAAAACTATACTAAAAACAGAAAAGCGAAGCAAGAATAAAAATGATAGAATGCAATGAAAGAAAAACGGGGATAGATTAGTTCCACCCTAGGAAGGACAATCGAATTTGCAAATGCGCTAAGTTAGGGGAGATCGATCAACTATAAATCATGACACTCACGAGAACGAGAGGAAGTTTGTGACCCTATAAATCACATGAACAGCCTATAATCGTCCTATGTCTCCAAAGGAGTGGCAGGACAAGATTCGCATTGAATGTCAATTAATCAATCATCAACAATCTCAAACCCTAACCTAGGTTTTCACCAATCAAACCCCTAAGAAAACTACTCACTCATAGTAATGAAAACTAGGGCATAAACAGTGAAGTAGAACATGATTACAAGCATAAACATTTGAACGTAAATGAACAAGAGAACGAAAAGGGGAAATAAAGAACTATAACAAAACCAATAACTATTCTATCAAAGCCGTAAATGGAATAAGGATAATAGCAAGAGCAATGAAATCAACAAAAACAATAAATGAAAGCATTAAACGAAATAGAACATTAATGAAACGATACCTTGCATAAATGAAATTGTGTGAATGAAAGAGAATCTGAATCCGAAAAACAAAGCTTGAAAAGAAGAACAACGAAAGTTGTAAATCTAAACTAATGCATGAATGAAAAAGAATTAAAGTGATGTTCTAGGTTGAGGCACAAGAGCTCTCAAAGTAGGCATGAGGGTTTTGTTACAGAACAAGGGGGTATTTATACCCTAGGGATATAAGGGGGTAAAACCCTAGAAAAACCTTCGAGGGCCGACTTAAGAAAGAACCAAAAACTTTGGAAACAAGATCCATTCGGCCGAATGGTTCTCCATTCGCCCATATCACAAGTTTCCACTTTTCTCAACCTGTCCACCATTCGAACGAAGAAGGGCTTCCATTCGGTCGAATGGTCCTAGATTCGGCCAAATGGGAGTTCATTTGGCTATTCCCGAGAGCTTGAGTTATATGCTTAAGTTCCTATCTTCCATTCGACCAAATGGAAGTCAGATTCGGTCGAATTTGAACCTTAACCTTGCTAAACAGCTTCATTGAAGTGTCTAATGGCTTCTAGAGTTAGAGGGATCTTTGAGAGTGACTTGGAACGCGTGTCCAAGCTATGATACGCACATCTAAAATCTTGATAAGAGTGTCAAAGCCTCGAACACGTCACATTTTACCTCGAAATCATTGAAATTACCTAAAATAACCTAAAAACAGCTCAAGGACAAGATCAAGGTAAATTCGAATGTAATGTGCATAAAATCAATCTAAAACCACTAGACTCGACACTAAAATAGGGAAGTAAACGTGCTCTAAAATGAGCACATCAAATATGTCATTTCATAAACACTTTAAAATACATCGATTTGAATCAAACTTGGTCGAATGGGAGAGGTTCTCGGTATAACATGACATAAACACTTCGAATCGGACGATATGAGACAATGTAGGTCAAATCGGATTAGTTTTGGGTAGATTAAGACGTATTTACCCTTTAACATGTCATAAACACTTGAAATACATCGATTTGAGTCAAACTCAGTCAAACAAAAGAGGTTTTGCTTATAAAATGACCTAAACACTTCGAATCGGACGATATGAACAATATAAGTCAAATAGGATCAATTTTGGGTAGAAAATGACATATTTACCCTTAAACATGTCATAAACTCTTGAAATACATTGATTTGAGTAAAATTTGGTCAAACGGTAGAGGTTATGTGTATTAAATGACTTAAACACTTTGAATCGGATGATATGAGTAAAAATATAGGTCAAATAGGATCAATTTTGGGTAGAAAATGACGTATTTACCCTTAAACATGTCATAAACACTTGAAATACATCGATTTGAGTTAAACTCGGTCAAATAGGAGAGGTTCTCAGTATAAAATGACTTAAACAATTTGAATTGGATGATACAAGTCATTATAGGTCAAATTAGATTAGTTTTGGGTAAAAAATGATGTCTTTACCTTGAACATGTCATTAACTCTTGAAATACATCGATTTGAGTCAAACTCAGCCAAACAAAAGAGGTTCTATTTATAAATTGACCTAAACACTTCAAATCGGACGATATGAGCCAATGTAGGTCAAATGGGATTAGTTTTGGATAGAAAATAACGTATTTACCCTTAAACGTGTCATAAACACTTGAAATACATCGATTTGAGTCAAGATCGGTCGAACGGGAGAGGTTCTCCGTATAAAATGACTTAAACACTTCAAGTTGGCCGTTATGAGTCAATGTAGGTCAAATGGAATTAGTTTTTGGTAGAAAATGACGTATTTACCCATGAACATGTCATAAACACTTGAAATATATCAATTTCAGTCAAACTCGGTCAAACGAAAGAGGTTCTATTTATAAATTGACATAAACACTTCGAATTGGATGATTTGAGTCAATATAAGTCAAATAGGTTCAATATTGGGTAGAAAATGAGGTATTTACCATGGAATATGTCATAAACTTTTGAAATACATCAATTTAAGTCAAACTCGGTCAAACATTAGAGGTTCTTGGTATAAAGTGATAAACACTTAGAATCGGACGATATGAGTCAATATAAGTCAAATAGGATCAATTTTGGGTAGAAAATGACGTATTTACCCTTAAACATGTCATAAACTTTAGAAATACATTCATTTGTGTCAAACTCATTTCAATGGTAGAGGTTGTGGGTATAAAATGACTTAAACACTTCCAATCGGACGATATGAGTCAATATAGGTCAAATGGGATTAGTTTTGGGTACGAAATGATGTATTTACCCTTCAACATGTCATAAACATTTAAAATACATCGATTTGAGCTACACTTGGTTGAATGGGAGAGGTTCTTGGTATAAAATGACTTAAACACTTTGAATCGAACGATATGAGACAATGTAGGTCAAATGGGATTGGTTTTGGGTAGAAAAAGACGTAATTACCCTTGAACATTTCATAAACACTTGAAATTCACCGATTTGAGTCAAACTCGGTCGAATGGGAGAGATTCTTGGTAAAAATGATATAAACACTTCGAAACGAACGATATGAGACAATGTAGGTCAAATGGGATTAGTTTTGCGTAGAAAAAGATGCATTTACCCTTGAATATGTCATAAAAACTTGAAATACATCGATATGAGTCAAACTCGGTCAAATATTAGAGGTACGGGGTATAAAATGACATAAACACTTCTAATAGGATGATATGAGCCAATAAAGGTCAAATAGGATCAATTTTGGGTAGAAAATGACGTACTTACCCTTGATCATGTCAAAAACACTTGGAATATATCGATTTGAGTCAAACTTGGTCAAACAGAAGAAGTTCTATTTTTAAATTGACCTATACACTTTGAATTGGACGATATGAGTCAATATAGGTCAAATAGGATCAATTTTGGGTATAAAATGACGTACTTACCCTTAAACATGTCATAAACACTTGAAATACATCGATTTGATTCAAACTCGGTCAAACGAAAGAGGTGTCATTTATAAAATGACCTAAACACTTGGAATCGAACAATATGAATCAATATAGGTCAAATAGTATCAATTTTGGGTAGAAAATGACGTATTTAACCTTGAACATTCATAAACACTTTAAACAAATTCATTTGAGTCAAACTCGGTCGAATGGGAGAGGTTCTCAATATAAATTGACTTAAAAATTTTGAATTAGACAATATGAGTCAATGTAGGTCAATTGGTATTGGTTTTGGGTTGAAAATGACGTATTTACCCTTGAACATCGATTTGATTAAAACTCGGTCAAACGAAAGAGGTGTTTTTTATGAAATGACCTAAACACTTCGAATCGAACGATATGAATTAATATAGGTCAAATAGTATCAACTTTGGGTAGAAAATGTTATATTTACCGTTGAACATGTCATAAACTCTTAAAATACATCGATTTGAGTCAAACTCGGTCAAACGGTAGAGGTTCTGCGTATTAAATGACTTAAACACTTTGAATCGGACGATATAAGTAAAAATATAGGTCAAATAGGATCAATTTTGGGTAGAAAATGACATACTTACCCTTGAACATGTCATAAACACTTGAAATACATCGATATGAGTCAAACTCGGTCAAACAAAAGAGCTCCTATTTTTAAATTGACCTATACACTTCGAATTGGACGATATGAGTCAATATAGGTCAAATAGGATCAATTTTGGGTGGAAAATGACGTATTTACCCTTAAACATGTCATAAACTTTTGAAATATATTGATTTGTGTCAAACTTGATCAAACGGTAGAGGTTTTGGGTATAAAATGACTTAAACACTTCGAATCGGACAATATTAGTCAACATAGGTCAAATGAGATTGGTTTTTGGTTTAAAAAACATATTTATCATTTAACATGTCATAAACACTTGAAATTCATCGATTTAAGTCAAACTCGGTTATATGGGAGAGGTTCTATTTATAAATTGACCTAAACACTTCGAATAGGACGATATGAGTCAATGTAGGTCAAATAGAATTAGTTTTGGGTAGAAAATGACGTATTTACACTTAAACATGTCAAAACTCTTGACATACATCGATTTATGTCAAACTCGGCCAAACGGTAGAGGTTCAATGTATAAAATGACTTAAACGCACGAATCAGACGATATGAGTTAATATAGGTAAATTTTGATTAGTTTTGGGTAGAATATGACGTATTTACCCTTGAACATGTCGTAAACACTTGAAATACATCGATTTGATTCAAACTCGGTCAAATGAAAGAGGTTTTGTTTATAAAATGACCTAAACACTTCGAATCGAACGATATGAATCAATATAGGTCAAATAGGACCAATTTTCGTAGAAAGTGATGTATTTACCCTTGAACATGTCATAAACTCTTAAAATACATCGATTTGAGTCAAACTCGGTCAAACGATAGAGGTTCTGCGTATTAAATGACTTAAACACTTTGAATCGGACGATATAAGTAAAAATATAGGTCAAATAGGATCAATTTTGGGTAGAATATGACGTACGTACCCTTGAACATGTCATTAACACTTGAAATACATCGATATGAGTCAAACTCGGTCAAATGGAAGAGGTTCTATTTTTAAATTGACGTATACACTTTGAATTGGACGATATGAGTTAATATAGGTCAAATAGGATCAATTTTGGGTGGAAAATGACGTATTTACCCTTAAACATGTCATTAACTTTTGAAATATATTGATTTGTGTCAAACTTAGTCAAATGGTAGAGGTTCTAGGTATAAAATGACTTAAACACTTCGAATCAGACGATATGAGTCAATATAGCTCAAACGGGATTAGTTTTGGGTAGAAAATGACGTATTTACCCTTGAACATGTCATACACACTTGAAATACATCGATTTGAGCCAAAATCGGTCGAATGGGAGTGGTTTTTGGTATAAAATGACTTAAACACTTTGAATCGAACGATATGAGACAATGTAGGTTAAATGGGATTGGTTTGGGGTAGAAAAAGACATATTTACCATTAAAATATCATAAACACTTGAAATCCATCTATTTGATTCAAACTCGGTCAAACGGAAGAGGTTAGATGTATAAAATGACCTAAACACTTCGAATATGACGATATGAGTCATTGTAGGTCAAATAGGATAAATTTTGTGTAGAAAATGACGTATTTACCCTTTAACATGTCAAAAACTCTCGAAATATATCGATTTGTGTCAAATTCAGTCAAACGGTAGAGGTTCTGTGTATAAAGTTACTTAAACACTTCGAATAGGACGATATGAGTCAATATAGGTCAAATGGGATTACTTTTGGGTTGAAAATGACGTATTTACCCTTGAACATGTCATAAACACTTTGAAGGTTTTAGAGCACTCAAGAGGGGGGGGGGGGGGGGGGGGGGGTGAATTGAGTGTTAAATAGTCTTGGCCTATTTTTCTTACTTTTTTGATCTGTGGAAGGAACGAGTTGTGCTGGTTCCTTTTAGCAGCAGAATGTATGTAGAGCAATAAAGGAAGACACACAATTTAACGAGGTTCAGCCAACTCAGGCCTACGTCCTCCTACTCTATGCTCTTTTATTAATCTACTTCGAAAAACAAAGAACACAGACACTCAACTGTTTCCCTACTTTGGGAACCAATTCACCCCACACTCTACTCCGAGTGTGCACTCAACTTACACTCGTAAGCCCTTTTGTGTTTGAACTCACAAACACTCTCCCAGCCTATCAACCCCTCTGTTGAAGGCTCTTTACAGAATCAAACTCTCCTTTGATCTTGCTTCTAAAAGCTAATATGAGAGAAAAAATATAAGTTCTAATGGTGCTCTTGTATATGACTTAATGAAAGGTTTTTGTGCTTAAGTGTGTATAATGCTCTCTAGAAATGAACTCAGTTTTTTTCACGTGAGAGTCTTGCGGAATTAGGTTGATTAGATGAGTTTATATATGTGATTACAAAAACCCTAGCTTTCCTAAAATCACATAATCTTTTGTTTCGTCATCTTACGTGAAGTTAGGAAAGTATTTATCTTATTTGACTTAATCATATAGATAGAATCAAATAAGGTAAATACTCCTAGTTTTTAGGTAACCAATATATTCTCATCTAATCTACCAGCTGCTTAATATATTTTCCAAGATAATTCTTAGAAAATATTTTTACAAAATCTTTTCAAAAATACGCAGCTTGATATTCCATTCAGTAAACCTGGTTCCCCGAACCTGGTTCCCTAAATTAAGTATGTTATGAATTCTGTTCCAGCTTTGTACCAGATTTCATAACATGACTTATCACACTTAAAACACTTATATCACCTACTCATATAAGTCATACTACGGAGCACATTACATGAAAAACTAGATTAACGGTAAAGTACAAATATTCTTCTTTTCATGTAATCTACAAGACTTGAATCTTCCATGGATGTTTCATCTTGAGCAAAGTATCTTTCTTCGAATGTCTTCGAAAGGCTTCTATGCTCCAAGTCTTGGAATCAGCTTAACTACTGCACATATAACATGGTTAACATGAAATAGATAATATGTGACTGCTTTACAGCATAGGAGTCAAGGAGACAGGTCCAACTACTTGTGACCTGTTTCCTGTAACTATTTGTCATCATTCAAAACATCAAAACTTAAGGAACTCAACAAATTCCCCTTTTTTGATGATGACAAACTAATTGAAGTTCCTGCAATCCAAGCACATTAATAATATAAAAACTCCAATAAAGTACTCAACTAGGATTGAGTACATCAACAATCTTTAAGACTAAAAATGGACACACTCTGAAAAATTCTCCCAAGTTAACTTGACTCGACTCTTATTTAACTTAATCTAAAAATCCTAAAAGGCTAAGAAGATCCTAGGCTTCAGCTTCAACCTTTTTTTCCCCCTTTTGACATCATTAAAAAGTATACACAAGTAAAAATAAGATGCACAAATTATTAAATGTACTCATCCATGCAGTGGCATCAACCACCATTCAAGTTAAATGCTGCAAAAATAGATTAGTCAAACTAAGCATGACATAGCAGAAATAAAATTGTTCAAAACAAATACCAAACAAAGGTCAACAAGTTAGAGACCCCAACTCCATATCAAAAGAACAGTTCATGGAGTGGGAGGAAGCAAACCAACATAATCAGTCACAAGAGATAGGGTAGGCAGACAAAAACAGAAAACAGAATCAATCTTCATCATTCTCATCCTCCTCTTCTCCTTCAGCATCCTGGTCTCCATCATCAGCTGGTTACTCATCTTCGTCTCCTTCCTCAGCATCATGCATCTCTTCTTCAGGGGGAGACTTTGGAGCAGCAGCACTCGTACCAGGTGCTTCTTGATCATGAGATCCAACAAGCTTCTTTTCCAGATTATTAAACCTAGAACCAATAGAAGAGGATAATTCTTTGACCAGACCAATGATGTTTTTAAGCAAAGTCTCCTGATCCTCCAACCTTTTCAAAACTAGAGCCTTACCTACTGGCTCCTCTACTTTCTTATTCTTCTTTATTGGAGATCTCACTTCCTCCACTGGTTCCTTTGTCTTAAACAGCAGCTGATCCCCACTTATATCTAAACCCTTCTGCTTTAAGATGGCCCTGGTAAACACTGTAACTGGGACAGTGGAACCACTCAGGGGTACATTATTAGATTTGAGCAGGTGGGTTATAAAGGATCCATAAGGCAAGGAGTGATGAGATGACCCATGACAGTTCATCATATGGGCCAACATTAATGCAGGAAGATTGATTTTCACCTTTTTCATTATCAGATACATCAATACCATTTCCATTATTCTCACAGTACCTCTACCCTGAGCCCTCGGTATTAAAACCTTGTTACACAAAGAATGTAGAACTAGCATAACTGGTTCCTTCAAATTAATAGACTTGAGGACCCCTGGCTTTTTGGGCATCTTCCCTCCAAACATAAAAGCATATATCTCCTCTGGTGTGACCCCAACAAGCATAGGCCACCAGTCAGCCGAGTACTTATCAAATCCATCTCTTGGAATGCTTAACAGACATGACAGAGAAGCAACCCGATAAACTTACATCAACCCCATTCACACATGAACTTATAGACATATCAGGCATTTGCTTGATATTAACATAAAATTCCCTAACTCTAGACATATTTGCAGCACAAACATCAAACAATATTAACCAACCTTGATAATCAAGCAACTCCTTGAACTTAGATAATGCAGCAATATCAAAATACCCTTTTTCAACACCACACCCAGATAACACTAATCTAGAATTTAAATCAATAGAACCAGTAGGAATAGATTCTACAAATTTACCTTTTGAAGTACGAGAGGTTTTAGTAGGCAACCTCTTTCTCTTGGTTCTTTGCACAGAATCAGCAGACAGTTCCTCTTGGGTGTCATCAATTTTCCTTTTTACAGAAGAACGTGTGAAACGACCACTTCTCCTAACCTTTTCATCAGGTGATCCTTCCTTGAACCCAGTAACCTCAACCTCTTCCACTTCGTCACTATGCTCTTCAGCACTACTAACCTCCACCTCTTGACTCACAGTTTGCTGAGCTTCTGTCTCTTGTTCCCCCTGAGATGGTACAGGTTCCTTGATGACAGAGTCATCAGTTTCTGGAGGATGGAGGATGGAAGATAGGCTTAGGTTGTTTTGATGAGGGTTTGGTCGATTGTGGTGGTGAGGAGGATTTTTGAGGGGAATCAGGGGTTGTGGTAGGAATTTCTGAAGGTGATGAAGCTACATTGGGTGATGAAGGTTCAATTTGGGTTTGTTTTTGTTGAGAGGTTGGTGGAACAATGATGAGGGTTCCTTTTGATTGAGTGGAGTCACTAGCAGACCCCTTTCCTCTTCCTCTCCTAGATGAGGCTACAGTCTTTCTTCCCATTGTCACAAAGAGAAATTGAGAATGAAGATGATGAATAGTATTCTAATGTTGAGTAGTACGCAAAAGAGAGAAGGAGAATGATGAATGAGAAGTAATGAAGCTGCACAAAGGGTTGGAATATATATATATATATATATTTGAAGCACAACAAAAATATGGAAGTTCAAAAAAAATGACGGTTAAACAATTTGATAAGTATGACAAGTTTTAAATTTTTGAAAAGATAGCTATCATTGCTTGCCATAAATATCTTAACCAACCTATAAATTAGGCAAGTGATTGATTTGCCATTATCTTTATGGTAAATGACTGAAATAAGATTATTTCCTTACAAAAGGAAAATATCTTATAATAATCTTCCAAAGATATGAAAATATTATTCGGAAGACATATCAGTGCTGATCTGCTGTTTCCCTTTCCTGATACTTGATTAAAACCACCTCATCCTGTTTCTGGCAACTTAGTTTATTTTCACCTGTTTCTTGCAACAATGATTTTTAATCCTTTTGGGATCTTAAAACATTTACATAAAACTTGAAGGATTTCGACATAGGTCTGTACACATACTATACAAGAGAATACCATTCTAACCAATCATTGAGGGAAATAGATGAAGCCAAAGACTAAAATCTAACTAGACCTAGTAAGATTCTTAAATTACAAAAAGTTTCTCTACATAAGGGTTTTGTGAAGATATCAACTATTTGATCTTCACTTTTGCAAAACAACACTTCCACTAAACCTTTTTCTACATTATCTCTCAGAAAATGATGTCTAATCTCTATATGTTTGGTTTTGGAATGTTGAACTGGATTCTTAGAAATATTAATTGCACTAGTGTTGTCACAAAATATAGGAACACTATTATAAACAACACCAAAATCCTTTAGCTGGTTCCTTACCCACAGTAGTTGGGAACAGGATGGAGCTGCTGCAATATATTCTGCCTCTGCTGTAGATAAAGCCACTGAGTTTTGCTTTTTAGAACCCCATGATATTAGACAGGAGACAAGAAAGTGTGCCATACCTGATGTGCTCTTTCTATCAACAAGAAAGCCAGCATAGTCTGCATCAGTGTACCCAATAAGATCAATTGCACTCCCTTTGGGGTACCACAAGCATAAGTTTGTTGTTCCCACAAGATACCTAAGTATCCTTCTAACAGCCTTCAAGTGAGATTCCTTTGGATTACTTTGAAACCTAGCACACAATCCAACAGAGAACACAATATCAAGTCTACTAGATGTTAGATAGAGAAGGGAACCCATCATTCCTCTATAAAGTGTGGCTTCAACATCTTTTCCTTTTAGATCATTATCTAATTTTATGGATGTGGGAATAGGTGTATCATAAGCCTTGCTGTTTTCCATGCCAAATTTCTTCAGCAATTCTTTCAATTATTTTTGCTGATGTATCATGGTTCCATTCTCCATTTGCTTAATTTGCAATCCTAGAAAGAATCCTAGTTCTCCCATCATGCTAATTTCAAACTCACTCTGCATAAGATTATCAAACTCATCACATAGTACTTGATTAGTAGCACCAAATAAGATATCATCAACATAAATTTGTACTATAATCAAGTTGTTCCCCCTGGCTTTGATAAACAGTGTCTTGTCTACTGTTCCCCTCTTGTATTCATTCTCTATCAAGAACTTAGACAATCTTTCATACCAAGCTCTTGGAGCTTGCTTCAATCCATATAGAGCTTTGTCTAACTTGTAAACATGTTGGGGAAACAGCTTGTCTTCAAAACCAGGTGGCTGCTCTACATATACCTCTTCCTTCAAATATCCATTTAGGAAGGCAGTCTTTACATCCATCTGAAACAATTTCATATTCATGTGAGCAGCATAAGCAATTAAAATCCTAATTGCCTCTAACCTAGCTACTGGTGCAAAAGTCTCATCATAGTCAATCCCTTCTTGTTGATTGTAACCTTGCACCACTAGCCTAGCTTTGTTTCTGACTATTATGCCTAGGTCATCTAATTTGTTTCTGAAGACCCATTTTGTACCAATAACTGACCTATCCTTTGGTCTAGGTACAAGATGCCAACCTGGTTCCTATGGAACTGATTTAATTCATCCTGCATTGTTAGAACTCAATCAGGATCAGTCAGTGCCATTTTATAGTCAGTTGGCTCTATATTAGACAGGAAAGAATAAAAAACACAAAAGTTTTGAAAAACATTTCTTCTCGTTTGAACTCCTTTATTAATATCACTAATGATCTGATCTGGAGGATGAGAAGATTTATATTTGAAGCTTTTAAAAGATAAATCATTTTGTGCTTCTTCATTTGATTGGGAACCAGCATGATCATGAATCTCATCTATTTCTTCAGAACCAGTAAGATTCATATTCACGCTGTTTCCATTAACATTACTTACCTCAGGTTCAGGGGAGGCATCTTCATTCATTCCCTCTGAACCCCTTACCTATCAGCCACTTGGGGAACCATTAGGTCTTGGTTCCTCTTCTGAATTCTCGTTGTCCTTATTTTCTTCTCTAGGCTCCTCATTATCATCATTTTGTGGAGTATCAAGTGAGCCTAGATCTGCTTGCACTTCATTTAGGGGACCAGAATTATGGTTCCCAGTAAACTCCATTAATCCAATCATTTCATCAGGTTGTACCTGCGCAATCTCAGAAGACATGTTAAATTCATCAAAGATGACATGCACACTCTCCTCAACACACAAAGTCCTTTTATTAAGGACTCTATATGCTTTGCTTTGAGGAGAATATCCAAGAAAGATTCCCTAATCACTCCTAGGATCAAATTTATTAAGCTAGTTCTTCCTATTGTTATGAATATAACATTTGCATCCAAATACATGAAAGTATGCAATATTAGGCTTTCGACCTCTAAGGAGTTCATAGGGAGTCTTATTTAACTTTGGTATAATGAGACCTCTATTTAAAATATAGCAAGCAGTGTCCACAGCTTCACCCCAGACACTCTTAGGGAGACCACTCTCAATGAGCATTGTTCTGGCCATCTCCTCAAGAGTTTTATTCTTTCTTTCAACAACACCATTTTTCTGTGGTGTTCTTGGGGCTGAGAAGTTGTGACTAACTCCCTGTTCCCTACAATAACCAACAAAGTAAGCATTATCAAATTCAGTACCATGGTCTGATCTTACCGAGACCAGCTTGTGAGAGAGCTGGTTCTTTACTTGCTTCACCAATGCTACACATTCATCGAACGTTTCATCTTTTGAATGTAGCATTATTACCCAAGTGTACCTGGAATAATCATCAACCATAACACAGACATATCTATGACCTCTTCAACTTTGTATTCTCATGGGACCACACAAATCAATGTGTACAAGTTCGAAGGGTTTGCTGGTACTCAAAACAGTTTTAGGCTTAAAAGAGATTTTGACCTGTTTCCCTTTAACACATTCTGAACAAACTTTATCTGCCTCATAAGTGATGTTAGGAAGTCCTACCACCAAATCACTTGACCTTAATTTGTTCAAAAGTGTCAAGCTGGCATGTCCAAATCTCTTATGCCAAATCCATTGGTTATTATCAAAAATAGCTTTCAAACAAACAGACTTGTCTTGAGGAATTTTATCCAGAAAGGTGTTGTAAACATCATGCTTCCTGGTTCCCTCACATATAAGTTCGCCTGTTTGAGAATTAACTATATGACAAAGATTAGCTTGAAACTCAACTCTAACCTTTATCACATAATTGAGAAATACTCAAGAGATTATGTTGTAAGCCCTCAACATAATATACATCATCAATTGCATTTGAAAGTGTCTTACCTACCTTACCTAAACCAGTGATGGTTCCCTTGCTGTTATCTCCAAAGGTGACACTTCCACCGTCAAAGGCTACTAGTGAAAGGAATTGACTTTTGTCCCCGAACATGTGTCTTGAGCAACCACTGTCCAAATACCAATAGGTATCTCCTTTCACTTTAGCCTGCACGAACAAATCAAACATTAGTTTTAGGAACCCAAACATGTTTAGGTCCCTTTTCAACGACATTAGGCTCTTGTTGGTCTTTTCTTCTCCAGACCCACTTCACATGTTTACTCTTCTTATTCTCACTGTTCTTCTTAGCAGGACACTCATGTATCTTATGCCCATTCATTCCACAATGATAACAAACATTCATCTCTTTAGTCATTACATACTTACCTCTTTTGAATTCTTTAACCCACGTGGTTTCCCTGGGGGACCAGTTAGTCCTGGTTCTCTGTCTAGTATATCCAAGACCAACCCTTCCTTTGTAACTTTTAAATGAAATTAAAGAATTCAAAGTAACCTGTGCAGTCAATAATTTTTCAACATGTCTATGACTATCATGAAGTTCTTTCTCTCTGGTTTCAAGATTCTTAATCAACAATTCATTTTTATCTTTTAGAAAATCAAAATCACTTTTTAAGGATTCAAGTTGTAAATTAAGTTTCGAAACCATAGGATCAATAGTCATGTCAACAATTACTGATTGCTTATCTTTTTTTAGTTTATGAATCTCAGCATGCAAATTACAAATAGTACTTTCATACTCATCTATTACATCACTAATCTTAACACTGGTACCTGTAGGAGAAACGGTGAACTGAGCAGCCTTAAGTGAAACAAATTCTTTGTGTATTTCTTCCAAGTTGTGAGCCAATATTTCAAAGGCTTTCAACAAGGAAGTTCTACTAGAGGAATTTGCTTTACCTATAGCTACTAAAAAATTAAGAGATTCACTAGCAGTTGATAAGTCTCTGGGGAGCCAGGAGGTCAGATCTTCCTCATCATCACTAGGACAGTCAGATTTAGAAGACCTTTCCTTCTCCAGTTCCACCTTACACTTGTCCAATTCAACCTCTAGTTCAGCTACTTGATTTTTCAATTCAAAGCAAACTTCTTCTAGGTGATCACAACTAGCAACAGCAATTTCACATTCAACACGTTTTTCTTTAAGTTCTCTTTTGCCACTTATATAAGTTTCACCGAGTTTATAGCATTCATCTAATAAAGAGTCAATACATTCAAGCATATTATCTCTATCATATTCATGCATATCTTTCCTAACTTATTCTAAGTTTACCTTGTGTTCATGTAGCACATCCTTCTTTGCCATTAAGCGTTTTTTGAATGTACTGGTTCCCCCTTTGGTCCTGAGTCAGTGATGTTTCCCTGAATGTTTGTGAAGGCAGTCAAACAAACATCAGAGTTAGGTGATTCCTCATCTTCATCATACCCTGAATCAGAATCACCCCATATGGATGCTATCATTGCATTTTTGAAGGCCCGTTTATCTCCAGATTTGGATTGTTTGTCCTTCCACTTAGGACAATCTCGAATAAGATGTCCCTTTTCTCCACACTTGAAGCAACCTACAGAAGAAGAGTTAGATTTCTTAAAGTTCTTACCTTTGAAATTCTTCCTTTGATCACGAAGAGTTCTTTAAAATCTTTTAGCAATCATGCCAATCTCATATTCTTCTTCTTCTACTATTCCCTTAAGAGTTGTTCCTCTGGCTGGTTCCTTCTTATACTTAGAATCAATTAGCATTTCATGAGTCATGAGGGAACCAATCAGTTGTTCTAGAGATAGAGTTGATAAATCCTTTGCCTCATATATTGCTGTTACCTTAGATGTCCATGCATCTGTCAAACTGCGTAAAACATTTCTCACAAGATCCTCATGAGAAAAGTTCTTACCAAGAGATCTAAGATGATGTGATTCTTGATCCGAAAACCAAGTTATCACAAGGATATGTTCTAAGCTTCGTCCTATATAGATAAATCACTAAGAACTAGGCAAGAACTGAGTTTAATTAATTAAGAGTCCACTTAATTAATCAAACCAATGAATGTTTTAACTAAAACACCCAAAACAGCAACTAACTCGCAAGTTAGAAAAAGAAATATTTAGGTATCCAACCAAAATATCACTCGTAAAATAAATGTGTTTTTATTGATCAAATTCGTGAATGAATAATTGTTTTCAAACCATGAATTACATTGAGTATTTATAGCAATCCTTCCCTAAAGATATTAGAACTCTAACTAGAATAAAACTCCTTCTTTTCCTAAAGATATTATAACTCTAACTAGAATAAAACTCCTTCTTTTCCTAAACATATTAGAGTTCTAGCTTGAGTAAAACTCCTACTTTTCCTAAACATATTAGAGTTCTAGCTTGAGTAAAACTCTTTCACTTTGCCTTGATCTCCAAGCAGCCGCCACTTATAATTCAATCTTGAGTAGGAATCCCTCTTGAAATAGGAAACTTAACCTTGGGTAGGAATCCATCTTGAAATAGGAAACTTTAACCTTGGGTAGGAATCCATCTTGAAATAGGAAACTTAACCTTGGGCGCCAAGTAACGTTACACGGTTTTCTAACTAACTTAATTAACTAACTCACACATACAAAAATAATCAAGAACATAAAGAAAATAAAGAAACCTAAGGTCTAAACCAAGAAAAACCCTTTCAAGTGAAAGGTAAAAACTTATAGACAAAAATCTAAGAAAGCTTTTAAAGAACCTTAAAGAACTATCAAGAAGCTTCAAGAACTCCTAAGAATGCCACCATACAAAGCGTGGCTTTGTCTTGATGCCCCCGATAGTAAGTTTGACCTATTGAAGAAGCTTCCAAGTATAGATTCATGCTTTCTTGACTTTCTTGGAATAATTCTTCAACATGCTCGTCATTCACATTGATGCACGCATCATAAGATCATTAAATATTGTCATAAATCTACGAAAACAGTCATTAATCTTTTCATTTTTATTCATAGCAAACAATTCATACTTAGACATAAGTAAATTAATTTTGGGATCCTGTTTCCCTCTTCATCTGTCTTGAAAATGATGTTGGGACCATTTTTGACAACTAGCCAACATTCATAATCAATTCCCATGATCACATTCTTGATCCTGTTTTTCCACCAAGCATAGTTGTTACCGTTGAACTTTGGTGTCTTATTGTCGTAGCCCATAGCGTTCAATTCATGAGTACTCATACTTGATTTCTCTAGATGTTATTCTTATGAGAAGCCTAGGCTTTGATACCAATTGAAGGTTTTAGAGCACTCAAGAGGGGGGGGGGGGGGGGGTGAATTGAGTGTTAAATAGTCTTGGCCTATTTGTGCTGGTTCCTATTAGCAGCGGAATGTATGTAGAGCAATAAAGGAAGACACACAATTTAACAAGGTTCAGCCAACTCAGGCCTACGTCCTCCTACTCTATGCTCTTTTATTAATCTACTTCAAAAAACAAAGAACACAAACACTCAACTGTTTCCCTACTCTGGGAACCAGTTCACCCCACACTCTACTCTGAGTGTGCACTCGACTTACACTCGTAAGCCCTTTTGTGTTTGAACTCACAAACACTCTCCCAGCCTATCAACCCCTCTGTTGAAGGCTCTTTACAAAATAAAACTCTCCTTTGATCTTGCTTCTAAAAGCTAATATGAGAGAAAAAATATAAGTTATAATGGTGCTCTTGTATATGACTTAATGAAAGGTTTTTGTGCTTAAGTGTGTATAATGCTCTCTAGAGATAAACTCAATTTTCTTCACGTGAGAGACTTGTGGAATTAGATTGATTAGATGAGTTTATATATGTGATTACAAAAACTTAGCTTTCCTAAAATCACATAATCTTTTGAGCTGTCATCTTATATGAGTTTAGGAAAGTATTGATCTTATTTGACTTAATCATATAGATAGAATCAATTAAGGTAAATACTCCTAGTTTTTAGGTAACCAATATATTCTCATCTAATCTACCAGCTGCTTAATATATTTTCCAAGATAATTCGTAGAAAATATTTTTACAAAATCTTTTCAAAAATACGCAGCTTGATATTCCATTCAGTAAACCTGGTTCCCTAAACCTGGTTCCCTAAATTAAGTATGTTATGAATTCTGTTCCAGCTTTGTACCAGAATTCATAACATGACTTATCACACTTTAAACACTTATATCACCTACTCATATAAGTCATACTACGAAGCACATTACATGAAAAACTAGATTAACAGTAAAGTACAAATATTCTTCTTTTCATTTAATCTACAAGACTTGAATCTTCCTTGGATGTTTCATCTTGAGCAAAGTATCTTTCTTCGAATTTCTTTGAAAGGTTTCTATGCTCCAAGTCTTGGAATCCGCTTAACTACTGCATATATAACATGGTTAACATGCAATAGATGATATGTGACTGCTTTACAACGTAGCAGTCAAGGAGACAGTTCCAACTACTTGTGACCTGTTTCTTGTACCTGTTTGTCATCATTCAAAACATCAAAACTTAAGGAACTCAACACACTTGAAATACATTGATTTGAGTCAAACTCGGTCAAACAGAAGAGGTTTTGTTTATAAAATGACCTAAACACTTCGAATTGGACGATATAAGTCAATATAGGTCAAATAGGATCAATTTTGGGTTGAAAAATACGTATTTACCCTTGAACATGTCATAAACACTTGAAATACATGGATTTGAGTAACACTCGGTTAAATGGAAGAGGTTATGTTTGTAAAATGACATAAACACTTCGAATTGGACGATATGAGTCAAGACAGGTCAAATAGGATCAATTTTGTGTAGAAAATGACGTATTTACCCATGAACATGTCATAAACACTTGAACTATATCGATTTGAGTCAAACTCGGTCAAACGGAAGAGGTTCTATTTTGGACTATATGAGTCAATATAGGTCAAATAAGATTAATTTTGGGTAGAAAAAGACGTATTTAACCTTGAACTTGTCAAAAACTCTTAACATACATCGATTTATGTCAAACTCGGTCAAATGGTAGAGGTTTTCTGTATAAAATGACATAAACGTTTCGAATCGGACGATATTAGTCAATCTAGGTCAAATTGGATTAGTTTTGGGTAGAAAATGACGTATTTACTCTTGAACCTATCATAAACACTATAAATACATCGATTTGAGTCCAACACGGTCGAATGGGAGAGATTCTCGGTATAAAATGACTTAAACACTTTGAATCAGACGATATGAGTCATTGTAGGTAAAATGGGATTAGTTTTGGGATGAAAATGACGTATTTACCCTTGAACATGACATACACACTTGAAATACGTCGATTTGAGTCAAACTCGGTTGAATGGGAGAGAGGTTCCGGGTATAAAATGACTTAAACACTTCAAATCGGACGATATGAGTCAATATATGTCAAATGGGATTAGTATTTGGTAGAAAATGGCGTATTTACCCT
Source organism: Dysphania ambrosioides (assembly GCA_026401315.1). Taxonomy (NCBI): domain Eukaryota; kingdom Viridiplantae; phylum Streptophyta; class Magnoliopsida; order Caryophyllales; family Amaranthaceae; genus Dysphania; species Dysphania ambrosioides. The sequence continues at coordinate 11,692,858 of CM048662.1, forward strand.
TAAACATGTCATAAACATTTGAAATAAATCGATTTGAGTCAAGCTCGGTCGAGTGGGAGAGGTTCTCTGTATAAAATGACATTAACACTTCGAATTAGACGATATGAGTCAATGTAGGTCAAATGGGATTAGTTTTGGATAGAAAATAACGTATTTACCCTTAAACATGTCATAAACACTTGAAATACATTGATTTGAGTCCAACTCGGTCAAATGGAAGAGGTTTTCGGTTAATAATGGCTTAAACACTTCGTATCGATTGAAATGAGTCAAAGTAGGTAAAATGAAATTAGATTTGAATACAAAATGACGTATTTCCCCTTAAAAATGTCATAAACATTTGAAATACAATAATTTGTGTCACACTCGGTAGAACGGAAGCGATTCTATTTATAAAATGACCTAAACATTTTGAATCGAAGAATATGAGTCAATATAGGTCAAATGGGATTAGTTTTGGGTAGAAAATGACGTATTTACACTTGAACATGTCACAAACACTTGAAATACATCAATTTGATTCAAACTCGGTCGGATGGGAGAAGATCTGGGTATAAAATGACTTAAACACTTTGAATCTGACGATATGAGTCAATATAGGTCAAATGGGATTAGTTTTCGGTTGAAAATGATGTATTTAACCTTGAACATGTCATAAACACTTGAAATACATCGATTTGAGAGAAACACGGTCGAATAGGAAAGGTTCTCGGTATGAAATGACTTAAACACTTCGAATCGGACGATATGAGTCATTATAGGTCAAATGGGATTAGTTTTTAGTAGAAAATAACGTATTTACCCTTAAACATGTCATAAACACTTGAAATACATCAATTTTAGTCAAACTCGGTCGAATGGGAGAGGTTCTAGTTATAAAATGACTTAAACACTTCGAATCGGACGATATGAGTCAATACAGGTCAAATGGGATTAGTTTTAGGAAGAAAATGACCTATTTACCCATGAACATGCTAAAAAAACTTGAAATCCATCAATTTGAGTGAAACTCAATCCAATGGGAGAGGTTCCTGGTATAAAATGACTTAAACACTTCGAATTTGACGATATGAGTCAATGTAGGTCAAATGAGATTAGTTTTGGATAGAAAATGACGTATTTTCACTTGATCATGTCATAAACACTTGAAATAAATTGATTTGTGTCAAACTCAGTCGAATGGGAGAGGTTCTCGGTATAAAATGATTTAAACACGTCATAAACACTTGAAATACATCGATTTTAGTCAAATCGGTCAAACAGAAGAGGTTATATTTATAAAATGACCTAAACAATTCGAATTGGGCGATATGAGTCAATATAGGTTAAATAGGATTAATTTTGGGTTGAAGATGATGTATTTACCCTTGAATATGTCATATACTCTTGAAATACATCGATTTGAGTCAAACTTGGTCAAACGTTAGAGGTTCTATTTATAAATTGACCTAAACACTTTGAATTGGAAGATATGAGTCAATATAGGTTAAATAAGATCAATTTTTGGTATAAAATGACGTATTTACCCTTAAATATTTCATAAACTCTTGAAATACATCGATTTGAGTCAAACTCGACCAAACGTTAGAGGTTAGGGGTATAAAATTACATAAACTGTTCGAATCAGACGATATGAGTCACTATTGGTCAAATAAGATCAATTTTGGTTAGAAAATTATGTACTTACCCTTGAACATGTATAAACACTTGAAATACATCGATTTGAGTCAAACGAAAGAGGTTCTATTTATAAATTAACATAAACACTTCGAATTGGACGATATGAGTTATTACAGGTAAAATATGATCAATTTTGTGTAGAAAATGACGTAGTTACCCTTGAACTTGTCAAAATCTCTTGAATTACATCGATTTATGTCAAACTTGGTCAAACGGTAGAGGTTTTGTGCATAAAATAACTTAAACACTTCGAATCGGTTGATTTGAGTCGATATAGGTCAAATTCAATTAGTTTTTGGTAGAAAATGACTTCAAAACTTTCAATTAGATGATATGAGTCATTGTTGGTCAAATGGGATTAGTTTTGGGTTAAAAAGGACGTATTTACCCTTGAACATGTCATAAACAATTGAAATACGTCAATTTAAGTCAAACTCGGTCAAACGGAAGAGGTTCAATTTATAAAATGACTTAGACACTTCGAATTGGACGATATGAGTCAATATAGGTCAAATAGGATCAATTTTGTGTAGAAAATGACGTATTTACTCTTGAATATGACAAAAATTCTTGAAATACATCGATTTGAGTCAAACTCGGTCAAATGGAAGAGGTTCTATATATAAATTGACCTAAAGACTTCGAATTGGACGTTATGAGTCAATATAGGTCAAATAGGATCAATTTTGGGTAGAAAAAGACGTATTTACCCTTGAACTTGAAAAAACACTTGAAATACAATGATTTGAGTCAAACTCGATCAAACAGAAGAGGTTATGTTTGTAAAATGACCTAAACATAACAAATTGGATGATATGAGTCAATACAGGTCAAATAGGATCAATTTTGTGTAGAAAATGACGTATTTACCTTTTAACATGTCAAAAACTCTTGAAATACATCGATTTTAGTCAAACTTGGTAAAAACGATAGAGGTTCTGTGTATAAAATGACTTAAACACTTTGAATCGGACGATATGAGTGAATATAGGTCAAATTGGATTGGTTTTGGGTAAAAAATGACATATTTACCATTGAACATGTTATAAAAACTTGAAATACATCAATTTGACTCAAACACGGTCGATTGGGAGTGATTCTCGGTATAAAATGACTTAAAATCTTTGAATTGGACGATATGAGTCATTGTAGTTCAAATGGGACTAGTTTTGGGTTGAAAATGACGTATTTACCCTTGAACATGTCATAAACACTTGAAATACATCGGTTTGAGTCTAACATGGTCAAATAGAAGAGGTTTTCTATATGAAATGACCTAAACACTTCGAATTGGACTATATGAGTCAATAAAGGTCAAATAGGATCAATTTTGGGTAGAAAATGATGTATTTACCCTTGAACATGTTCTAAACTTTTGAAATACATCGATTTGTGTTAAACTCAGTCAAGCGATAGAGGTTCTAAGTATTAAATGTCCTAAACACTTCGAACGGGACGATATGAGTCAATATAGGTCAAATGGGATTAGTTTTGGGTAGAAAATGACGTATTTACCCTTGAACATGTCTTAAACACATGAAATACATCGATTTTAGTCAAACTCAGTCGAATGGGAGAGGTTCTCGATATAAAATGACTTGAACACTTTGAATCGAATGATGTGAGACAATGTATGTCAAATGGGATTGGTATTGGGTAGAAGAACACATATTTACCCTTGAACATGTCATAAATACTTGAAATCCATCGATTTGAGTCAAACTCGGTCGAATGGGAGAGGTTCTCAATATAAAATGACATAAACACTTTGATACATACGATATAAGATAATGTAGGTCAAATGAGAGTAGTTTTGGCCAGAAAAAGACGTATTTACCAATGAACATGTCATAAACACTTGAAATACATCGATTTGAGTTAAACTCGGTCAAATGGAAGATGTTTTGTTTATAAAATGACCTAAACATTTCGAATCAGACAATATGAATTAATATAGGTCAAATAGGATCAATTTTGGGTAGAAAATGACGTATTTACCCTTGAACATGTCATAAAAACTTAAAATACATCAATTTTAGTCAAACTCTGACAAACAGAAGAGGTTATATTTATAAAATGACCTAAACACTTCGAATTGGGCGATATGAGTCAATATAGGTCAAATAGGATCAATTTTTGGTTGAAAATGACGTATTTACCCTTAAATATGTTATATACTCTTGAAATACATCGATTTGAGTCAAACTCGGTCAAACGTTAGAGGTTCTATTTATAAAATGACATAAACACTTCGAATTTGAAGATATGAGTCAATATAGGTCAAATAAGATCAATTTTTGGTATAAAATGACGTATTTACCCTTAAATATGTCATAAACTCTTGAAATACATCGATTTGAGTCATACTCGGCCAAACGTTAGAGGTTCTGGGTATAAAATCACTTAAACTGTTCGAATCAGACGATATGAGTCACTATAGGTCAAGTAGGATCAATTTTGGTTAGAAAATGACATACTTACCCTTGAACATGTCATAAACACTTGAAATTCATCGATTTGAGTCAAACGAAAGAGGTTCTATTTATAAATTTACCTAAATACTTTGAATTGGACGATATGAGTTAATATAGGTCAAATAGGATTAATTTTGTGTAGAAAATGACGTATTTACAATTAAACATGTCTTAAACACTTAAAATACATCGAATTTTGTCAAACTCGGCCGAATGGGAGTGGTTCTCGGTATAAAATAAGTTAAACAATTCGAAGCGGATGATATGAGTCAATGTAGGTCACATGGGATTTGTTTTGGGCAGAAAGTTGATAACCGATTTTCTAGGTCGTTAACTAAAAGACAGGTTATGCAAACAATATTTATTCCAACCTACAAACTATACGAGTATAGCGGAGTAGGGGGTCGAACCACGAAGACAAGGTATATCAAGACTTTGACTTTTAACACAACCGGACTATTTGGGGTTGGAAATTCAGTTAAAACTAATAGGTGGAAAATGGACGACGACAAATCACGAAGTAAAGCAAGTAGAGAAAAACGGGGACAAGATTGGATTCACCCTAGGAATGAAGCTTTAAAACCGAACATGATAGATTACAGAAAATCTGTTAATAACTAGTATGGATATCCGAGAATACGAGAGGAAGTTGGTGACCCTATAGATCACACGAACGACCTATAATCGCCCTATGTCTCCAAAGGAGTGGCAGGACAAGATTCGCATTGGAATCCGAAACTATTTATTAACATCGTTTCTACAATCTTAAGCAATAAAGATCATAGATTTCCTAAGGTTTCACCAATCAAAACCCTTAAAAGAATTACTCACTCATATTCATGCGTAAAAAATAAAGATATTAAAAGATGCAGCAGAAACGAACGTGGAATGAAATCGCGAGAATGAAAACAAAATCAGAATTAATAAACGATAAACTTAGAACTAAACATGCAATGAAATAAAGCAATGAATTCAGATTAAAGGAAGGAATTAAACTTACAAAAGCTTCAAATTGATATCCACGAAAAGAATTCGAACTACAAAGCGTTGAAGCAAAACTGAAAATCGAAAGCTAAAACTAAAAGAATTTGGAGGCTAAGAAATCTAAAAGTGCATAAAAGTATTAAACCCTAGCTCTCCCTCTCCTCATCAGAGGAAGGGGGTATTTATAACAAAATAAGAAAAACCTACGAAAAACCCTAAAATGCATAAGAGCCGGCCCTAAAAAGAAGTAGTTGATCCGGAGGAAAACACTGTCATTCGCCCGAATATAGGTATCATTCGGCCGAATGTGATCCCATTCGCCCGAATTGTCTTCCATTCTCCCATTCCAGAGGCTTCGGGGAATCGATCTCTGTTAAGCATTCGCCCGAATGTACAGGGTGGTTCGGCCGAATGGAAGCTCATTCGCCCGAATGAGTTCCATTCGGCCTTTCCAGTAGCAAGGCTCGAGAACTCTGAAGACTGCCTCTCATTCGATCGAATGAGTCTCAGATTCGGTCGAATCTGCAGCCATTCGGTCGAATGTCTCTCAGATTCGGTCGAATCTGAGAGCATTCTTTCCTCTTTTCACTTCCCTCTTTTCTAAACTCCGTGAAATCTTCATGAATGACTTCAAACACTTGCCCAAGCTAAGATATGTGTGTCAAAGGCTCGAATGTATCGCCTTTCACCTTGAAATCATCAAAATTGCCTGAAATAAACTTAAGACAACTCGAAAACAAGATCAAGGTAAAATCAAGCATAATATACATAAAACCAATACAAAACTACGAGACTTGACACTAAAATGAGTTAATAAATGTGCTCTAAAACGAGCACATCAACTTCCCCCAAGCTAGACCGTTGCTAGTCCCTAGCAAACGAAATAGAAAGGTGAAATGACAGCTAAAGGCAATATGAATGAAGAAATGAATGAAGAGACTAATGAAAAACATGAGAAGTGAAGCTCAAGTCAATGCAAGCCGTGCACGTGCGAAACTCCTCCCTAGCCATGGGTGTGCAAGTACAATGGGATTTAAAAAGCATAATCAACTTTTTACACTTACTTGGGATTGCCGAGCAAGCCACATCATAATTCATTCCGCCCACTACCTAATGAGGTCGCAAGTCTACGCTCCCAAGGTTATTTCCCACGAGGTGTGGGAGATTTCCATTACGCTCATGTGTTTATGGGGTATGTGTTTCACTCGAAATCATCCGACTAAAGGTGAGTCAGGAATTAAACACCTAAGCAGGGAGAAATCCCGTAAATCGTGTCTTATCTGCTCTCCAGCACTGATCTTACTAATCAGGTTAAGTCGAACAGGTTTGGAAAAGGGTTGTAATGTAGGTTTGGATCGAGGTATGGTAGAATTTGGGAATGTGGAGTTGAAATAGAGGATAGTAAGTGATCCAAGGAAGTAAAACCGAGGAAGATTACGCCTTTCGACAACCATGTCAATCCCAAAATTCCCAATAGTAGACTAATACACTATGTCAACTTTATTCTCAACTTCTTCTCTAATTTCTTTTGTTTATTTTCTTTTTTTTTTTTTGCTTTTTCTTTTTTTGTTCTTTTTTTCTTTGTTTTTTTTTTCTTTTGTGCTTTTCAAGCTTTTTTCTGAACTTTCTATGTGCATACTTCTTTGAAATGCACTAAGACTAGTGTATGTAGTCAAATCATTCAATGATCATTTCCCCAAACCGAAATCCTATATTATAATGCTACAAATATCAACTTCACTATGATCATATGACTATCCTCTAGGTAAAAAGAGGGAGTATTTGGTTCATGTGGAGTTAGATAGCGTGGCTACAAAAGAAGGTAAAGGCACAAATTTGGCTCAACCTAGAGTAAATTGATTTTCATGGTAGGCACTTTGGCTATGTAGCTTTTAACTACAAACGTGTTATCATCCCTAACCTTTAGAAAAGTAGACTATGCTGGAGGAGAACAGACACAATTCTTAAGATTCCCTGACTAACACTCATCAATATAGGACTCATAATAGAGTCCTAAAGGCTCAATCCTTACTAGGTTAGTCGAAATGCGCCTCAATAGGTAGTCATCCAAACCACATACCAAGCAAGCTCAGATCCCCCCAAGCTAAGTGAAAAACAGTTGATAAACTCATACCCAAAACAGGCATAGGGCTACGGGAATACGAGTTTGCATAAAGTCAGTGCACAACAGAGGCTTGCATGCTTGTTTGGGATATATGATGGGAAAGGGGGCATGTGATGCAAAGAAGGGTAGAAAACAAATATAAAAATAACTAAAATACATAAATTTGGATTTTCGCATAGGAGATCGTACCAGTACTGGGTGCAGCGGCATATGGAACTTCTTGTATATATCCCTGAAAACAACACCAAAAAGCAAAGCGCAAAGCATAAAATAACACCTAGAAATAAAACACAAAGCAACGAAACGCTACACACCACTAAACTGACAACCAAGACCAAAGGACACGTGAAAGAATGAGTAGTGGACTATGGATATCCCCCCCAAGCTAGGATGAAGCCGTCCTCGGCGCTAAGGGAGGTCGTTAGGTCCACCACTACTCATCCCCCATAAATTCCTCATCATCCCCCTGGTCATCCTCCTCATTAACCTCCTCTTCCCCACCCGTGTAGTCCATCCCATAGTCGTCCGAGGCTCTTCTAGGAACCGGCGGAGTGAAGTTATTAAACCTACGCCTACCCACCCGCAACCAGTCAAACCCATGACTTAGTGATATCTCGTTATAGTTGTCATGGAGAGGGTACCAGGAAGGGGTGGCCATGCTTTCGCCGACCATGTGGGAGCGGTAGGCCATATCATACCATGGGTAGTTCGCCCGCTCGAAGTTTTGTTCGAGGTGTTCGAGCCGGGCGGTGTGGTGGGCTTGGGTGGTGAGGACCTGATCAAGCCTTCTCTCTATGCGTCCTAGGGAGGACAAAATGTCAGATTCAGACTCATCGTCTGAATCGTCATGGTCTGGTAAGACCGAGGTAGAGGATCTAGGTCGGTCACGCATAGAGAGGGTGTGAGGGCGAGGAGGCGGTACAAGTGGGGGCTCGACAGTGTATCTCGGCACATCGCCTTCTAAGAGATACGAGGCCCCAAACTGGACCAGGGGAGGTAAATGAGGGCAGGGGAGGGGGATGGTGCGGTCTTTCAAGTACCGCCATCGCATGGGGTCCGCAAAAATGAAACCAGCCCGTACGAGACATTGCTCGTGAAGGGTAGTGGAACTGGCATATCTTTCGCTGAATTCCACAGGATTCATGACGTTCAGGAATTCAGCAATGCGGAATATGTGTCCCCCTAAACATAAGTCAGTAGTAGCGTTTAGGGTGGCTGTGTTGTTTAGAAACTTCCACAGCGTCATTGGTAGGCTTAGTGCAGTGTCGTCGTGTGGTGCAAGATAGCGGTGCAAGATGTGCACCTCGTGCGTTCGTACTAGGTGAGGGCTAGGGGAAGGGAACAGAGTCTCCCTAGAAAATTTAAAGAACATGCGCAAAACTGGGTGTTGCACATCAGAAGCATATATGTTCCTATTCGGAGAAACAAGCCGGCCAGCTATTTTAGGCCATAGCTCGGAAACCCGAGAGTTGTCCGGTTGTTTATCCGGAATAGGCTCGTTATTGAAACCAAAAACGGCACAAAATGCAGCATAATCAAGAAAATAGGTTGCATTCCTTAGCCTAAAAGATAAATGCGACCTACCATCCCGTTGGCACGGGGTTAGGGAACTAAGAAACTCATAAGTTAAGAGCTTATGAGTCGGGTGCCACATGTTTATCCAGTTTTCTAACCCACATGCAGTTAATAATGCAACAAATTGCTCGTATATACCCATTCGTTGCAAAATTGATAGGTCTAAATAACGAGTAGAGTTGATTTTTCGTACCTTAAGTCTTTGGAAACACTCATATTGCTCCAAAGATACGAAAATAACCGTAGGGTGGTCCTCATCGAACCATAGTTCCTGGCCGGGAAGCCTTTGTTGACCCTCTGGTTGTTGAGAACCGGTTTGTTGTGCTTCCTGAGCCGCACCCGAAGAGGAACCCTCTCCATGCTTCTTGGACCTTTTGAAGGGGTTCCTTAAAGTTCTCCTTGGACCCATGGTAATTGAAGATGATTTGGAGGGGAGTAGAAGGATTTGAGAAAGAGCAAGAATGTGGGAGGAAGTCGGCCGAATGAAAGGAGAAGAAAAGTTTCGGTGCGATTTTACGTGGAATGAGCTGATATTTATAGAACTGACCTCCATTCGGTCGAATGGGGCTTCCATTCGGTCGAATGGTGTCCTATTCGGTCGAATGGATAACCTGTTCGGTCGAATGGAGTAGTGGTACGAAGAAATCTTTGCTCCCAATCGACCGAATAGGTTTCTTAATTCGGTCGAATGTAACTTCATTCGACCGAACGTTGGCTTCATTCGGCATTATCAGCAGCCTCGTAAATACTCCCATTAGATCTATTCGACCGAATGGATCACTTCATTCGGTCGAATGAGATTCATTCGGCCGAATTGAAGCTTCATTCGGCATTATCAGGAACTTGGCCAAAATTGGTTTTAGCTCCATCTTCAATTTCATTCGGCCGAATGGACTTATCATTCGGCCAAATGGGCAGCGATTTTGCTCTGTTTAGATCAAAACACTTGTGCCCTCTCAAAATCAATCAATATACTATGATTAAGTTGTTTGAAAATCCAAATAAACCGGGTTACCTCCCGTAAGTGCTTTATTTAACGTCGTTTAGCTCGACGTAGCTCGGGTAATTAAACAAAGACAAAAGGGAAACTAAGCAATTAAAACCTAAAAAAAAACGGTAAAGAACGATGATTCAAAGTAGGGATGTTCAATGAGGGCCAATGATTATACCAATTATTCTACTTTGACATCATCTAACTTTATGAGCTCGATGGTGTTGACATTGTGAAGGCTGCTCTCATGGAAGAGTTTTAACCGATGTCCATTAACAACGAAGCGTCCTCCATGATGGTCTTTCAGCTCTGCCGTTCCATACGGAAAAACTTGTGAAATCTCGAATGGCCCAGACCACCGTGATTTTAACTTTCCGGGAAATAACTTAGCTCTTGAATTAAAGAGCAGCACTTTATCTCCTACAAGGAACTCTCGTTGGATGATACGTTGGTCGTGCCAACGCTTAGTACGTTCCTTGTAGATGTGCATGTTATGGAATGCATCGAGCCGTAGTTCTTCCAATTCTCGTAATTGGGCGGCTCGCTTCTCGCAGAATAAGGTGGGGTCCAAATTTAGAGTTTGGATTGCCCACCAAGATTTGCATTCCAGTTCCACCGGTAGGTGACAGGATTTCCCATATAAAAGCCGGAACGGGGTGGTGCCAATAGGGGTTTTGTAACACGTCCGGTGGGCCCAAAGAGCGTCATCTAACTTTATAGACCAATCTTTCCTATTTGGGTTTACCACCTTCTCGAGAATTCTCTTGATTTCCCTATTAGCTACTTCCACCTGTCCTTGAGTTTGGGGATGGTAGGGTGATCTAACTTTGTGCCGACTCCATAATTTTCAATAATTTATTTAGTTCGTGCTTAGCAAAGTGTGATCGCCCATCACTTATGACTATTTTGGGAACACCGAATCGAGGAAAGATTATGCTTTTAAAAAGCTTAATAACCACTTTGTGATCATTCGTAGGTGAGGCGATGGCTTCCACCCACTTAGACACATAATCAATTCCTACTAAAATATATTGTTTCCCATGAGATGAAACAAATGGGCCCATAAAGTCAATTCCCCAACAGTCGAACACTTCACACTCAAGGATGTAGTTTTGAAGCATCTCATTTTGTATTGAGATGTTGCCAACTCTTTGGCACCTCTCACAGCTTTTCACAAACGTTTCAACATCCTTGTGTAACGTTGGCCAATAGAAACCTGCGGTGGCAACCTTAGCAGCAGTGTTCATTATACCATGGTGACCGCCACACGCGTAGGAATGACAATGAGTTAGGATTTTTGGAACTTCCTCTTCAGTGACGCAGCGGCGGATTATGCCATCTGCGCAAGCATGAAATAAGTAGGGATCATCCCAAAAGAAGTTCCCGACTTTACCAAAGAAAGCCTTTTTCATAGCCCTTGATTCGAACTCTGGAAGTTCTCCACAAGCTAAATAATTCGCAATATCTGCGAACCAAGGGGCTTTCCCAACTACTATTGCTGTCATTAGGGTTTCTTCGACCATTTCGTCTTGGATAGGTACGGCGTCGTTATTAAGCTCAGGTAGCCTAGACAAATGGACAGCTACCACATTTTTGCTACCTTTCCTATCTCTCAACTCAAAGTCAAACTCCTGTAATAGGAGCACCCAACGGATCAACCTCGGCTTTGCATCTCTCTTGGTCATTAAAAACTTCAGAGCCGAGTGATCAGTGAATACTACAACTTTTGAACAGATGAGATATTGGCGCAGTCTCTCAAAAGCATAGACTACTGCTAGCATTTCTTTTTCAGTTGTAGTATAGTTGCATTGTGCAGGGTCCAGTGTTTACTGATATAACATATAACATGGTGCTTTCCCTCCTTTTTCTGCCCAAGGACAGCACCAACAGAAATATCACTGGCATCGCACATCAATTCAAATGGCAAACTCCAATCCGGAGCTTGCACGATGGGCGCAGAAATTAGAGCCTCTTTTAGCTTGTTAAAGTCATTCATGCATCTCTCATCGAAGTGAAAGTCGACATCTTTCTGAAGAAGTTCATTCAAGGGTTTTGCTAGAGTCGAAAATCCTAGGATGAGACGCCTATAGAATCCTGCGTGTCCAAGAAAGGATCGTACTCCTACTTGTATAGGTATGTCGTCGAGCTCTCCACATGGCACTTTAATGCTCCTATCAGCCAGTTGGATTGTTTTCCTTGAAGGTCGGAGGGCAAAGGGGAGCTTTTTGGCGATCGATAGGGGCATAAGACTGATCGAAGCCCCTAAATCGGCGAGCGCCCCTTTAGGATCAAGGTTTCCCAACTTCACAGGGAGGTTATAAGGACCGGGATCTCGCTCCTTCATAGGCATTTTCCCTTGCAGTATAGAGCTAACTTGATGAGGCAGACTGATTACCTCTTCCTCAAGCTTTTTCTTGTTGGACAGTAAGTCTTTCAAGAACTTAGCATACTTTGGCATTTGTGCCATAGCATCGAGGAATGGGATTTTCATCTCCATCTTCTGAAGATGTTCAAGAAACTTCTTGAACTTATCATCAAGTTGCTTCTCAACTTTCTTGTAGGGAAAAGGAAGTAGTGGTGCATATAACCGTTCTAACCTCTTTCTTTCCTCAGCTTTCTTCCTCCTCTCCTCCTCACTCTCTACTGGCTTCTCACTCCCTGCCTTAGCATTGATGTCCTCCCTACCACTTTCATCTTCAACCTCTGGCATTTTACCATGTTCCTCCTCTTTTTCATCATTGTGTACTCTCGTCTCATTACTCACCCGCACCAAAGGTGTATCAACCGGATATGAGGGACTGTTATACTGAGTCCCTGATCTCAGGTGGATAGCCTTAGCAGTGTGTTGGTTTGGGTTCGTTTGATGAGGTGGAGGTTGTATAGAGGGGTTAGGTTGAGGGTGAGATGGGAATAGCGGTGGTGCAGGAGGATTAGCCTTTTGGGCCAGTTGAGTTTCAAACAACTTTTGCTGAGCTTGAAGTTGCTGCATTTGTTGGATGAGGGTCTGATTAATTTGCGTCAGACTCTAGTTCTGTTGAGCAAGAGTTGTTACTTGGGAGGCTAAATGGTCATTGGTTGAAGTGTGCCCATGTTGTGGTTGAGGAGCCACATGATGAGGCTGACTAGGGGGAAAAGGCAGGTTTGAAATATTTTTAGGTCCTTGGTGAAACCCTGGGGGTCTATACACATTGGCCCTAGGTACGTTCCCATTAGTCTGGTTCCCCTGGAAACTTTGGTTATTAAATCCACCTTGACCATTTCTGTTGTATCCCGGGTGGAAATTTCCCTGGTTTTGGTTGGAGTTAAAGGGAGGTTTGTACTGTTGGTTGTTTGGGAAAGGTTGCTGCCCATACCCTAGTCCTTGGCCCTGTCCACTATAGTTAAGGGCTGCCACATGATCAGGGTTATACCCATAACCGTCATAGTTCATCACCTGCGGTTCTGGGTTATACCCTCCATAGTCAACTGCAGCTACATGCTCGGAGTGCGAACCACCACAATAAGATGTATCATGGTTGGTACCCCCATATATGGCACATGCAAAGTGCTTTTCACGCATTGGGGGGTTGTTCGAACTACCGGCTAGGCTTAGCTTGGACAACTTTTTATCAATAACGGCTTCTATTTTGGCGCTAATGTTGTCCAAGTTAGTTGTGTCTAGCATCCCTCTAGGTAATCCCTGACTCCTAGTTCCTCCCCAGGCACTATTCTTAGCAACTTCCTCTATTTTGGCCTTTACCTGGGTGCAAGGAATTTTGGAAAGCTGGCCACCTACAGCTGAGTCTAGAAGTGCTTTGGTGGAGTCATTAAGACCATCGTAAAAGAATGTGTTGAGATGGTTTTCCTCGTACTCATGGTGGGGACATGCTCTAATCATTCTTTTAAACCTACTCCATGTAGCACTAAGGTTCTCATCATCCTCTTGGGTGAATGACGCAATTTTCTTACGCCAATCCTGCGTTCGAACCGTAGGATAGAACCTTTCTAGAAATGCAGTTTTTAGTTGAGCCCAATTAACAATTGAATTGGGTTCTAAGCATTTATACCAATCCTTGGCATCTCTCGCTAGACTCATATGGAAAAGGTGCATTCGCACATAATCAGGGCTATTAGGACAAGGAGAGATAAGTCCACAAATATCCGAGAATGCCTCTAGGTGTTGAAGAGGACATTCATTTCTTAAGCCACTGAATGGCGTTTCCTTAACCATTCTTGTGAAATGAGGGTGAATTTGGTAAGGTGTAGTAGCAACAGGTAGTACTACACCCCCTTGGAACTCTTGTGAGCCAGGAGTTCCGAATTGGCCAAACAATTGATGTTCTTCGGCCATTATGGATATGGTAGGGTTTTGGACAGATTGTGAGGTATACTTTGAAGGGCGTTGTCTACTAACACGTTGGATTTCAGGATTTAAGGGTGTAATTGGCTGGTTTGACCTACGCGTGCTATGGGGCATGCAAACACCTAAGTCAAAGACAACCACACACAGAAAGGAAAACAAAAATAGAAATAAAATAAATAAAGTTATGCTAAAACAAGTTAAGTCTAAATATTACGCCTTGTCCCCGGCAATGGCGCCATTTTGATAACCGGTTTTCTAGGTCGTTAACTAAAAGACAAGTTATGCAAACAATATTTATTCCAACCTACAAACTATACGAGTATAGCGGAGTAGGGGGTCGAACCACGAAGACAAGGTATATCAAGACTTTGACTTTTAACACAACCGGACTATTTGGGGTTGGAAATTCAGTTAAAACTAATAGGTGGAAAATGGACGACGACAAATCACGAAGTAAAGCAAGTAGAGAAAAACGGGGACAAGATTGGATTCACCCTAGGAATGAAGCTTTAAAACCGAACATGATAGATTATAGAAAATCTGTTAATAACTAGCATGGATATCCGAGAATACGAGAGGAAGTTGGTGACCCTATAGATCACACGAACGACCTATAATCGCCCTATGTCTCCAAAGGAGTGGCAGGACAAGATTCGCATCGGAATCCGAAACTATTTATTAACATCGTTTCTACAATCTTAAGCAATAAAGATCATAGCTTTCCTAAGGTTTCACCAATCAAAACCCCTAAAAGAATTACTCACTCATATTCATGCGTAAAAACATAAAGATATTAAAAGATGCAGCAGAAACGAACGTGGAATGAAATCGCGAGAATGAAAACAAAATCAGAATTAATAAACGATAAACTTAGAACTAAACATGCAATGAAATAAAGCAATGAATTCAGATTAAAGGAAGGAATTAAACTTACAAAAGCTTCAAATTGATATCCACGAAAAGAATTCGAACTACAAAGCGTTGAAGCAAAACTGAAAATCGAAAGCTAAAACTAAAAGAATTTGGAGGCTAAGAAATCTAAAAGTGCATAAAAGTATTAAACCCTAGCTCTCCCTCTCCTCATCAGAGGAAGGGGGTATTTATAACAAAATAAGAAAAACCTACGAAAAACCCTAAAATGCATAAGAGCCGGCCCTAAAAAGAAGTAGTTGATCCGGAGGAAAACACTGTCATTCGCCCAAATATAGGTTTCATTCGGCCGAATGTGATCCCATTCGCCCGAATTGTCTTCCATTCGCCCATTCCAGAGGCTTCGGGGAATCGATCTCTGTTAAGCATTCGCCCGAATGTACAGGGTGGTTCGGCCGAATGGAAGCTCATTCGCCCGAATGAGTTCCATTCGGCCTTTCCAGTAGCAAGGCTCGAGAACTCTGAAGACTGCCTCTCATTCGACCGAATGAGTCTCAGATTCGGTCGAATCTGCAGCCATTCGGTCGAATGTCTCTCAGATTCGGTCGAATCTGAGAGCATTCTTTCCTCTTTTCACTTCCCTCTTTTCTGAACTCCGTGAAATCTTCATGAATGACTTCAAACACTTGCCCAAGCTAAGATATGTGTGTCAAAGGCTCGAATGTATCGCCTTTCACCTTGAAATCATCAAAATTGCCTGAAATAAACTTAAGACAACTCGAAAACAAGATCAAGGTAAAATCAAGCATAATATACATAAAACCAATACAAAACTACGAGACTTGACACTAAAATGAGTTAATAAATGTGCTCTAAAACAAGCACATCAAAAGTGATGGATTTACCCTTAAACATGTCATAAATACTTGAAATACATCGATTTGAGTCAAACACGGTCAAATGGGAGAGATTCTCGGTATAAAATGACTTTAAAACTTTCAATTAGATGATATGAGTCATTATTGGTCAAATAGGATTAGTTTTGGGTTAAAAAGGACGTATTTACCCTTGAACATGTCATAAACACTTGAAATACGTCGATTTAAGTCAAACTCGGTCAAACGGAAGAGGTTCTATTTATAAAATGACTTAGACACTTCAAATTGGACGATATGAGTCAATATAGGTCAAATAGGATCAACTTTGTCTAGAAAATGACGTATTTATCCTTGGATATGTCAAAAACTCTTGAAATACATCAATTTAAGTCAAACTCGTTCAAACGGAAGAGATTCTATTTATAAATTGACCTAAACACTTCGAATCGAACGATATGAGTCAATATAGGTATAATGGTATTAGTTTTGGTTAGAAAATGACGTATTTACCCTTAAACATGTCATTAACACTTGAAATACAATGATTTGAGTCAAACTCGATCAAGTAGACGGGGTTATGTTTTGTAAAATGACCCAAGCATAACGAATTGGATGAAATGAGTCTATACAGGTCAAATAGGATCAATAATTTGTAGAAAATGACGTATTTACCCTTTAACATGTCAAAAACACTTGCAATACATCGATTTGAGTCAAACTCGGTAAAATGATAGAGGTTCTGTGTATAAAATGACTTAAACACTTTGAATCGGACGATATGAGTTAATATACCTCAAATTGGATTGGTTTTGGGTAGAAAATGACATATTTACCGTTGAACAAGTCATAAACACTTGAAATACATCGATTTGAGTCAAACACGGTCGAATGGGAGTGATTCTCGGTAAAAAAAATGACTTAAAAACTATGAATCGGACGATATGAGTCATTGTAGTTCAAATGGAATTAGTTTTGGGTCGAAAATGACGTATTTACCCTTGAACATGTCATAAACACTTGAAATACATCGGTTTGAGTCAAACTCGGTCAAATGGAAGAGGTTTCGTTTATGAAATGACCTAAACACTTCGAATCGGACGATATGAATTAATATAGGTCAAAAAGGATCAATTTTGGGTGGAAAATGACGTATTTACCCTTGAACATGTCATAAAAAATTGAAATACATCGATTTGAGTTAAACTCGATCGAAATGGAGAGGGTCTCGGTATAAAATGACTTAAACAATTCGAATCGGACGATATGAGTATTGTACGTCAAATGGGATTAGTTTTGGGTAGAAAATGACGTATTTACCCTTGAACATGTTATAAAGACTTGAAATACATCGATTTGAGTCAAACTCGGCCAAACGAAAGAGGTTCTATTTATAAATTGAACTAAACACTTTGAATTGGACAATATGAATCAATATAGGTCAACAAGGATCAATTTTCGGTAGAAAATGACGTACTTACCCTTGAACATGTCATAAACAGTTGAAATACATCGATTTGAGTCAAACTCGGTCAAACGGAAGAGGTTCTATTTATAAATTGACCTGAGCAATTCGAATTGGACTGTATGAGTCAAATAGGATTAGTTTTGGGTAGAAAATGACGTATTTTCACTTGAACATATCATAAACACTTGAAATAAATCGATTTGAGTCAAGCTCGGTCGAGTGGGAGAGGTTCTTGGTATAAAATCATTTAAACACTTCAAATGGGACGATATAAGTCAATGTATGTCTAATTGGATTAGTTTTGTGTTGAAATTGATGTATTTACCCTTAAACATGTCACAAACACATGAAATACAATAATTTGAGTCAAACTCCATCAATCGAAAAAGATTCTATTTAAAAAATGACCTAAACATTTCGAATCGAACGATATGAGTCAATATAGGTCAAATGGGATTAGTTTTGGGTAGAAAAGAGGTAATTACCCTTGAACATGTCATAAACAATTGAAATACATCAATTTGAGACAAAATCAGTCGAATGGGAGAGGTTTTCGGTATAAAACAACTTAAACACTTCAAATCAAACGATATGAGTCAATGTAGGTCAAATGGGATAAGTTTTGAATGACGTATTTAGCCTTGAACATGTCATAAACACTTTAAATACATCAATTTGAGTCAAACTCGGTCGTATGGGAGAGGATCTGGGTATAAAATGACTTACACTTTGAATCTGACGATATGAGTCACTATAGGTCAAATGGGATTAGTTTTCGGTTGAAAATGACGTATTTCGCCTTGAACATGTCATAAACACTTGAAATACATCAATTTGAGAGAAACACGGTCGAATAGGATAGTTTCTTGGTATGAAATGACTTAAACACTTCGAATCGGACGATATGAGTCATTATAGTTCAAATGGGATTAGTTTTTAGTAGAAAATAACTTATTTACCCTTAAACATGTCATAAACACTTGAAATACATCGATTTTAGTCAAACTCGGTCGAATGGGAGAGGTTCTAGTTATAAAATGACTTAAACACATCGAATCGGATGATATGAGTCAATATAGGTCAAATAGGATTAGGTTTAGGAAGAAAATGATGTATTGACCCTTGAACATGCCATAAAATCTTGAAGACCATCGATTTGAGTTAGACTCGATCGAATGGGAGAGGTTCCCGGTAAAAAATGACTTAAACACTTCAAATCTGACGATAAGAGTCGATGGAGGTCAAATGGGATTAGTTTTGGGTAGAAAATGACGTATTTTCACTTGAACATGTCATAAACACTTGAAATAAAACGATTTGTGTCAAACTCGGTCGATTGGGAGAGGTTCTCGGTATAAAATGATTTAAACACTTCAAATGGGACGATATAAGTCAATGTAGGTCTAATTGGATTAGTTTTGTTTTGAAATTGACGTATTTACCCTTAAACATGTCATATATACATGAAATACAATAATTTGAGTCAAACTCTGTCAAACGAAAAAGATTCTATTTAAAAAATGACATAAACATTTCGAATCGAACGATATGAGTCAATATAGGTCAAGTGGGATTAGTTTTGGATAGAAAAGTGGTATTTACCCTTGAACATGTCATTAACAATTGAAATACATTGATTTGAGACAAAATCAGTCCAATGGGAGAGGTTTTCGGTATAAAACAACTTAAACACTTCGAATCAAACGATATGAGTCAATGTAGGTCAAATGGGATTAGTTTTGGGTAGAAAACGACGTATTTAGCCTTGAACATGTCATAAACACTTGAAATACATCAATTTGAGTCAAACTCGGTTGGATGGGAGAGGATCTAGGTATAAAATGACTTAAACACTTTGAATCTGACGATATGAGTCAATATAGGTCAAATGGGATTAGTTTTCGGTTGAAAATGACGTATTTAACCTTGAACATGTCATAAAATCTTGAAATACATCGATTTGAGAGAAACACGATCGAATAGGAAAGGTTCTCGGTATAAAATGACTTAAACACTTCGAATCGGACGATATGAGTCATTATAGGTCAAATGGGATTATAAGTAGAAAAAATAACGTATTTACCCTTAAACATGTCATAAACACTTGAAATACATTAATTTTAGTCAAACTCGGTCAAATGGGAGAGGTTCTAGTTATAAAATGACTTAAACACTTTGAATCGGACGATATGAGTCAATATAGGTCAAATGGGATTAGTTTTTGGAAGAAAATGACGTATTTACCCTTGACCATGCCATAAAAACTTGAAATCCATTGATTTGAATGAAGCTCGGTCGAATAGGAGAGGTTCCCGGTATAAAATGACTTAAACACTTCGAATCTGACGATATGAGTCAATGTAGGTCAAATGAAATTATTTTTGGGTAGAAAATGATGTATTGTCACTTGATCATGTCATAAACACTTGAAATAAATCGATTTGTGTCGAACTCGGTCGAATGGGAGAGGTTCTCGGTATAAAATGATTTAAACACTTCAAATTGGACGATATAAGTCAATGTAGGTTTAATGGGATTAGTTTTGTGTTGAAATTGACGTATTTACCCTTAAACATGTCATGAACACATGAAATACAATAATTTGAGTCAAACCCTGTCAAACGGAAGAAATTATATTTAAAAAATGACCTAAACATTTCGAATCGAACGATATGAGTCAATATAGGTTAAATGGGATTAGTTTTTGGTAGAAAGGACGTATTTACCGTTGAACAAGTCATGAACACTTGAAATACATCGATTTGAGACAAAATCTATCGAATGGGAGAGGTTTTGGTATAATATGATTCAACACTTCGAATCAAACGATATGAGTGAATGTAGGTCAAATGGGATTAGTTTTGGGTAGAAAATGACATATTTAGCCTTGAACATGTCATAAACACTTGAAATACACCATTTTGAGTCAAACTCAATCGAATGGGAGAGAGGTTATGGGTATAAAAGGACTTAAACACTTCGAATCGGACGATATGAGTCAATATATGTCAAATGGGATTATTTTTTGGTAGAAAATGGCGTATTTACCCTTAAACATGTCATAAACATTTGAAATAAATCGATTTGATTCAAGATCGGTCGAGTAGGGGAGGTTCTCTGTATAAAATACATAAACACTTCGAATTAGACGATATGAGTCAATGAAGGTCAAATGTGATTAGTTTTGGATAGAAAATGACGTATTTACCCATACCATGTCATAAACACTTGAAATACATCGATTTGAGTCCAACTCGGTCAAATGGGAGAGGTTTTCGGTATATAATGGCTTAAACACTTCGAATCGAGTGATATAAGTCAAAGTAGGTCAAATTGAATTAGATTTGAATACAAAATGACGTATTTCCCCTTAAAAATGGTATAAACATTTGAAATATAGTAATTTGAGTCAAACTCGGTAGAACGGAAGCGATTCTATTAATAAAATGACCTAAACATTTTGAATCGAAGAATATGAGTCAAATATAGCTCAAATGGGATTAGTTTTGGGTAGAAAACAACGTATTTACACTTGAACATGTCACAAACACTTGAAATACATCAATTTGAGTCAAACTCGGTCGGATGGGAGAGGATCTATGTATAAAATGACTTAAACACTTTGAATCTGACGATATGCGTCTATATAGGTCAAATGGGATTAGTTTTTGGTTGAAAATGACGTATTTAACCTTGAACATGTCATAAACACTTGAAATACATCGATTTGAGAGAAACATGGTCGAATAGGAAAAGTTCTCGATCTAAAATGACTTTAACACTTTGAATCGGACAATATAAGTCATTATAGGTCAAACGGGATTAGTTTTTAGTAGAAAATAACGTATTTACCCTGAAACATGTCATAAACACTTGAAATACATCAATTTTAGTCAAACTCGGTCGAATGGGAGAGGTTCTAGTTATAAAATGACTTAAACACTTTGAAACGGATGATATGAGTCAATATAGGTCAAATGGGATTGGTTTTAGAAAGAAAATGACGTATTTACCCATGAACTTGCCATAAAAACTTGAAATCCATTGATTTGAGTTAAACTCAGTCCAATGGGAGAGGTTCCCCGTATAAAATGACTTAAACACTTCGAATCTGACGATATGAGTCATGTAGGTCAAATGGGATTAGTTTTGGGTAGAAAATGACGTATTTTCACTTGATCATGTCATAAACACTTGAAATAAATCGATTTGTGTCAAACTTGGTCGAATGGGAGAGGTTCTCGGAATAAATTAATTTAAACACTTCAAATTGGACGATGTAAGTCAATGTAGGTCTAATTGGATTAGTTTTGTGTTGCAATTGACGTATTTACCCTTAAACATGTCATAAACACATGAAAGAGAATAATTTGAGTCAAACTCCATCAAAGGGAAGATATTCTATTTAAAAAATGACCTAAACATTTCGAATCGAACGATTTGAGTCAATATAGGTTAAATGGGATTAGTTTTTGGTAGAAAAGACGTATTTACCCTTGAACATGTCATAAACACTTGAAATACATCGATTTGAGTCAAACTCGGTCGAATGGGAGAGAGGTTCTGGGTATAAAATGACTTAAACAGTTCGAATCGGACGATATGAGTCAATATATGTCAAATGGGATTAGTTTTTGGTAGAAAGTGGCGTATTTACCCTTAAACATGTCATAAACATTTGAAGTAAATCGATTTGAGTCAATTTCGGTCGAGTAGGAGAGGTTCTCTGTATAAAATGACATAAACACTTCGAATTAGACGATATGAGTCAATGTAGGTCAAATGGGATTAGTTTTGGATAGAAAATGACGTATTTACCCTTAAACATGTCATAAACACTTGAAATACATCGATTTGAGTCGACCTCAGTCAAATGGGAGAGGTTTTCGGTTTATAATGGCTTAAGCACTTCGAATCGAGTGATATAAGTCAAAGTAGGTCAAATTGAATTAGATTTGAATACAAAATGAAGAATTTCCCCTTAAAAATGGTATAAACATTTGAAATATAGTAATTTGAGTCAAACTCGGTAGAACGGAAGCGATTCTATTAATAAAATGACCTAAACATTTTGAATCGAAGAATATGAGTCAAATATAGCTCAAATGGGATTAGTTTTGGGTAGAAAACAACGTATTTACACTTGAACATGTCACAAACACTTGAAATACATCAATTTGAGTCAAACTCGGTCGGATGGGAGAGGATCTATGTATAAAATGACTTAAACACTTTGAATCTGACGATATGCGTCTATATAGGTCAAATGGGATTAGTTTTTGGTTGAAAATGACGTATTTACCCTTAAACATGTAATAAACACTTGAAATACATCGATTTGAGTCGACCTCGGTCAAATGGGAGAGGTTTTCGGTTTATAATGGCTTAAACACTTCGAATCGAACGATATGAGTCAAAGTAGGTCAAATGGAATTAGACTTGAATAAAAAATGACGTATATCCCCTTAAAAATGTCATAAACATTTGAAATACAATAATTTGAGTTAAACTCGGTAGAACGGAAGCGATTCTATTTATAAAATGACCTAAACATTTTGAATCGAAGAATACGAGTCAATATAGGTCAAATGGGATTAGTTTTGGGTAGAAAATGACGTATTTACACTTGAACATGTCACAAACACTTGAAATACATCAATTTGAGTCAAACTCGGTCGGATGGGAGAGGATCTGGGTATAAAATGACTTAAACACTTTGAATCTGACGATATGATTAAATATAGGTCAAATGGGATTAGTTTTCAGTTGAAAATGATGTATTTAACCTTGAACATGTCATAAACACTTGAAATACATCGATTTTAGAGAAACACGGTCGAATAGGAAAGGTTCTCGATATAAAATGACTTAAACACTTCGAATCGGACGATATGAGTCATTATAGGTCAAATGGGATTATTTTTAGGAAGAAAATGACGTATTTACCCATGAACATGCCAAAAAAACTTGAAATCCATCGATTTGAGTGAACTCGGTCCAATGGGAGAGGTACACGGTATAAAATGACTTAAACACTTCGAATATAAAGATGTGAGTCAATGTAGGTCAAATGAGATTAGTTTTGGGTAGAAAATGACGTATTTTCACTTGATCATGTCATAAACACTTGAAATAAATCGATTTGTGTCAAACTCGGTCGAATGGGAGAGGTTCTCGGTATAAAATGATTTAAACACTTCAAATTGGATGATATAAGTCAATGTAGGTCTAATTGGATTAGTTTTGTGTTGAAATTGACGTATTAACCCTTAAACATGTCATAAACACATGAAATACAATAATTTGAGTCAAACTCCGTCAAATGGAAGAGATTCTATTTAAAAAATGACCTAAACATTTCGAATCGAACGATATGAGACAATATAGGTCAAATGGGATTCGTTTTGGGTAGAAAAGAGGTATTTACCCTTGAACATGTCATAAACACTTGAAATACATCAATTTGAGACAAAATCAGTCGAATGGGAGAGGTTTTCTGTATAAAATGACTTAAACACTTCGAATCAAACGATATGAGTCAATGTAGGTCAAATGGGATTAGTTTTGGGTAGAAAATGACGTATTTAGCATTAAACATATCATAAACACTTGAAATACATCAATTTGAGTCAAACTCGGTAAGATGGGGGAAGATCTGGGAATAAATTGACTTAAACACTTTGAATCAGACGATATGAGTCAATATAGGTCAAATGGGATTAGTTTTCGGATGAAAATGACGTATTTAACCTTGAACATGTCATAAACACTTGAAATACATCAAT
Source organism: Dysphania ambrosioides (assembly GCA_026401315.1). Lineage (NCBI taxonomy): Eukaryota > Viridiplantae > Streptophyta > Magnoliopsida > Caryophyllales > Amaranthaceae > Dysphania > Dysphania ambrosioides. Next base: position 11,717,027 of record CM048662.1, read on the forward strand.
TTGAGAGAAACGCGGTCGAATAGGAAAGGTTCTCGGTATAAAATGACTTAAACAGTTCGAATCGGACGATATGAGTCTTTATAGGTCAAATGGGATTAGTTTTTAGTAGAAAATAACGTATTTACCCTTAAACATGTCATAAACACTTGAAATACATCGATTTTAGTTAAACTCGATCGAATGGGAGAGTTTCTAGTTATAAAATGACTTAAACACTTTGAATCAGATGATATAAGTCAATATAGTTCAAATGGGATTAGTTTTAGGAAGAAAATGACGTATTTACTGTTGAACATGCCATAAAAACTTGAAGACCATCGATTCGAGTGAAACTCGACCGAATAAGAGAGGTTCCTGGTATAAAATGACTTAAACACTTCGAATCTGAAGATATGAGTCAATGTAGGTCAAATGAAATTAGTTTTGGGTAGAAAATGATGTAATGTCACTTGATCATGTCATAAACACTTGAAATAAATCGATTAGTGTCAAACTCGGTCGAATGGGAGAGGTTCTCGGTATAAAATGATGTAAACACTTCAAATTGGACGATATGAGTCAATGTAGGTTTAATGGAATTAGTTTTGTGTTGAAATTAATGTATTTACCCTTAAACATGTCATAAACACATGAAATACAATAATTTGTGTCAAACTCTGTCAAACGGAAGAGATTATATTTAAAAAATTACCTAAACATTTCGAATCGAACGATATGAGTCAATATAGGTTAAATGGGATTCGTTTTTGGTAGAAAAGACGTATTTACCGTTGAACAAGTCTTGAACACTTGAAATACATCGATTTGAGACAAAATCTGTCGAATGGGAGAGGTTTTGGTATAAAATGACTTAAACACTTTGAATCAAATGATATGAGTGAATGTAGGTCAAATGGAATTAGTTTTGGGTAGAAAATGACATATTTAGCCTTGAACATGTCATAAACACTTGAAATACATCGATTTGAGTCAAACTCGGTCGAATAGGAGAGAGGTTAGGGGTATAAAAGGACTTAAACACTTCGAATCAGACGATATGAGCCAATATATGTCAAATGGGATTAGTTTTTGGTTGAAAATGACGTATTTAACCTTGAACATGTCATAAACACTTGAAATAAATCGATTTGAGTCAAGCTCGGTCGAGTGGGAGAGGTTCTCTGTATAAAATGACATAAACACTTCGAATTAGACGATATGAGTCAATGTAGGTCAAATGCGATTAGTTTTGGATAGAAAATGACGTATTTACCCTTAAATATGTCATAAACACTTGAAATACATCGATTTGAGTCCAACTCGGTCAAATGGGAGAGGTTTTCAAGATATAATGGCTTAAACACTTCGAATCGAATGATATGAGTCAAAGTAGGTCAAATGGAATTAGATTTGAATACAAAATGACGTATTTCCCCTTAAAAATGTCATAAACATTTCAAATACAATAATTTGAGTCAAACTCGGTAGAACAGAAGCGATTCTATTTATAAAATGACCTAAACATTTTGAATCGAAAAATATGAGTCAATATATCTCAAATAGGATTAGTTTTGGGTAGAAAACGACATATTTACACTTGAACATGTTACAAACACTTGAAATACATCAATTTGAGTCAAACTCGGTCGGATGGGAGAAGATCTAGGTATAAAATGACTTAAACACTTTGAATATGACGATGTGAGTCAATATAGGTCAAATGGGATTAGTTTTCGGTTGAAAATAACGTATTTAACCTTGAACATGTCATAAACACTTGAAATACATCGATTTGAGAGAAACACGGTCGAATAGGAAAGGTTCTCGGTCTAAAATGACTTTAACACTTGGAATCGTACAATATAAGTTATTATAGGTCAAATGGGATTAGTTTTTAGTAGAAAATAACTTATTTACCCTTAAACGTGTCATAAACACTTGAAATACATCAATTTTAGTCAAACTCCGTCGAATGGGAGAGGTTCTAGTTATAAAATGACTTAAACACTTCGAATCGGACGATATGACTCAATACAGGTCAAATCGGATTAGTTTTAGGAAGAAAATGATGTATTTACCCTTGAACATGCCATAAAAACTTGAAATCCATCGATTTGAGTGAAACTCGGTTGAATAGGAGAGGTTCCCAGTATAAAATGACTTAAACACTTCGAATATGACGATATGAGTCAATGTAGGTCAAATGGGATTAGTTTTGGGTAGAAAATGACGTATTTTCACTTGAACATGTCATAAACACATGAAAAAAATCAATTTGTGTCAAACTTGGTCGAATGGGAGAGGTTCTCGCAATAAAATGATTTAAACACTTCGAATCTGACGATATGAGTCAATGTAGGTCAAATGAAATTATTTTTGGGTAGAAAATGACGTATTGTGACTTGATCATGTCATAAACATTTGAAATAAATCGATTTGTGTCGAACTCGGTCGAATGGGAGAGGTTCTCGGTATAAAATGATTTAAACACTTCAAATTGGACGATATAAGTCAATGTAGGTTTAATGGGATTAGTTTTGTGTTGAAATTGACGTATTTACCCTTAAATATCATAAACACATGAAATACAATAATTTGAGTCAAACTCCGTCAAACGGAAGAGATTCTATTTAAAGAATGACCTAAACATTTCGAATCGAACAATATGAGTCAATATGGGTTAAATGGGATTAGTTTTTGGTAGAAAAGACGTATTTACCCTTGAAAATGTCATAAACACTTGAAATACATCGATTTAAGTCAAACTCGGTCGAATGGGAGAGAGGTTCTGGGTATAAAATGACTTAAACACTTCGAATCGGACGATATGAGTCAATATATGTCAAATAGGATTAGTTTTTGGTAGAAAATGGCGTATTTACCCTTGAACATGTCCTAAATTCTTGAAATACACTAATTTGACTTAAACTCGGTCAAACGGAAGAGGTTCTCAGTATAAAATGACTTAAACATTTCGAATCGGATGATATGAGTCAATATAGGTCAAATGGGATTAGTTTTGGGTAGAAAATGACGTATTTACCCTTGAACATGTCCTAAGCTCTTGAAATACATTGATTTGCGTCAAACGTGGTCAAAAGGTAGAGGTTCTGGCCATAAAATGACTTAAACACTTCAAATCGGATGATATGAGTCAATATAGGTCAAACACGATCAATTTTGGGAGGAAATGACATATTTATCCTTGAACATGTCATAAACACTTGAAATACATCGATTTGAGTCAAACTTAGTCGAATAGGAGACGTTCTCGGCAAAATATGACTTAAACACTTCGAATAGGACGATATGAGTCATTGTAGGTCAAATGGGATTAGTTTTGGGTAGAAAAGGACGTATTTACCCTTGAACATGTCATAAACAATTGAAATAAATCGATTTGAGTCAAACTCGGCCGAATGGAAGAGGTTCTAGGTATAAAATTACTTTAACACTTCGAATCGGACGATATTAGTCAATATAGGTCAGATGGGATTAGTTTTTGGTTGAAATTGACTTATTTACCCTGGAACATGTCATAAACACTTGAAGTACATCGATTTGAGAGAAATACGGTCGAACAGGAGAGGTGCTCGGCAAAATATGACTTAAACACTTTGAATAGGACGATATGAGTCATTGTTGGTCAAATGGGATTAGTTTTGGGTAGAAAATGACGTATTTACCCTTGTACATGTCATAAACACTTGAAATACATCAATTTAAGTCAAACTCGTTCAAATGGAAGAGATTCTATTTATAAATTGACCTAAACACTTCGAATCGAACGATATGAGTCAATATAGGTCAAATGGTATTAGTTTTGGTTAGAGAATGACCTATTTACCCTTGAACAATTCATAAACACTTGAAATCCATCGATTTGAGTCAAACTCGGTTGAATGGGAGAAGTTCTCGGTATAAATGGCTTAAACACTTCGAATCGGACGATATTACCCAATGTAGGTCAAATGGGATTAGTTTTGTGTAGAAAATGACATATTTACCCTTGAACATGTCACGAACACTTGAAATACATCGATTTGAGTCAAACTCCGTCAAACAGAAGAGGTTCTCGGTATAAAATGACTTAAACACTACGAATTGGACGATATGAGTCAATATAGGTCAAATAGGATTAGTTTTGGGTAGAAAATGACGTATTTACCTTTGAACGTGACATAAATACTTGAAATACATCGATTTGAGTCAAACTCGATCAAATAGAAGAGGTTCTTGGTATAAAATGATTTAAACACTACGAATTAGACGATATAAGTCAATATGGGTTAAATAGGATCAATTTTGGGTAGAAAATTACATATTTACCCTTGAACATCTATTTGAGTCAAACTCGTTCAAATTGTAGAGGTCCAACGTATAAAATTACTTAACTACTTCGAATAAGACGATGTGAGACAATATAGGTCAAATGGTATAGTTTTGGGTAGAAAATTACATATTTACCCTTGAACATTTCATAAACACTTGAAATCCATCGATTTAAGTCAAACTCGATCGAATAGGAGAAGTTCTCGGTATAAATTACTTAAAAACTTTGAATTCGACGATATTAGCCAATGTAGGTCAAATGGGATTAGTTTTGGGTAGAAAATAACGTATTTACCCATGACCATGTCATAAACACTTGAAATACATCGATTTGAGTCAAACCGGACGATATGAGTCAATATAGGTCAAAGAAGATCAATTTTGGGAGGAAAATGACATATTTATCCTTGAACATGTCATAAACATTATAAATACATCGATTTGAGTCAAAGTTAGTCGAATAGGAGAGGTTCTCGGCAAAATATGACTTAAACACTTCGAATAGAATGATATAAGTCATTGTAGGTCAAATGGGATTAGTTTTGGGTAGAAAAAAGGACGTATTTACCCTTGAACATGTCATAAACGCTTGAAATAAACCGATTTGAGTCAACTCTGCCGAATGGAAGAGATTCTAGGTATAAAATTACTTAAACACTTCGAATCGGACGATATGAGTCAATATAGGTCAAATGGGATTAGTTTTCGGTTGAAAATGACTTATTTACCCTAGAACATGTCATAAACACTTGAAGTTCATCGATTTGAGAGAAATACGGTCGAATAGGAGAGGTTCTCGGCAAAATATGACTTAAACACTTTGAATAGGACGATACGAGTCATTGTTGGTCAAATGGGATTAGTTTTGGGTAGAAAATGACGTATTTACCCTTGAACATGTCATAAGCACTTGAAATACATCAATTTAAGTCAAACTCGTTCAAACAGAAGAGATTCTATTTATAAATTGACCTAAACACTTCGAATCGAACGATATGAGTCAATATAGGTCAAATGGTATTAGTTTTGGGTAGAAAATGACATATTTACCCTTAAACATGTCATAAACTCTTGAAATTCATCGATTTGCGTCAAACTTGGTCAAAAGGTAGAGGTTTAGGTATAAAATGACCTAAACACTTCGAATCGGACGATATGACTCAATATATGTCAAATAAGATCAATATTGGGAAGAAAATGATGTATTTAGCCTTGAACATGTCGTAAACACTTGAAATACATAGATTTGAGTCAAACTTAGTCGAATAGGTGAGGTTCTCGGCAAAATATGACTTGAACACTTCGAATAGGAAGAAATGAGTCATTGTAGGTCAAATGGGATTAGTTTTGGGTAGAAAATGATGTATTTACCCTTGAATATGACATAAATGATGTGCTCATTATAGAGCACGTTTACAACCTCATTTTAGTGTCGAGTTTCATGCTTTTATATTGGTTTTATGCACATTACATTCAATTTTACCTTGATCTTGACCTGGAGCTGTTTGTAGGTCATTTCAGGTGATCTCGATGATTTCGAGGTAAAATGAGACGTGTTCGAGGCTTTGACACTTTTATCAAGAGTTTAGATACGTGTATCATAGCTTGGGCATGCGTTCCAAGTCACTCTCGAAGATCCCATAAACTCTAGAAGCCACTAGACACTTAAAGGGAGCTGTTCAGCAAGGTTCATGTTCAGATGCGACTGAATCTGACATCCATTCGGTCGAATGGTGGACAGGGATTCAAGCACATAAATCAAGCTCTCAAGAATAGCCGAATGAGAACTCATTCGGCCGAATCAAGGCCCATTCGGCCGAATGGGTACACTCCTTCTGCCGAATGGTGGACATGGTGTAAAATCGTCAAGCTTCTGTTTTGGGCGAATGATCACTCCATTCGACCGAATGGCTACCCATTCGGCCGAATCCACCATTCATTCGGCTGAATGGTCTTCTTTCCTGCAGTTTGTGGTTCTTTCTTTAGCCGGCGCTTGAGGGTTTTTCTAGGGTTTTACTCCTTATGTCTCTAGGGTATAAATACCCTCTTGCTCTGTACATAACTCTCATGCCTACTTTGAGAGATTTTGTGCCTCAACTTAGAAAATCACTTTAAAGCTTTTCATTTCTTTCATGCATTAGTTTAGATTTATAGCTTTCATTGCACTTCCTTTCAAGCTTTGTTTTTCGGATTCCGATTCCTTTTCGTTGACGCAATTTCATTTATGCAAGGTATTGATTCTTTTCTGTTTTATTTCATTTAACGCTTTCAAGTATTGTTTTTCTGAATTTCATTCCTCTTGTTATTATCATTGCTTTATTTACAGTTTTGATAGGATAGTTTTCGTTCTCTTGATCATTTCCATTCAGTCTTTTCATGCTCTCAATCATGTCTTTTATAATTGTTTATGCCCTAGTCGTTATTACTATGTGTGAGTAGTTTTCTTAGGGGTTTGATTGGTGAAACCCTAGGTTGGCTCGTTCTTCATGCTTAGAGTTAGGATTTGAGATTGTTAATGATTGATTGATTGATGTTCGATGCGAATCTTGTCCTGCCACTCCTTTGGCGACATAGGGCGATTATAGGTTGTTCGTGTGATTTATAGGGTCACAAACTTCCTCTCGCCATCTTGAGTGTCATGATTCATTGTTGACTGATTTCTCCTAATTTAGCGTATTGATAGTTCGATTGTCCTTCCTAGGGTGGAACTGATCTGTCCGCGTTTTCCTTCCATAGCATATTATCGTTTAGTTCTGGCTTTACTTTTCTGTTATTAGTATAATTCTTTCAAATCTCCATATAAACACTTTGCACCAAGTCTAGAAACTATCGCCCCTTGTCCTTGTGGTTCGATCCCCGACTTACCACTACACTAGTTGTAGTAGTATTAGGGTGTTTATAAATTTAGTTTGCATAACTATTCTTTTAGTTAAACGACCTAATAGAACGGTTATCAAAATGGCGCCGTTGCCGGGGACAAGGCGTTGTGTTTAGATTATAGTCTAGGTGTAAGTTATTTTTGTTTTATTTTTATTATTGTCTACTAGTTTGCTTGTCAGTACTTACGCTTGGTCTCTAGTGTTGTTTGCATGCCATATAGTACACGTATATCAAATCAACAACTAGAACCATTCGACCCCGAGGTTTAACGCAGAAAACGGAGAATTCCAACCCAAACCTCATCGCAACCAAATACCTCCAACCACCCTACACCACCAATGGACGAAAACCACCAACAACTATTTGGGCAATTTGGGACGCCTGGTTCCCAAGAATTTCAAGGAGGTGTAGTGTTACCCATAGCCTCGAACCCTTATCACATACATCCTCAATTCACCTGGATGGTGAAAGAGACCCCTTTTTGCGGTTTGAGAAATGAATGCCCTCTCCAACACTTGGAGGCATTCTCAGATATTTGCGGTCTCATACCTTCATGCCCCAACAGCCCGGATTATGTGTGGATGCATTTATTTCACTTGAGTTTATCTGGTGTTGCTCGGGATTGGTATAAATGCTTAGAGCCCAACTCAATCATTAATTGGGCTCAATTAAAGACAGCATTTCTATAAAGGTTCTATCCCACAGTTCGAACGCAGGATTAGCGTAAGAAAATTGCGTCATTCACTCAAGAGGATGATGAGAATCTTAGTGCCACTTGGAGTCGGTTTAAGAGAATGATAAGAGCATGCCCCCATCATGAGTACGGGGAGAACCATCTCAATACATTCTTCTATGATGGTCTAAATGACTCCACCAAGGCACTCTTAGACTCGGCTGTTGGTGGCCAACTTTCGAAAGTCCCATGTAATCAAGTGAGGGCTAAGATTGAGGAGGTTGCTAAAAATAGCTCTTGGGGAGGAGCAAGGGGTAGTGGATTACCGAGAGGAGGGATGGATTCAAGAAACTTGGACACGATTACTTCAAAAATCGAGGCTATCATGGATAAGAAGTTGTCCAAGTTCAAATATGCCCAAGGTAGCTCAAATGTATCATCGGTTAAAGAGACGCCCTTTTCATGTAGAATCTGAGCACATAGCGGCTGTTAACTACGGGGGGTATATCCAAGAAGGAACCCCAATCATGAACTATGATGGATACGGGTACAATCCCGACTATGTGGCAGCTGTGGGATATGGTGGTCAAAACCAAGGGTTTTCTCAACAAGGTCCTTACAATAACCAACCCTTTAGACCTACCTTCAATTCGAATTCTAGCTAAGGAAACTCCTCCCAAGGGTATAATTCCAACAATCAAGCGAATGAGAGTTTTCCTAGGCCGAATAGGAATAGGCCATACCCTCCAATGCCAAGACCCAACACCAACCTACCCTATCCATCTATACAGCCTCAACCAAACCCGCCTCCAACTAATGAATTCCTTTCCACCGAAGTGAACTCCCTTGCGTAGCAAAACCAAACCCTCTCGCAAATCAATCAAACTTTGATTAATCAAATGCAATAACTTCAGGCGCAATAGAAGTTGTATGAATCATAGCTTGCGCAGATGGCTAGTCTACCCCCACCATTGCCATTTCCTTCTCACCCCCAACAAAACCCATCCACCCAGCCTCCACCACAAAACTCTCATGAAGCTAACCCTAAGCATCACACCTGTAAGGCGATCTTCCTAAGATCTGGAACTTCATATCCTGCTCCAATTGGAGCTAATGGATAGGATTTAGGGAAAGATTCCTCAAAAGATAGTGATTTTCAAAGAAAAATTGAACACAAAGAGGATCTTGAGAGAAGAGAAGAGAAGGAGGTTGGTAAAGGGAATGAAGAATCAAATGTCGAAATAAATGGGTATGAGGGGAAGAAGAAAGATGAAGATGAGAGATGGAGGGAGATACAGGAACAGAGGAAACTTGAGCGTCAACATGCTCTGCCTCTACCTTTTCCTTACAAGAAGGTAGAGAAGCAATTGCAAGAAAAGTTTCTTAATTTCCTAGAGCATATGAGGCAACTTGAAATGAACATACCATTTTTAGAGGCCATGGAGCAAATGCCGCAATATGCTTAGTATCTATAAACCCTCTTAAGGAATAAGAGAAATCTTGAGGGCGAGGTTATTAATTTACCAGAGCAGGTAAGTGCCATCATTCAGGGCACATGGGAAAAGAAAGAAAAAGCTAGAGGACCCTTTGTGCTCCCAGTCACCCTTGGAAAACTCAATTCTAAGGGAGCACTTGCTGACCTTAGGGCCTCCATTAGCCTAATGCCGATGTCCATTGCCAAACAACTAACCTGTGAGCTTAAGCCTTCGAAGAAAACAATCCAGCTGGCCGACCGTAGTATAAAAGTGCCATGTGGGGAGTTTGAGGACCTTTCGATCCAAGTAGGGAACATAGTGGTACCATGTGACTTCGTGGTGCTTGATATAGCCGAAGATCCTTATACTCCCCTCATCTTAGGGAGGGATGCTTTGAAGATTTTGGGTGCCCTGATCGACTGTGAATCAGAAATTATAACCGTTAGGGTAGCCCATGAGAAGGTTGTGTTTGCCTTTTCTAAATCTTCAAAGGAACCCATGGTCGAGCGGATTTGTTCCTTTGGGGTGGTCAAGAATGATGCTGCGAAAGAAGTCGAGAGGTGTAGTGCTTCTGTTGCTCCAATGACAGTTGAGGTGTCGGATGAGGAGGACGCGCAAAAGCGTCTTATTTTTGGGGTTGCAAATGGAATTGCTCTGCCAACGGAGATGTATTATAAATCTGAGGGAACTGACGAGCCAGCCCGTAAATGAAAAAGGGATAGAAAAAGAAAATCTAAGAAGAGACCGACAGCTCCACCTTGGCTTGGGGGAAGCCCCGCATTATAACCCACCTCTAGATGACCCTAGTTCTCCATTGCTTACTTCCGCCACTGCGGCTCGGTGGAGAGTTTTGACTCCCCACACTGGAGGTGATGGTGATGCTAGGAGTGAATCCACTCCTACGACAGGTACGATTTCATTGTTTTCTTTTTTCTGTATAAACATGTGCCTAATTGTGTCGAACTTACCGACGTTAAACAAAAGTACTTACGGGAGATAAGCCAGTGTTTGTTTTGTTTGTTTATTTGTATAGCAATAACTTCCATAATGCTGATCTTTCTCTCTTTTGTTTCTTCTCTCCCAAGTGCCGAGACAGCTCTTGAGCTAGCTTGGGGGAGGGTCCTTGTGTTTTCAAAGCTTCGAAAGATCAGCATTATTGAAACTATTGCCTTGTTTTTTTTGTTTTAGTTTTTCTTTGCATGTCTAGGTGTGTCAAGATTAATGTGCTTGAGTTTTGAAACTGACATGCTAGCTCCTGAAGTTTACATTATAGTGGTCTTATGCATACTCATGTTTTTCCTAGCCTTGTGCCTGTTTTGGGACCGAATGATTGATTATTTTCCACCTGACTTGGGGGATCTGGTCCTGCTTGGTTTGTGGCTTGGATGACTACCTATTGAGGCACATTTCGACTAGCCTAGTGAGGATTGAGCCTTCTAGGACTCCATTATGAGTTCTATGTTATTAAGTGCTAGTTAGAGAGTCTAAGTATTGTGTCTGTTCTCCTCCAGCATAGTCTTCTTTTCTAAAGGCCATGGATAATAACACGTTTGTAGTTACAGCTACATGGCCAAATTGCCTACCATGAATATCGATTGACTTTAGGGTAAGCCAATTTTGTGCCTTTACCTTTTCTTTATAGCTACATCACCTAACTCCATATGAGCCAAATATTCCCTCTTTTTACCTAGAGGATAGTCTAGTGATCACAGTGAAGTGGTGCCCGTTGCATTGTGGTGAAAGATTTTGGTTTGAAAAATCATTATCGTATGATATGAATCTTTACATTACTCTTAGTTTATTTCAAAAACATTAGCTTGAACACAAAAACAAAAAGAAAAAAAAAGAAAGAAAAAGAAAAGAAAAAAATAGAAAAAGAAAAACTCGAGAATAAAGTTGGTGTAATGAGTTCATTTATACGTATCCAGAGAATTTTGGGAAGTGGCATGGTTTTTGGAAGTCGTAGCCATCTTGGGTTTGATTACCTTGGATTGCTTACTATCCTCTATTTGAACTCCACATCCCCAAATTTTACCCTACCTTGATCCCAGCCTACATTGCAACCGTTTCCAAACCTGTTCGACTTGGCCAGATTAGCAAGTTCGGTGCTGGAGAGTAGATAGGATACAATTCCTAAGATTTCTCCTTGATTGAGTGTTTAATTCCCGACTTATCTTAAGTTGGACGATTATGAGCAAAACACGTACCATATTAAACACACGAGCGTACTAGAAATTTCCCACACCTTTTGGGAAATAACATGGGGAGCGTGGACTTGTGACCTCATTAGGTAGTGGGTGGCATGGCCTGTGTTGTAGCTTTTCCAGTAATCCCGAGTCTATGGAAAATGTTGATTATCTTGGTATTATGCTCTTTTGAGCCCATTGTACTTGCACACCCATGGCTAGGGAAGAGTTTTGCGCGTACACGGCTGGCATTGTCCTGTTTTCCGCTCACCTTGCTTTTCATGAGCTTTACTCACGGTGTTGCCTTGCTAGTTCATTTGCTAGGGACTAGCAAAGGTTTGGCTTGGGGGAAGTTGATGTGCTCATTTTAGAGCACGTTTACAACCTCATTTTAGTGTCGAGTCTCATGCTTTTATATTGGTTTTATGCACATTACATTCAATTTTACCTTGATCTTGTCCTAGAGCTGTTTGTAGGTCATTTCAGGTGATCTCGATGATTTTGAGGTAAAATGAGACGTGTTCGAGGCTTTGAGACTTTTATCAAGAGTTTGGATACGCGTATCATAGCTTGGGCATGCGTTCCAAGTCACTCTCGAAGATCCCATAAACTCTAGAAGCCACTAGACACTTCAAGGGAGCTGTTCAGCAAGGTTCATGTTCAGATTTGACCGAATCTGATATCCATTCGGTCGAATGGTGGACAGGGATTCAAGCACATAAATCAAGCTCTCGGGAATAGCCAAATGAGAACTCATTCGGCCGAATCAAGGGCCATTCGGCCGAATAGGTACACTCCTTCGGTCGAATGGTGGACATGGTGCAAAATCGTCAAGCTTCTGTTTTGGGCCAATGATCACTCCATTCGACCAAATGGCTACCCATTTGGCCAAATCCACCGTTCATTCGGCCGAATGGTCTTCTTTCCCGCAGTTTTTGGTTCTTTCTTTAGCCGTCGCTCGAGGGTTTTTCTAGGGTTTTACTCCTTATGTGTCTAGGGTATAAATACCCTCTTGCTCTGTACATAACCCTCATGCCTACTTTGAGAGCTTTTGTGCCTCAACTTAGAACATCACTTTAAAGCTTTTCATTTCTTTCATGCATTAGTTTAGATTTACAGCTTTCATTGCACTTCCTTTCAAGCTTTGTATTTCGGACTCGGATTCCTTTTCGTTGACGCAATTCCATTTATGCAAGGTATTGATTCTTTTCTATTTTATTTCATTTAACGCTTTCAAGTATTACTTTTCTGAATTTCATTCCTCTTGCTATTATCATTGCTTTGTTTACGGTTTTGATAGGATAGTTTTCGTTCTTTTGTTCATTTCCATTCAGTCTTTTCATGCTTTCAATCATGTCTTTTATAATTGTTTATGCCCTAGTTGTTATTACTATGTGTGAGTAGTTTTCTTAGGGGTTTGATTGGTGAAACCCTAGGTTGGCTCGTTCTTCATGCGTAGAGTTACGATTTGAGATTGTTAATGATTGATTGATTGATGTTCGATGTGAATCTTGTCCTAATTTAGCGTATTGATAGTTCGATTGTCCTTCCTAGGGTGGAACTGATCTGTCCCCATTTTCCTTCCATAGCATATTATCGTTTAGTTCTTGCTTTACTTTTCTGTTATTAGTATAATTCTTTCAAATCTCCATATAAACACTTTGCACCAAGTCTAGAAACTATCGCCCCTTGTCCTTGTGGTTCGATCCCCGACTTACCACTACACTAGTTGTAGTAGTATTAGGGTGTTTATAAATTTAGTTTACATAACTATTCTTTTAATTAAATGACCTAAAAGAATGGTTATCAATAAACACTTGAAATAAATCAATTTGTGTCAAACTCGGCTGAATGGGAGAGGATATCGGTATAAAAAAACTTAAACACTTCGAATCGAACGATATGAGTCAATGTAGGTCAAGTGGGATTAATTTTTCATAGAAAATGACGTATTTACCCTAAAAATGTCATAAACACTTGAAATATAAATATTTGAGTCCAAGTCAGTCGACTTGGAGATGTTCTCGGTATAAAATGACTTAAACACTTCGAATTGAACGATATGAGTCAATGTAAGTGAAATGGGATTAGTTTTGGGTAGAAAATGACGTATTTACCCTTGAACATGTCATAAACACTTGAAATACATCAATTTGAATCTAGCTCGATCAAACGGTAGAGGTTCTACGTACAAAATCACTTAAACACTTCGAATCAGACGACATGAGTTAATATAGGTCAAATAAAATCAATTTTGGGTATAAAATGATGTATTTACCCTTGAACATGTCATAAACAATTAAAATACTTTAATTTGAGTCAAATTCGGTCGAATGGGAGAGGATCTCGGTGTAAAATGACTTAACCATTTTGAATCGGATGATATGAGTCAATGAGGGTCAAATGGGATTAGTTTTGGGTAGAAAATGACGTTTTTACCGTTAAACATTTCATAAACACTTGAAATACATCGATTTGAGTCAAACTCGGTCGAATGGGAGAGGTTTTCAGTAGAAAATGACTTAAACACTTCGAATAAAACGATACGAGTTAATGTATGTCAAATGGGATTAGTTTTGTGTAGAAAATGACGTAATTAGCCTTGAACATGTCATAAAAACTTGAAATACATCAATTTGAGTCAAACTCGATCAAACGGAAGAGATTCTATTTATAAAACGACCTTAAAACTTTGAACCGAACGTTATGAGTCAATATAGGTCAAATATGATCAATTTTGGGTAGAAAATGACATATGTACCCTTGAATATGTCATAAACTCTTGAAATACGTCGATTTGAGTCAAACTCGGTCAAACGGTGGAGGTCCTATTTATAAAATTACTTAAACACTTCGAATCGGATGATATGAGTCAATATAGGTCAAATGGTATGGTTTTGGGTGGAAAATGATGTATTTACCCTTGAATATTTCGTAAATAATTCAAATCCATCGATTTGAGTCAAACTCGGTCGAATGGGATAAGTTCTCGGTATAAATGACTAAAACATTTTAAATCGGACGATTATCTCAATGTAGGTCAAATGGGAATAGTTTTGGATAGAAAATGACGTATTTACCCTTGAACATGTCATAAAAACTTGAAATACATGGATTTGAGTCAAACTCGGTCAAAAGGTAGAGGTTCTACGTATAAAATCACTTAAACACTTCGAATCGAACGATATGAGTCAATATAGGTCAAATAAGATCAGTTTTGGGTATAGGTCAAATAAGATCAATATAGGTCAAACAATTGGAATACTTTAATTTGAGTCAAATTCGGTCGAATGGGAGAGGATCGCGGTGTAAAATGACTTAACCATTTCAATCAGATGATATGAGTCAATGTAGGTCAAATGGGATTAGTTTTGGGTAGAAAATGACGTATTTACCGTTAAACATTTCATAAACACTTGAAATACATTGATTTGAGTCAAACTCGGTCGAATGGGAGAGGTTTTCAGTATAAAATGACTTAAACACTTCGAATAAAATGATAGGAGTTAATGTAGCTCAAATGGGATTAGTTTTGTGTAGAAAATGACGTAATTAGCCTTGAACATGTCATAAACACTTGAAATACATCAATTTGAGGCAAACTCGGTCAAACGGAAGAGATTCTATTTATAAAACGACCTTAAAACTTCGAACCGAATGATATGAGTCAATATAGGTCAAATATGATCAATTTTGGGTAGAAAATGTGATGTGTAAGCAAGATATGAACCTTGTTACAAAAAGATGTTTTAAGGGGTCTTAGTGATTTTTCGGATTTGATGAAGTGAGAATAGGGGAACACTCAACCCTAAGCTCGGATATAACAAAGGGGAACACTCAACCCTTCGCTTAGTGTAGTTAGGAATAGGGATTACTCAACCCACTCGTTTACTACGTAAGTTCTAGGCTTGGGAACACTCGACCAAAACTAGCACTCTTCAAATTTGAAGTAACAAATTTGGACCTTAAAGATGACTTAGATGCAAAGTCACGTTTAAACAACAACTCAAGTGTTTAGCAAATTTCTGGATGTCTTTTCATTCATGCACAGCACACTATTTATAGTAGTGTGAATTACATAGGATTCCCTCCACAACTTGCCTTTTCTAAGACAAAAATAAAATAAAAAAACAAACTAATAAAGTGGTTTAAAGGCTCATATGACCGTCCCTTTAACCCTTTATAACAATAGCTAATAACTAACAAACTGATTTAACAAAACAAACTGAAATAAACTACCAGCCGAGAATAACAACCAAGGCTTAAAACTAGGCTAGAGTTAAGGAACACTTTCAGCCATGTTTAACAACTCCAACGGTACTTTCCACGTGGATCTGACGTGTAATGCAGCATCCCATGTGTGTCCAACGTGGATCCAACGTGGCAAATTGGCATCTTTGACTTCAGCTCCCTTTATTCTGGCCAACTAAGCAACTAACTCCTAAAGTTGTGCCACTAACTTAATTAACTAACTTCAGCTAACTAACAACTAAAATCACGTCAACTAACACACCCAACTAACCAACTAACTCCTCAAATCATGTCCCATGATCTTTAACTATCAAACGGCTATTCTGGTACACGTTCAATCGCTTCCAACCAACTTTGTAACCGAAAGCCTTTAAATGTGCGTTTGAGACAGCTTGGAGAATTGTTAGGTGATTCTTACAAGGTTACTTACACAAAGTGAAGTACAACCCCTTGTAATGATTTTTGGACCAAAACCGTGTAATAGGTTAAGGGATGAATTGGACAGAATTAATCCCTTAGCATTTTGCTCAATAATACCGTTTTGATCGTTCTCACCTAGACCAAGGATAATCGCTTCTTGACCATTTTGGTCATCCTTCCCTTCTTCAAAAGGAATTGCCCTCAATTCGTCATCATCAAGGTAAGGAGAAAGATCACCAACATTGAATGTACTTGAGATCCCGTATTGTCCTCCCAAATCGACTTTGTAGGCGTTTTCATTGATTTTTTCCACGATCTCAAATGGTCCTTCGGCTCTTGGCATAAGCTTATTTTTCCTTTTGCTAGGAAAACGTTCCTTCCTCATATAAATCCATACCAAATCTCCAACTTCAAAAGATTTCACGTTTCTAACTCGTTTGTTGGCTTGTTTCTGGTAGATTTCATTCGCCTTTTCAATGTTCCTCCGAACTTCTTTATGGACCTTCAGCATGAATTCGGCTTGTTCTTTTGCCCCGCCATGAACGAACTTGTCTTTTGGCAAAGCAATGAGATCAATAGGAACATAGGGATTTACGCCATATACTACTTCAAAAGGAGAGTATTTTGTAGTAGTACTAGGTGTCCTATTATAAGCAAACTCGGCATGAGCTAGCTTATTATCCCAATCCTTCGTACTTTTGGTTATCAAAGCCCTAAGCAATGAACCAAGTACTCTATTCACCACTTCAGTTTGACCATCGGTTTGTGGATGATGTGAAGTAGAAAACAGCAACTTTGTTCCCATTAGACGCCATATTGATTTCCAAAAATGACTAAGGAACTTTGTATCACGATCGGATACAATGGTGCGTGGCACCCCATGAAAGCGAACAACTTCTTCAAAGTATAGTTTAGCCACTTTCATCGCATCTTCGGTCTTGTGACAAGGAATGAAGTGAGCCATCTTTGAAAATCGATCAACCACCACCATTATTGAATCTTTGCCTCTTTGAGTCCTTGGCAAAGCTACAATAAAGTCCATACTCACATCCTCCCAAGGTCTTTCCGGAACCGGCAAAGGTTTGTAGAGACCTTTGTGAAACACCATCTTGGCCCTTTGACAAGTAGAACAACGACTCACCACCTGATGAACCGTACTCAGCATTTTCGGCCAATAGAAATGAGCTTGGAGAAGCTCCATTGTCTTGTGAATGCCCATGTGACCAGCTAATCCTCCCCCATGAGCTTCATGTATCAATAACCTCCGGATAGGGCATTTTGGGATACATAATCGATTTCCTTTGAAAAGAAAACCATTATGCAAAGAAAACAGATCATAAACTCCATGAACGCATTTTTCAATGATTCCCTTGAGTTCATCATCTTCTGGATAGTATTCCTTGATCAGATCGAAACCAAGTACTTTTGCTTCAACCATCCCAAGTAAATTATGCCTTCTAGACAAGGCATCCGCCACTACATTTGCCTTTCCACTCTTGTATTTAGAGGAAAAGTTAAATGTTTGTAGGAATTCGACCCACTTTGCATGTCTTGCATTCAACTTCTTTTGGCCATGAATGAATCTCAAGGATTCATGATCAGAATGCAAAATGAAAGGTTGGGGCCTTAAATAATGTGACCAATGATCTAGAGCTCTTACCATAGCATAGAACTCCTTATCATAAGTGGAATAATTCAATTTGCCTTGACTCATCTTCTCACTGAAATAGGCAATGGGTCGCCCACCTTGAATCAATACGGCACCAATTCCTTTCCCACTTGCGTCACATTCCACCTCAAATGGCTTGGAAAAGTCCGGAAGTGCTAATATGGGTGTGTGGCACATCTTCTCCTTGACTTCTTCAAACGCCTTTTGAGCTTGGGGTGTCCATTCAAACACGCCTTTCTTGGTACACTCGGTGATGGGAGCCATGAGTGTGCTGAAGTTCTTGATGAATCTTCTATAAAAAGAAGCAAGTCCATGAAATGAACGAACCTCCGTGAGCGTTTTTGGACTAGGCCATGATTGAATTGCTTCAATCTTGCTAGGATCCACCTTTACGCCATCACCTGAAACTATATAACCAAGAAACATAACTTCATATAATAAAAAATCACATTTTTCGAGTTTCCCATACAACTTTTCTTTTCTCAAAACAGAGAATACTTGAAAAAGGTGATCAAAATGAGATTCTTCATCTCTTGAATAGATGAGAATGTCATCCAGGTATACTACTACGAACTTGCCAAGAAATGGCCTTAGCACTTCATTCATCAATCTCATGAACGTGCTAGGGGCATTGGTAAGTCCAAATGGCATGACAAGCCATTCATACAACCCATGCTTCGTTTTGAATGCCGTCTTCCATTCATCCCCTTCTCTCATGCGAATCTGATGATATCCACTTCTCAAATCTACTTTGGAGAAGACTTTGGAACCACTCAATTCATCAAGCATATCATCGAGCCTTGGGATTGGAAATCTGTATTTGATAGTAATGTTGTTAACGGCTCTACTATCAATACACATTCTCCAAGTACCATCCTTCTTAGGAACCAACAAAGCTGGCACGGCACATGGACTCATGGATTCACGTACATAACCCATACCCATTAGTTCTTCAATTTGGCGTTGTAACTCCTTAGTTTCAAAAGGGTTACATCTGTAGGCGGGTTTATTTGGCAAAGGGGCTCCGGGAATGAGATCAATTTGATGCTCAATTCCTCGTATGGGTGGTAGTCCCTTCGGTAATTCATCCGGGAAAACGTCCTCAAAATCTTTAATTAATTGGGCTAATTTAGGATTTCGAGCAACAAAGTTTTCGTGGATTTCTTTGGAGTATAGTAGGAACATTTCTGCCTCAACTTCTAACTCCCTCTCAAACTCTCTAAAAGACAGTAAGGATACTTCTTTTGGTGGTATTTGTGTTGGTGAAAAACGTGGGGGTGGTAAAGGGTGTAGTTTTTTCTTCCTCCCTTCATGAACTATAGTGTACGTGTTGTGGTACCCATCATGTAGAGATCTTTTATCAGTTTGCCACGGTCTACCAAGTAGAATATGACAAGCATCCATAGACACAACATCACATAATATGGAATCACAATACGAACCAATGCAAAAGGAAACCATGCATTGCTTCCTAACCCCGGTACTAGCATTAGAATCTAACCAACTCAATTTGTAGGGTTGTGGATGATTGGTGGTCAAAAGACCAAGTTTGGATACTAGGGTTTTAGATACGGTATTAGCCTCACTTCCCCCATCAATAATTAAATCACATACCTCTTCACCAATTTTGCAACGGGTGATGAAAATGTGTTGTCTTTGAGGGGCAGCATCCTCTTCCACACGTGCTTGCAAGGCCCTTCTAATCACGAGACTCGCCTTCTCCTCTGATTCGGCAATGCAATCATCACAATCATCTTCAATTTCTTCTTCACCATCCTCAAACTCATCCCAATTGATGTTTTGAGTCGCCATGAGCTTAACTTCTTGCATAGTTAACGCTCTAGAATTAGGACAATCCTTCTTGTAATGACCTCGCCCTCCACATTTGTAACATACAATGTCACCAATCTTCACGTTCTTGATGTCCTTCTTTATGGGAATGCTCGGTTTGTTAAAAGATGAATTCTCCCTTGTAGGAAAAGAAGGTTTTCGTGTCATTTGGGGAATGACAGCAGGTTTCTTCTTTTTCCTCTTAGCATCGAATTTTATGACCAATTTACAAGCTTCTACAAACGTGAGGTTAGTGTAACCTTCAAGTCTGTCTTGTAACTCTTGGTCTAAACCAGATATGAAACGCCCCATTTTGAGCTCTTCATTCTCGGTTACTTCACACACAATAGCAAGCCTATCGAACTCCTTTATGTAATCCTCTACAGAATCACCATTTTGTTGTAGAGTACTCCATTTCACGTATTGGCTTTGCTTATAATTGTGGGGAATGAAATGGTCTTTCATTCGCTTCTTGAGTTTGTCCCAAGTAGAGATAGGAACTTTCCCCTTAAGGGTACGTCCTCTTTGCTCTCCTTGCAACCAACTATCACCATAGCCTTTTAGTTTGACTTTGGCAATCTTGTAACGTTGAACATCATCATGGATGTCCTTGTATTCAAAGTACCTTTCCAAGGATTTCTCCCATTCTAAGTACTTTTCAGGATCAAGAGTCCCATCAAAGGAAGGGACGTCTACTTTGAGACTTCGATCTTCCCTCCTAGGTGGAGGATCTTCTTCTCGATCTCGCTTATCTTGTTCATTCATGAGTCTTGCCATTAAGGCAGCAAGATTCCCTTGTAGATTGGCATTAGTTTCGGCCAATCTTTCTTGACTAGCAATGGAACGATTGAGAGCTTCCAAGGCTGTCCTTAAATCTTGATTTTCTCCCATGGAGTGTAGGTATACGACCCCTTAGGAAATGTTTTCGAAAAATTTTCCCCCTACCTGACGCGCCAAATGATGTGTAAGCAAGATATGAACCTTGTTACAAAAAGATGTTTTAAGGGGTCTTAGTGATTTTTCGGATTTGATGAAGTGAGAATAGGGGAACACTCAACCCTAAGCTCGGATATAACAAAGGGGAACACTCAACCCTTCGCTTAGTGTAGTTAGGAATAGGGATTACTCAACCCACTCGTTTACTACGTAAGTTCTAGGCTTGGGAACACTCGACCAAAACTAGCACTCTTCAAATTTGAAGTAACAAATTTGGACCTTAAAGATGACTTAGATGCAAAGTCACGTTTAAACAACAACTCAAGTGTTTAGCAAATTTCTGGATGTCTTTTCATTCATGCACAGCACACTATTTATAGTAGTGTGAATTACATAGGATTCCCTCCACAACTTGCCTTTTCTAAGACAAAAATAAAATAAAAAAACAAACTAATAAAGTGGTTTAAAGGCTCATATGACCGTCCCTTTAACCCTTTATAACAATAGCTAATAACTAACAAACTGATTTAACAAAACAAACTGAAATAAACTACCAGCCGAGAATAACAACCAAGGCTTAAAACTAGGCTAGAGTTAAGGAACACTTTCAGCCATGTTTAACAACTCCAACGGTACTTTCCACGTGGATCTGACGTGTAATGCAGCATCCCATGTGTGTCCAACGTGGATCCAACGTGGCAAATTGGCATCTTTGACTTCAGCTCCCTTTATTCTGGCCAACTAAGCAACTAACTCCTAAAGTTGTGCCACTAACTTAATTAACTAACTTCAGCTAACTAACAACTAAAATCACGTCAACTAACACACCCAACTAACCAACTAACTCCTCAAATCATGTCCCATGATCTTTAACTATCAAACGGCTATTCTGGTACACGTTCAATCGCTTCCAACCAACTTTGTAACCGAAAGCCTTTAAATGTGCGTTTGAGACAGCTTGGAGAATTGTTAGGTGATTCTTACAAGGTTACTTACACAAAGTGAAGTACAACCCCTTGTAATGATTTTTGGACCAAAACCGTGTAATAGGTTAAGGGATGAATTGGACAGAATTAATCCCTTAGCATTTTGCTCAATAATACCGTTTTGATCGTTCTCACCTAGACCAAGGATAATCGCTTCTTGACCATTTTGGTCAAAATGACATATGTACACTTGAATATGTCTTAAACTCTTGAAATACGTCGATTTGAGTCAAACTCGGTCAAACGGTGGAGGTCCTACGTATAAAATTACTTAAACACTTCGAATCGGATGATATGAGTCAATATAGGTCAAATGGTATGGTTTTGGGTGGAAAATGAGGTATTTACCCTTGAATATTTCATAAATAATTCAAATCCATCGATTTGAGTCAAACTCGGTCGAATGGGAGAAGTTCTCGGTATAAATGACTTAAACATTTTAAATCGGACGATTATCTCAATGTAAGTCAAATGGCATTAGTTTTGGATAGAAAATGACGTATTTACCCTTAAACATGTCATAAAAACTTGAAATACATCGATTTGAGTCAAACTCGGTCAAAAGGTAGAGGTTCTACGTATAAAATCACTTAAACACTTCGAATCAAACGATATGAGTCAATATAGGTCAAATAAGATCAATTTTGGGTATAAAATGATGTATTTACCCTTGAACATGTCATAAACAATTGAAATACTTTAATTTGAGTCAAATTCGGTCGAATGGGAGAGGATCTCGGTATAAAATGACTTAACCATTTCGAATCGGACGATATGAGTCAATGTAGGTCAAATGGGATTAGTTTTGGGTAGAAAATGACGTATTTACCGTTAACATTTCATAAACACTTGAAATACATCGATTTGAGTCAAACTCGGTCGAATGGGAGAGGTTTTCAGTATAAAATGACTTAAACACTTTGAATAAAATGATAGGAGTTAATGTAGCTCAAATGGGATTAGTTTTGTGTAGAAAATGACGTAATTAGCCTTGAACATGTCAAAAACACTTGAAATACATCAATTTGAGGCAAACTCGGTCAAACGGAAGAGATTCTATTTATAAAACGACCTTAAAACTTCGAACCGAACGATATGAGTCAATTTAGCTCAAATATGATCGATTTTGGGTAGAAAATGACATATGTACCCTTGAATATGTCATAAACTCTTGAAATACGTTGATTTGAGTCGAACTCGGTCAAACGGTGGAGGTCCTACGTATAAAATTACTTAAACACTTCCAATCGGATGATATGAGTCAATTTAGGTCAAATGGTATGGTTTTGGGTAGAAAATGATGTATTTACCCTTGAATATTTCATAAATAAATCAAATCCATCGATTTGAGTCAAACTCAGTCAAATGGGAGAAGTTCTCGGAATAAATGAGTTAAACATTTTAAATCGGACGATATTACTCAATGTAGGTCAAATGGGATTAGTTTTGGATAGAAAATGACGTATTTACCCTTGAACATGTCCTCAAAACATGAAATACATCGATTTGAGTCAAAATCGGTCAAAAGGTAGAGGTTCTACGTATAAAATCACTTAAACACTTCGAATCAAACGATATGAGTCAATATAGGTCAAATAAGATCAATTTTGGGTATAAAATGATGTATTTACCCTTGAACATGTCATAAACAATTGAAATACTTTAATTTGAGTCAAATTCGGTCGAATGGGAGAGGATCTCGGTATAAAATGACTTAACCATTTCGAATCGGACGATATGAGTCAATGTAGCTCAAATGGGATTAGTTTTGGGTAGAAAATGACGTATTTACCGTTAAACATTTCATAAACACTTGAAATACATCGATTTGAGTCAAACTCGGTCGAATGGGAGTGGTTTTCAGTATAAAATGACTTAAACACTTCGAATAAAACGATACGAGTTAATGTATGTGAAATGGGATTAGTTTTGTGTAGAAAATGATGTAATTAGCCTTGAACATGTCATAAACACTTGAAATACATCAATTTGAGGCAAACTCGGTCAAACAGAAGAGATTATATTTATAAAACGACCTTAAAACTTCGAACCGAACGATATGAGTCAATATAGGTCAAATATGATCAATTTTGGGTAGAAAATGACATATGTACCCTTGAATATGTCATAAACTCTTGAAATACGTTGATTTGAGTCGAACTCGGTCAAACGGTGGAGGTCCTAGGTATAAAATTACTTAAACACTTCCAATCGGATGATATGAGTCAATTTAGGTCAAATGGTATGGTTTTGGGTCGAAAATGATGTATTTACCCTTGAATATTTCATAAATAATTCAAATCCATCGATTTGAGTCAAACTCGGTCAAATGGGAGAAGTTCTCGGAATAAATGACTTAAACATTTTAAATCAGACGATATTACTCAATGTAGGTCAAATGGGATTAGTTTTGGATAGAAAATGACGTATTTACCCTTGAACATGTCCTCAAAACATGAAATACATCGATTTGAGTCAAAATCGGTCAAAAGGTAGAGGTTCTACGTATAAAATCACTTAAACACTTCGAATCAAACGATATGAGTCAATATAGGTCAAATAAGATCAATTTTGGGTATAAAATGATGTATTTACCCTTGAACATGTCATAAACAATTGAAATACTTTAATTTGAGTCAAATTCGGTCGAATGGGAGAGGATCTCGGTATAAAATGACTTAACCATTTCGAATCGGACGATATGAGTCAATGTAGCTCAAATGGGATTAGTTTTGGGTAGAAAATGACGTATTTACCGTTAAACATTTCATAAACACTTGAAATACATCGATTTGAGTCAAACTCGGTCGAATGGGAGTGGTTTTCAGTATAAAATGACTTAAACACTTCGAATAAAACGATACGAGTTAATGTATGTGAAATGGGATTAGTTTTGTGTAGAAAATGATGTAATTAGCCTTGAACATGTCATAAACACTTGAAATACATCAATTTGAGGCAAACTCGGTCAAACAGAAGAGATTATATTTATAAAACGACCTTAAAACTTCGAACCGAACGATATGAGTCAATATAGGTCAAATATGATCAATTTTGGGTAGAAAATGACATATGTACCCTTGAATATGTCATAAACTCTTGAAATACGTTGATTTGAGTCGAACTCGGTCAAACGGTGGAGGTCCTAGGTATAAAATTACTTAAACACTTCCAATCGGATGATATGAGTCAATTTAGGTCAAATGGTATGGTTTTGGGTCGAAAATGATGTATTTACCCTTGAATATTTCATAAATAATTCAAATCCATCGATTTGAGTCAAACTCGGTCAAATGGGAGAAGTTCTCGGAATAAATGACTTAAACATTTTAAATCAGACGATATTACTCAATGTAGGTCAAATGGGATTAGTT
This sequence comes from Dysphania ambrosioides, assembly GCA_026401315.1. Lineage (NCBI taxonomy): Eukaryota > Viridiplantae > Streptophyta > Magnoliopsida > Caryophyllales > Amaranthaceae > Dysphania > Dysphania ambrosioides. The sequence continues at coordinate 11,742,018 of CM048662.1, forward strand.
TTGGATAGAAAATGACGTATTTACCCTTGAACATGTCCTCAAAACATGAAATACATCGATTTGAGTCAAAATCGGTCAAAAGGTAGAGGTTCTACGTATAAAATCACTTAAACACTTCGAATCAAACGATATGAGTCAATATAGGTCAAATAAGATCAATTTTGGGTATAAAATGAAGTATTTACCCTTGAACATGTCATAAACAATTGAAATACTTTAATTTGAGTCAAATTCGGTCGAATGGGAGAGGATCTCGGTATAAAATGACTTAACCATTTCGAATCGGACGATATGAGTCAATGTAGCTCAAATGGGATTAGTTTTGGGTAGAAAATGACGTATTTACCGTTAAACATTTCATAAACACTTGAAATACATCGATTTGAGTCAAACTTGGTCGAATGGGAGTGGTTTTCAGTATAAAATGACTTAAACACTTCGAATAAAACGATACGAGTTAATGTATGTGAAATGGGATTAGTTTTGTGTAGAAAATGATGTAATTAGCCTTGAACATGTCATAAACACTTGAAATACATCAATTTGAGGCAAACTCGGTCAAACAGAAGAGATTATATTTATAAAACGACCTTAAAACTTCGAACCGAACGATATGAGTCAATATAGGTCAAATATGATCAATTTTGGGTAGAAAATGACATATGTACCCTTGAATATGTCATAAACTCTTGAAATACGTTGATTTGAGTCGAACTCGGTCAAACGGTGGAGGTCCTAGGTATAAAATTACTTAAACACTTCCAATCAGATGATATGAGTCAATTTAGGTCAAATGGTATGGTTTTGGGTCGAAAATGATGTATTTACCCTTGAATATTTCATAAATAATTCAAATCCATCGATTTGAGTCAAACTCGGTCAAATGGGAGAAGTTCTCGGAATAAATGACTTAAACATTTTAAATCAGACGATATTACTCAATGTAGGTCAAATGGGATTAGTTTTGGATAGAAAATGACGTATTTACCCTTGAACATGTCCTCAAAACATGAAATACATCGATTTGAGTCAAAATCGGTCAAAAGGTAGAGGTTCTACGTATAAAATCACTTAAACACTTCGAATCAAACGATATGAGTCAATATAGGTCAAATAAGATCAATTTTGGGTATAAAATGATGTATTTACCCTTGAACATGTCATAAACAATTGAAATACTTTAATTTGAGTCAAATTCGGTCGAATGGGAGAGGATCTCGGTATAAAATGACTTAACCATTTCGAATCGGACGATATGAGTCAATGTAGCTCAAATGGGATTAGTTTTGGGTAGAAAATGACGTATTTACCGTTAAACATTTCATAAACACTTGAAATACATCGATTTGAGTCAAACTCGGTCGAATGGGAGTGGTTTTCAGTATAAAATGACTTAAACACTTCGAATAAAACGATACGAGTTAATGTATGTGAAATGGGATTAGTTTTGTGTAGAAAATGATGTAATTAGCCTTGAACATGTCATAAACACTTGAAATACATCAATTTGAGGCAAACTCGGTCAAACAGAAGAGATTATATTTATAAAACGACCTTAAAACTTCGAACCGAACGATATGAGTCAATATAGGTCAAATATGATCAATTTTGGGTAGAAAATGACATATGTACCCTTGAATATGTCATAAACTCTTGAAATACGTTGATTTGAGTCGAACTCGGTCAAACGGTGGAGGTCCTAGGTATAAAATTACTTAAACACTTCCAATCAGATGATATGAGTCAATTTAGGTCAAATGGTATGGTTTTGGGTCGAAAATGATGTATTTACCCTTGAATATTTCATAAATAATTCAAATCCATCGATTTGAGTCAAACTCGGTCAAATGGGAGAAGTTCTCGGAATAAATGACTTAAACATTTTAAATCAGACGATATTACTCAATGTAGGTCAAATGGGATTAGTTTTGGATAGAAAATGACGTATTTACCCTTGAACATGTCCTCAAAACATGAAATACATCGATTTGAGTCAAAATCGGTCAAAAGGTAGAGGTTCTACGTATAAAATCACTTAAACACTTCGAATCAAACGATATGAGTCAATATAGGTCAAATAAGATCAATTTTGGGTATAAAATGAAGTATTTACCCTTGAACATGTCATAAACAATTGAAATACTTTAATTTGAGTCAAATTCGGTCGAATGGGAGAGGATCTCGGTATAAAATGACTTAACCATTTCGAATCGGACGATATGAGTCAATGTAGCTCAAATGGGATTAGTTTTGGGTAGAAAATGACGTATTTACCGTTAAACATTTCATAAACACTTGAAATACATCGATTTGAGTCAAACTTGGTCGAATGGGAGTGGTTTTCAGTATAAAATGACTTAAACACTTCGAATAAAACGATACGAGTTAATGTATGTGAAATGGGATTAGTTTTGTGTAGAAAATGATGTAATTAGCCTTGAACATGTCATAAACACTTGAAATACATCAATTTGAGGCAAACTCGGTCAAACAGAAGAGATTATATTTATAAAACGACCTTAAAACTTCGAACCGAACGATATGAGTCAATATAGGTCAAATATGATCAATTTTGGGTAGAAAATGACATATGTACCCTTGAATATGTCATAAACTCTTGAAATACGTTGATTTGAGTCGAACTCGGTCAAACGGTGGAGGTCCTAGGTATAAAATTACTTAAACACTTCCAATCAGATGATATGAGTCAATTTAGGTCAAATGGTATGGTTTTGGGTCGAAAATGATGTATTTACCCTTGAATATTTCATAAATAATTCAAATCCATCGATTTGAGTCAAACTCGGTCAAATGGGAGAAGTTCTCGGAATAAATGACTTAAACATTTTAAATCAGACGATATTACTCAATGTAGGTCAAATGGGATTAGTTTTGGATAGAAAATGACGTATTTACCCTTGAACATGTCCTCAAAACATGAAATACATCGATTTGAGTCAAAATCGGTCAAAAGGTAGAGGTTCTACGTATAAAATCACTTAAACACTTCGAATCAAACGATATGAGTCAATATAGGTCAAATAAGATCAATTTTGGGTATAAAATGATGTATTTACCCTTGAACATGTCATAAACAATTGAAATACTTTAATTTGAGTCAAATTCGGTCGAATGGGAGAGGATCTCGGTATAAAATGACTTAACCATTTCGAATCGGACGATATGAGTCAATGTAGCTCAAATGGGATTAGTTTTGGGTAGAAAATGACGTATTTACCGTTAAACATTTCATAAACACTTGAAATACATCGATTTGAGTCAAACTCGGTCGAATGGGAGTGGTTTTCAGTATAAAATGACTTAAACACTTCGAATAAAACGATACGAGTTAATGTATGTGAAATGGGATTAGTTTTGTGTAGAAAATGATGTAATTAGCCTTGAACATGTCATAAACACTTGAAATACATCAATTTGAGGCAAACTCGGTCAAACAGAAGAGATTATATTTATAAAACGACCTTAAAACTTCGAACCGAACGATATGAGTCAATATAGGTCAAATATGATCAATTTTGGGTAGAAAATGACATATGTACCCTTGAATATGTCATAAACTCTTGAAATACGTTGATTTGAGTCGAACTCGGTCAAACGGTGGAGGTCCTAGGTATAAAATTACTTAAACACTTCCAATCGGATGATATGAGTCAATTTAGGTCAAATGGTATGGTTTTGGGTCGAAAATGATGTATTTACCCTTGAATATTTCATAAATAATTCAAATCCATCGATTTGAGTCAAACTCGGTCAAATGGGAGAAGTTCTCGGAATAAATGACTTAAACATTTTAAATCAGACGATATTACTCAATGTAGGTCAAATGGGATTAGTTTTGGATAGAAAATGACGTATTTACCCTTGAACATGTCCTCAAAACATGAAATACATCGATTTGAGTCAAAATCGGTCAAAAGGTAGAGGTTCTACGTATAAAATCACTTAAACACTTCGAATCAAACGATATGAGTCAATATAGGTCAAATAAGATCAATTTTGGGTATAAAATGAAGTATTTACCCTTGAACATGTCATAAACAATTGAAATACTTTAATTTGAGTCAAATTCGGTCGAATGGGAGAGGATCTCGATATAAAATGACTTAACCATTTCGAATCGGACGATATGAGTCAATGTAGCTCAAATGGGATTAGTTTTGGGTAGAAAATGACGTATTTACCGTTAAACATTTCATAAACACTTGAAATACATCGATTTGAGTCAAACTTGGTCGAATGGGAGTGGTTTTCAGTATAAAATGACTTAAACACTTCAAATAAAACGATACGAGTTAATGTATGTGAAATGGGATTAGTTTTGTGTAGAAAATGATGTAATTAGCCTTGAACATGTCATAAACACTTGAAATACATCAATTTGAGGCAAACTCGGTCAAACGGAAGAGATTCTATTTATAAAACGACCTTAAAACTTCGAACCGAACGATATGAGTCAATATAGGTCAAATATGATCAATTTTGGGCAGAAAATGACATATGTACCCTTGAATATGTCATAAACTCTTGAAATACGTCGATTTGAGTCAAACTCGGTCAAACGGGAGAAGTTCTCGGTATAAATGACTTAAACACTTTAAATCGGACGATATTACTCAATGTAGGTCAAATGGGATTAGTTTTGGATAGAAAATGACTTATTTACCCTTGAACATGTCATAAAAACTTGAAATACATCGATTTCAGTCAAACTCGGTCAAAAGGTAGAGGTTCTACGTATAAAATCACTTAAACACTTCGAATCGAACGATATGAGTCAATATAGGTCAAATAAGATCATTTTTGGGTATAAAATGATGTATTTACCCTTGAACATGTCATAAACCATTGAAATACTTTAATTTGATTCAAATTCGATCGAATGGGAGAGGATCTCGGTATAAAATGACTTAACCATTTCGAATCGGACGATATGAGGTAATGTAGGTCAAATGGGATTAGTTTTGGGTAGAAAATGACGTATTTACCGTTAAACATTTCATAAACACTTGAAATACATCAATTTGAGTCAAACTCGGTCGAATGGGAGAGGTTTTCATTATAAAATGACTTAAACACTTCAAATAAAACGATATGAGTTAATGTAGGTCAAATGGGATTAGTTTTGTGGAGAAAATGACGTAATTAGCCTTGAACATGTCATAAACACTTGAAATACATCAATTTGAGTCAAACTCGGTCAAACGGAAGAGATTCTATTTCTAAAACGACCTTAAAACTTCGAACCGAAAGATACGAGTCAATATAGGTCAAATATGATCAATTTTGGGTAGAAAATGACATATTTACCCTTGAATATGTCATAAACTCTTGAAATACGTCGATTTTAGTCAAACTCGGTAAAACGGTGGAGGTCCTACGTATAATATTACTTAAACACTTTGAGTCGGATGATGTGAGTCAATATAGGTCAAATGGTATGGTTTTGGGTGGAAAATGATGTATTTACCCTTGAATATTTCATAAATAATTCAAATCCATCGATTTGTGTCAAAGTCGGTCGAATGGGAGAAGTTCTCGGTATAAATGACTTAAACATTATAAATCGTACGATATTACTCAATGTAGGTCAAATGGGATTAGTTTTGGATAGAAAATGACTTATTTACCCTTGAACATGTCATAAAAACTTGAAATACATCGATTTCAGTCAAACTCGGTCAAAAGGTAGAGGTTCTACGTATAAAATCACTTAAACACTTCGAATCGAACGATATGAGTCAATATAGGTCAAATAAGATCATTTTTGGGTATAAAATGATGTATTTACCCTTGAACATGTCATAAACCATTGAAATACTTTAATTTGATTCAAATTCGATCGAATGGGAGAGGATCTCGGTATAAAATGACTTAACCATTTCGAATCGGACGATATGAGGTAATGTAGGTCAAATGGGATTAGTTTTGGGTAGAAAATGACGTATTTACCGTTAAACATTTCATAAACACTTGAAATACATCAATTTGAGTCAAACTCGGTCGAATGGGAGAGGTTTTCATTATAAAAGGACTTAAACACTTCAAATAAAACGATATGAGTTAATGTAGGTCAAATGGGATTAGTTTTGTGGAGAAAATGACGTAATTAGCCTTGAACATGTCATAAACACTTGAAATACATCAATTTGAGTCAAACTCGGTCAAACGGAAGAGATTCTATTTCTAAAACGACCTTAAAACTTCGAACCGAAAGATACGAGTCAATATAGTTCAAATATGATCAATTTTGGGTAGAAAATGACATATTTACCCTTGAATATGTCATAAAGTCTTGAAATACGTCGATTTTAGTCAAACTCGGTAAAACGGTGGAGGTCCTACGTATAATATTACTTAAACACTTTGAGTCGGATGATGTGAGTCAATATAGGTCAAATGGTATGGTTTTGGGTGGAAAATGATGTATTTACCCTTGAATATTTCATAAATAATTCAAATCCATCGATTTGTGTCAAAGTCGGTCGAATGGGAGAAGTTCTCGGTATAAATGACTTAAACATTATAAATCGTACGATATTACTCAACGTAGGTCAAATGGGATTAGTTTTGGGTAGAAAATGACGTATTTACCGTTAAACATTTCATAAACATTTGAAATACATCGATTCGAGTCAAACTCGGTCGAATGGGAGAGCTTTTCAGTATAAAATGACTTAAACACTTCGAATAAAACGATATGAGTTAATGTAGGTCAAATCGGATTAGTTTTGTGTAGAAAATGACGTAATTAGCCTTGAACCTGTCATAAACACTTGAAATACATCAATTTGAGTCAAACTCGGTCAAACGGAAGAAATTCTATTTCTAAAACGACCTTAAAACTTCGAACCGAACGATACGAGTCAATATAGGTCAAATATGATCAATTTTGGGTAGAAAATGACATATTTACCCTTAAATATGTCATAAACTCTTGAAATACGTCGATTTTAGTCAAACTCGGTAAAACGGTGGAGGTCCTACGTATAAAATTACTTAAACACTTTGAGTCGGATGATGTGAGTCAATATAGGTCAAATGGTATGGTTTTGGGTGGAAAATGATGTATTTACCCTTGAATATTTCATAAATAATTCAAATCCATCGATTTGTGTCAAACTCGGTCGAATGGGAGAAGTTCTCGGTATAAATGACTTAAACATTTGAAATCGGACGATATTACTCAACGTAGGTCAAATGGGATTAGTTTTGGGTAGAAAATGACGTATTTACCGTTAAACATTTCATAAACATTTGAAATACATCGATTCGAGTCAAACTCGGTCAAATGGGAGAGGTTTTCAGTATAAAATGACTTAAACACTTCGAATAAAATGATATGAGTTAATGTAGGTCAAATGGGATAGATTTTGTGTAGAAAATGACGTAATTAGCCTTAAACATGTCATAAAAACTTGAAATACATCAATTTGAGTAAAACTCGGTCAAACGGAAGAGTTTCTATTCATAAAACGACCTTAAAACTTCGAACCGAACGATATGAGTCAATATATGTCAAATTTGATCAATTTTTGGTAGAAAATGACATATTTACCCCTAAATATGTCATAAACTCTTGAAATACGTCGATTTGAGTCAAACTCGGTCAAACGGTGGAGGTCCTACGTATAAAATTACTTAAACACTTCGAATCGGATGATATGAGTCAATATAGGTCAAATGGTATGGTTTTGGATGGAAAATGATGTATTTACCCTTGAATATTTCATAAATAATTCAAATTCATCGATTTCGGTCAAACTCGGTCGAATGGGAGAAGTTCTCGGTATAAATGAATTAAACATTTTAAATCGGACGATATTACTCAACGTAGGTCAAATGGGATTAGTTTTGGATAGAAAATGACGTATTTACCCTTTAACATGTTATAAACACTTGAAATACATCGATTTGACTCAAACTCGGTCAAAAGGTAGAGGTTCTACGTATGAAATCACTTAAACACTTCGAATCGAACGATATGAGTCAATATAGGTCAAATAAGATCAATTTTGGGTATAAAATGATGTATTTAACCTTGAACATGTCATAAACAATTGAAATACTTTAATTTGAGTCAAATTCTGTCGAATGGGAGAGGATCTCGGTATAATATGAATTAACCATTTCGAATCGGAAGATATAAGTCAATGTAGGTCAAATGGGATTAGTTTTGGGTAGAAAATGACGTATTTACCGTTAAACATTTCATAAACACTTGAAATACATCGATTTGAGTCAAACTCGGCCGAATAGGAGAGGTTTTCAGTATAAAATGACTTAAACACTTCGAATAAAACGATACGAGTTAATGTATGTCAAATGGGATTAGTTTTGTGTAGAAAATGACGTAACTAGCCTTGAACATGTCATAAACACTTGAAATACATCAATTTGAGTCAAACTCGGTCAAACGGAAGAGATTCTATGTATAGAACGACCTTAAAACTTCGAACCGAACGATATGAGTCAATATAGGTCAAATATGATCAATTTTGGGTAGAAAATGACATATTTACCCTTGTATATGTCATAAACTCTTAAAATACGTCGATTTGAGTCAAACTCGGTCAAATAGTGGAGGTCCTACGTATAAAATTATTTAAACACTTCGAATCGGATGATATGAGCCAATATAGGTCAAATGGTATGGTTTTGGAAGGAAAATGATGTATTTACCCTTGAATATTTCATAAATAATTCAAATCCATCGATTTGGGTCAAACTCAGTCGAATGGGAGAAGTTCTCGGTATAAATGACTTAAACATTTTAAATCGGACGATATTACTCAATGTAGGTCAAATGGGATTAGTTTTGGATAGAAAATGACGTATTTACCGTTGAAGATGTCATAAAATCTTGAAATACATCGATTTGAGTCAAACTCATCAAAAGGTAGAGGTTCTACGTATAAAATCACTTAAACACTTCGTATCGAACGATATGAGTCAATAGAGGTCAAATAAGATCAATTTTGGGTATAAAATGATGTATTTACCCTTGAACATGTCATAAACAATTGAAATACTTTAATTTGAGTCAAATTCGGTCGAATGGGAGAGGATCGTGGTGTAAAATGACTTAACCATTTCAATCGGATGATATGAGTCAATGTAGGTCAAATGGGATTAGTTTTGGGTAGAAAATGACGTATTTACCGTTAAACATTTCATAAACACTTGAAATACATCGATTTGAGTCAAACTCGGTCGAATGGGAGTGGTTTTCAGTATAAAATGACTTAAACATTTCGAATAAAACGATACGAGTTAATGTAGGTCAAATGGGATTAGTTTTGTGTAAAAAATGACGTAATTAGCCTTGAACATGTCATAGACACTTGAAATACATTAATTTGAGTCAAACTCGGTCAAACGGAAGAGATTCTATTTATAAAACGACCTTAAAACTTCGAACCGAACGATCTGAGTCAATATAGGTCAAATATGATGAATTTTGGGTAGAAAATGACATATTTACCCTTGAATATTTCATAAACTCTTGAAATACGTCGATTTGAGTCAAACTCGGTCAAACGGTGGAGGTCCTACGTATAAAAATACTTAAACACTTCGAATCGGATGATATGAGTCAATATAGGTCAAATGGTATGGTTTTGGGTGGAAAATGATGTATTTACCCTTGAATATTTCATAAATAATTCAAATCCATCGATTTAAGTCAAACTCGGTCGAATGCGAGAAGTTCTCGGTATAAATGACTTAAACATTTTAAATCGGACGATATTACTCAATGTAGGTCAAATGGGATTAGTTTTGGATAGAAAATGACGTATTTACCCTTGAACATGTCATAAAAACTTGAAAAACATCGATTTGAGTCAAACTCGGTCAAAAGGTAGAGGTTCTACGTATAAAATCACTTAAACACTTCGAATCGAACGATATGAGTCAATATTGGTCAAATAAGATCATTTTTGGGTATAAAATGATGTATTTACCCTTGAACATGTCATAAACCATTGAAATACTTTAATTTGAGTCAAATTCGGTCGAATGGGAGAGGATCTCGGTATAAAATGACTTAACCATTTCGAATCGGACGATATGAGTCAATGTAGGTCAAATGGGATTAGTTTTGGGTAGAAAATAACGTATTTACCGTTAAACATTTCATAAACACTTGAAATACATCGATTTGAGTCAAACTCGGTCGAATGGGAGAGGTTTTCATTATAAAATGACTTAAACACTTCGAATAAAACGATATGAGTTAATGTAGGTCAAATCGGATTAGTTTTGTGTAGAAAATGGCGTAATTAGCCTTGAACATGTCATAAACACTTGAAATACATCAATTTGAGTCAAACTCGGTCAAACGGAAGAAATTCTATTTCTAAAACGACCTTAAAACTTCGAACCGAACGATACGAGTCAATATAGGTCAAATATGATCAATTTTGGGTAGAAAATGACATATTTACCCTTGAATATGTCATAAACTCTTGAAATACGTCGATTTTAGTCAAACTCGGTAAAACGGTGGAGGTCCTACGTATAAAATTACTTAAACACTTTGAGTCGGATGATGTGAGTCAATATAGGTCAAATGGTATGGTTTTGGGTGGAAAATGATGTATTTACCCTTGAATATTTCATAAATAATTCAAATCCATCGATTTGTGTCAAACTCGGTCGAATGGGAGAAGTTCTCGGTATAAATGACTTAAACATTTTAAATCGGACGATATTACTCAACGTAGGTCAAATGGGATTAGTTTTGGGTAGAAAATGACGTATTTACCGTTAAACATTTCATAAACATTTGAAATACATCGATTCGAGTCAAACTCGGTCGAATGCGAGAGGTTTTCAGTATAAAATGACTTAAACACTTCGAATAAAATGATATGAGTTAATGTAGGTCAAATGGGATAGGTTTTGTGTAGAAAATGACGTAATTAGCCTTAAACATGTCATAAAAAGTTGAAATACATCAATTTGAGTCAAACTCAGTCAAACGGAAGAGATTCTATTCATAAAACGACCTTAAAACTTCGAACCGAATGATATGAGTCAATATAGGTCAAATATGATCAATTTTTGGTAGAAAATGTCATATTTACCCTTGAATATGTCATAAACTCTTGAAATACGTCGATTTGAGTCAAACTCGGTCAAACGATGGAGGTCCTACGTATAAAATTACTTAAACACTTCGAATCGGATGATATGAGTCAATATAGGTCAAATGGTATGGTTTTGGATGGAAAATGATGTATTTACCCTTGAATATTTCATAAATAATTCAAATCCATCGATTTGGGTCAAACTCGGTGGAATGGGAGAAGTTCTCGGTATAAATGACTTAAACATTTTAAATCGGACGATATTACTCAACGTAGGTCAAATGGGATTAGTTTTGGATAGAAAATGACGTATTTACCCTTGAACATGTTATAAAAACTTGAAATACATCGATTTGAGTAAAACTCAGTCAAAAGGTAGAGGTTCTACGTATAAAATCACTTAAACACTTCGAATCGAACAATATGAGTCAATATAAGTCAAATAAGATCAATTTTGGGTATAAAATGATGTATTTAACCTTGAACATGTCATAAACAATTGAAATACTTTAATTTGAGTCAAATTCTGTCGAATGGGAGAGGATCTTGGTATAATATGAATTAACCATTTCGAATCGGAAGATATGAGTCAATGTAGGTCAAATGGGCTTAGTTTTGGGTAGAAAATGACGTATTTACCGTTAAACATTTCATAAACACTTGAAATACATCGATTTGAGTCAAACTCGGCCGAATAGGAGAGGTTTTCAGTATAAAATGACTTAAACACTTCAAATCGGATGATATGAGTCAATATAGGTCAAATGGGATAGGTTTTGTGTAGAAAATGACGTAATTAGCCTTAAACATGTCATAAAAACTTGAAATACATCGATTCGAGTCAAACTCGGTTGAATGGGAGAGGTTTTCAGTATAAAATGACTTAAACACTTCGAATAAAATGATATGAGTTAATGTAGGTCAAATAGGATAGGTTTTGTGTAGAAAATGACGTAATTAGCCTTACACATGTCATAAAAACTTGAAATACATCAATTTGAGTCAAACTCGGTCAAACGGAAGAGATTCTATTCATATAACGACCTTAAAACTTCGAACCGAACGATATGAGTCAATATAGGTCAAATATGATCAATTTTGGTTAGAAAATGACATATTTACCCTTGAATATGTCATAAACTCTTGAAATACGTCAATTTGAGTCAAACTCGGTCAAACGGTGGAGGTCCTACGTATAAAATTACTTAAACACTTCGAATCGGATGATATGAGCCAATATAGGTCAAATGGTATGGTTTTGGGAGGAAAATGATGTATTTACCCTTTAATATTTCATAAATAATTCAAATCCATCGATTTGGGTCAAACTCAGTCGAATGGGAGAAGTTCTCGGTATAAATGACTTAAACATTTTAAATCGGACGATATTACTCAATGTAGGTCAAATGGGATTAGTTTTGGATAGAAAATGACGTATTTACCGTTGAAGATGTCATAAAATCTTGAAATACATCGATTTGAGTCAAACTCGTAAAAGGTAGAGGTTCTTCGTATAAAATCACTTAAACACTTCGAATCGAACGATATGAGTAAATATAGGTGAAATAAGATCAATTTTGGGTATAAAATGATGTATTTACCCTTGAACATGTCATAAACAATTGAAATACTTTAATTTGAGTCAAATTCGGTCGAATGGGAGAGGATCTCGGTATAAAATGACTTAACCATTTCGAATCGGACGATATGAGTCAATGTAGGTTAAATGGGATTAGTTTTGGGTAGAAAATGACGTATTTACCGTTAAACATTTCATAAACACTTGAAATACATAAGTTTGAGTCAAACTCTGTCGAATGGGAGAGGTTTTCAGTATAAAGTGACTTAAAACGCTTCAAATAAAACGATACGAGTTAATGTATGTCAAATGGGATTAGTTTTGTGTAGAAAATGACGTAATTAGCCTTGAACATGTCATAAACACTTGAAATACATCAATTTGAGTCAAACTCGGTCAAACGGAAGAGATTCTATTTATAAAACGACCTTAAAACTTCGAACCGAACGATATGAGTCAATATAGGTGAAATATGATCAATTTTGGGTAGAAAATGACATATTTACCCTTGAATATGTCATAAACTCTTGAAATACGTCGATTTGAGTCAAACTCGGTCAAACGGTGGAGGTCCTACGTATAAAATTACTTAAACACTTCGAATCGGATGATATGAGCCAATATAGGTCAAATGGTATGGTTTTGGGAGGAAAATGATGTATTTCCCCTTTAATATTTCATAAATAATTCAAATCCATCGATTTGGGTCGAACTCAGTCGAATGGGAGAAGTTCTCGGTATAAATGACTTAAACATTTTAAATCGGACGATATTACTCAATGTAGGTCAAATGGGATTAGTTTTGGATAGAAAATGACGTATTTACCCTTGAACATGTCATAAAAACTTGAAATACATCGATTTGAGTCAAACTCGGTCAAACAAAAGAGATTCTATTTATAAAATGACTTAAACACTTCGAATCGAACGATATGAGTCAATATAGGTCAAATAAGATCAATTTTGGGTATAAAATGATGTATTTACCCTTGAACATGTCATGAACAATTGAAATACTTTAATTGGAGTCAAATTCGGTTGAATGGGAGAGGATCTCGGTATAAAATTACTTAACCATTTTGAATTGGACGATATGAGTCAATGTAGGTTAAATGCGATTAGTTTTGGGTTGAAAATGACGTATTTACTGTTAAACATTTCATAAACACTTGAAATACATCGATTTGAGTCAAACTTGGTCGAATGGGAGAGGTTTTCAGTATAAAATGACTTAAACACTTCGAATAAAATGATACGAGTTAATGTAGGTCAAATGGGATTAGTTTTGTGTAGAAAATGACGTAATTATCCTTGAACATGTCATAACCACTTGAAATACATCAATTTGAGTCAAACTCGGTCAAACGGAAGAGATTCTATTTATAAAACTACCTTAAAACTTCGAACCGAACGATATAAGTCAATATAGGTCAAATATGATTAATTTTGGGTAGAAAATGACATATTTACCCTTGAATATGTCATAAACTCTTGAAATACGTCGATTTGAGTCAAACTCGGTCAAACGGTGGAGGACCTACGTGTAAAATTACTTAAACACTTCGAATCGGATGATATGAGTCAATATAGGTCAAATGGTATGGTGTTGGGTGGAAAATGATGTATTTACCCTTGAATATTTCATAAATAATTCAAATCCATCGATTTGGGTCAAACTGAGTCGAATGGGAGAAGTTCTCGGTATAAATGACTTAAACATTTTTGTATCGGACGATATTACTCAATGTATGTCAAATGGGATTAGTTTTGGATAGAAAATGACGTATTTACCCTTGAACATGTCATAAAAACTTGAAATACATCAATTTGAGTCAAACTCGGTCAAAAGGTAGAGGTTCTACGTATAAAATCACTTAAACACTTCGAATAAAACGATATGAGTCAATATAGGTCAAATAAGATCAATTTTGGGTATAAAATGATGTATTTACCGTTAAACATTTCATAAAAACTTGAAATACATCGATTCGAGTCAAACTCGGTCGAATGGGAGAGGTTTTCAGTATAAAATGACTTAAAAACTTCGAATAAAATGATATGAGTTAATGTAGGTCAAATAGGATAGGTTTTGTGTAGAAAATGACGTAATTAGCCTTACACATGTCATAAAAACTTGAAATACATCAATTTGAGTCAAACTCGGTAAAACGGAAGAAATTCTATTCATAAAACGACCTTAAAACTTCGAACCGAACGATATGAGTCAATATAGGTCAAATATGATCAATTTCGGGTAGAAAATGACATATTTACCCTTGAATATGTCATAAACTCTTGAAATACGTCAATTTGAGTCAAACTCGGTCAAATGGTGGAGGTCCTACGTATAAAATTACTTAAACACTTCAAATCGGATGATATGAGCCAATATAGGTCAAATAGTATGGTTTTGGATGGAAAATGATGTATTTACCCTTGAATATTTCATAAATAATTCAAATCCATCGATTTGGGTCAAACTCGGTCGAATGGGAGAAGTTCTCGGTATAAATGACTTAAACATTTTAAATCGGGCGATATTACTCAACGTAGGTCAAATGGGATTAGTATTGGATAGAAAATGACGTATTTACCCTTGAACATGTTATAAAAACTTGAAATACATCGATTTGAGTTAAACTCGGTCAAAAGGTAGAGGTTCTACGTATAAAATCACTTAAACACTTCGAATCGAACGATATGAGTCAATATAGGTGAAATAAGATCAATTTTGGGTATAAAATGATGTATTTAACCTTGAACATGTCATAAACAATTGAAATACTTTAATTTGAGTCAAACTCGGTCGAATGGGAGAGGATCTTGGTATAAAATGACTTAACCATTTCGAATCGGACGATATGAGTCAATGTAGGTTAAATGGGATTAGTTTTGGGTAAAAAAAGACGTATTTACCGTTAAACATTTCACAAACACTTGAAATACATCGATTTGAGTCAAACTCTGTCGAATGGGAGAGGTTTTCAGTATAAAGTGACTTAAAACGCTTCGAATAAAACGATACGAGTTAATGTATGTCAAATGGGATTAGTTTTGTGTAGAAAATGACGTAATTAGCCTTGAACATGTCATAAACACTTGAAATACATCAATTTGAGTCAAACTCGGTCAAACGGAAGAGATTCTATTTATAAAACGACCTCAAAACTTCGACCCGAACGATATGAGTCAATATAGGTCAAATATGATCAATTTTGGGTAGAAAATGACATATTTACCCTTGAATATGTCATAAACTCTTGAAATACGTCGATTTGAGTCAAACTCGGTCAAACGGTGGAGGTCCTACGTATAAAATTACTTAAACACTTCGAATCGGATGATATGAGTCAATATAGGTCAAATGGTATGGTTTTGGGTGGAAAATGATGTATTGACCCTTGAATATTTCATAAATAATTCAAATCCATCGATTTGAGTCAAACTCGGTCGAATGGGAGAAGTTCTCGGTATAAATGACTTAAACATTTTAAATCGGACGATGTTACTCAATGTAGGTCAAATGGGATTAGTTTTGGATAGAAAATGACGTATTTACCCTTGAACATGTCATAAAAACTTGAAATACATCGATTTGAGTCAAACTCGGTCAAACGAAAGAGATTCTATTTATAAAATGACTTAAACACTTCAAATCGAACGATATGAGTCAATATAGGTCAAATAAGATCAATTCTGGGTATAAAATGATGTATTTACCCTTGAACATGTCATAAACAATTGAAATACTTTAATTTGAGTCAAATTCGGTCGAATGGGAGAGGATCTCGGTATAAAATGATTTAACCATTTCGAATCGAACGATATGAGTCAATGTAGGTCAAATAGGATTAGTTTTGGGTAGAAAATGACGTATTTACGTTAAACATTACATAAACACTTGAAATACATCGATTTGAGTCAAACTCGGTCAAACGAAAGAGATTCTATTTATAAAATGACTTAAACACTTCGAATCGAACGATATGAGTCAATATAGGTTAAATAAGATCATTTTTGGGTATAAAATGATGTATTTACCCTTGAACATGTCATAAACAATTGAAATACTTTAATTTGAGTCAAATTCGGTCGAATGAGAGAGGATCTCGGTATAAAATGACTTAACCATTTCGAATCGGACGATATGAGTCAATGTAGGTCAAATGGGATTAGTTTTGAATAGAAAATGACGTATTTACCCTTGAACATGTCATAAAAACTTAAAATACATCGATTTGAGTAAAACTCGGTCAAAAGGTAGAGGTCTACGTATCAAATCACTTAAACACTTCGAATCCAACGATATGAGTCAATATAGGTGAAATAAGATCAATTTTGGGTATAAAATGATGTATTTACCCTTGAACATGTCATAAACAATTGAAATACTTTAATTTGAGTCAAATTCGGTCGAATGGGAGAGGATCTCGGTATAAAATGACTTAATCATTTCGAATCGGACGATATGAGTCAATGTAGGTCAAATAGGATTAGTTTTGGGTAGAAAATGACATATTTACCGTTAAACATTACATAAACACTTGAAATACATCGATTTGAGTCAAACTCGGTCGAATGGGAGAGGTTTTCCAGATAAAATGACTTAAACACTTCGAATAAAATGATACGAGTTAATGTAGGTCAAATGGGATTAGTTTTGTGTAGAAAATGGCGTAATTAGCCTTAAACATGTCATAAACACTTGAAATACATCAATTTGAGTCAAACTCGGTCAAACGGAAGAGATTCTATTTATAAAACTACCTTAAAACTTCGAACCGAACGATATGAGTCAATATAGGTCAAATAAGATCAATTTTGGGTATAAAATGATGTATTTACCCTTGAACATGTCATAAACAATTGAAATACTTTAATTTGAGTCAAATTCGATTGAATGGGAGAGGATCTCGGTATAAAATTACTTAACCATTTTGAATTGGACGATATGAGTCAATGTAGGTTAAATGCGATTAGTTTTGGGTAGAAAATGACGTATTTACCGTTAAACATTTCATAAACACTTGAAATACATCGATTTGAGTCAAACTCGGTCGAATGGGAGAGGTTTTTAGTATAAAATGACTTAAACACTTCGAATAAAATGATACGAGTTAATGTAGGTCAAATGGGATTAGTTTTGTGTAGAAAATGACGTAATTAGCCTTGAACATGTCATAAACACTTGAAATACATCAATTTGAGTCAAACTCGGTCAAACGGAAGAGATTATATTTATAAAACTACCTTAAAACTTCGAACCGAACGATATGAGTCAATATAGGTCAAATATGATTAATTTTGGGTAGAAAATGACATATTTACCCTTGAATATGTCATAAATTCTTGAAATACGTCGATTTGAGTCAAACTCGGTCAAACGGTGGAGGTCCTACGTATAAAATTACTTAAACACTTCGAATCGGATGATATGAGTCAATATAGGTCAAATGGTATGGTTTTGGGTGGAAAATGATGTATTTACCCTTGAATATTTCATAAATAATTCAAATCCATCGATTTGACTCAAACTCGGTCGAATGGGAGAAGTTCTCGGTATAAATGACTTAAACATTTTTTTATCGGACGATAATACTCAATGTAGGTCAAATGGGATTAGTTTTGGATAGAAAATGACGTATTTACCCTTGAACATGTCATAAAAACTTGAAATACATCGATTTGAGTCAAACTCGGTCAAACGAAAGAGATTTTATTTATAAAATGACTTAAACACTTTGAATCGAACGATATGAGTCAATATAGGTCAAATAAGATCAATTTTGGGTATAAAATGATGTATTTACCCTTGAACATGTCATAAACAATTGAAATACTTTAATTGGAGTCAAATTCGGTCGAATGAGAGAGGATCTCGGTATAAAATGACTTAACCATTTCGAATCGGACGATATGAGTCAATTTAGGTCAAATGGGATTAGTTTTGAATAGAAAATGACGTATTTACCCTTGAACATGTCATAAAAACTTAAAATACATCGATTTGAGTAAAACTCGGTCAAAAGGTAGAGGTCTACGTATCAAATCACTTAAACACTTCTAATCCAATGATATGAGTCAATATAGGTCAAATAAGATCAATTTTGGGTATAAAATGATGTATTTACCCTTGAACATGTCATAAACAATTGAAATACTTTAATTTGAGTCAAATTCGGTCGAATGGGAGAGGATCTCGGTATAAAATGACTTAACCATTTCGAATCGGACGATATGAGTCAATGTAGGTCAAATGGGATTAGTTTTGGGTAGAAAATGACATATTTACCGTTAAACATTACATAAACACTTGAAATACATCGATTTGAGCCAAACTCGGTCGAATGGGAGAGGTTTTCCAGATAAAATGACTTAAACACTTCGAATAAAATGATACGAGTTAATGTAGGTCAAGTGGGATTAGGTTTGTGTAGAAAATGGCGTAATTAGCCTTAAACATGTCATAAACAC
The DNA here is from genome assembly GCA_026401315.1 of Dysphania ambrosioides. Lineage (NCBI taxonomy): Eukaryota > Viridiplantae > Streptophyta > Magnoliopsida > Caryophyllales > Amaranthaceae > Dysphania > Dysphania ambrosioides. Next base: position 11,761,182 of record CM048662.1, read on the forward strand.
TTGAAATACATCAATTTGAGTCAAACTCGGTCAAACGGAAGAGATTCTATTTATAAAACTACCTTAAAACTTCGAACCGAACGATATGAGTCAATATAGGTCAAATAAGATCAATTTTGGGTATAAAATGATGTATTTACCCTTGAACATGTCATAAACAATTGAAATACTTTAATTTGAGTCAAATTCGATGGAATGGGAGAGGATCTCGGTATAAAATTACTTAACCATTTTGAATTGGACGATATGAGTCAATGTAGGTTAAATGCGATTAGTTTTGGGTTGAAAATGACGTATTTACCGTTAAACATTTCATAAACACTTGAAATACATCGATTTGAGTCAAACTCGGTCGAATGGGAGAGGTTTTCAATATAAAATGACTTAAACACTTCGAATAAAATGATACGAGTTAATGTAGGTCAAATGGGATTAGTTTTGTGTAGAAAATGACGTAATTAGCCTTGAACATGTCATAAACACTTGAAATACATCAATTTGAGTCAAACTCGGTCAAACGGAAGAGATTCTAATTATAAAACTACCTTAAAACTTCGAACCGAACGATATGAGTCAATATAGGTCAAATATGATTAATTTTGGGTAGAAAATGACATATTTACCCTTGAATATGTCATAAACTCTTGAAATACGTCGATTTGAGTCAAACTCGGTCAAATGGTGGAGGTCCTACTTATAAAATTACTTAAACACTTCGAATCGGATGATATGAGTCAATATAGGTCAAATGGTATGGTTTTGGGTGGAAAATGATGTATTTACCCTTGAATATTTCATAAATAATTCAAATCCATTGATTTGGGTCAAACTGAGTCGAATGGGAGAAGTTCTCAGTATAAATGACTTAAACATTTTTGTATCGGACGATATTACTCAATGTAGGTCAAATGGGATTAGTTTTGGATAGAAAATGACGTATTTACCCTTGAACATGTCATAAAAACTTGAAATACATCAATTTGAGTCAAACTCGGTCAAAAGGTAGAGGTTCTACGTATAAAATCACTTAAACACTTCGAATCAAACGATATGAGTCAATATAGGTCAAATAAGATCAATTTTGGGTATAAAATGATGTATTTACCGTTAAACATTTCATAAAAACTTGAAATACATCGATTCGAGTCAAACTCGGTCGAATGGGAGAGGTTTTCAGTATAAAATGACTTAAAAACTTCGAATAAAATGATATGAGTTAATGTAGGTCAAATAGGATAGGTTTTGTGTAGAAAATGACGTAATTAGCCTTACACATGTCATAAAAACTTGAAATACATTAATTTGAGTCAAACCCGGTCAAACGGAAGAGATTCTATTCATAAAACGACCTTAAAACTTCGAACCGAACGATATGAGTCAATATAGGTCAAATATGATCAATTTTTGGTAGAAAATGACATATTTACCCTTAAATATGTCATAAACTCTTGAAATACGTCGATTTGAGTCAAACTCGATCAAACGATGGAGGTCCTACGTATAAAATTACTTAAACACTTCGAATCGGATGATATGAGTCAATATAGGTCAAATGGTATGGTTTTGGGTGGAAAATGATGTATTTACCCTTGAATATTTCATAAATAATTCAAATCCATCGATTTGGGTCAAACTCGGTCGAATGGGAGAAGTTCTCGGTATAAATGACTTAAACATTTTAAATCGAACGATATTACTCAATGTGGGTCAAATGGGATTAGTTTTGGATAGAAAATGAAGTATTTACCCTTGAACATGTCATAAAAACTTGAAATACACCGATTTGAGTCAAACTCGGTCAAAAGGTAGAGGTTCTACGTATAAAATCACTTAAACACTTCGAATCAAACGATATGAGTCAATACAGGTCAAATAAGATCAATTTTGGGTATAAAATGATGTATTTACCCTTGAACATGTCATAAACAATTGAAATACTTTAATTGGAGTCAAATTCGGTCGAATGAGAGAGGATCTCGGTATAAAATGACTTAACCATTTCGAATCGGACGATATGAGTCAATTTAGGTCAAATGGGATTAGTTTTGAATAGAAAATGACGTATTTACCCTTGAACATGTCATAAAAACTTAAAATACATCGATTTGAGTAAAACTCGGTCAAAAGGTAGAGGTCTACGTATCAAATCACTTAAACACTTCTAATCCAACGATATGAGTCAATATAGGTCAAATAAGATCAATTTTGGGTATAAAATGATGTATTTACCCTTGAACATGTCATAAACAATTGAAATACTTTAATTTGAGTCAAATTCGGTCGAATGGGAGAGTATCTCGGTATAAAATGACTTAACCATTTCGAATCGGACGATATGAGTCAATGTAGGTCAAATGGGATTAGTTTTGGGTAGAAAATGACGTTTTTACCGTTCAACATTTCATAAACACTTGAAATACATCAATTTGAGTCAAACTCGGTCGAATGGGAGAGGTTTTCAGTATAAAATGACTTGAACACTACGAATAAAACGATACGAATTAATGTAGGTCAAATGGGATTAGTTTTGTGTAGAAAATGACGTAATTAGCCTTGAACATGTCATAAACACTTAAAATACATCAATTTGAGTCAAACTTGGTCAAACGGAAGAGATTCTATGTATAAAACAACCTTAAAACTTCGAACCGAACGATATGAGTCAATATAGGTCAAATATGATCAATTTTGGGTAGAAAATGACATATTTACCCTTGAATATGTCATAAACTCTTGAAATACGTCCATTTGAGTCAAACTGGGTCAAACGATGGAGGTCCTACGTATAAAATTACTTAAACACTTCGAATCGGATGATATGAGCCAATATAGGTCAAATGGTATGGTTTTGGATGGAAAATGATGTACTTACCCTTGAATATTTCATAAATAATTCAAATCCATCGATTTGGGTCAAACTCGGTCGAATGGGAGAAGTTCTCGGTATAAATGACTTAAACATTTTAAATCGGACGATATTACTCAACGTAGGTCAAATGGGATTAGTTTTGGATAGAAAATGACGTATTTACCCTTGAACATGTTATAAAAACTTGAAATACATCGATTTGAGTCAAACTCGGTCAAAAGGTAGAGGTTCTACGTATAAAATCACTTAAACACTTCGAATCGAACGATATGAGTCAATATAGGTGAAATAAGATCAATTTTGGGTATAAAATGATGTATTTAACCTTGAACATGTCATAAACAATTGAAATACTTTAATTTGAGTCAAATTCGGTCGAATGGGAGAGGATCTCGGTATAAAATGACTTAACCATTTCGAATCGGACGATATGAGTCAATGTAGGTTAAATGGGATTAGTTTTGGGTAGAAAATGACGTATTTACCGTTAAACATTTCATAAACACTTGAAATACATCGATTTGAGTCAAACTCTGTCGAATAGGAGAGGTTTTCAGTATAAAGTGACTTAAAACGCTTCGAATAAAACGATACGAGTTAATGTATGTCAAATGGGATTAGTTTTATGTAGAAAATGACGTAATTAGCCTTGAACATGTCAAAAACACTTGAAATACATCAATTTGAGTCAAACTCGGTCAAACAGAAGAGATTCTATTTATGAAACTACCTTAAAACTTCGAACCGAACGATATGAGTCAATATAGGTCAAATATGATCAATTTTGGGTAGAAAATGACATATTTACCCTTGAATATGTCATAAACTCTTGAAATACGTCGATTTGAGTCAAACTCGGTCAAACGGTGGAGGTCCTACGTATAAAATTACTTAAACACTTCGAATCGGATGATATGAGTCAATATAGGTCAAATGGTATGGTTTTGGGTGGAAAATGATGTATTTACCCTTGAATATGTCATAAATAATTCAAATCCATCGATTTGAGTCAAACTCGGTCGAATGGGAGAAGTTCTCGGTATAAATGACTTAAACATTTTAAATCGGACGATATTACTCACTGTAGGTCAAATGGGATTAGTTTTGGATAGAAAATGACGTATTTACCCTTGAACATGTCAGAAAAACTTGAAATACATCGATTTGAGTCAAACTCGGTCAAACGAAAGAGATTCTATTTATAAAATGACTTAAACACTTCGAATCGAACGATATGAGTCAATATAGGTCAAATAAGATCAATTTTGGGTATAAAATGATGTATTTACCCTTGAACATGTCATAAACAATTGAAATACTTTAATTTGAGTCAAATTCGGTCGAATGGGAGAGGATCTCGGTATAAAATGACTTAACCATTTCGAATCGGACGATATGAGTCAATGTAGGTCAAATAGGATTAGTTTTGGGTAGAAAATGACGTATTTACCGTTAAACATTACATAAACACTTGAAATACATCGATTTGAGTCAAACTCGGTCAAACGAAAGAGATTCTATTTATAAAATGACTTAAACACTTCGAATCGAACGATATGAGTCAATATAGGTCAAATAAGATCAATTTTGGGTATAAAATGATGTATTTACCCTTGAACATGTCATAAACAATTGAAATACTTTAATTTGAGTCAAATTCGGTCGAATGAGAGAGGATCTCGGTATAAAATGACTTAACCATTTCGAATCGGACGATATGAGTCAATGTAGGTCAAATGGGATTAGTTTTGAATAGAAAATGACGTATTTACCCTTGAACATGTCATAAAAACTTAAAATACATCGATTTGAGTAAAACTCGGTCAAAAGGTAGAGGTCTACGTATCAAATCACTTAAACACTTCGAATCCAACGATATGAGTCAATATAGGTGAAATAAGATCAATTTTGGGTATAAAATGATGTATTTACCCTTGAACATGTCATAAACAATTGAAATACTTTAATTTGAGTCAAATTCGGTCGAATGGGAGAGGATCTCGGTATAAAATGACTTAACCATTTCGAATCGGACGATATGAGTCAATGTAGGTCAAATAGGATTAGTTTTGGGTAGAAAATGACATATTTACCGTTAAACATTACATAAACACTTGAAATACATCGATTTGAGTCAAACTCGGTCGAATGGGAGAGGTTTTCCAGATAAAATGACTTAAACACTTCGAATAAAATGATACGAGTTAATGTAGGTCAAATGGGAGTAGTTTTGTGTAGAAAATGGCGTAATTAGCCTTAAACATGTCATAAACACTTGAAATACATCAATTTGAGTCAAACTCGGTCAAACGGAAGAGATTCTATTTATAAAACTACCTTAAAACTTCGAACCGAACGATATGAGTCAATATAGGTCAAATAAGATCAATTTTGGGTATAAAATGATGTATTTACCCTTGAACATGTCATAAACAATTGAAATACTTTAATTTGAGTCAAATTCGGTCGAATGGGAGAGGATCTCGGTATAAAATTACTTAACCATTTTGAATTGGACGATATGAGTCAATGTAGGTTAAATGCGATTAGTTTTGGGTTGAAAATGACGTATTTACCGTTAAACATTTCATAAACACTTGAAATACATCGATTTGAGTCAAACTCGGTCGAATGGGAGAGGTTTTAGTATAAAATGACTTAAACACTTCGAATAAAATGATACGAGTTAATGTAGGTCAAATGGGATTAGTTTTGTGTAGAAAATGACATAATTAGCCTTGAACATGTCATAAACACTTGAAATACATCAATTTGAGTCAAACTCGGTCAAACGGAAGAGATTCTATTTATAAAACTACCTTAAAACTTCGAACCGAACGATATGAGTCAATATAGGTCAAATATGATTAATTTTGGGTAGAAAATGACATATTTACCCTTAAATATGTCATAAACTCTTGAAATACGTCGATTTGAGTCAAACTCGGTCAAACGGTGGAGGTCCTACGTATAAAATTACTTAAACACTTCGAATCGGATGATATAAGTCAATATAGGTCAAATGGTATGGTTTTGGGTGGAAAATGATGTATTTACCCTTGAATATTTCATAAATAATTCAAATCCATCGATTTTGGTCAAACTGAGTCGAATGGGAGAAGTTCTCGGTATTAGTTTTGGGTAGAAAATGACGTTTTTACCGTTAAACATTTCATAAACACTTGAAATACATCGATTTGAGTCAAACTCGATCGAATGGTAGAGGTTTTCAGTATAAAATGACTTAAACACTTCGAATAAAACGATACGAGTTAATGTAGGTCAAATGGGATTAGTTTTGTGTAGAAAATGACGTAATTAGCCTTGAACATGTCATAAACGCTTGAAATACATCAAATTGAGTCAAACTCGGTAAAACGGAAGAGATTCTATTTATAAAACGACCTTAAAACTTTGAACCGAACGATATGAGTCAATATAGGTCAAATATGATCAATTTTGGTAGAAAATGACATATTTACCCTTGAATATGTCATAAACTCTTGAAATACGTCGATTTGAGTCAAACTCGGTCAAACGGTGGAGGTCCTACGTATAAAATTACTTAAACACTTCGAATCGGATGATATGAGTCAATATAGGTCAAATGGTATGGTTTTGGGTGGAAAATGATGTATTTACCCTTGAATATTTCATAAATAATTCAAATCCATCGATTTGGGTCAAACTCGGTCGAATGGGAGAAGTTCTCGGTATAAATGACTTAAACATTTTAAATCGGACGATATTACTCAATGTAGGTCAAATGGGATTAGTTTTGGATAGAAAATGACGTATTTACCCTTGAACATGTTATAAAAACTAGAAATACATCGATTTGAGTCAAACTCGGTCAAAAGATAGAGGTTCTACGTATAAAATCACTTAAACACTTCGAATGGAACGATATGAGTCAATATAGGTAAAATAAGATCAATTTTTGGTATAAAATGATGTATTTACCCTTGAACATGTCATAAACAATTGAAAGACTTTAATTTGAGTCAAATTCGGTCGAATGGGAGAGGATCTCGGTATAAAATGACTTAACCATTTCGAATCGGACGGTATGAGTCAATGTAGGTCAAATGGGATTAGTTTTGGGTAGAAAATGACGTTTTTACCGTTAAACATTTCATAAACACTTGAAATACATCGATTTGAGTCAAACTCGGTCGAATGGGAGAGGTTTTCAATATAAAATGACTTAAACACTTCGAATAAAATGATACGAGTTAATGTAGGTCAAATGGGATTAGTTTTGTGTAGAAAATGACGTAATTAGCCTTGAACATGTCATAAACGCTTGAAATACATCAAATTGAGTCAAACTCGGTCAAACGGAAGAGATTCTATTTATAAAACGACCTTAAAACTTCGAACCGAACGATATGAGTCAATATAGGTCAAATATGATCAATTTTGGGTAGAAAATGACATATTTACCCTTGAATATGTCATAAACTGACCAAGATGGTCAAGGAACAATAATCCATGATCTAGTTGAAGACGGTCAAGACGGCGCTATTGAGCAAAATACTAAGGGATTAATTCTGTCCAATTCATCCCTTAATCTCTTACACGGTTTTTGTCCAAAAGTTATTACAAGGGGTTATTCTTCACTTAGTATAAGTAACCTTGTAGGAAGCACCTAAAAAAAACATCTAAAAGGTGACGGTTTATCTAGTTGCTCCAAAATGCACGTTGGCGTGAATTAAGCAATCATGGGCGTGAATTAAGGAGGTAGTTGATTGACTGATTGTGTTGAACGTAATTGTAGGGATTAGTTACACCGGTTGGTTGGCTGAACTAATTGGCGTGAAGTAGGGGAAGTAGTTAGCTGGAGGAAGTCAGTTGTGTTAGTGGCGTGACTTTAGGAGTTAGTTAGGGTATGACCAGAATAAAGGGGGCTTGAGTCAAAGGAGCTATTGCCACATTGGATCCACGTTGGAAGCTTTTGAGCACGTTGGAAATGCTGTTAGGCTGCACGTTGGAATGCCGTTGGAAGGTGGTTAGACGTGTGCCTTGAATCAAGCCTAGATTTACGATTAGGTAGTTAGCTTTAGTTAGTTAATTAGTTTCTGGTTATTTCAGGTTATTGTTGTTAGTTAGCACGTTTATTTCTGTTTTATTTAGGCAAGTAGTGGATATGTATTAAAAGGAATCCTATGATCCCTTGTGTAATGGATACACTACTATAAATAGTGTACTTGTACGTGAATGCAAAATCATCCAGAAATTTGCTAAACACTTGTGTTGTTATTCATTAAACGTGACTTTGTTGTAGTCATCTTTAAGGTCCAAATTTGAGTATCCAAATTTGAAGAGTGTTAATTTTGGTGAGAGTTCCCAAGATTAAAACTTGTAGTTTCTGATTTGGTGAGAGTTCCCTTATCTAAACTATTCCAAGCAACGAGTGAGAGTTCCTCTTTGCTATATTCTTAGCTTAGGGTGAGAGTTCCCCTAACTAAAACAACCGTTTTCTTAACTAAATCGTGTCTTCTTTTACCTTCTGTTACGTTTCAGTGTTTTAACAAGGTTTCTCATCTTGTTTACACATCATTTGGCGCGTCAGGTAGGGGGAAAATTTTCTTAAATTTTTCCAAAGGGGACGAGTACCTACGTATTATGGGAGACAATCAAGATTTGAGGACAGCTTTGGAAGCTCTTAATCGATCCATTGCTAGTCAAGAAAGATTGGCCGAAATTAATGCCAATCTACAAGGGAATCTTGCTGCCTTGATGGCAAGACTCATGAACGAGCATGATAGGAGAGATCAAGGCGAAGATCCTCCACCTAGGAGGGAGGATAGGAGTCTCAAAGTGGACGTCCCTTCCTTTGATGGGACGCTTGATCCGGAGAAATATTTGGAGTGGGAAAAATCCTTGGAAAGGTACTTCGAGTACAAGGACATTCATGAGGAGGATCAACAGTACAAGATAGCCAAAGTCAAACTGAAGGGCTATGGTGACAATTGGTTACAAGGGGAACAAAGAGGGCGTACCCTTAGGGGTAAGGCTCATATTTCCACTTGGGAAAAGCTGAAGAAGAGGATGAGAGATCGTTTCATTCCTCACAATTACAAACAAAGCCAGTATGTGAAATGGAGCACTCTACACCAAAATGGCGATTCCGTGGAAGATTATATCAAGGAATTTGATAGACTTGCCATTGTGTGCGAAGTGACGGAAAATGAAGAGCTGAAGTTGGGACGTTTTGTAGCTGGGTTAGATCAAGAATTACAAGACAGACTTGAAGGTTACACCAACCTCACGTTTATGGAAGCATGCAAACTTGTGACGAAATTTGATGCTAAGAGGAAAAGGAAGAAAACGCCTACCACTACTCCAGTGGTACGTAAACCACCCTTCACCCCAAGGGAGGGTTCTTCTTTTAACAAGCATAATGAGCCACCTAAGAGGAACACGAAAGACATCAAGCTTAGTGATCTTGTATGTTACAAGTGTGGCGGTAGAGGACATTATAAAAAAGATTGTCCTAATTCAAGAGCCTTAACCATGCAAGAGGCTAAACTCATAGCCACCCAAAGCATCAATTGGGAGGAATTTGAGTCTGACGAGGAGAAGGAAGTAACCCCGCATGAAAGAGATGAGGAGGAGGAGCATTGCTATCCTGAGTCGGAGGACAGAATAAACTTGGTGGTTAGGAGAGCACTACAAGCTCGCGTGGAGGAACCCTTGGCGCCACAAAGGCAACACATTTTCATCACCAAATGTAAAGTTGGTGACGAGGTATGTAATCTAATTATTGATGGGGGCAGTGAGGCTAATACTGTGTCTAAAACTCTAGTAGCTAAACTGGGTCTTACCACCACCAACCATCCACATCCTTACAAATTGAGTTGGTTGGATTCTAATGCTAATACTGGGGTTAGAAAACAATGCATGGTGAATTTTTCGATTGGGTCGTATCATGATAGTCAATTGTGTGATGTTGTTTTAATGGATGCTTGTCATATTCTTCTTGGAAGACCATGGCAATCTGATAAAAAATCTATTCATGATGGGTACCATAACACCTATACTATCGCTCACCAAGGGAAACAAAAAAAATTGCACCCTTTACCACCCCCACGTTTTTTACAACCACAGAAATCACAAATTTCCTTGTTATCTTGCAAAGAATTTGAGAGGGAGTTCGAAGGTGAGGGAGAACTTTTCATGTTGTATTCGAAAGAAATACATGAAAAATTCGTGAATCAAAATCCTAAACTTGCAAAGTTGATTAAAGAGTTTGAGGATGTTTTTCCTGATGAGTTACCAAAGGGATTACCACCCTTGAGAGGAATTGAGCATCAAATTGATCTCATTCCAGGCGCGCCTTTACCAAATAAACCCGCCTATAGATGTAACCCTTTAGAAACCAAGGAGTTGCAAAGACAAATTGAAGAGTTGATGGGTATGGGGTATGTGCGTGAATCTATGAGTCCTTGTGCGGTTCCTGCTTTGTTGGTTCCTAAAAAGGATGGTACTTGGCGTATGTGCATTGATAGTAGAGCTGTTAACAATATTACTATCAAGTACAGATTTCCGATTCCAAGACTTGATGATATGTTGGACAAATTGAGTGGTTCAAATATATTCTCAAAAGTTGATTTGAGAAGTGGTTACCATCAGATTCGTATGCGGGAAGGTGATGAATGGAAGACTGCATTCAAGACAAAGCATGGGTTGTATGAATGGCTCGTGATGCTGTTTGGATTGACCAATGCACCTAGTACGTTCATGAGATTGATGAACGAGGTGTTGAGGCCATTTCTTGGCAAATTCGTGGTGGTGTATCTTGATGATATCCTTATTTACTCTAAAAATGAGGATGAACATTTAGATCATTTACTACAAGTGTTTTCTGTTTTGAGGACACAAAAATTGTATGGAAAACTCGAAAAATGTGATTTTATGTTATATGAAGTCACTTTTCTTGGTTATATAGTTTCAGGTAATGGCGTGAAAGTGGATCCTTGCAAGGTTGAAGCAATTCAATCTTGGCCTAGTCCGAAAACACTCACGGAGGTCCGTTCTTTCCATGGCCTAGCTTCTTTCTATAGAAGATTTATCAAGAATTTTAGCACACTCATGGCTCCTATAACTGAGTGTACTAAAAAGGGAACGTTTGAATGGACGGCACAAGCGCAAAAGGCCCTTGAAGAAGTCAAGGAGAAAATGTGCAACACTCCTATTCTTGCACTCCCTGATTTTTCCAAGCCATTTGAAGTGGAATGTGACGCAAGTGGGAAGGGGATTGGAGCAGTTTTGATTCAAGAAGGGCGTCCAATTGCTTATTTCAGTGAGAAGTTGAGTCAAGGCAAACTGAACTATTCTACCTATGATAAAGAGTTCTATGCTATGGTACGAGCTCTAGATCATTGGTCACATTACTTGAGGCCACAACCGTTCATATTGCATTCGGACCATGAATCTTTGAGATTCATCCATGGTCAAAAGAAGTTGAATTCAAGACATGCGAAATGGGTTGAATTCTTGCAAACATTTAACTTTTCCTCTAAATATAAGAGTGGAAAGGCTAATGTTGTTGCGGATGCCTTATCTAGGAGGCATAATTTACTTGGAGTTGTCGAAGCAAAGGTCCTTGGATTTGATTTGATCAAGGAATACTACAAGGAGGATGGCGATTTTACTGAAATCCTACAGAAATGTATCCATGGGATATATGACTTATTTTCCTTACATGATGGCTTTCTTTTTAAGGGAAATAGGTTATGCATTCCCAAGTGTCCAATTAGAAGCCTGTTGATCCATGAGGCTCATGGAGGCGGCCTAGCTGGTCATGTGGGAATTCAAAAAACAATGGAGCTTCTTCAAGCTCACTTTTATTGGCCGAGAATGTTAGCCACAATTCATCAAGTGGTTAATCGTTGTTCTACATGTCAAAGGGCCAAGATGGTGTTTCACAAAGGTCTCTACAAACCTTTGCCGGTTCCGGAAAGACCTTGGGAAGATGTGAGCATGGATTTCGTTATGGCTTTACCTAGGACTCAAAGGGGTAAAGATTCAATCATGGTGGTTGTAGATCGATTCTCAAAGATGGCGCATTTCATTCCTTGTCACAAGACCGAAGATGCTATGAAGGTGGCTAAATTATATTTTGAAGAAGTTGTTCGTTTTCATGGAGTGCCACGTACCATTGTGTCCGATCGTGATACAAAGTTTCTTAGTCATTTTTGGAAATCAATATGGCGCCTAATGGGAACAAAACTACTGTTTTCTACTTCACACCATCCACAAACCGATGGTCAAACTGAAGTGGTGAATAGAACACTCGGTTCCTTGCTTAGAACCTTGGTTAGTAAGAGTGCTAAGGATTGGGATGTCAAGCTAGCTCATGCTGAGTTTGCTTACAATCGGACTCCTAGTGCTACTACAAAATACTCTCCTTTTGAAGTAGTCTATGGTGTCAATCCTTATGTTCCTATTGATCTCATAGCTTTGCCACAAGACAAGTTCGTTCATGGTGGAGCTAAGGAACAAGCCGAATTCATGTTGAAGGTCCACAAGGAAGTTAGGAAGAATATTGAAAAGGCAAATGAAGTCTACAAGAAACAAACCAACAAGAGGGTGAGAAACGTAAAACAATTCGAAGTTGGTGATTTAGTGTGGATTTACATGAGAAAGGAACGTTTTCCTAGCAAGAGGAAAAACAAACTTATGCCTAGAGCCGAGGGACCATTTGAAATCATGGAAAAGATCAATGACAACGCGTACAAAGTCGATTTGGGAGGTCAATATGGAATCTCAAGTACATTCAACGTTGGTGATCTTGCTCCTTACCTTGATGATGACGAATTGAGGGCAATTCCTTTTGAAGAAGGGGAGGATGACCAAGATGGTCAAGGAACAATAATCCATGATCTAGTTGAAGACGGTCAAGACGGCGCTATTGAGCAAAATACTAAGGGATTAATTCTGTCCAATTCATCCCTTAATCTCTTACACGGTTTTTGTCCAAAAGTTATTACAAGGGGTTATACTTCACTTAGTATAAGTAACCTTGTAGGAAGCACCTAAAAAAAACATCTAAAAGGTGACGGTTTATCTAGTTGCTCCAAAATGCACGTTGGCGTGAATTAAGCAATCATGGGCGTGAATTAAGGAGGTAGTTGATTGACTGATTGTGTTGAACGTAATTGTAGGGATTAGTTACACCGGTTGGTTGGCTGAACTAATTGGCGTGAAGTAGGGGAAGTAGTTAGCTGGAGGAAGTCAGTTGTGTTAGTGGCGTGACTTTAGGAGTTAGTTAGGGTATGACCAGAATAAAGGGGGCTTGAGTCAAAGGAGCTATTGCCACATTGGATCCACGTTGGAAGCTTTTGAGCACGTTGGAAATGCTGTTAGGCTGCACGTTGGAATGCCGTTGGAAGGTGGTTAGACGTGTGCCTTGAATTAAGCCTAGATTTACGATTAGGTAGTTAGCTTTAGTTAGTTAATTAGTTTCTGGTTATTTCAGGTTATTGGTGTTAGTTAGCACGTTTATTTCTGTTTTATTTAGGCAAGTAGTGGATATGTATTAAAAGGAATCCTATGATCCCTTGTGTAATGGATACACTACTATAAATAGTGTACTTGTACGTGAATGCAAAATCATCCAGAAATTTGCTAAACACTTGTGTTGTTATTCATTAAACGTGACTTTGTTGTAGTCATCTTTAAGGTCCAAATTTGAGTATCCAAATTTGAAGAGTGTTAATTTTGGTGAGAGTTCCCAAGATTAAAACTTGTAGTTTCTGATTTGGTGAGAGTTCCCTTATCTAAACTATTCCAAGCAACGAGTGAGAGTTCCTCTTTGCTATATTCTTAGCTTAGGGTGAGAGTTCCCCTAACTAAAACAACCGTTTTCTTAACTAAATCGTGTCTTCTTTTACCTTCTGTTACGTTTCAGTGTTTTAACAAGGTTTCTCATCTTGTTTACACATCATAAACTCTTGAAATACGTCGATTTGAGTCAAACTCGGTCAAATGGTGGAGGTCCTACGTATAAAATTACTTAAACACTTCGAATCGGATGATATGAGTCAATATAGGTCAAATGGTATGGTTTTGGGTGGAAAATGATGTATTTACCCTTGAATATTTCATAAATAATTCAAATCCATTGATTTGGGTCAAAGTCGGTCGAATGGGAGAAGTTCTCGGTATAAATGACTTAAACATTTTAAATCGGACGATATTACTCAATGTAGGTCAAATGGGATTAGTTTTGGATAGAAAATGACTTATTTACCCTTGAACATGTCATAAAAACTTGAAATACATCAATTTAAGTCAAACTCGGTCAAAAGATATAGGTTCTACGTATAAAATCACTTAAACACTTTGAATCGATCGATTTGAGTCAATATAGGTCAAATAAGATCAATTTTGGGTATAAAATGATGTATTTACCGATGAACATGTGATAAACAATTGAAATACTTTAATTTGAGTGAAATTCGGTCGAATGGGAGAGGATCTCGGTATAAAATGACTTAACCATTTCGAATCAGACGATATGAGTCAATGTAGGTCAAATGGGATTAGTTTTGGGTAGAAAATGACGTTTTTACCGTTAAACATTTCATAAACACTTGAAATACATCGATTTGAGTCAAACTCGGTCAAAAGATAGAGGTTCTACGTATAAAATCACTTAAACACTTCGAATCGAACGATATGAGTCAATATAGGTAAAATAAGATCAATTTTGGGTATAAAATGATGTATTTACCCTTGAACATGTCATAAACAATTGAAAGACTTTAATTTGAGTCAAATTCGGTCGAATGGGAGAGGATCTCGGTATAAAATGACTTAACCATTTCGAATCGGACGATATGAGTCAATGTAGGTCAAATGGGATTAGTTTTGGGTAGAAAATGACGTTTTTACCGTTAAACATTTCATAAACACTTGAAATACATCGATTTGAGTCAAACTCGGTCGAATGGGAGAGGTTTTCAGTATAAAATGACTTGAACACTTCGAATAAAACGATACGAATTAATGTAGGTCAAATGGGATTAGTTTTGTGTAGAAAATGACGTAATTAGCCTTGAACATGTCATAAACACTTGAAATACATCAATTTGAGTCAAACTCGGTCAAACGGAAGAGATTCTATTTATAAAACTACCTTAAAACTTCGAACCGAACGATATGAGTCAATATAGGTCAAATATGATTAATTTTGGGTAGAAAATGACATATTTACCCTTGAATATGTCATTAACTCTTGAAATACGTCGATTTGAGTCAAACTCGGTCAAACGGTGGAGGTCCTACGTATAAAATTACTTAAACACTTCGAATCGGATGATATGAGTCAATATAGGTCAAATGGTATGGTTTTGGGTGGAAAATGATGTATTTACCCTTGAATATTTCATAAATAATTCAAATCCATCGATTTGGGTCAAACTGAGTCGAATGGGAGAAGTTCTCGGTATTAGTTTTGGGTAGAAAATGACGTTTTTACCGTTAAACATTTCATAAACACTTGAAATACATCGATTTGAGTCAAACTCGATCGAATGGTAGAGGTTTTCAGTATAAAATGACTTAAACACTTCGAATAAAACGATACGAGTTAATATAGGTCAAATGGGATTAGTTTTGTGTAGAAAATGACGTAATTAGCCTTGAACATGTCATAAACGCTTGAAATACATCAAATTGAGTCAAACTCGGTCAAACGGAAGAGATTCTATTTATAAAACGACCTTAAAACTTCGAACCGAACGATATGAGTCAATATAGGTCAAATATGATCAATTTTGGGTAGAAAATGACATATTTACCCTTGAATATGTCATAAACTCTTGAAATACGTCGATTTGAGTCAAACTCGGTCAAACGGTGGAGGTCCTACGTATAAAATTACTTAAACACTTCGAATCGGATGATATGAGTCAATATAGGTCAAATGGTATGGTTTTGGGTGGAAAATGATGTATTTACCCTTGAATATTTCATAAATAATTCAAATCCATCGATTTGGGTCAAACTCGGTCGAATGGGAGAAGTTCTTGGTATAAATGACTTAAACATTTTAAATCGGACGATATTACTCAATGTAGGTCAAATGGGATTAGTTTTGGATAGAAAATGACGTATTTACCCTTGAACATGTTATAAAAACTAGAAATACATCGATTTGAGTCAAACTCGGTCAAAAGATAGAGGTTCTACGTATAAAATCACTTAAACACTTCGAATGGAACGATATGAGTCAATATAGGTAAAATAAGATCAATTTTGGGTATAAAATGATGTATTTACCCTTGAACATGTCATAAACAATTGAAAGACTTTAATTTGAGTCAAATTCGGTCGAATGGGAGAGGATCTCGGTATAAAATGACTTAACCATTTCGAATCGGACGGTATGAGTCAATGTAGGTCAAATGGGATTAGTTTTGGGTAGAAAATGACGTTTTTACCGTTAAACATTTCATAAACACTTGAAATACATCGATTTGAGTCAAACTCGGTCGAATGGGAGAGGTTTTCAATATAAAATGACTTAAACACTTCGAATAAAATGATACGAGTTAATGTAGGTCAAATGGGATTAGTTTTGTGTAGAAAATGACGTAATTAGCCTTGAACATGTCATAAACACTTGAAATACATCAATTTGAGTCAAACTCGGTCAAACGGAAGAGATTCTATTTATGAAACTACCTTAAAACTTCGAACCGAACGATATGAGTCAATATAGGTCAAATATGATCAATTTTGGGTAGAAAATGACATATTAACCCTTGAATATGTCATAAACTCTTGAAATACGTCGATTTGAGTCAAACTCGGTCAAACGGTGGAGGTCCTATGTATAAAATTAATTAAACACTTCGAATCGGATGATATGAGTCAATATAGGTCAAATGGTATGGTTTTGGGTGGAAAATGATGTATTTACCCTTGAATATTTCATAAATAATTCAAATCCATCGATTTGGGTCAAACTCGGTCGAATGGGAGAAGTTCTCGGTATAAATGACTTAAACATTTTAAATCGGACGATATTACTCAATGTAGGTCAAATGGGATTAGTTTTGGATAGAAAATGACTTATTTACCCTTGAACATGTCATAAAAACTTGAAATACATCAATTTAAGTCAAACTCGGTCAAAAGATATAGGTTCTACGTATAAAATCACTTAAACACTTCGAATCGATCGATTTGAGTCAATATAGGTCAAATAAGATCAATTTTGGGTATAAAATGATGTATTTACCGATGAACATGTGATAAACAATTGAAATACTTTAATTTGAGTCAAATTCGGTCGAATGGGAGAGGATCTCGGTATAAAATGACTTAACCATGTCGAATCGGAAGATATGAGTCAATGTAGGTCAAATGGGATTAGTTTTGGGTAGAAAATGACGTATTTACCGTTAAAATTTCATAAACACTTCAAAATACATCGATTTGACTCAAACTTGGTCGAATGGGAGAGGTTTTCAGTATAAAATGACTTGAACACTTCGAATAAAACGATATAAGTTAATGTAGGTCAAATGGGATTAGTTTTGTGTAGAAATTGACGTAATTAGCCTTGAACATGCCATAAACACTTGAAATACATCAATTTGAGTCAAACTCGGTCAAACGGAAGAGATTCTATTTATAAAACGACCTTAAAACTTCGAACCGAACGATATGAGTTAATATAAGTCAAATATGATCAATTTTGGGTAGAAAAAGACATATTAACCCTTAAATATGTCATAAAGTCTTGAAATACGTCGATTTGAGTCAAACTCGGTCAAACGGTGGATGTCCTACGTATAACATTACCTAAACACTTCGAATCGGATGATATGAGTCAATATAGGTCAAATGGTATGGTTTTGGGTGGAAAATGATGTATTTACCCTTGAATATTTCATAAATAATTCAAATCCATCGATTTGAGTCAAACTCGGTTGAATGGAAGAAGTTCCCGGTATAAATGACTTAAACATTTTAAATCGGACGATATTACTCAATGTAGGTCAAATGGGATTAGTTTTGGATAGAAAATGACGTATTTACCCTTGAACATGTCATAAAAACTTGAAATACATCGATTTGAGTAAAACTCGGTCAAAAGGTAGAGGTTCTACGCATAAAATCACTTAAACACTTCGAATCGAATGATATGAGTCAATATAGGTCAAATAAGATCAATTTTGGGTGTAAAATGATGTATTTACCATTGAACATGTCATAAACAATTGAAATACTTTAATTAGAGTCAAATTCGGTCGAATGGGAGAGGATCTCGGTATAAAATGACTTAACCATTTCGAATCGGACGATATGAGTCAATGTATGTCAAATGGGATTAGTTTTGGGTAGAAAATGATGTATTTACCGTTAAACATTTCATAAACACTTGAAATACATCAATTTGAGTCAAACTCGGTCGAATGGGAGAGGTTTTCAGTATAAAATGACATAAACATTTTAAATTGGACGATATTACTCAATGTAGTTCAAATGGGATTAGTTTTGGATAAAAAATGACGTATTTACCCTTGAAAATGTCATAAAAACTTGAAATACATCGATTTGAGTCAAACTCGGTCTAAAGGTAGAGGTCTACGTATAAACTCACTTAACCACTTCGAATCGAACGATATGAGTAAATATAGGTCAAATAAGATCAACTTTGGGTATAAAATGATGTATTTACCCTTGAACATGTCATAAACAATTGAAATACTTTAATTAGAGTCAAATTCGGTCGAATGGGAGAGGATCTCAGGTATAAAATGACTTAACCATTTCGAATAGGAAGATATGAGTTAATGTAGGTCAAATGGGATTAGTTTTGGGTAGAAAATGACGTATTTACCGTTAAACATTTCATAAACACTTGAAATACATCGATTTGGGTCAAACTCGGTCGAATGGGAGAGGTTTTCAGTATAAAATGACTTAAACACTTCGAATAAAACGATATGAGTTAATCTAGGTCAAATGGGATTAGTTTTGTGTAGAAAATGACGTAATTAGCCTTGAACATGTCATAAACACTTGAAATACATCAATTTGAGTCAAACTCGGTCAAACGGAAGAGATTCTATTTATAAAACGACCTTAAAACTTCGAACCGAACGATATGAGTCAATATAGGTCAAATATGATCAATTTTGGGTAGAAAATGACATATTTACCCTTGAATATGTCATAAACTCATGAAATACGTCGATTTGAGTCAAACTCGGTCAAACAGTGGAGGTCCTACGTATAAAATAACTTGAACACTTCGAATCGGATGATATGAGTCAATATAGGTCAAATGGTATGGTTTTGGGTGGAAAATGATGTATTTACCCTTGAATATTTCATAAATAATTCAAATCCATCGATTTGAGTAAAACTTAGTCGAATGGAAGAAGTTCCCGGTATAAATGACTTAAACATTTTAAATCGGACGATATTTCTCGATGTAGGTCAAATGGGATTAGTTTTGGATAGAAAATGACGTATTTACCCTTGAACATCTCATAAAAACTTGGAATACATCGATTTGAGTAAAACTCGGTCGAAAGGTAGAGGTTGTACGTATAAAATCACTTAAACACTTCGAATCGAACGATATGAGTCAATATAGGTCAAATAAGATCAATTTTGGATGTAAAATGATGTATTTACCATTGAACATGTCATAAACAATTGAAATACTTTAATTTGAGTCAAATTCGGTCGAATGGGAGAGGATCTCGGTATGAAATGACTTAACCATTTCGAATCGGACGATATGAGTCAATGTAGGTCAAAATTTGATTAGTTTTGGGTAGAAAATGACGTATTTACTGTTAAACATTTCATAAACACTTGAAATACATCGATTTGAGTCAAACTCGGTCGAATAGGAGAGGTTTTCAGTATAAAATGACTTGAACACTTCGAATAAAACGATATGAGTTAATGTAGGTCAAATGGGATTAGTTTTGTGTAGAAAAATGACGTAATTAGCCTTGAACATGTCATAAACACTTGAAATACATTAATTTGAGTCAAACTCGGTCAAACGGAAGAGATTCTATTTATAAAACGACCTTAAAACTTCGAACTGAACGATATGAAACAATATAGGTCAAATATGATCAATTTTGGGTAGAAAATGACATATTTACCCTTGAATATGTCATAAACTCTTGAAACACGTCGATTTGAGTCAAACTCGGTCAAACGGTGGAGGTCCTACGTATAAAATTACTTAAACACTTTGAATCGGATGATATGAGTCAATATAGGTCAAATGGTATGGTTTTGGGTGGAAAATGATGTATTTACCCTTGAATATTTCATAAATAATTCAAATCCATCGATTTGAGTCAAACTCGGTCGAATGGGAGAAGTTCTCGGTATAAATGACTTAAACATTTTAAATCGGACGATATTACTCAATGTAGGTCAAATGGGATTAGTTTTGGATAGAAAATGACGTATTTACCCTTGAACATGTTATAAAAACTAGAAATACATCGATTTGAGTCAAACTCGGTCAAAAGATAGAGGTTCTACGTATAAAATCACTTAAACACTTCGAATGGAACGATATGAGTCAATATAGGTAAAATAAGATCAATTTTGGGTATAAAATGATGTATTTACCCTTGAACATGTCATAAACAATTGAAATACTTTAATTTGAGTCAAATTCGGTCGAATGGGAGAGGATCTCGGTATAAAATGACTTAACCATTTCGAATCGAAAGATATGAGTCAATGTAGGTCAAATGGGATTAGTTTTGGGTAGAAAATGACGTATTTACCGTTAAAATTTCATAAACACTTCAAAATACATCGATTTGAGTCAAACTTGGTCGAATGGGAGAGGTTTTCAGTATAAAATGACTTGAACACTTCGAATAAAACGATATAAGTTAATGTAGGTCAAATGGGATTAGTTTTGTGTAGAAATTGACGTAATTAGACTTGAACATGCCATAAACACTTGAAATACATCAATTTGAGTCAAACTCGGTCAAACGGAAGAGATTCTATTTATAAAACGACCTTAAAACTTCGAACCGAACGATATGAGTCAATATAGGTCAAATATGATCAAGTTTGGGTAGAAAATGACATATTTACCCTTGAATATGTCATAAAATCTTGAAATACGTCGATTTGAGTCAAACTCGGTCAAACGGTGGAGGTCCTACGTATAAAATTACATGAACACTTCGAATCGGATGATATGAGTCAATATAGGTCAAATGGTATGGTTTTGGGTGGAAAATGATGTATTTACCCTTGAATATTTCAGAAATAATTCAAATCCATCGATTTGAGTCAAACTCGGTCGAATGAGAGAAGTTCTTGGTATAAATGACTTAAACATTTTAAATCGGACGATATTACTCAATGTAGGTCAAATGGGATTAGTTTTGGATAGAAAATGACGTATTTAAACTTGAACATGTCATAAAAACTTGAAATACATCGATTTGAGTCAAACTCGGTCAAAAGGTAGAGGTTCTACGTATAAAATCACTTAAACACTTCGAATCGAACGATATGAGTTAATATAGATCAAATAAGATCAATTTTGGGCATAAAATGAGGTGTTTACCCTTGAACATGTCATAAACAATTGAAATACTTTAATTTGAGTCAAATTCGGTCGAATGGGAGAGGATCTCGGTATAAAAAGACTTAACCATTTTGAATCGGACGATATGAGTCAATGTAGGTCAAATGAGATTAGTTTTGGGTAGAAAATGACGTATTTACCGTTAAACATTTCATAAACACTTGAAATACATCGATTTGAGTCAAACTCGGTCGAATGGGAGAGATTTTCAGTATAAAATGACTTAAACACTTCGAATAAAACGATTTGAGTTAATGTAGGTCAAATGGGATTAGTTTTGTGTAGAAAATGACGTAATTAGCCTAGAACATGTCATAAACACTTGAAATACATCAATTTGAGTCAAACTCGGTCAAACGGAAGAGATTCTATTTATAAAACGACCTTAAAACTTCGAACCGAACGATATGAGTCAATATAGGTCAAATATGATCAATTTTGGGTAGAAAATGACATATTTACCCTTGAATATGTCATAAAATCTTGAAATACGTCGATTTGAGTCAAACTCGGTTAAACGGTGGAGGTCCTACGTATAAAATTACATGAACACTTCGAATCGGATGATATGAGTCAATATAGGTCAAATGGTATGGTTTTGGGTGGAAAATGATGTATTTACCCTTGAATATTTCAGAAATAATTTAAATCCATCGATTTAAGTGAAACTCGGTCGAATGAGAGAAGTTCTCGGTATAAATGACTTAAACATTTTAAATCGGACGATATTACTGATGTGCTCATTTTAGATCACGTTTACAACCTCATTTTAGTGTCGAGTTTCGTGCTTTTATATTGGTTTTATGCACGTTACATTCAATTTTACCTTGATCTTGTCCTCGAGCTGTTTTTAGGTCATTTCAGGTGATCTCGATGATTTCGAGGTAAAATGAGACGTGTTCGAGGCTTTGACACTTCTATCAAGAGTTTGAATGCGCGTATCATAGCTTGGGCATGTGTTCCAAGCCACTCTCGAAGATTCCATAAACTCTAGAAGCCACTAGGCACTTCAAAGGAACTGTTTAGCAAGGTTTAGGTTCAGATTCGACCGAATCTGACATCCATTCGGTCGAATGGAAGACAGGGATTCAAGTACAAAAATCAGGCTCTCGGGAATAGCCGAATGAATACTCATTCGGCCGAATCAAGACCCATTCGGCCGAATGGTTCCACTCATTCGGCCGAATGGTGGACAGATCGCAAAATTATCAAGCTTCTGTTTTGGGCGAATGTCAACACCATTCGGCCGAATGGCCACCCATTCGGCCGAATCCACTATGCATTCGGCCGAATGGCCTTCTTTCCCGCATATTTTGGTTCTTTCTTTAGTCGGCGCTCGAGGGTTTTTCCTAG
This sequence comes from Dysphania ambrosioides, assembly GCA_026401315.1. Lineage (NCBI taxonomy): Eukaryota > Viridiplantae > Streptophyta > Magnoliopsida > Caryophyllales > Amaranthaceae > Dysphania > Dysphania ambrosioides. The sequence goes on from CM048662.1 coordinate 11,784,023, forward strand.
GGTTTTACTCCTTTTGTCCCTAGGGTATAAATACCCTCTTTCTCTGTACATAACCTTATGCCTACTTTGAGAGCTCTTGTGCCTCAACCTAGAACATCACTTTAAAGCTTTTCATTTCTTTCATGCCTTAGTTTAGATTTACAGCTTTCGTTGTTCTCATTTTCAAGCTTTGTATTTCGGATTCGGTTCCTATTTCGTTCATACAATTTTGTTTATGCAAGGTATTATTTCTTTTCTGATTTAGTTCTTTTAATGCTTTCAAGTATTGTTTTTCTTGATTTCATTCCTCTAGCTATAATCGTTGTTTCGTTTACAGTTTTGATAGAGTAGTCGTTGGTTCAGTTATAGTTCTTAGTTTTCGTTCTCTTATTCATTTCCATTCACTCTATTCATGCTTTTAATCATGTCTTTTATTATTACTATGTGTGAGTAGTCTTCTTAGGGGTTTGATTGGTGAAACCCCTAGGTTGGCTCGTTCTTCATGCGTAGAGTTAGGATTTGAGATTGTTAACGGTTGATTGATTGATATTCGATGCGAATCTTGTCCTGCCACTCCTTTGGAGATAGGGCGATTATAGGTTGTTCGTGTGATTTATAGGGTCACAAACTTCCTCTCGTCATCTTGAGTGTCATAATTCATTGTTGACTGATTTCTCCTAATTTAGCGTATTGATAGTTCGATTGTCTTTCCTAGGGTGGAACTGATCTGTCCCCATTTTCTTTTCATAGTATAACATTGTTTTAGTTCTTGCTTTGTTTTTCTGTTATTAGTATAATTCTTTTCAAATCCCATTTAAATCCTTTACATCAAGTCTATAAGCTATCGCCCCTTGTCCTTGTGGTTCGATCCCCGACTTACCACTACACTAGTTGTAGTAGTATTAGGGTGTTTATAAATTTAGTTTGCATAACTATTCTTTTAGTCAAACGACCTAAAAGAAAGGTTATCAAAATGGCGCCGTTGCCGGGGACAAGGCGTTGTGTTTAGATTATATTCTTGGTGTAATTCATTTTAGTTTTATTTATTTTATTGTCTAATAATCTGCTTGTCAGTACTTACGCTTGGTCTCTAGTGTTGTTTGCATGCCATATATCACACGTCAATCAAATCAACAACTAGAACCATTCGACCCTGAGGTTCAACGCAGCAAACGGAGAATTCCAACCCAAACCTCATCGCAGCCAAATACCTCCAACCACCCTACACCACCAATGGACGAAAACCACCAACAACTTTTTGGTCAATTCGGGACACCTGGGTCACAAGAATTTCAAGGAGGTGTAGTGTTGCCCATAGCCCCGAACCCCTATCATATACATCCTCAATTCACCCAGATGGTGAAAGAGACCCCTTTTTGCGGTTTGAGAAATGAATGCCCTCTCCAACACTTGGAGGCATTCTCAGATATTTGCGGTCTCATACCTCCATGCCCCAATAGCCCGGATTATGTACGGATGCATCTATTTCACTTGAGTTTATCTGGTGATGCTCGGGACTGGTATAAATGCTTGGAGCCCAACTCAATCATTAATTGGGCTCAATTAAAGACAGCGTTTCTAGAAAGGTTCTATCCCACAGTTCGAATGCAGGATTGGCGTAAGAAAATTGCGTCATTCACTCAAGAGGATGATGAGAACCTTAATGCCACTTGGAGTCGGTTTAAGAGAATGATAAGAGCATGCCCCCATCATGAGTATGGGGAGAACCATCTTAATACATTCTTCTATGATGGTCTAAATGACTCCACCAAGGCACTCCTAGACTCCGCTGTTGGTGGCCAACTTTTGAAAGTCCCATGCAATCAAGTGAGGGCTAGGATTGAGGAAGTTGCTAAAAATAGTTCTTGGGGAGGAGCAAGGGGTAGTGGATTACCGAGAGGAGGGATGGATTCAAGCAACTTGGACACGATTACTTCAAAAATCGAGGCTATCATGGATAAGAAGCTGTCCAGGTTCAAATACGCCCAAGGTAGCTCTAATGTATCATCGGTTAAAGAGACGCCCTTTTCATGTAGAATCTGTGGGGGCACCAATCATGATACATCATATTGTGGGGGTGCAAATTCCGAGCACATAGCGGCTCTTAATTGCGGGGGGTATAACCAAGAAGGACCCCCGGTCATGAACTATGATGGATACGGGTATAATCACGACTATGTGGCAGCTGTAGGATATGGTGGTCAAAACCAAGGGTTTTCTCAGCAAGGTCCTTACAATAACCAACCCTTTAGACCTACCTTCAATCCGAATTCTAGCCAAGGAAACTCCTCCCAAGGGTATAATTCCAACAATAAAGCAAATGGGAGCCTTCCTAGGCCGAATGGGAATAGGCCATACCCTCCAATGCCAAGACCCAACACCAACCCATCCTATCCATCTATACAGCCTTAACCAAACCCGCCTCCAACTAATGAATTCCTTTTCACCCAAGTGAACTCCCTTGCGCAACAAAACCAAACCCTCTCGTACATTAACCAAACTTTGATGAACCAAATGCAACAACTTCAGGCGCAGCAGAAGTTGTTTGAGTCACAGCTTGCGCAGATGGCTAGTCCACCCCCACCATTGCCATATCCTTCTCACCCCCAACAAAACCCATCCACCCAGCCTCCGCCACAAAACTCTCCTGACTCTAACCCTAAGCATCACACTTGTAAGGCGATCTTCCTAGGATCTGGAATCTCACATCCTTCTCCAGCTGTAGCCAATGGAGATGATTTAAGGGAAGATCCCTCGACAGGTAGTGGTTGTCTAAGAGAAACTAAGCACAAGGAGAACCTTGAGGGTGGTAAAGAAAAGGAGGGGCACAATGTCAAAATCAAGGGGTGTGAGGGGAAGAAGAACGATGAAGATGAGAGATGGAGGGAGATACAGGAAAGGAGGAAACTCGAGCGTCAACATGCTCCGCCTCTACCTTTTCCTTACAAAAAGGTAGAGAAGCAACTTCAAGAAAAGTTTCTTAAATTCCTAGAGCATATGCGGCAGCTTGAAATGAAAATACCATTCCTAGAGGCCATGGAGCAAATGCCGCAATATGCTACGTATCTGAAAACCCTCCTAAGGAACAAGAGAAAGCTAGAGGGAGAAGTGATTAGTTCGCCAGAGCAAGTAAGTGCCATCATTCAGGGCACGTGGGCAAAGAAAGAAAAAGCTAGAGGACCCTTTGTGCTCCCAGTCACCCTTGGAAAACTCAATTCTAAGGGAGCACTCGCTGACCTTGGGGCCTCCATTAGCCTAATGCCGATGTCCATCGCCAAGAAACTCACTTTCGACCTCAAGCCATCACAGAAAACAATCCAGCTGGCCGACCGTAGTATAAAAGTGCCATGTGGGGAGTTTGAGGACCTTCCGATCCAAGTTGGGAACATAGTAGTACCATGTGACTTCGTGGTGCTTGATATGGCTGAGGATCCTTATACTCCTCTCATCTTAGGGAGGGATGCTTTGAAAACTTTGGGTGCCCTAATCGATTGTGAATCAGAAACTATAACCGTTAGGGTAGCCCAAGAGAAGGTTGTGTTTGCCTTTTCTAAGTCTTCAAAGGAACCCATGGTCGAGCGGATTTGTTCCTTTGGGGTGGTCGCCAAAGACGCTGCGAAAGAGGTCAAGAGGTGTAGTGCTTCTGTTGCTCCAATAACAGTTGAGGTGTCGGATGAGGAAGACGCGCAAAAACGTCTTATTTTTGGGGTTGCGAAGGGAATTGCTCCACCGACAGAGATGTGTTATAAATCTGAGGGAACTGACGAGCCAGCCCGTAAACAGAAAAGGGCTAGAAAAAGAAAATCTAAAAAGAGACCGATGGCTCCACCCTGGCTTGGGGGAGCCCCGCATTATAACCCACCTCCAGATGACCCTGGTTCTCCATTGCTTACTTCCGCCACTGCGGCTTGGTGGAGAGTTTTGACTCCCCACGCTGGAGGTGATGGTGATGCTAGGAGTGAATCCACTCCTACGGCAGGTATAATTTCTTTGTTTTCTTTTTCTGTATAAATTTGTGCCTAAATGTGTCGAACTTACCGACGTTAAACAAAAGTACTTACGGGAGATAACCCGGTGTTTGTTTTGTTTGTTAATTTGTATAGCAACAGCCTCCATAATGCTGATCTTTCTCCCTTTTGTTTCTTCTCTCCCAAGTGCCGGGACGGCTCTTGAGCTAGCTTGGGGGAGGGTCCTTGTGTTTTCAAAGCTTTGAAAGATCCGCATTATGGAAACTATTGCCTTTTTTTTTAGTTTGCATGTCTAGGTGTATCAAGATTAATGTGCTTGAGTTGTGAAACTGACATGCTAGCTCCTGACGTGTACATTATAGTGGTCTTATGCATACTCATGCTTTTCCTAGCCTTGTGCCTGTTTTGGGACCGAATAATTGATTGTTTTCCACCTGACTTGGGGGATCTGGTCCTGCTTGGTTTGCGGCTTGGATGACTACCTTTTGAGGCACATTTTCAACTAGCCTAGTGAGGATGGAGCCTTCTAGGACTCCATTATGAGTCCTATGTTATAAAGTTCTAGTTAGAGAGTCTAAGTATTGTGTCTATTCTCCTCCAGCATAGTCTTCTTTTCTAAAGGCCAGGGATGATAACACGTTTGTAGTTACAGCTCCATGGCCAAATTGCCTACCATGAATATTGATTGACTTTAGGGTAAGCCAATTTTGTGCCTTTACCTTTTCTTCGTAGCTACATCACCTAACTCCACATGAGCCAAATATTCCCTCTTCTTACCTAGAGGATAGTCAAGTGATTACAGTGAAGTGGTGCCCGTTGCATTGTGGTGAAAGATTTTGGTTGGAAAAATCGTTGTCGTATAATATGACTCTTTACATTACTCTTAGTTTATTCCAGAAACATTTTCTTGAAAACAAAAAGGAAAAAAAAGAGAAAACAAAAAAAAGAAGGAAAAAAAGAAAAAGAAAAGAAAAAAAATAGAAAAAGAAAAATTCGAGAATAAAGTTGGTGTAATGAGTTCATTTATGCGTATCCAAAGAATTTTGGGAAGTGGCATGGTTTTCAAAAGTCGTAGCCATCCTTGGTTTGATTACCTTGGATTGCTTACTATCCTCTATTTGAACTCCACATCCCCAAATTTTACCCTACCTTGATCCCAACCTACATTGCAACCGTTTCCAAACCTGTTCGACTTGGCCTGATTAGCAAGTTCTATGCTGGAGAGTAGATAGGATGCAATCCCTAAGATTTCTCCTTGATTGAGTGTTTAATTCCCGACTCATCTTAAGTCGGATGATTATGAGCGAAACACGTACCATATTAAACACACGAGCGTACTAGAAATTTCCCACATCTTTTGGGAAATAGCATGGGGAGCGTGGACTTGTGACCTCATTAGGTAGTGGGTGGCATGGCCTGTGTTGTAGCTTTTCCAGTGATCCCGAGTCTGTGGAAAACGTTGTTTATCTTGGTATTATGCTTTTTTGAGCCCATTGTACTTGCACACCCATGGCTAGGGAAGAGTTTTGCGCGTACACGGCTGGCATTGTCCTGTTTTCCGCTCACCTTGCTTTTCATGAGTTTTGCTCACGGTGCTGCCTTGCTAGTTCATTTGCTAGGGACTAGCAAAGGTTTGGCTTGGGGGAAGTTGATGTGCTCATTTTAGAGCACGTTTACAACCTCATTTTAGTGTCGAGTTTCGTGCTTTTATATTGGTTTTATGCACGTTACATTCAATTTTACCTTGATCTTGTCCTCGAGCTGTTTTTAGGTCATTTCAGGTGATCTCGATGATTTCGAGGTAAAATGAGACGTGTTCGAGGCTTTGACACTTCTATCAAGAGTTTGAATGCGCGTATCATAGCTTGGGCATGTGTTCCAAGCCACTCTCGAAGATTCCATAAACTCTAGAAGCCACTAGGCACTTCAAAGGAACTGTTCAGCAAGGTTTAGGTTCAGATTCGACCGAATCTGACATCCATTCGGTCGAATGGAAGACAGGGATTCAAGTACATAAATCAAGCTCTCGGGAATAGCCGAATGAAGACTCATTCGGCCGAATCAAGACCCATTCGGCCGAATGGTTCCACTCATTCGGCCGAATGGTGGACAGATCGCAAAATCATCAAGCTTCTGTTTTGGGCGAATGTCAACACCATTCGGCCGAATGGCCACCCATTCGGCCGAATCCACTATGCATTCGGCCGAATGGCCTTCTTTCCTGCATATTTTGGTTCTTTCTTTAGTCGGCGCTCGAGGGTTTTTCCTAGGGTTTTACTCCTTTTGTCCCTAGGGTATAAATACCCTCTTTCTCTGTACATAACCTTATGCCTACTTTGAGAGCTCTTGTGCCTCAACCTAGAACATCACTTTAAAGCTTTTCATTTCTTTCATGCCTTAGTTTAGATTTACAGCTTTCGTTGTTCTCGTTTTCAAGCTTTGTATTTCGGATTCGGTTCCTATTTCGTTCATACAATTTCGTTTATGCAAGGTATTATTTCTTTTCTGTTTTAGTTCTTTTAATGCTTTCAAGTATTGTTTTTCTTGATTTCATTCCTCTAGCTATAATCGTTGATTCGTTTACAGTTTTGATAGAGTAGTCGTTGGTTCAGTTATAGTTCTTAGTTTTCGTTCTCTTGTTCATTTTCATTCAGTCTATTCATGCTTTTAATCATGTCTTTTATTATTACTATGTGTGAGTAGTCTTCTTAGGGGTTTGATTGGTGAAACCCTAGGTTGGCTCGTTTTTCATGCGTAGAGTTAGGATTTGAGATTGTTAACGGTTGAGTGATTGATATTCGATGCGAATCTTGTCCTGCCACTCCTTTGGAGATAGGGCGATTATAGGTTGTTCGTGTGATTTATAGGGTCACAAACTTCCTCTCGTCATCTTGAGTGTCATAATTCATTGTTGACTGATTTCTCCTAATTTAGCGTATTGATAGTTCGATTGTCTTTCCTAGGGTGGAACTGATCTGTCCCCATTTTCTTTTTATAGTATAACATTGTTTTAGTTCTTGCTTTGTTTTTCTGTTATTAGTATAATTCTTTTCAAATCCCATTTAAATCCTTTACATCAAGTCTATAAGCTATCGCCCCTTGTCCTTGTGGTTCGATCCCCGACTTACCACTACACTAGTTGTAGTAGTATTAGGGTGTTTATAAATTTAGTTTGCATAACTATTCTTTTAGTCAAACGACCTAAAAGAACGGTTATCAATTACTCAATGTAGGTCAAATGGGATTAGTTTTGGATAGAAAATGACGTATTTACCCTTAAACATGTCATAAAAACTTGAAATACATCGATTTGAGTCAAACTCGATCAAAAGGTAGAGGTTCTACGTATTAAATCACTTAACCACTTCGAACGAACGATATGAGTCAATATAGGTCAAATAAGATCAATTTTGGGTATAAAATGATGTATTTACTCTTGAACATGTCATAAAAAATTGAAATACTTTAATTTGAGTCAAATTCGGTCGAATGGGAGAGGATCTCGGTATAAAATGACTTAACCATTTCGTATCGAACGATATAAGTCACTGTAGGTCAAATGGGATTAGTTTTGGGTAGAAAATGACGTATTTACCGTCATAAACACTTGAAATACATCAATTTGAGTCAAACTCGGTCAAACGGAAGAGATTCTATTTATAAAACAACCTTAAAACTTCGAACCGAACGATATGAGTTAATATAGGTCAAATATGATCAATTTTGGGTAGAAAATGACATATTTACCCTTGAATATGTCATAAACTCTTGAAATACGTTGATTTGAGTCAAACTCGGTCAAACGGTGGAGGTCCTACGTAGAAAATTACCTAAACACTTCGAATCGGATGAGATAAGTCAATATAGGTCATATGGTATGGTTTTGGGTGGAAATGATGTATTTACCCTTGAATATTTCATAAATAATTCAAATCCATCGATTTGAGTCAAACTCGGTCGAATGGGAGAAGTTCTCGGTATAAATGACTTAAACATTTTAAATCGGACGATATTACTCAATGTAGGTCAAATGGGATTAGTTTTGGATAGAAAATGACGTATTTACCCTTGAAAATGTCAAAAAACTTGAAATACATCGATTTGAGTAAAACTCGGTCAAAAGGTAGAGGTTGTACGTATCAAATCACTTAAACACTTCGAATCGAACGATATGAGTCAATACAGGTCAAATAAGATCAATTTTGGGTATAAAATGATGTATTTACTCTTGAACATGTCATAAACAATTGAAATACTTTAATTTGAGTCAAATTCGGTCGAATGGGAGAGGATCTCGGTATAAAATTACTTAACCATTTCGAATCGGACGATATGAGTCAATGTAGATCAAATGGGATTAGTTTTGGGTAGAAAATGACATATTTACCGTTAAACATTTCATAAACACTTGAAATACATCGATTTGAGTCAAACTCGGTCGAATGGGAGAGGTTTACAGTATAAAATGACTTAAACACTTCGAATAAAACGATATGAGTTAATGTAGGTCAAATGGGATTAGTTTTGTGTAGAAAAATGATGTAATTAGCCTTGAACATGTCGTAAACACTTGAAATACATCAATTTGAGTCAACACTTAAAAAATGACGTAATTAGCCTTGAACATGTCATAAACCCTTCGAATCGGATGATATGAGTCAATATAGGTCATATGGAATGGTTTTGGGTGGAAAATGATGTATTTACCCTTGAATATTTCATAAATAATTCAAATCCATCGATTTAAGTCAAACTCGGTCGAATGAGAGAAGTTCTCGGTATAAATGACCTAAACATTTTAAATCGGACGATATTACTCAATGTAGGTCAAATGGGATTAATTTTGGATAGAAAATGACGTATTTACCCTTGACCATGTCATAAAAACTTGAAATACATCGATTTGAGTCAAACTCGGTCAAAAGGTAGAGGTTCTACGTATAAAATCACTTAACCACTTCGAATCGAACGATATGAGTCAATATAGGTCAAATAAGATCAATTTTGGGTATAAAATGATGTATTTACCCTTGAACATGTCATAAACAATTGAAATAATTTAATTTGAGTCAAATTCGGTCGAATGGGAGAGGATCTCGGTATAAAATGACTTTCGAATCGGACGATATGAGTAAATGTAGGTCAAATGGGATTAGTTTTGGGTAGAAAATGACGTATTTACCGTTAAACATTTCATAAACACTTGAAATACATCGATTTGAGTCAAACTCGGTCGAATGGGAGAGATTTTCAGTATAAAATGACTTAAACACTTCGAATAAAACGATTTGAGTTAATCTAGGTCAAATGGGATTAGTTTTGTGTAGAAAAATGACGTAATTAGCCTTGAACATGTCATAAACACTTGAAATACATCAATTTGAGTCAAACTCGGTCAAACGGAAGAGATTCTATTTATAAAACGACCTTAAAACTTCAAACCGAACGATATGAGTCAATATAGGTCAAATATGATCAATTTTGGGTAGAAAATGACATATTTACCCTTGAATATGTCATAAACTCTTGAAATACGTCGATTTGAGTCAATCTCGGTCAAACGGAGGAGGTCCTACGTATAAAATTACTTAAACACTTCGAATCAGATGATATGAGTCAATATAGGTCATATGGAATGGTTTTGGGGGAAAATGATTTATTTACCCTTGATTATTTCATAAATAAGTCAAATCCATCGATTTGAGTCAAACTCGATCGAATGGGAGAAGTTCTCGGTATAAATGACTTAAACATTTTAAATCGGACGATATTACTCAATGTAGGTCAAATGGGATTAGTTTTGGATAGAAAATGACGAATTTACCCTTGAACATGTCATAAAAACATGAAATACATCGATTTGAGTCAAACTCGGTCAAAAGGTAGAGGTTCTACATATAAAATCACTTCAACACTTCGAATCGAACTATATGAGTCAATATAGGTCGAATAAGATCAATTTTGGATATAAAATGATGTATTTACCCTTGAATATGTCATAAACAATTGAAATACTTTGATTTGAGTCAAATTCGGTCGAATGGGAGAGGATCTCGGTATAAAATGACTTAACCATTTCGAATCGGACGATATGAGTCAATGTAGGTCAAATGGGATTAGTTTTGGGTAGAAAATGACGTATTTACCGTTAAACATTTCATAAACACTTCAAATACATCGATTTGAGTCAAACTCGGTCGAATGGGAGAGGTTTTTAGTATAAAATGACTTAAACACTTCGAATAAAACGATATAAGTTAATGTATGTCAAATGGGATTAGTTTTGTGTAGAAAATAACGTAATTAGCCTTGAACATGTCATAAACACTTGAAATACATCAATTTGAGTCAAACTCGGTCAAACAGAAGAGATTCTATTTATAAAACGACCTTAAAACTTCGAACCGAACGACATGAGTTAATATAGGTCAAATATAATCAATTTTGGGTAGAAAATGACATATTTACCCTTGAATATGTCATAAACTCTTGAAATACGTCGATTTCAGTCAAACTCGGTCAAACGGTGGAGGTCCTACGTATAAAATTAATTGAACACTTCGAATCGGATGATTTGAGTCAATACAGGTCAAATGGTATGGTTTTGGGTGGAAAATGATGTATTTACCCTTGAATATTTCATAAATAATTCAAATCCATCGATTTGAGTCAAACTCGGTCGAATGAGAGAAGTTCTCGGTATAAATGACTTAAACATTTTAAATCGGACGATATTACTCCATGTAGGTCAAATGGGATTAGTTTTGGGTAGAAAATGACGTATTTACCCTTGAACATGTCATAAAAACTTGAAATACATCGATTTGAGTCAAACTCGGTCAAAAGGTAGAGGTTCTATGTATAAAATCACTTAAACACTTCGAATTGGACGATATGAGTCAATATAGGTCAAATAAGATCAATTTTGGGTATAAAATTATGTATTTACCCTTGAACATGTCATAAACAATTGAAATACTTTAAATTGAGTCAAATTCGGTCGAATGGGAGAGGATCTCAGTATAAAATGACTTAACCATTTCGAATCGGACGATATGAGTCAATGTAGGTCAAATGGGATTTGTTTTGGGTAGAAAATGACGTATTTACCGTTAAACGTTTCATAAACACTTGAAATACATCGATTTGAGTCAAACTCGGTCGAATGGGAGAGGGTTTCAGTATAAAATGACTTAAACACTTCGAATAAAAGGATATGAGTTAATGTAGGTCAAATGGGATTAGTTTTGTGTAGAAAATGACGTAATTAGCCTTGAACATGTCATAAACACTTGAAATATATCAATTTGAATCAAACTCGGTCAAACGGAAGAGATTCTATTTATAAAACGACCTTAAAACTTCGAACCGAACGATACGAGTCAATATAGGTCAAATGTGATCAATTTTCGGTAGAAAATGACATATTTACCCTTGAATATGTCATAAACTCTTGAAATACGTCGATTTGAGTCAAACTCGGTCAAACGGTGGAGGTCCTACGTATAAAATTAAGTCGGATGATGTGAGTCAATATAGGTCAAATGGTATGGTTTTGGGTGGAAAATGATGTATTTACCCTTGAGTATTTCATAAATAATTCAAATCCATTGATTTGATTCAAACTCGGTCGAATGGGAGAAGTTCTCGGTATAAATGACTTAAACATTTTAAATCGGACGATATTACTCAATGTAGGTTAAATGGGATTAGTTTTGGATAGAAAATGACGTATTTACCCCTGAACATATCATAAAAACTTGAAATACATCGATTTGAGTCAAACTCGGTCAAAAGGTAGAGGTTCTACGTATAAAATCACTTAAACACTTCGAATCGAACGATATGAGTCAATATAGGTCAAATAAGATCAATTTTGGGTATAAAATGATGTATTTACCCTTGAACATGTCATAAACAATTGAAATAATTTAATTTGAGTCAAATTCGGTCGAATGGGAGAGGATCTCGGTATAAAATGACTTTCGAATCGGACGATATGAGTAAATGTAGGTCAAATGGGATTAGTTTTGGGTAGAAAATGACGTATTTACCGTTAAACATTTCATAAACACTTGAAATACATCGATTTGAGTCCAACTTGGTCAAATGGGAGAGGTTTTCAGTATAAAATGACTCAAACACTTCGAATAAAAGGATATGAGTTAATGTAGGTCAAATGGGATTAGTTTTGTGTAGAAAATGACGTAATTAGCCTTGAACATGTCATAAACACTTGAAATACATCAATTTGAGTGAAACTCGGTCAAACGGAAGAGATTCTATTTATAAAACGACCTTAAAACTTCGAACCGAACGATACGAGTCAATATAGGTCAAATATGAACAATTTTGGGTAGAAAATGACATATTTACTCTTGAATATGTCATAAAGTCTTGAAATACGTCGATTGGAGTCAAACTCGGTCAAACGGTGGAGGTCCTACGTATAAAATTAAGTCGGATGATGTGACTCAATATAGGTCAAATGGTATGGTTTTGGGTTGAAAATGATGTATTTACCCTTGAGTATTTCATAAATAATTCAAATCCATCGATTTGAGTCAAACTCGGTCGAATGGGAAAAGTTCTTAGTATAAATGACTTAAACATTTTAAATCGGATGATATTACTCAATGTAGGTAAAATCGGATTAGTTTTTGATAGAATATGACGTATTTACCGTTAAACGTTTCATAAACACTTGAAATACATCGATTTGAGTCAAACTCGGTCAAATGGGAGAGGTTTTCAGTATAAAATGACTTAAACACTTCGAATAAAAGTATATGAGTTAATGTAGGTCTAATGGGATTAGTTTTGTGTAGAAATTGACGTAATTAGCCTTGAACATGTCATAAACACTTGAAATACATCAATTTGAGTCAAACTCGGTTAAACGGAAGAGATTCTATTTATAAAACGACCTTAAAACTTCGAACCGAACGATACGAGTCAATATAGGTCAAATGTGATCAATTTTTGGTAGAAAATGACATATTTACCCTTGAATATGTCATAAACTCTTGAAATACGTCGATTTGAGTCAAACTCGGTCAAACGGTGGAGGTACTACGTATAAAACTAGGTCGGATGATGTGACTTAATATAGGTCAAATGGTATGGTTTTGGGTGGAAAATGATGTATTTACCCTTGAATATTTCATAAATAATTCAAATCCATCGATTTGAGTCAAACTCGGTCGAATGGGAGAAGTTCTCGGTATAAATAACTTAAACATTTTAAATCGGACGATATTACTCAATGTAGGTCAAATGGGATTAGTTTTGGATAGAAAATGACGTATTTACCCCTGAACATGTCATAAAAACTTGAAATACATCGATTTGAGTCAAACTCGGTCAAAAGGTAGAGGTTCTACGTATAAAATCACTTAAACACTTCGAATCGAACGATATGAGTCAATATAGGTCAAATAAGATCAACTTTGGGTATAAAATGATGTATTTACCCTTGAACATGTCATAAACAATTGAAATAATTTAATTTGAGTCAAATTCGGTCGAATGGGAGAGGATCTCGGTATAAAATGACTTTCGAATCGGACGATATGAGTAAATGTAGGTCAAATGGGATTAGTTTTGGGTAGAAAATGACGTATTTACCGTTAAACATTTCATAAACACTTGAAATACATCGATTTGAGTCAAACTCAGTCAAATGGGAGAGGTTTTCAGTATAAAATGACTTAAACACTTCGAATAAAAGGATATGAGTTAATGTAGGTCAAATGGGATTAGTTTTGTGTAGAAAATGACGTAATTAGCCTTGAACATGTCATAAACACTTGAAATACATCTGTTTGAGTCAAACTCGGTCAAACGGAAGAGATTCTATTTATAAAACGACCTTAAAACTTCGAACCGAACGATACGAGTCAATATAGGTCAAATATGAGCAATTTTGGGTAGAAAATGACATATTTACCCTTGAATATGTCATAAACTCATGAAATACGTCGATTAGAGTCAAACTCGGTCAAACGGTGGAGGTCCTACGTATAAAATTAAGTCGGATGATGTGACTCAATATAGGTCAAATGGTATGGTTTTGGGTGGAAAATGATGTATTTACCCTTGAGTATTTCATAAATAATTCAAATCCATCGATTTGAGTCAAACTCGGTCGAATGGGAGAGGTTTTCAGTATAAAATGACTTAAACACTTCAAATAAAACAATATGAGTTAATGTAGGTCAAATGGGATTAGTTTTGTGTAGAAAAAGACGTAATTAGCCTTGAACATGTCATAAACACTTGAAATACATAAATTTGAGTGAGATTCTATTTATAAAACGACCTTAAAACTTCGAACCGAACGATACGAGTCAATATAGGTCAAATAAGATCAATTTTGGGTATAAAATGATGTATTTACCCTTGAACATGTCATAAACAATTGAAATACTTTAATTTGAGTCAAATTAGGTCGAATGGGAGAGGATCTCGGTATAAAATGACTTTCGAATCGGACGATATGAGTAAATGTAGGTCAAATGGGATTAAATTTGGGAAGAAAATGACGTATTTACCGTTAAACATTTCATAAACACTTGAAATACATCGATTTGAGTCAAACTCGGTCAAATGGGAGAGGTTTTCAGTATAAAATGACTGAAACACTTGGAATAAAAGGATATGAGTTAATGTAGGTCAAATGGGATTAGTTTTGTGTAGAAAATGACGTAATTAGCCTTGAACATGTCATAAACACTTGAAATACATCTGTTTGAGTCAAACTCGCTCAAACGGAAGAGATTCTATTTATAAAACGACCTTAAAACTTTGATCCGAACGATACGAGTCAATATAGGTCAAATATGAACAATTTTGTGTAGAAAATGACATATTTACCCTTGAATATGTCATAAACTCTTGAAATACGTCGATTGGAATCAAACTCGGTCAAACGGTGGAGGTCCTACGTATAAAATTACTTAAACACTTTGAATCGGATGATGTGAGTCAATATAGGTCAAATGGTATGGTTTTGGGTGGAAAATGATGTATTTACCCTTGAGTATTTCATAAATAATTCAAATCCATCGATTTGATTCAAACTCGGTCGAATGGGAGAAGTTCTCGGTATAAATGACTTAAACATTTTAAATCGGACGATATTACTCAATGTAGGTAAAATGGGATTAGTTTTGGGTAGAAAAAGACGTATTTACCCTTGAACATGTCATAAAAACTTAAAATACATCAATTTGAGTCAAACTCGGTCAAAAGGTAGAGGTTCTACGTATAAAATCACTTAAACACTTCGAATCGAACGATATGAGTCAATATAGGTCAAATAAGATCAACTTTGGGTATAAAATGATGTATTTACCCTTGAACATGTCATAAACAATTGAAATAATTTAATTTGAGTCAAATTCGGTCGAATGGGAGAGGATCTCGGTATAAAATGACTTTCGAATCGGACGATATGAGTAAATGTAGGTCAAATGGGATTAGTTTTGGGTAGAAAATGACGTATTTACCGTTAAACATTTCATAAACACTTGAAATACATCGATTTGAGTCAAACTCAGTCAAATGGGAGAGGTTTTCAGTATAAAATGACTTAAACACTTCGAATAAAAGGATATGAGTTAATGTAGGTCAAATGGGATTAGTTTTGTGTAGAAAATGACGTAATTAGCCTTGAACATGTCATAAACACTTGAAATACATCTGTTTGAGTCAAACTCGGTCAAACGGAAGAGATTCTATTTATAAAACGACCTTAAAACTTCGAACCGAACGATACGAGTCAATATAGGTCAAATATGAGCAATTTTGGGTAGAAAATGACATATTTACCCTTGAATATGTCATAAACTCATGAAATACGTCGATTAGAGTCAAACTCGGTCAAACGGTGGAGGTCCTACGTATAAAATTAAGTCGGATGATGTGACTCAATATAGGTCAAATGGTATGGTTTTGGGTGGAAAATGATGTATTTACCCTTGAGTATTTCATAAATAATTCAAATCCATCGATTTGAGTCAAACTCGGTCGAATGGGAGAGGTTTTCAGTATAAAATGACTTAAACACTTCAAATAAAACAATATGAGTTAATGTAGGTCAAATGGGATTAGTTTTGTGTAGAAAAAGACGTAATTAGCCTTGAACATGTCATAAACACTTGAAATACATAAATTTGAGTGAGATTCTATTTATAAAACGACCTTAAAACTTCGAACCGAACGATACGAGTCAATATAGGTCAAATAAGATCAATTTTGGGTATAAAATGATGTATTTACCCTTGAACATGTCATAAACAATTGAAATACTTTAATTTGAGTCAAATTAGGTCGAATGGGAGAGGATCTCGGTATAAAATGACTTTCGAATCGGACGATATGAGTAAATGTAGGTCAAATGGGATTAAATTTGGGAAGAAAATGACGTATTTACCGTTAAACATTTCATAAACACTTGAAATACATCGATTTGAGTCAAACTCGGTCAAATGGGAGAGGTTTTCAGTATAAAATGACTGAAACACTTGGAATAAAAGGATATGAGTTAATGTAGGTCAAATGGGATTAGTTTTGTGTAGAAAATGACGTAATTAGCCTTGAACATGTCATAAACACTTGAAATACATCTGTTTGAGTCAAACTCGCTCAAACGGAAGAGATTCTATTTATAAAACGACCTTAAAACTTTGATCCGAACGATACGAGTCAATATAGGTCAAATATGAACAATTTTGTGTAGAAAATGACATATTTACCCTTGAATATGTCATAAACTCTTGAAATACGTCGATTGGAATCAAACTCGGTCAAACGGTGGAGGTCCTACGTATAAAATTACTTAAACACTTTGAATCGGATGATGTGAGTCAATATAGGTCAAATGGTATGGTTTTGGGTGGAAAATGATGTATTTACCCTTGAGTATTTCATAAATAATTCAAATCCATCGATTTGATTCAAACTCGGTCGAATGGGAGAAGTTCTCGGTATAAATGACTTAAACATTTTAAATCGGACGATATTACTCAATGTAGGTAAAATGGGATTAGTTTTGGGTAGAAAATGACGTATTTACCCTTGAACATGTCATAAAAACTTAAAATACATCAATTTGAGTCAAACTCGGTCAAAAGGTAGAGGTTCTACGTATAAAATCACTTAAACACTTCGAATCGAACGATATTATTCAATATAGGTCAAATAAGATCAATTTTGGGTATAAAATGATGTATTTACCCTTGAACATGTCATAAACAATTGAAATACTTTAATTTGAGTCAAATTCGGTCGAATGGGAGAGGATCTCGGTATAAATTGACTTTCGAATCGGACGATATGAGTAAATGTAGGTCAAATGGGATTAGTTTTGGGTAGAAAACGACGTATTTACCGTTAAACATTTCATAAACACTTGAAATACATCGATTTGAGTCAAACTCGGTCAAATGGGAGAGGTTTTCAGTATAAAATGACTTAAACACTTCGAATAAAAGGATATGAGTTAATGTAGGTCAAATGGGAATAGTTTTGTGTAGAAAATGACGTAATTAGCCTTGAACATGTCATAAACATTTGAAATACATCTGTTTGAGTCAAACTCGGTCAAACGGAAGAGATTCTATTTATAAAACGACCTTAAAACTTCGAACCGAACGATACGAGTCAATATAGGTCAGATATGAACAATTTTGGGTAGAAAATGACATATTTACCCTTGAATATGTCATAAACTCTTGAAATACGTCGATTGGAGTCAAACTCGGTCAAACAGTGGAGGTCCTACGTATAAAATTACTTAAACATTTCGAATCGGATGATGTGAGTCAATATAGGTCAAATGGTATGGTTTTGGGTGGAGAATGATGTATTTACCCCTGAGTATTTCATAAATAATTCAAATCCATCGATTTGAGTCAAACTCGGTCGAATGGGAGAAGTTCGCGGTATAAATGACTTAAACATTTTAAATCGGACGATATTACTCAATGTAGGTAAAATGGGATTAGTTTTGGATAGAAAATGACGTATTTACCGTTAAACGTTTCATAAACACTTGAAATACATCGATTTGAGTCAAACTCGGTCGAATGGGAGAGGTTTTCAGTATAAAATGACTTAAACACTTCAAATAAAACGATATGAGTTAATGTAGGTCAAATGGGATTAGTTTTGTGTAGAAAATGACGTAATTAGCCTTGAACATGTCATAAACACTTGAAATACATCAATTTGAGTCAAACTCGGTCAAACGGAAGAGATTCTATTTATAAAACAACCTAAAAACTTCGAACCGAACGATACGAGTCAATATAGGTCAAATATGAACAATTTTGGGTAGAAAATGATATATTTACCCTTGAATATGTCATAAACTCTTGAAATACGTCGATTTCAGTCAAACTCGGTCAAACGGTGGAGGTCCTACGTATAAAATTACTTAAACACTTCGAATCGGATGATATGAGTCAATATAGGTCAAAGGGTATGGTTTTGGGAGGAAAATGATGTATTTACCCTTGAATATTTCATAAAATATTCAAATCCATCGATTTGGGTTAAACTCGGTCGAATGGGAGAAGTTCTCGGTATAAATGACTTAAACATTTTAAATCGGACGATATTTCTCAATGTAGGTCAAATGGGATTAGTTCTGGATAAAAAATGACGTATTTACCCTTGAACATGTCATAAAAACTTGAAATACATCAATTTGAGTCAAACTCGGTAAAAAGGTAGAGGTTCTACGTATAAATCACTTAAACACTTCGAATCGAACGATATGAGTCAATATAGGTCAAATAAGATCAATTTTGGGTATAAAATGATGTATTTACCCTTGAACATGTCATAAACAATTGAAATACTTTAATTTGAGTCAAATTCGGTTGAATAGGAGAGGATCTCGGTATAAAATCACTTAACCATTTCGAATCGGACGATATGAGTCAATGTAGGTCAAATGGGATTAGATTTGGGTAGAAAACGGCGTTTTTACAGTTAAACATTTCATAAACACTTGAAATACATCGATTTGAGTCAAACTCGGTCGAATGGGAGAGGTTTTTAGTATAAAATGACTTAAACACTTCGAATAAAACGATACGAGTTAATGTAGGTCAAATGGGAGTAGTTTTGTGTAGAAAATGACGTAATTAGCCTTGAACATGTCATAAACGCTTGAAATACATCAATTTGAGTCAAACTCGGTCCAACGGAGGAGATTCTATTTATAAAACGACCTTAAAACTTCGAACCGAACGATATGAGTTAATATAGGTTAAATATGATCAATTTTGGGTAGAAAATGACATTTTTACCCTTGAATATGTCATAAACTCTTGAAATACGTCAATTTTAGTCAAACTCGGTCAAACGGTGGAGGTCCTACGTATAAAATTACTTAAACACTTCGAATCAGATGATATGAGTCAATATAGGTCAAATGGTATGGTTTTGGGACGAAAATGATGTATTTACCCTTGAATATTTCATAAATAATTCAAATCCATCGATTTGGGTTAAACTCGGTCGAATGGGAGAAGTTCTCGGTATAAATGACTTAAACATTTTAAATCGGACGATATTACTCAATGTACGTCAAATGGGATTAGTTTTGGATAGAAAATGACGTATTTACCCTTTAACATGTCATAAAAACTTTAAATACATCGATTTGAGTCAAACTCGGTCAAAAGGTAGAGGTTCTACGTATAAAATCACTTAAACACTTCGAATCGAAAGATATGAGTAAATATAGGTCAAATAGAATCAATTGTGGGTATAAAATGATGTATTTACCCTTGAACATGTCATAAACATTTGAAATACTTTAATTTGAGTCAAATTCGGTCGAATAAGAGAGGATCTCGGTATAAAATGACTTAACCATTTCGAATCGGATGATAAGAGTCAATGTAGGTTGAATGGGATTAGTTTTGGGTAGAAAATGACGTATTTACCGTTAAACATTTCATAAACACTTGAAATACATCGATTTGAGTCAAACTCGGTCGAATGGAAGAAGTTTTCAGTATAAAATGACTTAAACACTTTGAATAAAACGATATGAGTTAATGTAGGTCAAATGGGATTAGTTTTGTGTAGAAAATGACGTAATTAGCCTTGAACATGTCATATACACTTGAAATACATCAATTTGAGTCAAACTCGGTCAAACGGAAGAGATTATATTTATAAAACGACCTTAAAACTTCGAACCGAACGATACGAGTCAATATAGGTCAAATGTGATCAATTTTGGGTAGAAAATGACATATTTACCCTTGAATATGTCATAAACTCTTGAAATACGTCGATTTGAGCCAAACTCGGTCTGCGATCTTCGAGAGTGACTTGGAACACATGCCTAAGCCATGATACGTGCATCCAAACTCTTGATAGAAGTGTCAAAGCCTCGAACATGTCTCATTTTACCTCGAAATCATCGAGATCACCTGAAATGACCTAAAATTGAATGTAATGTGCATAAAACCAATATAAAAGCACGAGACTTGACACTAAAATGAGGTTGTAAATGTGCTCTAAAATGAGCACATCAGTTTGATACGAAATGTGGAAAATAGGCAAGGTAGAACCCTTTTCGGCCCCCTTTCCATTGAAAATCACGAACATCGTACCAAAACTTAGTGAAATGCTTCTAAGGCTCATTTAAAATGCATGAACACTTGTAACTAGGCTATATTGGTATGTTAGTGCAAGTTATATATTAATTTGATAAGATATTTTAAAAATAGGTGAGGTAGAACCCTTTTCGTCCCCCTTTCTCTTGTTAATGCATGAACCCTTGTTACTAGGCTATATTGGTATGTTAGATCAATTTCTAGGTTGGTTTGATACGAAATGCTTCTAAGGCTCGTTTTTAATGCATGAACCCTTGTTACTAGGCTATATTGGTATGTTAGTTCAATTTCTAGGTTGGTTTGATACGAAATGTGGAAAATAGGCGAGGTAGAACCCTTTCCGGCCTCCTTTCCCTTTAAAATCACGAACATCGTCCCTAAACTTGGTGAAATGCTTCTAAACTTCTTTTCAATTCATGAACCCTCGTAACTAGGCTATATTTGTATATAGTTTAATTTATAGTTTAGTTTGATTAGAAATGTGGAAAATAGGCGAGGTAGAACCCTTTCCAGCGCCCTTTCCCTTTAAAATCATGAACATCGTCCCAAAACTTAGTGAATTGCTTCTAAGGCTCGTTTTCAATGCATGAACACTTGTAAATAGGCTATATTGGTATGTTAGTACAAGTTATAGGTGATTTTCAAAAGAAATGTGAAAAATAGGCGAGGTTGAACTCTTTCCGGCCCCGTTTCCCTTGAAAATCATGAACATCGTCGTAAAACTTAGTGAAATGCTTCTAAGGGTCGTTTTCAATGCATGAACACTTGTTACTAGGCTATATTGCTATGTTAGTGCAAGTTAGAGTTATTTTGTTAAGAAATAAAAAAAAGGCGAGGTAGAAAGAGACCTAAACACTTCATATGCATCTATTTTAGTGAATATAGGTCAAATAGGATCGGTTTTGGGCACAAAGTGACCTAAACACTTGAAACACATTGATTTGAGTCAATATAGGTCAAATAGGATCGGGTCCGAGTAGAAAGTGACTTAAACACTTCAAATACATCGATTTCATATGCATTGAATTTTATATACACGTTAATGATATGTTAATCAATATTAGGTATGCAAAGGATTCAACGAGGAGCCCTTCTCCAACGAAGAAATCGACGTTGCCCGCAACAAACTTGCAAAGTATTGGACATATAACTTTTTTTTAGATTTTGTACATTACCTTATTCTTGTGTATTTGGTAATTTATACATCAATTTCATTAATTGGATTGTATTTTTGATGTCACTTAATATATGGTTGTTTTTACGACCCTATTAGTACGCATAAATGAGAGATCAATGGATCATGTGTATACATGTATCTTGGGTTGCATAAATTGCAAATATGATAAGCAGGTTTTGAATTTGAAATTTGGGCGTTGTAGGGATCAGATTCATGCGTTTCCAAAAAAAATAAAAAACTCATATGTGGCGGTTCTAGGGAAGTGACGCCGCATATTCTTATAGTACAGTTCAATTTATTGAAAAAAACTACCAATTTGCGGTGATTTTAGGGAGGTGACGCCGCATTTTTTTTGCCAATTAGCGGCGGGTGTAGGGTAGGTGACACCGCAAATGTATGGTCATTTAGCCGTGGTTTTAGGCTAGGTGACGCCGCAAATTGGTAAATAATATGCGGCGTATTATTTACACCACAAATTAAATAGATTAATTTGCTGCTATATGTATTGCTGCTAGCCTTTAAACGCCGCATATGTCACTAAAAACCCTGTCGCATATTTAAGCTTTTCTACTAGTGTGGTACCATTACCGGCCCTTGTTTTAGGCAGAGCTCTGACAAAATCCATCGAGATTGAATCCCATTTCTTTTGAGCCTTAACTTTTGGATGCTTATGCTAAATCTTTACCTTCTGACAAGTAAGGCACCTAGCCCCAAGTTCGGCTACTTTTTTTCATATTTGGCCACCAAAATGTCTTTTTTATGTCCTTGTACAACTTATCTCCTTTATGATGTATAGAGTAAGGTGAATTGTGAGCTTCTTCCATCAATTTATTCTTTAAACCCCCTTATTGTATGAAACACACCATCTTCCTTTAAACCTAATAATCCCATCATCAACAATTGCAAAATTTAGGGTATGTCCTTCATGGATTTTTTCTTTGATGTTTTCTAACTTTTCATCCTTTGGTTAGCTTTCGCAAATCCCATTATAAATGGATGGATGAATTTCTATGGCATTAATATACTCTTGTATTCCTCCTTATTCTACTACCTCTAAGTTTATATTTTGGAATTTTGTACATAACTGATCAAGAAAAATTATTGCATATATCGAATGGTTCGACTTTCTACTTCATGCATCTGTTGTAACATTGGATTTCCCTATGTGATATTGAATCTCCAAATCATAATCTTTTATAAGTCTCAACCATCTCCTTTGCCTTATATTTAACTCCTTTTGAGTTTAAGTGTACTTGAAATTCTTATGATCCGTATAGAGCTTACAAGTTAATCTATAAAGGTAATGTCTCTAAATCTTCAAGGTAAAAACTATTGCTGCTAGCTCCAAATCATGAATCGAGTAGTTAACCTTATATGGTTTCAATTGTCTAGAAACATAGGCTATAACCCTTTGGTTTTGCATTAATACACAACCTAAACCAAATCTAATAAAGCTAAGACTGGTACCAATGTTAACTTCTCTTTTAAGGTTTGAAATGCCACTTCACACTACAGAGTCCAAACAAACCTATACTCCATTTTCATAAGGTTAGTCATAGGTCTCGATATCTTTGAAAAGTCCTTTACAAATAACCAATAATAGCCTGCTAATCCTAAGAAACTCCAAATATCTGATATAATCTTCGGTATTGGCCATTCACCTACTGCTAGAATCTTTGTTGTATCCATGGATACACCTTCCTTAAATATCACATGTCCCAAAAAGGCTACTTTCTCCATCCAGAACTCATATTTAGAAAGCTTAGCATACATCTAAATTTCCCTCAAGTTCGTCAAAATTAACCTTAATTGTTCTTCATGATTATCCTTATCCCTTGAGTACACAAAAATATCATCAATGAAGACAACTACAAACCTTTCTAAGTAGGGCCTTAAAATTCGGTGTATCAAATCTATGAACACCGCTAGTGCATTAGTCAACCCAAATGGAAATATTGTAAATTCATAGTGTCCACAATGGGTCCTAAACACACTCTTTGGGATGTCTTGCTCAGTAATCCTTAAGTAGTGATATCTAGACCTCAAATCAATCTTAAAAAATACCCCTACACCTTTAAATTGATCAAATAGGTTATCTATCCTCAAAAGTGGGTATTTATTATTCATAGTCACATTATTCAATTCTCTATAATCAATGCATAACCTCAGACTTCCATCTTTCTTCTGGAGAAACAACACTTGGGCTCTACAAGGTGACGAATTAGCCCTAATATAGCCTTATCTAACAAATCATCCAATTGAGTCTTCAACTCCTTAAATTCAGCTGGTGCCATCTTATAGACGGCCTTAGAGATCGGTCCAGTTCTAAGCACTAGATTTATGGTGAGGTCAACATCTCTAATTGGAGGCATTCTTGGAATATCATCTGGAAAATGTCCAAAAATTCACAAACAATTGAAATCTCGTGGTTATTTCCATCTTCTCCTTCCCAAATTTCTTGAACACTACATAGGTATAAAGGATAGCCCTTCTACACATATTTCTTTGTTTGTAAGGCAGAGATAATCTTAAATCTAGGTTTCTTCTCTTCTCTTTGATAAGTCACCCTAATCTTATTAGGTCCAACCAAGGATACCTTCTAAGCTTCACAATCAATTTTAGCATTAAATTTTTGTAAGATCACAAGATTACATCTAAGTCACCCATTTTAAAATCTATTAAGTCTAATGGAAATTCAACTCCAAAAATTACTAGAGGTATTATATAATACAACTTAGTACAAATTACAACTTCCCCGGATGTTAAAGCCACGTCTATGGAAATGGGTTCTAACTCTACTAACTTTAGACTTCCTACTAAAGTTTTAGAAATGAATGAATGAAATGCTCCTAAATCAAAAATAAATTTTGCAGGAAAATTGCAGATAGAGAAAGTATCATCTACTACTCTAGAAGTACATCCATCCTTACGGATGTTCATAACAAATACTCAACCTTTAGGAGGATTGTAATTTGCACTTAACACAGGTTTTGGATTCTCGTTTAGTTGGATTGAACTAGGCTGACCATTTTGAGTAGGTTTCCCGTTTTGGGAAGGGACACTAAGGCCACCAATGGTCTTTTTATAGAACTCAGACTCTCGATGTCGCAACTTTAGACATAAATAGTAGGTTACAAGGTTACCTTCATAATCCCTCCTAAGGTGATTCTTGTCAAGCCTCTTGCAATGGAAAATTCTCTTAGGCTTATCACTATCCCCTTAGTTTTCTCTTAACTTCCCAAGGTTTCCCTTAAAGTCTCTTTTCCCTTGAAAATTACCATTGGTTCTCCCCCATTTGTCACCTCTATAGAAGTTTCCATTCCCCTTTCTCTTTTTCTTCCAAGACTTGGTTCTCTAATTCTCTTCCCCTAATCCCAAAAAAGTGGACGACTCCCCCATACACCTCATCTAAGGTTTCGAAAGTGACCCCTCCTAGCTTCCCTTGCAAGGTTAATGTTAGGCCTTGCTCAAATCTCTATACTTTGATGGTTTTGATTGAGACTACCACTAGAGAAAATCTTATTATTTTAATAAACTTAGCATAATATTCATTAACGGTTATGGCCGCTAAAGATTGAGTTGAAATGATTAGGTACTTGATTGTCCGCCTAAGGCCACTACGAGTGATTCGAGTGTTTTGGTTATACATTCGACTCGATATATTGCCTAAATGATCAAATAATCATATTAAATTTATATTCAAACACTTGAAATATAAAAATCCTAGAACAAACATTCACATTATTCAAATAATCTTTTCCCATGTAACGAACTTCTCGACTAAAATACTTGGCTTTTACCTGACTATAGATAGACATATTAAAAAAATTGGATACATTTAAGCACATAATTCACACTTGCTTGATTTAATTCACATGAAACATGCTTTCTCCTATCCTTGAGAAAGTTTATAACCTTAACATGCTATAACTAATCTAGATTGGTCATTTAATTTGATCTTTCTTTACTGTACTTAAGTATGCTTGAAATTCTTTTATTTTGCAACTATTTAATTTTCCAGACTTTTAATAGTGTTCTTGAATTTTATGCGGGTAAACCAATTCAATGGTTTCATAGGTAAGTCACGTGCGATGTTGATGAGCGTCTTTCCTAGCCAGAAACCATTACTTAACGGAACACTCCCGTAGGTTGGTCGAACCTTCCTTAGACAAAGAGTGTTACACTTGATCACCAACATTTCTATCTTTCCAAAACCAAAACAGTTTTTATGAAAATACTATATTTTATGCAAGAGAATGCAAAGCTCACTTATTCATGCCCATTGCTATGTCTACCCACAAGTTTATTATTTCCATTTTTAATCTTTATAACCTGGAAAACTGATAATACTTTGTAATACCCCTAAATTACTAACATAATAATAGTAATTGTAGTAACTTAGAGGTAGTACCACCTTGTGTCACCATAATTCGACTGTGCTAACTAATTACTATATTGCAGCGGAAGAAAAACTTGATTTATTTATTAAAAAGAATTTTGATTCTCTAA
Source organism: Dysphania ambrosioides (assembly GCA_026401315.1). Taxonomy (NCBI): domain Eukaryota; kingdom Viridiplantae; phylum Streptophyta; class Magnoliopsida; order Caryophyllales; family Amaranthaceae; genus Dysphania; species Dysphania ambrosioides. The sequence goes on from CM048662.1 coordinate 11,810,299, forward strand.
AGATTCAATAGTTGAATAAGAAAAGTTATGAAAACTCCAAAGTAATATGTACCCCTTGATGTACGGTTCCCATGCACATTTATTCCTGCAAACCCACTCACCATATATAAATGATAAGTATAGAGAACCAAAAACAAATAGGAAAATATGTGTTAGTGTTAAAACATTGTGTACATATACATGCTAAAAAATACATTGACTTTTAAATTCTTTTATTTCGAACTTGCCTTCTTATAATTAATAACTTTAAACCTTCCTTTATAATAATCTAATACAAATGAAATCATTAAAACACTTAATAAAAATAATTTATCTTCTTATATTCCCTCTATGATTCTAAGTGTGCACACCCCCCAAGTTAGTTTATCCCATCATGGATATATCTATGGAGTTTCCTTTTTATTTGCCAACAACTAGACTTTGAAGCATGAACCCTTCTTGATTATAAAATCAAGCGGTAATGTATAATAATAATAATTCTACTTTTATAACTCCTCTAAGTATAAAGATCTTACTTTAATTATTAAAGCTCATTGGAAAATTATTAAATCTCAAATGCCTTTCGACCCTTTTAAAACATGATGCATATTACCTAAATAAGGTAAATTTATATCAATTCTTTTTTTTATAACCTGAATATCAAATAAATAATCCTATATATATATATATTAAAAAATTTCACATGACTAAAATTCCAATTACAATTTATTTAGAAATTTATGTATATAATATATATTAAAATGTTCAAACCTTCTTAAAACTATAATTTGTAACTTAACACAATATAATTCAAAAAATAAAACATTGAATTGCACATAAAACACATATAAGTACCTTAAATTATATTACTTCCTAGGAACTTCCTACTAAACTTCAAGATGATCTTCCTCTCAATTAAATGTAATTAATTAATATAATGAAATACAATAATTATGCATATAATATTGAAAATATAGAAATAATTTTAGGAATTAAACAATTTACAAAACAATTAAAACAATTTAAAAGTTGGGGGTAAGAGGAGGCTCACGATGGTTGGTGATTGGGGGTGGACCAAGATGGCCAAAGGGATGGAGAGAGTGGCAAGAGAGAGAGAGAGGAAGTTTGAGAGAAGAACAAAGTATTTAATGATTTTTGTGTGAGGAATTAGGTGAGGTTTAGGGTCTCTTTATAGTAAAATTAAGGCAAATTTTTAGGGTTTCAAAACTAAAAGATAAGTATGAATTTAAAATGATATTTATCTTTCAAATTTTCAGAAAAATATTTTGTATTTAAATAATTTAATTATTAGATAGTTTAACCAATTAAAATCATTTAATTTAAAAAAACCAATTAGAATTGGTTAAAAAAGATAAAGTTTATAATAATAATAATTTTATTTTGAAATATCCATCGCGGCAAACGGATATGATAAGGTTCAAATTCTTCATTTTTAAATATAGTGTATATTTATTTTTAATTACAACTTAGCATATGAACTTTTTAATATAACGTTTAAAATACGAGGTATTATAGTTGAATCCCGAACCCCTAGCGCCTTTTACCTTCATAGAGCAAGACCTTTAGAACCTCGAACTAGATTTTAGTTATATCTAATCTTAATCCTTTTTTAGTTGAGCTAGCTTGTAGCTGAACTACTAGAGTTTAGTGGCTAGTTAAAGTCATTCCCTATGGATTCGACCCTTACTTGCCTATTACTTATAATAGGTGAAATCGAGGTTTAATTGATAGTTAGTGTTGTGACGATCGATATCTAAACCTATTAAATGGCGCCGTTTTCGGGGAATGGCATTTAGTATCGAGTCTTTAGCGGTGTTTATGAGTCTAGTTTGCTTTTATTTAGGTGAGTCTGTCAATTTGAGTTTTATTTTGTTTGTGTCTTCCTTATGCATAGTATTTTATTTCATTGACCTATATTATAATAATGGGGAATATTTATATAATTTTCATAGAGAATACGATTATTCTAATGGGTATTATCATGCTAATGATTTCGGCGCATCTTTATATCAAGATTATTCTAACAGTTTCTGGATGAATTCCTATGACGTTTCATGTCCCCCCTATGGAAAGTTTAATGACTATAAATGTTATCCTTCTCCTTAGTTTGATTCACAAAACCCTTCTTCACTTGAGTCATGTACTTCTAGGTTGGAGTTTCTCATGGAACAATTCATTAATGAAATAGAGCAGCGAAACCTAAGGATCGAGGAAAGTTGGTAAGAGATGTATAATGGTTACAAAAGGTTGAATGCTTAACTTGATTCTATTTGATGTGATCTTGATGCTTATGAGAGTAGCTTAAATGCTAATATTGTTTTTTGTCAACTTAGATGATAATGATGGTTTAGGGTATGTTGAGAATGAAACCTTATTTGAGGAAGATAATGAATGTACTGAGAATTTAGAAGAAGGGAAGGAGCAAAATTGTAATGCTGAAGATGAGGAGCCCTTGGTTGAGGAATGTATAGTAGAGAGAGGGTTGAGTAGTGAGGATTTGAATTCTAAAACCTTAGTTTTTGAGTTTCATGCTCCTTTCACAATAAGACTTGACATTTCTCCTTCTCTTCACCTTTGCACCTCCTATCCTAACTTGATTCATTTTTTCAGAAGTCCATGAATCTCTTGAAAACAAGGAAACCCATTTGCAATCTTTTCCTCATTTGCCTAAATCTACCCCAAAGTACTTTTGCCTCTATGAAGTTGAGTTATTGTTGGTGTAGGGAGGTTAAATTCAAGTATATTGAGCGAGCATGGCAATTAAGATGTCAAGTTATAAGTCATTACCCATATTGTTTATTTGTTTAACTCCCTTAAGGAGTAATGAGAAGCTTATTCTTTAAGGATGTAAATGAGGATTAAGATGAATATGGTTGTGTTTCAGTTTAGTTGCATAAAATCTTTAGTTATCTACCCTTTCTTGGTTATCCTCTATTCATTCTTATGCATTCTTTAGCATGTCTTCTCTTATTATTTAGAAAGTTGAATATCCATCTTGATGATGTCTCATGAATGCCCACTCGTTGCATCTTTTTACTACTTTTCATTTCTTTTAGTTTCTCTCTTTTTAGTCTTCAAAATGCTTGCCTTGTTCTTTATTTTGTTTTGAGAGTAATGGGTTAACTACTAGGAAACCCTAATGAGAGCACACTTATCCTCTTAAGAAATTTGGGGGTTTAAAAGGATTGTTGAGTGTTGCTAAAATCAACAATGATTCCTATGAAAGTGAGTTAGGTTCATTGTTTTCCTCGGTTATTATTGTTAGTGTTTAATGTCTTCCATAAAATCAATAAAAGATGGGGATAAATTTATTTTGGCTCCGTATATTGAAGAGTATGTTTTAGTCCCAACTATGAGATATGTCTTTTGATATCATTATCTAAGTTATCATGTTTCTCTTTATTGACTTCAAATTCGTGTTTGTAGTAAACATTGGTTGCTCCTAGTCATATGTCCTTTGACTCACACAGTATATCAATTTGATTTTGTGTGTCTACAACCACCTCGACATTTACTTATCAAATCTTTGTTGACTAGGTATCTTCAAGTTGACATAATGCGTTTTAGTTTGATTATTAACTTTAATATATATCACATTGATATGACCTATATTTTTCTTGTCGAGTGTAGTGCACTGAAGAAATTACGCGGAAGTTTAGGATTACATTCAAGAGCTACATTTCCTAAATGGAAATCAGTGAAGGTACATGTTTTTGAAATTTAAATGTTTTGTAGTAGACTAACCTTTGGATTACCTTGATTTTGACATGAATATTCATTTCATTTCCACTTAGTGCGCACAATAACAAAATGGGGTAGATTGTGGCTATTATGTGATGAGATTTATGTATGATTTAGTCACCTCAGCCACAACAGTCGATGACGTAGAAAAGGTATATCTAATTCCTTTAGTTATATTTAAATAGTAAGCAATGGTGTCCTATGAAGTAAAGTCGATGTTTATGAACATGGAGGATGGGATTGTATGACCGGCATCAATCAAAAGATTGATGTGGTATGGCATTGTATTGTTGTTGTGTGTTGGTATGTTGAATTTTTGAATTGTATTTCACAGGTTTTTTGGATTAAAAATTGGGAAAATGTTCATTTTACAGGGGAAACTCTGCCGAAATTTTTTGAAAACTTTTATAATTAATGCCTCCATGCTTGTATAAATCATGCTAAGAATTGAACAAGAAGTAATAGAGGTTGGTAATCTAATTGCGTTATTATATGGTGGCTACATTTAGGTTTTCGTCAGATCAAGAGATGAGCCTTTAACCATTGACGAAATCAAAGAAATAAGAGACAAGATTGCACGATTCCTTGCCCCTAACTGTATTTAGTATCAATTTTGCCTCCATTCCAACCACTTCGAGGGTACCAGAGGTAAAGATTCTATTATCGATTCCCTTTCCTTTTGTGGAGTTGATTCTGCCTCCATGTCTCCATGCTTGTTGGTTTTATATATATGTTCCCTTATGTTCATTTTGTACTTTTTCCTATACTTTCTTTGTATAAAATTTGATTCAATCAAATATCCCTTTCCTCTTGACTTTCCTTTTGTTCTGAAACGTTCTACTTATGGAATTAGAACCATCTACCTGGCTAAGCTACCTAGAGTATCAATTTGGCTTGGCTTTAGAAAGGGGGAGAATTGCCTAGTTATTGGTGCTATTTATGTATCTGAAGCTCATTGTTACGTATATATGCTTATAGCATGATGTGTTGACGTACTAGATGAGTAAACCAATTTGTGGATACAATATTTTAGAATAAGGAGTTAACTAGCTGCTTTGTTGTTCTATATAATCCGCAATCATATTTTTGTCTGTTTATTGTCATAAAATCTTCTAACCTATTGCTCCTTAATAACCCTTGCACCTTCACTTGAACTAAATGAAGTGGACTCAAGTGTAGCTATTAAAGTCTTTCTTCCTCCACACTCTAGAGGACCTCATCTTTAACTCATTATATTGTCACAAAGATTTTATAATTTTTTGTCTGTTTTCTTTTCTCTCATGTCTACATGCTCTCTCTCTCTCTCATATAGCAATTGAATCTCTGGACATTCCGAAGATTCTATCTCAGCAGGGTGGGGATGTTACTTATCCATTGGCACATGTTAGAGCACTGGAAGTTCACCCGAAGTTGAATATAGTGTCATTACTATTTGCAGTTGAGTTCATTCATTTGTATAAGTTTTCTTGACTCATCGTTTAATATTTGAATGTTTGATATCTATTTTTGTTGTGTCAATCAGAAAATGTCAATTATGGATAACGTTAAAAATAAGGCATTCACTGAAGAAGGCAGAAAACAACTCTTCTGTATTCTCCAAAGTGCAAGGGGATCTTCAGGTGATTGTAAACTATTTTTGGTTTTGTAAAGCATTGCCATTATGTTTCCTTACTATGCTTGTATGCCTGCTTTCTTATGATGATTTTACTGGTCTTGAGGTGTTGTATTCTAAAATTTAGGAAAGGCTTTGGTACCTTACTACTGAGCCAAAAGGTTTTGTTGCATGGAAATGAAAGTATGAAACTCATTAAGGTCTTAAGAAATGTAATTTTTGTGTGCAACTGATTGGCCAATTTTTATACTGATACAAGTGTATGACTAGAACATGTAAGAAAAAATCATGACCTGATTTCTGATTTTGTGGTGGGTAGTCAAATGTGAGAGTCACCAAACGTGTAGAAAATTGTTTTGATGACATTGAAAAGTAAGTGAGTAACAGCTTATGAGTGATTTCAGGATTAACCAATTAAGAAGATAAAAAAAATGGTAACTTAGGTAATGATTAGATATGATTAATTAAACTATCTTTCTACATCAGTGCTAAGCCCTTTCCGACCTTGGCCAAATGGCCCTAATCGTAGAAGGCTAGTGGCTAGTGGCTAGTCTTCCTTGGCTGTATATGTTGTGTCATTTATTTTCTTAGAGTAGGCTTTAACTAAGGCTTTGTAGCATGCAAGGGTTATTAAGACCCGAGACAACACTAAGCTTAGACTAAGTATTACTACTTACTAGGAGTAGATACAAGCTTACAAGAACCCATACCTGCACGCTCTAAAATTTCTATTGCATAATATTGCTATTAAAGCTACATATAAGACGAAGTTCAAGTCACAGAAATCCCCAAAAATGAACTCAATGATCCTATATCGGACATAGAAACTCACTTTTTTTTTACTTAGAAATCATCCTATCACGTAAACTATCACACAAAGTGGCCAAAATAATATCAACAGCAAAAAGTTATCAAATATTTGGTACCAAGCCCTTAGAGCTTATTAGAGACCAGAAAGACCCTTGCACCACAGTCAACCAAGAAACTTAAATAAAGAAAGAAATACTTACATAAAATATATATAATTTCATAGAGGCTAGTAACTTAAAGATATATTGTTCAGTTTTTTATTTAGGATAATTATGTAAAGAAGAAAAGCTAGCTATATACAATAGAGGTTAATTATTAATAGAGGAAATCTCTTCTAGAGGGTGCTAAAACTGTAAGAGGAGTGCATCCAAATTCCAAACACTAGAGGTTTATGCCATGACGATCAGAACATATTAGATTTATTCGTACTTGGTATATGGAGACTACCTTTTAATCTTTGAAGAATTGTACTTAGCTCCATTAGAATGATCCTTATTGCTTCTTGTATTGACATGCTTGATTAATTTTTGCGTTTTGTGGTTGTGGGTTTTGAATATATTTTCCTATGAGATAGGATTTTCTTGATGCCTGGTTATTTAATATGCCTTTTGCTTCTCAGCAAGCCAATACCATGCTCTCTGATTCTGAATAATCTCCGCCAACATCAATAATGGAGTCAATGCAGCCTTTTTTGAAGGCCATTGTGAGACCAGAGCTGTTGAAACACCAAGATAAGGATGTCACACTCCTAGTTGCCTCTTGTCTTTGTGAGATCACTCGTATTACTGCTCCTGAAGCACCATATAATGATGAAATTCTAAAGGCCGGTATACTATAATGCAATTTTATGAAGTTAAATTATTTGGTTAAGGAACGGAGTGATTGTTAATTTTCCTTGCTAGATCAAACTTTATTTGTCTGCGCCTGGTGATGCTGCAGGATGTATTTGCTTTAATTGTTGGTATAGACTTTATTGTATTGTATTGTTCCAATAATAATATTAGCATTTTTTCTAAAAAAAAATATAAACTTTATGCTCCGTTTTTCAGTGGATCGGAGCATATAATGGGGTTTTATGCTCCGGTTTTCAGTGGACCGGAGCATAAAGTGTAAAAAATATACACTTTATGCTCCGGTCCACTGAAAACCGGAGCATAAAACCCCATTATATGCTCCGGTTTTCAGTGGACCGGAGCATAAAGTGTATTTTTTGCTCCGGTCCAAAACGGAGCGTAAAGTCTTTTAAATATGCTCCTATTATATCTACTTCGGGTCAAAACCGGAGCATAAAGCCTTAAAAAGACCGGAGCATATGAGGTTTTTTCCACTAGTGTCTTATTGCTTTATTAGCCAAAGTCCTGCCCCCTGTATGATTGTCACACTCACTGTCGTGTAGATCACTTAGGATTTACTACTACTGAATGGGCTCTAGGCATTTCTAATACGGCCTAACAATGGAATTTTAAAACAATACACTCTTAATTAGAATGAAACGTAAAGCTTTAAAGCATACCTTTCTGGCTTCCAACTTATTAGTTGGCATGTTGGTCCCGTTTAAGTAGTTAATAATGGGTGTTGTCCAACTGTCTGACGTAGTTGTTATGCATATCCTTATCGAGTCCAATAGTTCTCCTTTGTTGATATATGGATTTTGGAAGTAAAGAATGGTATGTTCTCCTAAGGTGATGCCCCCAATGTAGACTCGAATTTGCTAAAGCATCAACTTGTATATTTTGGTCCGTTTGGACTTGTTGGACCATGATAAAAAAAAAGTTCAATAGTTTTGCTTTTTTGTTATCCAGCTATACAAACATCTTTGTTTCTTTTGCTTCAAATTTTCCATTAATTTTGTTGACTAATAGCAAGGAGTCATTATATACGTCTAATATTTTCGCCCCTATCTCTTTAGACAATGAGAATCTTGCAATCAAGGCTTCATCCTCTACTTCATTATTCGTGGCTATAATGTTGCAATAGATAACATGTATGATCATGTCCCCTTGTGGTGATTTCAATATGACGCCTAGACTAGATCCTTGAATGTTAGATGATCCATCGGTAAATAAAGTTCAATGTTCTCCATTATCATATGCAGCTACGTGTTCTACTTCTTTGGTCGTTTAGGGCTCGAAATCTAGACTAAATTTTGCCATAAATCAGCAAGGACTTGGAACTTTATGGCATTTTTTGGGTGATACTTAATGTCAAATCTGCTTAGGAGTATTGACCATTTGCTCATCCAACCTGAAAACTCTGGCTTACGCATAACATTCTTAACAAGAAATTTAGTCATGGCAGTTATAGTATGCATTTTAAAATAGTGCCTCAATTTGCTACAACTAAGGCTAAGACTAATTTCTCAAGATTAGCGTTCATGGTTTTTACATCGATTAAAGACATACTAACATAGAAGAATGGCAGCTGTTGGCTTTCATCTTCTCTTGTCAGCACCGCACTGACTGAATGTTTGCATACCACTAGATATAACTATAGATCTTCTCCTTCCTTTGGGTGTAACAGCAAGGGAGGTGTCATAAGATATTGCTTTAATTGTTGTAAGGATTCTTCATCTCTACCTAACCATTCAAATCCTTTGTTTTTTGCAACACGTTGTATAATAGGCAACATTTATTGGGACAACTTAGATATGAATCGGTTTAGAGCCACTACTCATCTTGTTAACTTTTGGACGTCTTTAAGTGTTTTGGGAGATTGTATATTCATCATTGCCTTTACTAGGTCTAGGATTACTTTGATTACCCTAAAAACTTTTCTGCTGACACGCCAAAATAACATTTAGTAGGGTTAAGTTTCATACCGTACTTCCTCAGGAAATCAAATTTTTATCGTAAGTGATCTATGTGATCCTTTGGTACCTTAGATTTCACAAATACGTCATTAATATAAACATCCATTGTATCGCCTAAGAGCTCCTTGAACATCTTGGTGACCAATCGTTGATACATTGTACCTGCATTTTTTTAATCCAAAAGGTATAACTTTATAAAAATGAATACCTTTCTTTGTGATAAATGTCATCATTTCTTGGTCGTCAGAGTGCATAATTATTTGTTTATATCAAGAGAATGCGTCCATAAAGGTTAATATCTCATGTCCAGTGGTGGCGTCCACCATTACATCAATGTAAGCTAGGGAAGGAAAATGGATCTTTTGGACAAGCTTTGTTTAAGTCGATGCACCCTCTCCATTTTGCATTCTTTTTTCTGACTACCACCACATTTGCTAACCAATCAGGAAACTTTACTTCATGTATTTTTCCTGTGTCCATTAACTTTTGCAACTCTTCATTAATGATCAGATTCCTCTCTGGTGCAAATTTCCTTCTCTTTTGCTTAATGGGTGGGTGCTTAGGGTAGATGTTTAGCTTGTGACAAATTATACTAGGGTCTATTCCTTTCTTGTCTTAGTGCTCCTAAGGAAAGTAATCCACGTTTTCCTATAAGAAAAAAGATAATCTATTTTCTTAAGTTAGGGTCAAGTGATGAACCTTCATGTATCATCGTCTCTGGTTTGTTAGGATCCAACGCGGCTTCATCAAGCTCTTATTTTTTAGGAGCAGTCATCGCGAGACCATGCTGTATTTGCGATTTTAGTGAAACGACAAAGGTACTACTCTTATTTAATGGACCTATGGTCTTCCCATGATGACATTATAAGCAAACGGTGCATCTATCATATTGAATTTGACCGTTTTATTTACTTTATTGCATAGAAGGTGATACCCGTGCTTTTAGCGTTGTTTAGTAAATGACTAGTTATGCAAACAATACTTATAATCACCCTAATACTACTACACCTAGTGTAATGGTAAGTCGGGGGTCGAACCACAAGGACAAGGGATGCTAGGTCTTAGACTTGATGCAAAAGTTTATTCGAGATGTGAGTTGCTTAAACTATACTAAAACCAAAAAAGTAAAGCGAAAATAAAAATGATGATAAGCAATGAATGACAAAAGGGGATAGACCAGTTCCACCCTTGGAAGGACAATACTACTAGTAGATAAGCTAGGTCAAGGGAAATCAATAAACAACCAATCAAGACACTCAAGATCACGAGAGGAAGTTTTCGACCCTATAAATCACATGAATAACCTATAATCGCCTTATGTCTCCTAAGGAGTGGCAGGAAAAAATTCGCATCGAATATCAATCAAACAATCATCGATAATCTCAAACCCTAACCATACACATGAAGAACAAGCCAACCTAGGGTTTCACCAATCAAACCCCTAAGAAAACTACTAACGCATAGCCATAAATGAAGACATAATAACGGTAAAAGTAATGAAATCAAAAAAAGCAATAAACGAAAGTATTAAACAAAATAGAGCAATAAAGGAAACGATAACTTACGTGAATGAAATTGCTTGAACGAAAGAAATTCTGAATCCAAATACAATACATGAAAAGGAGAGCAAGGAAAACATTAAATCTAAACTAATGCATGCATGATATAGAAAGATTTAAAGTGATGTTCTAAGTTGAGGCACAAGAGCTCTCAACATAGGCATGAGGGTTTTTTTTACAAAGCAAGGGGGTATTTATACCCTAGGCACATAAGGGGGTAAAACCCTAGAAAAACCCTCAAGGGACGACTTAAGAAAGAACTAAAAACTATGGAAACAGGGGTCATTCGGCCAAATGAAGAGTGTAATCGGTCGAATGAGTGGCCATTCGATCGAATGGTTGCGTCATTCGCCCATTATAGAAGCTTCGATTTTTCTCAACTTGTCCACCATTCAACCAAAGGAGGGCTTCCATTTAGCCGAATGGGCCTTGATTCGACCAAATGGGAGTTCATTCGATTATTCCTGAGAGCTTGAGTTATATGCTTCAGTTCCTGTCTTCCATTCGACCAAATAGATGTCAGATTCAGTCAAATCTGAACATGAACAGCTTCTTTAAAGTGTCTAATGGCTTCTAGAGTTTGTGGGATCTTTAAGAGTAACTTGGAAAGCATGACTAAGCTATGATACGCGCATATAAACTCTTGATTAGAAACCTTGAAATCATCGAAAGTACCTAAAATGACCTAAAAACAGCTCGAGGATAAGATCAAGGTAAAATCGAATGTAATGTGCATAAAATCAATCTAAAATCGCGAGACTCAACACTAAAATGGGGTTATAAATGTGCTCTAAATGAGCACATCAGATACATGCATCTAAACTCTTGATAAGAGTGTCAAAGCCTCAAACACGACGCATTTTACCTTAAAATCATCGAAAGTACCTAAAATGACCTTAAAACAACTCCAGGACAAGATCAAGGTAAAATCAAGTGTAATGTGTATAAATTCAATTGATTAGTACCCTTTTGAGCAGGAAGTTGCCTATTGCTAATGATACCACCAACCCATCATGATGACTCCTCATGCTTCCCTTATCGCTATTGTTAAATTTTATTGGAGGTTGTTGGTGATATCTTCTTTTTATGGTACATTCTCCATGGTTCTTATGAATCTTTGTAACACTTTCCTTGATACTGAATATGTGAGACCACTAACGTCTAAGCCTCTCGTTATAACATTAACCACTTTAGTATCCATGGGCTTAGGCAAGGGAAAAAAGGATTTGTAGCATATGATGGAAAAAAGGGAGCATATAATGGAAAGAAGTTAGCATATGATAAAAAGAAGGGAGCATATGATGGAAATAAGGGAGCATATGATGGAAAAAAGGAAGCATATGATAGAAAAAAGGAAAACAAACACAAATATAACTAAATAAATAAATTTGAATTTTCAAGCGAGAGCAATCATACCAATACGTAGGCATAGCAGCACTTGGAAATTATTACAAGCACCTGAAAACAACACCAAAAAGCAAAACCAAAACACAAAACAAAACAACACCAAGAAATAGAACACAAAAACACAAAACAACGCAAAACTACACAGCAGTAAAACCAACAGCAAAGACCACAAGACACGCAAAAAAATAATGAGTAGTGAACAATGGATATCCCCCCCCCAAGCAAGGTTGAAGCCGTCCTCGGCGCTAAGGGAGGCCTTTAGGTCTACCACTACTCATCCCCTATGAAACCCTCATCATCCCCCTTGTCATCCTCCTCATTACCCTCCTCTTCTACACCCGTATAGTTCATCCCACAGCCAGGCTGGAGCCGGTGGGTTGATGTTGTTAAACCTACGCCTACCCACCCTTAACCGGTCAAACCCATAACTTAATGATATGTTGTTATAGTTGTCATGGTGAGGGTACCAAGAAGGGGCGGCCATGCTTTTGCTGACCATATGGGAGCGGTAGGCCATGTCATACCATAGGTAGTGTGCCCGCTCGAAGTTTTGCTCGAGGTGATCGAGCCGGGCGGTGTGATGGGCTTTGGTGATGAGGACATGGTCAAGCCGTATCTCTATGCGTCTTAGGGAGGACATAATTTCAGATTTAGATTTATCCTCTGAATCGTCATGGTCTAGTAAGATCAAAGTGGAAGCCTTAGGTTTGTCACGCATGGAAAGGGTGTGAGGACGAGGAGGAGGTAGAAGTGGGGGCTCAACAACGTATCTCGGCACATCGCCATCTAAGGGATATGAGTCCCTAAACTGCAAAAGGAGAGGTAATTGAGGACAGGGAAGGGGAATGGTGTGATATTTAAGGTACCGCCATCGGATAGGGTCAGTGAAGATAAAGTCGGCCCACATGAGGCATTGCTCGTGAAGGGTGATGGAAGCGACAAATCTATCACTATATTATATATGGTTTATAACATTAAGGAACTCAGCAATGCGGTACACATGTCCCCCTAGAATAGGTCAGTGTTTGCATTTAAGGTGGGTGTGTTGTTTAAAAACTTCCATAGCATCATTTGAAGGCTTAGTGCCATGTCATTGTGCGGTGTAAGGTAACGGTGCAGAATGTGCACTTTATGTGTTCTAACTAAGTGAGGGCTAGGGAAAGGGAACAATGTCTCCCTAGCAAATTTAAAAAGCATACGCAAAAAAGGGTGTTGTACATCAGATGCATATATATTTCTATTCGGATAAACAAGCCAGCCAGCAACTTTAGGCCATATTAAGAAACTCGAGAGTTTTCCGGTTGTTTATTCGAAATAGGTTCGTTATTAAAACAAAAAACGGCTCAAAATGCAACATAGTCTAGGAAGTAGGTTGCATTCCTTATTGAAAAGACAAATGCAACCTACCCTCACGTTGACATGGGGTTAGGGAACTAAGAAACTCAAAAGTTAAAATCTTATGAGTTGGGTGCCACATGTTAATCCAGTTCTCCAGGCCATATGTCGTCAATAAAGCCATAAATTGATCATAAATACCCATTCGTTGTATAATAGAAAGGTCTAAATAACGAGTAGGGTTAATTTTTCGTACCTTAAGTCATTGGAAACGTTCATATTGCTCCAAAGATACAAAAACCACTGTTGGATGATCTTTATCAAACCATAATTCCTGGCCGAGAAGTTGGTTTTTGTGCTCTAGTTGTGGTGGAGAACCAGTTTGTTGTTCTTCCCTTGCCATTCCTGAAGAAGACCCTTCTTCATGCTTCTTAGATCTCGTTAAGGGATTTCTCAAGCTTCTTCTTGGACCCATGGTGATTGATGAGGTTTGAGAAGGAAAATGAGAAGTTCTAGGGAGAATGACTAAGTAAGGGAGTAAAGAATAGCTCGGGCGTGCATTTAGGGTTGTAAGAATTTCGTGAAGAAATCCGTGGAAATGAGGGGTTATTTATAGACCTAGCCTTCCATTTGGCCGAATGGAGCCCTCATTCGGCCGAATGCACCTCCATTCATCGAATGGAGGGCCCTGTTCGGTCGAATTTCGAAGAACAACAAAGAATTCTTCGCTTCTATTCGACCAAATCACCAACGTATTCAGTCGAATGGACCTCCATTCGCCCGAATGGAGGTCCATTCGCCCGAATGGAGGTCCATTCGGGGTTATCAAGAGCGCCCTGAAATTTCATTTGCAGATCTATTCGGCCGAATGGGTATCCATTCGGTCGAATGAATCCTATTCGCCCGAATTTGACTCATCATTTGACATAGTCAAAAACTCTTCTAAACTTCGATTAAGTTCATAGAACAAGCTCATTCGATCGAATGGAGTGCTTATTTAATAATTTTAAGCTTAGTATGATCAAATTACTTGTGCTTCTCAAATCAAAAATGGTATTATGATTATTTTGCACGAAAATCCAAATAAAACTGGGTTACCTCCCATAAGTGCTTTGTTTAACGTCGTTTAGCTCGACGTAGCTAGGATAATCAAACAAAAACAGAAATCAAAGTTAAACTAACTACTCTAAACAAAACTCAGAAGAATGATGATTTGAAGTGAATATACTCGTTGTAAGCCAATGATTATACTAATCATTCAACTTCAACATCATGCAACCTTATTCGCTCAACGGTAATGAATTTGTGAAGGCTACTTTCATGGAAGAGTTTTAACCGATATCCATTAACAATGAAACTACCTCCATGATAGTCTTTTAATTCTACTGTTCTATAAGGAAATACTTGTAAAATCTCGAATAGTCCAAACCACCTCGATTTCAATTTCCCGCAGAATAACTTTGCTCTTGAATTAAAGAGCGTCACTTTATCTCCTACAAGGAATTCTCATTGAATGATATGTTAGTCATGCCAACGCTTAGTTCTTTCCTTGTAGATATGCATGTTATGGAATGCGTCGAGCCTTAGTTCTTCTAATTCCCTAAATTGGGCGGCTCACTTCTAGCAGAATAAAGTAGGGTCCAAATTAAGGATTTCAATCACCCACCAAGACCTACATTCTAATTCCACCGATAAAAGGTAATACTTCCAATACAATAGCCAGAACGGGGTGGTGCCAGTTCGGGTTTTGTAACATGTACGGTGGGCCCAAAGAGCGTCGTCTAACTTGAGAGACCAATCTTTTCTGTTTGGGTTAACCACCTTTTCTAATATTCTCTTTATTTCCCTATTGTCTACTTCCACCTGTCCTTGAGTATGGGGATGATAGAGTGAACAAAATTTGTGCACGACTCCATATTTCTTTAACAATTTGTTTAGTTCTTGCTTCGCAAAGTGGGAACCCCAATCACTAATGACTATCTTGGGAATCCCAAATCAAGGGAAGATTATGCTTTTAAAAAGCTTCATAACTACTTTATAATCATTTGTAGACGAGGTGATGGCCTCCACCCACTTAGACACACAATCAATCTCTAACAAAATATATTGGTTCCCATGAGATGACACAAAGGGGCCCATGAAGTCACTACCCCAATAATCAAAAACTTTACACTTAAGGATGTAATTTTGAGGCATTTCATTCCTCATTGAGATATTGTCAACTTTCCGGCATCTCTCACAGCTCTTCACGAATGTTTCAACATCCTTATGTAATTTTGGCTAATAAAAATCCGTGGTGGCGACCTTAGCAGTAGTGTTCATTATACCATGGTGGCCACCACATGCGTATGAGTGATAGTGAGTTAGAATCTTGGGAACATCCTCTTCAGTTACACAACGACGGATTATGCCGTTAGCATAGGCATGAAACAAATAGTGGTCATCTCAAAAGAAATTCCCGACTTTACCGAAGAAAGCCTTTTTCATAGCCCTTGATTGGAACACTGGAAGTTCTCCACAAGCTAAATAATTCGCAATATCTGCAAACCAAGGGGCTTTCCCAACTACTATTGTTGTCATCAAGGTTTCTTCTACCATTTCATCTTGGATAGGTCCTGTCATTAGTAAGCTCGGTTAACCTAGACAAATGGTCAGCTACAACATATTCACTACCCTTCCTATCTTTCAATTCAAAATCAAACTCCTATAATAGAAGCACCCAACATATCAACCTCGGCTTTGCAACTCTCTTCATTATTAAATATTTCAGAGCCGAGTGATTAGTGAAAACTACAACCTTTGAACATATCAGATACTGGCGTAGTCTCTCAAAAGCATAGACTACCGCCAGCATTTATTTTTCTATTATAGAGTAGTTGCGCTGTGCTGGATCTAGTGTTTTACTTATATAACATATGACGTGGTGCTTTCCTTCCTTTTTTTGCCTAAGGGCAGCACCTACAGAGATATCACTAGCATCGCACATTAAATCAAATGGCAAACTCCAATTAGGAGCTTGCACAATGGGCACAAATATCAGAGTTTGCTTTAGCCTGTTAAAGGCATTGAGGCATCTCTCATCAAAGTTAAAATCGACATCCTTCTAAAGCAATTCATTCAAAGGTTTAGCTAAAGTCAAAAATTCTAAGATGAGATGTCTATAAAACCCTGCATGTCTAAGAAAGGATCATACTCCTGTAACCGAGGTAGGTACTAGAAGGTTTCTTATCACGTCAATCTTAGTAGGGTCTACCTCTATGCCCTTGAAAGATACTTTATGGTGTAGGACAATGCCTTCTTAAACTAAAAAGTGACACTTCTCCCAATTTAGCACAAGATTTGTTTCTTGACACCATAGTAAAACTTTCTTGAGATGTGTCAAGCAAGTGTCAAAAGAAGACCTTCTAATAGTGATAGCGTACTTTAGTGAGCGGATTTTAGGTGATTTAGTGTCCAAATACCGACTCTTTGGAGCTATTTTGTATGGTTATTGCTCTATTTCCGCTTATTCTATGAATTCTATCATGCTTCACGGGTATATTGGTGTTTTGGTCTCAATTTTAGATATACACGAACTCGTTGGATCCATTCCAAGACTTAACCAAAAAGACGGGACAATTGAAGGTTGTTTGGCAAGCCTAGAAGCCAATAAGCTCCCCTGAAGGCTTTGCAGGGCCGTGCTAAAAGTGGCACGCCCGTGTAAGTGAGGCAGAAAGTGAAGGTAGACTCACTGCAGTAGTGCACGCCCATGCTAGGTGTGACACGCCCGTGCCATTCCTTGGCACGACTCATCCCCGTCTGACAGTCTCGTGCTACACGCCTAGAGACCCCTTGCCCAGCCATCATGCCCGTGCAAGGTGTGGCACGCCCATGCCACCCCTTGGCACACCTTATCCCCGTTTGACATTCCCGTGCCATAAGCCCCGAAGAAAGACTGACAGTTTGGCACGCCCATGCCAAATCTCGGAAGACAATTCCATGTGATCTCTATTTTTAAAAGACTATATATATAGCAGTTATTTCTTTTGGCAAGGGGGAGGATCATTATTATATTCTACACATTATTGGCGATGAAGAGGATTAGAGAGTACAAGGGTAGATGTTCAACTTTCATAGATTGCTCATAGACGATTTTAATTTTCCGCACTTTGTAACCGATTAACGATTCATCTCCGATAGAGTACTCTTCTCTTAATCTTTCAATTCTGCAATTACTTTGATAAAGCTTGATCATTGATTCTTAATTTCATTACTCATGTTTAATATTTTAGAAACCCTAGATTTTGAATTCTTGTCTTTAGCTATGATGCGTGAGTAGTTTAATTGCTAGGGTTTGGGTGAAACCAAACCCAATGATAATTATGCGATTTAGGGTTTGAAAATGCATGATTGAATTGTGATTAAATGTGATTGTATGGAATTGCTTGTTAGGTTTCTCATGAGAGGAGTGATCAACCTAGATTATTGACCTTGATAGCATAGGATATTCGATTCGACGCGGGAGCGTGAATTTAGTATTCTATAACCTAGATTATGTATCTTTGTCGCTAAGTCAATGAGGGATCTAGGCTTAGTGATTTAAGTTGTTTTGGTGGTATCTAATGTTGATTTTGCATATAGTCTTTGTAATTCGTGAATCCATGTTCGCCCCTATTTGCCCGATTATCGTTGTGTTGCGTGAATCCCGTTTCCCTAGTGCCTTAGTTAATTGATACCCACCTTTAGAAATAGTTAGTTTTTGACACCTCTCACTTTAGATTTCGATTCAGCTTAAGCGTCACAATTCTATTGCGATTGAATCCCGTTCCTCGTGGACCGAACCTTTGCTTACCATTACACTTGTTAAGGGAGGTGTTTGTATATATATTGTTTGATTAAGTGTTGGATTGTAACGACCAATTTAACGCCTGTCAAAATGGCGTTGTTGCCGGGGATTGGTTCTGTTTAATTGTTATATAACTTCTTGAGTCTGTTTCTAAAAAAAACGACTCAAAAATATTTTTCTTTTTTTTTTGTTACACTTGTAGCCCTGCTACTAATCGCGTTTGTTGAGTGTGTTTATGCGCAGGAACTCTCACCATGAGTTAGTGCCCTATGATCCTGAGATTGATCGCACTTATTTAAGGCAGAGAAGGAGATCTCGTTCAAGATCCTCAACTTCACCTAGGAGAGTTTCCGTTCTGACTACACAACCAACAGATACAATGACCGATAGTACACCAAGACCCCTTAAGGAGATGGGTACTCCTGGTGCTTATAGAGCTTCAAGTGGAATTGCTACACCAACTACCCCTGCAAATGATTTCGAAATTAGGCTAGCTATGATAACATTGATTGAACGGCGGTAGTTCAGTGGAGCAAAGCATGAAAGCCCCCTGGCTCATCTGAATGAATTCGAGAAGTACTGCAATACAATCAAAGTGAACGGAGTTTCACAGGAATTTGTTCAATTGAAGTTGTTCCCATTCTCATTGATTAGGAGAGCTCTAGAGTGGTTAAAAAAGGAGGTCAAACCAAACTCCTTACACACATGGGATAAAGTAACCACATGTTAGAGCCTTGATTCAGGGTTTTTGCCAGAGAGGTGGAGAAACGATATACGACGTATGGGAGAGGTACAAGGAGTACCAATGAGAGTGCCCTCACCATGGAATTCTAACTTATCAAGTACTGCAAATTTTCTATGGAGGATTGAGTCCTCAAGGAAAGACAAGTTTGGATGCAGGAGCAGGTGGCCCGATTATGAACAAAACAGAAGATCAAGTGATTAAGATTATGGAGGATGTGGTACGTCATCACATAGATTGGCAAGACAGCGAGCGAGACACTACAAGCAAGAGTGGAGGAGGGGTATATTCTGTAGATCACTTGAATGCCATCGGTAATTTGACATCCCAGATTGCAAACCTTAGGAAGGAGATGTCATTAATCAAAGCTAAGCTCGAAACCGCACCGCACCAAGATCTTCCCTCCCACTCTAAGGGGAGAGGTATGATTTCTAATTCTGCTCTTAATAATATGCCTGCTGGGTGTATATTTTGTGAAAACTATGGGTCTTATGACCATGATACTTCTGCCTGTAATTTTGATTCCCATTTCCAACCTAATGGTAACAATGGTAGTGAAGCTGAAAATGAACATGTCAATGCTTTGTCCTATGATAATAGACTTAGGAATGACAATAACAGATATTTACCACCAAATCAACGAGGGAACAATTTTAATCAAAGGGGTAATGATTTTGATTACCAGCAACAAAACCAGTGGGGGAATAGGAACCAAAGGGACCAAAATCCCCAAGGGCTCTATAATCAACATGGTAGTTTTGGTAATCAAAATCAATACCAACAGAACCAAGGCAATCAAAATAACCAAGGGAAATATAATCAAGGGATGAATGCCAATAACCGGGGAAACTGGAATAACAATCAAAATAGAGGTTTCCAAAATCAAAATCCCCAACAACTCTATGCGTGTGGCTCCCGGGCTCTTAATGACAGTTACTATGATCAAGGACCACTGCAATGGTCTAGTTTGGAGGAGATGATAGAGGCACAATCTAAGATGTTTAACACTTTCATGGCTACTAGTGATAAGAAATTTAATGAAGTGATGACATATAATAAAATGCTAGAGACCCAGATTTCCCAGTTAGCTAGTGCTATAAAAGATGGAGTTGGGAATTCCAAACTCCCGCCCTAAGGTATTGACCCTAAGAATTCTATGAATGCTATTACTACTAGGAGTGGCAAAGTTTTGAAAGATAGTGAAAAAGAGAAAAACCACGAGCATCCTAGTATAATTGAACCAACTGTTGATGATGAATGTGAAAATAGGGATGAGATTCCAAAGGACAAGGAGGGAGAGAAGGCTAAAGAACCCACATATTTGCGAAAACTCCCTTACCCCCATAATTTTGCGAGACATAAGTTAGATGTTCAATTTGGGAAGTTCTTAGAAACTTTAAAACAGGTCCACTTTTCTATACCTTTCACTGATGCTGTTAAACAAATGCCTAACTATGCTAGGTTTTTGAAAGATATTCTAAGTGGTAAGAGAAATTGCGATGAGGTAGAAACTATGAACCTAACCCAAAGTTGTAGCGCTATAATCATGAATAAGATGCCTCCCAAACTAGGGGACCCTGAAAACTTTTCCATCCCATGTGCCATAAATAAGATGCAAATCGAGAATGCCTTATGTGATTTTGGGGCTAGTGTTAGTTTCATGCCTTACTCGGTTTACCAGAGATTAGAGATAGGAGAACTCCTTCCCACCATTATTAGCCTTCAACTAGCCGACCGTTTAATCAAATTCCCTAAGGGTAAGGTGGAAGATGTTCCCCTAAGGGTTAGAAAGTTTGTAATACTGTGGACTTTGTAGTGCTAGAGATGGATGAGGATATTCATATTCCTATAATTTTAGGACAACCTTTCCTTGCTACTTCGGGTGCTCTAATTGATGTTAAGAGTGCTAAGATTACTTTGAAAATAGGAGAGGACGTTCTAGAATTTGATTTGAATGCAACTATGAAATATCCTAGTCTAAATCTGAAAAATGCATGATGATTGACACTATCGATTCTATTGTTTGTACCATGCATGAGCAATTGTTATCCACTAACCATGGTTTTGAGGATGATGATTTTGATGAGATTCCAAAAAGCAGAGAGTTAATAGAACATTAACAGGTACTTGAACCTCTACCCGATCATCTAAGGTATGAATTTCTTGGCCCTAATTCCACCAACCCCGTCATTGTGAATTCTTCTTTAGATGAGCACCAAACTCGAATGTGGAATTTTAAGAGAGCACCAAGGCGCCCTAGGCTATACCATTGATAACCTCAAGGGTATTAGCCCCGCCTTGTGCATGCACCACATAACTCTCGAGGAAGGTGCTAAACCCTCTATAGAGAGGCAGCGGAAACTTAACCCGCAAATGGGGGAGGTGGTGAAGAAATAAATCACCAAACTCCTTGATGCCAGCATCATCTTCCCCATTTCGAGCTCAAGATGGGTTTTCCCTGTTCATGTTGTCCCTAAGAAAGGAGGAATGACTGTAGTTGAAAATGAGAACGGTGAGCTCATTTCAACTAGGACTATAACCGGATGGAGGATGTGTATAGACTATAGACGTCTAAATGCATCAACCAAGAAGGATCACTTCTCCTTCCCTTTTATTGATCAAATGCTCGAAAGACTAACAACGCACAAGTATTATTGCTTTCTTGATGGTTATTCGGGTTTCTTTCAAATACCAATCCACCCGGATGACCAGGAGAAAACTAGTTTTACTTGCCCATATGGTACTTTTGCTTACAGGAGAATGCCTTTCGGATTGTGCAATGCACCGGGAACTTTTCAACGGTGCATGATGAGCATTTTTGGGGACATGTTAGAGGCCGAGATGGAGGTATTCATGGATGATTTTTCAGTAGGAGGTTTTTCCTTTGATAATTGCCTTGCAAACTTGAAAAGATGCTTACAATGATGCAAAAAGATAAATTTGGTCTTAAACTGGGAAAAGTGTCACTTCATGGTAGAAGAGGGAATTGTTTTAGGTCATAAAGTTTCGAACAATGGAATAGAGGTTGACAGGGCCAAAGTTGAGGTCATTGCGAAATTACCACCACCACTCAACGTAAAAGGGGTGCGATCATTCTTGGGTCATGTAGGATTCTATAGAAGATTTATCAAGGATTTTTCCTTAATTGCAAGACCTTTGAATGCTTTATTACAAAAGGAAGCAGATTTTAGGATTGATGAGGAATACTTACAAGCCTTCATCAAACTTAAGGAAGCTCTAATTTCCGCTCCAATAGTGCAAGGTCCAAGATGGGATCTATCTTTCTAGCTAATGTGTGATGCAAGTGATGTAGCCATTGGAGGTGTTCTTGGGCAACGAATTGATAAGAAGCTTCATGTGATTTATTATAAGTCGAAGACTTTGAATGAAGCACAGAGAAACTACACCACCACAGAGAAAGAATTCTTAGCCATAGTACATGCCGTCGACAAGTTTAGGGACTACCTCATTGGGTCCAAAACCATTGTATATACAGACCATGAGTCAATTAAGTACCTAGTGGCAAAGAAAGAATCCAAACCACGCCTTCTACATTGGGTATTATCATTGCAGCAATTTGATATAGATATTCGAGACAAAAAGGGGGCAGAGAATGTGGTTGCAGATCATTTATCCCAAATGGAAAATAATGAGTCCAATGATGATGGTGCACCTATTTGTGATGAGCTCAGGGATGAAGTTTTGTATGTGATCAAAGAAAAAGGAGCTTCCATGGTTCGCTGACTTAATCAACTATTTAGCTTGCGGAGAATTTCCCCCCGATTACACATGGAACCAAAAGAAGAAATTGAAGAGAGAAGTACGACACTACATATGGGATGACCCAATCTTGTTCAAAAGAGGGGTGGATGGTCTACTTCGACGTTGCGTACCAAATGATGAAGTACAAAGTGTGCCATTCCGATCCTTGTGGAGGTCATATGGGGGCCAACAAAACAGCTTTGAAGGTTCTACAAAGTGGACTATGGTGACCCCATATTTTCAAAGACTCATGGGGATTTGTAAGGACTTGTAACTCGTGTCAGCAAATTGGGAATGTGTCCAAGAGGAATGAAATGCCCCAACAACCTATACTTGAGTTGAAAATCTTTGACGTATGGGGAATAGACTTCATGATACCTTTCCCTTAGTCCCGCGGAAACCAATACATCCTTGTGGCAGTGGATTATGTTTTAAAGTGGGTAGAAGCAATCATTGCCCCAACAAACGACCACAAGGTAGTGATGAAGCTTTTTAAGAAAATCATTTTTCTAAGATTTGGGGTTCCTAGGGCTGTGATAAGTGACAATGGGTCTCACTTCGTTCATGGTGTGTTTCAAAGAATGCTGAGAAAACATGGTGTAGATCAACGATTTGGGACGACGTATCACCCCCAAACAAGTGGGAAAGCAGAGGTATCTAACCGGCAAATCAAATTGATCCTTGAGAAAGCAGTAGCAAAAAACCGAAAAAGATTGGTCCGATAAGTTAGATGATGCTCTTTGGGCTTATAGAACAGCATTCAAAACTCCTATAAGTACCACTCCATATAGGTTAGTCTATGAGAAATCATGCCATCTCCCGATCGAACTAGAACACCGCACTCAATGGGCAATAAAGGAAATCCACTTTGGCTTGGCAAGCGCGGGTGAACAACGATGGTTGGACCTACATGAGCTAGAAGAGTTGAGGATGGACGCATATGATTGCGCAATTATCTAAAAAGCTCAGTCGAAGGAGTGGCACGACCGAAAGATTGAGCAGAAATCTTTTGAAGTTGGCGACAAGGTACTACTGTATAATTCCCGAATGAAACTCTTTCCGAGAAAATTGATGTTTAGGTGGAGTGGACCCTTCACGGTCAAGGCTGTTCTCCCCAATGGTGCAATTGACGTGTACGATCTAGATGAATCAAGATCATTCAAAGTAAATGGACACCACCTCAAGCTCTACTATGAGGGTGCCACTGTCGGATTGATTGACATCCTAACCTGTAGGTAATTGGTAAGCTTTGCATTGCATCAAGCTTGATGTTAAACAAGCGCTTTCGGGAGGCAACCAATGTTTTACCGCTTTTGTAGTCTAAATAAAAATAAATAAAATAAAATAAAATAAAATAAATAAAAATAAAAAAATGAATTGGAACGAATGATCGTAGGAGTAACAGGTACTTAGAGAAAAAGATCAGGAGACGTGATAAAAGCAAGCACGGCAACCTCGACACGCCCGTGCTGCCTTGGCAGAAAGTTTTGGAGAAAAGCAGCATGCCTGTGCCACTTATGGCACGCTCGTGCTGGGTTGACTTGTAGTTTGGCACGCCCGTGCAGCAAAGGCAGAGTGCAACCCAGATACATTGGCACGCCCGTGCTAATTTTGGCACACCCGTGCTGCACGGGCAATACCCTTTATACCAACCGGACTCCATTTTTTTTTTCCTAACTACCTCCATTCAACTTCTACTCTCTCTCTCTAAAACCCTCCACTACTCCCTCCCTCTCTTCAACCTTCCTACTACCTTCATTCAACTTCTACTACTCACATCCTCCTTACTCACCGCTCAATTCTCTCGTTCAACCGCAATTCACGACACCCTCCCTTTGCACATCAATTTGGGGGTTTTTCAAATTATGGGATTTGAAGAAATTGAAGATAGCAAGTGTTCCAAAGAGTCCACACAAATACAGATTCGGTTCCTTTGCGGATTTTACACCCACGAATTTGCCGGTATCCTCTTTCCATTCATTTTGCTATTTGACATTTTTCAATTAACTTATTTGATGGTTGATATATATATTGATTTGGTGGATTGAAAACATTTTCTTGCATTGCCATCCGTTCTCTGCATATTATTCATTCTCTATTGCTGAATTTGCACTCATGGCTAGACGAAAGAATGCAACCCCTTCTCGTGCCCGAATGCCACAACCCCCTCCCGTAGTTGTTCCTTAAGTAGACACTTTAGAAATAAATTTTGCTAACTAGGGTTTTCTAACTGCATATGTCTCCATTAGCAAACGTAAACTTAGGCCCACTAGGTTTTACGATCCCTCTGTAGGCATTGCATTATGGGTAGATAGGGACATGCAACAATTGTTTTCATATGCTGATATAGAGAGTTTGCTAAACTTGCACTTGCCAACTTACAAGCACCTCACCTATGAATTTATATCTACCTTATATGTGCATAGAGACACGAACTTAGCCCCGCGTTACATGACTTTCACCTTATTGAACCAACCGTACCGCATAACCCCTGACCAGGTTAACATTGAATTTGGATGGCCCACGGGGGGAAAGTACGGCCCTAGGGATGGGACCTCCAAGCATTATGACCCAGGCGCCTTTTGGTGCAAGATTTACTGGAAAAACCATTAGGAGGCCTCGTTCCGATAAGGCCATGGCTATAGTTCACCCCGCCTTCCGTCTAGCCCACAAACTCATAGCGAGCACTATCTTTGCTAGAGGAGATAGCACGGGGGTTGTCTCTCACAGGGAGTTGTTATTTTTATGGCACCTTAGTTAGGGTGACCGGCGTTTAGAGTGGGGGGCATTCTTGATGGATCATCTCGCTGATGTGGCCACTGGTCATGGGGTTATCACGATCGGTGGCATGATTACTGCACTTGCCATGTTCTTTGATCTTAATCTTTCAGGTGAGGAGACCCTCCCCGGGCCATCACGGTTAGATTTGCGGTTCCTCCGCACCATGCAGTAGGTCGAGGATACACAATAGCCAGACTGTTTCCTCTGGCTCGTGGGAGGCCACCGATACACCTTCCTCCCCGACCTAGAGAGGACATTGATTTATACGCCAGCCAACTGGTTGTTCACCCCTAACTACGATAGCATTGGCGAGGATGAGGATGATGATGATGATAATGATGCAGGCAACCAGCCCGAAGGAAAAACTAATGCCGCCGATGACCAAGGGGACGAGCTACCCCATCCATAGTACCTGCTGCAGGATTGGCCATACTCTGACCATCACTTTGAGGAGGGTTGCAGCTCCTACCCCTACTATGACAAGCAGATCGACGAGTTGAGGGGGGATTTTCAGGGACTCCGTATGGACTTTGAGGCCTTCGATTATCGAATGAAAGAGTTCAAAAATCGAATGAGGGCATGACGGCCGCCTTCACTACCATGAAGGACAGTTTTGACAGCTTATGCCAGGAGCTTTCCAGTTCCCGCTACCATGGGGGGGTGAGTGAGGTACATTTCTCTCCCCTTTCTTTTATATCATAAGTAGTCTCTTGATGCTTGACATTGAGGATAATGTCTATACTAGCTTGGGGGGGTGAGTTGTCTCTCATTGATTGTTCCCTAATTTTCTCTATTTCTTCCTAAAAAACAAAATACTGTGTTTCGTTTTGTTTTGGTTTGTTTTATCTCACCTGTGCAGATATGAAGCCCTTAAATGCAGCATTCGGAGCATGTCACACTTCATGGTTCTTTTATTGTGTCTTCAAGAAGCACTCGGTGATACCTTTCCTTTCTGTTGAATGATTTGATTTTGGATATTGTTTGTGCATTTAGACTTGCTTTTCACAACGACTATGTGCTTGAACGCTTGCTCGTTTCTTATATCAATGATGGATTACACAATTTGAGAGTACTGTTGGTTTTTATAAGCGAATCTTAGCTAAGGTGGCCCGATTATAACCTTTTGGGATCACTTGAAAACTTTATTTCACTGGTTTGTGGTAAGATGGAGTTCCTCCCCATAGTGGATTCGACCCTTTCTTGGTTGGTAGTTGTTTGGTTTTCTTATCCTGTGTGAGGTTTTAATTATTCTAGCCCTCATCATTTTTTTTGAATGGCATATTTGGATCCTTGATTATGCATGTTTCGATCTTTGTGTTGAATTGTAGCTCCCAAGACCGTGACTGAACGCCTTTAGAGGAGGAAAAGGGCACCTTTTTCATTTCTCCTATTTTTGTTCTTTTTATTTTGTTACAAATTTAGCTTTCTTTTTACATCATCCCACTTGCTAACCATGTTGAGCCTTTATTCCCATTCTTGATTACCTATGTCACAAACCCGATGGCCTATGTTTTACCAACCCTTAGCTAGTGAAGCGTTTGCCTCGCAAGGTTTGTTTAAGCTCATTGCTATTAATCAAGATGTATGCTCGGTGTTTGGTTTGAGCAAGTTTGAAAGTGTGCTCAATTGTAAAGATGTATTATCAAAGTTTCTTTCAAAAAAAAAAGAGAGAGAGAAAAGAAAGAAATGAAAACAAAGAATGATAAAGAAAGAAAAAGCCGTCCTAGTTGTGAAAAAGGCAAGGACAATGAATAAAGTTTCAAAGTATGAAAAAAGTTTCGAGTGTGTACTTCAATTATATATTTGATAGTGTGTTGAGTTGTGAATCAATGTTTTTTGTGTGGAATGTGAATTGCATCTCTTGAGCTTGGTTTTCGAGAATTGTAATTCCTGCGCTTCACTTAGGATTTAACTCCACTTTTTAAATTGTTTCACCTACCCTTACCCATTGCCAATACATTACAACCTCACTAAGACCCTTAGACTTTAGAGATGTTCAGTCTAAAACCGGTGGAGGGAGATGGATTTTAACCCTATAGAAAGATTGCGCGTAATTGAGATGTCGGGATACCCTATTTATATCCTTAAAAATGTTTCAATCTTTTTCCGGTTCCTTCGCGGAATCATGAGGAGCTAGCCAAGGAGATGATTTGATACTAGTGGGGAGAACGCGGATGTTCGGCGGGAACTAGAGTTAATCGTGAACCATCATGTTCTCTATGCTTGGCTTAGATTCGTTCCTACAAACCATAAGCACCTTGAGTTTTGTCTCTATCATTTACGTGAGTAAGTCTTGAATTCTTGTACATGGTTTATTGTGGTAAATCTGAATTGAGCTTATTCCCTATTTTAAAACTTCATTTAATTCGCAAATGGCTTGCATATTATGTAGCGTGTGTGTGGCCTAATCTCTCTCTATGCTTTTGCTCGAGGACTAGCAAAGGTTTAGCTTGGGGGGATTTGATAGCGTACTTTAGTGCGCGGATTTCAGGTGATTTGGTGTCCAAATACCGACTCTTTGGAGCCATTTTGTATGGTTATTGCTCTATTTCCGCTTATTCTATGAATTCTATCATGCTTCATGGGTATATTGGTGTTTTGGTCTCAATTTTAGATATACACGGACTCGTTGGAGCCATTCCGAGACTTAACCAAAAGGACGGGACAATTTAAGGTCGTTTGCCAAACCTAGAAGCCAATAAGCTCCCCTGAAGGCTTTCCACTGCCGTGCCAAAAGTGGCACACCCGTGTAAGTGAGGCAGAAAGTGAAGGTAGACTCACTTGAGTAGTGCACGCCCGTGCCAAGTGTGACACGCCCGTGCCATTCCTTGGCATGACTCATCCCCATCTAATACTCCCGTGCTACACGCCCAGAGACCCCCTGCCAAGCCAACACACCCGTGCTAGGTGTGGCACACCTTATCCCCGTGTGATACTCCCGTGCCACAAGCCTAGAAGAAAGACTGACAGTTTGGCACGCCCGTGCCAAATATCTGAAGACAGCTCTGCGTGATCTCTATTTTTAAAAGACTATATATATAGCGATTATTTCTTTTGGCAACGGGGAGGATCATTATTATATTCTACACATTATAGGCGATAGAGAGGATTAGAGAGTACGAGGGTAGACGTTCGACTTTCATAAATTGCTCAAAGACAATTTCAATTTTCCGCACTTTGTAACCGATTAACGATTCATCTCCGATAGAGAATTCTTCTCTTAATCTTTCAATTCTGCAATTACTTTGATAAAGCTTGATCATTGATTCTTAATTTCATACTCATGTTTAATATTTTAGAAACCCTAGATTTTGAATTCTTGTCTTTAGCTATGATGCGTGAGTAGTTTAATTGCTAGGGTTCGGGTGAAACCCAAGCCAATGATAATTATGCGATTTAGGGTTTGAAAATGCATGATTGAATTGTGATTAAATGTGATTGTGAGGAATTGCTTATTACGTTTCTCATGATAGGAGTGATCAACCTAGATTATTAACCTTGATAGCATAAGATATTCGATTCGATGCGGGAGCGTGACTTTAGTATTCCATAACCGTTTTTGATATGATTATGTATCTTTGTTTCTAAGTCAATGAGGGATCTAGGCTTAGTAATTTAAGTTGTTTTGGTGTCATCTGATGTTGATTTTGCAATTCATGAATCCATGTTCGTCCCTATTTGCTCGATTATCGTTGTGTTGCGTGAATCCCGTTTCCCTAGTGCCTTAGTTAATTGATACCCACCTTTAGAAATAGTTAGTTTTTGACACCTCTCACTTTACATTTCGATTCAGCTTAAGCGTCACAGTTCTATAGCGATTGAATCCCGTTCCTCGTGGACCGAACCTTTGCTTACCATTACACTTGTTAAGTGAGGTGTTTTTATAAATATTGTTTGATTAAGTGTTGGATTGTAATGACCAATTTAACGCCTGTTAAATAGAAAAATCATCCATGAGTACTTCCATGAAGTCCTCCAGCATATCAACAAATATAGACGACATGCACCTTCGGAAAGTGGATGGAGCATTGCATAAACCGAAGGGCATTCTCCTATAGGAAAAAATCCCAAAAGGACAAGTGAACGTTGTTTTCTGTTGGTCCTCGGGGTGGATTGGGATTTGAAAGAAACCCGAGTAACCATCTAGAAAACAATAGTACTTATGCCTTGCCAATCTCTCAAGCATCTCATCAATGAACGGTAAAGGGAAGTGATCCTTTCTTGTAGCCTTGTTGAGTTTGCGATAATCGATATAAACTCGCCATCCTGTGGTAGCTCTAGTTGGGATCATCTCACCTTTGACATTCTCGACAATGGTCATTCCTCCCTTTTTTGGAGCAACATGAATAAGGTTAACCCACCTACTATCTGAAATTAAGTAGATGATGCCGATCTTGAGGAGCTTGAGGATTTTATCCTTAACTACCTCTTTCATGTTGGGGTTTAGCCTTCTTTATGACTCAATTGAGGAGAAACGTTCATCGTCAAGGTGAATTCGGTGTATAACGAGGGTTGGACTAATCCCTTTCAAATCACCTAGTGAGTACCCGATGACATCTCAATATTTCCTTAATAAAACAAGTAGTTTTTCCAATGAAGTGTCATCGAGCTCAGAATTCACTATGACCGGACTACCCTCATCATCAAAAAGACAGGCATATTTAAGGCTAAGAGGTAGACGTTTCAAACTTACTTGGGGAGAAGGCTTAGGACTTTCCCCCTTATGGATAATACCTTCCTCAACCTCACAAAGTTGTTCATATTCTGCTTCTTTTCTCTCATAATCCTGGGCCTTATCTAATCAGCCTTCCAACTGCTCATCTTTTGTACAGGTATCCTCATCATTCATTGAATATCCTATATCTCTTTCCCTTTGACAATCCTCACTCTCCCTATCATCCACTTCAAGGCGGCAGACTTGTTCAACTAAGGGTTTCTTTAAAAGTGGAGAACTTTTGAAGACTATCGTCACTTGGGCTACTTCTATCGTTATTGTGTCATCATGGCAATCAATAACTGCCCGAAGTGTTTTCAGAATGGCTCTTCCCAAGATGAGTGGAGTATAATGGTCCTCTTCCCTTTCCATCACTACGAAATCGCGAGGGACCACTAATTCTCCCACTTGAATAGGTATATCATCAAGTTCTCCACATGGCATTTTTATACTCCTATCTGCCAGATGAATCATTTTCCTTAAAGGTCTGAGGTTAAAGGGTAGCTTCTTGATGATCGATAGAGGCATAAGACTAATCAAAGCCCCTAGATTGGCGACCACCCCTTTAGGATCAAGATTTCCCAACTTTATTGGGAGGTTATATGGATCGGAATCTCGCTCTTTTATAGGCATTTTCCCTTGTAGAATGGAGCTAACTTGATAGGGGAGACTGATTACCTCTTCCTCAAGATTTTTCTTTTTGGACAATAAGTCCTTCAAGAACTTAGCATACTTTAGCATCTGTGCCATTGTATCGAGGAATGGAATCTTCATCTCCATCTTTTGTAAGTGTTCGAGAAACTTCTTGAACTTATCATCAAGCTGCTTCTTAACTTTCCTATAGGGAAAAGGAAGCGGGGGTGCATATAAACGATCTAACCTCTTTCTCTCCTCAATACTCTTCTTCCTCTCTTCCTCAATCTCTACCAACTTCTCACTCCTTATCTTATCATCCTTGTTATCCCCACTTATTTCACTTTCTACTACCTTCCCCTTACCTTGTTCCTCTTTTTTTTCATTTTCATCCACTCTCATCTCATCACTCACCATACCAAAGGCGCATCAACCAGATATGAAGGATTGTCATACTGAGTCCCTGATCTCAGGTGGATAGCTTTCGTAGTGTTTTGGTTTGGGTTTGGGTGCTGAGGTGGAGGTTGTATAGAGGGGTTGGGTTGAGGGTGAGATGGGAATAGTGGTTGTATAGGAGGACTATCCATTTGTGTGAGTAGGGTTTCAAACAACTTTTGGTGAGCTTGAAGTTGTTGCATTTGCTGGATGAGAGTCTAATTTATCTGAGTAAGACTCTGGTTCTGCTAAGCAAGAGATGTTACTTGGGAGGCTAAATGGTCATTGGTTGAGGTGTGACTTTATTGTGGTTGAGAAGTCACATGATGAGGTTAACTAGCCAGAAAAGGCAGATTTGTACCATTTCTAGGCCCTTTATTAAACCCTAGTGTTCTATATACGTTTGGACTTGGTACATTTCCGTTCGATTGGTTCCCTTGAAAACCTTTGTTGTTAAACCCATTCTGAGCATTTTTGTTATATCCCGGGTGGAAGTTTCCTTGGTTTTTGTTAGAATTTAAGGGAGGTTTGTATGGTTGATTTGGAAAAGGTTGTTGTCCATACCTGACTCCTTGTCCTTGTCCACCATTGTTAAGGGTTGCTACATGATTAGGAATATACCCATAACCGTCATAAT
The DNA here is from genome assembly GCA_026401315.1 of Dysphania ambrosioides. Classification (NCBI taxonomy): domain Eukaryota; kingdom Viridiplantae; phylum Streptophyta; class Magnoliopsida; order Caryophyllales; family Amaranthaceae; genus Dysphania; species Dysphania ambrosioides. The sequence continues at coordinate 11,842,101 of CM048662.1, forward strand.
TCATGAACTGCAGTTCTAGGTTATAACCTCCATAGTCAACTGCAGCGACATGCTCGGAGTGCGAACCACCACAATATGAGGTATCATGGTTGGTACCCCAACATATGGCACATGCAAAGTGCTTTTCATGCAGTGGAGGGGTGTTCGAACTACTGGCTAGGCTTTATTTGGACAGCTTCTTATCGATAACTGCTTCTATTTTAGCACTAATGGTGTCCAAGTTAGTAGTGTCAATCATCCCTCTTTGTAAACCCTAATTCCCAGTTCCTCCCCAGGCACTATTCTTAGAAACTTCCTCAATTTTGGCTTTTACCTGGGTGCATGGAATTTTAGAAAGTTGGCCACCTACTGCTGAGTCTAGGAGTGCTTTGGTTGAGTCATTAAGACCATTGTAGAAGAATGTGTTGAGATGGTTTTCCCCATACTCATGGTGGGGGCATGCTCTCATCATTCTCTTAAATCTACTCCAAGTAGCCCTAAGGTTCTCATCATCCTCTTGGGTGAAGGATGCAATTTTCTTACGCCAATCTTGCGTTCGAACTATAGGATAGAACCTTTCTAATAAAGCGGTTTTCAGTTGAGCCTAATTAACAATTGAATTGGGTTCTAAGCATTTATTCCAATCTTTGACACCTCTATCTAGACTTAAGTGAAATTGGTGCATTCGCACATAATCAGGGCTATTAGGCAAGGAGGGATAAGTACACAAATGTCAGAAAATGCCTCTAGATGTTGAAGAGGACATTTATTCCTTAAACCACAAAAAGGGGTTTCCTTAAACATTCTTGTGAACTGAGGATGTATTTGGTATGGTGTAGTAGCAATAGAAAGTACTACACCTTCTTGGAACTCTTGTGAGCCCGGAGTTCCAAACATATCAAACAACTGATGTTTGTTGGCCATTGTAGATATGGGTGGGTTTTGGAAAGAATGTGAGGTTTGTTTTGATGGGCGATGTCTACTCAAGCATTGGATTTCAGGTTTATAGGGTGTTATTGGTTGGTTTGACCTACATGTGCTATGAGGCATGCAAACTGCAAAGTCAAAGATAACCACTAACATTAAAAACAGCAAGCAAATAGTAAGCAAAAATGAAATAAAACAAAGTTATATCAAGAACAAAAAAAGTCTAAATATAACGCCTTGTCCCCAACAACGGCGCCATTTTGATAACCGACTTTTAGGTCGTTTACTAAAAGACTAGTTATGCAAATAATATTTATACCAACCTACAAACTATACGAGTATAGTGGAGTAAGGGGTCGAACCATGAGGACAAAGGATATCAAGACACTCAATTTTTAACACAACTGGAATTTTTGGATTGAAAAATAACTAAAACTAATAACAAGAATATAAATCACGATGAATTAAGAGATAAATCAAATAGAGAAAAATGGGGATGAGATTAGATTCACCCTAGGAATGACACTTTCAAAATAGAACATGATAGGTTAGAGAAAATCTAAACAATAACTAGCATGGAATCCCAAGCATGCGAGAGGAAGTTGGTGATTCCACAAATCACAACGAACGACCTATAATCGCCCTATGTCTCCAAAGGAGTTGCAGGATAAGATCCACATTAGATTCTGAAACTACTTATTGTCATCATTCCTACAACCTTAGACAATAAAGAACATAGCTTTTCTAAGGGTTTCACTAATGAAAACCCCTTAGAGAACTACTCACACATATTCATGATAAACGACATAATGATATTAAATAAAGGAAACATAACGATTATGAAAAGGAATTAACGAGAGAAAAAAGTAAATCAGAAACTATTCTAGTAAACGATAAATACCAGGCTAAACATGGAATAAAATAAAACAAATGAATTCAAAGGTAAAGAATAGATTGATACTCACAAAAGCTTCAATGCAATGTCCATGATCAGAATTCGAATGGCATAATCCAAAACTTGGATTACATACGTTGAGCAAATCAAAAATTAAAAACTAGAACTAAGAGAATTTTGGAGGCTAAACAAAGCTAAAGTGCATAAAACTAATAAAACCTAGCTGCTCTCCCTCTCTTCAGAGAGGGGTTTTTATAACAAAGAGTAAAAGGGGTCCGGAAACCCTAAAATATCTATGGGCCGGCCCTAAAGAGAAGTAGTTTTTTCGGAGAAAACAGTGCCATTTAACCGAATGCAAGGTCTATTCGGCCGAGTGCTTCACCATTTACCTGAATACTCTTCCATCCGCCTATTCTAGCAGCTCTTCAGAATTGCTCTATGTCCAACATTCGCCCAAATGGAGAATCTAATTTAGCCTAATGGAAGCTCATTCGCCCGAATGAGTGCCATTTGGCCTTCCCAGAGACAATGGAACATATGCTCTGAAGACTGACCACCATTTCGACCGAATCACCCTCATATTCGATCGAGTCTGAAACCATGCACTCTCTTTTCAGCTTCTTATGCTTTCTAAACTGCGTGGGATCTTCATAAGTGACTTAAAATGTTTGCCCAAGCTATGGTACACGTGACTAAGAGTGCTAAAGACTTGAATACGTCACATTCCACCTCGAAATCATCAAAAACACCTTAAATGACCTTAAGACAACTCGAAGACAAGATCAAGGTGAAATCAACTGTAATATGTATAAAATCAATATAAAACTACGAGACTTGACACTAAAACAAGGTAGTAAACGTGCTCTAAAACATGCACATCACTTACGTGAATGGTCTTTGAACCAATAGAAGGTACAGGAATGAGCAACTTATTTAAAGTCGTGAATGTGTACAAGGAAATTACCTAAAGAAGGAAAACAAATAAGTTTTAATCCTAGGAAAACATGCAAATACAAGTGAAAAGCACACTCTAATTTAGTTGGTTGACAAGTTAAGCATTATGCAAACAAAGTCTAAATTAGGTGATCACTTTGTTAATTATCCATAAAATTAAAGGTCCCTATGGTCGGTTGTCCAAGTTTATATTATTATGTGTGATATTCAATCAATATTTTTTGTTAATGCATATGATAAAAGTGGTCACACAAATATAATACAAAGTAAGGATTATGTATGAAATTACAATAACCTAAACGAGTAATAAGAGGCAAGAGTCAAAGAGACAAGAGTCAATAAGTTAGATAGTAAAATAAAAAGTAAGTACTATGTATGATGAATTGGATAGATTGATTGATCAAATAAAGAAATAATCCTAAAGAGGATTTTCCTCATGATGTACTCCAACTTGGAAATTGATAGTCATCTTTTAGGTCGTTTTACTAAAAGATTAGTTATGCAAACAAAATTTATACCAACCTATAAACTACACGAGTATAGTGGAGTAGGGGGTCGATCCACGAGGACAAAGGATATGAAGGCTTAAGTTCTTAACACAATTGGACTATTTGGATTTGGAAACAACTAAACTAATAACAAGAACATAGATAACAATAAATCACGAAGTAAATCAAATAGAGAAAAATGGGTACAAGATTAGATCCACCCTAGGAATGAAACTTTCAAAACAGACCATGATAGGTTAGAGAAAATCTGATAACAACTAGCATGGACATCCAAGAATACGAGAGGAAGTTGGTGATTCCACAAATCACAACAAATGACCTATAATCGCCCTATGTCTCTAAAGGAGTGGCAGGACAAGATCCGCATTAGATTCTGAAACTACTTATTATCATCATTCCTACAACCTTAAGCAATAAAGATCATAGCTTTCCTAGGGTTTCATCAAACAAAACCCCTAAAGGAACTACTCACACATATTCATGCTTAACAACATAAAGATATTGAACAACGCAAATGAAACAAAAATGGAAGGAAATCACGAGAATGAAAGCAAATCCAAAATTATGCTAATAAATGATAAATATAGAACTAAACATGAAATGAAATAAAGCGAATGAATTAAGAGCAAAGGAATAGATTAAAACTCACAAAAGCTTCAATGTATTATCCACGATTAGAATTTAAACAACAAAGTGTTGAGAAAACTGAAAAACGAAAGCTAAAACTAAAAGAATTTGGAGGCTAAAGAAAACTAAAAGTGCATAAAAATATATTAACCTAGCTGCCCTTCCTCTCATTAGAGGGAGGGGTATTTATAACCAAACACGAAAAACCTATGAAAACCCTAAAATGCATATGGGTCGGCCCTAAAAAGAGGTAGTTATTCCGGATAAAACACTTTCATTCGACCAAATTCAAGTCTCATTCGGCCAAATACAGCTCCATTCACCCAAATGCACTTCCATTCACCCATTCTAGAGGCTCCAAAGAATAAATCCCTGTCCACCATTTGCCCAAATATAGAGGCTGATTTGGCCGAATTGAAACTCATTCACCCGAATGAGTTCCATTTGGCATTCCCAGTGACCAAGGGTCAAATGGTCTGAGGAATGTCACTCATTCGACCGAATGTGTCTCATATTCGGTCGAATCTGCACCATTCAGCTGAATGTGTCTTAGATTCGGTCGAATTTGAGACCATGCAATACTCTTTTCACTTCTATCCTTTTCTGCACTCCATGGGATCTTCATGAGTGACTTGAAACATTTTGCCCAAGCTATGATACGCATGTCAAAGGCTCTAATGCATCACATTTCACCTTGAAATCATCAAAAGTACCTGAAATAAACTTGAGACAACTCAAAGACAAGATCAAGGTGAAACCAAGCATAATATGCATAAAACCAATATAAAACTATGAGATTTGACACTAAAATGAGGTAGTAAACGTGCTCTAAAACGAGCACATCAGAAATGAGTCTAGTTCAAGAGGCATTTATGGTTTAGCCTTAGAACATCATTGACAAGAAGATACATAAATAAGATACACTACTACATTTTTTTATCTAATACAACGGTTTAAAATGAGCTAATACAATGGCCCTTTAGTTACCATTGCATTAGATAAGGCTAATACAACGGCACCAAATTCATTGCATAAAAAATTAGGCTAATACAACGGTTTTAAAAGTAGGGATGCTAATCCAACGGTACTACTCTAATCCAATGGCAAAGGCGGTAATTTGAAAATTTCATTTTTCCATTTCCTCCCAGTTCCCACACATTACCAACTGCTAGCAAACAATACAGAAAGAGTTATTCCTTCTGCTCTTCCATGGCCAATTCCTTCTGCTTCCTAGAATCCCCACACATTTGGCCCGCTTCCCTCCCAGAAGCTTCAATCCGAGCTCACACGTTCGCCCTAATTCACTTGTTCGATTCTCTTAAGGTATACCTCAATTTGCATGTGTATTTGTGTTTAGGGTTTGGTTTTAATTTCTATTATCTAGTGCCTTCATAGTTGAATTATGTGTGAATTTAGGGTGTTTCATACATTTTCAGTGGTAGAATCAAGGGTTATTTGTGGGAAATGTTGGGTATGAAATGAAGTAAATTTGGGAAAGCACTATGATGTGAGGGTCTCATTTTACCGTGCTTGAAGTACCAGAGATTGAACTGGACCTTCAGAGGGTGCTAATTAGGGATTTAATCATTTTTTCCAAGTATAAAGAGCACCAAGCAATATGTTGTTTTTTTCCTTCTACTGTTTTGGCATTTGTTTCTATATTATTTGACTAACTTTTTTGTATTTTGGTTTTGATTCTCGTTACAAAAGAAAGAACTAGCAGTAGTTTGACCACCAGCTACTGAGAGGTAATAGAAAAATAGGGCTTCCTCGACTTGGACATACTATTCAATTATAGCTGTCTGAATACTGTCTTTATGGTTTCTTCTTCTCAAGTTTAGTTAATATTTGAGCTTGCAGTTGATCTATTTAGTTTTTCTTGCCTTCAAATGTTGCTTATTTTTGAAGAGTCTTTGACTTGGTTGATATACGCAGGATGGTAGGACTAGTTTTAGAAGCTTAGAACTTATTAAAAAAATGTTACAAGAAATATCCAAAAAGTTCCTATGCTAGCTACCTGATGCTTATGCAATTTATTACTATGGCATGGAGTGGGTAGACCTTCATATCTTACTACATTTTCTGTTGTATTATGCTCTGTGTGGATTATACCTTAGGAAAAAGGGTGTGTATATTGTGTGATCATAAGTCATAACCTGTGATACTACTTTCTACTAGTGTAATTTTGTGACTTTTTCTATCCCTTGTCACAAATTCTTAGATACGGAGTACTTTTTCTAGTAACATGTGCACGCCCAAAACTATCATAAAAAAGCTCTAGGATTAAGTATATGCCAGCAAGGAAGCACCATTTTAGAGCTACTCATGATTGCACAGTATATAGTTTTTCTTTCTTTGATAAACTTAAGCTGTTGTATGTGAATCTGAAAGTAGTATTATTTCAGAGCTATTGTGATATTTGTGAACAAGAAGTAGCATTACATTTGGGCTTAACATGTGGGTTTGTTAATAAACAGGACTGTGCATATGAGGTTGGAGGAGAAAGAAGTGGAAGGAGTGACAGCAAAATGCATACCGAGGAGGCCAAAGACCTGAGCAAGTACTAGTAAGAAATAATGTGAGGCAGAAATCACTCGTGCGACTATCAGCAACACTCAGCAAGAAAGGAATCCTTATTAAGCGAACTTATCACTGATTCCATAATGTTTATTGCTAGGAGTTCAATTATATTATGTGATTTCCTCTACTGTCTAACCTACGTATCTATCTACCATTAGTGGTAAATGATGTTAGAAATCTTAAGCATAGAGCAATTTCTTTTCCACTGTTCCTTGCTAGAATAGAGGGTAAACATTCACCTCTTAAAGATCTAATAGCTATCCTGTGAATTTTTTTTTTTTACATGCTCAGATAACACATGGTTTCTTAATGTGTTTATTGGTTCCTATAGTGTATATAAATGAACTGCATTATGTGTTTATGTCTATGTTTGTTGTAGGATCTTAGTCAATTTGGGTCTAACTTATCAATGATACAATAAATTTTCCTTGGGTGCACTCGGCAATAATTGGATCCCCTGCACAACCCCCCTAAATAGGCCCCCTTACACAGCCCCTGCTAGCTTTATGCTGTCTTTTATTCTCTTATCTCATACAAGTGAGATTGCTGTGAATAACTTCCTGTAATATATTAATTCCTTTTCTTTTTACATGTAGGTGCGTAATGAGCTAAACAATGGAGATGAATGAAGAAATTCGATCAAGCATGTGAAGATTTTGCAAATTATCAAATTATCAATATATATAAATATATATTGCACGATTGTTAATTATTAGTAACTTAATTAATTTATTAGTAAGATAGTATCGGTATATATATGATGGTAATGCATATCATACATATACATATATATGTATGTATGTATGTATGTATGAGACAAATTTTTATTTTGTAATGTAATGTGTATGTATATATTTACAAGTATGTAATGTACTTTTATTATTATAAATAAATAAATAAAATGCTACATTTTATATTTATTGTACATTTTATACTTTGTAATGTGAGTGTGTGTATATATATATAATGCTACATTACATTCTATATACAATAATGCTAAATTCTATATTTGTTAAAAAAAAGTAATCTAGGTTATATCAAATCCAATGGCACAAGACATCTAATACAACGGCATCCATTGTATTAGGTTGTATCTAATCCAACGGTAGTCGTTGTATTAGGTTGTATCTAATCCAATGGCACAATGGACCTAATACAACGACATCAATAATGTCGTTGGATTAGGTTGTACCTAATCCAACGGTGTTATTGATGCCATTGTATTAGGTCTCTTGTGCCATTGGATTAGGCCTAATACAATGCCAGCAAATATGACGGTACAAAGGCGGTTGATTAGGTCTAATACTACGGTTTTTGACACCTAATACAACGAAATTTGTCGTTGGATTAGATTGAAAATGTAGTAGTGATAAAAGTATGGGTTATGATGCTTAATTAAGAAATGATCCTTAATGATAACTCCTAAATATGTATTCAAGTATGAGACACACGTAGCTTTTTCTCATAAAAAAATGGGTTATATATTGATTAAGTTTAGAGAGAATAGAGATGTCCAAATTTCTTCATCATAGACCAAAGTAAAAAGAGGCAAAGGGATATAGCATAACTTGCAATATGTAAAATGAAAGGGAGGCTGATTTGCTTGAAATATTAAGAGGAGAACAATATATAGAGATGGTTCCTTAAATGAAGTGCTCAAAGTTAGGGTTTTGAGGCTTAATCTAGTGAAATAGGAGTTGTTCCTAGCTCTTCATATCATAGGCGAAAGAGACATTGAAATAAATTTGTGTAAGTTGATCATAAGAGATCATCAAGAGTGATGACTCTTTGGTTGATAAAGGCTCATAAAAAATTAAATAAGGATTAGAATGGGTGTACATATGGAAACGGGTTTGTACCTCCCACAATCATCACAAAAAGAGTCCAATAAAAGGCTCTTGAGTGGATGAAAACCACTAGGTCCAAAGACACTAGAAGGTGAATAGAGTAGAAGTAGACAAAGCAATAAAGAAAAAGAGTAGATTAAGAGGGGTCCTCAGTGTTTACCATTAAGGATAGTCCTTTTTCTTGATTCATTAGTAGAATATTTATTAAAGGGGTATGATTTCTTGGCTTGGTTGTATCAAAATATTCTTGTATTGAAACTTGGTAAGTATTAAGGATGTTTGAGAGGCTTTGATTGTGTTTAAGATTGTTTAAGAACTATATTTTGGCAGAGTGACGCCTCTTAAGGATGTGAGAAAATGTTAACCCTTTGCTCATCAAATAAGGGGGTATTTATAGGCAAAAAAGAGTCCATTTCCTTAGCTTTGAGCAATAAGTTTTTGCATTAAATTTTAGTATGTCAAATGCATGGTTCGTGTATCAGACGCTCAAGATCAAATCTTTTGCTCGGCTAGAGAGAGGCTTAAAACGCAATATGAGCTCTTTTAGTTGATGCTCAAGAGTTGTGTGTTAGATACTTGTAGAGGCTGAGCTGGAATGTAGCAGAGGAGAGGTTAAGCTGGAGTAAAGCTAGGCATTGGACGTTATAGGGGTGGGTGTTTGACTCTTAATTTTGGCTTTAGAAGCCTGGCTATGTTCGTCACTTTGAGTTGGCGTTTGACACTGATCTGTGATTTGGGTTTAGTGTTTGGGTTAAGTTAAGTGTTTTTGGCTCGGGTTAATGTTTGAGGCCTTTTATGGGTTCATCTTTTGAGTTGTTTTTGGGTTTATACATACTCAATATCAACCCAAGCTAAGTTAACTCGTCAGGGTTGCTTCATCATTAGATCGCTACATAAGGAGACAAGATTTTATGAATATAAGGCGATACAATTTCATGTCTATAAACAGCAATATCTTGAAAGGGGATTTAAGAAATATTCTAAGCTAATCTCAGTATTACTTGTTACTGAGAAGAATAATGCGACAAATCCAATAGAAAGCTCAGGTCCATTAAAATCAACTGTGGTTCCTAAGTGTGGAATTGGAAAGTTCTATGGTCATGGTAAAGGAAATGGAAATTAACAAGTCCACGGATGTGGTAGAGGTTACATCGTGCCAAGAAATAGTAGTTTAGAAAAAATAAAGAGCATCAAACTGAAATACAAAAGCAAGGTCCCCCAAAGGGGAAAGACAGAAGCTATAGATGTGGCATGATTGGCAATTAGGGATTTGTCGTATAGCCAAACATTTGATAGAATTTTACTAAGCCTCCATAAAAAGAAAAGGGAAAAGTACAAAAGTTAATTTTGTCAATGAAGAATCTTCCCTTATGCCTAACTTTGATATGTTTGAGTTCTTTATGGACAATACTGAAACCTGAAATGATTTCATCTGTACAGAAAGTAATTATTCGGTTTATCTAGTATGAAGTAATGCTTTTATATTCCCTTCGTATTTCCTTTGAAGCATTTTACTTTTATTCCTTTTTATATCTATTTATGTATTTTTAATTTGTGCTTTTATAAAGTATGAGTTTTAGTTTATCTAAACTAGTTTCTACTCATTTATGAACATATAGATCTACATGAAGTTAGCTCTTTTTATCAATGCCTCTTAGATAGTGGAACAACCCACACAATCTTGAAAGATAAAAAGTATTTTTCAAAATTGAAAATGTTTCAAGCAATTATAAGTACCATATTAGGGACAGCAAGGCTGATAGAAGGATCTAGAAATGCTTGCATTGTACTCCCAAGTGAACAAAGTTAAAATTAATGATGCCTTATATTCAAGTAAATCTCGATGAAATCTCATAAGTTTTAAAGATGTGCATCAAAATGCTTATCATTTGAAAACCATGATTGTGGATCAAAAGGAGTTTATATGTCTTACATTAGAAAAATATGGCAAGACACATGTTTATGAAAAATTACCAGCATATTATTCAAGATTATATCATATTGAAGAATCAATAGGAGATAGAATAGGATCAATATAATCTAGAAGAGGGTGAATTGAGTATGTTCAATTTTAGCAATTAGGTTTTCAAAGCTTTGAAACAACTTTCAGAAGCAAAAAACTTAAAAACTAATTTCAAGGGCTTTGATGTTGATTTCAGGAATTTGATTTGAATAAGCTATTGAAACAAGTGTGAATTAAGTAAAGCAAATTAAGTACGAAAGTCCAAATGTAAAGGGGACAATTATATGTTACAAAGTTTGGCAATGTGCCTATGTCTCCACCTAGGGTGTCCTACCCTTAGAATTTAACAACTTTTATTTCTTCTCTTAGAGACGTAAAGTAACCTCAAAGATCTTCACCCTATCTTCTTTACCATAGCTTTCCCTAGCTATACTTTAGCGTCTCAATTCCTAGAAATGAAAATCACTTTACTTTTTATAAACTTTTGAGTATTATAATTTCTACTCAAAGTATATCTCTCTTTATCTTTTGATCTTTCTTTTTCACACTCAAGATATACTTGTTTTTCTTTTCTCTCAAAACTAAAATACAATGTTATTAGTAAGTGCTAGAGAGAAAATATTTAAGTTGTTGTAGCTTGATAGTTGTATATCACGTTAAAGGCTCTTTGTCTTTTTATGCTTCAGCTAACTCCTTTTATAAGATCAACTTATTTCTCGGATAGTATTTAGGAATAATCTTCAAGGAAACGTTGCCTTTGAATTAGAACTTAGCCATTTGAAATACTGCTTCTAAGTCGTTCCACAAATCCAGCACTATTATATAAGGTTTTACAAAGAAACGTTAAGCTTTTGAATTCTTCTTCAGAACTAGGGAAACAAACTCCATGAAACTAGGAAATTTGTTAAAACCTTTGTTATGCCGTCTTATCCCATTTTTGAAGGAAGATTTCAAGCTTAAGTTTGAATAAATTTAAAATTCAAAAACTTAACCTTCACACTTATCTTCTTAACCGAAACATGAAAAAGTTTGAACAAGTCCATGGCTAAACATTCTTCTTGAAAATCATAACAAACCAAACAACACAAACAACAAATATATCCATAATAACTATCCTTGCATTTGTATCATAGAGAAATCGTTTACTTAGACTTCTATCATCTATAAAACAAAACATGTTAGATCATATCAAGGTAGAGTTTTTAATCTCCCCCTTGATGGAAGTCAAAACAATAAATGCTTAAATAAAAGTAATCAATCATAAAACATGTAAAACAATATATAAAAGCTAAAATGATATACGAAATGATATACTAAAAGATTTCTCTCCCTTTTTGACTTTCATCAAGGGTAGAGAAGAATGTTGGATCAAAAGATGTGTGAAAATAACAAAAATAAAAACTATTTAAGTACAACCATCTCGAATTTAAAAAGAAAATTGTGCAACCATAGAAAATTAAAATATTCATAAGCATAATGAAAAAAAATTCATAAGGAAGGGTGTAGAGCTTGAATTGCTTCAAGGAGCTCGGCAAATTTGTCATCCAACTTTGCATTTAATCAGCAAGCTTAAGGCGGATTCCATCAACATCGAAATCTAGTTCATCTAGCATTGAAGATATCTTGGACATGGCAGACGCAGCAAAGTCCTTGGCAATATTTTTAGGCAGAGGGAGCTTGGCTTGTTCCTCAGCAGACAGATCTTCACGTAACTTCCATGATCCATCAAAGGACACAAAAATCCCAATTCGATTAAAAGTTTCCATTTTAATTCGGGGATGCACAACTCTCAAACTCTTCGCCAGAAATATCAACTTTGGAATACTTAAAAACTCTTGGCAACAAATTGGCATAAGGCAAGGGATTGTCATAGGAGGATGAAACGGTATGAGACATTTGAGTAAGAATCAGATTAGGAAGGTTAACATCAAAACCACTCATGATAAGAAACATAAGGGTTAGGTTCTAGTTAGTTAAAAGCTCACGAGAGTTAGTCCTCGGCACCACACAATGGACTAATAACAAATGGACGACCTTATCATCAACCTTAAGTACACTATGAGTTAATTGACGAGAGGAAGGTAGATTAGATAGAGAATAGGTAGACTTAGTATGAGTAACACATTTGAAATAAGAAGGGGAGGAGTCAAACCATTCTTTATTTGGAACATTCAAGATTATGGAGAGATTATCAGGATTCAAAGACACACAAACACCTTTAACAATCGTGTTCAAAGTGATAATCCCATTATCACGCTTTGAGGTCATGTTTAGGTAGAATAACCGGGTTAATCTAGGGTAAAATACTTCACCAATGTCAATTATTCATAAAAGAGAGGAGATTTTGAACATTATAACACCTTCTAATTTGAAAGACTCAAGAAAGTCACGAGAAACAGATTCACAGACACAAACTTTTTGAGACTTAAACCCATCTCCCAATAAACCTGCTAACTAACGACTTATAAACCAACATAATGGAAGAGAACGAAAATAAGGTAGTGAAAAATTGGGTACCTCTAGGCTAAGAGGAGGGAGTAGAGTGTAAGTCTCTAGAATTTCAGCAACTAACGCAATTGTGGGAGGAGGAGGAGCTTCAATTATAGGAGATTTAGGAGTAAGTGAGCTTTGGGGAGGAGGAACATCTGGAACAACAATAGATTTGATTTTGATAGGAGGAGGAGGAGGTTGAGGAGATAAAAGAGGGAAGAAGAGGATTATGGGATGGAATAATACAAAAGGAACTTCATTTTTAGCCTAGTGGGAGGGAAGTATGCGTGTCTTTTCTGGGCAGGCTTGGAAGAGACGATCTCTCTTTTAGGAGCCATTTGGAGGTAAAAAGGGTGTGATTGAAAGTAATAGAGAGGACGTACAAAATGAGTACGGTGTAGGCGAAAAGGAAATTAGTGGTGGGGATATTTAATAAAGTGAAAGGAATGGGGAAGAGCAAACAATGACGATTGAGAGGAAGGGCATGAAGTGATAATTAAAGAAGCCATGATGTATATAGACTAGGGTTAGGCTAGGTACGTGCTATTCAAAGTGAAGAATCAATAGGGAGATGGAATAAGATTAATTATACTATAGAGAGGGGGTGAATAGAGTATAACCGATTTTTGCATTCAGGATCTCAAGGTCTTAAACAGACTTTCAAAGGCGGAATATAAGCGTTAAGGCTTATCTTTGAAATTGGATGTCAAAGCCTTGAAATTGGTTTCAAAGGCTTTTCCTCAGGCTTTGACTGTTTGCTGCTTTGATTAATGAGCGAAGCAAACATAAAACGTAAGCAATGAAGACATAAATAAGATGAGACAAAACACGGAGATTTGATATGAAGTTCTGCAACTAATTTGCCTATGTCTCCGCCTAGGGTTGTCCAACCCTTAGGATTTAACTCGCTCTTTTATTACTTCCCTTAAAGACCTAAAGCACCCTATCTTAATCCCATCTTCTACTCCATACCACCCCAACAACACTTAAGAATCTCAGATCCTAGTAATAAAAATCTCTCTCTTTTTCTATACATTTGAGTATTATGGGTATACTCTTAGTATAACACTCTCTCAAAATATTTTTTAAAACACTCAAGAGATTATACTTTGATTTTCTCTCAATCTAAATACAAGATAAAGTTTTTGGAACTAGAGAGAAAATAATGAAGCTTTGTTGATGTAGCTTGTGACTTAAATTCACGATTAAAGCTTCTGCTCTTGTCTCACTTTTTGTCTCATTGTGTCTCACTCGTCTCTCCCTTTCTTCAACTTCAAAGCTGAATATATACCTAAACTTGATTTCAGGCCGTTAAAAGGAGGCTCAAAATAGGCTGCTGAAAATCTGATTTGCCTTCAATACTTTCAGCAAGATTTCCTCCAATATGGTTGTAGAGAATCATTCATTTTGGCTATTGAAGATTGACATCATTGAATATTTTACAGCAAGAATATTTCCACTTTATTTGCTGCACCTTGAAGCTTCAAACAGATTTCTTTTTCCATAACCAGAATGCTTGAATTTTGGTAATTACCAAAATTAACTTGAATAATCTTCAACATATATGAGCATCACTTATTTGCTGAAATTAAGAGATATCTTTGACAGAAAAATCATGTCTAAATAAGTTAGGTTAGAGAATAGAATAAGTGAAACAAGGAAAGGATAAAAACACAAGATTTAGGTAATTAGAAAATTCTTATCCTTTGACAAAGTGTTTGAACTTTGCTGACTGCTTTGAGACGTGGCTTAAGCTTTTGAAGACGTGGCTCAAACTTTTGAAGACATGGCTCAAACTTTTGAAGACATGGCTCAAACTTTGCATTATTGCTTCCATTACTTCCAACACATTGTCAACTCTATGCATTTTGGTTTCCATCATGTTTTCAACTCTATTTGACTTTGCATTTTGGCTTCCATCATTAGACATAAAAACGTTAGTAATCAAGGTGGAATCTTAAATCTCCCCCTTGATGGAAGACAAAACATTATATACAAACGTCAAAGAATAAAATGCATAAACAAAAATATTCTCCCCTTTAAATAAATAATACATAAATAGTCTCCCCCTTTTTGTCTTCCGACAAGGTGGAAAATATAAATGTAGGATCACAAGAAGACTTGTTCAAAATAACAAAAATATATAAAACAGTAAAACCTTTAAAGACATGAATACAAAAAGACGTTGCTTTAAAAAAGGTCAAACAGTCAAGGCCTTGAAAGCTAAAAATAAACGACGCGGAAAAATTTGAAAACACCTTCAAGGCCATGAGAATCTTTAAAACAAATGGAATGAGATTTTAAAAACATTGAAAGCAAAAGCAATACATCCATCCGCAATTTATGTATCCAAAACATTTCAAAAATCATTTAATAAATATTTGATAATTATCTATAGGATAAGTACCAAACATTTTGATCCAATATTAATATTAAAAAGTGACAGTACGTGAAGGCAATGACAAGAGTGTCAAGACGTTGACATACACATGCAAAAATAAACATATTCAACTTACTCAAATAGCTCCCCCTACGAGGATGCTTCCCCATTTAACATTCTAAGGTCAAGACGAATAAAGTTAAATCGTTCTTCGCTCAAAGGCTTATTGAAGATGTCAGGGAGTTGCAAATCAGTAGAAATAAAAGATATAGACACGTCTCCTTTCTCCACATGATCATGTATGAAGTGATGTCTAACATCAATATGTTTAGTGCGAGAGTGCTGAACTGGATTCTTCATTATGGATATAGCACTCGTGTTGTCACACTTAATAGGTATGCCTTTGAAGTCTAACCCAAGGTCTCTTAATTATTGAGATACCCACAAAATTTGTGAACAACAAGCATCGGCTGCAATGTATTCGGCTTTGGCAGTAGAGAGTGCCACCGAATTTTGTTTCTTTTAATGCCAACAAATGAGAGATGATCCCAAGAATTGACAGCAACCTAAAGTACTTTTTCTATCCACTTTATAACCTGCAAAATCAACATCTAAATATCTAACAAGTTCAAAGTTACTATTACAAGGGTACCAAAGACCGAAATCCTTTGTCCCATTGAGATAGCGTAAAATCCTCTTAACTACACTCAAATGAGATTATTTGGGGTTAGCTTGAAAATGAGCACACATACACACACTAAACATAATATCTGGACTACTTGCCGTGAGATAGAGAAAAGATCCAATCATACCTCGATATTCCTTTTCATTTACTGACTTACCATTTTCATTTTGATTTAAAAGTAATGTCGAACTCATAGGAGTCTTAGCCTCTTTAGATTAAGTCATATTATACTTCTTAAGGAGATCTCTTGCGTATTTGCTTTGATTTATAAATATACCTCCTTTCTCTTATTTAACTTGTAATCCAAGGAAGAAGTTCAACTCACCCATTAAACTCATCTCAAATTCCCTACACATAATCTCAGAAAATTCTTTGCAAAGGGAATCATTAGTAGCACCGAAAAGAATATTATCAACATAAACTTGAACTATTAATAAATCTTTACCTTTGGTTTTCACAAAAAGTGTTTTGTCAATCAACCCTCTTTTGAAATTATTTTCTAAAAGATATTTTGAAAGATGCTCATATCAAGCCCTTGGAGCTTGTTTTAAACCATAGAGCGCTTTATCAAGTTTAAAAAACAAGATTTGGAAATTTCTCATTTTCGAAACCGGGGGGTTAAGCAACATATACTTCTTCTTGTAAATAACCGTTCAAGAATGCACATTTGACATCCATTTGAAATACCTTAATTCGCATAAAGGAAGTAAAAGCAAGGAGCATTCGAATAGCCTCCATTCTAGCCACGGGAGCGAATGTCTCTTCATAATCAATCCCTTCTTCTTGATTATAACCTTGGGCTACTAATCTGGCGTTGTTCCTCACTATCTTTCCATTCTCATCAAGCTTATTTTTGAACACCCACCTTGTTCCAATAATTGAATGATCATTTGGTCTTGGTGTGAGTGTCCACACTTTATTTCTTTCGAATTCATTTAGCCCACTTTGCATACCTAAAATCCAATTGGGCTCTTAAAGTGCTTCATTGATAGTTTTTGGTTTTACAAGAGAAACAAAAGCGTGAAAAGCACAAAAATTTTTAACATTAGAGCGTGTTTGTATACCAGCTTTTGGATCCGAAATTATATTGTTTGTTGGATGAGATGAGGAGTATTTGAACTTTGGTGGCAGCATCAAAGGAGTTGATGTAGTTTCCTGAAGTATCCTTTTAAGGCCTTGAGATGGGTCTGGAGTGGCATCTGATATAATATTGTCCATTTGTTCAAGGCCTTGAGATGAAGTTTCAAGATCTTGAGGCTGCTGGTTAAGGCTTTGATCTAATTCATCTGCGTCTAAAATTGGCTCTTGCATATTCTAGGCAGATTTCTCCATTTCATTATCTGACGAACTTTCTTCTCCTTCTGTCTCAATGAATATCCTTCATGCTTATTCAAGTTTAAAAAAACCTTTTTGCCTTTGAAGGATCCTTTTTTTATTTGCCTCTTGCACATGCTTTGCAAAGCTCTTTTTCTTTGAAATCTAACTTTGGTAATCCACGTACTATGTCCTTTGAGAAAAGCTTCTTTATGGTATGCATATTGATATGACCTAACCTTCTCTGCCAAAGCCTTGAGTCGCTGGTCAAGGCCTTAAGACACTTCAAGCTAGTACTCGTAACTTGGTTAGTATGAAAAGCATAAACATTATTGCAATTAGGAGAAATTAAAATAATTTTACCGTCCACTTTGCTTTGCACCTCGCATTTTTCTTCATCAAAAATGACTTTATTACCTTTATCGCATAATTGAGAGATGCTAAACAAGTTGTATTTAATACCTTCAACTAGGTACACATCATCAATGGTGTTTGATGCATTATCTCCAACTTTTCCAATACCAATTATTCTACACTTTCCTTTATCACCAAGTGTAATTGTTCTAGCAGATTGCTCTTTGATCATTGAAAATAAAGAGGACTTCCCACTCATATGCCATGAGCATCCACTATCTAGAATCCACTATATAATCTTTGCTCTTTGTGATTTCTATAAGAGAACAAAACATCAAACCTTTTGACTAGACCAAATTGTAAATTTAGATTCATAATCAGGATGGACCATGTTAGGTGGTCTAGTCCCTTTAGGAACCCATACTTTCTTGATCTAGTCTCGAAGAAAAATAGGAAATGAATTTATAAGAACTTGAGGGTCATTCCTACGAAAAGGACAAGTTAGCTTAGTATGACCCTTTTTACAACAGTAAAAACATGTGGGTGTTCGCCAATTATCCTTTGCTTTTACAAACGTGGTCATGGTTTTATTTATAAGATTTTTGTTGTAACCAAGACCGCTTTTATTTAAGGATGATTGGTGCTCACCTAGCAGTTTTTCAAGAGTAGATTCGGAGTGAGCAAATCTAACCAAGGAATTATGTTGCTCTCTACACTTCCCAGCCAGTAGCTTCTTTTCCTTCTCCAAGTGATCATTACAATAACTCAAAGAGGCAAGCTTTTATTTTAAAATAGTGTTTTTAGTTTTCAAGGCCTTGACCTAGGTGTCAACGGATGACTCCGAGGCTTGAACCCTGAGTTTAAAAACTGACTGAGAGGCTTTGAGATTAGTTAGTTCCTTAGCGAGACTTTCAGAAATACTTACCTGTTGGTTTAGCTTCTCCTTAAGAATCTTGGATTCAAGAATCAAACTCTCTTCATTTATAATCATATTTTGCAAGAATTCAGACAGAACATCAATAGGACTTAAGAATAAATTTTTTACCATTACCTCAAGATGTTCTTTCTTTGCATGATCATGATTAGCCATAAGACATAGGTTTGCTTGTTCATCTTCTGAGTCACTAGATGAATCTGAATCACTCCATGAAGCAACCATAGCTTTCTTCTTATAATCCTTTTTGTGGAAAGGCTTCTTCTTTCGTTGAGGGAAATCTTTCACTAAGTGATCTATTTCACCACACTCATAGCATGTTAGTGTATTAACTTTATTCATTGAGTTGGATGACTTACCTTTATATTTATTTGAATAATAGTCTCTGCCTCTTGAGAAATTCTTCTTCATTTTTAGAATCTTGGCAAGACTTCTAGCGATGAGAGCAAATGGATCTTCATCATCACTATCATCACTATCTTCATTGTCCGTTATAGCTTCTTCTCTCTTTACTTTGAGTGCTAAATTTTTGGTTGAAGATGCTGATTGTACATCTTCTTCATTAAGAGACATCTCATGTGTGATCAATTTTCCAAGAAGATCATCCAAAGGCGAGGTTCTCAAATTTTGAGCTTCTTCTATCGCGGTTACCTTCGGACCCCACGTTGATTTTGGAAGACACCCTAGAATCTTTCTCACCTTTTCTTCATTTGTGAATACCTTACCAAGAGAATCCAGATTGTTCACTATTTGGGTAAATCTTGTGAACATCTCTTTCATGGTTTCATTAGGCGTCATTTTGAACAACTCATATTGTCGAAGGAAGATTCTTATCTTGCTCTCTTTGACTTGACTCGTTCCTTCATATGTGACCACCAATTTATCCCATATCTCTTTAACACTTTTGCATGCAGAAACTCTATTGAATTCATTTGCATCTAAACCACAGTAGAGAAGGTTCATGGCTCGATAGTTTTTAGCAACACTTTCCAAATCCGATTGAGTAAAATCATCATCTTCTTTAGTAACCATTGTGCCGCTTTCATTAGTCTTCATTGGCACCCTAGGACCTTTCTTGCTAATACCCCAGAGTTCCAAATCTTGATCAATCACAAACATTTTCATCAATGAACGCCAATGGGCAAAATTATTACCACAAAATAGAGGATGGCGATTGGTAGACCTTCCTTGAGCAAAACCACCATCACCTATTGAATTTATTTTTCCTCACAGATGATTAAATCTTTTCCTTGTAAGTCTAGCTCTAATACCAATTGAAGAATCAATAGAGACATGGAATAAGATTAATTATACTCTAGAGGGGGGGTGAATAGAGTATAACCGATTTTCGCGTTTAGGATCTCAAGGTCTTAAACAGACTTTCAAAGGCGGAATATAAGCGTTAAGGCTTATCTTTGAAACTGGATGTCAAAGCCTTAAAATTGGTTTCAAAGGCTTTTGCTCAGGCTTTGACTATTCGCTGCTTTGATTAATGAGCGAAGCAAACATAAAACGTAAGCAATGAAGACATAAATAAGATGAGACAAAACATGGAGATTTGATACGAAGTTCGGCAACTAATTTGCCTACGTCTCCCCCTAGGGTTGTCCAACCCTTAGGATTTAACTCGCTCTTTTATTACTTCCCTTAGAGACCTAAAGCACCCTAGAAGATCTTAATCCCCATCTTCTACACCATAGCACCCCAGCTACACTTTAGCATCTTAGATCCTAGTAATAAAAGCTCTCTCTCTTTTTCTATACTTTTGAGTATTATGGGTATACTCTTAGTATAACACTCTCTCAAAATATTCTTTTAAACACTCAAGAGATTATACTTTGATTTTCTCTCAATCTAAATACAAGATAAAGTTTTTGGAACTAGAGAGAAAATAATGAAGCTTTGTTGATGTAGCTTGTGACTGAAATTCACGATTAAAGTTTCTGCTCTTGTCTCACTTTTTGTCTCATTGTGTCTCACTTGTCTCTCCCTTTCTTCAACTTCAAAGCTTGGAATATATACTGAACTTGATTTCAGACTGTTGAAAGGAGGCTTAAAATAGGCTGCTGAAAATCTGATTTGCCTTCAATACTTTCAGCAAGATTTCCTCTAATATGGTTGTAGAGAATCATTCATTTTGGCTATTGAAGATTGATATCATTGAATATTTTACAGCAAGAATATTTCCACTTTATTTGCTGCACCTTGAAGCTTCAAACAGATTTCTTTTCCCATAACCACAATGCTTGAATTTTGGTAATTACCAAAATTAATTTGAATAATCTTCAACATATAATGAGCATCACTTATTTGCTGAAATTAAGAGATATCTTTGACAGTAAAATCATGTCTAAATAAGTTAGGTTAGAGAATAGAATAAGTGAAATAAGGAAAGGATAAAAACACAAGATTTAGGCAATTAGAAAATTTTTATCCTTTGACAAAGTGTTTGAACTTTGCTGACTGCTTTAAGACGTGGCTCAAGCTTTTGAAGACGTGGCTCAAACTTTTGAAGACGTGGCTCAAACTTTGAGGACGTGGCTCAAGAGTTATTCTCATCCTTTGATAGAATGCTTAAAGCTTTGCATTATAGCTTCCATTACTTCCAACACATTGTCAACTCTGTGCATTTTGGTTACCATCATGTTTTCAACTCTATTTGACTTTGCATTTTGTCTTCCATCATTAGACATAAAAACGTTAGTAATCAAGGTGGAGTCTTCACAAAGGTTTTGAAAAGGTATTGGGAACAATAACAAGTAATTTAAGAGACACACAGAACATAACAACCGGAAAAAAAAATTGTTAATATAAAAATATTTAAAACGAATTAGAGAAAAAATAATAAATACTTATCCATAGGATAAGCACCCATTATAATGATCCTTGTTAATAAATTATACGTGACACATTCAAGAGTAATGCAATTATACTCAATTTTTAACTTCACATACAATGTCATGCAAACACATGCAATAGATATATACCTTAGCTCCCCATAAGAAAATACTTCTTTATTCAACATGCCAAGCTTAAGGCGTATAAAATTAAATCGTTCTTCGCGTAATCGCTTAGTTAAAACGTCAGCAAGTTGGAAATCAGTAGAAACAAATGAGATAGTCACGTCAACTTTTTCAACATGATCACAAATAAAATTATGTTGAACATCTATATGTTTAGTATGTGAGTGTTGCACTGGATTTTTAGTCATTGAAATCGCACTCTTGTTGTCGCATTTGATAGGCATCACTTTAAAGTCCAGTCCAAGTTCTCAAAGTTGGTAAGAAATCCATATGTTTTGAGAACAACATGCATCGGATGTTATGTATTTGGCCTCAACTATAGAAAGAGCTACTGAATTTTATTTCTTTGAGTGCCAACTAATGAGAGATGATCCCAAAAATTGGTAACAACCTAAAGTGCTTTTCCGAATATCCAATAAGTTCAAAGTTAGTATCTCTAGGATACAAAAGACCAAAATCTTTAGTGCCATTGAGATAACGTAGTATTCTTTTGGCTACACTTAAATGAGATTCCTTGGGGTTAGCTTTAAAATGAGCACACATGAAAACAATAAACATAATATATGGATGACTAGCTGTAAGATAGAGAATACCTCTATATTCCTTTTGATTTATTGACTTACTATTCTTATCTTGATCTAGTAGCAATGTTGAACTCATAGGAGTTTTAGCTTCTTTGGATTGAGTCATGTTGTATTTCTTTAGGAGGTCTCTTGTGTATTTTCCTTTATTAATGAATATGCCTCATTTCTCTTGTTTTACTTGTAATATAAGGAAGAAATTAAACTCACCCATAAAGCTTATTTTGAATTCACAACACATAATCTCAGAAAATTCATTGCAAAGGGGATCATTAGTAGCACCAAGTAATATATCATCAACATAGACTTAAACAATCAAAATATCTTTCCTTTGTTTTTCATAAAAAGTGTTTTGACAATCAACCCTCGTTTAAAATCATTTTCTAAAAGGTATATTGAAATACGCTTAAACAAAGCCCTTGGAGCTTTTTTATGCAATAGAGCCTTTTGTCAAGTTTAAAAACATGATTTGGAAATTTCTCATTTTCAAAATCAGGGGGTTAAGCAACATATACCTTTTCTTGTAGATAACCATTTAAGAATGCACATTTGACGTCTATTTGAAATAACTTGATTCTCATAAAAGAAGCAAAGGAAAGAAACATTCGAACAACCCGAGCTCACATTTCTTTATAGTCAATCCCTTCTTCTTGATTGTATCCTTGGGCTATGAGTCTTGCTTTATTCCTTATATTCTTACCATTTTCATCAAGCTTATTTTTGAATACCCATCTGGCTCTAATGATTGAATGATTTTTGGGTCAAGGAATAAGTGTCCATGCATTATTTCTTTCAAATTCATTGAGCTCACTTTTGATAACCGGATTTTAGCGTCGTTTTACTAAAAGACTAGTTATGCAAACAATACTTATCATCTCTCTAATACTACTACAACTAGTGTAATGGTAAGTCGGGGGTCGAACCACAAGGACAAGGGATACTAGTTTCTAGACTTGATGTAAAGAGTTTATTCGAGATTTTAATTGAATGAACTACACTAATAACAGAAAAGAGAAGCAAGAATAAAAACAATAATATGCAATAAATGAAAAAATAGGGATAGATTAGTTCCACCCTAGGAAGAACAATCGAACTAGCAATACGCTAAGTTACGGGAAATCGATCAACAATCAATCAAGACACTCAAGATGATGAGAGGAAGTTTGCAACCCTATAAATCACATGAACAACCTATAATCGCCCTATGTCTCCTAAGGAGTGGTAGGACAAGATTCGCATCGAACGTCAATCAATCAATCATCAACAATCTCAAACCCTAACTCTACACATGAAGAACAAGCCAACCTAGGGTTTCACCAATCAAACCCCTAAGAAAACTACTCACTCATAGTAGTAAAAACTAGGGCATAACCAATGAACAAAAACATGATTGAAAGCATAAACAATTTGAACAAAAATGAACAATGGAACGAAAAGGGAAAACAAAGAACTATAACAAAACCGACAACTACTCTATTAAAGTTGTAAATGAAGCAAGGATAATAAAAAGAGCAATGGAATTAACAAAAGCAATATGCGAAAGCATTAAACGAAATAGAACAGTAAAGAAACGATAACTTACATGAATGAAATTGCGTGAATGAAAGAGAATCTGAATCCCAAATACAATGCTTGAAAGAAAGTGCAATAAAAGCCTTAAATCTAAACTAAGCATGAATGAAATGAAAGCAATGAAAGTGATGTTCCAAGTTAAGGCACAAGAGCTCTCAAAATAGGCATGAGGGTTTTTTACATAGCAAGGGGGTATTTATATCCTAGGGGCATGAGGGACCATTCAGCCGAATGGTCTTGTCATTTGCCCATAACAGAAGCTTTGAGTTTTTAGAACCTGTCTACCATTCAACCGAAGGAGAGCACCCATTCGGCCGAATGGGCCTTGATTCGGCCGAATGGGAGTTCATTCGGCTATTCTTGAGAGCTTGAGTCATATTCTTGAGTTCTTGTCTTCCATTTGACCGAATGGATGTCAAATTCGGTTGAATCTGAACCTAAACCTTGCTGACCATCTTCTTTAAAGAGCCTAAAGTCTTCTGGAGTTTATCGGATCGTCGAGAGTGACTTGGAACGTGTGCCCAGGCTATGATATGCACATCTAAACTCTTGATAAGAGTGTCAAAGCCTCGAACACGTCACATTTTACCTTGAAATCATGGAAAGTACTTGAAATAAGCTAAAAATAGCTAGAGGACAAGTTCAAGGTAAAATTGAATGTAATGTGCATAAAATCAATCTAAAATCGCGAGACTCGACACTAAAATGGGGTTGTAAACATGCTCTAAAACGAGCACATCAACTTCCCCTACGCCAAACCTTTGCTAGTCCCTAGCAAATAAACTAGCAAGGGAACTGATAACCGTTCTTTTAGGGCGTTTAACTAAAAGAATTGTTATGCAAACTAAATTTATAAACACCCTAATACTACTACAACTAGTGTAGTGGTAAGTCGGGGATCGAACCACAAGGACAAGGGGCGATAGCTTCTAGACTTGATGCATAGGGTTTATATGGGATTTGATAAAACGAAACTAATGAAAGAAAAGTAAAGCAAGAACTAAAACGATAATATGCTATGGAAGGAAAATGAGGACAGATCAGTTTCACCTTAGGAAGGACAATCAAACTATCAATACGCTAAATTAGGAGAAATCAGTCAACAATGAATCATGACACTCAAGATGACGAGAGGAAGTTTGTGACCCTATAAATCACACGAACAACCTATAATCGCCCTATGTCTCCAAAGGAGTGGCAGGACAAGATTCGTATCAAATATCAATCAATCAATCATTAACAATCTATAATCCTAACTCTACGCATGAAGAACGAGCCAACCTAGGGTTTCACCAATCAAACCCCTAAGAAAACTACTCACACATAGTAATAACAACTAAGGCATACACAATGATAAAAGACATGATTGAAAGCATGAACAGACTGAATGGAAATGAACAAGAGAACGAAAACTATCCTATCAAAACCATAAACAAAGCAATGATAATAGCAAGAGGAATTAAGTTCAGAAAAACAATACTTGAAAGCGTTAAACGAAATAAAACAAAAAAGAACCAATACCTTGCATAAATGAAATTGCGTGAACGAAAAAGAATCCGAATAAGAAATACAAAGCTTGAAAGGAAGTGCAATGAAAGCTATAAATATAAACTAATGCATGAAGGAAATGAAAAGCTTTAAAGTGATGTTCTAGGTTGAGGCACAAAAGCTCTCAAAGTAGGCATGAGGTTTATTTACAGAGTAAGAGGGTATTTATACCCTAGGGAAATAAGGGGTGAAACCCTAGGAAAAACCCTCGAGCACCAGCCTAAGAAAGAACCAAGAAAGTCGGAAATGGGCTCTATTCGGCCGAATGGAGTATGGATTCAGCCGAATGGGGTGGCCATTCGCCTAAACCAGAAACTTGACGTTTGTGCACCCTATCCACCATTTGGTCGAATGAGTGGAACCATTCGGACGAATGGGTCTTGATTCGGCCAAATGAGTCTTCATTCGGCTATTCCCGAGAGCTTGATCTATGTGCTTGAATCCCTGTCTTCCATTCGACCGAATGGATGTAAGATTCGGTCGAATCTGAACCTGAACCTTGCTGAATAGCTCATTGAGGTGTCTAGTGGCTTCTGGAGTTTATGGGATCTTTGAGAGTGACTTGGAACGCATGCCCAAGCTATGATATGCGCATCCAAACTCTTGATAAAGGTGTCAAAGCCTCGAACACGTCTCATTTTACCTCGAAATCATCAAAATCACCTGAAATGACCTAACAACAGCTCGAGGACAAGATCAAGGTAAAATTGAATGTAATGTGCATAAAACCAATATAAAAGCATGAGACTCGACACTAAAATAGGGTTGTAAATGTGCTCTAAAATGACCACATTAGGAACACCATGAGTAAAGCACATGAAAAGCAAGGCGAGCAGAAAACAAGATAATGTCAGCCGTGTACGTGTAAAACTCTTCCTTAGCCATGGGTGTGCAAGTAAAATGGCCTCAAAAGAGTATAATACCAAGAAGAACAAAGTTTTCCACAGACTCGGGATCAGTAGAAAAGTTACAACACAACTATGCCACCTACTACCTAATGAGATCACAAGTCTACACTCCCCTTGCTATTTCTCAAAAGATGTGGGAAATTTCTAATACGCTCGTGTGTTTAATAAGGTATGTGTTTCGCTCAGAATCATCCGACTAAAGATGAGTTGGGAATTAAACACCTAAAAAGGGAGAAATCATTGGAATTGTATCTTATCTACCCTTTAGCACAGAACTTACTAATCAGGCCAAGTCGAACAGGTTTGGAAAGGGTTGCAATATAGGTTAGGATCAAGGTAAGGTAGAATTTGGGGATGTCGGGTTAAAATAGAGGATAGTAAGCAATCCAAGGTAATGAAACCAAGGACAGCTATGACTTCCAACAGCAATGCCACTCCGAAATCCTCAAGATACGCATAAATGAACTCTAATACATTACACCAACTTTATTCTCAACATATTTCCTTCTTCTTTTTTTCTTTTTTTTTCTTTTCTTTTCTTTTTCTTTTCTCTTTTTTTCTTTTTGAGTTTTCTCTTTTTCTTTTCTCTTTTTTTTCTTTTTGAGTTTTTCATGCTAATAATTCTGAAATATATTAAGATTGATGTAAAGAGTCATATCATACGACAATGACTTTTCAAACCGAAATCCTTCACCACGATGTAACGGACACCAACTTCACTATGATCACCTGACTATCCTCTAGGTAAAGAGAGGGAATATTTAGCTTATGTGGAGTTAGCTAATGTAGCTACGAAGAAAAGGTAAAGGCACAAACTTGGCTTACCCCAAAGTCAATCAATATTCATGGTAGGCAATTTGGCCATGTAGCTGTGACTACAAACGTGTTATTATCCCTGACCTTTAGAGAAGCAGACTATGTTGGAGGAGAACGGACACAATACTTAGATTCTCTAACTAGCACTCGATAACATAGGACTCATAATGGAGTCCTAGAAGGCTCAATCCTTACTAGGCTAGTCGAAATGTGACTCAATAGGTAGTCATCCAAGCCACAAACCAAGCAAGCTCAGATCCCCCAAGTTAGGTGGAAAATCGTCAATCATTCGGTCCCAAAACAGGCACAAGGCTAGGAAAACATGAGTATGCATAGGACCACTAGAATGTACACGTCAGAAGCTTACCTGCCAGTTTCACAACTCAAGCATATCAACTTAACACAACTAAACATACAAAAACTATAACGAAAACCAAGTTCAATAATGCGGATCTTTTGAGACTTTGAAAACGCAAGAACCCTCCCCCAAGGCAACTCAAGAGCCATCTGGGCACTTGGGAAAGATGGAGAAGAGAACCTAAAGGGAGAAAGATCAGCATTATGGAAGATATTTCTATACAAACAAACAAACAAAACAAACACTGGGTTATCTCCCGTAAGTACTTTTGTTTAACGTCGGTAAGTTCGACACAATTAGCCACAAGTTCATATAGAAAAAGAAAACGAAGAAATTATACCTGTCGTAGGACTGGACTCGCTCCTAGCATCTCTATTACCTCCAGCGTTAGGAGTCAAAACTCTCCACCGAGCAGCAGTAGCAGAAGTAAGCAAAGTAGAGCTGGGGTCATTGGGAGGTGGGCTATAATGTGGGACTCCCCCAATCCAGGGTGGAGCCATCGGTCTCTTTTAAGATTTTTTTTCTTTTTCTAGCCCTCTTCTTTTTGCGGGTTGGCTTATCAGCTCCCTTAGACTTTTCACAGTCTTCTTCCATCCGAACAATCTCCTTTTCAATATCAAGAACAACGTTCTTGATTGTTTCCTGCTCCTTCGTCACCTTAACTAATACCGGGGCAGCATAAATATCACACCCATCACCCTTTTGCTCAACAATATTCTCAAAAACATCAAATGAACAGATCTGCTCGACCATGGGTTCCTTGGAAGACTTAGAAAAGGCAAATACAACCTTTTCTTGGGCCACCCTCACAGTGATAGTCTCTGATTCACAGTCTATCAAGGCACCCAAAGTCTTTAAAGCATCCCTCCCTAAGATGAGGGGTGTATAAGGATTCTCAACCATATCAAGCACCACGAAGTCACATGGAACCACAATGTTCCCTACTTGGATTGGAAGGTCCTCAAACTCCCCACATGGCACTTTTATACTACGGTCGGCCAGTTGGATGGTTTTTTTCGATGGCTTAAGCTCAAAGGTTAGCTGTTTGGCAATGGACGTCGGCATTAGGCTAATGAAGGCTCCAAGGTCAGCAAGTGCTCCCTTAGAATTGAGTTTTCCAAGGGTAACTGGGAGCACAAAGGGTCCTCTAGCCTTTTCTTTCTTTGCCCACGTTCTCTAAATGATGGCACTCACCTTCTCTGGCAAACTAATCACTTCGCCCCCAAGCTTTCTCTTGTTTCTTAAGAGGGTTTTCAAATACTTAGCATATTGATGCATTTTCTCCATGGCCTCTAAGAATGGTATCTTCATTTCAAGCTATCGCATATGCTCTAGGAATTTGAGAAACTTTTCTTGTAATTGTTTCTCTACCTTTTTGTATGGAAAAGGTAGAGGCAGAGCATGTTGACGCTCAAGTTTCCTCCTTTCCTGTATCTCCCTCTATCTCTCTTCCTCATCCTTCTTCTTCCTCTCATGCCCATCTTCTTCAACATTATTTTCCTTATCCTCTTCACTACCCTTCTTCTCTTCTCTCCTCTCAAGATCCTCCTTAAGCTCAGTTTCTCTTTGAAAACCACTATCTGTTGAGGACTCTTCTCCTAAATCATCTCGTGGAGCTACAACTGGACCTGAATATGAGGTTCCTAATCTTAGGAAGATCGCCTTACATGTGTGATGTTTGGGGTTGGAGTTAGGAGTGTTTTGTGGTGTTGTTGGGTGGATGGGTTTTGTTGAGGCTGAGATGGGAATAACAATGGTAGAGGTGGACTAGCCATCTGAGTAAGCTGGGACTCAAACAACTTCTGTTATGCTTGAAGTTATTGCATTTGAGTGATCAAGGTTTGGTTTATTAAGGAGAGGGTTTGATTTTGCTGTGCAAGGGAGTTCACTTGGGTGGAAAGGTAATCATGATTTGGAGGCGGGTTTGGTGGTGGTTGTGTAGATGGATAAGGTAGGTTGGGGTTGGGCCTTGGAACTTGAGGATACGGCCTATTCCCATTCGGCCTAGGAAAACTCCCATTCGCTTGATTGTTGGAATTGTTCCCTTGGTTGAAGTTTCCTTGGCTAGAATTTGGATTAAAGGAAGGTCTAATGGATTGATTGTTGTAAGGAGCTTGTTGAGAAAACCCTTGGTTTTGACCACCATAACCCATAGCTGCCACATAATCGGGATTGTACCCATATCCATCATAGTTCATGACTAGAGGTCCTTCTTAGTTCCACCCTCTATAATTCACGGCTGCCACTTGTTCAGAATTTGAACCCCCATAATAAGATGTATCATGATTGGTGCCCCCACATATTCTACATTAACCGATGATACATTGGCACTACCTTGAGCTAGTTTGAACATGGATAGTTTTCTTATCCATGATAGCCTCAATTTTTGAGCTAATTGTGTCAAAGTTGCTTGAATCAATCGTTCCCCATGGTAGTCCATTACCTCTCACTCCTCTCCAAGAGTTATTTTTGGCCACCTCTTCAATCTTAGCTTTCACCTGATTGCATGGGACCTTTGAGAGTTGGCCACCAACTGCCGAGTCTAGAAGTGCCTTGGTGGAGTCATTAAGACCATCATAAAAGAATGTATTGAGATGGTTCTCCCCATACTTGTGATGGGGGAATGCTCTAATCATTCTCTTAAACCACCTCCAAGTAGCACTAAGGTTCTCATCATCCTCTTGAGTGAATGACGCGATTTTCTTACGCTAATCTTGTGTTCGAAATGTGGGATAGAACCTTTCTAGAAAAGTTTTCTTCAATTAAGCCCAATTAATTATTGCATTTGGCTCTAAGCATTTATACCAATCCTTAGCTTCTCCAGCTAGACTTAAGTGAAATAAGTGCATTCGCACATAGTTCGGGCTGTTGGGGCTTGGAGGAATGAGCCCGAAAATATCTAAGAATGCTTCTAAGTGTTCAAGGGGGCATTCATTTTTCAAACCGCAAAAGGGGGTTTCTTTCACCATCCGGTTGAACTATGGATGTATTTGGTAAGGAGTTGGGGCAATGGGTAACACGACACCTCCTTGAAATTCTTGGGACCCAGGTATCCCAAATTGACCAAATAATTATTGGTTTTTGTCCATTGGTGATGTAGGAGGGTTGGAAGTATTTGGTTGTAACAGGGTTTGGGATGGAATTCTCCGTTTACTACGTTGAATTTCAGGGTCGTATGGTTCTAGCTGTTGATTTGATCTACGTGTGCAATAGGACATGAAAACAACACTAAAACCAAGCGTAAGCACTGATAAGCAAGATTAAAAGACAATAAATAAAACAAAAATGAATTACAGCAAGACTATAATCTAAACATAACGCCTTGTCCCCGGCAACAGCGCCATTTTGATAATCGTCTTTTAGCGTTATTTTACTAAAAGATTAGTTATGCAAACAATACTTATAATCTCTCTAATACTACTACAACTAGTGTAATGGTAAGTCGGGGATCAAACCACAAGGACAAGGGATGCTAGTTTCTAGATTTGATGTAAAGAGTTTAATCGAGATTTTAATTGAATGAACTACACTAATAACAGAAAAGCAAAGCAAGAATAAAAACGATAATATGCAATGAATGAAAAATAGGGATAGATTAGTTCCACAATAGGAAGGAAAATCGAACTAGCAATACGCTAAGTTAGGGGAAATCTATCAACAATCAACCAAGACACTCAAAATGACGAGAGGAAGTTTGCGACCCCATAAATCACATGAACAACCTATAATCGCCCTATATCTCCTAAGGAGTGGCAGGACAAGATTTGCATCGAACGCTAATCAATCAATCATCAACAATCTCAAACCCTAACTCTACGCATGAAGAACAAGTCAACCTAGGGTTTCACCAATCAAACCCCTAAGAAAACTACTCACTCATAGTAGTAAAAACTAGGGCATAAACAATGAACAAAAACATGATTGAAAGTATAAACAATTTGAACGTAAATGAACAAGGGAACAAAAAGGGAAAACAAATAACTATAACAAAACCGACGACTACTTTATCAAAGCTGTAAATGGAGCAAGGATAATAAATAGAGCAATGGAATCAACAAAAGCAATATGCAAAAGCATTAAACGAAATAGAACGGTAAAGAAATGATAACTTACGTGAATGAAATTGCGTGTATGAAAGAGAATATAAATCCGAAATAAAATGCTTGAAAGGAAGTGCAATAAAAGCCTAAAATTTAAACTTAAGCATGAATGAAATGAAAGCAATGAAAGTAATGTTCCAAGTTGAGGCACAAGAGCTCTCAAAATAGGCATGAGGGTTTTTTTACAAAGCAATGGGGTATTTATATCCTAGGGGCATAAGGGGTAAAACCATAGAAAAACCTTTGAGGGCCGACTTAAGAAAGAACCAAAAACTACGGAAACATGAGCCATTCGGCCGAATATAGTGTGAATGTGGCCGAAATGAGGGACCATTCAGTCGAATGGTCTCATTCACCCATAATAGAAGCTTCGAGTTTTTAGAACCTATCCACTATTCAACCGAAGGAGAGCACCCATTCGGCCGAATGGGCCTGGATTCGGCCGAATGGGAGTTCATTCGGCTATTCCCTAGAGATTGAGTCATATGCTTGAGTTCTTGTCTTCCATTCGACCAAATGGATGTCAGATTCGGTCGAATCTAAACCTGAACCTTGCTGACCAACATCTTTAAAGTGCCTAATAGCTTCTGGAGTTTGTAGGATCTTTAAAAGTGACTTGGAACATGTGCCTAAGCTATAATATGTGCATCTAAACTCTTGATAAGAGTGTCAAAGCCTTGAACACATCATATTTTACCTTAAAATCATCGAAAGTACCTGAAATGACCTAAAAACAGCTCGAGGACAAAGATCAAGGTACAATCGAAAGTAATGTGTATAAAATCAATCTAAAACTGCAAGACTCGATACTGAAATGGGGTTGTAAACGTGCTCGAAAATGAGCACATCAACTTTGCATAGCAACAATCCAATCGGGCTCTTGAAGTGCTTCATTAATATTATTTGGTTCTACAAGAGAAACAAACTCATGAAAAGCACAAAATTTTTTAACATTAGATCTAGTTTGAATACCAAATTTTTGATATGAGATTATGTTATCTATTGGATGAGATGAGGGGTCTTTTAACTTTCGTCGTATCATCGAGGGAGTGGAGGCTGACTGTTGAAGTACTCCTTTAAGGCTCTATGATGGATCTAAAGGCCTTGGAATGACTTCTATTGAAATATTATTGGACTGTTCTGGTCCTTGAAGTGGGGTTTCAAGACTTTGAGAAGGAGCTTCATGTCTTTGAAGTTGTTGTTCAATGTCTTGATGTACCTCAACCGTGTTTGGAATTAGTTCTTGCATATTTCGGACATGTTGCATCACCTCTTTATCAGACAAACTTCCAACTTCTTCTTCAGATGAATATCCTTCATATTTATTCAACTTTAGACTTGTAAAACTATCACTCAAAGTACCATTCTCGGTTTCATGAAAGATCACATACTTTCTTCAACAACTTTAGTACGTTTATTAAAAACTCTATAAGCTTTAGAATTTAAAGAGTAACCCAATAAGATGGCTTCATCACGATCAAATTTCCCTAGGTTATCTTTGCCATTATTATGAACAAAGCATGTACATCCAAAGGGTTTGAAATACGAAATATTAGGCTTTTTACCTTTGAAAAGTTAATAAGGGATTTTCTTCAAAATAGGTCTTATTAGACAATGGTTTAGAATATAATTTTCTATATTAACAGCTTTAGCCCTAAAAATATTTTGGTAAACCATTTTCTAAAAGCATAGTCCTAGACATATCCTTAAGAGTGCGGTTCTTACGTTCCACAACTCCATTTTGTTAAGGTGTCTTAGGAGCTGAAAAATTGTGAGAAATACCATATTTTGCACAAATATTATCAAAGTTAAGTTTATTAAACTCTCTACCATGTTCACTTTGTACGACAACAATAGGTAGGTTTTTCACAGTTTGTAATTCTTTGCAAATTTTAAAGAATTTTGGTATAGCTTCTAATTTTTCTCGAAAAAAGGAAACCCAAGTAAATTTAGAATAATCATCAACTACCAAAATGATGTACTATTTACCATTAGGATATTTGAAACACATAGGGCCACATAAATCTATGTGAAGAAGTTATATGGGTCAAGAAGTACTTACAAACTTATTGGCTTTGAATAGTTTTACCATCATCCTTGCTTTGTACCTCACATTTTTCTTTATCAAAAATAACTTTATTACCTTTATTACACAATTGAGAAATGCTAAGAAAGTTATATTTAAGACCTTCAACGAGATAGACATCATATATGGAGTTTGATGCAATGTCTCCAACTTCGCCAATACCAATTATTTTGCATTTTGCTCTATCACCAAGTGTAATTGTTCCAGAATTTTACTATTTGATCATAAAAACTATTAAAGATTTCCCACTCATGTGCCGAGAGCAACCACAATCTAGAATCCACTTATAATCCTTGTTCTTAGTGATTTCCTACAAAATAACGAGACATCAAACCTTTCTAGACCAAATTGCAAATTTGGTTTGATAATTAGGATGGACCATGTTAGGTGGTTTATTCCTTTTTTGAACCCATACTTGCTTTACTTAGTCTCAAAAATACATAGGAAAATAATTCTTAAGAACTTGAGGATTATTCCTTCTAAAAGGACAAGTTAACTTTGTATGACCGTTTTTGTAACAATAAAAGCATGTAGGTGTCCTCTAATTATCCTTAGCTTTGACAAATGTGGTTAGGTTTTTGTTTGGAAAGTTTTTATTAAATCCAAGACCACTTTTGTTTAAGGATGCTTGGTATTCACCCAAAAATTTATTTAAAGTAGCTTCGAAATGAATAAATCTAACTAAGTCATTATGTTGCTCTCTACACTTCCCAGCTAGAAGCTTCTTTTCCTTTTACAAATTATCAATATAATAACATAAAGAGGCAAGCTTATGTTTTAAAATAGTGTTTACAGTTTTCAAAGCTTTGACCTAAGTATCAAGAGATGACTCCGTGGTTTTAGCCTTGAGTTAAAAAGCTGACTGAGATGCTTTGAGATCAGTTAGTTCCTTAGAAAAACTCTTAGAGATACTTACCTGTTCGCTTAACTTTTCCTTAAGGATCTTGGATTTAAGAATCAGGCTTTATCCATTTCTAATCCTCTATTTATAATCAAGAATTCAGATAGTACATTAGTAGGACTTGAGATCAAATTGTTTACCATTACCTCAAGATGTTCTTCTTTTTTGCCATATTCATGATTAGCCATCAAACACAAGTTTGCATGTTCTTCTTCATCACTTAATTCTAAATCACTCTACAAGGCAACCATAGCCTTCTTTTTAAAGTCCTTTTTTGGATATGCCTTTTTCTTTTGTTAAGGACATTCTTTCACAAGGTAGTTCACCACATTCATAACAAGTCAATGTATCAACCTTATTCACTGGGTTGAATGACTTACCTTTGTATTTGTTTAGACAATAGTTGTCTCTTCCTCTTGAAAATTGTTTCTTCATTTTCAATATTCTTGTGAGACTTCTAGTAGTGAAGGCAAAGGGATCTTCATCATCTTCATTGTCATCACTATCGCCATCTTTGCTTGAAGCTTATTCTTTCTTTGCCTTGAGTGATAGATTCTTTATTGATGAAGTTGGTTTATCATCCTCTTCATATAGGGACATTTCATGGGTAATAAATTTGCTAAGAAGATCATCCAAAGGCAAGGTTCTTAAGTTTTGAGCTTCTACAATCGCAGTCACCTTTGGACCCTATTTGGATTTAGGAAGACATCAAAGGATCTTCCTTACTTTTTCTTCATTTGTGAACACTTTTCTAAGAGAATCCAAGTTATTC
This sequence comes from Dysphania ambrosioides, assembly GCA_026401315.1. Classification (NCBI taxonomy): domain Eukaryota; kingdom Viridiplantae; phylum Streptophyta; class Magnoliopsida; order Caryophyllales; family Amaranthaceae; genus Dysphania; species Dysphania ambrosioides. The sequence goes on from CM048662.1 coordinate 11,877,204, forward strand.
ACGATTTGGGTAAATCTTGCAAACATCTTCTTCACACTTTCATTGTTGGACATTTTAAATAATTTATATTGATGAAGAAAGATACTTATCTTGGTTTCTTTGACTTGGCTTGTTCCCTCCTAAGTAACCACTAGCTTATTCCATATTTCTTTAGCACTTTGCAAGAGGAAACTTGGTTGAATTCATTTGCATTCAATCCACAATAGAGAAAGTTTATGGCATGATAATTCGTAGCAATATTCTCTAAATCTGTTTGAGTGAAGGCATTGTCTTCTTGATGAACTAGAACGCCACTTTCATCACTCTTCATAGGCACTTATGGTCCTTTCTTGATGATATACCATAATTCAAGATCTTTATCAATTATGCACATTTGCATCAATGAATGCTAGTGGGCAAAATTATTTCCACAGAACAAAGGAGGACGATTTGAGGAACGTCCTTGAGAAAAATCACCATCACCTATTGAATTCATGATTCCTCACAAATGATTAAATCTTTCGTTAGAGAGTAAAGCTTTAATACCAATTGAAGAATCAATAAGAGATATAATAGGATCAATATACTCTAGAGGGGGGGGGGGGGGGGGTGAATAGAGTATGTTCGATTTTTGTAATTAGGTTTTCAAAGCTTTAAAATAACTTTTAGATGCGAAAAACTTAAAAACTGATTTCAAGGGCTTTGATGTTGATTTCAGGAATTTGATTTGAATAAGCTATTGAAACAAGTGCGAATTAAGTAAAGAAAATTAAGTACGAAAGTGCAAATGTAAAGGGGACAATTATTTGTTACGAAGTTTGGTAATGTGCCTACGTCTCCACCTAGGGTGACCTACCCTTAGAATTTAACAACTTTTATTTCTTCTCTTAAAGACCTAAAGTAACCTCGAAGATCTTCACCCGGTCTTCTTTACCATAGCTTTCCCTAGCTACACTTTAGCATCTCAATTCCTAGAAATAAAAATCACTTTACTTTTTATGAACTTTTGAGTATTATAATTTCTACTCAAAGTATATCTTTCATTTTCCTTTGATCTTCCTTTTTCACACTCAAGATATACTTGTTTTTCTTTTCTCTCAAAACAAAATATAATGAAATGAGTAAGTGCTAGAGAGAAAATATTTAAGTTTTTGTAGCTTGATAGTTATATTTCACGTTAAAGGCTCTTTGTCTTTTTATGCTTTAGCTAACTCCTTTTATAAGATCAACTTATTTCTCGGATAGTCTTCAAGAATAATCTTCAAGGAAACGTTGCCTTTGAATTAGAACTTAGCCGTTTGAAATACTGCTTCTAAGTCGTTCCACAAATTCAGCACTATTATGTAAGGTTTTACAAAGGAACGTTAAGCTTTTGAATTCTTCTTCAGAACCAGCGAAACAAACTCCATGAAACTAGGAAATCTGTTGAAGCTTTGTTAAACCGTCTTATCCCATTTTTAAAGGAATATTTCGAGCATAAGTTTGAATAAATTCAAAATTCAAACACTTGAACTTCAGTCATATCTTACACACTTCACACTTATCTTCTTAATTGAAACATGAATTAGTTTGAACACATTCATGGATGAACATTCTTCCTGAAAATCATAACCAAACAACACAAACAATAAATATCTGCATAATAACTATCCATGCATTTGTATCATAAAGAAATTGTTTACTTTGACTTTCATCATCTATAAACCAAAACATGTTACATCACATCAAGGTGGAGTTTTCACACATGGATATATGTCTAATAGGAATAAATATAATATATAACCAAAAGTTAGATAACAAGAAATTTCTTATTTTGTGGCATGATTGTTTGAGTCATCCTAGCACTGAAATGATTCACAAGATCATACCACATTTAATTGGACATTCAACAAAGAATGTTAGAATTCCCTTATCAAATGAGCTACCATGTTTAGCTTATTCACTTGGAAAATTGATAATTAGAAATGTCTCGCATTTGCTAAACTACTTGCTCAGATAATTAGACCGAGAGATTAATTTCTAGATCATACAATAAAGAGAATAAGACTTAATAATGCTGGAGAATTCACATCCCAAACCTTCAATAATTATTGTATGTTAATTGGGATTATTATAGAACATTTAGTAGCTCATGTTTATACTCAACATAGTCTTGCTGAATCATTAATCAATAGGTTGCAATTGAATGCAAGGTATTTATTAATGAAATCAAAATTTCCTTCATATGCTTGGGGCCATGTCATAATACATGTGGCATTATTATTAAGATTAAGGCCAATAATTGATCATAAATTTTCATCACTATAGTTGGTAACTAGCCAAGAACAAAATGTCTCATATTGTAAAATCTTTGGATGGGCCATGTATGTCCCTATTGCTCCGCCTCAGCGACCAAAAAATGGTCCACAAAGAAGGATGGGAATTTATGTTGGTTTTGAATCTTCTTCAATCATCAAATTTCTTTAGCCAGTGACTGGCGACTTATTCAAGGCTAGATTTGCCGATTGTCACTTTAATGAGATAGTATTCCTAGCCTTGGGGGAAGAGAAAGTGGATCCACATAAGAAAAATATAGAAATTATGTGGAATGCAACACAATTCAATGTTTGATCTACTAACAAATATGTGTGAACAAGAAATAAAGAAAATTGTTCATTTACAAAGTGTTGCAAATCAATTTCTTTATTCATTCATTGATTCAAAGAAAGTGACAAAATCACAAATACCAGCAGAGAATGTTCCTCCACGAATAGGAATTCCCACTTATAAAAGGCCACTAAAAATGAATCCATAACACGCCAAAAGCATGGAAGTCCACTTGTTTCAAAAGAATCTAAACAAAGAAGAACAAAAAGAATCGATGGAACAACAAAAGAAATTAATAGTGTCCCTCCAACAGAAGGTAAAGAAAGACTAAATGAAGAGGGGAAAAAAAAGACAATGATGATTTCTCTAAAGGGGAGGAACACAATATATTGATAACAATGAAATTTCTATGAATTATGTCTCAACCAAGAAAAATTGGAACCGAAAGAATGTTATCATTGATCAAATATTTGCTTATTCCATAGCATTAGAAATGACATTCAATGAAGTGATATAGAACCTAGGATAGTGGATGAATGTCATCGTAGGCATGATTGGTGAAAGCGGAAAGAGGCAATTCAAGCTGAATTAAAATCACTTGAAAAACGAGAATTATTTAGAAAAATTACCCCTATACCAAGAAAATCACATAAAAAACAAGAAGTGTTTGCTTATTCCATAGATGTTGTGACTCCATATTTATATGGGTCAATTGATACATGTATTTATATAAAAGTCCCTAACGGATTAAAGCTACTGGAAAATAACTAGCCTCAAGAAATGATATCCATTAAGTTAAAGAGATCACTTTATTGATTAAAAGAATTTGGAAGGATGTGATATAATCACCTTATTAGTCCACTTGTATTTTTTTACACCTTTATATGAATTAAATTACTTTAGTTGGTAATTATTGACATTAGACTCATATGTATAGTAAATTCTAGTAATATAAATAAAGATGTAAATGCTCATTATAAAATACACAAAATTACATAAGTAAAAAACTTATTCTCTTTAATTTTTACTAACTTGTGTTTATCTTATTTTACAATATCATTCTATCAAGCTTTGTGATATTGAATTCGTATTTCATAACAATTCCAACTTTATACCACTTTAGTTTTATTAAGATTTGAAACAAATTATCCCTGAAATTCCCTCTCTGTCGCAACACACAGGTGCACAAAGCCATAAATCTTAAATTCTTAACCCACCACCCTCATCACAAAAAAATAAAAAAAATTATGGCGTATTCAACCGCTCGCCGAACCCTCACGACACTCCTTACTCGAACACCCTTACGCAACTCATCACCATCCACTTCAACCCTTCACCCCAACTCTCGCTTCTCCCTCGCTCTCATCCAAATTCATTCCCGACCCTCACTCGCCCCCAACTCAGCTCCGATTCAAACTCGTTCCGCGTCAGGCTACTCGCCGCTCAATGACCCGGCCCCAAACTGGACCAACCGCCCCCCAAAGGAAACCATCTTGTTGGATGGGTGTGATTATGAGCATTGGCTCATTGTTATGGAGTTTCCCAATGATCCCAAACCTTCAAATGAAGAAATGATTGATACCTATGTTAAAACCCTTGCTCAAATTGTTGGCAGGTTGCTTAATTTTTCTGGGTTTTTGCTATAATTTTTTGTTTACTAGGTTAATTTCTTAGGTTTATACTAAATTTGCAGTGTCTTTAGTTTATTTTTCTGGGTTTTTGCTAAATTTTTTGATTTTAGTGGTTAATTTTTCCGAGTTTTTGCTAATTTGTGTTTTTATTAGTTTATTCTTTTGGGTTTTTTCTAATTTTGCGATTTTATTGGTTAATGCTTCTTGATTTTTGTCAATTTTATGTGCTGATTCTTCTGGGTTTTTTGAGAATTTTGTACATTTATGTGGTTGATTTTTCTGTTTTGCTATTCGTGCTGTTTCTGTTAATTTTGATGGATGGGTGCTTTTGTTTGTTTGATTTGAGGAAGTGAGGAGGAGGCGAGGAAGAAGATTTACTCGGTTTCGACGACGACTTATACAGGGTTTGGTGCATTGATTTCTGAAGAGCTTTCCTACAAAGTTAAAGGTAATTGGGTTTCAGGTTGATGGTTTAGGGTTTAAGGTTAATAGGCTGTTAATTTTTGTTTTGATGATCTTCTTCAGGTTTCAGATATGTTTTGGTTAGAGGTAAATCATGGGTAGTCATCATGAAACCGATGTAATTTCAACCGATTTGATATAATAAGATAATATTATCGTATAATCAATAAAAGTTACCCTAAATACAATTAAAGTCACCCTTTGATATAATAAAATTAACATCCATAACAAAATTTTAATTGATAAAAAATTGAGATATGTTTGAAAATGAGTTAGTTAGTATATTGTACAAAAGTTTCACCTTAATAAATAAATGATACTGCTCAATTTAACAAAAACAATTTTTAAGGATATACATTTAATATATTTTATGTATCGTGCATAAAGTTTTTGTAATGTAACTTTGAGATAATGAACTTATGTCTCACATCAAGTTCTAAATTGTATGAGTATGTGCATTTCTAACTTTGTTAATTTTGAATATAATATTTACATAGTTACAATTTAACGAGAACGAAATACGGAGTAGCTTATTATTATGAACTCGTAATTTCTAAAATGGTTTTTATCCATTAAGTTACAATCGCTAATAAGAAATAGCCTTACCAATTTGCTTTTGAGATGTGAGGGGTTTGTTTCAAGTTTTAAGGTCCAGAAACCAACTACTTTGCATATGCAAGACTTGACTAGATCTATTTGAATGTTAAACATATGAAGGGGAGCAAAGTTGTGTTGTACGATGTGAAAATTTGTTGGTAACGTTTGTTGAGTGGTTTTAGTCCTTATGGAGATCAATATAGGAGCTATGTTTCAGTTCTACTCCGCTCCTTATATGCTTGAATTTGAGGAACATAGACTTGCTATCCTTTGTTCAATTGTAGTCTTGGTGTTAGCTGCTTCTATAAGTGTTCTGGTTATTTGCCGATAGTTTTGTGCTCGAAGTTTGATTAAACTTATCTGCCATACCCAGTGCAACTATTGTCACTAACTTTACTAGGTTGCCTATATAGATGTTTATGTTCCTCATCACATTTTTAAATAAATGAACATAAACGGGCTTTATACACGAATTATTTGTTGAATGACTTGGCTCATTTACGCATCTCTAACAAGGCTTATGTTGTTGGTTGGGATCTTCGTTTCAATCTGTTAATTAGTAATCTGGATTTGGTTTCCTTCATTGTGACAGAGCTACCTGGTGTTCTATGGGTCTTACCTGATTCTTATCTTGACGTGCCAAATAAAGATTACGGAGGTGGGTAAAGGATGCTAGAGATGACCTCACAATGCATCCTTATTATATATTTCATGTCTTTATAGACGTCGATGCAGCTAAAAAATAGTGCTTGGTTTTGATCCGTAGGCGATTTATTTATTAATGGGGAGGTTATCAGAAGGCCACAATATGACTATAGTGAGAGGCAGCAGAATAGTAGACCTAGATCTCGCCCACGATATGACAGGCGCCGTGAAAGAATGCAGAATGTGGGAAGAGCACCGATACAGACGCAGCAACAGAGTTGGACACAAGACAATGCACCAACAATGCAGCAGCCAATACCTAATCGCCTAGATACAACTAAGTCAAGGGGTTAGTCCAGGCACAAATCAAGAGAGAACTTTTGAGGTTTTCATGTTATGTGTATCTTTTAATTGTTCTAAAGTGACGGTTTTCAGTAAGCCCGGTTTTTTCAGCAGACCTATTAAAATTGTTTGTTGTCTGAGACTCTTATGTTATTCGAAGGCAATGGATTTGGAAAATAATCTTGTAATTTGTCTTTCAATTTCTTAGTCTTGAGAATAAATATTAAATTTTATTTTTGATAGAACTTGTTCCCTGATATTTTCTCTTAACTTTTATTTCTAATAATAGAAAATTCCGTCAATAACAGAGAGGATGCTTTCACACATGTTTCATTTCACTTACCTGAGACACTTTCTTTTTGCATTGCGTTTTCATTGAGATAGAGAGGGTGACAATTTTAGTACTAGTGTTTTTCAGGAGGTATGGATGCTTATTAAATTGAGTTATTGAACTTGACTCCGTCAAAATTTGGTTAAAGTTTTATTCGATTGGACTCAACTTGAGGCATAGTGGTTGAGATATTCAGAATTGGGCGCTTCACAAGCCATTCAAACCCCTGGTGTTGACCTCTATGAGATCAGATCCAGCGCATGTTCTGCATGCTACGCAACGGTATACGAGTGAGACCTGACACCTCATAGGGAAAGTAGCTAGAAAGGTCAATGTTTTGGGATAACACTAGAAGGGTAATGAGGTCTCCTATGGCTATTTCGGTTAATCTCTCAGCTACTTGGGCCACGTATTCTATTAATCAGGCTGTCGGACATAGAATCCAAGTACCTAAGGACCTATTTACCCCAGGAATAGGCATAAACTCATTGACAATTATATGCCTAGAGGAAATAAAGCTTACGAGATGAACAAACACTACCCCCTGCGTCTCTGGGGAATAGGGTCGAAGTTAGGACCCAAAATGCTACCCTCACCACCAAGTGGATGATTCAATTTACCTTGGATTGGCTTAGGTCATAGGTCATAAGCCCGATTATGTCTCTCCATAGTACGCTATCTAGGTACTCTTTTGGCCTAGGATGGCTAGGGGTGAGAATCCCGTTCAAAGGCAAGCATAGGGCCCTATGAACATATTCTAAGGAGAATCGTAACCTATTGCTAAGAACATTAAAATAGATCCTTAAAGGGGTATAATCGGCGTTACGGTTGATGTTGAAGGTTGAAAGAGCTTCTAGAGTCAAGTTTGATGTTGGGGGATGAAGGTTAAGCAATGATTCTCACCCAAACTTAAAAAAAGAGCTCATGAACCACTCCCTCAAGTCCTAAGGCCCTAGTGGCCGATGAGTCGTAGAAACGGGTTAGGATGAGGTTTCAATTGGTTTTTCTTACAAAATTGCACATATAATCCTCATTGGTCCCAAAATCGATCCCGTACATTTCCATTTGCAGGACTTGGACATGAAATGGGGAGGGACCCCTTTTCCTCGACTTTGTTATCCTAAAGAAAGTCATTTTCAACTAAGATTAAGTCACTAAAGGATTCTAAGGTATGGAGGGAGGATGGGTTATGGAGTCTAGTACTATTTAGGTTTACTTAACAAATATCCTCAAAATATTGGTCAATCAAGAAAAATCCTTAATAAAACCAAACCAATTTAAAACACAACACAATTCCAAGTAATATATGAAAAAAAATCAGAAAATTCAAGTGAATAGTGAAGTGTACGAGTATGGAAAAGGGTTGACGCTTCAAGAACCACAAATTTGCAGTGAAGAACACCAAATCAAAAACCCCTAAATTTCTTGAAAAGTTAGGGTTTTTGTATGAATTGAGTGAAAGGGTGGAAATTTAAAGTAAAAATTAGTTTTAGAGTGAAGAGGGATGAAGGAAATTAAGAAATTTTGAAGTTTTGAGGAGTGGGTTGAGTGATTTGAATGAGAGAATTAGAGTAGGAGAGTAGAGGAGCGTGACTTTGAGAGTGCAAAAGAATGAAATGAGCAAATAAGGGGTTTTTGTTGAATTATAAGTAACGGATTGAGGGGCACTCGATCAAGTGTGGAGGGCACTTTATCGAGTCCCTCACCAAAACACCAAAATGTGTGCTTCTGCCTCTCAACTCAAAATTCGCAAAAATACAAGGCACTCGATCATTTTTCTTTATTTTAAGCACTTTTCCATCATTCTTCCCTAACCTTTAGATTTGCATTTCTACTGGGCACTCGATCGATAACATCTATAGAATTTTGCATATATCAGCTGGTTTTTCTACAGATCTCTAGCCCTTATTTTCATATCCTTCCTCATGACTCCAAACACTTTTCTAAGCATAAAACACAACACTCAACGTAAACAAAAAATGATCAACTTGATCTAAATCCTACAAATTAAACACAAAAACACACACAAAACCAAAAGTTTATGCTAGCCTTCTTATGAGTAGGGTCACCAATGTGATAGTGCTTCAAACGTGGCCCTTTCCTGAACAGATTTGGTGACTTCTCTTAATGCATTGAATCGAGGTCTATCAAAGGCGAAAAGGACATAGAATTCGGGTCACTCAAAGCCTTTATCTTCCCACCCTTTTTCACTTTTTTCAGTTTTCACCTCTTGGTTCTACTATTTCAGGCATAGGGGAATCTTTGCACTAATCTTTACATGAATCCCCCCTACAGAATGTGGTATTCATGAGATTTCGTTCTACCAACCAGGCTAGGGAAACTCTACCTTCTCCCCCACTTCAAAAGTGATCTTACCGTTTTTCATATCTATCATAGCACCAGCTGTAGCCAAGAATGGTATTCCTAAATTGATGGGAACTCACTCATCCTCCTCTATCTCCATCACCACAAAATCACTAGGTATATAAAACTTCCCGAAGCGGATAAGGTTATCTTCCAAGATACCCGTTGGTGACTTCACAGTTTTATATGCTAACTATAGAGTGATGCGAGTGGGTTTCATATCACTCAATCGGAGTTTTTAATATAGGGACATAGGCATGAGGTTCATTCCAACTCCTAAGTCACACAATGCATTCTTGATCTTGATATCACCCAAAGTGACTCGAATAGAGTAATTACTCGAATCACCTCACTTCATAGGAAGTGTATTCTGAATTACTACACTACATTACGCTGTGAGAGGCACTGTTCCATCTTCCTCAACTTTCCTCTTCTTCGACAATATCTCCCCCAAATACTTAGCATATGAAGTTGATAACAAGGTTTTAACAGTCGTTTATGCTAAACCTTGAACCAAACAATATTTATAACAACCTACGAACCACACGAGTATGGTGGGGTAGGGGGTCGAACCACGAGGACAAAGGATATCAAGACACTCCTCTTCTTAATATAACAAGACTTTTTGATTTTAAAAACAACTAAAACTAATGACGAAAATATAAATCACGATGAACTAAAGAGGAAAATCAAATGGAGAAAACCGAGGACGAGATTAGATTCACCTTAGGAATGGTGATTTCAAAAGAGATCATGATAGGTTAGAGGAAATCAAACAATAACTAGCACGGACACCCAAGTATGCGAGAGGAAGTTGGTGATTCCACAAATCACATCAAACGACCTATAATCGCCCTATGTCTCCAAAGGAGTTACAGGACAAGATTCGCATTGGATTTCGAGGCTACTTATTGTCATCATTCCTATAACCTTAGACAATAAAGAACATAGGTTTTCCTAGGTTTTCACTAATCAAACCCCCAAGAGAACTACTCACACATATTTAAGATATACGACATGATGATATTCAATAAAACAAACGCAACAATCATGAAAAGAAATTAACAAGAGCAAAAATAAATCAGAAACTATTCTAGATGAACGATAAATATTAGGCTAAACATTGACTGAAATAAAACGAATTTGAAAGCAAAGAAGAGATTGATACTCACAATAAAGCTTGAATGCAATATCCTTGATCAGAATCCAAACAATAAAATCGAAAACTTGGAGTACATATGTTGAGAAAATAGAAATATAGAAAATTAGGGCTTAATGAACTAAGAGAGGTTTATAAGTTAAGTAAAGCTAAAATTAATAAAACTAGGGTTCCCCCTCTCTTCAGAAAGAGGGGTATTTATAACAAACAATAAAAGAAATCCGGAAACCCTAAAATTTCTTTGGGCCGGCCTAAAGAAGAAGTAAAATTTCCGGAGAAAACAGGTCAATTCGCCCGAATGAAGGATCCATTCGGCCGAATGAAGCTCCGTTTGCCCGAATCCTTTCCCATTCGCCCATTCCAACAGCTTTGGTGATTCATTTTGATTTTCTTCTTTGTGCACGATTCGCCCGAATGGGGAATTCATTCGGCCGAATGGATGCTCATTTTCCCGAATTCAAGCCATTTGGCCTTCCCAGTGACAATGGAACGCATGCCTCTATACTGGACTGCCATTCGACCGAATGGCTGTCAGATTCAGTCAAATCTAACTCTGCATTCTTCTTTTCAGCTTCTTCAAGTGACTAATGGCTTCTAATCTTCGTGGGATCTTCAAGAGTGACTTGGAATGTGTGCCCAAGCTACGATACGCGTGTCTAATCATGATAAGAGTGTTAAAGCCTCGAATACGTCATATTTCACCTTGAAATCATCGAAAACACCTAAAACGACCTTAAAACAACTCGAAGACAAGATCAAGGTGAAATCAAGTGTAATATGTATAAAATCAATCTAAAACGCGAGACTTAACACTAAACGGGGTAGTTAACGTGCTCTAAAATGAGCACATCAGAAGGCATCTCAGAGATAACGTCGAGGAGTGGGATATTCAGTAAAGCTTCTTCAGAACATAAATGAAGTTTTTTTACTTCTTCACAAACTTTGCATGTGCCAATCTTTGAGTAAAAGGAGCAGGTGGCTTATACGGTTCAACTAGGGTACGGGGAGGTTCTTTCTTCCTATCCTCGACTTTTTCAACAACTTTCTCCTCAAATTTGACCTCGTTAGCAATTTCCATTACTCTGATCGGTTGATTTATATGATCCTTACCACTCGTCAGGGTCACTACATTTACCTGTTCCTTAGGAGGAGTCTCGGTATTTCTAGGGAACTTTCCTAGAACCTTTAAGAGGTGACTCACATGTTGAGCTAGCTAGTTAATTCAAATTTCCATTATCTTGTTGTGAGTCCTAAGCTCTGCAAACTGCTTCTTACTGTTCTCATTGCACCTAGTCTGTTTAGCTACAAAAGCCTCAAATACAGCTTTCAAGTTGGATTTCTAAGGTGTATAGGCTTGTTGAAAAGGTGGTGGTGGATTATAGGGGGGACTCCCATTATATCCTCGTGGTTGGTTATAGTTGCGCCGCGGGGCTTGGTTTTAGGTTGGGTTCAGCACATTTTGGGTATTCTTATAGAAGTTCGGGTGTTGCTTTCAACCCTCATTATAGGTGTTCGAGAATCAATCGAATGACCTCTTTGGATTGTTGTAGATGGCATTAACTTATTCACTACCCATATCACCAGGAGTGTACTAACACTAACTCCTATCATGCCTTATAATACAACTAACCTTACAAGATGTAACCATAGCAGCCTTCCCATGTATCTTTCCCAAAATTTATGTAAGATCTTATATGAAAGCTACCAACTTGGAGATATCAAAATTTGCTGATTAAGAAGAAGACTTCTTTATGTAGGGTTCTCTCAAAGAACGTGACGTATCTGTAGCAACCATTTTTTCAATCAATGCTAAGGTACCCTGTGCATCATTCATCTGGATGTTACCTCCTGAAGCTGCATTGATGTACAACTTGGTATCATGGTTCAGACCATTATAGAATGTCTAAAGCAAAAGCCAATCTAGTAATCCATGATGAGGACAATGTTTCAGGATCTTTTTAAACCGTCTCCACATTTCATAGAGATACTCATTATACAACTACTAAAAGTTGTTGATCTCTGCCCTCAACTTAGTCGTCTTACTTCATGTGAAAAACCCTTAACTAGTTTATCTTATGTATCAAATGTTCCCATTCCTTCAACCATAAGTCATTCATGCACTCTATCCCTTAAAGAGAACGGAAATAGCCATAGTTTCACAACATCTTTGGAACAATCCTTCATCTTCATGTTATTACACTTCTCCAAAAAGTTCTCAATGTGTGAAATGAGGCATTATATAGGAAGTCTTGCGAATGGATCGCTTGAGATGAACTTAATAAATGTTGGCTTTAGTACAAATTATGGGGTTGTAACCTACGACCGAGAAATACTTGACATCGTCTGAGGATCACGGATGCCCACTAGTAAAATAATAATGCATTGCGACTAGAGATTTACAGCGTAATATTAAAAAAATAGCAAATTAATTACAGATCTAACTTATATGCGGCGTAACTAACACACACCCGCCGCATTTTAATCTAGCAGCTATTAATATGCGGCGTCACTAGCACACACCCGCCGCATAGTAATCAATACCCTATTAAATTACGGTTTCACTAAGCCACCTCCGCCACATATTAATCAAACACTAACATAAAAATACACGGCTTTGATCTGTAACTCCTTATACTCGCAACAACTTAACAGCAGCACCCAAATCATACTTGCCACAACCCATTATGTACCTTGCCACCACCCAAAGGAACGACACCACCCACACCACGCCACCACCCAAAGCCAACGCCACCACCCACCACCAACAATTCCTCGTGTCCTCCACCGAGGTATATATCTTTTTTTGTTGTTTATTCCATTTTAAAACATGGGTATTTGAATGGGTGTTGTTAATTATAAATGTGAATGTGTTAATTAGTTGGAAACTTTGAATTAGGGTTTGAAACCTAGACATGGGGTTTATCATTGCATTTGGCTAATGTTGTTGTTTATTTGGAGTTTTCATAAATTAACAAGTGATTCTCCTAACTTGTTAGAGTTCGAAACCCTTAAAAATCAAATTTAATAAACTAAATGGTGTTAGAGGCTTTTTTTTGGAGACAATAAGTGGACAAATCCCCCTTTGGAATATTTGCCATGCATAGTTATCGAAAAAAATACACAATTTAGACATATTATAAGCCCCATTCAGAGTCCCGTAGCCAATTTTATGGCTTGTTAAAAGTTTTTTCAATATCTCAAATAAGACGCCACCGAGGAAACTAAGGGGCAACATGGTTGTTTAATTGTTGCATTTGAGTATCAGATGAAATACTCAGCTAACATGGGCACGATGTTATACCTCTTTCGAAAGGTCTTGGGTTCAAAGGTCAGCAATTGCATTGTTGGACATACTAGATGTGGCGTAGTAGGGACCAAATTATGGGTATAATTTTTTTAAAAAAATACAGACCTATTTCTGACAATTCTTTGATAAAGCCGCCGCATATTAATAGAAATTTTCGATTTTTTAATTAAAATTTACAAATAAAATGCAGCGTATTTATGTTAGAACCACCGCTCATTAATTCATTAATTTGCCGTGTATATTGTATGACTCGCCACATATTAAATAATTTTGTAGCGTATTTTAACGCCGTAAATTAAATAGATTAATTTTCTGCTATCCCAATTGTTTCTAGCCTTTTGAAGCCACACATAGTACTAAAAAAATCGCTGCATATTTAATAATTTCTATTAGTTGCCTTACTTAATTAGAGTTTTTCTGTGGCGGATTTTTAGCCATGTTGTTCAATTATTCTTTGCTTTCTTTTTCTATTTCTTTTGTTTCCTTATTGAGTTCTCGATTTTGATATCTAGAGACATAAGCTCATAAAATGTTGTACTTTGAGTATGCAAGCAAAGAAAAACTAGGAATGAAAAATATCAAATAGAAAAACCCAATAGCTGAAGGAACTACCTAAGAAAATAGAATATCCTAATAGAAATTTAAACTAAAATAACAAATGAAATCACTTTTAGTCCCCGATAATGACGCTAAATTTTGGCCGGGTTTTCGATACCCTATCAAAAGTCATATATCTACTTAAACTAACGTAGTTAGGATAAGTAGGGTTGAAATTCAAAGAGATAATCAGGCTCTAATGCGTTCTATGCTAGTTCTAATTTCTATTAGGAATGTCACAAACTAAGGGTGTTTATTTTCTAACTTAGGACTAAAGTGAAAATAACTTGGACACAAATTACAACTAAACTAATATCAATATGAGACAAATATTTAGGATAACGAATGTCCTTTAATAGGACACAGAAATAGATTTCTATCCCAATCTTGAGAATTCAACATATAAAGTAATTCCAAGGACGCATGCATCTTAAATTATACTAAGGATCTCTCTCGACTATCAATAGCTTCCTCCTAAAGCAATCCTATCCACTTTTGTGGGTTCATGCAATAAAAAGACATTAAACATAGTTTAGGGGCCTTCTTCATGAATGCGAATAATTTTTAGGGTTTTGAATCGATCTAGGTTTTGGGTGGGCAATTCAATGAGTGAATTATCACTATAGAGCTCAGATTTTGCAACCCAACCTCTCCTTTTTGGTGAAAAAAAGGAGCTCTCCCTCACTAGTTCCCTACAGTTTTGCGCATCTATAAGGATCATCTATGTGGCTTTTAGAAACATTGAATTGTTCAAGGAGTCACCACCAAACATTTAATGGTTTATTTGGAAACCATGGGGTTTGAATCCCCATATGACTCACGTAAGTGGTCTACAAACCATGAGAAATTTCGAGAATGAGTGGCTTATTAAAATCCGATAGTGTGTTCAAAACAATTGGCTTAGAGATGAAGAACAAATTAGATTTATTTTTATAGATGGAACACACTCTAATTAGGTTGGTTGAGTAGTTTAAGCTTTATGCACATATTTATAATTAGGTGACCACTTGTATTAGTTGTCCATAGTTTTAGGATTGTTATGACCAATTGCCCAAGATTATCTTATTAGGCGTGGTTACAAACAATAAGTCTTGTTTATAAACATAAGATAAAGGTGAACATGCAATTATAAGATAACAATTATATAATAAAGGGTGCATAATGGAAATGAAATAATAGAGACAAGAGACAAGGGTTAGTGGCAATGCAAAATAAGTGTGATGCATGTTAAGTTAGAGAACATTACTTGATCAAATGAAGATATGAGTCTAGAGAGACTATTCTTCATGATAATACTCAAACTTGAAGTAATAGGTCTAGTTCCTATGACAAATATGATTTAGTCATGGAACATCATTGACATTGCATATGCTAATAGAAATTAAAGTAAGAATCATGAAATCTGAAGAAAGAAATGAGCCTTACAGTTGACTCTTGAAAGGGTTAGATATTGGTCATAACAACGCCTACTATCAACTAAACCTCGACTTCACCTATCACGAGTAATGGGCAAGTAAGGGTCAAATCCATAGGGGATGACTTTAATTAGCTACTGAACTCTAGCAGTTCAACTACAAGCTAACTCAACTAGAGGAAGGATTAAGATTAGATCTAACTAAAATCGAGTTTGAAGTTCTAAAGGACTTCTTCTATAAAGGTAAAAGTGCTAAGGGTTTGGGATTCAACACCGATTCCTAACATGAATAAGCTAAACTCGGAATTGAACTCAAAATGAGATAACAAGGGCTCACTAACTTGTGATAAACCTATAAATCTAACCTAAACATGCTGCAATGATTGGATTTCAACCACAAACCAACCTCTTAATCATTTTCAAGGAAGGGCATTATGATTGGAATTTCTCGCCTAATTGTATTCTAAAGCATCCATGAAATTCAAATCAACAATTAACATCATTCAAGTTAACAACACTTAACATCGGGTCACTACCTAAATCTGCATTTATCAATGCCATTAACCTAGAAAAGCAATGGAAGAAATCTATATGGCTAATCTAGACTCCATCTAAAACCCGATATTAAATCACACATAAATCATCAAGAAACCAACTCTATACTTTAAACATCATCCACCCTTGAGATCGGGTTTTCACCCTATCCCCTAACTAATCTAACTCCTCATGACTAATAGAAAACATCGCATAATAAAAATAATGAGACATACTAGCAAATTAACGAATAACAAAGATAAAAAATATAAAATAAACTAATATTAATAAAATATAAAATAACGAAAACATAAAATTAATTGAAACTACGAAATATTAAGTAAGAGAAAGTGAAAGAAATATTAATATATTGATAAGGAATCAATATCTGCCAACTGATGATTACAAATCCGATGAAAGTACGGAAAACTAATGAAAAATCTACTAGTAATATAAGGTTTTGTGAAAGAACAATAAAGAAACCCTAAGCTATCTCTCTAGGTCTAAACACTATTGCTTAATGAATGTCTGCCATAATGCCTTCCTTTGTGCCTTTATTGTCGTCCTTGATTACCGTAGAAGAGTTGGAGCAAGCTACGGAATTGCCAAAAAACAGCTAAGTGGGAGCTCAGTTCAAAGCCAAGCGCCCGCTCATCAGCCTCTATCTCATAGTTCCAGCACACTGAGCGATTGCTCAATACAACCTTGAGTGGCTGCTTAGGCTAAGAAGCAACCCCTAGGAGACCGTTTGACGTTCGCTCGTAGCTCTCTACCTATTCACTTCTATTAAACTGAGCGACCGCTTGTGACAAGTAAGTGCCCGCTTAGGTCTTTTTCTTTTGATAGGTCTCGTAGTTTAAATTCTAAGAGACCTCTTTTTTTTTTCTCTTATTGGCGTTTCTAATATACATCTCTATTCTTCGCTTATCTTTCTCAAGCTCATTAATACCTACGTCAAGCCACGAGAACACGCATAGAAGTGGAAAAGATAATGGAAAATGAAGGAAAATAGGACAAAACATGAGAAATGCTCCTAAGCCTAGACTATGCACAAAGTGATGAAAAATAAGATAAAATAGGATTTGCGGCTACGGATTTGCGGCGTAATACCAAAAACGCTGCAAATTAATTAGAGAACTCACTAATATGCGGTGTATTATTGAACAATCGCCGCATATTAATACCTAGAAATAATAATATGCGGCGTATTAGGGTTAAACCGCCGCATATTAATTGAATTCTCGAATTAATTTACGGCATATTAGTCGACACCCGCCGCATATTGCTTCTTTAAATTAAAACCACCGGCTTTTTCTTCATTTTATTTCTCTTCGTGTTCTCATTTCTCTTCAGTACTTCCTCTAGTTGTGTTTTTGCGCCCCCATTCTCTGTAATCCTTTGTGTACTTGCTCTCTTATTCCCTAACTACATCTCTTTGTGTTCTTTCTCCCCAATTCCGCCGTTGATTCTTCTATACCGCCGCTGTGTAGTTCGTCGTCTCCCCCCATCTCTTCGTCTCGTGCGTTCCGCCTTCTTCAAGGTATTGGGTTTCAATGCTTTTGTTCTTTTATTTATTTAATTTGTAATTATGCATATATGTATATTTGATTGTTTATTTGTTTTTTCAATGGAGTAATATACGGGCATTGCATATTAGGGGCGTTTTGAGTAGACTATGGGTTTCGTGTTAGGGGCATTGTGTTTATTTGTTCAATGGAATAATATATGTCTTTGTATTTGGGTTTTGAGTTTAGGGGCGTTTTGAGTACGTAGACAGACTATGGAATAATATATGGGCATTATGTATTAGGGTTAGGATTATAGGAAGAGGATTGTTTGAATTAGGGTTAGGGGAAGGGTATTGTTGGATTATTAGTCAAAAAGTTGGATTATTAATCAAAGTTGGATTTATATTTTATTTTGTATGTGTATTAGTTGGAATTGAATTATGTTAGTATTCATATTATTAGGAATTGAGTTAGTATGTGTTTGAATTAGTTTGTATATTAATTGGAATTGGGTTATGTTATAGAGTGTTTTTGTATAATAGTTTGAATTAAATATAGAGTGTTAATATACGAATTGGTTATGTTTATCAGTTTGAATTGATTTAGTTAATGCATATTGATAACTGGTATTTTAGGTCGTTAACTAAAAGACAGGTTATGCAAACAATATTTATTCCAACCTACAAACTATACGAGTATAGGGGAGTAGGTGGTCGAACCACGAAGACAAGGTATATCAAGACTACAACTTTTAACACAACCGGACTAGTTGGAGTTGGAAATTCAATTAAAACTTATAAGCAGAAAATAGATGACGATAAATCACGAAAAAAAGCAAGTAGAGAAAAACGGGGACAAGATTGGATTCACCCTAGGAATGAAGCTTTCAAAACCGAACATGATAGATTATAGAAAATTTGATAATAACTAGCATGGACATCCAAGAATACGAGAGAAAGTTTGTGACCCTATAAATCACACGAACAACCTATAATCGCCCTATGTCTCCAAAGGAGTGGCAGGACAAGATTCGCATCGGAATCCGAAACTACTTATTAACATCGTTTCTACAATCTTAAGCAATAAAGATCATAGCTTCCCTAGGGTTTCACCAATCAAAACCCCTAAAGGAATTACTCACTCATATTCATGCTTAAAGACTTAAAGATATTAAAAGAGATGAACATGGGAGGAATTTACGAGAATGAAAACAAAATCAGAAATTATACTAATAAATGATAAACTTAGAACTAAGCATGCAATGAAATAAAGCAATGAATTAAGATTAAAGGAAGGAATTCAACTTACAAAAGCTTCAATTTGATATCCACGAAAAGAATTCGAACTACAAAGCGTTGAAGAAACCGAAAGCTAAAACCAAAAGAATTTGGAGGCTAAGAAATCTATAAGTGCATAAAAGTATAAAACCTAGCTCCCCCCTCCTCTCATCAGAGGAAGGGGTATTTATAACAAAATAAGAAAAACCTACGAAAACCCTAAAATGCATAGGAGCCGGCCCTAAAAAGAAGTAGTTGATCCGGAGGAAAACACTGTCATTCGCCCGAATATATGTCTCATTTGGCCGAATATGATCCCATTCGCCCGAATGGTCTTCCATTCGCCCATTCCAGAGGCTTCGAGGAATCGATCTCTGTCAAGCATTCGCCCGAATGTATAGGTTGATTCGGCCGAATGGAAGCTCATTCGCCCGAATGAGTTCCATTCGGCCTATCCAGTGGCAAGGCTCAAGACCTCTGAAGACAGTCATCCATTCAACCGAATGAGTCTCAGATTTGGTCGAATCTGCAACCATTCGGTGGAATGTCTCTCAGATTCGGTCGAATCTGAGACCATTCTTTCCACTTTTCACTTCCCTCTTTTCTTAACTCCGTAGAATCTGTATGAGTGACTTCAAACACTTGCCCAAGCTAAGATATGCGTGTCAAAGGCTCGAATGTATCGCCTTTCACCTTGAAATCATCAAAAGTGCCTGAAATGAACTTAAGACAACTCGAAAACAAGATCAAGGCAAAATCAAGCATAATATACATAAAACCCACACAAAACTACGAGACTTGACACTAAAATGAGGTAATAAATGTGCTCTAAAATGAGCACATCACATATGGATTAGTACGTATATGAATTAGTAGAAATTGATTTGGCAATGTATATGAATTAGTAAATGGCATTGTGTGTTGGTTGTGGTTGTTTATAAATTCATATAAACAGATTTGAAAATCTATTTTCAAAATTGGAAAATGTTGGATTTACAAAGGAAACTTTGCCAAATTTTTTGTAGAATTTATATTGATTTACAAAGCATAAAACATAAATAATATCGCTAGTAGAATTCAGTACTTAAAACTATAGAGCGAGTGTTTATGGGTCATTGTGGAGTTTGCTTAACCTTATTTTTGGTAAACTACTTGAGGACCCTTTAGGTGCAATTATATATATAACTATGCGTAAATTGAGTATTGATTAGATTGTTATTTAATCTCTTACATGTTAATTAGGGCATAACACAAATTATGGAGCAAAAATGGATGTATGGTAATCGTGCTTCGTTAGAGTTCATGAATGGAGTTGAGGAGTTTTGTAGACAAGTGTTGAAACACCTAAATAACATTGGAGATGATGAGGTGTGTTGCCCTTGTGTTGATTGCGATAATGTGAATACAGTTAGTAGTATAAGAGAGTTGAGGGACCATGTGATTCGCCGTGGGTTTAGGCAACAATACCACGTATGGGTATGACATGGTGAGGTTCCTGCTTCTAATGATATGGGGTCGTGTTCTAACAAGATTCCCATTCATCAAATTGAGCTAGACCATCATGGCTAATTAGAATCTGATGATGTTGAAGATATTGATGCCGAGAAGGAAGATGATGGGGAGGATGAATTGGAGGATAATGACCCTAGTGATGAAGATCGAATAGATGAAATGCTTGAAGGGGTTGGGGATCAAATTGGTAGTCAATCTCGTACTTTTGAACGTTTGTGGGAGGCTGCTGAGAAACCGTTGTATCCTGGATGTACTAAATACACTAAGTTATCTGCCACATCAATGTTGTTTAACTTGAAAGCGAAATATGGTTGGACTGATACTAGTTTCACAGCCTTATTGAAAATATTAGGGGACATGTTTCCAGAGGGTAATGATTTGCCTATATCCACGTACTATGCAAAGAAGTTAATGTTTCCTCTTGGGTTAGAGTATAATAAGATTGATGCATGTCCGAATGATTGCATATTGTATCGAAATGAGTATGCAGAGTTCATTCAATGTCCTAAATGTGGGCAGTCACGTTACAAACTCCCACATGGGATAGAGCTTGCAGTGGGGATTAAAGGTCCTAGTGTAATGGTGTTGTGGTACCTTCCCATAATACCAAGGTTCAAGCGTTTGTTTTCAATTAAGAGTGATGCAATGAATTTGAGATGACATGTGATGTGCTCGTTTTAGAGCACATTTATTACCTCATTTTAGTGTCAAGTCTCGTAGTTTTGTATTGGTTTTATGTATATTATGCTTGATTTTTCTTTGATCTTGTTTTCGAGTTGTCTTAAGTTCATTTCAGGCACTTTTGATGATTTCAAGGTGAAAGGCGATACATTCGAGCCTTTGACACACGTATCTTAGCTTGGACAAGTGTTTGAAGTCACTCATGGAGATTATACGGAGTTCAGAAAAGAGGGAAGTGAAAAGAGGAAAGAATGGTCTCAGATTAGACCGAATCTGAGAGACATTCGACCGAATGCTTGCAGATTCGACCGAATCTGAGACTCATTCGGTCGAATGGATGACTGTCTTCAGAGATCTTGAGCCTTGCCACTAGAAAGGCCGAATGGAACTCATTCGAGCGAATGAGCTTCCATTCGGCCGAATCAACCTATACATTCGGGCGAATGCTTGACAGAGATCGATTCCTCGAAGCCTCTGGAATGGGCGAATGGAAGACCATTCGGGCGAATGGGATCATATTCGGCCGAATGAGACATATATTCGGGCGAATGACAGTGTTTTCCTCCGGATCAACTACTTCTTTTTAGGGCCGGCTCCTATGCATTTTAGGGTTTTCGTAGGTTTTTCGTATTTTGTTATAAATACCCCTTCCTTTGATGAGAGGAGGGAGGGAGCTAGGTTTTACACTTTTATGCACTTTTAGATTTCTTAGCCTCCAAATTCTTTTAGCTTTAGCTTTCGGTTTTCAGTTTTTCCTCACGCTTTGTAGTTCGAATTCTTTTCGTAGATATCAAATTGAAGCTTTTGTAAGTTTAATTCCTTCCTTTAATCTTAATTCATTGCTTTATTTCATTGTATGCTTAGTTCTAGGTCTATCGTTTATTAGTATAATTTCTGATTTTGTTTTCATTCTCGTAAATTCCTCCCATGTTTGTCTCTTTTAATATCTTTATGTCTTTAAGCATGAATATGAGTGAGTAATTCCTTTAGGGGTTTTGATTGGTGAAACCCTAGGAAAGCTATGATCTTTATTGCTTAAGGTTGTAGAAACGATGTTAATAAATAGTTTCGGAGTCCGATGCGAGTCTTGTCCTGTCACTCCTTTGGAGACATAGGGCGATTATAGGTTGTTCGTGTGATTTATAGGGTCACAAACTTCCTCTTGTATTCTTGGATATCCATGCTAGTTATTATCAGATTTTCTGTAATCTATCATGTTCGGTTTTGAAAGCTTCATTCCTAGGGTGAATCCAATCTTGTCCCCGTTTTTCTCTACTTGCTTTACTTCGTGATTTATCGTCATCTATTTTCTGCTTATTAGTTTTAATTGAATTTCGAACTCCAACTAGTCCGGTTGTGTTAAAAGTTGTAGTCTTGATATACCTTGTCTTCGTGGTTCAACCCCCTACTCCACTATACTCGTATAGTTTGTAGGTTGGAATAAATATTGTTTGCATAACCTGTCTTTTAGTTAACGACCTAAAATGCCGGTTATCAACATGTAGAGAAGAGGAAGAAAGATGGGATGATTCGACATCCTGCGTATTCTCCCTAGTGGAAAACAATTGATGAATCTTTCAAGGCTTTCGGCGGGGAAGATAGGAACCTAAGAATTGGTCTTTGCACGGATGAAATGAATCCTTTTGGTACCTTAAGTAGTCAACATAGCACATGGCCAATTTGTTTAGTGATATATAATTTTCCCCCTTGGTTATGCATGAAGCATAAATACGTTATGTTATCGCTTCTAATATCAGGGCCCAAGCAACCTGGTAATGACATTGATGTTTACCTTGCTCCCCTTATTGAAGATTTGCAATTATTGTGGGATAAAGGTATATCAGTGTATGATGCATATGCTAAAGAGACTTTTACTCTCCGTGCCATCCAATTTTGTACCATTAATGACTTTCCAGCCTATGGAAACTTGTCGGGGCATAAGGTGAAGGGAAAGAAAGCCTGTCCTATTTGTGTGGATGATATGGACTCAACTTATTTGCCTCATTGTGGGAAACATGTGTATCTCATGCATCGGAGGTTCTTGAATAGGTATCATCCTTATCGTAAAAGAAAGGTCTCATTTGATGGTAAAGTTGAGCATCGTAGAGCCCCTATACCGTTGACTGACAGGGAGGTTTATGACATTGTGAAAGGAATAGATAATGTGTTTGGGAAAACTGTGAAACACAGAGATGATCAGGGGTTATGGAAGAAACAGTCCATATTTTGGCAACTTCAGTATTGGAAGTATTTACCTGTTAGACATTGTCTTGATGTTATGCACATAGAGAAGAATGTTTGTGATGCCATCTTAGGAACGCTGTTGAATATACCTGGTAAGACTAAGGATGGTCCTAATGTTAGGAGAGATATGCAGACGATGAAGATTCGATCCAACTTGTGGCCTGAAGACAGAACGCCTAGGAATGGAAAAGGTAAATCCACATATCCTCCGGCTTGTTACACTTTGTCCCAAGTAGAGAAGAGGATATTTTGTGAGTGTCTATATGGGATCAAGATTCCTATTGGGTATTCGTCTAATTTGAAGAACTTCGTATCAATGAAAGATCTGAAATTAGTGGGTATGAAGTCCCATGATTGTCATGTTATGATGCAAGTGTTTCTACCAATTGCCATCCACCATATTTTGCCTAAGCATGTTAGGGATTCTATCACCAGACTTTGTTCTTTTTTTAATACAATATGCAGCAAGGAGCTTGATCCGTCATGTTTGGATGAGTTACAGGCTAGTGTTGTTACGACCTTATGTCAACTAGAGATGTATTTTCCACCTTCTTTCTTTGACATTATGGTACATCTAGTTGTGCATTTGGTCCGATAAATCAAGTTGTGTAGTCCAGTGTTCCTAAGATGGGCCTATATCCTTTCGAGAGATACATGGGTACTCTAAAAAAGAAGGTGAGAAACCCAGCACACCCTGAAGATAGTATAATTCAAGGTATAACCACAAAGGAGGTAGGTGAATTTCTTAGTGAATTCTTATCCAAGGGGGAGGCGATTGGGTTATCAAAATCGAGGCATGAAGGGAGGCTCGAAGGGCACGGCATCATGGGTTCTAAGGAGGTCGTAATTCCATTTCCGAAAGAGAGACAAGCTCATTTATTTGTTTTGCACCATATCACAGAGGTTCATCCATACTTAGAAAGGAATATGAATGAATTAAAGACAAAGTACCCGTCTAAAGGTGAATGAACATTAATGCAAGAAAACAATAACACCTTCATCGACTAGTTTCATGAAAAAATTATGCATGAAATGTCTGAAACAGGGCATAACATTTCTGATACAATCAAGTGGTTAGCTTACGGTCCTCGGACAATTGTTCGATCTTTTGAGGGGTATGACATCAATGGATATACCTTCTACATTGAACGTCGGGATAAGAAATCAAAGTCTGTTCAAAATAGTGGTATTTCAATAGTGGCTTCTTCACGAGAATATGCTAGCTCAAAAGATAAAGCACCAGTTGATGCGATATTGTCGTACAATGGGATAATTCAAGAGATATGGGAATATTGTGGGTTTAAGGTTCCCCTTTTTTAATGCAAGTGGGCAGATATCAGTCGACGTGGTTTGATGAAGAAGGATGAATCTAATTAGACTTTAGTCAAAATGAGTCGTATGCGTGATACGGAGGAACCTTTTATTCCTGCATCACAAGGTAAACAAGTACTCTACATTAAAGACACAAATGACCCTCGATGAGCAGTTGTTAACCCTGGAAAACGACATAACCGTGGAATTGGTGATGTCACTGATGAGGAAGAGTATGATGACTTTGATGATCTCCCACCGTTCTCGATGCCATGTAATGATGACATAGATGGTGAACTAGAAACGGAAACAAATTATATGAGAATGGATCACCATGAAGGAGTTACTATAGATGAGTAGTATTCATTATCTAGGTATTAATTAATTTCCTATTTATGTTATTGATTTCCTTCTTTCCTGTACTATTATTATACGATTCACTAACTCGAATTGCATTGTCTTGTTGTTGTTGTATGTAGTTACAGTCTTGCATCATGGCTAGTAACGAAGATTTTAGTGGCAGTTCCGAGGACGTGGAGTACGATGTGCACCTCAAAACTGATCGAGGGGATCCAGATGACGTGGCTGCTGATTTAGAAGCAAAGAGATTAGATAGATTATTCGATGAACATGAAAGGCTAGGTGAAGCCGCAACACCTTTAGGGGATGATGTACATTTGGACATTGTCACCCCCTCGTGTTCGGGTGCCGGGAGGGGGAAGGGCAGTGCTCGGGGCGTAGGTCGATCTAGAGGTCCGACTAAAAGCCTTAGAGTGGCCGAGCTTATGTATCTAGAGTTCAACCATTTGCACCGCCCCATTGGTAGGTGGCGTCTAAAGTACGGTCAGCACATTGGACTTCTTATTCGGAAGTTCAACATCAACTGGGAGTGGTCGGGAGTGAATGAAAGACTTCAACAGACCTTGTGGGTGGACACAATGGTACGTATTCCTAACTTAATCTCAATTACTTAAATATTTGTGGGAAACTAACTTACTAAATGAAACTAACTAAATTTGAATATATTTTAGGCTTTGTTTCACATTCCAGACAACCCCCAATTGAAGAAGCTTTTTCTATCTGCAGTCGCTGATAGATTTTGGGACTTCAAATCGAAGTTGGTTACTGGTTAGATTACCAAGACAAGAAAGGTGTCCAAAAAGGAAGCTAACAGGTTGCCCTATGAAATATGGAAACATATTAAGAAAGGTGATTGGGCAACCTTTGTGAAGAACAAGACTTCAAACGCTGTAGTGGTAAGTTAAATACTTAAGTGTATTCAGTTTTGGAAAATGCTTTCTTTTGTACTTTAATTTTAAATCAAATATGTACCTTTATGTTGTTGACAGGCTAAACGCGAGAAGGCGAGCAAGAGTGTCAAGATGAACATTCATCCACATTACCTTGGGCAGTCAAGCTACAATGACGCAAGGCAACAATGGATATCTTAGGGTTTTTATCCCTCTTGCTCTGGACCTTCTTCTATAGAATCCAGCACCACGTAGATAAGCCGTGGGGATGACTGGTTCTGTTCACGCCACAAGAAGGACAAGAAAACTGGGAAGAGAGTCATTCCCAACGAACGGACACAGGCTGTGGCTAAGAAATACGTAAGTATTCTATTTGCATTAAAGTACAAATACCGATGCTTATAAGATGTGACATTCATTTCTAATTGT
This sequence comes from Dysphania ambrosioides, assembly GCA_026401315.1. Classification (NCBI taxonomy): domain Eukaryota; kingdom Viridiplantae; phylum Streptophyta; class Magnoliopsida; order Caryophyllales; family Amaranthaceae; genus Dysphania; species Dysphania ambrosioides. Next base: position 11,903,364 of record CM048662.1, read on the forward strand.
TTCCTTTTCGATTTCATATAGAGTTCCGAGATAAGCAGATTCAAGGGGAATTCTTTCCCGCGAGGGCCCAAGATGCATTAGCCATGGCCATTGGGAAGCCAGATCATCTAGGACGCTGCGTTGGACTTGGAGGGACTAATATTGGGTACCGACAAGTATTTGGACCTCCTCCACCGAGATCAAGCCAACAGAGTCAAAGCGGAGTTTCAAGGGAAGATCAAGAAACGTTAAAGGCTCAACTCCGAGAGGAACTTCGACCGGAGTTTGATACCACTATGAAGGAAAAGTTGTTCTTCCTACTCCAAGACATTGGTATCAGCGCCGACTAGTTAGCATCCCAGGGTGCACGGGTGTCTACTCCCCATGTAGAGGTGTTTTATATATTAAATTCAATTTCCATTGGTATTACATTGGTATTATTTGCATTAATAATGGCCTATATGCTTTACATTTTCAATTTCCAGGGTCCTACCAGTTGTTGTCTACTCCTTCAAGATCAAAGTACGGGAATGATATACTATGTGGCCGGTGGTGTCGCGTACCTTGGTTAGTCAGGCCACCAGTTCACCCGAACTCACCAAGGAACGAGAGTCGAAGGACATGAAGTGGTGAAGGTTGAAACTGTTCCTAACTTCTTCAAAGGAGCAGGATTACCGGTCCCGGTTCCACAGTACGACATTTGGACATTGAACGACGCAATTGGTACTTTTGTGCAATGGCCTCTACCATTGATCAAGATCGTAAGTGAGGTAAATATCAAAGTTGTAATAGAATTTCCTCTATATTTATATTTATGTATGGACGAAGTAATGCGATATGTTCTTTTTAAATTAGGTGACTCCACAAGCTAAGAAGATGAAGGGGATGTCAGTTGATGAAGTTATTGGTAGCAATGAGCCTACCTCAAAGAAATCAGTGGCAGAGAACCAACTGCTTCTCTCTGAAGATAAAGCGGCTTCTCTGAGTCCCGAGTGCAAATGGATACTCCAATGTGCTTCCATGATGAAGGAAGACGATACCATTGTTGTGCCGTTGGACCAGGCCTTATTCCACTATTCTGAAGACGGAACAGCGTGGCTTGACAAAGCTGACATCACATAGTTCTTATAGGGAGCTCAATTGAACATCCCTATTATTCAATGCTTCATGAGGTATCCACAATTAATATATAGATTAACTTAGCTGGTGCATGCAATAATTTTAAAACATTCTAATTTGTATACATAATGCATTTTATGATTCCGTAGGGCACTACAAGATGATTGTGTGTCGTGTGATTTACTTTCATTAGTCGGTTGGTTGGGTCCTAAGGCCACTTTGAATACAAGAATCAATGGCAACATCGAGGAGGTAAAGATGTACGTCCACTTCGCATTCACGAAAGCCCTACAAGCTAAGTTGAAGTTCATTTTCGCCCCTGTTTTCGAACGGTACGTTTGAAGTTGATGTGTAATGCATATTATTACTTATACATTTGATGTGTGATGCATACCCTAATTACTTATTTCTTATAATGTAGTGCACACTAGATGTTTTTAGTCATTGGTGTGGCTAGTGGGAAAATATACTTCTTCAACTTGGCTAGGTCAATGCGTAGTACTAAGCTTAAAGTGATTATTAATTAGTAAGTATTAACAATATATGTACGTTGTAAGATGAGGTTGATATGAGTTGGACTTTTAAACTAATCAATTCTGTTTTCCAGTGTGCTAAAAAGTCTTACTCTGCAAGGAGAACGAGCCGGGAAGCCGACATCATCATGGATAGAAGTGATGGTAAGTTCCTTAACTAATTAAACATTGTAAAATAATACTATCACAAGTATGCATAACACGTTTATTTTGAAATTTCTAGTGTGCTCAACAACATGGAAGAACTGAGTGCGGCTACTTTGTGATGCGTTTCATGCATGACGTCCTTAACGGGTGTAGTAGTGGGATGCCCGTGGAGGAGGTAAGAGCTTTTGCCCTTAATTTCATTGTTTTGAGTATCTTCAATATTGTATTCTCTCATAATCATGTGTTTCATGCTTGACGTCCTTAACGGGTGCAATTAGTTGAGTTAATATACTTCAAGTACGAGAATAAGGATAGATTATTGGCCTTAAACCTGTATGGTTTCCTTTGTTACTTTTACCTGTCCTTCCGCCTTCATCGTAGTCCTATGCTTTCCTATAAAATGATTGTATGTCCTCTTTTCTTTTTTGAACTTTTACGAAAAAAAGAAGGAGAAGTTATCTGTGGGAAAGAGAACAAGGAGCTAATGAGCTAAAATGTTGAGGTTAGGAAGTAGCATTCGATAAAAGAGATTGATGAGGGTGGTAGTAGCTGAGTAAAAGGTAAAAATATGAGGGTTTTGATGGGTGAGAATGAGGCTGTAGTGATTGATGAAGAAGAGTTTTTAAGAGGGTTTATTGGATTCATGAGATTTAACCCCTATTGGAGACTCTTCTTTCTCATTCACAACTTTATTTTCATCCATCAAAACCCTCTAATTTATATCTTATATTCGGCTACTACCACCCCCGCCAAACTCTTTTATCGAATGCCACTTCGTAACTACAGCAAGACGCGCCCTTTTGTTTTGTTCCATTACCATTCTAGCTCTTGGACCCCTTTTTCACTTTCCAGCGGATAATTCTCCATCTTTTCTTCGTAATAGCCGGAAAAAAAAGGAAGGGCACAAATCGTTTTATGGGAAAGATGAGGAATGTGATGAAGACAGAAGAGCAGGAGAACGGAATATAGGAAACAATGCATGAAAACTTGTAATTAGGCTATATTGGTATGTTAGTGCAAGTTATAGGTTAGTTTGATAATAAATGTGGAAAATAGGCTAGGTAGAACCCTTTCCAAACCCCCTTTCCCTTGAAAATCACGAACATCGTCCCAAAACTTAGTAAATGCTTCGAAGGTTCGTTTTCAATGCATGAATACTTGTAATTAGGCTATATTGGTATGTAACTACAAGTTATAGGTTAGTTTGATAAGAAATGTGGAAAATAGGCGAGCTAGAACCTTTTTCGAAACCTTTTCCCTTGTAAATCACAAACATCGTCCCAAAACTTAGTGAAATGCTTCTAAGGTTCGTTTTCAATACATGAATACTTTTAATTAGGCTATATTGGTATATTAGTTAAAGTAATAGGTTAGTTTGATAAGTAATGTGGAAAATAGGCGAGGTAGAACCCTTTCCACCTCCCTTTCCCTTGAAAATCACGAACATTGTCCCAAAACTTGGTGAAATGCTTCTAAGGTTCGTTTTCAATGCATGAATACTTGTCATTAGGCTATATTGGTATGTTAGTGCAAGTTATAGCTTAGTTTAATAAAAAAATGTGGAAAATAGGCGAGGTTGAACCCTTTTCGGCTACTTTTCCCTTGAAAATCACGAACATCGTCCCAAAACTTAGAGAAATCCTTCTAATGTTCGTTTTCAATGCATTAATACATCTAAATAGGATATATTGGTATTTTAGTGCAAGTTAGAGGTTAGTTTGATAAGAAAATGTGGAAAATAGGCGAGCAAGAACCCTTTCCGGCTCCCTTTCCCTTGAAAATTATGAACATCGTCCCAAAACTTGGTGAAATTCTTCTAAGGTTCGTTTTCAATGCATGAATACTTGTAATTAGGCTATATTAGTATGTTAGTGCAAGTTATAGGTTAGTTTGATAAGAAATGTGGAAAATAGGCGAGGTAGAACCCTTTCTAGCCCTATTTCCCCTTGAAAATCGCGAACATTGTCCCAAAACTTGGTGAAATGCTTCTAAGGTTCGTTTTCAATGCATGAATACATGTAATTAGGCTATATTGGTATGTTAGTGCAATTTGTAGGTTAGTTTGATAAGAAATGCGGAACATAGTCGAGGTTAAACCCTTTTCAGCCCCCTTTTCCCTTGAAAATCACAAACATCGTCACAGACCTTAGTGAAATGCTTCTCAGGCCATTTTCAATGCATGAATACTTGTAATTAGGCTATATTGGTATGTTAGTGCAAGTTATACGTCAGTTTGATAAGAAATGAGGAAAATTGGCGAGGTTGAACCCTTTTCGACCCCTTTTCCCTTGAAAATCACGAACATCATCCCAAAACTTGGTGAAATTCTTCTAAGGTTCGTTTTCAATGCATGAATACTTGTAATTAGGCTATATTGGTATTTTAGTGCATGTTATAGGTTAGTTTGATAAGAAATGTGGAAAATAGGCTACGTTGAACCCTTTGTGGCCCTCTTTCCCTTGAAAATCACGAACATCGTCCCAAAACTTAGGGAAATGCTTCTAAGGGTCGTTTTCAAAAAATTAATACTTATAATTAGGCTATATTGGTATGTTAGTGCAAGTTATAGCTTTTTTTGATGCGAAATGTGGAAAATAGGCGAGGTAGAACCCTCTCTAGCCCCCTTTCCCTTGAAAATCACGAAAATTGTTCCAAAACTTAGTGAAATGCTTCAAAGGTTCATTTTCAAAGCATGAATACTTGTAATTAGGATATATTGGTATTTTATTGCAAGTTATAGGTTATATTTATAAGAAATGTGGAAAATAGGCAATGTTGAACCATTTTCCGCTCCTATTCCCTTGAAAATCACGAACATCATCCTAAAACTTAGTGAAATGTTTCTAAGGTTCCTTTTCAATGCATGAATACTTGTGACTAGGCTATATTGGTATGTTAGTACATGTTATAGGTTAGTTTGATAAGAAATGTGGAAAATAGGCGAGGTTGAACCCTTTTCGGCCCCCTTTCCCTTGAAAATCCCGAACATCGTCCAAAAACTTAGTGAAATGCTACTAAGGTTCATTTTTAATACATAAATACTTGTAGTTAGGCTATATTGGTATTTTAGTGCAATTTATAGGTTAGTTTGATAAGAAATGTGGAAAATAGTCGAGGTTGAACCCTTTCCGGCCCTCTTTCCCTTTAAAATCACAAACATCGTCGCAAAACTTGGTGAAATGCTTCTAAGGTCATTTTCAATGCATGAATACTTATAATTAGGCTATATTGGTATGTTAGTGCAAGTTAGAGGTTAGTTTGATAAGAAAATGTGGAAAATAGGCGAGCAAGAACCCTTTCCGGCTCCCTTTCCCTTGAAAATTATGAACATCGTCCTAAAACTTGGTGAAATTCTTCTAAGGTTCGTTTTCAATGCATGAATACTTGTAATTAGGCTATATTAGTATGTTAGTGCAAGTTATAGGTTAGTTTGATAAGAAATGTGGAAAATAGGCGAGGTAGAACCCTTTCTAGCCCTATTTCCCCTTGAAAATCGCGAACATTGTCCCAAAACTTGGTGAAATGCTTCTAAGGTTCGTTTTCAATGCATGAATACAAGTAATTAGGCTATATTGGTATGTTAGTGCAATTTGTAGGTTAGTTTGATAAGAAATGCGGAACATAGTCGAGGTTAAACCCTTTTCAGCCCCCTTTTCCCTTGAAAATCACAAACATCGTCACAAACCTTAGTGAAATGCTTCTCAGGCCGTTTTCAATGCATGAATACTTGTAATTAGGCTATATTGGTATGTTAGTGCAAGTTAGAGGTTAGTTTGATAAGAAAATGTGGAAAATAGGCGAGCAAGAACCTTTCCGGCTCCCTTTCCCTTGAAAATTATGAACATCGTCCCAAAACTTGGTGAAATTCTTCTAAGGTTCGTTTTCAATCCATGAATACTTGTAATTAGGCTATATTACTATGTTAGTGCAAGTTATAGGTTAGTTTGATTAGAAATGTGGAAAATAGGCGAGGTAGAACCCTTTCTAGCCCTATTTCCCCTTGAAAATCGCGAACATTGTCCCAAAACTTGGTGAAATGCTTCTAAGGTTCGTTTTCAATGCATGAATACATGTAATTAGGCTATATTGGTATGTTAGTGCAATTTGTAGGTTAGTTTGATAAGAAATGCGGAACATAGTCGAGGTTAAACCCTTTTCAGCCCCCTTTTCCCTTGGAAATCACAAACATCGTCACAGACCTTAGTGAAATGCTTCTCAGGCCGTTTTCAATGCATGAATACTTGTAATTAGGCTATATTGGTATGTTAGTGCAAGTTATACGTCAGTTTGATAAGAAATGAGGAAAATTGGCGAGGTTGAACCCTTTTCGACCCCTTTTCCCTTGAAAATCACGAACATCATCCCAAAACTTGGTGAAATGCTTCTAAGGTTCGTTTTCAATGCATGAATACTTGTAATTAGGCTATATTGGTATTTTAGTGCATGTTATAGGTTAGTTTGATAAGAAATGTGGAAAATAGGCTACGTTGAACCCTTTGTGGCCCTCTTTCCCTTGAAAATCACGAACATCGTCCCAAAACTTAGGGAAATGCTTCTAAGGGTCGTTTTCAAAAAATTAATACTTATAATTAGGCTATATTGGTATGTTAGTGCAAGTTATAGCTTTTTTTGATGCGAAATGTGGAAAATAGGCGAAGGTAGAACCCTCTCTAGCCCCCTTTCCCTTGAAAATCACGAAAATTGTTCCAAAGCTTAGTGAAATGCTTCAAAGGTTCATTTTCAAAGCATGAATACTTGTAATTAGGATATATTGGTATTTTATTGCAAGTTATAGGTTATATTTATAAGAAATGTGGAAAATAGGCAATGTTGAACCATTTTCCGCTCCTATTCCCTTGAAAATCACGAACATCATCCTAAAACTTAGTGAAATGTTTCTAAGGTTCCTTTTCAATGCATGAATACTTGTGACTAGGCTATATTGGTATGTTAGTACATGTTATAGGTTAGTTTGATAAGAAATGTGGAAAATAGGCGAGGTTGAACCCTTTTCGGCCCCTTTCCCTTGAAAATCCTGAACATCGTCCAAAAACTTAGTGAAATGCTATTAAGGTTCATTTTTAATACATAAATACTTGTAGTTAGGCTATATTGGTATTTTAGTGCAATTTATAGGTTAGTTTGATAAGAAATGTGGAAAATAGTCGAGGTTGAACCCTTTCCGGCCCTCTTTCCCTTTAAAATCACAAACATCGTCACAAACCTTAGTGAAATGCTTCTAAGGTCATTTTCAATGCATGAATACTTATAATTAGGCTATATTGGTATGTTAGTGCAAGTTAGAGGTTAGTTTGATAAGAAAATGTGGAAAATAGGCGAGCAAGAACCCTTTCCGGCTCCCTTTCCCTTGAAAATTATGAACATCGTCCTAAAACTTGGTGAAATTCTTCTAAGGTTCGTTTTCAATGCATGAATACTTGTAATTAGGCTATATTAGTATGTTAGTGCAAGTTATAGGTTAGTTTGATAAGAAATGTGGAAAATAGGCGAGGTAGAACCCTTTCTAGCCCTATTTCCCCTTGAAAATCGCGAACATTGTCCCAAAACTTGGTGAAATGCTTCTAAGGTTCGTTTTCAATGCATGAATACAAGTAATTAGGCTATATTGGTATGTTAGTGCAATTTGTAGGTTAGTTTGATAAGAAATGCGGAACATAGTCGAGGTTAAACCCTTTTCAGCCCCCTTTTCCCTTGAAAATCACAAACATCGTCACAAACCTTAGTGAAATGCTTCTCAGGCCGTTTTCAATGCATGAATACTTGTAATTAGGCTATATTGGTATGTTAGTTCAAGTTAGAGGTTAGTTTGATAAAAAAATGTGGAAAATAGGCGAGCAAGAACCTTTCCGGCTCCCTTTCCCTTGAAAATTATGAACATCGTCCCAAAACTTGGTGAAATTCTTCTAAGGTTCGTTTTCAATGCATGAATACTTGTAATTAGGCTATATTACTATGTTAGTGCAAGTTATAGGTTAGTTTGATTAGAAATGTGGAAAATAGGCGAGGTAGAACCCTTTCTAGCCCTATTTCCCCTTGAAAATCGCGAACATTGTCCCAAAACTTGGTGAAATGCTTCTAAGGTTCGTTTTCAATGCATGAATACATGTAATTAGGCTATATTGGTATGTTAGTGCAATTTGTAGGTTAGTTTGATAAGAAATGCGGAACATAGTCGAGGTTAAACCCTTTTTCAGCCCCCTTTTCCCTTGGAAATCACAAACATCGTCACAGACCTTAGTGAAATGCTTCTCAGGCCATTTTCAATGCATGAATACTTGTAATTAGGCTATATTGGTATGTTAGTGCAAGTTATACGTCAGTTTGATAAGAAATGAGGAAAATTGGCGAGGTTGAACCCTTTTCGACCCCTTTTCCCTTGAAAATCACGAACATCATCCCAAAACTTGGTGAAATGCTTCTAAGGTTCGTTTTCAATGCATGAATACTTGTAATTAGGCTATATTGGTATTTTAGTGCATGTTATAGGTTAGTTTGATAAGAAATGTGGAAAATAGGCTACGTTGAACCCTTTGTGGCCCTCTTTCCCTTGAAAATCACGAACATCGTCCCAAAACTTAGGGAAATGCTTCTAAGGGTCGTTTTCAAAAAATTAATACTTATAATTAGGCTATATTGGTATGTTAGTGCAAGTTATAGCTTTTTTTGATGCGAAATGTGGAAAATAGGCGAAGGTAGAACCCTCTCTAGCCCCCTTTCCCTTGAAAATCACGAAAATTGTTCCAAAACTTAGTGAAATGCTTCAAAGGTTCATTTTCAAAGCATGAATACTTGTAATTAGGATATATTGGTATTTTATTGCAAGTTATAGGTTATATTTATAAGAAATGTGGAAAATAGGCAATGTTGAACCATTTTCCGCTCCTATTCCCTTGAAAATCACGAACATCATCCTAAAACTTAGTGAAATGTTTCTAAGGTTCCTTTTCAATGCATGAATACTTGTGACTAGGCTATATTGGTATGTTAGTACATGTGATAGGTTAGTTTGATAAGAAATGTGGAAAATAGGCGAGGTTGAACCCTTTTCGGCCCCCTTTCCCTTGAAAATCCCGAACATCGTCCAAAAACTTGGTGAAATGCTACTAAGGTTCATTTTTAATACATAAATACTTGTAGTTAGGCTATATTGGTATTTTAGTGCAATTTATAGGTTAGTTTGATAAGAAATGTGGAAAATAGTCGAGGTTGAACCCTTTCCGGCCCTCTTTCCCTTTAAAATCACAAACATCGTCGCAAAACTTGGTGAAATGCTTCTAAGGTCATTTTCAATGCATGAATACTTATAATTAGGCTATATTGGTATGTTAGTGCAAGTTAGAGGTTAGTTTGATAAGAAAATGTGGAAAATAGGCGAGCAAGAACCCTTTCCGGCTCCCTTTCCCTTGAAAATTATGAACATCGTCCCAAAACTTGGTGAAATTCTTCTAAGGTTCGTTTTTAATGCATGAATACTTGTAATTAGGCTATATTAGTATGTAAGTGCAAGTTATAGGTTAGTTTGATAAGAAATGTGGAAAATAGGCGAGGTAGAACCCTTTCTAGCCCTATTTCCCCTTGAAAATCGCGAACATTGTCCCAAAACTTGGTGAAATGCTTCTAAGGTTCGTTTTCAATGCATGAATACATGTAATTAGGCTATATTGGTATGTTAGTGCAATTTGTAGGTTAGTTTGATAAGAAATGCGGAACATAGTCGAGGTTAAACCCTTTTCAGCCCCCTTTTCCCTTGAAAATCACAAACATCGTCACAAACCTTGGTGAAAATGCTTCTAAGGCCGTTTTCAATGCATGAATACTTGTAATTAGGCTATATTGGTATGTTAGTGCAAGTTACACGTCAGTTTGATAAGAAATGAGGAAAATTGGCGAGGTTGAACCCTTTCCGACCCCTTTTCCCTTGAAAATCACGAACAACATCCCAAAACTTGGTGAAATGCTTCTAAGGTTCGTTTTCAATGCATGAATACTTGTAATTAGGCTATATTGGTATTTTAGTGCATGTTATAGGTTAGTTTGATAAGAAATGTGGAAAATAGGCTACGTTGAACCCTTTGTGGCCCTCTTTCCCTTGAAAATCACGAACATCGTCCCAAAACTTAGGGAAATGCTTCTAAGGGTCGTTTTCAAAAAATTAATACTTATAATTAGGCTATATTGGTATGTTAGTGCAAGTTATAGCTTTTTTTGATGCGAAATGTGGAAAATAGGCGAAGGTAGAACCCTCTCTAGCCCCCTTTCCCTTGAAAATCACGAAAATTGTTCCAAAACTTAGTGAAATGCTTCAAAGGTTCATTTTCAAAGCATGAATACTTGTAATTAGGATATATTGGTATTTTATTGCAAGTTATAGGTTATATTTATAAGAAATGTGGAAAATAGGCAATGTTGAACCATTTTCCGCTCCTATTCCCTTGAAAATCACGAACATCATCCTAAAACTTAGTGAAATGTTTCTAAGGTTCCTTTTCAATGCATGAATACTTGTGACTAGGCTATATTGGTATGTTAGTACATGTGATAGGTTAGTTTGATAAGAAATGTGGAAAATAGGCGAGGTTGAACCCTTTTCGGCCCCCTTTCCCTTGAAAATCCCGAACATCGTCCAAAAACTTGGTGAAATGCTACTAAGGTTCATTTTTAATACATAAATACTTGTAGTTAGGCTATATTGGTATTTTAGTGCAATTTATAGGTTAGTTTGATAAGAAATGTGGAAAATAGTCGAGGTTGAACCCTTTCCGGCCCTCTTTCCCTTTAAAATCACAAACATCGTCGCAAAACTTGGTGAAATGCTTCTAAGGTCATTTTCAATGCATGAATACTTATAATTAGGCTATATTGGTATGTTAGTGCAAGTTAGAGGTTAGTTTGATAAGAAAATGTGGAAAATAGGCGAGCAAGAACCCTTTCCGGCTCCCTTTCCTTTGAAAATTATGAACATCGTCCCAAAACTTGGTGAAATTCTTCTAAGGTTCGTTTTTAATGCATGAATACTTGTAATTAGGCTATAATAGTATGTTAGTGCAAGTTATAGGTTAGTTTGATAAGAAATGTGGAAAATAGGCGAGGTAGAACCCTTTCTAGCCCTATTTCCCCTTGAAAATCGCGAACATTGTCCCAAAACTTGGTGAAATGCTTCTAAGGTTCGTTTTCAATGCATGAATACATGTAATTAGGCTATATTGGTATGTTAGTGCAATTTGTAGGTTAGTTTGATAAGAAATGCGGAACATAGTCGAGGTTAAACCCTTTTCAGCCCCCTTTTCCCTTGGAAATCACAAACATCGTCACAGACCTTAGTGAAATGCTTCTCAGGCCATTTTCAATGCATGAATACTTGTAATTAGGCTATATTGGTATGTTAGTGCAAGTTATACGTCAGTTTGATAAGAAATGAGGAAAATTGGCGAGGTTGAACCCTTTTCGACCCCTTTTCCCTTGAAAATCACGAACATCATCCCAAAACTTGGTGAAATGCTTCTAAGGTTCGTTTTCAATGCATGAATACTTGTAATTAGGCTATATTGGTATTTTAGTGCATGTTATAGGTTAGTTTGATAAGAAATGTGGAAAATAGGCTACGTTGAACCCTTTGTGGCCCTCTTTCCCTTGAAAATCACGAACATCGTCCCAAAACTTAGGGAAATGCTTCTAAGGGTCGTTTTCAAAAAATTAATACTTATAATTAGGCTATATTGGTATGTTAGTGCAAGTTATAGCTTTTTTTGATGCGAAATGTGGAAAATAGGCGAAGGTAGAACCCTCTCTAGCCCCCTTTCCCTTGAAAATCACGAAAATTGTTCCAAAACTTAGTGAAATGCTTCAAAGGTTCATTTTCAAAGCATGAATACTTGTAATTAGGATATATTGGTATTTTATTGCAAGTTATAGGTTATATTTATAAGAAATGTGGAAAATAGGCAATGTTGAACCATTTTCCGCTCCTATTCCCTTGAAAATCACGAACATCATCCTAAAACTTAGTGAAATGTTTCTAAGGTTCCTTTTCAATGCATGAATACTTGTGACTAGGCTATATTGGTATGTTAGTACATGTGATAGGTTAGTTTGATAAGAAATGTGGAAAATAGGCGAGGTTGAACCCTTTTCGGCCCCCTTTCCCTTGAAAATCCCGAACATCGTCCAAAAACTTGGTGAAATGCTACTAAGGTTCATTTTTAATACATAAATACTTGTAGTTAGGCTATATTGGTATTTTAGTGCAATTTATAGGTTAGTTTGATAAGAAATGTGGAAAATAGTCGAGGTTGAACCCTTTCCGGCCCTCTTTCCCTTTAAAATCACAAACATCGTCGCAAAACTTGGTGAAATGCTTCTAAGGTCATTTTCAATGCATGAATACTTATAATTAGGCTATATTGGTATGTTAGTGCAAGTTAGAGGTTAGTTTGATAAGAAAATGTGGAAAATAGGCGAGCAAGAACCCTTTCCGGCTCCCTTTCCCTTGAAAATTATGAACATCGTCCCAAAACTTGGTGAAATTCTTCTAAGGTTAGTTTTTAATGCATGAATACTTGTAATTAGGCTATATTAGTATGTTAGTGCAAGTTATAGGTTAGTTTGATAAGAAATGTGGAAAATAGGCGAGGTAGAACCCTTTCTAGCCCTATTTCCCCTTGAAAATCGCGAACATTGTCCCAAAACTTGGTGAAATGCTTCTAAGGTTCGTTTTCAATGCATGAAGACATGTAATTAGGCTATATTGGTATGTTAGTGCAATTTGTAGGTTAGTTTGATAAGAAATGCGGAACATAGTCGAGGTTAAACCCTTTTCAGCCCCCTTTTCCCTTGAAAATCACAAACATCGTCACAAACCTTGGTGAAAATGCTTCTAAGGCCGTTTTCAATGCATGAATACTTGTAATTAGGCTATATTGGTATGTTAGTGCAAGTTACACGTCAGTTTGATAAGAAATGAGGAAAATTGGCGAGGTTGAACCCTTTCCGACCCCTTTTCCCTTGAAAATCACGAACAACATCCCAAAACTTGGTGAAATGCTTCTAAGGTTCGTTTTCAATGCATGAATACTTGTAATTAGGCTATATTGGTATTTTAGTGCATGTTATAGGTTAGTTTGATAAGAAATGTGGAAAATAGGCTACGTTGAACCCTTTGTGGCCCTCTTTCCCTTGAAAATCACGAACATCGTCCCAAAACTTAGGGAAATGCTTCTAAGGGTCGTTTTCAAAAAATTAATACTTATAATTAGGCTATATTGGTATGTTAGTGCAAGTTATAGCTTTTTTTGATGCGAAATGTGGAAAATAGGCGAAGGTAGAACCCTCTCTAGCCCCCTTTCCCTTGAAAATCACGAAAATTGTTCCAAAACTTAGTGAAATGCTTCAAAGGTTCATTTTCAAAGCATGAATACTTGTAATTAGGATATATTGGTATTTTATTGCAAGTTATAGGTTATATTTATAAGAAATGTGGAAAATAGGCAATGTTGAACCATTTTCCGCTCCTATTCCCTTGAAAATCACGAACATCATCCTAAAACTTAGTGAAATGTTTCTAAGGTTCCTTTTCAATGCATGAATACTTGTGACTAGGCTATATTGGTATGTTAGTACATGTGATAGGTTAGTTTGATAAGAAATGTGGAAAATAGGCGAGGTTGAACCCTTTTCGGCCCCCTTTCCCTTGAAAATCCCGAACATCGTCCAAAAACTTGGTGAAATGCTACTAAGGTTCATTTTTAATACATAAATACTTGTAGTTAGGCTATATTGGTATTTTAGTGCAATTTATAGGTTAGTTTGATAAGAAATGTGGAAAATAGTCGAGGTTGAACCCTTTCCGGCCCTCTTTCCCTTTAAAATCACAAACATCGTCGCAAAACTTGGTGAAATGCTTCTAAGGTCATTTTCAATGCATGAATACTTATAATTAGGCTATATTGGTATGTTAGTGCAAGTTAGAGGTTAGTTTGATAAGAAAATGTGGAAAATAGGCGAGCAAGAACCCTTTCTGGCTCCCTTTCCTTTGAAAATTATGAACATCGTCCCAAAACTTGGTGAAATTCTTCTAAGGTTCGTTTTTAATGCATGAATACTTGTAATTAGGCTATAATAGTATGTTAGTGCAAGTTATAGGTTAGTTTGATAAGAAATGTGGAAAATAGGCGAGGTAGAACCCTTTCTAGCCCTATTTCCCCTTGAAAATCGCGAACATTGTCCCAAAACTTGGTGAAATGCTTCTAAGGTTCGTTTTCAATGCATGAATACATGTAATTAGGCTATATTGGTATGTTAGTGCAATTTGTAGGTTAGTTTGATAAGAAATGCGGAACATAGTCGAGGTTAAACCCTTTTCAGCCCCCTTTTCCCTTGGAAATCACAAACATCGTCACAGACCTTAGTGAAATGCTTCTCAGGCCATTTTCAATGCATGAATACTTGTAATTAGGCTATATTGGTATGTTAGTGCAAGTTATACGTCAGTTTGATAAGAAATGAGGAAAATTGGCGAGGTTGAACCCTTTTCGACCCCTTTTCCCTTGAAAATCACGAACATCATCCCAAAACTTGGTGAAATGCTTCTAAGGTTCGTTTTCAATGCATGAATACTTGTAATTAGGCTATATTGGTATTTTAGTGCATGTTATAGGTTAGTTTGATAAGAAATGTGGAAAATAGGCTACGTTGAACCCTTTGTGGCCCTCTTTCCCTTGAAAATCACGAACATCGTCCCAAAACTTAGGGAAATGCTTCTAAGGGTCGTTTTCAAAAAATTAATACTTATAATTAGGCTATATTGGTATGTTAGTGCAAGTTATAGCTTTTTTTGATGCGAAATGTGGAAAATAGGCGAAGGTAGAACCCTCTCTAGCCCCCTTTCCCTTGAAAATCACGAAAATTGTTCCAAAACTTAGTGAAATGCTTCAAAGGTTCATTTTCAAAGCATGAATACTTGTAATTAGGATATATTGGTATTTTATTGCAAGTTATAGGTTATATTTATAAGAAATGTGGAAAATAGGCAATGTTGAACCATTTTCCGCTCCTATTCCCTTGAAAATCACGAACATCATCCTAAAACTTAGTGAAATGTTTCTAAGGTTCCTTTTCAATGCATGAATACTTGTGACTAGGCTATATTGGTATGTTAGTACATGTGATAGGTTAGTTTGATAAGAAATGTGGAAAATAGGCGAGGTTGAACCCTTTTCGGCCCCCTTTCCCTTGAAAATCCCGAACATCGTCCAAAAACTTGGTGAAATGCTACTAAGGTTCATTTTTAATACATAAATACTTGTAGTTAGGCTATATTGGTATTTTAGTGCAATTTATAGGTTAGTTTGATAAGAAATGTGGAAAATAGTCGAGGTTGAACCCTTTCCGGCCCTCTTTCCCTTTAAAATCACAAACATCGTCGCAAAACTTGGTGAAATGCTTCTAAGGTCATTTTCAATGCATGAATACTTATAATTAGGCTATATTGGTATGTTAGTGCAAGTTAGAGGTTAGTTTGATAAGAAAATGTGGAAAATAGGCGAGCAAGAACCCTTTCCGGCTCCCTTTCCCTTGAAAATTATGAACATCGTCCCAAAACTTGGTGAAATTCTTCTAAGGTTCGTTTTTAATGCATGAATACTTGTAATTAGGCTATATTAGTATGTTAGTGCAAGTTATAGGTTAGTTTGATAAGAAATGTGGAAAATAGGCGAGGTAGAACCCTTTCTAGCCCTATTTCCCCTTGAAAATCGCGAACATTGTCCCAAAACTTGGTGAAATGCTTCTAAGGTTCGTTTTCAATGCATGAATACATGTAATTAGGCTATATTGGTATGTTAGTGCAATTTGTAGGTTAGTTTGATAAGAAATGCGGAACATAGTCGAGGTTAAACCCTTTTCAGCCCCCTTTTCCCTTGAAAATCACAAACATCGTCACAAACCTTGGTGAAAATGCTTCTAAGGCCGTTTTCAATGCATGAATACTTGTAATTAGGCTATATTGGTATGTTAGTGCAAGTTACACGTCAGTTTGATAAGAAATGAGGAAAATTGGCGAGGTTGAACCCTTTCTGACCCCTTTTCCCTTGAAAATCACGAACAACATCCCAAAACTTGGTGAAATGCTTCTAAGGTTCGTTTTCAATGCATGAATACTTGTAATTAGGCTATATTGGTATTTTAGTGCATGTTATAGGTTAGTTTGATAAGAAATGTGGAAAATAGGCTACGTTGAACCCTTTGTGGCCCTCTTTCCCTTGAAAATCACGAACATCATCCCAAAACTTAGGGAAATGCTTCTAAGGGTCGTTTTCAAAAAATTAATACTTATAATTAGGCTATATTGGTATGTTAGTGCAAGTTATAGCTTTTTTTGATGCGAAATGTGGAAAATAGGCGAAGGTAGAACCCTCTCTAGCCCCCTTTCCCTTGAAAATCACGAAAATTGTTCCAAAACTTAGTGAAATGCTTCAAAGGTTCATTTTCAAAGCATGAATACTTGTAATTAGGATATATTGGTATTTTATTGCAAGTTATAGGTTATATTTATAAGAAATGTGGAAAATAGGCAATGTTGAACCATTTTCCGCTCCTATTCCCTTGAAAATCACGAACATCATCCTAAAACTTAGTGAAATGTTTCTAAGGTTCCTTTTCAATGCATGAATACTTGTGACTAGGCTATATTGGTATGTTAGTACATGTGATAGGTTAGTTTGATAAGAAATGTGGAAAATAGGCGAGGTTGAACCCTTTTCGGCCCCCTTTCCCTTGAAAATCCCGAACATCGTCCAAAAACTTGGTGAAATGCTACTAAGGTTCATTTTTAATACATAAATACTTGTAGTTAGGCTATATTGGTATTTTAGTGCAATTTATAGGTTAGTTTGATAAGAAATGTGGAAAATAGTCGAGGTTGAACCCTTTCCGGCCCTCTTTCCCTTTAAAATCACAAACATCGTCGCAAAACTTGGTGAAATGCTTCTAAGGTCATTTTCAATGCATGAATACTTATAATTAGGCTATATTGGTATGTTAGTGCAAGTTAGAGGTTAGTTTGATAAGAAAATGTGGAAAATAGGCGAGCAAGAACCCTTTCCGGCTCCCTTTCCTTTGAAAATTATGAACATCGTCCCAAAACTTGGTGAAATTCTTCTAAGGTTCGTTTTTAATGCATGAATACTTGTAATTAGGCTATATTAGTATGTTAGTGCAAGTTATAGGTTAGTTTGATAAGAAATGTGGAAAATAGGCGAGGTAGAACCCTTTCTAGCCCTATTTCCCCTTGAAAATCGCGAACATTGTCCCAAAACTTGGTGAAATGCTTCTAAGGTTCGTTTTCAATGCATGAATACATGTAATTAGGCTATATTGGTATGTTAGTGCAATTTGTAGGTTAGTTTGATAAGAAATGCGGAACATAGTCGAGGTTAAACCCTTTTCAGCCCCCTTTTCCCTTGAAAATCACAAACATCGTCACAAACCTTGGTGAAAATGCTTCTAAGGCCGTTTTCAATGCATGAATACTTGTAATTAGGCTATATTGGTATGTTAGTGCAAGTTATACGTCAGTTTGATAAGAAATGAGGAAAATTGGCGAGGTTGAACCCTTTCCGACCCCTTTTCCCTTGAAAATCACGAACAACATCCCAAAACTTGGTGAAATGCTTCTAAGGTTCGTTTTCAATGCATGAATACTTGTAATTAGGCTATATTGGTATTTTAGTGCATGTTATAGGTTAGTTTGATAAGAAATGTGGAAAATAGGCTACGTTGAACCCTTTGTGGCCCTCTTTCCCTTGAAAATCACGAACATCGTCCCAAAACTTAGGGAAATGCTTCTAAGGGTCGTTTTCAAAAAATTAATACTTATAATTAGGCTATATTGGTATGTTAGTGCAAGTTATAGCTTTTTTTGATGCGAAATGTGGAAAATAGGCGAGGTAGAACCCTCTCTTGCCCCCTTTCCCTTGAAAATCACGAAAATTGTTCAAAAACTTAGTGAAATGCTTCAAAGGTTCATTTTCAAAGCATGAATACTTGTAATTAGGATATATTGGTATTTTATTGCAAGTTATAGGTTATATTTATAAGAAATGTGGAAAATAGGCAATGTTGAACCATTTTCCGCTCCTATTCCCTTGAAAATCACGAACATCATCCTAAAACTTAGTGAAATGTTTCTAAGGTTCCTTTTCAATGCATGAATACTTGTGACTAGGCTATATCGGTATGTTAGTACATGTGATAGGTTAGTTTGATAAGAAATGTGGAAAATAGGCGAGGTTGAACCCTTTCAGGCCCCTTTTCCCTTGAAAATCACGAACATCGTCCCAAAACTTGGTGAAATGCTACTAAGGTTCGTTTTCAATGCATGAATACTTTTAATTAGGCTATATTGGTATTTTAGTGCAAGTTCATGGTTAGTTTGATAAGAAATGTGGAAAATAGGTGAGGTTGAACCCTTTTTGGCCCCTTTTCCCTTGAAAATGACGAACATCGTCCCAAAACTTAGTGAAATGCTTCTAAGGTTCGTTTTCAATGCATCAATACTTGTACTTATGCTATATTGGTATGTTAGTGCAAGTTAGAGGTTATTTTGATAAGAAATGTGGAAAATAGGCGAGGTAGAACCCTTTCAAGCCCCCTTTCCCTTGAAAATAACGAAAATCATCCCAAAACATAGTGAAATACTTCTAAGGTTTGTTTTCAAAGCATGATTACTTGTAAGTAGGCTATATTAGTATGTTAGTGCAAGTTATAGGTTAGTTTGATAAGAAAAGTGGAAAAAAGGCGAGGTTGAACCCTTTTCGGCCCTTTTTCCCTTGAAAATCACGAACATCATTCCAAAACATAGTGAATAGCTTATAAGGTTTGTTTTCAATGTATGAATACTTTTCTTTAGGCTATATTGGAATGTTTGTGCAATTTATAGGTTAGTTTGAAAAGAAATGTGGAAAATAGGCGAGGTTGAACCCTTTCCGGCCCTCTTTCCCTTAAAAATCAAAAACATCGTCACAAAACTCAAGGAAATGCTTCTAAGGTCGTTTTCAATGCATGAGTACTTGTAATTAGACTATATTAGTATGTTTGAGTAAGTTATAGTTTAGTTTGATAAGAAATGTGGAAAATAGTTGAGGTTGAATCCTTTCCGACCCTCTTTCCCTTGCAAATCACAAACATCGTCACAAATATTAGTTAAATGCATCTAAGGTCGTTTTCAGTGCATGTATACTTGTAATTAGGCTATATTGGTATGTTAGTGCAAGTTATAGGTTAGATTGGTAAAAAATATGGAAAATGGACGAGGTTGAACCTTTTTCGACCCCTATTCCCTTTGCAATCACGAACATCGGCCCAAAACTTAGTGAAATGCTTCTAAGGTTCATTTTAAATGCATGAATACTTGTAATTAGGCTATATTGGTATTTTACTGCAAGTTGTAGGTTAGATTGATAAGAAATGTGGAAAAAAGGCGAGGTTGAACCTTTTTTGGCCCCTATTCCCCTCTAAATCACGAACATCGTCCCAAAACTTATAGAAATGCATCTAATCGTCGTTTTCAATGCATGAATAATTGTAATTAGGCTATATTGGTATGTTAGTGCAAGTTCTAGGGTAGTTTGATAAGAAATGTTGAATATAGGCGAGGTTGAACCCTTTCCATCCCCCTTTCCCATGAAAATAAAGAAAATCATCCCAAAACTTAGTAAAATGCTTCTAAGGTTCGTTTTCAAAGCGTGAATACATGTAATTAGGCTATATTGGTATGTTGGTGCAAGTTATAGGTTAGTTTGATAAGAAATGTTTAAAATAGGCGAGGTTGAACACTTTTCGGCCCCTTTTCCCTTGAAAATCACGAACATCGTCCAAAAACTTAGTGAAATGCTTCTAAGGTTCGTTTTCAATGCATGAATACTTGTAGTTACACTATATTGGTATGTTAGTGCAAGTTATTGGTTAGTTTGATAAGAAATGTGGAGAATAGGCGAGGTAGAACCCTTTCCGGCCCCTTTTCCCTTGAAAATCACGAAAATCGTCCCAAAACTTAGTGAAATGCCTCTAAGCTTAGTTTTTAATGCATGAATAGTTTTGATTAGGCTATATTGGTATGTTAGTGCAATTTATAGGTAAGTTTGATAAGAAATGCGGAAAATAGGTGAGGTTGAACCCTTTTCGGCCCCTATTCCCTTGAAAATGACGAACATCGTCCCAAAACTTAGTGAAATGCTTCTAAGGTTCGTTTTCAATGCATGAATACTTGTAGTACGCTATATTGGTATGTTAGTGCAAGTTATAGGTTAGTTTGATAAGAAATGTGGAGAATAGGCGAGGTAGAACCCTTTTTGGCCCCTTTTCCCTTGAAAATCACGAAAATCGTCCCAAAACATAGTGAAATGCTTTTAAGGTTAGTTTTCAATGCATGAATAGTTTTTTTTAGGCTATATTGGTATGTTAGTGCAAGTTATAGGTAAGTTTGATAAGAAATGTGGAAAATAGACGAGGTTGAACCCTTTTCGACCACTTTGCCCATGAAAATCACGAACATCGTCCCAAAACTTGGTGAGATGCTTCTAAGGTTCGTTTTCAATGCATAAATACTTTTAATTAGGCTATATTGGTTTTTTAGTGCATGTTATAGGTTAGTTTGATAAGAAATGTGGAAAATAGGCGACGTTGAACCCTTTTTGGCCCTCTTTCCCTTGAAAATCACGAACATCGTCCCAAAACTTAGTGAAATGCTTCTAAGTGTCGTTTTCAATAAATTAATACTTATAATTAGGCTATATTGGTATGTTAGTGCAAGTTATAGCTTTTTTTGATACGAAATGTGGAAAATAGGCGAGGTAGAACCCTCTCTAGCCCCCTTTCCCTTGAAAATCACGAAAATTGTCCCAAAACTTAGTGAAATGCTTCAAAGGTTCATTTTCAAGGCATGAATACTTGTAATTAGGATATATTGGTATGGTAGTGCAATTATAGGTTATTTTTATAAGAAATGTGGAAAATAGGCAAGGTTGAACCATTTTTCAGCCCCTTTTCCCTTTGAAAATCACGAACATCAACTTAAAACTTGGTGAAATGCTTCTAAGGTTCCTTTTCAATTCATGAATACTTGTAAATAGGCTATATTGGTATGTTAGTGCATGTGATAGGTTAGTTTGTTAAGAAATGTTGAAAATAGGCGAGGTTGAACCCTTTCCGTCCCCTTTTCCCTAGAAAATCACGAAAATCATCCCAAAACTCAGTGAAATGCTTCTAAGGTTCGTTTTCATTGCATGAATACTTGTAATTAGGCTATATTGGTATGTTAGTTCAAGTTATAGGTTAGTTTGATAAGAAACGTGGAAAATAGGCGAGGTAGAACCCTTTCTAGACCCCCTTTCCCTTGAAAATCGCGAACATCGTCCCAAAACTTAGTGAAATGCTTCTAAGGTTCGTTTTCAATGCATGAATACTTTTAATTATGATATATTTGTATGTTGATGCAAGTTATAGGTTAGTTTGATAAGAAATGTTTAAAATATACGAGTTTGAACACTTTTCGGCCTTTTTTCCCTTGAAAATCACGAACATAGTCAAAAAACTTAGTGAAATGCATCTAAGGTTCGTCTTTAATGCATGAATACTTGTAGTTAGGCTATATTGGTATGTTAGTGCAAGTTATAGCTTAGTTTGATAAGAAATGTGGAAAACAGGCGAGGTTGAACGCTTTCCGTCCCTCTTTCCCTTGAAAATCACAAACATCATTTCAAAACTTGGTGATATTCTTCTAAGGTCCTTTTCAAATTATTAATACTTGTAATTAGGCTATATTGGTATGTTAGTGCAAGTTATAGGTTAGTTTGGTAAGAAATGTGGAAAATAGGTGACGTTAAACGCTTTTCAGCCCCCTTTCCCTTAAAAATCACGAACATCGTCCCAAAACTTAGTGAAATGATTCTAAGGTTCGTTTTCAATGCATGAATACTTGGAATTAGGCTATATTGGTATGTTAGTGCAAGTTATAGGTTCGTTTGATAAGAAATGTGGAAAATAGGCGAGGTAGAACCTTTTTCGGCACCTTTTCCTTTGTAAATCACAAACATCGTCCCAAAACTTAGTGAAATGCTTCTAAGGTTCGTTTTAAATGCATGAATACTTGTAATTAGGATATATTTGTATTTTACCTATAGCTATAGGTTAGTTCGATAAGAAATGTGGAAAATAGGCGAGGTTGAACCCTTTTCGACCCCTTTTCTCTTGAAAGTCATGAACATTGTCCCAAAACTTAGTGAAATTCTTCGTAGGTTCGTTTTTAATGCATGAATAATTGTAATTACGCTATACTGGTATTTTAGTGCAAGTTATAGGTTAGTTTGATAAGAAATGAGGAATATAAGCGAGGTTGAACCCTTTCCGGCCCCCTTTTCCCTTGAAAATCACGAACATCGTCCCAAAACTTGGTGAAATGCTTCTAAGGTTTGTTTTCAATGCATGAATACTTGGAAATAGGCTATATTGGTATGTTAGTGCAAGTTATAGGTTAGTTTGATAAGAAATGTGGAAAATAGGCGAGGTTGAACCCTTTTTGGCCCCTTTTCCCTTGAAAATCTCGAACATCATCCCAAAACTTATTGAAATGATCCTAAGGTTCATTTTCAATACATGAATACTTGTAATTAGGCTATATTGGTATGTTAGTGAAAGTTATAGGTTAGTTTGATACGAAATGTGGAAAATAGGCGAGGTTGAACCCTTTCTAGCTCCCTTTCCCTTGAAAATCACGAAAATCGTCCCAAAACTCAATGAAATGCTTCTAAGGTTCTTTTTCAATGCATAAATACTTGTAATTAGGCTATATTGCTATGTTAGTCAAGTTATAGGTTAGTTTGATAAGAAATATGGAAAATAGGCGAGGTAGAACCCTTTCTAGACCCCCTTTCCCTTGAAAATCCATACATCGTCCCAAAACTTAGTGAAATGCTTCTAAGGTTCGTTTTCAATGCATGAATACTTTTCATTATGCTATATTTGTATGTTGTTGCAAGTTATAGGTTAGTTTGATAAGAAATGTGTAAAATATGGGAGTTTGAACCCTTTTCGGCCTTTTTTCCCTTGAAAATCACGAACATAGTCTCAAAACTTAGTGAAATGCTTCTAAGGTTCGTCTTCAATGCATGAATATTTGTAATTAGGGTATATTGGTATGTTAGTGCAAGTTATAGCTTAGTTTGATAAGAAATGTGGAAAATAGGCGAGGTTGAACCCTTTCCGTCCCTCTTTCCCTTGAAAATCACAAACATCGTTTCAAAACTTAGTGAAATGCTTCTAAGGTCGTTTTCAATTTATTAATACTTGTAATTAGGCTTTATTGGTATGTTAGTGCAAGTTATAGGTTAGTTTGATAAGAAATGTGGAAAATAGGTGACGTTAAACCCCCCTTTCAGCCCCCTTTCCCTTGAAAATCACGAACATCGTCCCAAAACTTAGTGAAATGCTTCTAAGGTTCGTTTTCAATGTATGATTACTTGTAATTAGTCTATATTGGTGTGTTAGTGCAAGTTCTAGGTTCGATTGATAAGAAATGTGGAAAATAGGCGAGCTAGAACCTTTTCCGGCACCTTTTCTCTTGTAAATCACAAACATCGTCCCAAAACATAGTGAAATGCTTCTAAGGTTCGTTTTCAATGCATGAATACTTGTAATTAGGCTATATTTCTATGTTAGTGAAAGTGATAGGTTAGTTTCATAAGTAACGTGGAAAATAGGCGAGGTAGAACCCTTTCCAGCTCCCTTTCCCTTGAAAATCACGAACATTGTCCCAAAACTTGGTGAAATGCTTCTAAGGTTCGTTTTCAAAAAATGAATACTTGTAATTAGGGTATATTTGGATTTTAGTGGAAGGTATAGGTTAGTTTGACAAGAAATGTGGAAAATAGGCGAGGTTGAACCCTTTTCGCCCCTTGTCCCTTGAAAATCATGAACATCATCCTAAAACTTGGTGAAATGCTTCTAAGGTTCGTTTTCAATGCATGAATACTTGTAATTAGGCTATAGTGGTATTTTAGTGCAAGTTATAGGTTAGTTTGATAAGAAATGTGGAAAATACTTGAGGTTGAACCCTTTCGGGCCCTCTTTCCTTTGAAAATCATAAACATCGTTCTAAAACTTAGGGAAAGGATTCTAATGTTAGTTTTCAATGCAAGAATAACGAAGGCGAGGTTGAAGGCTTTTCGGCCCCTTCGCCCTCAAAAATAACGAACATCCTCCCAAAACTTAGTGAAATGCTTTTAAGTTAGTTTTCAATGCATGAATACTTGTAATTAGGCTATATTGGTATGTTAGTGCAAGTAATTGGTTAGTTTGATAAGAAATGTGGAAAATAGGCGAGGTTGAACCCTTTTCGGCCCTTTTTTCTTAAAAATCACAAACATCGTCCCAAAACTTAGTGAAATACTTCTAAGGTTTTTTTTTTCAATGCATGAATACTTGTAATTAGGCTATATTGGTTTGTTAGTGAAATTTATAGGTTAGTTTGACAAGAAATGTGGAAAATAGGCGAGGTTGAACCCTTATCGGCTCGTTTTCCCTTGAAAATCACAAACATCGTCCGAAAACTTGGTGAAATGCTTCTAAGGTTCGTTTTCAATGCATCAATACTTGTATCTAGGCTATTTTGGTATGTTAGTGCAAGTTATAGTTTAGTTTGATAAGAGATGTGGAAAATTGGCGAGGTTGAACCCTTTCCGGCCCCATATCCCTTGAAAATCACAAACTTCGTACCAAAACTTAGTGAAATTCTTCTAAGGTCGTTTCAATGCATGAATACTTGTAATTAGGCTATGTTGGTATGTTAGAGCAATTTATAGTTTAGTTTGATAAGAAATGTGGAAAATAGGTGAGGTTGAACCCCTATCGGCCCCTTTTCCTATGTAAATCACGAACATCATCCCAAAACTTAGTCAAATGATTCTAAGGTTCGTTTTCAATGCATGAATACTTGTAATTAGGCTATATTTGTATGTTAGGGCAAGTTATAGGTTAGTTCGATAAGAAATGTGGAAAATAGGCGAGGTTGAAATCTACTCGGCACCTTTTCCCTTGAAAATCATAAACATCGTCCCAAAACTTGGTGAAATGCTTCTAAGGTTGGTTTTGAATGCATGAATACTTGTAATTAGGATATATTGGTATATTAGTGCAAGTTATAGGTTAGTTTGATAAGAAATGTGAAAAATAGGCGAGGTTAAACCCTTTTCCGCCCCTTTTCCCTTGAAAATCAAAAACATCGTCGCAAAACTTGGTGAAATGCTTCTAAAGTTCGTTTTTCAATGCATGAATAATTGTAATTAGGCTATATTGGTATGTTAGTGCAAGTAATTGGTTAGTTTGATAAGAAATGTGGAAAATAGGCGAGGTTGAACCCTTTTCGGCCCTTTTTTCCTTAAAAATCACAAACATCGTCCCAAAACTTAGTGAAATACTTCTAAGGTTTTTTTTCAATGCATGAATACTTGTAATTAGGCTATATTGGTTTGTTAGTGAAATTTATAGGTTAGTTTGATAAGAAATGTGGAAAATAGGCGAGGTTGAACCCTTATCGGCTCGTTTTCCCTTGAAAATCACAAACATCGTCCGAAAACTTGGTGAAATGCTTCTAAGCTTCGTTTTCAATGCATGAATACTTGTATCTAGGCTATTTTGGTATGTTAGTGCAAGTTATAGTTTAGTTTGATAAGAGATGTGGAAAATTGGCGAGGTTGAACCCTTTCCGGCCCCATTTCCCTTGAAAATCACAAACTTCGTACCAAAACTTAGTGAAATTCTTCTAAGGTCGTTTCAATGCATGAATACTTGTAATTAGGCTATATTGGTATGTTAGAGCAATTTATAGTTTAGTTTGATAAGAAATTTGGAAAATAGGTGAGGTTGAACCCCTATCGGCCCCTTTTCCTATGTAAATCACGAACATCATCCCAAAACTTAGTCAAATGATTCTAAGGTTCGTTTTCAATGCATGAATACTTGTAATTAGGCTATATTTGTATGTTAGGGCAAGTTATAGGTTAGTTCGATAAGAAATGTGGAAAATAGGCGAGGTTGAAATCTACTCGGCACCTTTTCCCTTGAAAATCATAAACATCGTCCCAAAACTTGGTGAAATGCTTCTAAGGTTGGTTTTGAATGCATGAATACTTGTAATTAGGATATATTGGTATATTAGTGCAAGTTATAGGTTAGTTTGATAAGAAATGTGAAAAATAGGCGAGGTTAAACCCTTTTCCGCCCCTTTTCCCTTGAAAATCAAAAACATCGTCGCAAAACTTGGTGAAATGCTTCTAAAGTTCGTTTTTCAATGCATGAATAATTGTAATTAGGCTATATTGGTATGTTAGTGCAAGTAATTGGTTAGTTTGATAAGAAATGTGGAAAATAGGCGAGGTTGAACCCTTTTCGGCCCTTTTTTCCTTAAAAATCACAAACATCGTCCCAAAACTTAGTGAAATACTTCTAAGGTTTTTTTTCAATGCATGAATACTTGTAATTAGGCTATATTGGTTTGTTAGTGAAATTTATAGGTTAGTTTGATAAGAAATGTGGAAAATAGGCGAGGTTGAACCCTTATCGGCTCGTTTTCCCTTGAAAATCACAAACATCGTCCGAAAACTTGGTGAAATGCTTCTAAGCTTCGTTTTCAATGCATGAATACTTGTATCTAGGCTATTTTGGTATGTTAGTGCAAGTTATAGTTTAGTTTGATAAGAGATGTGGAAAATTGGCGAGGTTGAACCCTTTCCGGCCCCATTTCCCTTGAAAATCACAAACTTCGTACCAAAACTTAGTGAAATTCTTCTAAGGTCGTTTCAATGCATGAATACTTGTAATTAGGCTATATTGGTATGTTAGAGCAATTTATAGTTTAGTTTGATAAGAAATTTGGAAAATAGGTGAGGTTGAACCCCTATCGGCCCCTTTTCCTATGTAAATCACGAACATCGTCCCAAAACTTAGTCAAATGATTCTAAGGTTCGTTTTCAATGCATGAATACTTGTAATTAGGCTATATTTGTATGTTAGGGCAAGTTATTGGTTAGTTCGATAAGAAATTTGGAAAATAGGCGAGGTTGAAACCTATTCGGCACCTTTTCCCTTGAAAATCATAAACATCATCCCAAAACTTGGTGAAATGCTTCTAAGGTTGGTTTTAAATGCATGAATACTTGTAATTAGGATATATTGGTATATTAGTGCAAGTTATAGGTTAGTTTGATAAGAAATGTGAAAAATAGGCGAGGTTAAACCCTTTTCCGCCCCTTTTCCCTTGAAAATCAAAAACATCGTCGCAAAACTTGGTGAAATGCTTCTAAAGTTCGTTTTTCAATGCATGAATAATGGTAATTAGGCTATATTGGTATGTTAGTGCAAGTAATTGGTTAGTTTGATAAGAAATGTGGAAAATAGGCGAGGTTGAACCCTTTTCGGCCCTTTTTTCCTTAAAAATCACAAACATCGTCCCAAAACTTAGTGAAATACTTCTAAGGTTTTTTTTTCAATGCATGAATACTTGTAATTAGGCTATATTGGTTTGTTAGTGAAATTTATAGGTTAGTTTGATAAGAAATGTGGAAAATAGGCGAGGTTGAACCCTTATCGGCTCGTTTTCCCTTGAAAATCACAAACATCGTCCGAAAACTTGGTGAAATGCTTCTAAGGTTCGTTTTCAATGCATGAATACTTGTATCTAGGCTATTTTGGTAAGTTAGTGCAAGTTATAGTTTAGTTTGATAAGAGATGTGGAAAATTGGCGAGGTTGAACCCTTTCCGGCCCCATTTCCCTTGAAAATCACAAACTTCGTACCAAAACTTAGTGAAATTCTTCTAAGGTCGTTTCAATGCATGAATACTTGTAATTAGGCTATATTGGTATGTTAGAGCAATTTATAGTTTAGTTTGATAAGAAATTTGGAAAATAGTTGAGGTTGAACCCCTATCGGCCCCTTTTCCTATGTAAATCACGAACATCGTCCCAAAACTTAGTCAAATGATTCTAAGGTTCGTTTTCAATGCATGAATACTTGTAATTAGGCTATATTTGTATGTTAGGGCAAGTTATAGGTTAGTTCGATAAGAAATGTGGAAAATAGGCGAGGTTGAAACCTATTCGGCACCTTTTCCCTTGAAAATCATAAACATCGTCCCAAAACTTGGTGAAATGCTTCTAAGGTTGGTTTTGAATGCATGAATACTTGTAATTAGGATATATTGGTATATTAGTGCAAGTTATAGGTTAGTTTGATAAGAAATGTGAAAAATAGACGAGGTTAAACCCTTTTCCGCCCCTTTTCCCTTGAAAATCAAAAACATCGTCGCAAAACTTGGTGAAATGCTTCTAAAGTTTGTTTTTCAATGCATGAATAATTGTAATTAGGCTATATTGGTATGTTAGTGCAAGTAATTGGTTAGTTTGATAAGAAATGTGGAAAATAGGCGAGGTTGAACCCTTTTCGGCCCTTTTTTCCTTAAAAATCACAAACATCGTCCCAAAACTTAGTGAAATACTTCTAAGGTTTTTTTTCAATGCATGAATACTTATAATTAGGCTATATTGGTTTGTTAGTGAAATTTATAGGTTAGTTTGATAAGAAATGTGGAAAATAGGCGAGGTTGAACCCTTATCGGCTCGTTTTCCCTTGAAAATCACAAACATCGTCCGAAAACTTGGTAAAATGCTTCTAAGGTTCATTTTCAATGCATGAATACTTGTAATTAAGCTATATTGGTATGTTAGTGTGAGTTATAGGTTAGTTTGATAAGAAATGTGGAAAATAGGTGAGGTAGAACCCTTTCCGGCCCCTTTTCCCTTAAAAATCACAAACATCATCCCAAAACTTGGTGAAATGCCTCAAAGGTTCATTTTCAATGCATTTATTTCATATAGAAAATAGGCGAGGAAGAACCCTTTTCGTGTCCGGGTAGAAAGTGACTTAAACACTTTAAATACATCGATTTTATATGCATTGCATTTTATATACACATTAATGATATATATGTTAATCAATATTAGATATGCAAAGGATTCAACTAGGAGCCCTTCTCCAACGAAGAAATCGACGTCGTCCGCAACAAACTTGCAAAGTATTAGACAAATAACTTTTTTTAGATTTTATACATTACCTTATTCTTGTGTATTTTGTAATTTATACATCAATTTCAATAATTGGATTGTATTTTTTATGTCACTTAATATCTGGTTGTTTTTACGACCCTATTAGTACGCATAAATGAGAGATCGATGGATCCTGTGTATATATGTATCTTGGGTTGCAGAAATTGCAAATGTAATAAGCAGGTTTTTAATTTGAAATTTGGGCGTTGTAGGGATCAGATTCTTGCGTTTAAAAAAAACAACTCGTATGCGGCGGTTCTAAGGAGGTGACGCCACATAATTATATATTACAAGTCAATTTATTGTAAAAAAACTACCAATTAGCGGTGGTTTTAGGGAGGTGACGCCGGTAATATGCGGCGGGTGTAGGGTAGCTAACGCCGCAAATGTACGGCTACTTAGCGGCGGTTTTAATCTTGGTGACGCCGCAATTTACAAACAATATGTGGCGTATTATTTACGCTGCAAATTAAATAGATTAATTTGTTGCTATCTGTATTGCTGCTAGCCTTTTGACGCCGCATATGTATCTAAAAACCCCGCCGCATTTTTAAGCTTTTCTACTAGTGCTTAACGACACCTATTATCAACTAAACCTCGACTTCACCTATTACGAGTAATGGGCAAGTAAGGTTCAAATCCATAGGGGATGACTTTAATTAGCTACTGAACTCTAGCAGTTCAACTACAAGCTAACTCAACTAGAGGAAGGATTAAAATTAGATCTAACTAAAATCGAGTTCGAATTTCTAAAGGACTTCTTCTATAAAGGTAAAAGTGCTAAGGGTTCGGGATTCAACACCGATTCCAAACATGAATAAGCTAAACTGGGAATTGAACTCAAAATGAGATAACAAGGGCTCACTAACTTGTGATAAACCTATAAATCTAACCTAAACATGCTGCAATGATTGGATTTCAACCACCAACCAACCTCTTAATCAATTTCAAGGAAGGGCATTACGATTGGAAATTCTTGCCTAATTGTATTCTAAAGCATCCGTGCAACACAATAGATTCAAATCAACAATTAACATCATTCAAGTTAACAACACTTAACATCGGGTCACTACCTAAATCTAAATTTCTCAATGCCATTAACCTAGAAAAGCAATGGAAGAAATCTATATGGCTAATCTAGACTCCATCTAAAACCCGATATTAAATCACACATAAATCATCAAGAAACCAACTCTATACTTTAAACATCATCCACCCTTGAGATCGGGTTTTCACCCTATCCCCTAACTAATCTAACTCCTCATGACTAATAGAAAACATCACATAATAAAAATAATGAGACATACTAGCAAATTAACGAATAACAAAGATAAAAAATATGCAAGAAACTAATATTAATAAAATATAAAATAACGAAAACATAAAATTAACTGAAACTACAAAATATAAAGTAAGAGAAAGTGAAAGAAATATTAATATATTGATAAGGAATCAATATCTGCCAACTGATGATTACAAATCCGATGAAAGTACGGAAAACTAATGAAAAATCTACTAGTAATCTAAGGTTTTGTGAAAGAACGATAAAGAAACCCTAAGCTATCTCTCTAGGTCTAAACACTATTGCTTAATGAATATCTCCCATAAGGCCTTCCTTTGTGCCTTTATTGCCGTCCTTGATTACCGTAGAAGAGTTGGAGCAAGCTACGGAATTGCCAAAAAACAGCTAAGTGGGAGCTCAGTTCAAAGTCAAGCACCCGCTTATAAGCCTCTATCTCCTGGTTCCAGCACACTAAGCGACTGCTCAATACAACCTTGAGTGGCCGCTTAGGCCAATAAGCAACCCCTCGGAGACCGTTTGACGTTCGCTCGTAGCTCTCTACCTGTTCACTTCCATTAAACTGAGCGACCGCTTGTGACAAAGTAAGTGCCCGCTTAGGTCTTTTTCTTTTGATAGGGCTTGTAGTTTAAATTCTGAGAGACCTCTTTTTTTTTTCTCTTATTGGCGTTTCTACTATACATCTCTATTCTTCGGTTAGCTTTCTCAAGCTCATTAATACCTACGTCAAGCCACGAGAACATGCATAGAAGTGGAAAAGATAATGGAAAATGAAAGAAAATAAGACAAAACATGAGAAATGCTCCTAAGCCTAGACTATGCACAAAGTGATAAAAAATAAGATAAAAAAGGACAAAATAATGGCAAAAAGAATAAGAAACTCTGTTAGGAAGATACAAATGAGTGACATAAATGCCACTCATCAAATTCCCTCAAGCTTGTCTCTTGCTCGTCCTCCAACAAGACACTAGGAAAGGGATGAAAAGCATTAAACACTAACAAAACAAAGGAAAAAAATAAACCTAACTCACTTTCATAGGAAATATGGTTGATTTTAGCAACAACCAACAAGCTATTAAAATCCCAATTGCTAAGGAGGACGAGTATGCTCTCGTAAGGGTTTCCTAGGAATTAACCCATAACTCTCAAAGCCAAAACAAAAGACACAAGGCAAGAATTCTAAATACTAAAATGAGAGAAACTAAAAGAACTAAAAAAAAGCAAAAAGAAGATGCAACAAGTGGGCACTCATGAGACACTGTGGAGATGGATATTCATTTTTTACTTGTAGAAATTTATTAATATGTGGTGTCAAAAGTCTAGAAACATTTAGATGAAAGCAATTGATTAATATAATTTGTGGCGTCAAAAATACGTCGCAAAACTTTATATATATGCGGCGGGTATTCAAGAATACATAGTACATTAATATAATAATATGCGGTGAGTCATTGCAAATACGCCGCATATTAATTAAACAAATTACGTGAGTGTTAGGGAAATATGCTGCATAACAATAATTTACAAATAAAAAAAATAAAAAAAACCTATTCATAAGCGGCGAGTTCCCCTTAGACCCACCGCATATAGATTAATTTTTTTAAATCTCTATTTTTGTTCCTACAACGCCAATCGTCCTGTACATTTACACAACTTCATTACCAAATTTGTTGTATTTATTACCAAAACCTTCTATACATTTATAATGGTACAAAAATCATGCTATTACATTTACATACATACATACATACATACATATATATATATATATATATATATATATATATATATATATATATATATATATATATATATATATATATATATATATATATGATGATTTGGAATTCATTTATATACTAATAGGGTCATAAAAACACCCATTAAGTGACATCAAAACTACAACCCCAATAAATGAACATAATGAACAAAAATATTCAATGCTATCGTCTTAAAAATACACAAAAGGTAAATTGCATTAAGTTAGGAATGGGTACCATTATATCCACCCACAAGGTCTACCGAAGTCCCTCATTTACTTTTGACCACTCCCAATTGATGTTGAACTTCTGAATAAAAAGGCTAGTATGCTGACCGTACTTGAGACGCCACCTACCAATGGGCCGGTGCACACAATCAAACTTTAAATGCATTGGCTCAGAAACTCTAAGGCTCCCAACCGGACCCCTAGGTCGACCTAAGCCCGGAGCAACACCTTTCCCTCTCCCTCTCTCAGAACCCGAACATGAGGCAATGACAATGTTCATGTGTACATCATCCCCTAAACCTGTTGGCGCTTCAGTAATCCTCTCATGTTCTTCAAACATTCTATCAAGTCTTTGAGCTTCTAACTCAGCACCTATGTCTTCTGGATCACCTTAATCAGTTTTGATGTGAACATCGTACTGAACGTCGTCCTAATCAACACTGAAATCTTCGTCACTAGCCATGACTTTTTATAGAAACTGCTTTAAAGAACAATAGTACAATGCAAATTGAGTTAGTAAATCGTCCTACAATAGGGCTAAAAAGAAAATAAACAAAATATTAATGTAACTATAAAATAATACATCGAAAATGACTTCTACTTATCTATAGTAACTCCTTTATGATGAGCCATTCTCATATGATTTCTTTCCATTTCTGGTCCATCCACGCCATCAATACCTGGCATTGAAAACTGTAGGAGATCATCAAAGTCAACATAGTCTTCCTCATTCGTGACATTACCAATTTTAAGGATTTTTTGTTTACTAGGGACAATAACATCCCATTGAGGATCATTTGTGTCTTTGATGTAGAATACTTATTTAGCTTATGATGCAAGTATAAACGGTTCCTCTGTATCACTAAACTATGTTGACTGATATCTGCCCATTTGCATTGAAAAAGGGAACCTTGAAGCTATGGTATTCAATTTTCCATATCTCTTGAGTTATCCCATAGTAAGACACAGTCGCATCAACTAGTGCTTAATCTTTTAAGCTAGCATATTATTGAGAAGAAGCCACTATTAAAGACCACTATTTTAAACAGACTTTGATTTCTCATCTCGACGTTTAGTGTAGAACGTATATCCATTGATATCATACCCCTCAAAAGATTGAACAATTGTCCAAGGGCCATAAGCTAACCATTTCATTGTATCTGAAATGTTATGGCTCATTTCAGACAATTCATTTATAACTTGTTCCTGAAACCAATCAATAAAGGTGTTGTTGTGTTCTTGTATCAATGCTCATTCACCTTTAGAAGGGCACTTCACTTTCAATTCATTTATATGCCTTTCTAAGTAAGGATGAACCTCTGTGATATGGTGCAAAACAAATAAATGAGCTCGTCTGTCTTTCGGCAATGAAATTAAGACCTCCTTAGAACCCACGGTGCCGTGCCCTTCTAGCCTCCCTTCAGGCCTTGATTTTGATGACTCAATCGCCTTCCCCATTGATAACCGGTATTTTAGGTCGTTAACTAAAAGACAGGTTATGCAAACAATATTTATTCCAACCTACGAACTATACGAGTATAGTGGAGTAAGGGGTTGAACCACGAGGACAAAGTATATTAAGACTCTAACTCTTAACACAACCGGCCTACTTGGATTTGGAAAATCAACTAAGCTAACAACGATAATGTAAATCACGACGAATTAAATGGTAAGTCAAATAGAGAAAGGGACAAGATTGGATTCACCCTAGGAATGAAGCTTTCAAAACCAAACATGATAGATTAAAGAAAATCTGATAATAACTAGCATGGACATCCAAGAATACGAGAGGAAGTTGGTGATTCCATAAATCACAACGAACGACCTTTAATCGCCCTATGTCTCCAAAGGAGTGGCAGGACAAGATTTGCATCGGATTCCGAAACTTTTTATTATCATCATTTCTATAACCTTAAGCAATAAAGATCATAGCTTTCCGAGGGTTTCCCCAATCAAAACACCTAAAGGAATTACTCACACATATTCATGCTTAGAAACATAAAGATATTCAACGATGCAAAAGAAACAAACATGGAATGAAATCATGAGAATGGAAACAATTCAGAAATTATGCTAATAAACGATAAACATAAAACTAAACATGCAACAAAACGAACGAATGAATTAAGAGCAAAGGAATAGATTAAAACTTACAAAAGCTTCAATATATTATCCACGATCAGAATTCGAACGACAAAGTATTGAGAAAACTAAAAACCGAAAGCTAAAACTAAAAGAATTTGGAGGCTAAAGAAAACTAAAAGTTCATAAAAGTATAAAACCTAGCTCCCCCTCCTCTCATCAAAGGAAGGGGTATTTAAAACAAAACAAGAAAAACCTACGAAAACCCTAAAATGTGTATGAGCCGGCCCTAAAAAGAAGTAGTTTATCCAGAGGAAAACACTCTCATTCACCCGAATGTAAGTCTCATTCAGTCGAATACAATCCCATTCGCCTGAATGGTCTTCCATTCGCCCATTCCAGAGGCTCTGAAGAATCGATCCCTTTCCAGCATTCGCTCGAATGAGGATGTTGATTCGGCCGAATGGAAGCTCATTCGGTCGAATGAGTTCCATTCGGCATTCCCAGTGGCAAGGGTTAAATGTTCTGTGGTCTGTCACTCATTCGACCAAATGTGTCTCAGATTCGGTCGAATCTGCAACCATTTGGTCGAATGTGTCTCAGATTCTGTCGAATCTCAAACCCTGCATTCCTCTTTTCACTTCTTTTCTATTTTGCACTCCATGGAATCTTCATGAGTGACTCAAAACATTTGTCCAAGCTACGATACGCGTGTCAAAGGCTCGAATGCATCGCAGTTCACCTTGAAATCATCAAAAGTACCTGAAATGGACTTAAGACTACTCGAAAACATAATCAACGTAAAATCAAGCATAATATGCATAAAACCAATACAAAACTATGAGACTTGACACTAAAACGAGGTAAAAAATGTGCTCTAAAATGAGCACATCAACTTCCCCCAAGCTAAACCGTTGCTAGTCCCTAGCAAACGAAATAGGAAGATGAAGTGATAACTTAGGGAAAAATGAATGAAGAAATGAATGAAGAGACGAATGAAGATCATGAGAAGTGGAAATCAAGACAATGCAAGCCGTGCACGTGCAAAACTCTTCCCTAGCCATGGGTGTGCAAGTACAATGGGATTTAGAAAGCATAATCAACTTTTTACACCTACTCGGGATCACCAAGCAAGCTACATCATAGTTCATTCCGCCCACTACCTAATGAGGTCGCAAGTCTACGCTCCCAAGGTTATTTCCCAAGAGGTGTGGGAAATTTCCATTACGCTCATGTGTTTATAGGGTATGTGTTTTGCTTGAAATCATCCGACTGAAGATGAGTCAGGAATTAAACACCTAAATAGGGAGAAATCTCGTAAATCGTGTCTTATCTACTCTCCCGCACTGATTGTACTAATCAGGTTAGGTCGAACATGTTTGGAAAGGGTTGTAATGTAGGCTCGGATCGAGGTATGGTAGAATTTGGGAATGTGGAGTTGAAATAGAGGATAGTAAGTGATCCAAGGAAATAAAATCGTGGAAGACTACGCCTTCCGACAACTATGTCAATCCCAAAATTCCCAATAGTAGACTCTAATACACTATGTCAACTTTATTCTCAACCTTTTTCTGTAATTTCTTTTTATTTTATTTTATTTTCTTTTTCTCTTTTTTTTCTATTTTCTTTCTTTTTCCCTTTTTTTCTTTGTTTTTTGTGCTTTTCAAGCTTTTTCTGAACTTTCTATGCGCATACTTCTTTAAAATGCACTAAGACTAGTGTATATAGTCAAATTACCCAATAATCATCTCCCTAATACTGAAATCCTATATTATAATGCTACAAATATCAACTTCACTATGATCACATGACTATCCTCTAGGTAAAAAGAGGGAGTATTTGGTTCATGTGGAGTTAGATAGCGTGGCTACAAAAGATGGTAAAGGCACAAATTTGGCTCAACCTAGAGTAATTTGATTTTCATGGTAGGCACTTTGGCTATGTAGCTTTAACTACAAACGTGTTATCATCCCTAACCTTTAGAAAAGTAGACTATGCTGGAGGAGAACAGACATAATTCTTAAGATTCCCTAACTAAAACTCAACAATATAGGAACTCGTAATAAAGTCCTAAAAGGCTTAATCCTCACTAGGTTAGTCGAAATGCGCCTCAATAGGTAGTCATCCAAACCACATACCAAGCAAGCTTAGATCCCCCAAGCTAAGTGAAAAACAGTTAAGAAACTAAGACCCAAAACAGGCATAGGGCTAGGGGAATATGAGTTTGCATAAAATCAATGTAAAGTGCACAACAGAAGCTTGCATGTTTGTTTGGAACATATGATGGAAAAGGGGGGCACATGATGCAAAGAAGGGGAAAACAAATTCAAATATAACTAAATACATAAATTTTGATTTTCTTGTGAGCAATCATACCAGTACGTGGGTGCAGCGACATGTGGAGCTTATTATATAAACACCTAAAAATAACACCAAAAAGCAAAGCGCAAAACACAAAATAACACCTAAAAATAGACACAAAACACGAAGCAACGCAACACTACACAACGCTAAACTGACAGCCAAGACCAAAGGACACGTGAAAGAATGAGTAGTGGACTATGGATACCCCCCCAAGCTAGGGTGAAGCCGTCCTCGGCGCTAAGGGAGGCCGTGAGGTCTACCACTACTCATCCCCCATAAATTCCTCATCATCCCCCTAGTCATCCTCCTCATTAACCTTCTCCTTCCCACCCGTGTAATCTATCCCATAGTCATCCGAGGCTCTTCTAGGAGCCGATGGGGTAAAGTTATTAAACCTACGCCTACCCACCCGCAACCGGTCAAACCCATGACTTAGTGATATCTCGTTATAGTTGTCATGGCGAGGGTACCAGGAAGGGGTGGCCATGCTTTCGCCGACCATGTGGGAGCGATAGGCCATATCATACCATGGGTAGTTCGCCCGCTCGAAGTTTTGCTTGAGGTGTTCAAGCCGGGCAGTGTAGTGGGCTTGGGTGGTGAGGACCTGATCAAGCCTTCTCTCTATGCATCCTAGGGAAGATATAATATCGGATTCAGACTCATCGTCTGAATCGTCATGGTCTGGTAAGACTAAGGTGGATGCCCTAGGTCTGTCATGCATAGAAAGAGTGTGAGGGCGGGGAGGTGGTACAAGTGGGGGCTCGACAGCGTATCTCAGCTCATCACCTTCTAAGAGATACGAGGCCCCAAACTAGACTAGGGGAGGTAGATGAGGACAAGGAAGGGGGATGGTGCGGTCTTTCAAGTACCGCCATCGCATGGGGTCAGCAAAAATAAAACCAGCTCGCATGAGGCATTGCTCGTGAAGGCTAGTGGAACTGGCATATCAATCATCGAATTCCACAAGATTCATAATGTTCAAGAATTCAGCGATGCAGAATACGTGTCCCCCTAGACATAAATCAGTGGTTGCATTCAGGGTGGCTGTGTTGTTTAGAAACTTCTACAACATGATTGGCAGGCTTAGTGTAGTGTCTTCGTGTGGTGTAAGGTAACGGTGCAAGATGTGCACTTCGTGTGTTCGTACTAGGTGAAGGCTAGGGGAAGGGAACAAAGTCTCCCTAGCAAATTAAAAGAACATGCGCAAAACGGGGTGTTGCACATCAGAAGCATATATGTTTCTATTCGGATAAACAAGCTGGCTAGGAATTTTAGGCCATAACTCAGAAACTCGAGAGTTGTTCGGTTGTTTATCCGGAATAGGCTCGTTTTGGAAACCAAACACGGTGCAAAATGTAGCATAATCAAGAAAATAGGTTGCATTCCTTAGCCTAAAAGACAAATGCAGCCTACCATCCCATTGACACAGGGTTAGGGAATTAAGCAACTTATAAGTTAAGAGCTTATGAGTCGGGTGCCACATGTTTATCCAGTTTTGTAACCCACATGTAGTTAATAGTGCAACAAATTGCTCGTATATACCCATTCGTTGCAAAATTGAAAGGTCTAAATAATGATTGGAGTTGATTTATCGTACCTTAAGCCTTTGGAAACGTTCATATTGCTCCAAAGATACGAAAATTACCGTTGGATGGTCCTCATCGAACCATAGTTCCTGGTCGGGAAGTCTTTGATGGCCCTCCGGTTGTTAAGAACTGGTTTGTTGAGCTTCCCATGCCGCACCCAAAGAGGTACCTTCTTTATGCTTTTTGGACCTCTTGAAGGGGTTCCTCAAGGTTCTCCTTGGACCCATAGTAATTGATGATTGGGAAGTAGAGGAATTTGAGAGAGAGCAAGAGTATGAGGGAAGACGGCCGAGTTTAAGGAGTAAAAAATTTTCTGTGCGAATTTAGTGGAAAGAGCTGATATTTATAGAACTGGCTTCCATTCGGTCGAATGGAGCCTCTATTCGGGTCGAATAGACCTCCATTCGCCCGAATGGATTCCCTGTTCGGTCGAATGGTTGATCGCTATGAAGAATTCTTTGCTCCTATTCGACCGAATCCAATATACATTCGGTCGAATGGACCTCCATTCGACTGAATGTTATATTCATTCAGGGTTACCAGCAGCTATGAAAGTTTCCTCAGCAGATCTATTCGATCGAATGGAACCCTCCATTTGGTCGAATGAGATCTATTCGACCGAATAGATCTCTTCATTCGGTATTTTTAGAGACCTCTCCAAATTTGATTAACCGCATTCTTAATGGTCATTCGGCTGAATAAACCTATCATTCGGCCGAATGGAGTGCGATTTTGCACTTCCTTTGCTTTGAGTAATCAAAACACTTGCCTTTTCATAATCAATCAAGGTACTATGATTTATTTTGATGAAAATCGAAATAAACTGGGTTACCTCCCGTAAGTGCTTTGTTTAATGTCGTTTAGCTCGATGTGGCTTGGGTAATTAAGAAACAAGGACAAAAGTTAAACTAAGTACTTAAAACCTAACAAAAAGCTAAAGAACGATGATTCAAAGTAAGGATACTCGATAAGTGCCAATGATTATACCAATCAATCGACTTTGACATCATCTAACCTTATAAGCTCAATGGTGTAGACATTGTGAAGGCTGCTCTCATGGAAGGGTTTTAACCGAAGTCCATTAATAATGAAACTTCCTCCATGATGGTCTTTCAGTTCTACCGTTCCATAGAGGAAAACTTGTAAAATCTCGAATGGCCCAGACTACCTTTATTTTAATTTCCCGAGAATAACTTAGCTCTTGAATTAAAGAGCAGCACTTTATCTCCTACAAGGAACTCTCGTTAGATGATACGTTGGTCATGCCAATGCTTAGTACGTTCCTTGTAGATGTGCATGTTATGGAATGCGTCGAGCCGTAGTTCTTCCAATTCTCGTAATAGGGCGGCTCGCTTCTTGCAGAATAAGGTAGGGTCCAAATTTAGAGTATGGATCGCCCACCAAGACTTGCATTCCAATTCCACCGGTAGATGATAAGATTTCCCATACAATAGCCGGAGCAGGGTGGTGCCAATACGGGTTTTGTAACATGTCCGGTGGGCCCAAAGAGCGTCATCTAACTTTAGAGACCAATCCGTCTAGTTTGGGTTTACCACCTTCTTGAGAATTCTCTTGATTTTCCTATTAGCTACTTCCACCTGTCCTTGAGTTTGGGGATGGTAGGGTGAGCCGACTTTGTGCACGACTCCATAATTTTTCAATAAATTATTTAGTTCTTACTTAGCAAAGTGTGAACCCCCATCACTTATGACTATTTTGGGAACACCAAATCGAGGGAAGATTATGCTTTGAAAAAGCTTAATAACCACTTTTTGATCATTCGTAGGTGAGGCGATGGCCTCCACCCACTTAGACACATAATCAATCCCTACTAAAATATATTGGTTCCCATGAGATGAAACAAATGGGCCCATAAAGTCAATTCCCTAACAGTCAAACACTTCACACTCAAGGATGTAGTTTTGAGGCATCTCATTTCGCATTGAGATGTTGCCAACTTTTTGGCACCTCTCACAGCTTTTTACAAAAGTTTCAACATCCTTGTGTAATGTTGGCCAATAGAAACCTGCAGTGGCAACCTTAGCAGCGGTGTTCATTATACCATGGTGACCGCCACACGCGTATGAATGACAATGAGTTAGGATTTTGGGAACTTCCTCTTCAGTGACACAACGGCGGATTATGTCATCTGTGTAGGCATGAAATAAATAAGGATCATCCCAAAAGAAGTTCCCGACTTTACCAAAGAAATCCTTTTTCATAGCCCTTGACTCGAACTCTGGAAGTTCTCCACAAGCTAAATAATTCGCAATATCCGCGAACCAAGGGGCTTTACCAACTACTATTGCTGTCATTAGGGTTTCTTCGACCATTTCGTCTTGGATAGGTAAGGCGTCGTTATTAAGCTTGGGTAACCTAGAAAAATGGTTGGCTACCACATTTTCGCTACCTTTCCTATCTTTTAACTCGAAATCAAACTCCTGTAGTAGGAGCACCCAAAGGATCAACCTCGGCTTTGCATCTCTCTTTGTCATTAAAAACTTCAGAGCCGAGTGATCAGTAAAAACTACAACTTTTGAACAAATAAGATATTGGTGCAGTCTCTCAAAAGCATAGACTACCGCCAGCATTTCCTTTTCAGTTGTAGAGTAGTTACGTTGTATAGGATCCAGTGTTTTGCTGATATAAAATATAACGTGGTGCTTTCCTTCTTTTTTCTGCCCAAGGACAGCACCAAAAGAGATATCACTAGCATCGCACATCAGTTCAAATGGCAAACTCTAATCTGGAGCTGGCACGATGGGCGCAGATATTAGAGCGTCTTTTAGCTGTTAAAGGCATTTAGGCATCTTTCATCGAAGTGAAATTCGACATCTTTCTGAAGTAGTTCATTCAAGGGTTTTGCTAGAGTCGAAAATCCTAAGATGAGACGCCTATAGAAACCTGCGTGTCCAAGAAAGGATCGTACTCCTATAACTGAGGTAGGTACAGGAAGATTCCTTATCACATCAATTTTGGCAGGATCTACCTCTATGCCTTTGAAAGACACTTTGTGGCCTAGGACGATGCCCTCTTGAACTAAAAAGTGACATTTCTCCCAATTTAGTACAAGATTCGTTTCTTGACACCTTAAGAAAACTTTCTCGAGGTGTGTCAAGCAAGTGTCAAGAGAGGACCCTCCAACAGAAAAATCGTCCATGAACACCTCCATGAAGTCTTCTAACATATCAGCAAATATAGCCGACATGCACCTCTGGAATGTAGATGGAGCATTGCATAAACCGAAGGGCAATCTCCTATAGGTAAAAGTCCCAAAAGGACAAGTCAAAGTTGTTTTCTAGTTGGTCCTCGGGGTGGATTGGGATTTGAAAGAAATCCGAGTAACCATCTAGAAAACAATAGTACCTATGCCTGGCCAGTCTTTCAAGCATCTCATCGATGAAGGGTAAGGGAAAGTGATCCTTTCTTGTAGCCTTATTGAGTTTGCGATAGTCAATGCAAACTCGCCATCCTGTGGTGGCTCTAGTGGGGATCATCTCTCCTCTGTCATTCTCGACGATGGTCATTCCTCCCTTTTTAGGAACAACATGAACTGGGCTAACCCATCTTCTATCTGAAATTAAGTAGATGATGCCGGCCTTGAGGAGTTTGAGGATTTCATCCTTTACTACCTCTTTCATGTTTGGATTCAGCCTTCTTTGTGGCTTAATGGAGGAAAAATGTTCATCGTCAAGATGAATCCAGTGCATAACAAGGGATGGACTAATCCCTTTTAAATCACCTAGTGAATATCCGATGACATCTCGATATTTCCTTAATAAAACAAGTAGTTTTTCCAAAGAAATGTCATCAAGCTCAGAATTCACTATGACAGGGCTTCCTTTATCTTCATCGAGATAGGCATATTTTAAGGTAGGAGGTAAAGGTTTCAAAAACACTTTAGGGGAAGGCTTAGGACTTTCCCCCTTGTGCATAATACCTTCCTCAACCTCGCAAAGGTGCTCATACTTCTTTTTTAGAATCCTAGGTCTTATCTAATCGGCCTTCCAACGGCTCATTTATAGTAGAGGTATCCTCATCATTTATTAGACACCCAACCTCTATTGCCTTATCCCCATAACAATCCTCACTCTCCCTATCGCTTTCTTCAAGGCGGCATACCTGCTCAACCATAGGCTTCTTTAAAAGGGGAGAGATTTTGAAGACTACCTTTACCTGGGCTACTTCTACCGTTATGGTATCATCATGGAAATTAAAAACTGCCCGAAGTGTTTTAAGAACGGCTCTACCCAAGATAAGTGGAGTATAAGGGTCCTCTTCCATTTCCATTACTACAAAATCACACAGGACCACTAGTTCTCCTACCTGGATAGGTATGTCGTCAAGCTCTCCACATGGAACTTTAATGCTCCTATCAGCCAGTTGGATTGTTTTCCTTGAAGTTCTGAGGTCAAAGGGGAGCTTTTTGGCGATCGATAGAGGCATAAGACTGATCGAAGCCCCTAGATCGGTGAGTGCCCCTTTAGGATCAAGGTTTCCCAACTTTTTAGGGAGGTTATAAGGACCGGGATCTCGCTCTTTCTTAGGCATTTTCCCTTGCAGTATGGAGCTAACTTAATGGGGGAGACTGATTACCTCTTCCTCAAGCTTTTTCTTGTTGGACAATAAGTCCTTCAAGAATTTAACATACTTTGGCATTTGTGCCATAGCATCGAGTAATGGGATTTTCATGTCCATCCTCTGAAGATGTTCAAGAAACTTCTTGAACTTATCATCAAGTTGCTTCTCAACTTTCCTATAGGGAAAAGGAAGCGGGGGTGCATATAACCGTTCTAACCTCTTTCTCTCCTCATCTTTCTTCCTCCTCTCTTCCTCACTTTGTACTGGCTTCTCACTCCCTGCCTTAGCATTGACGTCCTCCCTACCTCTTTCATTCTCAACCTCT
Source organism: Dysphania ambrosioides (assembly GCA_026401315.1). Taxonomy (NCBI): domain Eukaryota; kingdom Viridiplantae; phylum Streptophyta; class Magnoliopsida; order Caryophyllales; family Amaranthaceae; genus Dysphania; species Dysphania ambrosioides. Next base: position 11,946,536 of record CM048662.1, read on the forward strand.
GGCCCCTTACCATGTTCCTCCTCTTTTCCATCTTTGTGCACTCTCGTCTCATCACTCACTCGTACCAAAGGTGCATCAACCGGATATGAAGGATCGTTATACTGAGTCCCTGATCTCAGGTGGATAGCCTTAGTAGTGTGCTGGTTTGGGTTCGAGTTCTGAGGTGGAGGTTGTGTAGAGAAGGTAGGTTGAGGGTGAGATGGGAATAGCAGTGGTGCAGGAGGATTACCCATTTGAGCTAGTTGAGTTTCAAACAACTTTTGTTGAGCTTGAAGTTGTTGCATTTGTTGGATTAGAGTCTGATTAATCTGAGTTAGACTCTGGTTCTGCTGAGAAAAAGTTATTACTTGAGAGGGTAAATGGTCATTGGTTGAAGCATGACCATGTTGTGGTTGAGGAGCCACATGATGAGGTTGACTAGGTGGAAAAGGTAGGTTTGAACCATTTCTAGGCCCTTAGTTGAACCCTGGGGGTATATACTCATTAGGCCTAGGTACATTCCCATTAGTTTGGTTCCCCTGGAAACCTTGGTTGTTAAACCCACCTTGACCATTTTTGCTGTATCCCGGGTGGAAGTTCCCCTGGTTTTGGTTAGAGTTAAAGGGAGGTTTGTACTGTTGATTTTTCGGGAAAAGTTGCTGCCTATACCCTACTCCTTGGCCCTGTCCACTACAGATAAGGGCTGCCACATGATCAGGATTATACCCATAACCGTCATAGTTCATCACTTGTGGTTTTGGGTTATACCCTCCATAGTCAAATGCAGCTATATGCTCGGACTGTGAACCACCACAATAAGATGTATCATGGTTGGTACCCCCACATATGGCACATGCAAAGTGCTTTTCACGCACAGGAGGGGAGTTTAAACTACCGGCTAGGCTTAGCTTGGACAACTTTTTATCAATAACGGCCTCTATTTTGGCACTAATATTGTTCAAGTTAGTTCTGTCCATCATCCCTCTAGGTAATCCCTGACTCCTAGTTCCTCCCGAGGTACTATTCTTAGCAACTTCCTCTATTTTGTCTTTTACCTGGGTGCAAGGAATTTTGGAAAGCTGGCCACCTACAGCTGAGTCTAGAAGTGCTTTGGTGGAGTCATTAAGACCATTGTAAAAGAATGTGTTGAGATATTTTTCCCCATACTCATGGTAGGGGCATGCTCTAATCATTCATTTAAACCTACTCTAGGTAGCACTAAGGTTCTCATCATCCTCTTGGGTGAAAGACGCAATTTTCTTACGCCAATCCTGCGTTCGAACCGTAGCATAGAACCTTTCTATACATGCGGTTTTTAGTTGGGCCCAATTAAAAATTGAATTGGGTTCCAAGCATTTGTACCAATCCTTGGCATCTCCTGCTAGACTCAGATGGAAGAGGTGAATTCGCACATAATAAGGGCTATTAGGACAAGGGGGAATAAGTCCATAAATATCTGAGAATGCCTCTAGGTGTTGAAGAGGACATTCATTTCTTAAGCCACTGAATGGTGTTTCCTTAACCATTCTTTTGAACTGAGAGTGTATTTGGTAAGGTGTAGTGGCAACAGGAAGTACTACACCCCCTTGGAACTCTTGTGAGCTAGGAGTTCCGAATTGACCAAACAATTGATGTTCGTCGGCCATTATGGATATGGATGGGTTTTGGACAGATTGTGAGAGTACTTTTGTTTAACGTCGGTAAGTTTGACACATTTAGGCACAACTTTATACAGAAAAAGAAAACAATGAAATCGTACCTGTCGTAGGAGTGGATTCACTCCTAGCATCACCATCACCTCCAGCGTGGGGAGTCAAAACTCTCCACCGAGCCGCAGTCGCGGAAGTAAGCAATGGAGAACCAGGGTCATCTGGAGGTGGGCTATAATGTGGGGCTCCCCCAAGCCAGGGTGGAGCCATCGGTCTCTTTTTAGATTTTCTTTTTCTAGCCCTTTTCTGTTTACGGGCTGGCTCGTCAATACCCTTAGATTTGTAATACATCTCCATTTGCAAAGCGAATCCCTTCACAACCCCAAAAATAAGACGCTCTTGCTTGTCCTCCTCTTCCGACACCTCAACTATCATAGGGGAAGCAAAAGCATTATACCTCTTAGCCTCTTTTACAGCTTCATTCTCGACCACACCAAAGGAACAAATCCGCTCGACCATGGGTTCCATTGAAGACTTAGAAAAGGCAAACACAACCTTCTCTTGGGCTACCCTGACGGTTATAGTTTCTGATTCACATTCGATCAGAGCACCCAAAGTTTTTAAAGCATCCCTCCCTAAGATGAGGGGAGTATAAGGATCCTCGGCCATATCAAGCACCACGAAGTCACATGGTACCACTATGTTCCCTACTTGGATCGGAAGGTCCTCAAACTCCCCACATGGCACTATTATACTATGGTCAGCCAGCTGGATTGTTTTCTTTGAAGGCTTAAGCTCACAGGTTAGCTGTTTGGCAATGGACATTGGCATTAGGCTAATGGAGGCCCCAAGGTCAGCAAGTGATCCCTTAGAATTGAGTTTTCCAAGGGTGACTAGGAGCACAAAGGGTCCTCTAGAGTTTTCTTTCTTTGCCCATGTGCCCTGAATGATGGCACTTACTTACTCTGGTAAATTGATAACCTCGCCCTCAAGTTTTCTCTTATTCCTTAAGAGGGTTTTCAGATATTGAGCATATTGTGGCATTTGCTCCATGGCCTCTAAAAATGGTACGTTCATTTCATGTTGCCTCATATGCTCTAGGAATTTAAGAAACTTTTCTTGCAATTGCTTCTCTACCTTTTTGTAAGGAAAAGGTAGAGGCGCAACATGTTGGCGCTCAAGTTTCCTCTGTTCCTGAATCTCCCTCCATCTCTCATCTTCGTCTTTCTTCTCCCTCTCATGCCCAATGATTTCGACATTGTGCCCCTCATTTTCTTCACCACCCTCCTTTTCTTCTCTCCCCTCAAGGTTCTCCTTGTGCTCATTTTCTCTTAGACAACCACTATCCTTCAAGGAATCTTCCCCTAAATCCTCTCCATTAGCTACAACTGGAGCAGGATATGAGGTTCCTGATCTTAGGAAGATCGCCTTACAAGTGTGATGCTTAGGGTTAGAGTCAGGAGGGTTTTGTGGTGGAAGTTGGGTGGATGGGTTTTCTTGAGGGCGAGAAGGAAGTAGCAATGGTGGGGATGGACTAACAATCTACGCAAGCTGTGATTCAAAAAACTTCTGCTGCACTTGAAGTTGTTGCATTTGATTTATCAAAGTTTGATTGATTTGCGAGAGGAATTGATTTTGCTGCGCAAGGGAGTTCACTTGGGTGGAAAGGAATTCATTAGTTGGAGGCGGGTTTTGTTGAGGCTGTGTAGATGGATAGGGTAGGTTGGTGTTGGGTCTTGGCATTTGAGGGTACGGCCTATTCCCATTCGACCTATTCCTATTCGGACTAGGAAAACTCCCATTTGGTTGATTGGTAGAGTTGTACCCTTGGTAGGAGTTCCCTTGGTTAGAATTTGGATTGAAGGGAGGTCTAAAGGGTTGATTGTTGTAAGGACCTTGCTGAGCAAACCCTTGGTTATGACCACCATACCCTATTGCTGCCACATAATAGGGATTATACCCGTATCCATCATAGTTCATGACCGGGGTTCCTTCTTGGTTATACCCCCCGCAGTTAACAACCGCTATGTGCTCAGAATTTGCACCCCCACAATATGATGTATCATGATTGGTGCCCCCACAGATTCTACATGAAAAGGGTATCTCTTTAACCGATGATACATTGGATCTACCTTGTGTGTATTTGAACTTAGACAGCTTCTTATCCATGATAACTTCGATTTTTGAACTAATCGTGTCCAAGTTGCTTGAATCCATCCCTCCTCTCAGTAATCCACTACCCCTTGCTCCTCCCCAAGAGCTATTTTTAGCAACCTCCTCAATCTTAGCCTTCACTTGGTTGCATGGGACTTTCGAGAGTTGGCCACCAACAGCCGAGTCTAGGAGTGCCTTGGTGGAGTCATTTAGACCATCATAGAAGAATGTATTGAGATGGTTCTCCCCGTACTCATGATGGGGGTATGCTCTTATCATTCTCTTAAACCGACTCGAAGTGGCACTAAGGTTCTCATCATCCTCTTGAGTGAATGATGCAATTTTCTTACGCCAATCCTGCGTTTGAACTGTGGGATAGAATCTTTCTAGAAATGCTGTCTTTAATTTAGCCTAATTAATGATTGAGTTTGGCTCCAGGAATTTATACCAATCCCGAGCATCCCAGATAAACTCAAGTGAAATAGATGCATCCGTACATAATCCGGGATATTGAGGCATGGAGGTATGAGACTGCAAATATTTGAGAATGCCTCCAAGTGTTGGAGAGGGCATTCATTTCTCAAACCGCAAAAAGGGGTCTCTTTCACCATCCGGGTGAATTGAGGATGTATGTAATAAGGGTTCGGGGCTATGGGTAACACTACACCTCCTTGAAATTCTTGGGACCCAGGCGTCCCAAATTGACCAAATAGTTGTTGGTGGTTTTTGTCCATTTGTGGTGTAGGGTGGTTGGAAGTATTTGGTTGCGACGAGGTTTCGGTTGGAATTCTCCGTTTGTTGCGTTGAACCTCAGGGTCGTATGGTTCTAGTTGTTGATTTGATCTACGTGTGCTATATGGTATGCAAACAATACTAGAGACCAAGCGTAAGTACTGACAAGCAAATTAATAGACAATAATATAAATAAAACAAAAATAGCTTACACTAAGACTATAGTCTAAACACAACACTTTATCCCCGGCAACGGCGCCATTTTGATAACTGTTCTTTTAGGTCATTTAACTAAAAGAATAGTTATGCAAACAAAATTTGTAAACACCCTAATACTACAACAACTAGTGTAGTGGTAAGTCGGGGATCGAACCACAAGGACAAGGGGCGATAGCTTTAGACTTGATGTAAAGTGGTTATTAGGAGATTTGAAAGAACTATACTAATAAACAAGAACTAAAATGATAATATGCTATGGAAGGAAAACGGGGACAGATCAGTTCTACCCTAGGAAGGACAATCAAACTTTCAATACGCTAAATTAGGAGAAATCAGTCAACAATGAATCATGACACTCAAGATGACGAGAGGAATTTTGTGACCCTATAAATCACACGAACAACCTATAATTGCCCTATGTCTCCAAAGGAATGGCAGGACAAGATTCGCATCGAATATTAATCAATCAATCATCAAAAATCTCAAATCCTAACTCTACGCATGAAGAATGAGCCAACCTAGGGTTTCACCAATCAATCCCCTAAGGAAACTACTCAGACATAATAATAAAGACTAAGGAATAAACAACGATAAAGAACATGATTGAAAGCACGAACTAATTGAATGTAATGAATAAGAGAACGAAAAATGAAGACTTATAACAAAACCAACAACTATTCTATCAAAGCCGTAAAAGAAGCAATGATAATAGGAAGAGGAATGAAATTCAGAAAAACAATACTTGAAAGCATTAAACGAAATAAAATAGAAAAGAATCGATACCATGCATAAATAAAATTGCATGAACGAAAGAGAAACCGAATCCGAAATACAATGCTTGAAAACGAGAACAATGAAAGCTGTAAATCTAAACTAATGCATGAAGGAAATGAAAAGCTTTAAAGTGATGTTCTACGTTGCGGCACAAAAGCTCTCAAAGTAGGCATGAGGGTTATTTATAGAGCAAGAGGATATTTATACCCTAGGGACATAAGGGGTAAAACCCTAGGAAAAACCCTTGAGCGCCGGCCTAAGAAAGAACCAAGAAAGTCGGAAATAGGCTCCATTCGGCCGAATGGAGGGAGGATTTGGCCGAATGAGTGGCCATTCGACCGAATGGAGGGAGGATTCGCCTATATCAGAAACTTGGTATTTTTTCACCTTGTCCACCATTCAGCCAAATGAGTACAACCATTTGGCCGAATGTGTCTTGATTTGTCCGAATGAGTCTTCATTCGGCTATTCCCGAGAGCTTGATTTATGTGCTTGAATCCCTGTCTTCCATTCGACCGAATGGATGTCAGATTCAGTCGAATATGAACCTGAACCTTGCTGAACAGATCCTTTGAAGTGTCTAGTGGCTTCTGGAGTTTATGGGATCTTTGAGAGTGACTTAGAACGCATGCCCAAGCTATGATATGTGCATCCAAACTCTTAATAAAGGTGTCAAAGCCTCGAACACGTCTCATTTTACCTCAAAATTATTGAAATCACCTGAAATGACCTAACAACAGCTCGAGGACAAGATCAAGGTAAAATTGAATGTAATGTTCATAAAACCAATATAAAATCATGAGACTCGACACTAAAATGGGGTTCTAAACGTGCTCTAAAACGAGCAAATCAATAGCCGACCATTTGCCTAGGTTACCCGAGCTTAATAACGACGCCTTACCTATCCAAGACAAAATGGTCGAACCCTAATGATAGCAATAGTAGTTGGGAAAGCCCCTTGGTTCGCGGATATTGCGAATTATTTAGCTTTTGGAGAACTTCTAGAGTTTGAGTCAAAGGTTATGAAAAAGGCTTTCTTTGGTAAAGTCGGGAACTTCTTTTGGGATGATCCCTATTTATTTCATGCCTGCGCAGACGGCATAATCCACCGTTGTGTCACTAAAGAGGAAGGTCCCAAAATCCTAACTCACTGTCATTCATACGCGTGTGGCGGTCACCATGGTATAATGAACACCGCTGCTAAGGTTGCCACCGCAGGTTTCTATTGGCCAACATTACACAAGGATGTTGAAACTTTTGTGAAAAACTGTGAGAGGTGCCAAAAAGTTGGCAACATCTCAATGCGAAATGAGATGCCTCAAAACTACATCCTTGAGTGTGAAGTGTTCGACTGTTGGGGAATTGACTTTATAGGCCCATTTGTTTCATCTCATGAGAACCAATATATCTTAGTAGGGATTGATTATGTGTCTAAGTGGGTGGAGGCCATCGCCTCACCTACTAATGATCATAAAGTGCTTATTAAGCTTTTTAAAAGCATAATCATCCCTCGATTTGGTGTTCCCAAAATAGTCATAAGTGATGGGGGTTCACACTTTGCTAAGCACGAACTAAATAAATTATTGAAAAATTATGGAGTCGTGCACAAAGTCGGCTCACCCTACCATCCCCAAACTCAAGGACAGGTGGAAGTAGCTAATAGGGAAATCAAGAGAATTCTCAAGAAGGTGGTAAACCTAAATAGGAAGGATTGGTCTCTAAAGTTAGATGACGCTCTTTGGGCCCACCAGATATGTTACAAAACCCCTATTGGCACCACCCCGTTCCGGCTATTGTATGGGAAATCCTGTCATCTACCGGTGGAATTTGAATGCAAGTCTTAGTGGGCGATCCAAACTCTAAATTTGGACCCTACCTTATTCTGCAAGAAGCGAGCCGCCCTATTACGAGAATTGGAAGAACTACGGCTCGACGCATTCCATAACATGCACATCTACAAGGAACATACTAAGCGTTGGCAAGACAAATGTATCATCCAACGAGAGTTCCTTGTAGGAGATAAAGTGTTGCTCTTTAATTCAAGAGCTAAGTTATTCCCCGGGAAATTAAAATCAAGGTGTTCAGGGCCATTCGAGATTTTACAAGTTTTCCCCTATGGAACGGTAGAACTGAAAGACCATCATGGAGGAAGTTTCATTGTTAATGGACATCAGTTAAAACCCTTCCATGAGAGCAGCCTTACAATGTCAACACCATTGAGCTTATAAGGTTAGATGATGTCAAAGTCGAATGATTGGTACAATCATTGGCACTTATCGAGTATCCTTACTTTGAATGGAGCTAAATGACGTTAAACAAAGCACTTACGAGAGGTAACCTGGTTTTTTGAGAAGGCAACTATTTTGATTACTCAAAGCAAAGGAAGTGCAAAATCGCACTCCATTCGGCCGAATGATAGGTCCATTCGGCCGAATGACCATTAAGATTGCGGTTGATCAAATTTGGAGAGGTTTCTAAAAATACCGAATGAAGAGAACTATTTGGCCAAATAGATCTAATTTGACTGAAAGGAGCATTCCATTCGGTCGAATAGATCTGCTGAGGAAACTTTAGAAGCTGCTGGTAACCCCGAATGTATATTGGATTCGGTCAAATGAGAGCGAAGAATTCTTCGTAGCGCACAACCATTAGACCGAACAGGGCATCCATTCGGTCGAATGTAGGTCCATTCCACCAAATGGAGTCTCCATTCGATCGAATGGGAGCCAGTTCTATAAATATCAGCTCTTTCCATGTAAATTCGCACAGAAAATTTCTTACTCCTCAAACTCGGCCGTCTCCCCTCACACTCTTGCTCTCTCTCAATTTCCTCTACTTCCTTCCCAATCCTCATCAATTACTATGGGTCCAAGGAGAACCTTGAGGAACCCCTTCAAGAGGTCCAAAAAGCATGGAGAAGGTACCTCTTTGGGTGCAGCACGGGAAGCTCAACAAACCGGTTCTCAACAACCAGAATGCCATCAAAGACTTCCCAGCCAGGAACTATGGTTCGATGAGGACCATCCAACGGTAATTTTCGTATCTTTGGAGCTATATGAACGTTTCCAAAGGCTTACGGTACGAAAAATCAACTCCACTCGTTATTTAGACCTTTTAATTTTTCAACGAATGGGTATATACGAGCAATTTGTTGCACTATTAACTGCATGTGGGTTAGAGAGCTGGATAAACATGTGGCACCCAACTCATAAGCTCTTAACTTATGAGTTTCTTAGTTCCCTAACCCCGTGTCAATGGGATGGTAGGCTATATTTGTCTTTTAGGCTAAGGAATGCAACCTACTTTCTTCATTATGCTGCATTTTGCACCGTTTTTGGTTTCCATAATGAGCCTATTCCAGATAAACAATCGGATAACTCTCAGGTTTCCGAGTTATGGCCTAAAATTGCTGGCCGGCTTATTTATCCGAATAGAAACATATATGCTTCTGATGTGCAACACCTCGTTTTGCGCATGTTCTTTAAATTTGCTAGGGAGACTTTGTTCCCTTCCCATAGCCCTCACCTAGTACGAACACACGTAGTGCACATCTTGCACCGTTACCTTGCACCACACAACGACACTGCACTAAGCCTGCCAATGACGCTGTGGAAGTTTCTAAACAACACAGCCACCCTGAATGCAACCACTGACTTATGTTTAGGGGGACACGTATTCCGCATTGCTGAATTTTTGAACGTTATGAATCCTCTGGAATTCGATGAACGATATGCCAGTTCCACTACCCTTCACGAGCAATGTCTCGTACGGGCTGGCTTTATTTTTGCTGACCCTATGCGATGGCGGTACTTGAAAGACCGCACCATCCCCCTCCCCTATCCTCAATTACCTCCCCTAGTCCAGTTTAGGGCCTCGTATCTCTTAGATGGTGATGTGCCGAGATACGCTGTAGAGCCCCCACTTGTACCCCCTCCTCGCCCTCACACACTTTCTATGCGCGACAGACCTAGGGCTTCTACCTTGGTCTTACCAGTCCTTGACGATTCAGATGATGAATCTAAATCCGATATTATGTCCTCCCTAGGACGCATAGAGAGAAGGCTTGACGAAGTCCTCACTACCTCAACCTACCATACCGCCCGGCTCAAACACCTCGAGCAAAACTTCGAGCTTGCGAACTACCCATGGTATGATATGGCCTATAGATCGCACATGGTCGGCAAAAGCATGGCCACCCTTTCCTGGTACCCTCGCCATGACAATTATAATGAGATTTCACTAAGTCATGGGTTTGACCGGTTGCGGGTGGGTAGCGTAGGTTTAATAACTTTACCCCACCGGCTCCTAGAAGAGCCATGAATGACTAAGGGATGGATTACACGGGTGGGGAGGAGGAGGTTAATGAGGAGGATGACCAGGGGGAAGATGAGGAATTTATGGGGGATGAGTAGTGGTAGACCTAACGGCCTCCCTTAGTGCCAAGGACGGCTTCACCCTAGCTTGGGGGGGTATCCATAGTCCACTACTCATCCTTTTGCGTGTCTTTTGGTCGTGGCTATCAATTTTAGTGTTGTGTAGTTTTGCGTTGTTTTGTGTTCTTGTGTTCTATTTCTTGGTGTTATTTTGTGTTTTGCGCTTTCCTTTTTGGTGTTGTTTTCAAATGTTCATATAATAAGTTCCACATGTCGTTGCATCCACGTACTGGTATGATTGCTTACTTGAAAATCCAAATTTATGTATTTAGTTATTTTTATATTTGTTTTTCCCCTTCTTTGCATCATGTGCCCCCCTTTTCCATCATATGTTCCCAACAAGCATACAAGCTTTTGTTGTGCACTTTACATTGATTTTATGCAAACTCGTATTCCCCTAGCCCTATGCCTGTTTTGGGTCTGAGTTTATCGTTTGTCTTTCACTTAGCTAGGGGGATTTGAGCTTGCTTGGTATATGGTTTGGATGACTACCTATTGAGGCGCATTTTGACTAACTTATTGAGGATTGAGCCTTTTAGGACTTTATTACGAGTCCTGCATTGTTGAGTGTTAGTTAGGGAATCTTAAGAATTGTGTCTATACTCCTCCAGCATAGTCTACTTTTCTAAAGGTTAGGGATGATAACACGTTTGTAGTTGAAGCTACATAGCCAAAGTGCCTACCTTAAAAATCAATTTACTCTAGGTTGAGCCAAATTTGTGCCTTTACCTTCTTTTATAGCCACGCTATCTAACTCCACATGAACCAAATGTTCCCTCATTTTACCTAGAGGATAATCATGTGATCATAGTGAAGTTGATATTGTAGCATTGTAATATAGGATTTCAGTATTGGGGAGATGATTATTAGGTAATTTGACTATATACACTAGTCTTAGTGCATTTCAAAGAAGTATGCTCATAGAAAGTTCAGAAAAATCTTGAAAAGTACAAAAAAAGAAAAAAAAGGGAAAAAGAAAAGGTTGAGAATAAAGTTGACATAGTGTATTAGAGTCTATTATTGGGAATTTGGGGATTGATATGGTTGTCGGAAGACGTAGTCTTCCTCGGTTTTATTTCCTTAGATCACTTACTATCCTCTATTTCAACTCCACATTCCCAAATTCTACCATACCTCGATCTGAGCCTGCATTACAACACTTTCCAAACATGTTCGACCTAACCTGATTAGTAAGATCAGTGCTAGAGAGCAGATAAGACATAATTTACGAGATTTCTGCCTGTTTAGATGTTTAATACTTGACTCATCTTCAGTCGGATGATTTCGAGCGGAACACATACCCTATAAACACATGAGCGCAATGGAAATTTCCCAAACCTCTTGGGAAATAACCTTAGGAGCGTAGACTTGCGACCTCGTTAGGTAGTGGGCGGAATGAACTATGATGTAGCTTGCTTGGTGATCCCGAGTAGGTGTAAAAAGTTTGATTATGCTTTCTAAATCCCATTGTACTTGCACAACCATGGCTAGGGAAGAGTTTTTCACGTGCACGGCTTGCATTGTCTTGATTTTCACTTCTCATGATCTTCATTCGTCTCTTCAGTCATTTCTTCATTCATTTTGCCCTAAGCTATCACTTCACCTTACCATTTCGTTTGCTAGGGACTAGCAACGGTTTAGCTTGGGGGAAGTTGATGTGCTCGTTTTAGATCACGTTACCTTATTTTAGTGTCAAGTCTCGCAGTTTTATATTGGTTTTATGCATATTATGCTTGATTTTACCTCGTTTATCTTGTTTTTGAGTTGTCTTAAGTTTTTTTCAGGTACTTTTGACGATTTCAAGGTGAAATATGATGCATTAGAGCCTTTGACACACGTAACATAGCTTGGGCAATTGTTTCAAGTCACTCATGAAGATTCCATGGAGTGCAGAATAGGAAAGAAGTAAAAAGAGGAATGCAGGGTCTCAGATTCGACCGAATCTGAGACACATTCGACCGAATGGATTCAGATTCGATCGAATCTGAGACATATTCGGTCGAATGAGTGACAGTCCAAAGAGCATTTGACCCTTGCCACTGGGAATGCTGAATGAAACTCATTCGGGTGAATGAGCTTCCATTTGGCTGAATCATCCTCCACATTCGGGCGAATGGTGGACTGGGATCGATTCCTCGAAGCCTCTGGATTGGGCGAATGGAAGACCATTCGGGCGAATGGGATTGTATTCGGCCGAATGAGACTTACATTCGGGTGAATGACAGTGTTTTCCTCCGGATCAACTACTCCTTTTTAGGGCCGGCTCCTATGCATTTTAGGGTTTTTGTAGGCTTTTCTTGTTTTGTTATAAATACCCCCTTCCTCTTATGAGAGGAGGGAGAGCTAGGTTTTATACTTTTATGCACTTTTAGTTTTCTGTAGCCTCCAAATTCTTTTAGTTTTAGCTTTCAGTTTTCAGTTTTGCATCAATATTTTGTCCTTCGAATTCTGATCGGTGATAATATATTGAAGCTTTTGTGTTTTAATCTATTCCTTTGCTCTTAATTCATTCGTTAATTTCGTTGCATGCCTAGTTCTATATTATTCGGTTATTAGCATAATTTCAGAATTCTTTTCATTCTTGCGATTTCATTCCATGTGTTGTTTCTTTTGCATCGTTGAATATCTTAATGTTTTTAAGCATGAATATGTGTGAGTAATTCCTTTAGGGGTTTCGATTGGTGAAACCCTAGGAAAAATATGATCTTTATTGCTTAAGGTTGTAGAAACGATGATAATAAATAGTTTCGGAATCCAATGCGAATCTTGTCCTGCCACTCCTTTGGAGACATAAGGCGATTATAGGTCGTTCGTTGTGATTTATGGAATCACCAACTTCCTCTCGTATTCTTGGATGTCCATGCTAGTTATTATCAGATTTTCTCTAATCTATCATGTTTGGTTTTGAAAGCTTCATTCCTAGGGTAAATCCAATCTTGTCCTCATTTTTCTCTATTTGACTTACCCTTTAATTCGTCGTGATTTACATTCTCGTTGTTAGCTTAGTTGATTTTCCAAATCCAAGTAGTCCGGTTGTGTTAAGAGTTAGAGTCATAATATACTTTGTCCTCGTGGTTCGACCCCCTACTCCACTATACTCGTATAGTTCGTAGGTTGGAATAAATATTGTTTGCAGAACCTGTCTTTTAGTTAACGACCTAAAATACCGGTTATTACCCATTCGACCGAGTTTGAATCAAATCGATGTATTTCAAGTGTTTATGACATGTTCAAGGGTAAATACGTCAATTTTTACCCAAAATTGATCCTATTTAACCTATATTGACTCATATCGTCCGATTCGAAGTGTTTAAGTCATTTTATACCCATAAAATCTACCGTTTGACTGAGTTTTACATAAATCGATGTATTTCAAGAGTTTATGACTTGTTCAAGAGTAAATATGTCATTTTCTACACAAAATTGATCCTATTTGACCTATATTGACTCATATCGTCCGATTCTAAGTGTTTAAGTCATTTTATAACGAGAACCTCTCCCATTCGAATGAGTTTGACTTAAATCGATGTATTTCAAGTTATAATGACAAGTTCAAGGGTAAATACGTCATTTTCTACCCAAAATTGATCCTATTTGACCTATATAGACTCATATCGTCCGATTCTAAGTGTTTAGGTCATTTATAAATAAAACCTTGTCCGTTTGATCGAGTTTCACTCAGATCGATGTATTTCAAGTGTTTATGACATGTTCTAGGGTAAATAAGTCATTTTCAACCCAAAACTAATCCCATTCAACGTACATTGACTCATATCATCTGATTAAAAGTTTTAAGTCATTTATACCCAAAACCTCTTCCATTTGATCGATTTTGGTTCAAATCGATGTATTTCAAGTGTTTATTACATGTTCAAGGTTAAATACGTCGTTTTATACCCTAAACTAATCACATTTGACCAATATTGACTCATATCGTGCGATTCGAAGTATTTAATTCGTTTTAAGTAGAACCTCATCCGTTTGACCGATTTTGACTCAAATCGATGTATTTCAAGTGTTTATGACATATTCAAGGGTAAATACGTTATTTTCTACTTAAAACTAATCCCATTTGACCTACATTGACTAATGAAGTCCGATTCAACGTGTTTAAGTTATTTATACCGGGAACTTCTCCTATTCAACCGAGTTTGACTCAAATCGATGTATTTCAAGTGTTTATGAAATGTTCAACGGTAAATATGTCATTTTCTACCCGAAATTGATCTTATTTGACCTATATTGACTAAGATCGTCCGATTCGAAGTGTTTAGGTAATTTTATAAACAGAACCTCTTTCGTTTGACCGAGTTTGACTCAAATCAAAGTATTTCAAGTGTTTATCACATGTTCAAGAATGAATACGTCATTTTCAACCCAAAACTAATCCCATTTGACCTACATTGACTGATATCGTCTAATTCGAAGTGTTTAAGTCGTTTTATACCAAGAATCTCTCCCATTCAACCGAGGTTGACTCAAATCAATGTATTTCAAGTGTTTATGACATGTTCAACGGTAAATACGTCATTTTCTACCCAAAACTATCCTATTTGACCTATATTGACTCATATCGTCCGATTCAAAGTGTTTAAGTCATTTTAATTAGGTCCTATATCGTTTGAACGAGTTTGACATAAATCGATTTATTTCAAGAGTTCATGACATGTACAAGGGTAAATACGTCATTTTCTACCCAAAACTAGTCCCATTTGACCAATATTGACTCATATTGTCTAAGTCGAAGTGTTTAAGTCATTTTATACCTATAAGCTCTCTCGTTTGCCAGAATTTTACATAAATCGATGTATTTCAAGAGTTTATGACTTGTTCAAGGGTAAATACGTCATTTTCTACCTGAAATTGGTCCTATTTGACCTATATTGACTGATATCGTTCGATTCTAAGTGTTTAAGTCATTTTATACTAAGAACCTCTCCCATTCCAACGAGTTTGACTCAAATCGATGTATTTCAAGTGTTTATGACAAGTTCAAGGGTAAATACGTCATTTTCTACCTAAAATTTATCCTATTTGGCCTATATTGACTCATAACGTCCGATTCGATGTGTTTATGTCATTTTATACAAATGAGCTCTCCCATTCGAGCATGGTTGACTCAAATCGATGTATTTCAAGTTTTAACGACATGTTCAAGGGTAAATACGTCATTTTCTACCCAAAATTAATCCCATTTGACCTACATATGCTCATATCGTCTGATTCGAAGTGTTTTAATCATTTTATATCGACAAGTGATAACCGGTTTTTTAGGTCTTTAACTAAAAGACAGGTTATGCAAACAATATTTATTCTAACCTACATATTATATGAGTATAGTGGAGTAGGGGGTCGAACCACGAAGACAAGGTATATCAAGACTCTAACTTTTAACACAACCGGACTATTGGGAGTTGGAAATTCAATTAAAACTACAGCAAGTAGAGAGAAATAAAGCAAGTAGAGAAAAACGGGGACAAGATTGGATTCACCCTAGGAATGAAGCTTTCAAAACCGAACATGATAGATTGGAGAAAATCTGATAATAACTGGCATGGACATCCAAAAATACGAGAGGAAGTTTGTGACCCTATAAATCACACGAACAACCTATAATCGCCCTATGTCTCCAAAGGAGTGGCAGGACAAGAGTCGCATCGGAATCCGAAACTACTTATTATCATCATTTCTACAACCTTAAGCAATAAAGATCATAGCTTTCCTAGGGTTTCACCAATCAAAACCCCTAACGGAATTACTCACACATATTCATGCTTAAAGACTTAAAGAGATTCAAAGACGCAATAGAAACAAACATGGAACGAATTCACGAGAATGAAAATAAAATCAAAAATTATGCAAATAAACGATAAACATAGAACTAGACATGCAGTGAAGTAAAGCAATCAATTATGAGAAAAGGAAGATTAAAACATACAAAAGCTTCAATTTGATATCCACGAAAAGAATTCGAACTACAAAGCATTGAGGAAACTAAAAACCGAAAGCTAAAACTAAAAGAATTTGGAGGCTAAGAAATCTAAAAGTGCATAAAAGTATAAAACCTAGCTCTCCCTTATCTCATCAGAGGAAGGGGGTATTTATAACAAAATAAGAAAAACCTACGAAAACCCTAAAATGCATTGGAGCCGGCCCTAAAAAGAAGTAGTTGATCAGGAGGAAAACACTATCATTCACCCGAATATAAGTCTCATTCCGCCGAATATGATCCCATTCGCCCGAATGGTCTTCCATTTGCCCATTCCAGAGGCTTCGAGGAATCGATCTATGTCAAGCATTTGCCCGAATGTATAAGTTGATTCGGCAGAATGGAAGCTCATTCGCCCGAATGAGTTCCATTCGACTTTTCCAGTGGCAAGGCTCAAGATCTCATAAGACAGTCATCCATTCGACCGAATATGTCTCTGATTCGGTCGAATCTGCAACCATTCGGTCGAATTTGAGACCATTCTTTCCTCTTTTTCACTTCCCTCTTTTCTGAACTTCGTAGAATCTTCATGAGTGACTTCAAACACTTGCCCAAGCTAAGATATGTGTGTCAAAGGCTCGAATGCATCGCCTTCACCTTGAAATCATCAAAAGTGCCTGAAATGAACTTAAGAATACTCGAAAACAAGATCAAGGAAAAATCAAGCATAATATGCATAAAACCAATACAAAACTACAAGAATTGACACTAAAATGAGGTAATAAATGTGCTGTAAAATGAGCACATCAACTTCCCCCAAGCTAAAATGTTGCTAGTCCCTAGCAAACGAAATAGGAAGATGAAGTGATAGCTTAAGGCAAAATGAATGAAGAAATGAATGAAGAGACGAATGAAAAACATGGGAAGTTAAAATCAAGTCAATGCAAGCCGTGCACGTGCGAAACTCTTCCCTAGCCATGGGTGTGCAAGTACAATGGGATTTAAAGAGCATAATCAACTTTTTACACCTATTCGGGATTGCAAAGCAAGCCACATCATAATTCATTCCGCCTACTACCTAATGAGGTCGCAAGTCTATACTCCCAAGGTTATTTCCCACGAGGTGTGGGAAATTTCCATTACACTCATGTGTTTATAGGGTTTGTGTTTCACTCGAAATCATCCAACTGAAGTTGAGTCGGGAATTAAACACCTAAGCAGGGAGAAATCCCATAAATCGCGTCTTATCTGCTCTCCAGCACTGATCTTACTAATTAGGTTAAGTCGAACAGGTTTGGAAAGGGTTGTAATGTAGGTTCGGATCGAGGTATGGTAGAATTTGGGAATGTGGATTTGAAATAGAGGATAGTAAGTGATCCAAGGAAATAAAACCGAGGAAGATTACGCCTTCCAACAACCATGTCAATCCCAAAATTCCCAATAGTAGACTCTAATACACTATGTCAACTTTATTCTCAACTTTTTTCTCTAATTTCTTTTTGTTTATTTTCTTTTTCTTTTTCTCTTTTTTTTATTTTTTCTTTCTTTTTCTTTGTGCTTTTCAAGCTTTTTCTAAACTTTCTATGTGCATACTTCTTTGAAATACACTAAGACTAGTGTACGTAATAAAATCATCCAATGAACATTTCCCCAAACCGAAATCCTATATTATAATGCTACAAATATCAACTTCACTATGATCACATGACTATCCTCTAGGTAAAAAGATGGAACATTTGGTTCATGTGGAGTTAGATAGCGTGGCTACAAAAAAAGAAGGCAAAGGCACAAATTTGGCTCAACCTAGAGTAAATTGATTTTCATGGTAGGCACTTTGGCTATGTAGCTTTAACTACAAACGTGTTATCATCCCTAACCTTTATAAAAGTAGACTATGCTGGAGGAGAACAGACACAATTCTTAAGATTCCCTGACTAACACTCATTAATATAGGACTCATAATAAAGTCCTAAAGGCTCAATCCTCACTAGGTTAGTCGAAATGCACCTCAATAGGTAGTCATCCAAACCACATACTAAGCAAGCTTAGATCCCCCAAGCTAAGTGAAAAACAGTCGATAGACTCATACCCAAAATAGGCATAGGGCTAGGGGAATACGAGTTTGCATAAAGTCAATGTAAAGTGCACAACAGAGGCTTATATGCTTGTTTGGAATATATGATGGGAAAGGGGGCACATGATGCAAAGAAGGGTAAAAATAAATATAAAAATAACTTAAATACATAAATTTAGATTTTCAAGTAAGCAATCATACCAATACGTGGGTGCAGCAGCATGTGGAACTTATTATATATATACCTGAAAACAACACCAAAAAGCAAAGCGCAAAACACAAAATAACACCTAGAAATAGACACAAAACACGAAGCAATGCAACACTACACAACACTAAACTGACAGCCAAGACCAAAGGACACGCGAAAGAATGAGTAGTGGACTATGGATACCCCCCCCAAGCTAGGGTGAAGCCGTCCTTGGCGCTAAGGGAGGCCGTTAGGTCTACCACTACTCATCCCCCATAAATTCCTCATCATCCCCCTGGTCATCCTCCTCATTAACCTCCTCCTCCCCACCCGTGGAATCCATCCCATAGTCATCCGAGGCTCTTCTAGGAGCCGGCGGGGTGAAGTTATTAAACCTACGCCTACCCACCCGCAACCGATCAAACCTATTACTTAGTGATATCTTGTTATAGTTGTCATTGCAAGGGTACCAGGAAGGGGTGGCAATGCTTTCGCCTACCATGTGGGAGCAATAGGCCATATCATACCATGGGTAGTTTGCCCGCTCAATGTTTTGTTCGAGGTGTTCAAGTCGGGTGGTGTGGTGGGCTTTGGTGATGAGGACCTGGTCAAGCCTTCTTTCTATGCGTCCTAGGGAGGACATAATATCGGATTCAGACTCATCGTCTGAATCGTCATAGTCTGGTAAGACCGAGGTGGAGGCCCTAGGTCTGTCACGCATAGAGAGGGTGTGAGGGCGGGGAGGTGGTACAAGTGGGGGCTTGACAGCGTATCTCGGCACATCGCCTTCTAAGAGATACGAGGCCCCAAACTGGACTAGGGGAGGTAAATGAGGACAAGGGAGGGGGATGGTGCAGTCTTTTTAGTACCGCCATCGCATGGGGTCCGCAAAAATGAAGCCATCCCGTACGAGACATTGCTAGTGAAGGGTAGTGGAACTGGCATATCGTTCGTTGAATTCCACAGGATTCATGACGTTCAAGAATTCAATAATGCGAAATACGGGTCCCCCTAAACATAAGTCAATAGTAGCATTCAGTGTGGCTGTGTTGTTTAGAAACTTCCACAGTGTCATACTAGGTGAGGTGCAAAGTAACGGTGCAAGATGTGCACCTCGTGTGTTCGTATTAGGTGAGGGCTAGGGGAAGGGAACAAAGTCTCCCTAGCAAATTTAAAGAACATGCGCAAAACCGGGTTTTGCACATCAGAAGCATATATATTTCTATTCGGATAAACAAGCCGGCCAACTATTTTAGGCCATAACTCGGAAACCCGAGAGTTGTCTGGTTGTTTATCCAGAATAAGCTCATTATGGAAACCAAATACGGCACAAAATGCAGCATAATCAAGAAAATAGGTTACATTCCGTTGCCTAAAAAACAAATGTAGCCTACCATCCCGTTGACACGGGGTCAGGGAACTAAGAAACTAATAAGTTAAGAGCTTATGAGTCGGGTGCCACATGTTTATCCATTTCTCTAACCCACATGCAGTCAATAATGCAACAAATTGCTCGTATATACCCATTCGTTGCAAAATTGAAAGGTCTAAATAACGAGTGGAGTTGATTTTTTGTACCTGAAGCCTTTGGAAAAGCTCATATTGCTCCAAAGATATGAAAATTACCATAGGATGGTCCTCATCAAACCATAATTCCTGGCCGGGAAGTCTTTGTTGGCCCTCCGGTTGTTGAGAACCGGTTTGTTGAGCTTCCCGTGCCGCACCCGAAGAGGATCCTTCTCCATGCTTTTTGGACCTCTTGAAGGGGTTCCTCAAGGTTCTCCTTAGACCCATAGTAATTGATGATGATAGGGAAGAAAGTAGAGGAATTTGAGAGAGAGCAAGAGTTTGGGGGAAGTCGGCCGAGTTGGAGGAGTAAAAAAGTTTCTGTGCGAATTTACGTGGAATGAGCTTGTATTTATAGAATTGGCTTCCATTCGGTCGAATGAAGCTTACATTCGGTCGAATGAAGCTTACATTCGGTCGAATGAAGCTTACATTCGGTCGAATGGTATTCCATTTGCCCGAATGGATAACTTGTTTGGTCGAATGAAGTAGAGTTTACGAAGAATTTGTCGCTCCCATTCGACCGAACGGAATAGATATTCGGTTGAATGTAACTACATTCGCCCAAATGTTAGGTTCATTCGGGGTTACCAGCAGCCTCGTAAATTTGCCCAGTAGATCTTTTCGACCGAATGGAACACTCCATTTGGTCTAATTAGATTTATTCGACCGAATTGATCCTTCATTCGGCACTATCAGGAACTTGGCCAAACTTGGATTTAGCTCCTGTTCAATGTGCATTCGGCCGAATGGACCTATCATTCGGCCGAATGGGCAGCGATTTCGCACTTTCTTAGATCAAATCACTCGTGTCTTCTCAAAATCAATCAATGTACTATGATTAAGTTTGACGAAAATCCAAATAAACCGGGTTACCTCTTGTAAGTGCTTTGTTTAACGTCATTTAGCTCGACGTGGCTCGGGTAATTAAGACACAAGGACTAAAGTTAAACTAAGTACTTAAAACCTAAAAAAATGCTAAAGAACGATGATTCAAAGTAAGGATACTCGATAAGTGCCAATGCTTATACCAATCATTCGACTTTGACATCATCTAACCTTATAAGCTCAATGGTGTTGACATTGTGAAGGCTGCTTTCATGGAAGAGTTTTAACCGATGTCCATTAACAACGAAACTTCCTCCATGATGGTCTTTCAGCTCTACCGTTCCATAGGGGAAAATTTGTAAAATCTCGAATGG
This sequence comes from Dysphania ambrosioides, assembly GCA_026401315.1. Lineage (NCBI taxonomy): Eukaryota > Viridiplantae > Streptophyta > Magnoliopsida > Caryophyllales > Amaranthaceae > Dysphania > Dysphania ambrosioides. Next base: position 11,967,437 of record CM048662.1, read on the forward strand.
CCTAAACCACCTCGATTTTAATTTCCCGAGGAATAACTTAGCTCTTGAATTAAAGAGCAGCACTTTATCTCCTACAAGGAACTCTCATTGGATGATACATTGGTCATGCCAACGCTTAGTACGTACCTTGTAGATGTGCATGTTGTGGAATACGTCGAGCCGTAGTTCTTCCAATTCTCGTAATTGGGCGGCTCTCTTCTCGCAGAATAAGGTAGGGTCCAAATTTAGAGTTTGGATCGCCCACCATGACTTGCATTCCAATTCCACCGGTAGATAACAGGATTTCCCATACAATAGCCGGAACGGGGTGGTGCCAATAGGGGTTTTGTAACGTGTCCGGTGGGCCCAAAGAGCGTCATCTAACTTTAGAGACCAATCCTTCCGGTTTGGTTTTACCACATTCTCAAGAATTCTCTTGATTTCCCTATTAGCTACTTCCACCTGTCCTTGAGTTTGGGGATGGTAGGGAGAGCCGACTTTGTGCACGACTCCATAATTTTTCAATAATTTGTTTAGTTCGTGCTTAGCAAAGTGTGAACCCCCATCACTTATGACTATTTTGGGCACACCGAATCGAGGGAAGATTATTCTTTTGAAAAGCTTAATAACTACTTTGTGGTCGTTTGTAGGCGAGGCGACGGCCTCCACCCACTTAGACACATAGTCAATCCCTACTAAAATGTATTGGTTCCCATGAGATGAAACAAATGGGCCCATAAAGTCAATTCCCTAACAGTCGAACACTTCACACTCAAGGATATAGTTTTGAGGCATCTCGTTTCGCATGGAGATGCTGCCAACTTTTTGGCACCTCTCACAGCTTTTCACAAAAGTTTCAACATCCTTGTGTAATGTTGGCCAATAGAAATCTATGGTGGCAACCTTAGCAGCGGTGTTCATTATACCATGGTGACCGCCACACGCGTATGAATGACAGTGAGTTAGGATTTTGGGACCTTCCTCTTCAGTGACACAACGACGGATTATGTCGTCTGCGCAGGCATGAAATAAATAGGGATCATCCCAAAAGAAGTTCCCGACTTTACCAAAGAAAGCCTTTTTCATAACCTTTGACTCGAACTCTGGAAGTTCTCCAAAAGCTAAATAATTCGCAATATCCATGAACCAAGGGGCTTTCCCAACTACTATTGCTATCATTAGGGTTTCTTCGACCATTTCGTCTTGGATAGGTAAGGCGTCGTTATTCAGCTCGGGTAACCTAGACAAATGGTCGGCTACCACATTTTTGCTACCTTTCCTATATTTTAACTCAAAATCAAACTCTTGTAGTAGGAGCACCCAACGAATCAACCTCGGCTTTGCATCTCTCTTTGTCATTAAAAACTTTAGAGCCGAGTGATCAGTAAAGACTACAACTTTTGAACAAATAAGATATTGGAGTAGTCTCTCAAAAGAATAGACTACCGCCAACATTTCCTTTTCAGTTGTAGAGTAGTTACGTTGTGCAGGATCTAGTGTTTTACTGATATAGCATATAACGTGGTGCTTTCCTTCCTTTTTATGCCCAAGGACAGCACCAACAGAAATATCACTGGTATCGCACATCAGCTCAAATGGCAAACTCCAATCAAAACTTGCATGATGGGCGCAAATATTAGAGCGTCTTTTAGCCTTTTAAAGGCATTAAGGCATCTTTCATCGATGTCAAGGGTTTTGCTAGAGTCGAAAATCCTAAGATGAGACGCCTATAGAAACCTGCGTGTCCAAGAAAGGATCGTACTCCTGTAACTGAGGTAGGTACAGGAAGATTCCTTATCACATCAATTTTGGCAGAATCTACCTCTATGCCTTTGAAAGACACTTTATGGCCTAGGACGATGCCCTCTTGAACTAAAAAGTGACATTTCTCCAAATTTAGTACAAGATTCGTTTCTTAACACCTTAATAAAACTTTCTCGAGATGTGTCAAGCAAGTGTCAAGAGAGGACCCTCCAACAGAGAAATCGTCCATGAACACCTCCATGAAGTCTTCTAACATATCAGCAAATATAGCCGACATGCACCTCTGGAATGTAGATGGAGCATTACATAAATCGAAGGGCATTCTCCTATAGTCAAAAGTCCCAAAAGGACAAGTGAAAGTTGTTTTCTATTGGTCCTCGGGGTGGATTGGGATTTGAAAGAAACCCGAGTAACCATCTAGAAAACAATAGTACCTGTGCCTGACCAATCTTTCGAGCATCTCATCGATGAAAGGTAAGGGAAAGTGATCCTTTCTTGTAGCCTTATTGAGTTTGCAATAGTCAATGCAAACTCTCCATCCTATGGTGGCTCTAGTGGGGATCATCTCTCCTCTATCATTCTCGACGATGGTCATTCCTCCCTTTTTAGGAACAACATGAACTAGGATAACCCATCTACTATCTGAGATTGAGTAGATGATGCCGGCCTTGAGGAGTTTGAGGATTTCATCCTTAACTACCTCTTTCATGTTTGGATTCAGCCTTCTTTGCGGCTTAATGGAGGAAAAATGTTCATCGTCAAGGTGAATCTGGTGCATAACAAGGGATGGACTAATCCCTTTTAAATCACTTAGTGAATATCCGATGACATCTCTATATTTCCTTAATAAAACAAGTAGTTTTTCCAAAGAAATGTCATCAAGCTCAGAATTCAGTATGACAGGGCTTCCTTCATCTTCATCGAGATAGGCATATTTTAAGCTAGGAGGTAAAGGTTTCAAAGTCACTTTGGGGGAAGGCTTAGGACTTTCCCATTTGTGCGTAATACTTTCCTCTACCTTGCAAAGGTGCTCATACTCTAGTTCTTTTTCAGAATCTTAGGCCGTATCTAATCGGCCTTCCAACAGCTCATGTATAGTAGAGGTATCCTCATCATTCATTTGACACCCAACCTCTATTTCCTTGTCCTTATAACAATCCTCACTCTCCCTATCACCTTCTTCAAGGCGACAGACCTGCTCAACCATAGGCTTCTTTAAAAGGGGAGAGATTTTGAAAACTACTTTTACCTGGGCAACTTCTACTGTTATGGTATCATCATGGCAATTAATAACTGCCCGAAGCATTTTCAGAATGGCTCTGCCCAAGATAAGTGGAGTATAATGGTCCTCTTCCATTTCCATTACTATGAAATCACAAGGGACCACTAGTTCTCCTACTTGTATAGGTATGTCGTCAAGCTCTCCACATGGCACTTTAATACTCCTATCAGCCAGTTGGATTGTTTTCCTTGAAGGTCGGAGGTCAAAGGGGAGCTTTTTGACGATCGATAGAGGCATAAGACTGATCGAAGCCCCTAAATCGGCGAGCGCTCCTATAGGATCAAGGTTTCCCAACTTTACAGGGAGGTTATAAGGACCGGGATCTTGCTCCTTCAAAGGCATTTTCCCTTTCTTGTTGGACAGTAAGTCTTTCAAGAATTTAGCATACTTTGGCATTTGTGCCATAGCATCGAGGAATGGGATTTTCATCTCCATCTTCTGAAGATGTTTAAGAAACTTCTTAAACTTATCATCAAGTTGCTTCTCAACTTTCCTATAGGGAAAAGGAAGCGGTGGTCCATATAACCGTTCTAACCTCTTTCTCTCTTCCTCTCTTCCTCACTCTCTACTGGCTTCTCACTCCCTGCCTTAGCATTGACATCCTCCCTACCTCTTTCATCCTCAACCTCTGGCATTTTACCATGTTCCCCATCTTTTTCATCTTTGTGCACTCTTGTCTCATCACTCACCCGCACCAAAGGTGTATCAACCGGATATGAAGGACCGTTATACTGAGTCCCTCATCTCAGGTGGATAGCCTTAGCAGTGTGCAGGTTTGGGTTTGGATGCTGAGGTGAGGCTGTATAGAGGGGTTAGGTTGAGGGTGAGAAGGGAATAGTGGTAGTGCAGGAGGATTAGCCATTTGGGCCAGTTGAGTTTCAAACAACTTTTGCTGAGCTTGATGTTGTTGCATTTGTTGGATGAGAGTCTGATTAATTTGCGTCAGACTCTGGTTCTGCTGAGCAAGAGTTGTTACTTGGGAGGCTAAATGGTCATTGGTTGAAGCATGACCATGTTGTGGTTGAGGAGCCACATGATGAGGCTGACTAGGGGAAAAGGTAGGTTTGAACCATTTCTAGGTCCTTGGTGAAACCCTGGGGGTCTATACACATTGGTCCTAGGTACGTTCCCATTAGTCTGGTTCCCCTGGAAACCTTGGTTGTTAAATCCACCTTGACCATTTCTGTTGTATCCTGGGTGGAAGTTTCCCTGGTTTTGGTTGGAGTTAAAGGGAGGTTTATACTATTGGTTGTTCGGGAAAGGTTGCTGCCCATACCCTACTCCTTAGCCCTGTCCACTATAGTTGAGGGCTGCTACATAATCAGGGTTATACCCATAACCGTCATAGTTCATCACCTGCGATTCTGGGTTATACCCTCCATAGTCAACTGCAACTACGTGCTCGGAGTGCGAACCACCACAAAAATATGTATCATGGTTGGTACCCCCACATATGGCACATGCAAAGTGCTTTTCATGCGCTGGAGGGGTGTTCGAACTACCAGCTAGGCTTAGCTTGGACAACTTTTTATCAATAACGGTTTCTATTTTGGTGCTAATGTTATCCAAGTTAGTTGTGTCTATCATCCCCCTAGATAATCCCTGACTCCTAGTTCCTCCCCAAGCACTATTCTTAGCAACTTCCTCTATTTTGGCCTTTACCTAGGTGCAAGGAATTTTGGAAAGCTGGCCACCTACAGCTGAGTCTAGAAGTGCTTTGGTGGAGTCATTAAGACCATCGTAAAAGAATGTGTTGAGATGGTTTTCCCCGTACTCATGGTGGGGGCATGCTCTAATTATTCTTTTAAACCTACTCCAAGTGGCACTAAGGTTCTCATCATCCTCTTGGGTGAATGACGCAATTTTCTTACGCCAATCCTGCGTTCGAACCGTAGGATAGAACCTTTCTAGAAATGCGGTTTTTAGTTGAGCCCAATTAATAATTGCATTGGGTTCTAAGCATTTGTACCAATCCTTGGCATCTTTTGCTAGACTCAGATGGAATAGGTGCATTCCCACATAATCATGGCTATTAGGACAAGGAGGGATAAGTCCACAAATATCTGAGAATGCCTCTAGGTGTTGAAGAGGACATTCATTTCTTAAGCCACTGAATGGTGTTTCCTTAACCATTCTTGTGAACTGAGGGTTAATATGGTAAGGTGTAGTAGCAACAGGAAGTACTACACCCCCTTGGAACTCTTGTGAGCCAGGAGTTCCGAATTTGCCAAACAATTGATGTTCGTCGGCCATTATGGATATGGAAGGGTTTTGGACAGATTGTGAGGTATACTTTGAAGGGCGTTGTCTACTCACACGTTGGATTTCAGGATTTAAGGGTGTAATTGGCTGGTTTGACCTACGCGTACTATGGGGCATGCAAACACCTAAACCACACACAAAAAGAAAAACAAAAAAACAGAAAGGAAATGAAATGAAGTTATGCTAAGACAAGTTAAGTCTAAATATTACACCTTGTCCCCAGCAACGGCGCCATTTTGATAACCGGTTTTTTAGGTCGTTAACTAAAAGACAGGTTATGCAAACAATATTTATTCTAACCTATAAACTATATGAGTATAGTGGAGTAGGGGGTCGAACCACGAAGACAAGGTATATCAAGACTCTAACTTTTAACACAACCGGACTATTGGGAGTTGGAAATTCAATTAAAACTACAACAAGAGAGAAATAAAGCAAGTAGAGAAAAACGGGGAGAAGATTGGATTCACCCTAGGAATGAAGCTTTCAAAACCGAACATGATAGATTGGAGAAAATCTGATAATAACTGGCATGGACATCCAAAAATACGAGAGGAAGTTTGTGACCCTATAAATCACACGAACAACCTATAATCGCCCTATGTCTCCAAAGGAGTGGCAGGACAAGATTCGCATCGGAATCCGAAACTACTTATTATCATCTTTTCTAAATGATGTGCTCATTTTAGAGCACGTTTACAACCCCATTTTAGTGTCCAGTTTCGTGCTTTTATATTGGTTTTATGCACGTTACATTCAATTTTACCTTGATCTTGTCCTCGAGCTGTTTTTAGGTCATTTCAGGTGATCTCGATGATTTCGAGGTAAAGCGAGACGTGTTCGAGGCTTTAACACTTCTATCAAGAGTTTGAATGCGCGTATCATAGCTTGGGCATGTGTTCCAAGTCACTCTCAAAGATTCCATAAACTCTAGAAGCCACTAGGCACTTCAAAGGAACTGTTCAGCAAGGTTTAGGTTCAGATTCGACCGAATCTGACATCCATTCGGTCGAATGGAAGACAGGGATTCAAGTACATAAATCAAGCTCTCGGGAATAGCCGAATGAAGACTCATTCGGGCGAATCAAGACCCATTCGGCCGAATGGTTCCACTCATTCGGCCGAATGGTGGACAGATCGCAAAATCATCAAGCTTCTGTTTTGGGCGAATGTGAACACCATTCGGCCGAATGGCCACCCATTCGGCCGAATCCACTATGCATTCGGCCGAATGGCCTTCTTTCCCGCATATTTTGGTTCTTTCTTTAGTCGGCGCTCGAGGGTTTTTCCTAGGGTTTTACTCCTTTTGTCCCTAGGGTATAAATACCCTCTTCCTCTGTACATAACCTTATGCCTACTTTGAGAGCTCTTGTGCCTCAACCCTAGAACATCACTTTAAAGCTTTTCATTTCTTTCATGCATTAGTTTAGATTTACAGCTTTCGTTGTTCTCGTTTTCAAGCTTTGTATTTCGGATTCGGTTCCTATTTCGTTCATACAATTTCGTTTATGCAAGGTATTATTTCTTTTCTTTTTTAGTTCTTTTAATGCTTTCAAGTATTGTTTTTCTTGATTTCATTCCTCTAGCTATAATCGTTGTTTCGTTTACAGTTTTGATAGAGTAGTCGTTGGTTCAGTTATAGTTCTTAGTTGTCGTTCTCTTGTTCATTTCCGTTCAGTCTATTCATGCTTTTAAATCATGTCTTCTATTATTACTATGTGTGAGTAGTCTTCTTAGGGGTTTGATTGGTGAAACCCTAGGTTGGCTCGTTCTTCATGCGTAGAGTTAGGATTTGAGATTGTTAACAGTTGATTGATTGATTTTCGATGCGAATCTTGTCCTGCCACTCCTTTGGAGACAGAGGGCGATTATAGGTTGTTCGTGTGATTTATAGGGTCACAAACTTCCTCTCGTCATCTTGAGTGTCATGATTTATTGTTGATTGATTTCTCCTAATTTAGCGTATTGATAGTTTGATTGTCCTTCCTAGGGTGGAACTGATTTGTCCCCGTTTTCTTTTCATAGTATAACATTGTTTTAGTTCTTGCTTTGTTTTTCTGTTATTAGTATAATTCTTTTCAAATCCCATTTAAATCCTTTACATCAAGTCTATAAGCTATCGCCCCTTGTCCTTGTGGTTCGATCCCCGACTTACCACTACACTAGTTGTAGTAGTATTAGGGTGTTTATAAATATTGTTTGCATAACTATTCTTTTAGTTAAACGACCTAAAAGAACGGATATCAAAATGGCGCCGTTGCCGGGGACAAGGCGTTGTGTTTAGATTATATTCTTGGTGTAATTCATTTTAGTTTTATTTATTTTATTGTCGAATAATCTGCTTGTCAGTACTTACGCTTGGTCTCTAGTGTTGTTTGCATGCCATATAGCACACGTCAATCAAATCAACAACTAGAACTATTCGACCCTGAGGTTCAACGCAGCAAACGGAGAATTCCAACCCAAACCTCATCACAACCAAATACCTCCAACCACCCTACACCACCAATGGACGAAAACCACCAACAACTATTTGGTCAATTTGGGACGCCTGGTTCCCAAGAATTTCAAGGAGGTGTAGTGCTACCCATAGCCCCGAACCCCTATCATATACATCCTCAATTCACCCGGATGGTGAAAGAGACCCCTTTTTGCGGTTTGAGAAATGAATGCCCTCTCCAACACTTGGAGGCATTCTCAGATATTTGCGGTCTCATACCTCCATGCCCCAATAGCCCGGATTATGTACGGATGCATCTATTTCACTTGAGTTTATCTGGTGATGCTCGGGACGGGTATAAATGCTTGGAGCCCAACTAAATCATTAATTGGGCTCAATTAAAGACAGCGTTTCTAGAAAGGTTCTATCCCACAGTTCGAACGCAGGATTGGCGTAAGAAAATTGCGTCATTCACTCAAGAGGATGATGAGAACCTTAATGCCACTTGGAGTCGGTTTAAGAGAATGATAAGAGCATGCCCCCATCATGAGTATGGGGAGAACCATCTTATTACATTCTTCTATGATGGTCTAAACGACTCCACCAAGGCACTCCTAGACTCCGCTGTTGGTGGCCAACTTTCGAAAGTCCCATGCAATCAAGTGAGGGCTAAGATTGAGGAGGTTGCTAAAAATAGTTCTTGGGGAGGAGCAAGGGGTAGTGGATTACCGAGAGGAGGGATGGATTCAAGCAACTTGGACACGATTACTTCAAAAATCGAGGCTATCATGGATAAGAAGCTGTCCAAGTTCAAATACGCCCATGGTAGCTCTAATGTATCATCGGTTAAAGAGACGCCCTTTTCATGTAGAATCTATGGGGGCACCAATCATGATACATCATATTGTGGGGGTGCAAATTCCGAGCACATAGCGGCTGTTAATTGCGGGGGGTATAACCAAGAAGGACCCCCGGTCATGAACTATGATGGATACGGGTATAATCCCGACTATGTGGTAGCTGTAGGATATGGTGGTCAAAACCAAGGGTTTTCTCAGCAAGGTCCTATCAATAACCAACCCTTTAGACCTACCTTCAATCCGAATTCTAGCCAAGGAAACTCCTCCCAAGGGTATAATTCCAACAATCAAGCAAATGGGAGCCTTCCTAGGCCGAATGGGAATAGGCCATACCCTCCAATGCCAAGACCTAACACCAACCTATCCTATCCATCTATACAGCCTCAACCAAACCCGCCTCCAACTAATGAATTCCTTTCCACCCAAGTGAACTCCCTTGCGCAACAAAACCAAACCCTCTCACACATCAACCAAACTTTGATGAATCAAATGCAGCAACTTCAGGCGTAACAGAAGTTGTTTGAATCACAGCTTGCGCAGATGGCTAGTCCACCCCCACCATTGCCATTTCCTTCTCACCCCCAACAAAACCCATCTCCCCAGCCTCCACCACAAAACTCTCCTGACTCCAACCCTAAGCATCACACCTGTAAGGCGATCTTCCTAGGATCTGGAACCTCACATTCTTCTCCAGCTGTAGCCAGTGGAGAAGATTTAGGTGAAGATCCCTCGAAGGGTAGTGATTTTCTGAGAGAAAATGAGCACAAGGAGAACCTTGAGGGTGGTAAAGAAAAGGAGGGGCACAATGTCAAAATCAAGGGGTATGAGGGGAAGAAGAAAGACGAAGATGAGAGATGGAGGGAGATACAGGAAAGAAGGAAACTCGAGCGTCAACATGCTCCGCCTCTACCTTTTCCTTACAAAAAGGTAGAGAAGCAACTTCAAGAAAAGTTTCTTACATTCCTAGAGCATATGCGGCAGCTTGAAATGAAAATACCATTCCTAGAAGCCATGGAGCAAATGCCGCAATATGCTACGTATCTGAAAACCCTCCTAAGGAACAAGAGAAAGCTAGAGGGCGAAGTGATTAGCTTGCCAGAGCAAGTAAGTGCCATCATTCAGGGCACGTGGGCAAAGAAAGAAAAAGCTAGAGGACCCTTTGTGCTCCCAGTCACCCTTGGAAAACTCAATTCTAAGGGAGCACTCGCTGACCTTGGGGCCTCCATTAGCCTAATGGCGATGTCCATTGCCAAGAAACTCACTTTCGACCTCAAGCCATCACAGAAAACAATCTAGCTGGCCGACCGTAGTATAAAAGTGCCATGTGGGGAGTTTGAGGACCTTCCGGTCCAAGTTGGGAACATAGTAGTACCATGTGACTTCGTGGTACTTGATATGGCCGAGGATCCTTATACTCCTCTGATCTTAGGGAGGGATGCTTTGAAGACTTTGGGTGCCCTGATCGACTGTGAATCAGAGACTATAACCGTTAGGGTAGCCCACGAGAAGGTTGTGTTTGACTTTTCTAAATCTTCAGAGGAACCCATGGTCGAGCAGATTTGTTCCTTTAGGGTGGTCGAGAATGATGCTGCAAAAGAAGTCAAGAGGTGTAGTGTTTCTGTTGCTCCAATAACAGTTGAGGTGTCAGATGAGGAAGACGCACAAAAGCGTCTTATTTATGGGGTTACAAATGGAATTGCTCCGCCAACGGAGACATATTATAAATCTGAGGGAACTGACGAGCCAGCCCGTAAACGGAAACGGGCTAGAAAAAGGAAAAAAAGACTGATGGCTCCACCCTGGCTTGGGGGAGCCCCGCATTCTAACCCACCTCCAGATGACCCTGGTTCTCCATTGCTTACTTCCGCCACTGCGGCTCGGTGGAGAGTTTTGACTCCCCACGCTGGAGGTGATGGTGATGCTAGGAGTGAATCCACTCCTATAACAGGTATAATTTCTTTATTTTCTTTTTCTGTATAAATTTGTGCCTAAATGTGTCGAACTTACCGACGTTAAACGAAAGTACTTACGGGAGATAACCCAGTGTTTGTCTTGTTTGTTAATTTGTATAGCAACAGCCTCCATGATGCTGATCTTTCTCCCTTTTGTTTCTTCTCTCCCAAGTTCCGGGATGGCTCTTGAGCTAGCTTGGGGGAGGGTCCTTGTGTTTTCAAAGCTTTGAAAGATCCGCATTATGGAAACTATTGCCTTTTTTTAGTTTGCATGTCTAGGTGTATCATGATTAATGTGCTTGAGTTGTGAAACTGACATGCTAGCTCCTGATGTGTACGTTATAGTGGTCTTATGCATACTCATGCTTTTCCTAGCCTTGTGCCTGTTTTGGGACCGAATAATTGATTGTTTTCCACCTGACTTGGGGGATCTGGTTCTGCTTGGTTTGCGGCTTGGAGGACTACCTTTTGAGGCACATTTTCAACTAGCCTAGTGAGGATGGAGCCTTCTAGGACTCCATTATGAGTCCTATGTTATAAAGTGCTAGTTAGAGAGTCTAAGTATTGTGTCTGTTCTCCTCTAGCATAGTCTTCTTTTCTAAAGGCCAGGGATGATAACACGTTTGTAGTTATAGCTACATGGCCAAATTGCCTACCATGAATATTGATTGACTTTAGGGTAAGCCAATTTTGTGCCTTTACCTTTTCTTCGTAGCTACATCACCTAACTCCACATGAGCCAAATATTCCCTCTTCTTACCTAGAGGATAGTCAAGTGATTACAGTGAAGTGGTGCCCGTTGCATTGTGGTGAAAGATTTTGGCTGGAAAAATCATTGTCGTATGATATGACTCTTTACATTACTCTTAGTTTATTTCAGAAACATTTTCTTGAAAACAAAAAGAAAAAAAAAAGAGAAAACAAAAAAAAGAAAGAAAAAAGAAAAAGAAAAGAAAAAAATAGAAAAAGAAAAATTCGAGAATAAAGTTGGTGTAATGAGCTCATTTATGCGTATCCGAAGAATTTTGGGAAGTGGCATGGTTTTCGGAAGTCGTAGCCATCCTTGGTTTGATTACCTTGGATTGCTTACTATCCTCTATTTGAACTCCACATCCCCAAATTTTACCCTACCTTGATCCCAGCCTACATTGCAACCGTTTCCAAACCTGTTCGACTTGGCTTGATTAGCAAGTTCTATGCTGGAGAGTAGATAGGATGCAATCCCTAAGATTTCTCCTTGATTGAGTGTTTAATTCCCGACTCATCTTAAGTCGGATGATTATGAGCGAAACACGTACCATATTAAACACACGAGCGTACTAGAAATTTCCCACATCTTTTGGGAAATAGCATGGGGAGCGTGGACTTGTGACCTCATTAGGTAGTGGGTGGTATGGCCTGTGTTGTAGCTTTTCCAGTGATCCCGAGTCTGTGGAAAACGTTGTTTATCTTGGTATTATGTTTTTTTTGAGCCCATTGTACTTGCACACCCATGGCTAGGGAAGAGTTTTGCGCGTACACGGCTGGCATTGTCCTGTTTTCCGCTCACCTTGCTTTTCATGAGTTTTGCTCACGGTGCTGCCTTGCTAGTTCATTTGCTAGGGACTAGCAAAGGTTTGGCTTAGGGGAAGTTGATGTGCTCATTTTAGAGCACGTTTACAACCCCATTTTAGTGTCTAGTTTCGTGCTTTTATATTGGTTTTATGCACGTTACATTCAATTTTACCTTGATCTTGTCCTCGAGCAGTTTTTAGGTCATTTCAGGTGATCTCGATGATTTCGAGGTAAAACGAGACGTGTTCGAGGCTTTGACACTTCTATCAAGAGTTTGAATGCGCGTATCATAGCTTGGGCATGTGTTCCAAGTCACTCTCAAAGATTCCATAAACTCTAGAAGCCACTAGGCATTTCAAAGGAACTATTCAGCAAGGTTTAGGTTCAGATTCGACCGAATCTGACATCCATTCGGTCGAATGGAAGACAGGGATTCAAGTAAATAAATCAAGCTCTCGGGAATAGCCGAATGAAGACTCATTCGGCCGAATCAAGACCCATTCGGCCGAATGGTTCCACTCATTCGGCCGAATGGTGGACAGATCGCAAAATCATCAAGCTTCTGTTTTGGGCGAATGTGAACACCATTCGGCCGAATGGCCACCCATTCGGCCGAATCCACTATGCATTCGGCCGAATGGCCTTCTTTCCCGCATATTTTGGTTCTTTCTTTAGTCGGCGCTCAAGGGTTTTTCCTAGGGTTTTACTCCTTTTGTCCCTAGGGTATAAATACCCTCTTCCTCTGTACATAACCTTATGCCTACTTTGAGAGCTCTTGTGCCTCAACCCTAGAACATCACTTTAAAGCTTTTCATTTCTTTCATGCATTAGTTTAGATTTACAGCTTTCGTTGTTCTCGTTTTCAAGCTTTGTATTTCGGATTCGGTTCCTATTTCGTTCATACAATTTCGTTTATGCAAGGTATTATTTCTTTTATTTTTTAGTTCTTTTAATGCTTTCAAGTATTGTTTTTCTTAATTTCATTCCTCTAGCTATAATCGTTGTTTCGTTTACAGTTTTGATAGAGTAGTCGTTGGTTCAGTTATAGTTCTTAGTTGTCATTCTCTTGTTCATTTCCGTTCAGTCTATTCATGCTTTTAAATCATGTCTTCTATTATTACTATGTGTGAGTAGTCTTCTTAGGGGTTTGATTGGTGAAACCCTAGGTTGGCTCGTTCTTCATGCGTAGAGTTAGGATTTGAGATTGTTAATAGTTGATTGATTGATTTTCGATGCGAATCTTGTCCTGCCACTCCTTTGGAGACAGAGGGCGATTATAGGTTGTTCGTGTGATTTATAGGGTCACAAACTTCCTCTCGTCATCTTGAGTGTCATGATTTATTGTTGATTGATTTCTCCTAATTTAGCGTATTGATAGTTTGATTGTCCTTCCTAGGGTGGAACTGATCTGTCCCCGTTTTCTTTTCATAGTATAACATTGTTTTAGTTCTTGCTTTGTTTTTCTGTTATTAGTATAATTCTTTTCAAATCCATTTAAATCCTTTACATCAAGTCTATAAGCTATTGCCCCTTGTCCTTATGGTTCGATCCCCGACTTACCACTACACTAGTTGTAGTAGTATTAGGGTGTTTATAAATATTGTTTGCATAACTATTCTTTTAGTTAAACGACCTAAAAGAACGGATATAAAAATGGCGCCGTTGCCGGGGACAAGGCGTTGTGTTTAGATTATATTCTTGGTGTAATTCATTTTAGTTTTATTTATTTTATTGTCTAATAATCTGCTTGTCAGTACTTACGCTTGGTCTCTAGTGTTGTTTGCATGCCATATAGCACACGTCAATCAAATCAACAACTAGAACCATTCGACCCTGAGGTTCAACGCAGCAAACGGAGAATTCCAACCCAAACCTCATCACAACCAAATACCTCCAACCACCCTACACCACCAATGTACGAAAACCACCAACAACTATTTGGTCAATTTGGGACGCCTGGTTCCCAAGAATTTTCTACCCAAAATTGGTCCTATTTGACCTATATTGACTCCTATCATCTAATTCGGAGTGTTGATGTCATTTTATCGAGAGGATCTCTCCCATTCGACCGTGGTTAACTCAAATCGATGTATTTCAAGTTTTTAGGACATGTTCAAGGGTAAATACGTCATTTTCTACCCTAAATTAATCCCATTTGACCTACATTGGCTCATATCGTCCGATTCGAAGTGTTTTAATAATTTTATACCGACAACCTCTCCTTTTCGACCGAGTTTGACTCAAATCGATGTATTTCAAGTGTTTATGAAATGTTGAAGGGTAAATACGTCATTTTCTACCCAAAATTGATCCTATTTGACCTATATTTACTCATATTGTCCGATTCTAAGTGTTTAGGACATTTAACAAGTAGTACCTTTTTCGTTTTACCGAGTTTCAGTAAAATTGATGTATTTCAAGTGTTTATGTCATCTTCAAGGGTAAATACGTCATTTTCAACCTAAAAGTAATCCCATTTCACCTACATTGACTCATATCGTTTGATTCGAAGAGTTTTAAGTCAATTTATATAGAGAACCTCTCCCATTCGATCGAGTTTGACTCAAATCAATGTATTTCAAGTGTTTACGACAAGTTCAAGGGTAAATACGTCATTTTCTACCCAAAATTGATCCTATTTGACCTATATTGACTCATATCATCCAATTCGGAGTGTTTATGTCATTTTATACAGAGGATCTCTCCCATTCGACGGTGGTTGACTCAAATCGATGTATTTCATGTTTTTATGACATGTTGAAGGGTAAATACGTCATTTTGTACCCAAAATTGATCCTATTTGACCAATATTGACTCATATTATCCAATTCGGAGTGTTTATGTCATTTTATACAGAGGATCTCTCCCATTCGATCATGGTTGACTCAAATCAATGTATTTCAAGTGTTTATGACATGTTTAAGGGTAAATACGTCATTTTCAACCCTAAAGTAATCCCATTTCACCTACATTGACTCATATCGTTTGATTCGAAGAGTTTTAAGTCATTTTATATCGAGAACCTCTCCCATTCAACCGAGTTTGACTCAAATCGATGAATTTCAAGTGTTTATGACAAGTTCAAGGGTTAATACGTCATTTTCTACCCAAAATTGATTCTATTTGACCTATATTTACTCATATCGTCCAATTTGGAGTGTTTATGTCAATTTATACAAGGGATCTCTCCTGTTCATCTGTGGTTGAGTCAAATAGAAGTATTTCAAGTTTTTATGACATGTTCAAGGGTAAATACGTCATTCTCTACCTAAAATTAATCCCATTTGACCTACATTGACTAATATCGTCCAATTCAAAGTGTTTAAGTAATTTTATACCGAGAACCTCTCCTATTTGACCGAGTTTGACTCAAATCAATGTATTTCAAGTGTTTCTGACATGTTCAAGGATAAATACATTCTTTTTTACCCAAAATTAATCTTATTTGACTTATATTGACTCATATTGTCCGATTCGAAGTGTTTAGGTCATTCTATAAGCAAATCCTCTTCTATTTGAACAAGTTTGACTCCAATCGATGTATTGCAAGTGTTTTGGACTTCTTCAAGGGTAAATACATCATTTTCAACACCAAAACTAATCCCATTTAACCTACATTGACTCATATCATTCGATTCGAAGTTTTTAAGTCATTTTATACCGAGAACCTCACCCATTCGACCAAGTTTGACTCAAATCGATGTACTTCAAGTATTTATGACATGTTAAATGGTAAATAGGTCATTTTCTACGCAAAATTGATTCTATTTGACCTACATTGACTCATATCGTTTGATTCGAAGAGTTTTAAGTCATTTTATACCGAGAACCTCTCCCGTTCGACCGAGTTTGACTCAAATCGATGTATTTCAAGTGTTTATGACAAGTTCAAGGGTAAATACGTCATTTTCTACCCAAAATTGATCCTATTTGACCTATATTGACTCATATCGTCCAATTCGGATTGTTTATGTTATTTTATACTGGGGATCTCTCCCATTCGACCGTGGTTGACTCAAATCGATGTATTTCAAGTTTTTATGACATGTTCAAGGGTAAATACGTCATTTTCTACCCAAAATTATTCCCATTTGACCTACATTGACTAATATCGTCTAATTCGAAGTGTTTTACTCATTTTATATCGAGAACCTCTCCTATTTGACCGAGTTTAACTCAAATCGATGTATTTCAAGTGTTTGTGACAAGTTCAAGGATAAATACATCATTTTCTACCCAAAATTAAGCATATTGGACTTATATAGACTCATATTGTCCGGTTCGAAGTGTTTAGGGCATCCTATAAACAAAACCTCTTCTGTTTTACCGAGTTTGACTCAAATCAATGAATTTCAAGTGTTTTTGACGTGTTTATGGTTAAATACGTCATTTTCAACCAAAAACTAATCCCATTTGACCTACATTGACTCATATCCTCCAATCCAAGTATTTAAGTCATTTTATACCGAGAATCTCTCCCATTCGACCGAGTTTGACTCAAATCGATGTATTTCAAGTGTTTATGACATGTTAAATGGTAAATAGGTCATTTTCTACCCAAAATTGATTCTATTTGACCAATATTGACTCATATCGTCCGATTCGAGGTTTTTAAGTCATTTTATACCGAGAACCTCTTCTATGTGACAGAGTTTGACTCAAATCGATTTATTTCAAATGTTTATGACACGTTCAAGGATAAATATGTCATTTTCTACCCAAAATTGATCCTATTTGACCTATATTGACTCATAACGTCCGATTCGAAGTGTTTATGTCATTTTATACAGAGGATCTCTCCCATTTGACCGTGGTTGACTCAAATCGAAGTATTTCAAGTTTTTATGACATGTTCAAGGGTAAATACGTCATTTTCTACCCAAAATTAATCCCATTTGACCTACATTGACTCATATCGTTCGATTCAAAGTGTTTTAATCATTTTATACCGATAACTCCTCCTATTGAACCAAATTTGACTCAAATCGATGTACTTCGAGTGTTTATGACATGTTCAAGGGTAAATACGTCAATTTCTACCCAAAATTAATCATATTTGACCTATATTCACTCATATCCTCCGATTCTAAGTGTTTAGTTCATTTAATAAATAGTACCTTGTCCGTTTTACCGAGTTTCACTAAAATCGATGTATTTCAAGTGTTTATGACATGTTCAAGGGTAAATACATCATTTTCAACCCAAAAGTAATCCCATTTCACCTACATTGACTCATATCGTTTGATTCGAAGAGTTTTAAGTCATTTTATATTGAGAACCTCTTCCGTGTGACAGAGTTTGACTCAAATCGATGTATTTCAAGTGTTTATGACAAGTTTAAGGGTAAATATGTCATTTTCTACCCAAAATTGATCCTATTTGGCCTATATTGATTCATATCATCCAATTCGGAGTGTTTATGTCATTTTATACAGAGTATCTCTCCCATTCGACCGTGGTTGACCTTAATCGTTGTATTTCAAGTTTTTATGACATGTTGAAGGGTAAATACGTCATTTTGTACCCAAAATTGATCCTATTTGATCTATATTGACTCATATCGTCAGATTCAAAGTGTTTAATTCCTTTTATACCGAGAACTCTCCCATTCGACAGAGTTTGACTCAAATGAATGTATTTCAAGTGTTTATGACATGTTTAAGGGTAAATACGTCATTTTCAACCCAAAAGTAATCCCATTTCTCCTACATCGACTCATATCGTTTGACTCGAAGAGTTTTAAGTCATTTTATACCGAGAACCTCTCCCATATGACCGAGTTTAACTCAAATCGATGTATTTCAAGTGTTTATGACAAGTTTAAGAGTAAATACGTCATTTTCTACCCAAAATTGATCCTATTTGACCTATATTAACTCATATCGTCCAATTCAGAATGTTTATGTCATTTTATACAGAGGATCTCTCCTATTTGACTGTGGTAAACTCAAATCGATGTATTTCAAGTTCTTATGACATGTTCAAGGGTAAATACGTCATTTTCTACCCAAAATTAAACGCATTTCACCTACATTGACTAATATCGTCCGATTCGAAGTGTTTTAGTCATTTTATACCGAGAACCTCTCCTACTTGACCGAGGTTGACTCAAATCGATGTATTTCAAGTGTTTATGACATGTTCAAGCATAAATACATTATTTTCTACCCAAAATTAATCCTATTTGACTTATATTGACTCATATTGTCCGATTGGAAGTGTTTAGGTCATTATATAAACAAAACCTCTTCTGTTTGACCGAGTTTGACTCTAATAGATGTATTTCAAGTGTTTTTGCCCTCTTTAAGGGTAAATACATCATTTTCAACCCAAAACTAATCCCATTTGACCTACATTGTTTTATATTATTCGATTCGAAGTTTTTAAGTCATTTTATACCGAGAACCTCTCCCATTCGACCGAGTTTGACAAAAATCGATGTATTTCAAATGTTTATGACATGTTAAATGGTAAATAGGTCATTTTCTACGCAAAATTGATTCTATTTGACCTATATTGACTCATATCGTCCGATTCAAAGTGTTGAAGTCATTTTATACCAAGATCCTCTTTCGTTTGACCGAGTTTGTCTCAAATCGATGTATTTCAAATGTTTATGACATGTTCAAGGGTAAATACGTCAATTTCTTCCCAAAACTAATCCCATTTGACCTAGATCGACTAATATCGTTCGATTTGAAGTATTTAAGTCATTTATACCAAGAACTTCTCCCATTCGACCAAGTTTGACTCATATCGATGGATTTAAAGTGTTTATGAAATGTTCAAGGGTAAATTTGTCATTTTCTACCCAAACCTAATCCCATTTAACCTACATTGCCTCTTATCGTCCGATTCGAAGTGTTTAAGTCATTTTTTACCCAGAACCACTCCCATTCGACCATGTTTAACACAAATCGATGTATTTAAAATGTTTATGACATGTTCAAGGGTAAATATGTCATGTTCTAAACAAAACTAATCCCATTTTACCTGTATTGTCTCATATCGTCCGATTCAAAGTGTTAAAGTTTTTTTATACCCAAAACCTTTACCGTTTGACCGAGTTTGACATAAATCGATGTATTTCAAGAGTTTACGACATGTTCTACGGTAAATACGTCATTTTGTAACCAAAATTGATCCTATTTAACCTATTTTGACTCATATCGTTTGATTCAAAGTGTTTAATTCCTTTTATACCGAGAACCTCTCCCATTTGACCGAGTTTGAGTCAAATCGATGTATTTCATGTGTTTATGACAAGTTTAAGGGTAAATATGTCATTTTCTACCCAAAATTGATCCTATTTGACCTACATTCACCCATATCGTCCGATTCGAAGTGTTTAGTCATTTTATAAACATAACCTCTTCCGATTGACCGAGTTTGACTCAAATCGATGTATTTCAAGAGTTTATGACATGTTCAAGGGTAAATATGTCATTTTCTACTCAAAAATAATCCCATTTGACGTATATTGACTCATATCTTCTGATTCATAGTGTTTAAGTAATTTTATGCCAAGAACCTCTTCCGTTTGACCGAGTTTAGCTCAAATCGACATATTTCAAGTGTTTATGTCATGTACAAGGGTAAATATAATGACTCAAATCGTCCGATTCGGAGCGTTTAAGTCATTTTCGAGCGAGGATCTCTCCCATTCGACCGACTTTGACTCAAATTGATGGATTTCAAGTGTTTATGAAATGTTCAAGGGTAAATATGTAATTTTCTACCCAAAATTATACCATTTGACCTAAATTGACTGATATCGTCCGATTCGAAGTGTTTAAGTAATTTTATACGTAGGACCTCTACCATTTGACCAAGTTTGACTCAATTCGATGTATTACAAGAGTTTATGACATGTTCAAGCGTAAATATTTAATTTTCTACCCAAAATTGATCCTATTTAACCTATCTTGACTCATATCCTCCGATTAGAAGTGTTTAGGTCATTTTATAAACAGAACTACTTCTGTTTGACCGACTTTGATTCAAATCGATGTATTTCAAGTATTTATGACATGTTCAAGGGTAAATTCGTCATTTTCTACCCAAAATTAATCCCATTTGACCTACATTGACTCATATCTTCCGATTCTAAGTGTTTCGGTCATTTAATGAATAAAACCACTTTCGTTTGACCGAGATTGACTCAAATCGATGTATTTCAAGTGTTTATGCCATGTTCAAGGATAAATACATCATTTTCTACCCAAAATTAATCGTATTTGACTTATATTGACTCATATTGTCTGATTCGAAGTGTTTAGGTCATTATATAAACAAAACCTCTTATGTTTGACCGATTTTGACTCCAATCGATGTATTTCAATTGTTTTTGACGTGTTTAAGGGTAAATACGTCATTTTCAACCCAAAACTAATCCCATTTGACCTACATTGACTCATATCGTCCGAATCGAAGTGTTTAAGTCATTTTATACCGATAACCTCTCCCATTCGACCGAGTTTCACTCAAATCGATGTATTTCAAGTGTTTATGACATGTTTAAGGGTAAATACTTCATTTTCTACATAACACTAATCCCATTTGACCTACATTGGCTAATATCATCTGATTCAAAGTGTTTAAGCCATTTATATCGAGAACTTCTCCCATTCGACCGAGTTTGACTCAAATCGATGGATTTTTAGTGTTTATGAAATGTTCAAGGGTAAATATGTAATTTTCTACCCGAAATTATACCATTTGACCTAAATTGACTGATATCGTCCGATTCAATGTGTTTAAGTAATTTTATATGTAGGACCTCTACCATATGACCAAGTTTGACTCAATTCGATGTATAACAAGAGTTTATGACATGTTCAAGGGTAAATATTTAATTTTCTACTCAAAATTGATCCTATTTAACCTATCTTGACTCATATCCTCCGATTAGAAGTGTTTAGGTCATTTTATAAACACAACCACTTCCGTTCGACCGACTTTGATTGAAATCGATGTATTTCAAGTATTTATGAGATGTACAAGGGTAAATTCGTCATTTTTTACCCAAACTTGATCCTATTTGACCTATATTAACTCATATCTTCCGATTCGAAGTATTTCAGTCATTTTATACCAATAAAATCTCCCATTCGACCGAGTTTGACTCAAATCGATGTATTTTAAGTGTTTATGACATGTTAATTGGTAAATAGGTCATTTTCTTACAAAATTGGTCGTATATGACTTATATTGACTCATATCGTCCGATTCAAAGTGTTTAAGTCATTTTATACCGAGAACCTCTTATGTTTGACCGAGTTTGACTCAAATCGATGTATTTCAAATGTTTATGACATGTTCAAGGGTAAATACGTTAATTTCTTCCCAAAACTAATCCCATTTGACCTAGATCGATTAATATCGTCCGATTTGAAGTATTTAAGTCATTTATACCGAGAACTTCTCCCATTCGACCAAGTTTGACTCAAATCGATGTATTTCAAGTTTTTATGACATGTTGAAGGGTAATTACATCATTTTCTACCTAAAATTGATCCTATTTGACGTATATTGACTCATATCATCCAATTCGGCGTGTTTATGTTATTTTATACAGAGGATCTCTCCCATTCGACCGCGGTTGACTCAAATCGATGTATTTCAGGTTTTTATGACATGTTCAAGGGTAAATACGTCATTTTCTACCCAAAATTAATCCCATTTGACATACATTGACTAATATCGTCCGATTCGAAGTGTTTTAGTCATTTTATACCGAGAACCTCTTCTATTCGACCGGGTCTGACTAAAATCGATGTATTTCAAGTGTTTATGACATGTTCAAGGGTAAATACGTCATTTTCAACCCAAAAGTAATCCCATTTCACCTACATTAACTCATATCGTTTGACTCGAAGAGTTTTAAGTCATTTTATACCGAGAACCTCTCCCATATGACCGAGTTTAACTCAAATCGATGAATTTCAAGTGTTTCTGACAAGTTCAAGGGTAAATACGTCATTTTTTACCCAAAATTGATCCTATTTGGCCTATATTGACTCATATCGTCCAATTCAGAATGTTTATGTCATTTTATACAGAGGATCTCTCCTATTTGACTGTGGTAAACTCAAATCGATGTATTTCAAGTTCTTATGACATGTTCAAGGGTAAATACGTCATTTTCTACCCAAAATTAATCACATTTCACCTACATTGACTAATAACGTCCGATTCGAAGTGTTTTAGTCATTTTATACCGAGAACCTCTCCTACTTGACCGAGGTTGACTCAAATCGATGTATTTCAAGTGTTTATGACATGTTCAAGCATAAATACATTATTTTCTACCCAAAATTAATCCTATTTGACTTATATTGACTCATATTGTCCGATTGGAAGTGTTTAGGTCATTATATAAACAAAACCTCTTCTGTTTGACCGAGTTTGACTCTAATAGATGTATTTCAAGTGTTTTTGCCCTCTTCAAGGGTAAATACATCATTTTCAACCCAAAACTAATCCCATTTGACCTACATTGTTTTATATTATTCGATTCGAAGTTTTTAAGTCATTTTATACCGAGAACCTCTCCCATTCGACCGAGTTTGACAAAAATCGATGTATTTCAAATGTTTATGACATGTTAAATGGTAAATAGGTCATTTTCTACGCAAAATTGATTCTATTTGACCTATATTGACTCATATCGTTTGATTCAAAGTGTTGAAGTCATTTTATACCAAGATCCTCTTTCGTTTGACCGAGTTTGTCTCAAATCGATGTATTTCAAATGTTTATGACATGTTCAAGGGTAAATACGTCAATTTCTTCCCAAAACTAATCCCATTTGACCTAGATCGACTAATATCGTTCGATTTGAAGTATTTAAGTCATTTATACCAAGAACTTCTCCCATTCGACCAAGTTTGACTCATATCGATGGATTTAAAGTGTTTATGAAATGTTCAAGGGTAAATTTGTCATTTTCTACCCAAACCTAATCCCATTTAACCTACATTGCCTCTTATCGTCCGATTCGAAGTGTTTAAGTCATTTTTTACCCAGAACCACTCCCATTCGACCATGTTTAACACAAATCGATGTATTTAAAATGTTTATGACATGTTCAAGGGTAAATATGTCATGTTCTACACAAAACTAATCCCATTTTACCTGTATTGTCTCATATCGTCCGATTCAAAGTGTTAAAGTTTTTTTATACCCAAAACCTTTACCGTTTGACCGAGTTTGACATAAATCGATGTATTTCAAGAGTTTACGACATGTTCTACGGTAAATACGTCATTTTGTAACCAAAATTGATCCTATTTAACCTATTTTGACTCATATCGTTCGATTCAAAGTGTTTAATTCCTTTTATACCGAGAACCTCTCCCATTTGACCGAGTTTGAGTCAAATCGATGTATTTCATGTGTTTATGACAAGTTTAAGGGTAAATATGTCATTTTCTACCCAAAATTGATCCTATTTGACCTACATTCACCCATATCGTCCGATTCGAAGTGTTTAGTCATTTTATAAACATAACCTCTTCCGATTAGCCGAGTTTGACTCAAATCGATGTATTTCAAGAGTTTATGACATGTTCAAGGGTAAATATGTCATTTTCTACCCAAAAATAATCCCATTTGACGTATATTGGCTCATATCTTCTGATTCATAGTGTTTAAGTAATTTTATGCCAAGAATCTCTTCCGTTTGACCGAGTTTAGCTCAAATCGACATATTTCAAGTGTTTATGTCATGTACAAGGGTAAATACAATGACTCAAATCGTCCGATTCGGAGCGTTTAAGTCATTTTCGAGCGAGGATCTCTCCCATTCGACCGACTTTGACTCAAATTGATGGATTTCAAGTGTTTATGAAATGTTCAAGGGTAAATATGTAATTTTCTACCCAAAATTATACCATTTGACCTAAATTGACTGATATCGTCCGATTCAATGTGTTTAAGTAATTTTATATGTAGGACCTCTACCATATGACCAAGTTTGACTCAATTCGATGTATAACAAGAGTTTATGACATGTTCAAGGGTAAATATTTAATTTTCTACTCAAAATTGATCCTATTTAACCTATCTTGACTCATATCCTCCGATTAGAAGTGTTTAGGTCATTTTATAAACACAACCACTTCCGTTCGACCGACTTTGATTGAAATCGATGTATTTCAAGTATTTATGAGATGTACAAGGGTAAATTCGTCATTTTTTACCCAAACTTGATCCTATTTGACCTATATTAACTCATATCTTCCGATTCGAAGTATTTCAGTCATTTTATACCAATAAAATCTCCCATTCGACCGAGTTTGACTCAAATCGATGTATTTTAAGTGTTTATGACATGTTAATTGGTAAATAGGTCATTTTCTTACAAAATTGGTCGTATATGACTTATATTGACTCATATCGTCCGATTCAAAGTGTTTAAGTCATTTTATACCGAGAACCTCTTATGTTTGACCGAGTTTGACTCAAATCGATGTATTTCAAATGTTTATGACATGTTCAAGGGTAAATACGTTAATTTCTTCCCAAAACTAATTCCATTTGACCTAGATCGATTAATATCGTCCGATTTGAAGTATTTAAGTCATTTATACCGAGAACTTCTCCCATTCGACCAAGTTTGACTCAAATCGATGTATTTCAAGTTTTTATGACATGTTGAAGGGTAATTACGTCATTTTCTACCTAAAATTGATCCTATTTGACGTATATTGACTCATATCATCCAATTCGGCGTGTTTATGTTATTTTATACAGAGGATCTCTCCCATTCGACCGCGGTTGACTCAAATCGATGTATTTCAGGTTTTTATGACATGTTCAAGGGTAAATACGTCATTTTCTACCCAAAATTAATCCCATTTGACATACATTGACTAATATCGTCCGATTCGAAGTGTTTTAGTCATTTTATACCGAGAACCTCTTCTATTCGACCGGGTCTGACTAAAATCGATGTATTTCAAGTGTTTATGACATGTTCAAGGGTAAATACGTCATTTTCAACCCAAAAGTAATCCCATTTCACCTACATTACCTCATATCGTTTGACTCGAAGAGTTTTAAGTCATTTTATACCGAGAACCTCTCCCATATGACCGAGTTTAACTCAAATCGATGAATTTCAAGTGTTTCTGACAAGTTCAAGGGTAAATACGTCATTTTTTACCCAAAATTGATCCTATTTGGCCTATATTGACTCATATCGTCCAATTTAGAATGTTTATATCATTTTATACAGAGGATGTTTCCCATTCGACTGTGGTTGACTCAAATCGTTGTATTTCAAAATTTTATGACATGTTCAAGGGTAAATACGTCATTTTCTACCCAAAATTAATCGCATTTCACCTACATTGACTAATAACGTCCGATTCGAAGTGTTTTAGTCATTTTATACCGAGAACCTCTCCAATTTGACCGAGGTTGACTCAAATCGATGTATTTCATGTGTTTATGACATGTTCAAGCTTAAATACATTATTTTCTACCCAAAATTAATCGTATTTGACTTATATTGATTCATATTATCCGATTCGAAGTGTTTAGGTCATTATATAAACAAAACCTCTTCTGTTTGACCGAGTTTGACTCCAATCGACGTTTTTCAAGTTTTTTTGACGTCTTCAAGGGTAAATACGTCTTTTTCAACCCAAATCTAATCCCATTTGACCTACATTGACTCATATCATTCAATTCGAAGTTTTTAAGTCATTTTATACCAAGAACCTCTCCCATTCGACCGAGTTTGACTCAAATCGATGTATTTCAAGTTTTTATGACATGTTCAAGGGATAATAAGTCAACTTCTTCCCAAAAGTAATCCCATTTGACTTAGATCGACTAATATCGTTCGATTTGAAGTATTTAAGTCATTTATACCGAGAACTTCTCCCATTCGACAAAGTTTGACTCAAATCGATCGATTCGAAGTGTTTATGATATGTTCAAGGGTAAATTTGTCATTTTCTACCCAAACCT
Organism: Dysphania ambrosioides; assembly: GCA_026401315.1. Lineage (NCBI taxonomy): Eukaryota > Viridiplantae > Streptophyta > Magnoliopsida > Caryophyllales > Amaranthaceae > Dysphania > Dysphania ambrosioides. The sequence goes on from CM048662.1 coordinate 11,993,510, forward strand.
AATCCCATTTTACCTACATTGCCTCATATCGTCCGATTCGAAGTGTTTAAGTCATTTAATACCCAGAACCTCTCCCATTCGACCATGTTTAACACAAATCGATGTATTTCAAGTGTTTATAACATGTTCAAGGGTAAAAATGTCATGTTCTGCACAAAACTAATCCCATTTGACCTATATTGACTCATATCGTCCGATTCAAAGTGTTTAAGTTTTTTTATACCCAAAACCTTTACCGTTTGACCGAGTTTGACATAAATCGATGTATTTCAAGAGTTTACGACATGTTCTACAGTAAATACGTCATTTTTACCCAAAATTGTTCCTATTTAACCTATTTTAACTCATATCGTCCGATTCAAAAGTGTTTAATTCCATTTATACCGAGAACCTCTCCCATTCGACTGAGTTTGACTCAAATCGATGTATTTCATGTGTTTATGACAAGTTCAAGGGTAAATATGTCATTTACTACCCAAAATTGAACCTATTTGACCTACATTAACCCATATCGTCCGATTCAAAGTGTTTAGGTCATTTTATAAACATAACCTCTTCCGATTGGCCGAGTTTGACTCAAATCGATGTATTTCAAAAGTTTATGACATGTTCAAGGGTAAATATGTCATTTTCTACCCAAAACTAATCCCATTTGACCTATATTGACTCATATCGTCCGATTCATAGTGTTTAAGTAATTTTATGCCAAGAACCTCTTCCGTTTGACCGAGTTTGGCTCAAATCGATGTATTTCAAGTGTTTATTTCATGTACAACGGTAAATACAATGACTCAAATGATGTGCTCGTTTTAGAGCACATTTATTAACTCATTTTAGTGTCAAGTCTCATAGTTTTGTATTGGTTTTATGTACATTATGCTTCATTTTACCTTGATCTTGTTTTTGAGTTGTCTTAAGTTCATTTCAGGCACTTTTGATGATTTTAAGGTGAAAGGCGATACATTCGAGCCTTTGACACACGTATCTTAGCTTGGGCAAGTGTTTGAAGTCACTCATGAAGATTTCACAGAGTTTAGAAAAGAGGGAAGTGAAAAGAGGAAAGAATGCTCTCAGATTCGACCGAATTTGAGAGACATTCGACCGAATGGCTGCAGATTCGACCGAATCTGAGACTCATTCGGTCGAATGAGAGGCAGTCTTCAGGGTTCTCGAGCCTTGCTACTGGAAAGGCCGAATGGAACTCATTCGGGCGAATGAGCTCCCATTCGGCCGAATCAACCTGTACATTCGGGCGAATGCTTAACAGAGATCGATTCCCCGAAGCCTCTAGAATAGGCGAATGGAAGACCATTCGGGCGAATGGGATCACATTCGGCCGAATGAGACCTATATTCGGGCGAATGACAGTGTTTTCCTCCGGATCAACTACTTCTTTTTAGGGCCGGCTCCTATGCATTTTAGGGTTTTTCGTAGGTTTTTCTTATTTTGTTATAAATACCCCCTTCCTCTGATGAGGAGAAGGGAGAGCTAGGTTTAATACTTTCATGCACTTTTAGATTTCTTAGCCTCCAAATTCTTTTAGTTTTAGCTTTCGATTTTCAGTTTTTCTTCAACGCTTTGTAGTTTGAGTTCTTTTTGTGGATATCAATTTGAAGCTTATGTGGATATCAATTTGAAGCTTATGTCTTTAAGCATGAATATGAGTGAGTAATTCCTTTAGGGGTTTTGATCGGTGAAACCTTAGGAAAGCTATGATCTTTATTGCTTAAGGTTGTAGAAATGATGTTAATAAATAGTTTCGGATTCCGATGCGAATCTTGTCCTGCCACTCCTTTGGAGACATAGGGCGATTATAGGTCGTTCGTGTGATCTATAGGGTCACCAACTTCCTCTCGTATTCTTGGATGTCCATGCTAGTTATTAACAGCTTTTCTGTAATCTATCATGTTCGGTTTTAAAGCTTCATTCCTAGGGTGAATCCAATCTTGTCCCCGTTTTTCTCTACTTGCTTTACTTTGTGATTTGTCGTCGTCTATTTTCCACCTATTAGTTTTAACTGAATTTCCAACCCCAAATAGTCCGGTTGTGTTAAAAGTCAAAGTCTTGATATACCTTGTCTTCGTGGTTCGACCCCCTACTCCACTATACTTGTATAGTTTGTAGGTTGGAATAAATATTGTTTGCATAACCTGTCTTTTAGTTAACGACCTAGAAAACCGGTTATCAAAATGGCGCCGTTGCCGGGGACAAGGCGTAATATTTAGACTTAACTTGTTTTAGCATAACTTTATTTATTTTATTTCTATTTTTGTTTTCCTTTCTGTGTGTGGTTGTCTTTGACTTAGGTGTTTGCATGCCCCATAGCACGCGTAGGTCAAACCAGCCAATTACACCCTTAAATCCTGAAATACAACGTGTTAGTAGACAACGCCCTTCAAAGTATACCTTACAATCTGTCCAAAACCCTACCATATCCATAATGGCCGAAGAACATCAATTGTTTGGCCAATTCGGAACTCCTGGCTCACAAGAGTTCCAAGGGGGTGTAGTACTTCCTGTTGCTACTACACCTTACCAAATTCACCCTTAGTTCACAAGAATGGTTAAGGAAACACCATTCAGTGGCTTAAGAAATGAATGTCCTCTTCAACACCTAGAGGCATTCTCGGATATTTGTGGACTTATCCCTCCTTGTCCTAATAGCCCTGATTATGTGCGAATGCACCTTTTCCATCTGAGTCTAGCGAGAGATGCCAAGGATTGGTATAAATGCTTAGAACCCAATTCAATTATTAATTGGGCTCAACTAAAAATTGCATTTCTAGAAAGGTTTTATCCTACGGTTCGAACGCAGGATTGGCGTAAGAAAATTGCGTCATTCACCCAAGAGGATGATGAGAACCTTAGTGCCACTTGGAGTAGGTTTAAAAGAATGATTAGAGCATGCCCCCACCATGAGTACGGGGAAAACCATCTCAACACATTCTTTTACGATGGTCTTAATGACTCCACCAAAGCACTTCTAGACTCAGCTGTAGGTGGCCAGCTTTCCCAAATTCCTTGCACCCAGGTAAAGGCCAAAATAGAGGAAGTTGCTAAAAATAGTGCCTGGGGAGGAACTAGGAGTCGGGGATTACCTAGAGGGACGCTAGACACAACTAACTTGGACAACATTAGCGCCAAAATAGAAGCCGTTATTGATAAAAAGTTGTCCAAACTAAGCCTAGCCGGTAGTTCGAACAACCCCCCAGTGCGTGAAAAGCACTTTGCATGTGCCATATGTGGGGGTACCAACCATGATACATCTTATTGTGGTGGTTCGCACTCCGAGCATGTAGCTGCAGTTGACTATGGAGGGTATAACCCAGAACCGCAGGTGATGAACTATGACGGTTATGGGTATAACCCTGATCATGTGGCAGCCCTTAACTATAGTGGACAGGGCCAAGGAGTAGGGTATGAGCAGCAACCTTTCCCGAACAACCAACAGTACAAACCTCCCTTTAACTCCAACCAAAACCAGGGAAACTTCCACCCGGGATACAACAGAAATGGACAAGGTGGATTTAATAACCAAAGTTTCCAGGGGAACCAGACTAATGGGAACGTACCTAGGGCCAATGTGTATAGACCCCCAGGGTTTCATCAAGGACCTAGAAATAGTTCAAACCTGCCTTTTCCCCCTAGTCAGCCTCATCATGTGGCTCCTCAACCACAGCATGGTCACACTTCAACCAATGACCATTTAGCCTCCCAAGTAACAACTCTTGCTCAACAGAACCAGAGTCTGACGCAAATTAATCAGACCCTCATCCAATAAATGCAGCAACTTCAAGCTCACCAAAAGTTGTTTGAAACTCAACTGGCCCAAATGGCTAATCCTCCTGCACCACCGCTATTCCCATCTCACCCTCAACCTAACCCCTCTATACAACCTCCACCTCAGCAAACGAACCCAAACCAGCACACTGCTAAGGCTATCCACCTGAGATCAGGGACTCAGTATAACAGTCCTTCGTATCCGGTGGATACTCCTTTGGTGCGGGTGAGTGATGAGACGAGAGTACACAATGATGAAAAAGAGGAGGAACATGGTAAAATACCAGAGGTTGAAGATGAAAGAGGTAGGAAGGACGTCAATGCTAAGGCAGGGAGTGAGAAGCCAGTAGAGAGTGAGGAGGAGAGGAGGAAGAAAGCTGAGGAAAGAAAGAGGTTAGAACGGTTATATGCACCACCGCTTCCTTTTCCCTACAGGAAAGTTGAGAAGTAACTTGATGATAAGTTCAAGAAGTTTCTTGAACATCTTCAGAAGATGGAGATGAAAATCCCATTCCTCGATGCTATGGCACAAATGCCAAAGTATACTAAGTTCTTGAAAGACTTACTGTCCAACAAGAAAAAGCTTGAGGAAGAGGTAATCAGTCTGCCTCATCAAGTTAGCTCTATACTACAAGGGAAAATGCCTATGAAGGAGCGAGATCCCGGTCCTTATAACCTCCCTGTGAAGTTGGGAAACCTTGATCCTAAAGGGGCGCTCGCTGATTTAGGGGCTTCGATCAGTCTTATGCCCCTATCGATCGCCAAAAAGCTCCCCTTTGCCCTCCGACCTTCAAGGAAAACAATCCAACTGGCTGATAGGAGCATTAAAGTGCCATATGGAGAGCTCGACGACATACATATACAAGTAGGAGAACTAGTGGTCCCTTGTGATTTTGTGGTAATGGAAATGGAAGAGGACCCTTATACTCCACTTATCTTGGGCAGAGCCGTTCTGAAAATGCTTCGGGCAGTTATTAATTGCCATGATGATACCATAACGGTAGAAGTTGCCCAAGTAAAGGTAGTTTTCAAAATCTCTCCCCTTTTAAAGAAGCCTATGGTTGAGCAGGTCTGTCGCCTTGAAGAAGGTGAAAGGGAGAGTGAGGGTAGTTATGAGAACAAGGAAGTAGAGGTTGGGTGTCAAATGATTGATGAGGATACCCCTACTATAAATGAGCTGTTGGAAGGCCGGTTAGATACGGCCCATGATTCTAAAAAAGAAGTAGAATATGAGCACCTTTACGAGGTAGAGGAAAGTATTACGCACAAAAGGGAAGGTCCTAAACCTTTCCCTAAAGTGACTTTGAAACCTCTACCTCCTAGCTTAAAATATGCCTATCTCGATGAAGATGAAGGAAGCCTGGTCATAGTAAATTCTGAGCTCGATGACATTTCTTTGGAAAAATTACTTGTTTTATTAAGGAAATATCAAGATGTCATCGGGTATTCACTAGGTGATTTAAAAGGGATTAGTCCATCCCTTGTTATGCACCGGATTCATCTTGATGATGAACAATTTTCCTCCGTTGAGCCTCAAAGACGGCTGAATCCCAACATGAAAGAGGTTGTTAAGGATGAAATCCTCAAACTCCTCTAGGTCGGCATCATCTACTCAATTTCAGATAGTAGATGGGTTAGCCCAGTTCATATTGTTCCTAAAAAGGGAGAAATAACCATCGTCGAGAATGACAGAGGAGAGATGATCCCCACAAGAGCCACCACGGGATGGCGAGTTTGCATTGACTATCGCAAACTCAATAAAGCAACCAGAAAAGATCACTTTCCCTTACCCTTCATCGATGAGATGCTTAAAAGAATGGCCAGGCACAGGTACTATTGTTTTCTAGATGGTTACTCGGGTTTCTTTCAAATCCCAATCCACCCCGAGGACCAATAGAAAACAACTTTCACCTGCCCTCTTGGGACTTTTGCCTACAGGAGAATGCCCTTCGGTTTATGCAATGCTCCATCCACCTTCCAGAGGTGCATGTCGGCTATATTCGCCGATATGTTAGAGGACTTTATGGAAGTGTTCATGGATGATTTTTCTGTTGGAGGGTCCTCTCTTGACACTTGCTTGACACATCTTGAGAAAGTACTATTAAGGTGCCAAGAAACGAATCTTGTACTAAATTGGGAGAAATGTCACTTTTTAGTTCAAGAAGGCATCTTCCTAGGCCACAAAGTGTCTTACAAAGGCATAGAGGTGGATCCTGCCAAAATTGACGTGATAAGGAATCTTCCTGTACCTACCTCAGTTACAAGAGTACGATCCTTTCTTAGACACGCAGGATTCTATAGGTGTCTCATCCTAGGATTTTCGACTCTAGCAAAACCCTTGAATGAACTTCTTCAGAAAGATGTCGAATTTCACTTCAATGAGAGATGCATGAATGCCTTTAACAAGCTAAAAGAGGCTCTAATTTCTGTGCCCATCGTGCAAGCTCCGGATTGGAGTTTGCCATTTGAATTCATGTGCGATGCCAGTGATATTTCTGTTGGTGCTGTCCTTGGGCAGAAAAAGGAGGGAAAGCACCATGTTATATGTTATATTAGTAAAACACTGGACCCTGCACAACACAACTACACTACAACTGAAAAAGAAATGCTAGCAGTAGTCTATGCTTTTGAGAGACTACGCCAATATCTCATCTGTTCAAAAGTTGTAGTATTCACTGATCACTCGGCTCTGAAGTTTTAAATGACCAAGAGAGATGCAAAGCCGAGGTTGATCCGTTGGGTGCTCCTATTACAGGATTTTGACTTTGAGTTGAGAGATAGGAAAGGTAGCGAAAATGTGGTAGCTGACCATTTGTCTAGGCTACCCGAGCTTAATAACGACACCGTACCTATCCAAGACGAAATGGTCGAAGAAACCCTAATGGCAGCAATAGTAGTTGGGAAAGCCCCTTGGTTCGCAGATATTGCGAATTATTTAGCTTGTGGAGAACTTCCAGAGTTCAAATCAAGGGCTATGAAAAAGGCTTTCTTTGGTAAAGTTGGGAACTTCTTTTGGGATGATCCCTACTTATTTCATGCTTGCGCAGACGGCATAATCCGCCGCTGCGTCACTGAAGAGGAAGTTCCAAAAATCCTAACTCATTGTCATTCCTACGCGTGTGGCGGTCACCATGGTATAATGAACACTGCTGCTAAGGTTGCCACCGCAGGTTTCTATTGGCCAACGTTACACAAGGATGTTGAAACGTTTGTGAAAAGCTGTGAGAGGTGCCAAAGAGTTGGCAACATCTCAATGCGAAATGAGATGCCTCAAAACTACATCCTTGAGTGTGAAGTGTTCGACTGTTGGGGAATTGACTTTATGGGCCCATTTATTTCATCTCATGGGAACCAATATATTTTAGTAGGAATTGATTATGTGTCTAAGTGGGTGGAAGCTATCACCTCACCTATGAATGATCACAAAGTGGTTATTAAGCTTTTTAAAAGCATAATCTTTCCTCGATTCGGTGTTCCCAAAATAGTCATAAGTGATGGGGGATCACACTTTGCTAAGCATGAACTAAATAAATTATTGAAAAATTATGGAGTCGTGCACAAAGTCGGATCACCCTACCATCCCCAAACTCAAGGACAGGTGGAAGTAGCTAATAGGGAAATCAAGAGAATTCTCGAGAAGGTGGTAAACCCAAATAGGAAAGATTGGTCTCTAAAGTTAGATGACGCTCTTTGGGCCCACCGGACGTGTTACAAAACCCCTATTGGCACCACCCCGTTCCGGCTTTTATATGGGAAATCCTGTCACCTACCGGTGGAACTGGAATGCAAATCTTGGTGGGCGATCCAAACTCTGAATTTGGACCCCACCTTATTCTGCGAGAAGCGAGCCGCCCAATTACAAGAATTGGAAGAACTACGGCTCGATGCATTCCATAACATGCACATCTACAAGGAACGTACTAAGCGTTGGCACGACCAACGTATCATCCAACAAGAGTTCCTTGTAGGAGATAAAGTGCTGCTCTTTAATTCAAGAGCTAAGTTATTCCCCGGAAAGTTAAAATCACGATGGTCTGGGCCATTCGAGATTTCACAAGTTTTTCCGTATGGAACGGTAGAGCTGAAAGACCATCATGGAGGACGTTTCGTTGTTAATGGACATCGGTTAAAACTCTTCCATGAGAGCAGCCTTCACAATGTCAACACCATTGAGCTTATAAAGTTAGATGATGTCAAAGTCGAATGATTGGTATAATCATTGACCCTTATCGAATATCCCTACTTTGAATCATCGTTCTTTACCATTTTTTTAGGTTTTAATTGCTTAGTTTCCCTTTTGTCTTTGTTTAATTACCCAAGCTACGTCAAGCTAAACGACGTTAAACAAAGCACTTACGGGAGGTAACCCGGTTTATTTTGATTTTCAAACAACTTAATCATAGTATATTGATTGATTTTGAGAGGGCACAAGTGATTTGATCTAAACAGAGCGAAATCGCTGTTTATTCGGCCGAATGATAAGTCCATTCGGCCGAATGAAATTGAAGATGGAGCTAAAACCAATTTTGGCCAAGTTCCTGATAATGCCGAATGAAGCTTCAATTCGGCCGAATGAATCTCATTCGTCCGAATGAAGTGATCCATTCGGTCAAATAGATCTAATGGGAGTGTTTACGAGGCTGCTGATAATGCCGAATGAAGCCAACATTCGGTCGAATGAAGTTACATTCGACCGAATTAAGAAACCTATTCGGTCGAATGGGAGCGAAGATTTCTTCGTAACACTACTCCATTCGACCGAACAGGTTATCCATTTGGGCGAATAGGACACTATTCGACCGAATGGAAGCCCCATTCGACCGAATGGAGGTCAGTTCTATAAATATCAGCTCATTCCACGTAAAATTGCACCGAAACTTTTCTACTTCTTTCATTCGGCCGACTTCCCCCCCCCCCCCCCCCCCCCCACATTCTTGCTCTTTCTCAAATCCTTCTACTCCCCTCCAAATCATCTTCAATTACCATGGGTCCAAGGAGAACTTTAAGGAACCCCTTCAAAAGGTCCAAGAAGCATGGAGAGGGTTCCTCTTCGGGTGCGGCTCAGGAAGCTCAACAAACCGGTTCTCAACAACCGGAGGGTCAACAAAGGCTTCCTTGCCAGGAACTATGTTTCAATGAGGACCACCCTACGATTATTTTCGTATCTTTGGAGCAATATGAGCGTTTCCAACGACTTAAGGTACGAAAAATCAACTCTACTCGTTATTTAGACCTATCAATTTTGCAACGAATGGGTATATACGAGCAATTTGTTGCATTATTAACTGCATGTGGGTTAGAAAACTGGATAAACATGTGGCACCCGACTCATAAGCTCTTAACTTATGAGTTTCTTAGTTCCCTAACCCCGTGCCAAAGGGATGGTAGGTTGTATTTATCTTTTAGGCTAAGGAATGCAACCTATTTTCTTGATTATGCTGTATTTTGTGCCGTATTTGGTTTCAATAACGAGCCTATTCCGGATAAACAACCGGATAACTCTCGGGTTTCCGAGCTATGGCCTAAAATAGCTGGCCGGCTTGTTTACCCGAATAGGAACATATATGCTTCTGATGTGCAACACCCAGTTTTGCGCATGTTCTTTAAATTTGCTAGGGAGACTCTGTTCCCTTCCCCTAGCCCTCACCTAGTACGAACGCACAAGGTGCACATCTTGCACCGCTATCTTGCACCACACGACGACACTACACTAAGCCTGCCAATGACACTGTGGAAGTTTCTAAACAACACAGCCACCCTAAACGCTACTACTGACTTATGTTTAGGGGGACACGTATTCCGCATTGCTGAATTCCTGAACATCATGAATCCTGTGGAATTCAGCGAAAGATATGCCAGTTCCACTACCCTTCACGAGCAATGTCTCGTATGGGCTGGCTTCATTTTTACAGACCCCATGCGATGGCGGTACTTGAAAGACCGCACCATCCCCCTCCCCTGCCCTCATTTACCTCCCCTGGTCCAGTTTGGGGCCTCGTATCTCTTAGAAGGCGATGTGCCGAGATACGCTGTCGAGCCCCCACTTGTACCACCTCCTCGCCCTCACACCCTCTCCATGTGTGACCGACCTAGAGCCTCTACCTCGGTCTTACCGAACCATGACAATTCAGACGATGAGTCTGAATCTGACATTATGTCCTCCCTAGGACGCATAGAGAGAAGGCTTGATCAGGTCCTCACCACCCAAGCCCACCACACCGCCCGGCTCGAACACCTCGAACAAAACTTCGAGCGGGCGAACTACCCATGGTATGATATGGCCTACCGCTCCCACATGGTCGGCGAAAGCATGGCCACCCCTTCCTGGTACCCTCACCATGACAACTATAAGGAGATATCACTAAGTCATGGGTTTGATTGGTTGCGGGTGGGTAGGCGTAGGTTTAATAACTTCACTCCGCCGGCTCCTAGAAGAGCCTCGGACGACTATGGGATGGACTACACAGGTGGGGAAGAGGAGGTTAATGAGGAGGATGACCAGGGGGATGATGAGGAATTTATGGGGGATGAGTAGTGGTGGACCTAACGGCCTCCCTTAGCGCCGAGGATGGCTTCATCCTAGCTTGGGGGGGGATATCCATAGTCCACTACTCATTCTTTCACGCGTCCTTTGGTCTTGGTTGTCAGTTTAGTGTTATGTAGCGTTTCGTTGCTTCGTGTTTTATTTCTAGGTGTTATTTTGTGCTTTGCGCTTTGCTTTTTGGTGTTGTTTTCAGGGATATATACAAGAAGTTCCATATGCCGCTGCACCCAGTACTGGTATGATCTCCTATGCGAAAATCCAAATTTATGTATTTTAGTTATTTTTATATTTGTTTTCTACCCTTCTTTGCATCACATGCCCCCTTTCCCATCATATATCCCAAACAAGCATGCAAGCCTCTGGTGTGCACTGACTTTATGCAAACTCGTATTCCCGTAGCCCTGTGCCTGTTTTGGGTATGAGTTTATCAACTGTTTTTCACTTAGCTTGGGGGGATCTGAGCTTGCTTGGTATGTGGTTTGGATGACTACCTATTAAGGCGCATTTCGACTAACCTAGTAAGGATTGAGCCTTTAGGACTCTATTATGAGTCCTATATTGATGAGTGTTAGTCAGGGAATCTTAAGAATTGTGTCTGTTCTCCTCCAGCATAGTCTACTTTTCTAAAGGTTAGGGATGATAACACGTTTGTAGTTAAAAGCTACATAGCCAAAGTGCCTACCATGAAAATCAATTTACTCTAGGTTGAGCCAAATTTGTGCCTTTACCTTCTTTTGTAGCCACGCTATCTAACTCCACATGAACCAAATACTCCCTCTTTTTACCTAGAGGATAGTCATGTGATCATAGTGAAGTTGATATTTGTAGCATTGTAATATAGGATTTCGATTTGGGGAAATGATCATTGGATGATTTGACTATATACACTAGTCTTAGTGCATTTCAAAGAAGTATGCACATAGAAAGTTCAGAAAAAGCTTGAAAAGCACAAAAGAAAAAAAAGAAAAAAAGAAAAAAAAAGAAAAAGAAAAAAAAAGAAAATAAACAAAAGAAATTAGAGAAGAAGTTGAGAATAAAGTTGACATAGTGTATTAGTCTACTATTGGGAATTTTGGGATTGACATGGTTGTCGGAAGGCGTAATCTTCCTCGGTTTTACTTCCTTGGATCACTTACTATCCTCTATTTCAACTCCACATTCCCAAATTCTACCATACCTCGATCCAAACCTACATTACAACCCTTTTCCAAACCTGTTCGACTTAACCTGATTAGTAAGATCAGTGCTGGAGAGCAGATAAGACACGATTTACGGGATTTCTCCCTGCTTAGGTGTTTAATTCCCGACTCACCTTTAGTCGGATGACTTCGAGTGAAACACATACCCCATAAACACATGAGCGTAATGGAAACTTCCCACACCTCGTGGGAAATAACCTTGGGAGCGTAGACTTGCGACCTCATTAGGTAGTGGGCGGAATGAATTATGATGTGGCTTGCTCGGCAATCCCGAGTAAGTGTAAAAAGTTGATTATGCTCTTTAAATCCCATTGTACTTGCACACCCATGGCTAGGGAGGAGTTTCGCACGTGCACGGCTTGCATTGACTTGAGATTCACTTCTCATGTTTTTCATTAGTCTCTTCATTCATTTCTTCATTCATATTGCCTTAAGCTGTCATTTCACCTTTCTATTTCATTTGCTAGGGACTAGCAACGGTCTAGCTTGGGGGAAGTTGATGTGCTCGTTTTAGAGCACATTTTTTAACTCATTTTAGTGTCAAGTCTCATAGTTTTGTATTGGTTTTATGTACATTATGCTTCATTTTACCTTGATCTTGTTTTCGAGTTGTCTTAAGTTCATTTCAGGCACTTTTGATGATTTCAAGGTGAAAGGCAATACATTTGAGCCTTTGACACACGTATCTTAGCTTGGGCAAGTGTTTGAAGTCACTCATGAAGATTTCACGGAGTTCAGAAAAGAGGGAAGAATGCTCTCAGATTCGACCGAATCTGAGAGACATTCAACCGAATGGCTGCAGATTCGACCGAGTTCTCGAGCCTTGCTACTGGAAAGGCCGAATGGAACTCATTCGGGCGAATGAGCTTCCATTCGGCCGAATCAACCTGTACATTCGGGCGAATGCTTAACAGAGATCGATTCCCCAAAGCCTCTGGAATAGGCGAATGGAAGACCATTCGGGCGAGTCGGATCACATTCGGCCGAATGAGACCTATATTCGGGCGAATGACAGTGTTTTCCTCCGGATCAACTACTTCTTTTTAGGGCCGGCTCCTATGCATTTTAGGGTTTTTCGTAGGTTTTTCTTATTTTGTTATAAATACCCCTTTCCTCTGATGAGGAGAAGGGAGAGCTAGGTTTAATACTTTCATGCACTTTTAGATTTCTTAGCCTCCAAATTCTTTTAGTTTTAGCTTTCGATTTTCAGTTTTTCTTCAACGCTTTGTAGTTCGAGTTCTTTTCGTGGATATCAATTTGAAGCTTTTGTAAGTTTAATTCCTTCCTTTAATCTTAATCCATTGTTGTATTTCATTGCATGTTTAGTTCTAAGTTTATCGTTTATTAATTCTGATTTTGTTTTCATTCTCGCGATTTCATTCCACGTTCGTTTCCGCTGCATCTTTTAATATCTTTATGTCTTTAAGCATGAATATGAGTGAGTAATTCCTTTAGGGGTTTTGATCGGTGAAACCCTAGGAAAGCTATGATCTTTATTGCTTAAGGTTGTAGAAATGATGTTAATAAATAGTTTCGGATTCCGATGCGAATCTTGTCCTGCCACTCCTTTGGAGACATAGGGCGATTATAGGTCGTTCGTGTGATCTATAGGGTCACCAACTTCCTCTCGTATTCTCGGATGTCCATGCTAGTTATTAACAGATTTTCTGTAATCTATCATGTTCGGTTTTAAAGCTTCATTCCTAGGGTGAATCCAATCTTGTCCCCGTTTTTCTCTACTTGCTTTACTTCGTGATTTGTTGTCGTCTATTTTCCACCTATTAGTTTTAACTGAATTTCCAACCCCAAATAGTCCGGTTGTGTTAAAAGTCAAAGTCTTGATATACCTTGTCTTCGTGGTTCGACCCCCTACTCTGCTATACTCGTATAGTTTGTAGGTTGGAATAAATATTGTTTGCATAACCTGTCTTTTAGTTAACGACCTAGAAAACCGGTTATCATCAAATCGTCCAATTCGGAGCGTTTAAGTCATTTTCTAGCGAGGATCTCTCCAATTCGACCGTGTTTGACTCAAATCGATGTATTTTAAGTGTTTATGACATGTTTAAGGGTAAATACGTCATTTTCTACATGTAACTAATCCCATTTGACATACATTGGCTAATATCATCCGATTCAAAGTGTTTAAGCCATTTATACCGACAACTTCTCCCATTCGACCGAGTTTGACTCAAATCGATGGATTTCAAGTGTTTATGAAATGTTCATGGGTAAATATGTAATTTTCTACCCAAAATTATACCATTTGACCTAAATTGACTCATATCGTCAGATTCAAAGTCTTTAAGTAATTTTATACGTAGGACCTCTACCATTTGACCAAGTTTGACTCAATTCGATGTATTACAAGAGTTTATGACATATTCAATGGTAAATATTTAATTTTCTACCCAAAATTGATCCTATTTAACCTATCTTGACTCATATCCTCTGATTAGAAGTGTTTAGGTCATTTTATAAACAGAACCACTTCCGTTTGACCGACTTTGATTCAAATCGATGTATTTCAAGTATTTATGAGATGTTTAAGGGTAAATTCGTCATTTTTTACCCAAACTTGATCCCATTTGACCTATATTAACTCATATCTTCCGATTCTAAGTGTTTAGGTCATTCAATAAATAGAACGACTTCTGTTTGACCGAGATTGACTCAAATTGATGTATTTCAAGTGTTTATGACAAGTTCAAGGGTAAATACGTCATTTTTTACCCAAAATTGATCCTATTTGGCCTATATTGACTCATATCGTCCAATTCAGAATGTTTATGTCATTTTATACAGAGGATCTTTCCCATTCGACTGTGGTTGACTCAAATCGTTGTATTTCAAAATTTTATGACATGTTCAAGGGTAAATACGTCATTTTCTACCCAAAATTAATCGCATTTCACCTACCTTGACTAATAACGTCCGATTCGAAGTGTTTTAGTCATTTTATACCGAGAACCTACCCTATTTGACCGACTCAAATCGATGTATTTCATGTGTTTATGACATGTTCAAGCTTAAATACATTATTTTCTACCCAAAATTAATCGTATTTGACTTATATTGATTCATATTGTCCGATTCGAAGTGTTTAGGTCATTATATAAACAAAACCTCTTCTGTTTGACCGAGTTTGACTCCAATCGACGTTTTTCAAGTGTTTTTGACGTCTTCAAGGGTAAATACGTCTTTTTCAACCCAAATCTAATCCCATTTGACCTACATTGACTCATATCATTCAATTCGAAGTTTTTAAGTCATTTTATACCAAGAACCTCTCCCATTCGACCGAGTTTGACTCAAATCGATGTATTTCAAGTGTTTATAACATGTTCAAGGGTAAAAATGTCATGTTCAAGGGATAATAAGTCAACTTCTTCCCAAAAGTAATCCCATTTGACTTAGATCGACTAATATCGTTCGATTTGAAGTATTTAAGTCATTTATACCGAGAACTTCTCCCATTCGACAAAGTTTGACTCAAATCGATCGATTCGAAGTGTTTATGATATGTTCAAGGGTAAATTTGTCATTTTCTACCCAAACCTAATCCCATTTTACCTACATTGCCTCATATCGTCCGATTCGAAGTGTTTAAGTCATTTAATACCCAGAACCTCTCCCATTCGACCATGTTTAACACAAATCGATGTATTTCAAGTGTTTATAACATGTTCAAGGGTAAAAATGTCATGTTCTGCACAAAACTAATCCCATTTGACCTATATTGACTCATATCGTCCGATTCAAAGTGTTTAAGTTTTTTTATAACCAAAACCTTCACCGTTTGACCGAGTTTGACATAAATCGATGTATTTCAAGAGTTTACGACATGTTCTACAGTAAATACGTCATTTTTACCCAAGATTGATCCTATTTAACCTATTTTGACTCATATCGTCCGATTCAAAAGTGTTTAATTCCATTTATACCGAGAACCTCTCCCACGACCGAGTTTGACTCAAATCGATGTATTTCATGTGTTTATGACAAGTTCAAGGGTAAATATTTCATTTACTACCCAAAATTGAACCTATTTGACCTACATTAACCCATATCGTCCGATTCAAAGTGTTTAGGTCATTTTATAAACATAACCTCTTCCGATTGGCCGAGTTTGACTCAAATCAATGTATTTCAAAAGTTTATGACATGTTCAAGGGTAAATATGTCATTTTCTACCCAAAACTAATCCCATTTGACCTATATTGACTCATATCGTCCGATTCATAGTGTTTAAGTAATTTTATGCCAAGAACCTCTTCCGTTTGACCGAGTTTGGCTCAAATCGATGTATTTCAAGTGTTTATTTCATGTACAAGGGTAAATACAATGACTCAAATCGTCCAATTCGGAGCGTTTAAGTCATTTTCTAGCGAGGATCTGTCCAATTCGACCGTGTTTGACTCAAATCGATGTATTTCAAGTGTTTATGACATGTTTAAGGGTAAATACGTCATTTTCTACATAAAACTAATCCCATTTGACATACATTGGCTAATATCATCCGATTCAAAGTGTTTAAGCCATTTATACCGACAACTTCTCCCATTCGACCGAGTTTGACTCAAATCGATGGATTTCAAGTGTTTATGAAATGTTCATGGGTAAACATGTAATTTTCTACCCAAAATTATACCATTTGACCTAAATTGACTCATATCGTCTTATTCAAAGTCTTTAAGTAATTTTATACGTAGGACCTCTACCATTTGACCAAGTTTGACTCAATTCGATGTATTACAAGAGTTTATAACATGTTCAAGGGTAAATATTTAATTTTCTACCCAAAATTGATCCTATTTAACCTATCTTGACTCATATCCTCTGATTAGAAGTGTTTAGGTCATTTTATAAACAGAACCACTTCCGTTTGACCGACTTTGATTCAAATCGATGTATTTCAAGTATTTATGAGATGTTTAAGGGTAAATTCGTCATTTTTTACCCAAACTTGATCCCATTTGACCTATATTAACTCATATCTTCCTATTCTAAGTGTTTAGGTCATTCAATAAATAGAACGACTTCTGTTTGACCGAGATTGACTCAAATTGATGTATTTCAAGTGTTTATGACATGTTCAAGGATAAATACATCATTTTCTACCCTAAATTAATCGTATTTGACTTATATTGACTCATATTGTCCGATTCGAAGTGTTTAGGTCATTATATAAACAAAACCTCTTCTGTTTGATCGAGTTTGACTCTAATCGATGTATTTCAATTGTTTTTGACGTGTTCAAGGGTAAATATGTCATTTTCAACCCAAAACTAATCCCATTTGACCTACATTGACTCATATCGTCCGAATCAAAGTGTTTAAGTCATTTTATACCGATAACCTCTCCCATTCGACCGAGTTTGACTCAAATCAATGTATTTCAAGTGTTTATGACATGTTAAATGGTTAATAGGTCATTTTCTATCGAAAATTAGTCCTATATGACCTATATTGACTCATATCATTCGATTCGAAGTGTTTAAGTCATTTATATCGAGAACCTCTTCCGTTTGACCGAGTTTGACTCAAATAGATGTATTTCAAATGTTTTTGACATGTTCATGGGAAAATACGTCAATTTCTTCCTAAAACTAATCCCATTTGACCTAGATCGACTAATATCGTTCGATTTGAAGTATTTAAGTCATTTATACCGAGAACTTCTCCCATTTGACCAAGTTTTACTCAAATCGGTGGATTTGAATTGTTTATGAAATGTTCATGGGTAAATTTGTCATTTTCTACCCAAACCTAATCCTATTTGACCTACATTGCCTCATATCGTCCGATTCGAATTGCTTACGTCATTTTATACCTAGAACCTCTCCTAGTCGACCATGTTTAACTCAAATCGATGTATTTCAAGTGTTTATTACATGTTCAAGGGTAAATATGTCATGTTCAGCACAAAACTAATCCCATTTGACCTTTATTGAATCATATCGTTCAATTTTAAGTGTTTAAGTTTTTTTATACCCAAAACCATTTCCCTTTGACTGAGTTTGACGTAAATCGATGTATTTTAAGAGTTTACGACATGTTCTACGGTAAATACGTCATTTTGTACCCAAAATTGATCCTATTTGACCTATATTGACTCATATCGTCCGATTCAAAGTGCTTAATTCCTTTTATACCAAGAACCTCTCCCATTCGACCGAGTTTGACTCAAATCGATGTATTTCATGTGTTTATGACAAGTTCAAGGGTAAATATGTCATTTAATACCCAAAATTGATTCTATTCGACCTACATTGACCCATATCAACCGATTCGAAGTGTTTAGGTCATTTTATAAACATAACCTCTTCCGATTGACCGAGTTTGACTCAAATCGATGTATTTCAAGAGTTTATGACATGTTCAAGGGTAAATATGTCATTTTCTACCCAAAACTAATCCCATTTGACTTATATTGACTCATATCGTCCGATTCATAGTGTTTAAGTAATTTTATGCCAAGAACCTCTTCCGTTTGACCGAGTTTGGCTCAAATTGATCTATTTCAAGTGTTTATGTCATACAAGGGTAAATACAATGATTCAAATCGTCTAATTCGGAGCATTTAAGTCATTTTCTAGCGAGGATCTCTCCAATTCGACCGTGTTTGACTCAAATCGATGTATTTCAAGTGTTTATGACATGTTTAAGGGTAAATACGTCATTTTCTACATAAAACTTATCCTATTTGACCTACATTGGCTAATATCATCCGATTCAAAGTGTTTAAGCCATTTATACCGACAACTTCTCCCATTCGACCGAGTTTGACTCAAATCGATGGATTTCAAGTGTTTATGAAATGTTCAAGGATAAATATGTAATTTTCTACCGAAAATTATACCATTTGACCTAAATTGACTGATATCGTCCGATTCGAAGTGTTTAAGTAATTTTATACGTAGGACTTCTACCATTTGACCAAGTTTGACTCAATTCGATGTATTACAAGAGTTTATGACATGTTCAAGGGTAAATATTTAATTTTCTACCCAAAATTGATCCTATTTAACCTATCTTGACTCATATCGTCCGATTAGAAGTGTTTAGGTCATTTTATAAACAGAACCACTTCCGTTTGACCGACTTTGATTCAAATCGATGTATTTCAAGTATTTATGACATGTTCAAGGGTAAATTCGTCATTTTCTACCCAAACTTGATCCTATTTGACCTATATTAACTCATATCTTCCGATTCTAAGTGTTTAGGTCATTTAATAAATAAAACGACTTCCGTTTGACCGAGATTGACTCAAATCGATGTATTTCAAGTGTTTATGACATGTTCAAGGATAAATACATCATTTTCTACCCTAAATTAATCGTATTTGACTTATATTGACTCATATTGTCCGATTCGAAGTGTTTAGGTCATTATATAAAGAAAACCTCTTCTGTTTGACCGAGTTTGACTCTAATCGATGTATTTCAATTGTTTTTGATGTGTTCAAGGGTAAATATGTCATTTTCAACCCAAAACTAATCCCATTTGACCTACATTGACTCATATCGTCCGAATCGAAGTGTTTAAGTCATTTTATATCGATAACCTCTCCCATTCGACCGAGTTTGACTCAAATCGATGTATTTAATGTGTTTATGACATGTTAAATGGTAAATAGGTCATTTTCTACCCAAAATTAATCCTATTTGACCTATGTTGACACATCGTCCGATTCGAAGTGTTTAAGTCAATTTATACCGAGAACCTCTTCCGTTTGACCGAGTTTGACTCAAATCGATGTATTTCAAATGTTTATGACATGTTCAAGGGTAAATACGTCATTTTCTTCCTAAAACTAATCCCATTTGACCTAGATCGACTAATATCATTCGATTTGATTTTTTTAAGTCATTTATACTGAGAACTTCTCTCATTCAACCAAGTTTGACTCAAATCGATGGATTTGAAGTGTTTATGAAATATTCAAGGGTAAATTTATCATTTTCTACCCAAACCTAATCCCATTTGACCTACATTGCCTCATATCGTCCGATTCGAAGTGTTTACGTCATTTTATACCTAGAACCTCTCCCAGTCGACCGTGTTTAACTCAAATCGATGTATTTTAAGTGGTTATGACATGTTCAAGGGTAAATATGTCATGTTCTACACAAAACTAATCCCATTTGACCTATATTGAATCATATCGTCCGATTTTAAGTGTTTAAGTTTTTTTATACCCAAAACCTTTTCCCTTTGATCGAGTTTTACGTAAATTGATGTATTTTAAGAGTTTACGACATGTTCTTTGGTAAATACGTCATTTTGTACCAAAAATTGATCCTATTTGACCTACATTGACTCATATCGTCCGATTCAAAGTGTTTAGGTCATTTTATAAACATAACCTCTTTCGATTGACCGAGTTTGACTAAAATCAATGTATTTTAAGAGTTTATGACATATTCAAGGGTAAATACATCATTTTCTACCCAAAACTAATCCTATTTGACCTATATTGACTTATATCGCCCGATTCGTAGTGTTTAAGTCATTTTAAACTGAGAACCTCTTCCGTTTGATTGGGTTTGGCTCAAATCGATGTATTTCAAGTGTTTATGTCATGTTCCAGGGTAAATACGTCATTGTCTACCCAAAATTAATCCCATTTGACCTACAATGACTCAAATCGTCCGATTTGGAGCGTTTATGTCATTTTCTAGCAAGGATTTGTCCAATTCGACCATGTTTGACTCAAATCGATGTATTTGAAGTGTTTATGACATTGTCAAGGGTAAATACGTCATTTTCTACATAAAACTAATTCCATTTGACCTACATTGGCTAATATCATCTGATTTAAAGTGTTTAAGTCAATTATACCGAGAACTTCTCCCATTCGACCGAGTTTGACTAAAATCGATGGATTTCAAGTGTTTATGAACTATTCAAGGGTAAATACGTAATTTTCTACCAAAAACTATACCATTTGACCTATATTAACTCATATCCTCCAATTCGAAGTGTTTAAGTAATTTTATATGTAGGACCTTTACCATTTGACCGAGTTTGACTCAAATCGATGTATTACAAGAGTTTATGACATGTTCAAGGGTAAATATGTAATTTTCTACCCAAAATTGATCCTATTTAACCCATATTGAGTCATATCCTTCGATTAGAAGTGTTTAGGTCATTTTATAAATAGAACCACTTCTGTTTGACTGACTTTGACTCAAATATATGTATTTCAAGTGTTTATGACATGTTCAAGGGTTTAAAACGTCATTTTCTACCCAAATTTGATCCTATTTGACCTATATTAACTCATATCTTCCGATTCTAAGTGTTTAGGTCATTTAATAAATAAAACTACTTCCATTTATCGAGTTTGACTCAAATCGATGTATTTCAAGTGTTTATGACATGTTCAAGGATAAATATATCATTTTCTACCCAAAATTAATCGTATTTGACTTATATTGACTCATTGATAAGTCTTCTTTTAATGTGTTGATAGAGGTGTTTTAGGATGGTTTTTGATGTTCTTTATGGAGTTTTATAGGTTTTTATAAGTCTTAGCCATTTTAACTCACTTGTGTGCAATTAAGGGAAATTATAGAGTTGAAACGACATGTTGAACTTGGAGAAATGATGAAGAACGATCTACATTTGAGCAAGAACGATCTAACTTTGAGCGAGAAAGATTTTAGATGATGAATATCAGCACAAGCTACCAGAGCCGCTACCAGAGGCAAAGGGGCAGCTAGCAGCGGCACTTACAGCAAGCAAGAGAAGAAGGATGCTGCCTTAGCCGCTGCCAGCGGCTAAATAGCAGCTGGCAGCGGGTCTTCCAGAATTTCGCAACTTCAGTGTTTTCTAGCGGCATTTTAATTAAGTAAACTCTTGTTTTGGGCCGTCTTAGGTTAGGCATCTGTAGTTTAGGTTAGTTAGGGGAGGTACCTATAAATAATGATTGTAATCTAGGGTTTTAAGAGTACTTTTGGAGATTGGAGAAAAAGCTTAGGTTTGATTTTCTTCTTTGCTCTTTGGTGGAGAAGAACTCTATGGAAGCCTAATGTATATTCTTGGTTAAAGATTGAAGCTTTTGACTGTAAGTTATGAGATTTCTCTTCTATTAATATATATTGAATGTTTACTATTCTCTTGTGTTATTTCATGATTTGCTTGAATCAAATACTAGGTTTGGTTATTTGGATTCACTTACATCTCTTTAATCTTACCAAAGTAGTGACTTTAGGTTATTAATGCATGCTTTATGATTGATAACTTGAAGGGAGAATAGTATTATTGAGGAAATTGGACCGCTTGTGTTAATTTCATCAATCCTTGTTGATTTCTTTGCTTGATTGCTTTTTGTGAATGATTTAGAATGCTTATTTTGAGTTGTTCACTAGAAAGGGTTAGAAAGGAACGCTTTGTTATTTCTAGCTAATTCTTGAGAATATAGAATTTTGGAATTCTACAATATGGTGTTCAATGGTGTTAATTGAGGAGACTTCTATGATTAACTTGTAGTTTATAAGTGGATTTCAACTAACCAAGATTACTTTTTTCACTGATTTATCATTTAACTAGTTTCCGTTATAATTATGTTATTAAATCTATCTTGCTATTGCAAACCCCCGTCTTTATTTAGTTTATTGTTTTGCTAAGATAATTTTACATAGATTTTCAGTTATTAAGTATCTCTTCTCCGTGGATATGAACTTGACTTCCCTAGCTACATTCATTTGAAGTTAGATAAGTTTTGATTTTGTTTGGTAGCCTACGACAAGGCACACCAAATTTTGGCGCCGTTGCCGGGGAAGGGCGTTGCTTTTTAATTGTTGAATCTTGTAGAATTCATTGTAGTATTGTGTTTAATCATTTTCTTTGTTTTGCTCTTCTTGGGTATGATAAGTACTCGTTCTGCTAACAAAGAAGTTGTGCAGTTAAATCCGGAAATTGAAAGAGTTATTTCCAAGTTGTGAAAGAAGGCAGGAGCAAAGTCTAGTGAATTGCCATCAACTTTTGACAATCAAGCAGAGGAGGAGATGGCAGAACACCGAACATTAAGAGAACTCACTGCTCCTAATTTGAACCAACAACCGTTATGCATTGCATGTCCGGAGTTGGGAGAAGGTGCAAATGTCGAGATTAAATCTTGTTTAATCCATCTATTACCGACATTTCATGGTATGAAAGGTGAAGATCCGAATAAGCACTTGGCTGAATTTCATGTGGTATGTACGAGTATGAAGCCAAGTGGAATGACTGATGATCAGATACAACTAAGAGCTTTTCCTTTTTCTCTCAAAGATACAGCTAAGGATTGGTTTTATTATCTTCCTCCTGTTAGTATAACAACATGGGTAGATCTGAAAAGGTGTTTTCTTGAGAAATACTACCCAGCCACTATATCTGCAAGTCTTAAGAAAGCTATTAGTAATGTGGATCAAAAGGAAGACGAATCCTTATATGAGTATTGGGAAAGATTTAAGAGACTTTGTGCTAGTTGTCCCTATCATGGATACTCGGATCAAGACCTCATTTTATATTTCTATGGAGGCCTAACTGACGATGACTTAAGAATGGTAAATGCAGCCAGTGGAGGAGGTCTAGTGAACAAAACTCCAGGGGATGCAACCAAATTAATCGCAGAACTAGCTGAGAATTCATGGCAGTTCAGTCAAAGAACTTCTACGCGCTGAGTGAGTGCAGCTAACTCCAATACTTCTAAATTGGAAAGTAAAGTAGCTGGTTTGACTTCTATGATGCGCGAGTTCATGGTGAATTCGAAGAATCAATAGCAAGTAAAGGCTTGCGGTGTATGCAACTCCATGGAACATTTTACCGATTCATGTCCTACATTCCTAAAGGAACAAAAAGAACAAGCGAATGCTCTAGGTTTCCAAGGGCAAGGACCTCCGAGGAGATATGATCCCTTCTCAAACACCTATAATCTAGGATGGAGAGATCATCCAAATTTGTGATATGGAAATTCTCAAGGGAATCAACAACATAACTCTCAAGGTCAACAGTATAGAACTCCATTTTCAAAACCTCAAGGCCAAAGCTCTAACTCGGGAAATATGTCAACTGAAGACATGATTAGATCTCTAACTTCTAATGTCTCAAATATGCAGCAAAATATGGTTCAATTTCAACAAGAGACTAAATCAAGCATTCAAAATCTGGAGAACCAAGTTAGTCAAATCTCTAGTGCAATAAACCGACTTGAAGCTAAGGATTCTGGAAAGCTTCCATCTCAAACGGAGCTGAATCCTAAGCAACAAGCCAATGCAATAACAATGAGAAGTGGGAAAGAGTTGCAAGAAACTGTGGTTGCAACTAAGAGAGCTAAAGATTTGATCGGAATTGAAGAGGAAGAAGGGGAACCTGAAACTGTGGCAAACCCATCGACCTTTCCCCCTTTTGAGCCTACACCACCTTTCCCTGAAGCTTTGCAAGAAACTCGAAAGTATGAGAAAGACAAAGACATTTATGAATCTTTTAGCAAATGTGAGGTAAATATTCCCCTTTTGAATTTGATTAAAAGTGTCCCTCGTTTTGCTAAGTTTTTAAAAGAGCTTTGTACTATCAAGAGGAAGCACAGGTTAGGTGGAAAAGAAAAGGTAAAGGTAAGTGCTCATGTTTCTACAGTTTTCCAAAAGAAACTCCTAGAAAAATATAGTGATCCTGGTATGTTTACCATTCCTGTTATAATAGGAAACATTGCATTTCACCAAGCCATGTTAAACTTAGGTGCATCAATCAATGTCATTCCCTATTTCTTGTTTAAATCTTTGGAACTTGGACCTTTGCATGATACCAGGGTAATAATTCAGTTAGCTGATAGATCTAATGTCTATCCTAAGGGGGTGGTAGAAGACGTGCTTGTTAAGGTTGATGAACTAATTTTTCCTACTGATTTTTACGTTTTTCACATGGAACATGACAAACACGCAGTCCCTATCTTATTAGGTAGACCTTTCTTAAAGACAGCTAGAACGAAAATTGATGTGTTTACCGACTCCTTACATATGGAGTTCGACGGGCAAGAAATTGTGTATAACATTTATGATTCCATGAAATATCCAGTGGACACTCATTCTTTATGCTCCATAGATGTAATCGATCCAATAGCGCAAGATGTATTTAACATTAATGGTGGAGATGAGCTCCTCACATCTATTGTTAATAATTTGTCTGGTGATCACTTGGATTTTTCTTTGCCTACTAACATGCAGGTGATGGTGACAGAGTTGAACGAATATTCCAAGTTTCCAATTATACCACTAGGTTCAACACCCATTCCACTAACATTACCTATGGAGAAAATTTCACCATCTATTTTGCAGGCACCTTAGGTAGAACTAAAACCGCTTCCTGATCATTTGAAATACATGTTCCTTGGTGGAAATGATACCCTCCCTGTTATCATTTCGAACAAATTAACCAAGGAACAAGAGGAGAAGTTGGTGTTAGTACTTTAAGAGTATAAATTGGCTATCGGATGGACTATTGTAGACATTAAAGGTATAAGCCCATCCACATGCATGCATCGTATTTTGTTAGAAGATGATGCCAAACCTGTGAGACAACCTCAATGTCGTTTGAATCCTCCAATGATGGAAGTGGTAAAGAAGGAGATCATTAAGTTTCTGCAAGTGGGAATGATATACCCCATCTCAGATAGCGAATGGGTGAGCCCCATGCAGGTAGTGCCAAAGAAAACTGGAGTGACTGTGGTGGAGAACCAACATGGTGAAATGGTTCCTACTAGAGTACAAAATGGGTGGCGAGTTTGCATTGATTACCGTAGGTTGAATGCAGTAACAAGGAAGGACCACTTTCCCTTGCCCTTTATTGATCAGATGATTGAAAGACTTGCAGGTAAAGCTTTCTATTGTTTCCTTGATGGATATTCTGGGTACTTTCAAGTACCTATTGCACCAGAAGATCAGGAGAAAACTACATTTACATGTTCCTTTGGCACATTTGCTTACTGGCGTATGCCCTTTGGATTGTGTAATGCCCCTGCAACCTTTTAGAGATGTATGATGAGCATATTTTCAGAGTTTGTTGAACACTTCATGGAGGTGTTTATGGATGATTTTACTGTTTATGGAGATTCATTTGATAGTTGTTTGCATCGGTTATCATTAGTCCTTAAACGTTGCATTGAATCTAACCTTGTTCTTAATTCTGAAAAATGTCCTTTCATGGTCGAACAAGGTATTGTTTTAGGTCATGTGGTGTCCTCTAAAGGTATTGAGGTTGATAAAGCAAAGATAGATACCATTCAATCTCTTCCTTATCCTACTAATATGTGTGAAGTGCGTTCATTTCTGGGTCATAAAGGGTTTTATCGTAGGTTTATTGAAGGATTCTCGAAGCTTGCAGTTGAATTGTGCAAATTACTGCAAAAAGAGAAAAAATTCGAGTTTGATGATGATTGTAGGAAAGCTTTTGATGAATTGAAAGCCAAGCTCGTCTCTGCACCCATCATTCAGGCCCCGAATTGGTCTTTACAATTTGAGATAATGTGTGACGTAAGCGATTATGCAGTGGGAGCTGTTCTAGGCCAAAAAGTAGGGAAGGCCTCACATGTGATCTATTATGCCTCGATGACACTCAATGCAACCCAACGCAACTACACTACAACAGAGTAGGAGATGTTGGCTATAGTTTTTTCTTTAGAGAAATTTAGATCCTATTTGCTTGGTACCAAAGTAATTATTTATACTGACCATGCAGTTCTTCGTCACTTGATGTCGAAGAAAGAAGCCAAGCCAAGATTAATTAGATGGATTCTACTCTTGAGTGAATTTGAATTGGAAATCAAGGACAAGATAAGCACAGAGAATCTAGTTGCTGATCATTTGAGTCGTTTAACCCATATGGTTGATTGACCGCCAACTCAAGATCAAATCTAAGGCGAATTTCCTGATGAATCACTATTTTCTGTTAAGGAATTACGTCCATGGTATGCTAATATAGTAAACTTTCTTGTCTCTAACAAATTTCCTCCAGGGTTTTCGAAATCTCAAAAGGATAAGCTTCGCAATGATGTGAAATATTATGCCTGGGATGATCCGTACTTATGGAAATTTTTTTCTGACCAAATCATACGCCGATGCATCCTCGAGAATGAGGTAATACCTATTCTTACATTCTGTCATTCTCACTCTTGTGGAGGTCATTTTGGTTCCAAACGAACAGCAAGGAAGGTGCTCGATTGTGGTTTTTATTGGCCCAGTTTATTTCGAGATTCCTACGGATTTTGCAAATCTTGTGATTACTGGCAAAGAGTAGGTAATATCACTCAAAAAAGTGAAATGCCACAATCTTCATTGTTATACTGTGAGATATTTGATGTTTGGGGAATCGATTTCATGGGACCGTTCCCTAACTCTCATGGTTATATTTATATACTTCTTGCTTGTGATTATGTTTCAAAGTGGGTAGAAGCAATACACACTAGGACTGACGATTCTAAAGTGGTTTCAGGTTTCATTAAGTCTCACATATTTTCCAGATTTGGAATTCCTCAAGCCTTGATAAGTGACCGAGGAACGCATTTTTGCAATCGTACAGTGAGTGCTTTACTGAAGAAGTATTCGGTCCAACATAAGGTTTCCACAGCTTATCACCCACAAACCAATGGCCAAGCAGAGGTATCAAATCAAGAGGTGAAATCAATTCTTCAGAAAACAGTAAATCCGGATAGGAAGGATTGGAGTTTACGTTTGGAGGATGCGTTATGGGCATATCGTATCGCATACAAGACCCCTATCGGAATGTCACTCTATCGCCTTGTGTTTGGAAAACTTTGTCACCTTCCAGTTGAACTCGAGCATAAAGCATATTGGGCGGTTAAATCCTTCAATATGACCATGGATGAAGCCGAAGAATATCGGAAACTGCAACTTCAAGAGCTAGAGGAGATTCGCCTTGAGTCTTACGAAAACGCTGATATCTACAAGGCAAAAACTAAGTTATGGCACGATAAAATGATTACTAGAAAGGAGTTTAAGATCAGTGATAAAGTCCTTCTTTACCAATCCCAACTTAGACTATTTCCTGGTAAACTCCGTTCCCATTGGGAGGGCCCATTTTAGGTTATCAAGGTATATCCACATGGAGCGGTTGAAATTCAAAGTTTTGAGACAAATAACTTATTTAAGGTGAATGGACAACGTCTTAAACAATACTTCGACGAGTTCAAAGTTGAGACTGTAGAGAGCATCAATCTCTATGTGCCATCAACTGAGTAATGAAGTTACATGCATTATGTCAAGCCAATGACATGAAACAAAGGCGCTTATCGGGAGGCAACCCGAGAATTTCTTTTTATTACCTTTCATTTTAGTCTTCTTGGTTTTGTTTAACTTGTGTATTGCTTATGATGTGATTTTGTAGGTGGATACCTCGGATTCAATCCTACATATATATAAAAAAAAGGAGGAAACATGAAAAGAATAGAAGGTGGAGAATAGAGTCCCTGCCGCAGCCGCTGGTAGCTGCTCTCCAGCCGCTCCCAGCGGGCCTTCCAGCGCCCAGCTATTCACATCCATGCCGCTACCAGCGGCTTGCCCAGCAAAACCCCCTGACAGAAAAAAAAAAATTCTCTTTAAAACCCTACCTTCCCTCTTTCCCTCCTACACTCCACACTCACTCTCACTCAAACCCTAACCCCATTCCAAATTCCCTCTACTTACATTCTAATTTTTTTTTCTTCCACTCATAAATTACACCCCCTCCACACTCCTTATCCCTTTTCCATCATATCTCACATATTCATACCCCATTTTACTTCATGTTCAACTTGACATTCTAAGGTGAAGCTTTCAAGTGGTGTGAAGGTTTGGTGAGTAGCTTGTGTCTTTTGGAAGAGAAGGAGTATTTAAAGCATCTCATTCCAAAACAATGGATAGAGGAAACAAAAGGAGGCATACTTCATCCACCTCAAGGGTGCCAAGGGCTAGAAACCCGGGTAGTACTTCAAGGGAAGGTGAGCCTTCCTCTTTACCCCCCTCAAATGATTTTATGGGTATTTGTCTATTGAACAATGAAAAAGCTATATGGATTCAACTCCAACAACCAAAACGAATGGTGCAATGCACGAAATTCTTTGATTTGGAAGCTTTGCGAGTACTTGGTTTAGAGGATGTGATGAGGCAATTGTTCCGCAAAGTAGGAATTGAGGAATTCTTGAATTCCAATCTACATTGATTAAGGGTCATAAAGAAATTTCTTTCAATCTCAATAATAAGAACTATGTGATGCCATATAAGGATATTTGGAATGCATTTGGTTGGAATGACCCCCCTGTAGGTAATATTTGGGATCCCCATTGTGTATTTTCATCTCGGAACTTTTGGAGATCAATAATAGGATGCACGGTGGAACCTCATGGTGATTATAGCTTTAAAATCACACACCCTTGCCTTAGGCTAGCCCATAGATCCCTCTCCTCTACTATTCTGTGTCAAGGGGAGGCAACTAAGGTCCCGAAGGTAACTATGTCGTACTTATGGGCCATGACTCCTTCGGGTGTCAGCATTCCTGATTGGGTTGATATATTTGTCTACAGTTGTTTAAAAGTGCGAAGCAATTCTAGTGGTCATATTAGCATGGGTGGCATGGTTACTTTATTAGCTGAATATTTGGGAATTTCTCCGCCTCGGAATCTTCCACCATTGGATTCCACCTACCTAACCTATAATGTGGCTACATTGGTGAAAATAGGGCTACTTTCGCGTTCCACCACGGCGGGTAGCTATTTCTAGCGCTATGGGCCACAAGGGTTGAATTACTTGAGAATTCCTCGGTTGGAGGGCAGGGAACTCCCCTATGGCCCCGAAATTGCGGATTTCTTTATACCTGTTGATCCCGATGTTGCACCTTACTTGGGTGAAGTAGAAGTTATCATTGAGAATATGGATGAGGAGAATCCCGATGAGCAGATGGATGAGGGGCATGATAATGAAGTTAGAGATGATGATTGGCCTAGATGGAGGGCTCAGGTATATGATCAATTGGAGGAGGTTTGTGATGGGATGCAAGAGCTATTGGAGTACCAACGAAGTATGAGTGGGTTCTACACGGCTCAATATCCCGCTCTTTATGAACCTCCAAGTGAGGCTTTCATGGACCATCTTGCCTTACGTCGTTCTGAAAGGCATGCTTCCCATGATAATCCTGGACCTTCCAACTCTGGGAACCCTTCTACATGATAGCTAGCTACATTTCACCTTGCCCCTGTTTGTTTTTGTAAATCGACTATTCTTACATTGAGGACAATGCATCATTCAAGCATGGGGGGAGGCTCTTTCGCTATTTTTCTTTTTGAACTTTAATGTTTCTTATATTAGCCACTTTAACTTAAATGTTCTTTGTATAACTATTTCAAAAAAAAATGATAAAAAGATACCTGCTAAGTCAAAAACCTGTGAAGGCGGCTTAGGCAAAAAAAAAAATTGGGGGCCCGGTTAGGTTGAAAACCCGAAAGGGCAACCTAAGCAAAATGAGAGAAAAAGAGAGATATTTTCTGGAAATTTTCACATGATTGAGTTGGTGTCATAAGTTGGGAAGATATAAGGAGGTTTCGGGTAGGTTTCATCTTGATGATTTTGGTGTTAGTTGGAGGTTGGGCAGATATGTTGGTTCATCTTAGAGATTTTAGGGGCGTGAGTTGTTTCCTTGTGTTTAAGGTGGAAGTACTTTATCATTGAAGCATGGAGAAGTTGAGTTGTTCCTAAATTTTTCAAGCTTTCACTTCTTTTGGTGATTCTAGAGGATTCACTTACTCAACACTAGGAATTAGTTTGTCTTAAGGTGGATTTGACATGAAGAAAAAAAAAAGAAAAAAAAACAAGAAAAGATAAGAGAAGAGAAAGTCAAGGTGTGAAGATTAGAGAGGCATTTTATTGAGGAATGCTAGAAGAGTTTTGTGGATTTGAGAGGATATGATCTATTGAATTTTGCTTTACTCCTGTTTTGAACCTTTTTGAGGTTAATACGTCTCTAAGCTTACTCGAGGATGAGTAAAGGTTCAAGCATGGGGGAATTTGATAAGTCTTCTTTTAATGTGTTGATAGAGGTGTTTTAGGATGGTTTTTGATGTTCTTCATGGAGTTTTATTGGTTTTTATAAGTCTTAGCCATTTCAACTCACTTCTGTGCAATTAAGGGAAATTATAGAGTTGAAACGACATGTTGAACTTGGAGGAATGATGAAGAACGATCTACATTTGAGCAAGAACGATCTACCTTTGAGCGAGAAAGATTTTAGATGATGAATATCAGCACAAGCTGCCAGAGGCAAAGGGGCAGCTAGCAGCGGCACTTACAGCAAGCAAGAGAAGAAGGATGCTGCCTTAGCCGCTGCCAGCGGCTAAATAGCAGCTGGCAGCGGGTCTTCCAGAATTTCGCAACTTCAGTGTTTTCTAGCGGCATTTTAATTAAGTAAACTCTTGTTTTGGGCCGTCTTAGGTTAGGCATCTGTAGTTTAGGTTAGTTAGGGGAGGTACCTATAAATAATGATTGTAATCTAGGGTTTTAAACACACTTTAGAGATTAGAGAAAAAGCTTAGGTTTGATTTTCTTCTTTGCTCTTTGGTGGAGAAGAACTCTATGGAAGCCTAATGTATATTCTTGGTTAAAGATTGAAGCTTTTGACTGTAAGTTATGAGATTTCTCTTCTATTAATATATATTGAATGTTTACTATTCTCTTGTGTTATTTCATGATTTGCTTGAATCAAATACTAGGTTTGGTTATTTGGATTCACTTACATCTCTTTAATCTTACCAAAGTAGTGACTTTAGGTTATTAATGCATGCTTTATGATTGATAACTTGAAGGGAGAATAGTATTATTGAGGAAATTGGACCGCTTGTGTTAATTTCATCAATC
Organism: Dysphania ambrosioides; assembly: GCA_026401315.1. NCBI lineage: Eukaryota > Viridiplantae > Streptophyta > Magnoliopsida > Caryophyllales > Amaranthaceae > Dysphania > Dysphania ambrosioides. The sequence goes on from CM048662.1 coordinate 12,024,922, forward strand.
CTTGTTGATTTCTTTGCTTGATTGCTTTTTGTGAATGATTTAGAATGCTTATTTTGAGTTGTTCACTAGAAAGGGTTAGAAAGGAACGCTTTGTTATTTCTAGCTAATTCTTGATAATATAGAATTTTGGAATTCTACAATATGGTGTTCAATGGTGTTAATTGAGGAGACTTCTATGATTAACTTGTAGTTTATAAGTGGATTTCAACTAACCAAGATTACTTTTTTCACTGATTTATCATTTAACTAGTTTCGGTTATAATTAGGTTATTAAATCAATCTTGCTATTGCAAACCCCCGTCTTTATTTAGTTTATTGTTTTGTTAAGATAATTTTACATAGATTTTCAGTTATTAAGTATCTCTTCTCCGTGGATACGAGCATGACTTCCCTAGCTACATTCATTTGAAGTTAGATAAGTTTTGATTTTGTTTGGTAGCCTACGACAAGGCACACCACTCATATTGTCCGATTCGAAGTCTTTAGGTCATTATATAAACAAAACCTCTTTTTTTTGACCGAGTTTGACTCCAATCGATGTATTTCAAGTGTTTTTGACAGGTTCAAGGGTAAATACGTCATTTTCAACCAAAAACTAATCCCATTTGACCTACAATGACTCATATCGTCCAATTCGAAATGTTTAAGTCATTTTATATCGTGAAACTCTCCCATTCGACCGAGTTTGACTCAAATCGATGTATTTCAAGGGTTTATGACATGTTAAATGGTAAATAGGTCATTTTCTACCCAAAATTGATCCTAATTGACCTATATTGACTCATATCGTCCGATTCGAAGTGTTTAAGTCATTTTATACCGAGAACCTCTTCCGTTTGACCGAGTTTGACTCAAATCGATGTATTTCAAATGTTCAGGGGTAATTACCTCAATTTCTGCCCAAAACTAATCCGATTTGACCTAGATCGACTAATATCGTCTGATTTGAAGTATTTAAGTCATTTATACCGAGAACTTCTCCCATTCGACCAAGTTTGACTCAAATAGATGGATTTGAAGTGTTTATGAAATATTCAAGGGTACATTTGTCATTTATTACCCTAACATAATCCCATTTGACCTAAATTGACTCATATCGTCCGTTTCGAAGTGTTTAAGTCATTTTATACCCAGAACCTCTCCCATTCGACCGTGTTTAGCTCAAATCCATGTATTTCTGATAACCGTTCTTTTAGGTCGTTTGACTAAAAGAATAGTTATGCAAACTAAATTTATAAACACCCTAATACTACTACAACTAGTGTAGTGGTAAGTCGGGGATCGAACCACAAGGACAAGGGGCGAAAGCTTATAGACTTGATGTAAAGGATTTATTTGATATTTGATAAAATGAATCTAATGACAGAAAATAAGCAAGAACTAAGACGATATTATGCTATGAAGGGAAAACGGGGATAGATTAGTTCCACCCTAGGAAGGACAATCAAACTATCAATACGCTAAATTAGGAGAAATCAGTCAACAATAAATCATGACACTCAAGATGACGAGAGGAAGTTTATGACGCTATAAATCACACGAACAACCTATAATCGCCCTATGTCTCCAAAGGAGTGGCAGGACAAGATTCGCATCGAATATCAATCAATCAATTGTTAACAATCTCAAATCCTAACTCTACGCATGAAGAACGAGCCAACCTAGGGTTTCACCAATCAAACCCCTAAGAAGACTACTCACACATAGTAATAATAAAAGACATGATTAAAAGCATGAATAGACTGAATGGAAATGAACAAGAGAACAAAAACTAAGAACTATAACCGAACCAACGACTACTCTATCAAAACTGTAAACGAAACAACGATTATAGCTAGAGGAATGAAATCAAGAAAAACAATACATGAAAGCATTAAAAGAACTAAAACAAAAAAGAAATAATACCTTGCATAAACGAAATTGTATGAACGAAATAGGAACCGAATCCGAAATATAAAGCTTGAAAACGAGAACAACGAAAGCTGTAAATCTAAACTAAGGCATGAAAGAAATGAAAAGCTTTAAAGTGATGTTCTAGGTTGAGGCACAAGAGCTCTCAAAGTAGGCATAAGGTTATGTACAGAGAAAGAGGGTATTTATACCCTAGGGACAAAAGGAGTAAAACCCTAGGAAAAACCCTCGAGCGCCGACTAAAGAAAGAACCAAAATATGCGGGAAAGAAGGCCATTGGCCGAATGCATAGTAGATTCGGCCGAATGGGTGGCCATTCGGCCGAATGGTGTGGCCATTCGCCCAAAACAGAAGCTTGATGATTTCGCACCCTGTCCACCATTCGGCCGAATGAGTGGAACCATTCGGCCGAATGGGTCTTGATTCGGCCGAATGAGTCTTCATTCGGCTATTCCCGAGAGCTTGATTTATGTACTTGAATCCCTGTCTTCCATTCGACCGAATAGATGTCAGATCCGGTCGAATCTAAACCTAAACCTTGCTGAATAGTTCCTTTGAAGTGCCTAGTGGCTTCTAGAGTTTATGGAATCTTCGAGAGTGACTTGGAACACATGCCCAAGCTATGATACGCGCATTCAAACTCTTGATAGAAGTGTCAAAGCCTCGAACACGTCTCGTTTTACCTCGAAATCATCGAGATCACCTGAAATGACCTAAAAACAGCTCGAGGACAAGATCAAGGTAAAATTGAATGTAACGTGCATAAAACCAATATAAAAGCACGAAACTCGACACTAAAATGAGGTTGTAAACGTGCTCTAAAATGAGCACATCAACTTCCCCTAAGCCAAACCTTTGCTAGTCCCTAGCAAATGAACTAGCAAGGCAACACCGGGAGCAAAACTCATGAAAAGCAAGGTGAGCGGAAAACAGGGCAATGCCAGCCGTGTACGCGCAAAACTCTTCCCTAGCCATGGGTGTGCAAGTACAATGGGCTCAAAAGAGCATAATACCAAGATAAAAGACGTTTTCCACAGACTCGGGATCACTAGAAAAGCTACAACACAGGCCATGCCACCCACTACCTAATGAGGTCACAAGTCCACGCTCCCCATGCTATTTCCCAAAAGATGTGGGAAATTTCTAGTATGCTCGTGTGTTTAATATGGTACGTGTTTCACTCATAATCATCCGACTTAAGATGAGTCGGGAATTAAACACTCAATCAAGGAGAAATCTTAGGGATTGCATCCTATCTACTCTCCAGCATAGAACTTGCTAATCAGGCCAAGTCGAACAGGTTTGGAAACGGTTGCAATGTAGGCTGGGATCAAGGTAGGGTAAAATTTGGGGATGTGGAGTTCAAATAGAGGATAGTAAGCAATCCAAGGTAATCAAACCAAGGATGGCTACGACTTCCGAAAACCATGCCACTTCCCAAAATTCTTCGGATACGCATAAATGAGCTCATTACACCAACTTTATTCTCGAATTTTTCTTTTTCTATTTTTTTCTTTTCTTTTTCTTTTTTCTTTCTTTTTTTTTGTTTTCTCTTTTTTTTTTCTTTTTGTTTTCAAGAAAATGTTTCTGAAATAAACTAAGAGTAATGTAAAGAGTCATATCATACGACAACGATTTTTCCAACCAAAATCTTTCACCATAATGCAACGGGCACCACTTCACTGTAATCACTTGACTATCCTCTAGGTAAGAAGAGGGAATATTTGGCTCATGTGGAGTTAGGTGATGTAGCTACAAAGAAAAGGTAAAGGCACAAAATTGGCTTACCCTAAAGTCAATCAATATTCATGGTAGGCAATTTGGCCATGTAGCTGTAACTACAAACGTGTTATCATCCCTGGCCTTTAGAAAAGAAGACTATGCTGGAGGAGAACAGACACAATACTTAGACTCTCTAACTAGCACTTAATAACATATGACTCATAATGGAGTCCTAGAAGGCTCAATCCTCACTAGGCTAGTCGAAATGTGCCTCAAAAGGTAGTCATCCAAGCCGCAAACCAAGCAGGACCAGATCCCCCAAGTCAGGCGGAAAACAATCAATTATTCGGTCCCAAAACAGGCACAAGGCTAGGAAAAGCATGAGTATGCATAAGACCACTATAATGTACACGTAAGGAGCTAGCATGTCAGTTTCACAACTCAAGCACATTAATCGTAACACACCTAGACATGCAAATAAAATAAAATAAAACAAGGTAATAGTTTCAATAATGCTAATCTTTCGAAGTTTTGAAAACACAAGAACCCTCCCCCAAGCCAGCTCAAGAGCCGTCCCGGCACTTGGGAGAGAAGAAACAAGAGGGAGAAAGATCAGCATTATGGAAGCTGTTGCTATACAAATAAACAAACAAAGCAAACACCGGGTTATCTCCCGTAAGTACTTTTGTTTAACGTCGGTAAGTTCGACACATTTAGGCACAAATTTATACAGAAAAAGAAAATAAAGAAATTATACCTGTTGTAGGAGTGGATTCACTCCTAGCATCACCATCACCTCCAGCGTGGGGAGTCAAAACTCTCCACCGAGCCGCAGTGGCGGAAGTAAGCAATGGAGGTGGGTTAGAATGCGGGGCTCCCCCAAGCCAGGGTGGAGCCATCAGTCTTTTTTTTTCTTTTTCTAGCCCGTTTCCGTTTACGGGCTGGCTCGTCAGTTCCCTCAGATTTATATTATGTCTCCGTTGGTGGAGCAATTCCATATGCAGCCCCATAAATAAGACGCTTTTGTGCGTCTTCCTCATCTGACACCTCAACTGTTATTGGAGCAACAGAAACACTACACCTCTTGACTTCTTTTGCAGCATCATTCTCGACCACCCTAAAGGAACAAATCTGCTCGACCATGGGTTTCTCTGAAGATTTAGAAAAGGCAAACACAACCTTCTCGTGGGCTACCCTAACGGTTATAGTCTCTGATTCATAGTCGATCAGGGCACCCAAAGTCTTCAAAGCATCCCTCCCTAAGATCAGAGGAGTATAAGGATCCTCGGCCATATCAAGTACCACGAAGTCACATGGTACTACTATGTTCCCAACTTGGACCGGAAGGTCCTCAAACTCCCCACATGGCACTTTTATACTACGGTCGGCCAGCTGGATTGTTTTCTGTGATGGCTTGAGGTCGAAAGTGAGTTTCTTGGCAATGGACATCGGCATTAGGCTAATGGAGGCCCCAAGGTCAGTGAGTGCTCCCTTAGAATTGAGTTTTCCAAGGGTGACTGGGAGCACAAAGGGTCCTCTAGCTTTTTCTTTCTTTGCCCACGTGCCCTGAATGATGGCACTTACTTGCTCTGGCAAGCTAATCACTTCGCCCTCTAGCTTTCTCTTGTTCCTTAGGAGGGTTTTCAGATACGTAGCATATTGCGGCTTTTGCTTTATGGCTTCTAGGAATGGTATTTTCATTTCAAGCAGCCGCATATGCTCTAGGAATTTAAGAAACTTTTCTTGAAGTTGCTTCTCTACCTTTTTGTAAGGAAAAGGTAGAGGCGGAGCATGTTGACGCTCAAGTTTCCTCCTTTCTTGTATCTCCCTCCATCTCTCATCTTCGTCCTTCTTCTTCCCCTCACACTCATTTATTTCGACTTTTGGTTCCTCAGTCCCTTCATCACCCTCCTTTTCTTTTCTTCCCTCAAGGTTCTCCTTGTGCTCAGTTTCTCTTCGACAACCACTACCCGTCGAGGGATCTTCCCTTAAATCATCTCCATTGGCTACAGCTGGATAAGGATGTGAGATTCCAGATCCTAGGAAGATCGCCTTACAAGTGTGATGCTTAGGGTTAGAGTCAGGAGAATTTTGTGGTGGAGGCTGGGTGGATGGGTTTTGTTGGGGGTGAGAAGGATATGGCAATGGTGGGGGTGGACTAGCCATCTGCGCAAGCTGTGACTCAAACAACTTCTGCTGCGCCTGAAGTTGTTGCATTTGGTTCATCAAAGTTTGGTTGATGTGCGAGAGGGTTTGGTTTTGTTGCGCAAGGGAGTTCACTTGGGTGGAAAGGAATTCATTAGTTGGAGGCGGGTTTGGTTGAGGCTGTATAGATGGATAGGATGGGTTGGTGTTGGGTTTTGGCATTGGAGGGTATGGCCTATTCCCATTTGGCCTAGGAAAACTCCCATTCGCTTGATTGGTAGAGTTGTACCCTTGGTAGGAGTTCCCTTGGTTAGAATTCGGGTTGAAGGGAGGTCTAGAGGGTTGATTGTTGTAAAGACCTTGCTGAGCAAACCCTTGGTTATGACCACCATACCCTACTGCTGCCACATAATCGGGATTATACCCGTATCCATCATAGTTCATGACCGGGGGTCCTTCTTGGTTATACCCCCCGCAATTAACAGCCGCTATATGCTCGGAATTTGCACCCCCACAATATGATGTATCATGATTGGTGCCCCCACAGATTCTACATGAAAAGGGCGTCTCTTTAACCGATGATACATTAGAGCTACCTTGGGCGTATTTGAACTTAGACAGCTTCTTATCCATGATAGCCTCAATTTTTGAAGTAATCGTGTCCAAGTTGCTTGAATCTATCCCTCCTCTCGGTAATCCACTACCCCTTGCTCCTCCCCAAGAACTATTTTTAGCAACCTCCTCAATCCTAGCCCTCACTTGATTACATGGGACTTTCGAAAGTTGGCCACCAACAGCGGAGTCTAGGAGTGCCTTGGTGGAGTCATTTAGACCATCATAGAAGAATGTATTAAGATGGTTCTCCCCGTACTCATGATGGGGGCATGCTCTTATCATTCTCTTAAACCGACTCCAAGTGGCACTAAGGTTCTCATCATCCTCTTGAGTGAATGACGCAATTTTCTTACGCCAATCCTGCGTTCGAACTGTGGGATAGAACCTTTCTAGAAACGCTGTCTTTAATTGAGCCCAATTAATGATTGAGTTGGGCTCTAAGCATTTATACCAGTCCCGAGCATCACCAGATAAACTCAAGTGAAATAGATGCATCCGTACATAATCCGGGCTATTGGGGCATGGAGGTATGAGACCGCAAATATCTGAGAATGCCTCCAAGTGTTGGAGAGGGCATTCATTTCTCAAACCGCAAAAAGGGGTCTCTTTCACCATCCGGGTGAATTGAGGATGTATATGATAGGGGTTTGGGGCTATGGGCAACACTACACCTCCTTGAAATTCTTGGGAACCAGGTGTCCCAAATTGACCAAATAGTTGTTGGTGGTTTTCGTCCATTGGTGGTGTAGGGTGGTTGGAGGTATTTGGTTGTGATGAGGTTTGGATTGGAATTCTCCGTTTGCTGCGTTGAACCTCAGGGTCGAATGGTTCTAGTTGTTGAGTTGATTGACGTGTGCTATATGGCATGCAAACAACACTAGAGACCAAGCGTAAGTACTGACAAGAAGATTATTAGACAATAAAATAAATAAAACTAAAATGAATTACACCAAGAATATAATCTAAACACAACGCCTTGTCCCCGGCAACGGCGCCATTTTGATAACCGTTCTTTTAGGTCGTTTGACTAAAAGAATAGTTATGCAAACTAAATTTATAAACACCCTAATACTACTACAACTAGTGTAGTGGTAAGTCGGGGATCGAACCACAAGGACAAGGGGCGAAAGCTTATAGACTTGATGTAAAGGATTTATTTGATATTTGATAAAATGAATCTAATGACAGAAAATAAGCAAGAACTAAGACGATATTATGCTATGAAGGGAAAACGGGGATAGATTAGTTCCGCCCTAGGAAGGACAATCAAACTATCAATACGCTAAATTAGGAGAAATCAGTCAACAATAAATCATGACACTCAAGATGACGAGAGGAAGTTTGTGACCCTATAAATCACACGAACAACCTATAATCGCCCTATGTCTCCAAAGGAGTGGCAGGACAAGATTCGCATCGAATATCAATCAATCAATTGTTAACAATCTCAAATCCTAACTCTACGCATGAAGAACGAGCCAACCTAGGGTTTCACCAATCAAACCCCTAAGAAGACTACTCACACATAGTAATAATAAAAGACATGATTAAAAGCATGAATAGACTGAATGGAAATGAACAAGAGAACAAAAACTAAGAACTATAACCGAACCAACGACTACTCTATCAAAACTGTAAACGAAACAACGATTATAGCTAGAGGAATGAAATCAAGAAAAACAATACATGAAAGCATTAAAAGAACTAAAACAGAAAAGAAATAATACCTTGCATAAACGAAATTGTATGAACGAAATAGGAACCGAATCCGAAATACAAAGCTTGAAAACGAGAACAACGAAAGCTGTAAATCTAAACTAAGGCATGAAAGAAATGAAAAGCTTTAAAGTGATGTTCTAGGTTGAGGCACAAGAGCTCTCAAAGTAGGCATAAGGTTATGTACAGAGAACCTCTTCCGTTCGACCGAGTTTGACTCAAATTGATGTATTTCAAGTCTTTATGACATGTTAAATGGTAAATAGGTCATTTTCTACCCAAAATTGATCCTATTTGACCAATATTGACTCACATCGTCCGATTCGAAGTGATTAAGTCATTTTATACCGAGAACCTCTTCCGTTTGACCGCGTTTGACTCAAATCGATGTATTACAAGAGTTTATGACATGTTCAAGGGTAAATATGTAATTTCTTACACAAAATTGATCCTATTTGGCCTATATTGACTCATATCCTCCGATTAGAAGTGTTTAGGTCATTTTATAAACAGAACCACTTCCGTTTGACCGACTTTGACTCAAATCGATGTATTTCAAGTGTTTATGACATGTTAAATGGTAAATAGGTCATTTTCTACCCAAAATTGATCCTATTTGACCTATATTGACTCACATCGTCCGATTCGAAGTGCTTAAGTCATTTTATACCGAGAACCTCTTTCGTTTGACCTAGTTTGACTCAAATCGATGTATTTCAAATGTTTATGACATGTTCAAGGGTAAGTACGTCAATTTCTTCCCAAAACTAATCCGATTTGACCTAGATCGAATAATATCGTCCGATTTGAAGTTTTTAAGTCATTTATTCCGAGAACTTCTCCCATTCGACCAAGTTTGACTCAAATAGATGGATTTGAAGTGTTTATGCAATGTTCAAGGGTACATTTGTCATTTGCTACCCTAACCTAATCCCATTTGACCTAAATTGCCTCATATCGTCCGATTCGAAGTGTTTAAGTCATTTTATACCCGGAACCTCTCCCATTCGACCATGTGTAACTCAAATCGATGTATTTCAAGTGTATATGACATGTTCAAGGGTAAATATGTCATATTCGTCACAAAATTAATCCCATTTGATCTATATTGACTCGTAGCGTCTGATTTAAAGTGTTTAAATGTTTTTAAACCCAAAACCTCTACCGTTTGACCGAGTTTGACATAAATCGATGTATTTCAAGAGATTACGACATGTTCTACGGTAAATACGTCATTTTGTACCCAAATGTGATCCTATTTGACCTATTTTGAATCATATCGTCCGATTCAAAGTGTTTAATTCCTTTTATATCAAGAACCTCTCCCATTCGACTGAATTTGACTCAAATCGATGTATTTCATGTGTTTATGACAAGTTCAAGGGTAAATATGTAATTTTGTACACAAAACTATACCATTTGACCTATATTGACTCATATCGTCCAATTCGAAGTGTTTAAGTCATTTTATACGTAGAACCTTTACCATTTAACCGAGTTTGACTCAAATTGATGTATTACAAGAGTTTATGACATGTTCAAGGGTAAATATGTAATTTTCTACATAAAATTGATCCTATTTGGCCTATATTGACTCATATCCTCCGATAAGAAGTGTTTAGGTCATTTTATAAACAGAACCGCTTCCGTTTTACCGACTTTAACTCAAATCGATGTATTTCAAGTGTTTATGACATGTTCAAGGGTAAATACGTCATTTTCTACACAAAATTGATCCTATTTGACCTATATTAACTCATATTGTCCGATTCTAAGTGTTTAGGTCATTTAATAAATAGAACCACTTCCGTTTGAATGAGTTTGACTCAAATCGATGTATTTTAAGTGTTTATGACATGTTCAAGGATAAATACATCATTTTCTACCCAAAATTAATCGTATTTGACTTATATTAACTCATATTGTCCGATTCGAAGTGTTTAGGTCATTATATAAACAAAACCTGTTCTTTTTTACCGAGTTTGACTCCAATCGATGTATTTCAAGTGTTTTTGACGTGTTCAAGGATAAATATGCCTTTTTCTACCGAAAACTAATCCCATTTGACCTACATTGACTCATATCGTCCGATTCGAAATGTGTAAGTCATTTTATATCGAGAACCTCTCCCGTTCGACCGAGTTTGACACAAATCGATGTATTTCAAGTCTTTATGACATGTTAAATGGTAAATAGGTCATTTTCTACCAAAAATTGATCCTATTTGACCTATATTGACTCACATCGTCCGATTCGAAGTGTTTAAGTCATTTTGTACCGAGAACCTCTTCCGTTTGACCTAGTTTGGCTCAAATCGATGTTTTTCAAATGTTTATGACATGTTCAAGGGTAAATACGTCAATTTCTTCCCAACACTAATCCGATTTGACCTAGATCGACTAATATCGTCTGATTTGAAGTTTTTAAGTCATTTATACCGAGAACTTCTCCCATTCGACCAAGTTTGACTCAAATAGATGGATTTGTAGTGTTTATGAAATGTTCAAGGGTACATTTGTCATTTGCTACCCTAACCTAATCCCATTTGACCTAAATTGCCTCATATCGTCCGATTCGAAGTGTTTAAGTCATTTTATACCCAGAACCTCTCCCATTCGACCGTGTTTAACTCAAATCGATTTATTTCAAGTGTATATGACATGTTCAACGCTAAATATGTCATATTCGTCACAAAACTAATCTCATTTGACCTATATTGACTCATATCGTCTGATTTAAAGTGTTTAAATTTTTTTATACCCAAAACCTCTACCGTTTGACCGAGTTTGACATAAATCGATGTATTTCAAGAGATTACGACATGTTCTACGGTAAATACGTCATTTTTTACCCAAAGGTGATCCTATTTGACCTATTTTGAATCATATCGTCCAATTCAAAGTGTTTAATTCCTTTTATACCAAGAACCTCTCCTATTCGACTGATTTTGACTCAAATCGATGTATTTCATGTGTTTATGACAAGTTCAAGGGTAAATACGTAATTTTCTACCCAAAACTACACCATTTGACCTATATTGACTCATATCGTCCAATTCGAAGTGTTTAAGTAATTTTATACGTAGAACCTTTACCATTTGACCGAGTTTGACTCAAATTGATGTAGTACAAGAGTTTATGACATGTCCAAGGGTAAATATGTAATTTTCTACACAAAATTGATCCTATTTGGCCTATATTGACTCATATCCTCTGATTAGAAGTGTTTAGGTCATTTTATAAACATAACCACTTCCGTTTGACCGACTTTGACTCAAATCGATGTTTTTTAAGTGTTTATGACATGTTTAAGGGTAAATACGTCATTTTCTACAAAAAATTTGATCTTTTTTGACCTATATTAACTCATATTGTCCGATTCTAAGAGTTTAGGTCATTTAATAAATAGAACCACTTCCGTTTGAACGAGTTTGACTCTAATCGATGTATTTCAAGTGTTTATGACATGTTCAAGGATAAATACATCATTTTCTACCCAAAATTAATCGTATTTGACTTATATTGACTCATATTGTCCGATTCGAAATGTTTAGGTCATTATATAAACAAAACCTTTTCTTTTTTACCGAGTTTGACTCCAATCGATGTATTTCAAGTGTTTTTGACGTGTTCAAGGACAAATATGCCTTTTTCTACCCAAAACTAATCCCATTTGACCTACATTGACTCATATGGTTCGATTCGAAATGTTTAAGTCATTTTATATCGAGAACCTCTCCCGTTCGACCAAGTTTGACTCAAATCGATATATTTCAAGTCTTTATGACATGTTAAATGGTAAATAGGTCATTTTCTACCAAAAATTGATCCTATTTGAGCTATATTGACTCACATCGTTCGATTCGAAGTGTTTAAGTCATTTTATACCGAGAATCTCTTCCGTTTGACCTAGTTTGGCTCAAATCGATGTATTTCAAATGTTTATGACATGTTCAAGGGTAAATACGTCAATTTCTTCCCAACACTAATCCGAATTGACCTAGATCGACTAATATCGTCCGATTTGATGTTTTTAAGTCATTTATACCGAGAACTTCTCCCATTCGACCAAGTTTGACTCAAATAGATGGATTTGAAGTGTTTATGAAATGTTCAAGGGTACATTTGTTATTTGCTACCCTAACCTAATCCCATTTGACCAAAATTGCCTCATATCGTCTGATTCAAAGTGTTTAAGTCATTTTATACCCAGAACCTCTCCCATTCGACCGTGTTTAACTCAAATTGATGTATTTCAAGTGTATATGACATGTTCAAGGGTAAATATGTCATGTTCGTCACAAAACTAATCCCATTTGACCTATATTGACTCATATCGTATGATTTAAAGTGTTTAAATTTTTTTATACCCAAAACCTCTACCGTTTGTCCGAGTTTGATATAAATCGATGTATTTCAAGAGATTACGACATGTTCTACGGTAAATACGTCATTTTGTATCCAAAATGTGATCCTATTTGACCTATTTTGAATCATATCGTCCGATTCAAAGTGTTTAATTCCTTTTATACCAAGAACCTCTCCCATTCGACTGTTTTTGACTCAAATCGATGTATTTCATGTGTTTATGACAAGTTCAAGGGTAAGTACGTAATTTTCTACCCAAAACTATACCATTTGACCTATATTGACTCATATCGTCCAATTCGAAGTGTTTAAGTAATTTAATACGTAGAACCTTTACCATTTAACCGAGTTTGACTCAAATCAATGTATTACAAGAGTTTATGACATGTTCAAGGGTAAATATGTAATTTTCTACACAAAATTGATCCTATTTGGCCTATATTGACTCATATCCTCCGATTAGAAGTGTTTAGGTCATTTTATAAACAGAACCACTTCCGTTTGACCAACTTTGACTCAAATCGATGTATTTCAAGTGTTTATGACATGTTCAAGGGTAAATACGTCATTTTCTACACAAAATTGATCCTATTTGACCTATATTAACTCATATTGTCTGATTCTAAGTGTTTAGGTCATTGTATAAATAGAACCACTTCCGTTTGAACGAGTTTGACTCAAATCGATGTATTTCAAGTGTTTATGACATGTTCAAGGATAAATACATAATTTTCTACCCAAAATTAATCGTATTTGACTTATATTGACTCATATTGTCCGATTCGAAGTGTTTAGGTCATTATATAAACAAAACCTGCTCTTTTTTACCGAGTTTCACTCCAATCGATGTATTTCAAGTGTTTTTGACGTGTTCAAGGATAAATATGCCTTTTTCTACCCAAAACAAATCCCATTTAACCTAGATTGACTCATATCGTCCGATTCGAAATGTTTAAGTCATTTTATATCGAGAACCTCTCCCGTTCGACCGAGTTTGACTCAAATCGATGTATTTCAAGTCTTTATGACATGTTAAATGGTATATAGGTCATTTTCTACCAAAAATTGATCCTATTTGCCTATATTGACTCACATCGTTCGATTCGAAGTGTTTAAGTCATTTTATACCGAGAACCTCATCCGTTTGACCTAGTTTGACTCAAATCGATGTATTTCAAATGTTTATGACATGTTCAAGGGTAAATACGTCAATTTCTTCCCAAAACTAATCCGATTTGACCTAGATTAACTAATATCGTCCGATTTGAAGTTTGTAAGTCATTTATACCGAGAACTTCTCCCATTCGACCAAGTTTGACTCAAATAGATGGATTTGAAGTGTTTATGAAATGTTCAAGGGTACATTTGTCATTTGCTACCCTAACCTAATCCCATTTGACCTAAATTGCCTCATATCGTCCGATTCGAAGTGTTTAAGTCATTTTATACCCAGAACCTCTCCCATTCGACCGTGTTTAACTCAAATTGATGTATTTCAAGTATATGACATGTTCAAGGGTAAATATGTCATGTTCGTCACAAAACTAATCCCATTTGACCTATATTGACTCATATCGTCTGATTTAAAGTGTTTAAATTTTTTTATACCCAAAACCTCTACCGTTTGACCGAGTTTGACATAAATCGATGTATTTCAAGAGATTACGACATGTTCTACGGTAAATAGGTCATTTTGTATCCAAATGCGATCCTATTTGACCTATTTTGAATCATATCGTCCGATTCAAAGTGTTTAATTCCTTTTATACAAAGAACCTCTGCCATTCGACTGATTTTGACTCAAATCGATGTATTTCATGTGTTTATGACAAGTTCAAGGGTAAATACGTAATTTTCTACCCAAAACTATACCATTTGACCTATATTGACTCATATCATCCAATTCGAAGTGTTTAAGTAATTTTATACGTAGAACCTTTACCATTTAACCGAGTTTGACTCAAATCGATATATTACAAGAGTTTATGACATGTTCAAGGGTAAATATGTAATTTTCTACACAAAATTGATCGTATTTGGCCAATATTGACTCATATCCTCCGATTAGAAGTGTTTAGGTCATTATATAAACAAAACCTGTTCTTTTTTACCGAGTTTGACTCCAATCGATGTATTTCAAGTGTTTTTGACGTGTTCAAGGATAAATATGCCTTTTTCTAGCCAAAACTAATCCCATTTGACCTACATTAACTCATATCGTCCGATTCGAAATGTTTAAGTCATTTTATATCGAGAACCTCTCCCGTTCGACCGAGTTTGACTCAAATCGATGTATTTCAAGTCTTTATGACATGGTAAATGGTAAATAGGTCATTTTCTACCTAAAATTGATCCTATTTGACCTATATTGACTCACATCGTCCGATTCGAAGTGTTTAAGTCATTTTATACCGAGAACCTCTTCCGTTTGACCTAGTTTGACTCAAATCGATGTATTTCAAATGTTTATGACATGTTCAAGGGTAAGTACGTCAATTTCTTCCCAAAACTAATCCAATTTGACCTAGATCGAATAATATCGTCCGATTTGAAGTTTTTAAGTCATTTATACCGAGAACTTCTCCCATTCGACCAAGTTTGACTCAAATAGATGGATTTGAAGTGTTTATGAAATGTTCAAGGGTACATTTGTCATTTGCTACCCTAACCTAATCCCATTTGACCTAAATTGCCTCATATCGTCTGATTCAAAGTGTTTAAGTCATTTTATACCCAGAACCTCTCCCATTCGACCGTGTTTAACTCAAATTGATGTATTTCAAGTGTATATGACATGTTCAAGGGTAAATATGTCATGTTCGTCACAAAACTAATCCCATTTGACCTATATTGACTCATATCGTCTGATTTAAAGTGTTTAAATTTTTTTATACCCAAAACCTCTACCGTTTGACCGAGTTTGACATAAATCGATGTATTTCAAGAGATTACGACATGTTCTACAGTAAATAGGTCATTTTGTATCCAAATGCGATCCTATTTGACCTATTTTGAATCATATCGTCCGATTCAACGTGTTTAATTCCTTTTATACCAAAAACCTCTCCCATTCGACTGATTTTTACTCAAATCGATGTATTTCATGTGTTTATGACAAGTTCAAGGGTAAATACGTAATTTTCTACCCAAAACTATACCATTTGACCTATATTGACTCATATCGTCCAATTCGAAGTGTTTAAGTAATTTAATACGTAGAACCTTTACCATTTAACCGAGTTTGACTAAAATTAATGTATTTCATGTGTTTATGTCATGTTCAAGGGTAAATACGTCATTTTCTACCTAAAATTTTACCATTTGACCCATATTGACTCATATCATTCGATTAAAAGTGTTTAAGTCATTTTATACTTAGGACCTCTACCGTTTGGCCGAGTTTGACTCAAATCGATGTATTTTAAGAGTCTATGACATTTTCAAGGGTAAATATGTCATTTTCTACCCAAAATTGTTCCTATTTAACCTATATTGAGTCATATCCTCCAATTTAAAGTGTTTAAGTCATTTTAAAAACAGAACCTCTTTCGTTTGATCGACTATGACTCAAATCAATGTGTTTTAAGTGTTTGTGACATTTTCAAGGGTAAATACGTGATTTTCTACCCAAAACCAATCCCATTTGACCTACAATGACTCATATCATCCGATTCGAAGTGATTAGGTCATTTTATAAACATAACCTCTTCCGATTGACCGAGTTTGACTCAAATTGATGTATTTCAAGAGTTTATGACATGTTCAAGGGCAAATACATCATGTTCTACCCATAACCAATCCCATTTGACCTACAATGACTCATATCGTCCGATTCGAAGTGCTTAAGACATTTTATACCAAGGATATAACCCATTAGATGGAGTTTGACTCAAATCAATGTATTTCAAGTGTTTGTCATGTTCAAGGGTAAATACGTAATTTTCTACCCAAAACTAATCCTATTTAACTTATATTGACTCATATCGTCCAATTCGTAGTGTTTAAGTCATTTTATACTGCGAACCTCTTCTGTTTGACCGACTTTGACTCAAATCAATGTATTTCATGTGTTTATCTCATGTTCAAGGGTAAATACGTCATTTTCTACCCAAAACTAATCCCATTTGACCTAATATGACTCATATTGTCCGATTCAAAGTGTTTAAGTCATTTTATCCCGAGGATTCTCTCATTCGACCGTGTTTGATTCAAATCGATGTATTTCAAGTGTTTATGACATGTTCAAGGGTAAATACGTCATTTTCAACCCAAAACTAATCCCATTTGACCTACATAGACTCATATCGTCCGATTCTAAGTGTTTTAGTCGTTTTATACCAAGAACTTCTCCGATTTGACCGAGTTTGACTCAAATCGATGGATTTCAAGTATTTATGAAATGTTCAAGGGTAACTACGTCATTTTCTACCCAAAATTATACCATTTGACCTATATTGACTCATATCGTTCGATTCGAAGTGTTTAAGTCATTTTATACCTAGGACCTCTACCGTTTCATCGAGTTTGACTCAAATCAATGTATTTTAAGAGTTTATGACATTTTCAAGGGTAAATATGTCATTTTCTACTCAAAATTAATCTTATTTGACCTATATTGACTCATTTCCTCCGATTAGAAGTGTTTAGGTTATTTTATAAACAATACCTCTTCCGTTTGACCCACTTTGACTCAATTCGATATATTTCAAGTGTTTATGACATGTTTAAGGTTAAATACATCATGTTCTACCCAAAACCAATCCCATTTGACCTTCAATGACTCATATCGTCCGATTCGAAGTGTTTAAGTCATTTAATACCAAGGATATCACCCATTAGACCGAGTTTGCCTCAAATCATTGTATTTCAAGTGTTTGTCATGTTCAAGGGTAAATACGTCATTTTCTACCCAAAACTAATCCTATTTACCCTATATTGAATCATATCGTTCAATTCGTAGTGTTTAAGTCATTTTATATCGAGAACATCTTCTCCTTGACCGAGTTTGACAGAAATTAATGTATTTCATGTGTTTATGTCATGTTCAAGGGTAAATACGTCATTTTCTACCTAAAATTTAACCATTTGATCCATATTGACTCATATCATTCGATTCAAAGTGTTTAAGTCATTTTATACTTAGGACCTCTACCGTTTGACCGAGTTTGACTCAAATCGATGTATTTTAAGAGTCTATGACATTTTCAAGGGTAAATATGTCATTTTCTACCCAAAATTGTTCCTATTTGACCTATATTGAGTCATATCCTCCAATTTGAAGTGTTTAAGTCATTTTAAAAACAGAACCTCTTTCGTTTGATCGACTATGACTCAAATCAATGTATTTTAAGTGTTTATGACATGTTCAAGGGTAAATACGTGATTTTTTACCCAAAACCAATCCCATTTGACCTACAATGACTCCTATCATCCGATTCGAAGTGATTAGGTCATTTTATAAACACAACCTCTTCCGATTGACCGAGTTTGATTCAAATTGATGTATTTCAAGAGTTTATGACATGTTCAAGGGTAAATATGTCATTTTCTACCCAAAACTAATCCCATTTGACCTATATTGACTCATATCGTCTGATTCGTAGTGGTTAAGTGATTTTATACCGAGAACCTCTTTTGTTTGACCGAGTTTAGCTCAAATCGATGTATTTAAAGTGTTTATGTCATGTTCAAGGGTAAATACGTCATTTTCATCCCAAAACTAATCCCATTCAACCTGAAATGACTCAAATCGTCCGATTCGGACTGTTTAACTTATTTTCTACTGAGGATCTCACCCATTCGACCTTGTTTGACTCAAATCGATGTCTTTGAAGTGTTTATGACATGTTTAAGGGTAAATATGTCATGTTCTGCACAAAACTAATCTCATTTGACCTATATTGACTCATATCGTCCGATATTCAAAGTGTTTAAGTTCTTTTATACCCAAAACCTCTACCGTTTGACTGAGTTTGACATAAGTTGATGTATTTCAAGAGTTTACGACATGTTCTAGGGTAATAACGTCATTTTGTACCCAAAATTGATCCTATTTAACCTATATTGACACATGTCGTCCGATTCAAAGTGTTTAATTCCATTTGTATCGAGAACCTCTCTCATTCGACCAAGTTTGACTCAAATCGATGTATTTCAAGTGTTTATGACAAGTTCAAGGTTAAATACGTCATTTTCTACCCAAAATTGATCCTATTTGACCTACTTTAACTCATATCGTCCGATTATAAGTGTTTAGATCATTTTATAAACATAACCTCTTTCGATTGACCGAGTTTGACTCCAATCGTTGTATTTCAAGAGTTTATGACATGTTCAAGGGTAACTACGTCATTTTCTACCAAAAACTAATCCTATTTAACCTATACTGACTCATATCGTCCGATTCGTGGTGTTTAAGTCATTTTATATTGAGAACCTCCTCCGTTTGACCGAGTTTTGCTCAAATCGATGTATTTCAAGTGTTTATGTCATGTTCAAGGGTAAATACGTCATTTTCTACCCAAAACTAATCCCATTTGACCTAATATGACTCTTGTCGTCTAATTCGGAGTGTTTAAGTCATTTTATACCAAGAAGTTCTCCCATTCGACCGTGTTTGACTGAAATCGATGTATTTCAAGTGTTGATGACATGTTAAAGGGTAAATATATAATTTTCTACCTAAAACTAATCCCATTAGACCAATATTGACGCATATCGTCCGATTCGAAGTGTTTAAGTAAATTTATACGTAGGACCACTACCATTTGACCGAGTTTGACTTAAATCGATGTATTACAAGGGTTTATTACATGTTTAAGGGTATATATGTAATTTTCTACCCAAAATTAATCCTATTTAACCTTTATTGACTCATATACTCCGATTAGAATTGTTTAGGTCATTTTATAAACAGAACCTCTTTTGTTTAACCGACTTTGGCTCATTTCGATGTATTTCAAGTGTTTATGACATGTTCAAGGGTAAATACATCATGTTCTACCCAAAACCAATCCGAATTGACCTGCAATGACTCATATCGTCCGATTCGAAGTGTTTAAGTCATTTTATACCAAGGATATCACCCATTAGACCGAGTTTGACTCAAATCAATGTATTCCAAGTGTTTGTCATGTTTAAGGGTAAATACGTCATTTTCTACCCAAAACTAATCCTATTTAACCTATATTGACTCATATCGTCCAATTCGTAGTGTTTAAGTCATTTTATACCAAGAACCTCTTCTATTTGACCGAGTTTGACTCGAATCAATGTATTTCATGTGTTTATGTCATGTTCAAGGGTAAATACGTCATTTTATACCCAAATCTAATCCCATTTGACCTAATATGACTCATGTTCTCTAATTCGGAGTGTTTAAGTCATTTTATACCGAGGATATCTCTCATTCGACCGTGTTTGACTCAAACCGATATATTTCAAGTGTTTATGAAATGTTCAAGGGTAAGTACGTCATTTTCAACCCAAAACTAATCCCATTTGACCTACATTGACTCATATCGTCTGATTCTAAGTGTTTAAGTCGTTTTATACCAAGAACTTTTCCCATTCGACTGAGTTTGACTCTAATCGATGGATTTCAAGTTTTTATGAAATGTTCATGGGTAACTACGTCATTTTTTACCCAAAATTATACCATTTGACCTATATTGACTCATATCGTTTGATTCGAAGTGTTTAAGTCATTTTATACCTAGGACCTCTACCATTTGACTAAGTTTGACTCAAATCGATGTATTTCAAGAGTTTATGACATTTTCAAGGGTAAATATGTCATTTTCTACCCAAAATTGATCCTATTTGACCTATATTGACTCATATCCTCCGATTTGAAGTGTTTAGGTCATTTTAAAACAGAACCTCTTCCGTTTGACGCACTTTGACTCAAATCAATGTATTTCAAGTGTTTATGACAAGTTCTAGTGTAAATACGTGGTTTTCTACCCAAAACCAATCCCATTTGATCGACAATGACTCATTCGTCCGATTCAAAGTGTTTAAGTCATTTTATACCGAGGATATCTTCCATTAGATCGTGTTTAAGTCATTTTATAAACATTTTATTTTACCTACATTGACTCATATCGTCCGATTCGAAGTGTTTAGATCATTTTATAAACATAACCTCTTCCGATTGAGCGAGGTTGACTCCAATGAATGTATTTCAAGAGTTTATGACATGATCACGGGTAAATACGTCATTTTCTACCCAAAACTAATCCCATTTGACCTACATTGACTCATATCATCGGATTCGTAGTGTTTAAGTCATTTTATACCGAGAACCTCTTCCCTTTGACAGAGTTTAGCTCAAATTAATGTATTTTAAGTGTTTATGTCATGTTCAAGGGTAAATACCTCATTTTCTACCCAAAACTAGTCCCAATTGACCCACAATGACTCAAACCGTCCGATTAGAAGTGTTTAAGTCATTTCCTAGCGACAATCTCTCCCATTTAACCGTGTTTGACTCAAATCGATGTATTTGAAGTGTTTATGACATGTTCAAGGGTTAATACGTCATTTTCTATCCAAAACTAATCCCATTTGACCTACCTAGACTCATATCGTCCGATTCTAAGTGTTTAAGTCGTTTTATACCAAGAACTTCTCCCATTCGACCGAGTTTGACTCAAATCGAAGGATTTCAAGTGTTTATGAAATGTTCAAGGTAAATGTGTCATTTTTTACCCAAAATTATACCATTTGACGTATATTGACTCATATCATTCGATTGGAAGTGTTTAAGTCATTTTATACCTAGGACCTCTACCGTTTGACCGAGTTTGACTCAAATCGATGTATTTTAAGAGTCTATAATATTTTCAAGGGTAAATACGTCATTTTCTACCCAAAATTGTTCCTATTTGACCTATATTGAGTCATATCCTCCAATTTGAAGTGTTTAAGTCATTTAAAAAACAGAACCTTTTCCGTTTGATTGACTATGACTCAAATCAATGTAATTGTAGTGTTTATGACATGTTCAAGGGTAAATACGGGATTTACTCCCCAAAACCAAGCCCATTTGACCTACAATGACTCATATCATCCGATTCGAAGTGTTTAGGTCATTTTATAAACATAACCTCTTCCGATTGACTGAGTTTGACTCAAATTGATGTATTTCAAGAGTTTATGACATGTTTAAGGGTAAATATGTCATTTTCTACCCAAAACTAATCCCATTTAACTTATATTGACTCATATCGTCCGATTCGTAGTGTTTAAGTCATTTTATACCGAGAACCTCTTTTGTTTGACCGATTTTAAATGAAATCGATGTATTTCAAGTGTTTATGTCATGTTCAAGCGTAAATAAGTCATTTTCTATCCAAAACTAATCCCATTTGACCTGAAGTGACTCAAATCGTCCGATTCGGACTGTTTAACTTATTTTCTACCGAGGATCTCACCCATTCGACCATGTTTGACTCAAATCGATGTATTTGAAGTGTTTATGACATGTGTAAGGGTAAATATGTCATGTTCTACACAAAACTAATCCCATTTCACCTATATTAACTCAAATCGATGTATTTCAAGTGTATATGACATGTTCAAGGGTAAATATGTCATGTTCGTCACAAAACTAATCCCATTTGACCTACATTGACTCATATCGTCCGATTCGAAATGTTTAAGTCATTTTATATCGAGAACCTCTCCCGTTCGACCGAGTTTGACTCAAATCGATGTATTTCAAGTCTTTATGACATGTTAAATGGTAAATAGGTCATTTTCTACCTAAAATTGATCCTATTTGACCTATATTGACTCACATCGTCCGATTCGAAGTGTTTAAGTCATTTTATACCGAGAACCTCTTCCGTTTGACCTAGTTTGGCTCAAATCGATGTATTTCAAATGTTTATGACATGTTCAAGGGTAAATACGTCAATTTCTTCCCAAAACTAATCCGATTTGACCTAGATCGACTAATATCGTCTGATTTGAAGTTTTTAAGTCATTTATACCGAGAACATCTCCCATTCGACCAAGTTTGACTCAAATAGATGGATTTGAAGTGTTTATGAAATGTTCAAGGGTACATTTGTCATTTGCTACCCTAACCTAATCCCATTTGACCTAAATTGCCTCATATCGTCCGATTCGAAGTGTTTAAGTCATTTTATACCCAGAACCTCTCCCAGTCGACCGTGTTTAACTCAAATTGATGTATTTCAAGTGTATATGACATGTTCAAGGGTAAATATGTCATGTTC
The DNA here is from genome assembly GCA_026401315.1 of Dysphania ambrosioides. Classification (NCBI taxonomy): domain Eukaryota; kingdom Viridiplantae; phylum Streptophyta; class Magnoliopsida; order Caryophyllales; family Amaranthaceae; genus Dysphania; species Dysphania ambrosioides. Next base: position 12,047,645 of record CM048662.1, read on the forward strand.
GTCACAAAACTAATCCCATTTGACCTATATTGACTCATATCGTCTGATTTAAAGTGTTTAAATTTTTTATACCGAAAACCTCTACCGTTTGACCGAGTTTGACATAAATCAATGTATTTCAAGAGATTACGACATGTTCTACGGTAAATACGTCAATTTGTACCCAAATGTGATCCTATTTGACCTATTTTGACTCATATCGTCCGATTCAAAGTGTTTAATTCCTTTTTTACGCAGAACCTCTACCATTCGTCCAAGTTTGACTCAAATCGAAGTATTACAAGAGTTTATGACATGTTCAAGGGTAAATATGTAATTTTCTACCCAAAATTGATCCTATTTAACCTATATTGACTCATATCCTCCGATTAGAAGTGTTTAGGTCATTTTATAAACAAAACCTCTTCTGTTTGACCGAGTTTGACTCCAATCGATGTATTTCAAGTGTTTTTGATGTGTTCAAGGGTAAATACGTCATTTTCAACCCAAAATTGATCCTATTTGACCTAAATTAACTCATATCTTATAATTCTAAGTGTTTAGGTCATTTAATAAATAGAACCACTTCCGTTTGAATGATTTTGACTCAAATCCATGTATTTAAAGTGTTTATGACATGTTCAAGGATAAATACATCATTTTCTACCCAAAATTAATCGTATTTGACTTACATGACTCATATTGTCCGATTAGAAGTGTTTAGGTCATTATATAAACAAAACCTGTTCTTTTTTACCGAGTTTGACTCCAATCGATGTATTTGAAGTGTTTTTGACGTGTTCAAGGATAAATATGTCTTTTTCTACCCAAAACTAATCCCATTTGACCTACATTGACTCATATCGTCCGATTCGAAATGTTTAAGTCATTTTATATCGATGTATTTCAAGAGTTTACGACATGTTCTACGGTAAATACGTTATTTTGTACCCAAAATTGATCCTATTTGACCTATATTGGCCCATATCGTCCGATTCAAAGTGTTTAATTCCTTTTTTACCGAGAACGTCTCCCATTCGATCGAGTTTGACTCAATTCGATTTATTTAAAGTGTTTATGACAAGTTCAAGGGTAAATACGTCATTTTCTACTCAAAATTGATCCAATTTGACCTATATTGACTCGTATCGTCCGATTCGAAGTGTTTAGGTCATTTTATAAACATAATCTCTTCCGATTAACCGAGTTTGGCTCTAATCGATGTATTTCAAGAGTTTATAACATGTTCAAGGGTAACTATGTCATTTTCTACCCTAAACTAATCCCATTTGACCTATATTGACTTATATCGTCCGATTCGTCGTGTTTAAGTCATTTTATTCAGAGAACCTCTTCTGTTTGACCGAGTTTGGCTCATTCGTCCGATTCAAAGTGTTTAAGTCATTTTATACCGAGGATATCTTCCATTAGACCATGTTTAAGTCATTTTATAAACATTTTATTTTACCTACATTGACTCATATCGTCCGATTCGAAGTGTTTAGATCATTTTATAAACATAACCTCTTCCGATTGAGCGAGGTTGACTCCAATGAATGTATTTCAAGAGTTTATGACATGATCACGGGTAAATACGTCATTTTCTACCCAAAACTAATCCCATTTGACCTACATTGACTCATATCATCCGATTCGTAGTGTTTAAGTCATTGTATACCGAGAACCTCTTCCCTTTGACAGAGTTTAGCTCAAATTAATGTATTTTAAGTGTTTATGTCATGTTCAAGGGTAAATACCTCATTTTCTACCCAAAACTAATCCCAATTGACCCACAATGACTAAAACCGTCCGATTAGAAGTGTTTAAGTCATTTTCTAGCGACAATCTCTCCCATTTAACCGTGTTTGACTCAAATCGATGTATTTGAAGTATTTATGACATGTTCAAGGGTTAATACGTCATTTTCTATCCAAAACTAATCCCATTTGACCTACCTAGACTCATATCGTCCGATTCTAAGTGTTTAAGTCGTTTTATACCAAGAACTTCTCCCATTCGACCGAGTTTGACTCAAATCGAAGGATTTCAAGTGTTTATGAAATGTTCAAGGTAAATGTGTCATTTTTTACCCAAAATTATACCATTTGACGTATATTGACTCATATCATTCGATTGGAAGTGTTTAAGTCATTTTATACCTAGGACCTCTACCGTTTGACCAAGTTTGACTCAAATTGATGTATTTTAAGAGTCTATAATATTTTCAAGGGTAAATACGTCATTTTCTACCCAAAATTGTTCCTATTTGACCTATATTGAGTCGTATCCTCCAATTTGAAGTGTTTAAGTCATTTAAAAAACAGAACCTCTTCCGTTTGATTGACTATGACTCAAATCAATGTAATTGTAGTGTTTATGACATGTTCAAGGGTAAATACGTGATTTACTCCCCAAAACCAAGCCCATTTGACCTACAATGACTCATATCATCCGATTCGAAGTGTTTAGGTCATTTTATAAACATAACCTCTTCCGATTGACTGAGTTTGACTCAAATTGATGTATTTCAAGAGTTTATGACATGTTTAAGGGTAAATATGTCATTTTCTACCCAAAACTAATCCCATTTAACTTATATTGACTCATATCGTCCGATTCGTAGTGTTTAAGTCATTTTATACCGAGAACCTCTTTTGTTTGACCGATTTTAAATGAAATCGATGTATTTCAAGTGTTTATGTCATGTTCAAGCGTAAATAAGTCATTTTCTATCCAAAACTAATCCCATTTGACCTGAAGTGACTCAAATCGTCCGATTCGGACTGTTTAACTTATTTTCTACCGAGGATCTCACCCATTCGACCATGTTTGACTCAAATCGATGTATTTGAAGTGTTTATGACATGTGTAAGGGTAAATATGTCATGTTCTACACAAAACTAATCCCATTTCACCTATATTAACTGAAATCGTCCGATTCAAAGTTTTTCAGTATTTTAATACCCAAAACCTCTACCGTTTCACCTAGTTTGACATAAGTTGATGTATTTCAAGAGTTTACGACATGTTCTAGGGTAATTTTTTCATTTTGTACCCATAATTGATCCTATTTGACCTATATTGACTCATATCGTCCGATTCAAAGTGTTTAATTCCTTTTATACCGAGAACCTCTCCCATTCAACAGAGTTTGACTCAAAACGATGTATTTCAAGTGTTTATGACAAGATTTAGGGTAAATACGTTATTTTCTACCAAAAACTGATCCTATTTGACCTAAATTGAGTTACATCGTCCGATTCGAAGTGTTTAGATCATTTTATAAACATAACCCCTTCCGATTGACCAAGTTTGACTCCAATCGATGTATTTCAAGAGTTTATGACATGTTTAAGGGTATCTACGTCATTTTCTACCCAAAATTAATCCCATTTGACCTATGTTGACTCATATAGTCCGATTCGTCGTGTTTAAGTCATTTTATACCGAGAAACTCCTCCATTTGACCGAGTTTGGCTTAAATCAATGTATTTAAAGTGTTTATGTCATGTTCAAGGGTAAATACGTCATTTTCTACCCAAAACTAATCCTAATTGACCTAGAATGACTCAAACCGTCCGATTAGAAGTGTTTAAGTCATTTTCTAGCGACGATCTCTCCCATTTGACCGTGTTTGACTCAAATCGATGTATTTGAAGTATTTATGACATGTTCAAGGGTTAATACGTCATTTTCTATCCAAAACTAATCCCATTTGACCTACATAGACTCATATCGTCCGATTCTAAGTGTTTAAGTCAGTTTATACCAAGAAATTCTCCCATTCGACCGAGTTTGACTCAAATCGAAGGATTTCAAGTGTTTATGAAATGTTCAAGGTAAATGTGTCATTTTCTGCCCAAAATTATACTAATTGACGTATATTGACTCATATCATTCGATTGGAAGTGTTTAAGTCATTTATACCTAGGACCTCTACCGTTTGACCGAGTTTGACTCAAATCGATGTATTTTAAGAGTTTACGACATTTTCAAGGGTAAATACGTCATTTTCTACCCAAAATTGTTCCTATTTGACCTATATTGAGTCATATCCTCCAATTTGAAGTATTTAAGTCATTTTAAAAACAAAACCTCTTCCGTTTGATTGACTATGACTCAAATCAATGTAATTGTAGTGTTTATGACATGTTCATGGGTAAATACGTGATTTTCTCCCCAAAACGAATCCCATTTGACCTACAATGACTCATATCATCCGATTCGAAGTGTTTAGGTCATTTTATAAACATAACCTCTTCCAATTGACCGAGTTTGAGTCAACTCGATGTATTTCAAGAGTTTATGACATGTTCAAGGGTAAATATGTCATTTTCTACCCAAAACTAATCCCATTTAGCCTATATTGACTCATATCGTCTGATTCGTAGTGTTTAAGTCATTTTATACGGAGAACCTCTTTCGTTTGACTGAGTTTAGCTGAAATTGATGTATTTCAAGTGTTTATGTCATGTTCAAGGGTAAATAAGTCATTTTCTATCCAAAACTAATCCCATTTGACCTGAAATGACTCAAATCGTCCGATTCGGACTGTTTAACTTATTTTCTACCGAGGATCTCACCCATTCGACCATGTTTGACTTAAATCGATGTATTTGAAGTGTTTATGACATGTGTAAGGGTAAATATGTCATGTTCTGCACAAAACTAATCCCATTTGACCTATATTAACTCATATCGTCCGATTCAAAGTGTTTAAGTTTTTTAATACCCAAAATCTCTACCGTTTCACCTAGTTTGACATAAGTTGATGTATTTCAAGAGTTTACGACATGTTCTAGGGTAATTTTTTCATTTTGTACCCATAATTGATCATATTTGACCTATATTGACTCATATCGTCCGATTCAAAGTGTTTAATTCCTTTTATACCGAGAACCTCTCCCATTCAACAGAATTTGACTCAAAACGATGTATTTCAAGTGTTTATGACAAGATTTAGGGTAAATACGTTATTTTCTCCCAAAAAACTGATCCTATTTGACCTAAATTGACTCACATCGTCCGATTCGAAGTGTTTAGATCATTTTATAAACATAACCCCTTCCGATTGACCAAGTTTGACTCCAATCGATGTATTTCAAGAGTTTATGACATGTTTAAGGGTATCTACGTCATTTTCTACCCAAAATTAATCCCATTTGACCTATGTTGACTCATATAGTCCGATTCGTCGTGTTTAAGTCATTTTATACCGAGAAACTCCTCCATTTGACCGAGTTTGGCTCAAATCAATGTATTTAAAGTGTTTATGTCATGTTCAAGGGTAAATACGTCACTTTCTACCCAAAACTAATCCTAATTGACCCAGAATGACTCAAACAGTTTCGATTAGAAGTGTTTAAGTCATTTTCTAGCGACGATCTCTCCCATTTGACCGTGTTTGACTCAAATCGATGTATTTGAAGTATTTATGACATGTTCAAGGGTTAATACGTCATTTTCTATCCAAAACTAATCCCATTTGACCTACATAGACTCATATCGTCCGATTGTAAGTGTTTAAGTCGTTTTATACCAAGAACTTCTCCCATTCGACCGAGTTTGACTCAAATCGAAGGATTTCAAGTGTTTATGAAATGTTCAAGGTAAATGTGTCATTTTTTACCCAAAATTATACCATTTGACGTATATTGACTCATATCATTCGATTGGAAGTGTTTAAGTCATTTTATACTTAGGACCTCTACCGTTTGACCGAGTTTGACTCAAATCGATGTATTTTAAGAGTCTATGACATTTTCAAGGGTAAATATGTCATTTTCTACCCAAAATTGTTCCTATTTGACCTATATTGAGTCATATCGTCCAATTTAAAGTGTTTAAGTCATTTAAAAAACAGAACCTCTTCCGTTTGATTGACTATGACACAAATCAATGTAATTGTAGTGTTTATGACATGTTCAAGGGTAAATACGTGATTTACTCCCCAAAACCAATCAAATTTGACCTACAATGACTCATATCATCCGATTCGAAGTGTTTAGGTCATTTTATAAACATAACCTCTTCCAATTGACTAAGTTTCACTCAAATTGATGTATTTCAAGAGTTTATGACATGTTCAAGGGTAAATATGTCATTTTCTACCCAAAACTAATCCCATTTAACTTATATTGACTCATATCGTCCGATTCGTAGTGTTTAAGTCATTTTATACCGAGAACCTCTTTCGTTTGACTGAGTTTAAATGAAATCGTTGTATTTCAAGTGTTTATGTCATGTTCTAGGGTAAATAAGTCATTTTCTATCCAAAACTAATTCCATTTGACTAGAAATGACTCAAATCGTCCGAGTCGGACTGTTTAACTTATTTTCTACCGAGGATCTCACCCATTCGACCATGTTTGACCCAAATCGATGTATTTGAAGTGTTTATGACATGTGTAAGGGTAAATATGTCATGTTCTGCACAAAACTAATCTCATTTGACCTATATTACCTCATATCATCCGATTCAAAGTGTTTAAGTTATTTAATACCCAAAACCTCTACCGTTTCACCTAGTTTGACATAAGTTGATGTATTTCAAGAGTTTACGACATGTTCTAGGGTAATTTTTTCATTTTGTACCCATAATTGATCCTATTTGACCTATATTGACTCATATCCTCCGATTCAAAGTGTTTAATTCCTTTTATATCAAGAACCTCTCCCATTCAACAGAGTTTGACTCAAAACGATGTATTTCAAGTGTTTATGACAAGATTTACGGTAAATACGTTATTTTCTACCAAAAACTGATCCTATTTGACCTAAATTGACTCACATCATCCGATTCGAAGTATTTAGATCATTTTATAAACATAACCCCTTTCGATTGACCAAGTTTGACTCCAATTGATGTATTTCAAGAGTTTATGACATGCTTAAGGGTATCTACGTCATTTTCTACCCAAAATTAATCCTATTAGACCTATGTTGACTCATATAGTCCGATTCGTCGTGTTTAAGTCATTTTATACCGAAAACTCCTCCATTTGACCGAGTTTGGCTCAAATCAATGTATTTAAAGTGTTTATGTCATGTTCAAGGGTAAATACGTCATTTTCTAACCAAAACTAATCCCAATTGACCCACAATGACTCAAATCGTCCGATTCGGAGTGTTTAAGTCATTTTCTAGCGAGGATCTCTCCCATTTGACAGTGTTTGACTCAAATCGATGTATTTGAAGTGTTTATGACATGTTCAAGGGTTAATACGTCATTTTCTACCCAAAACTAATTCCATTTGACCTACATTTGCTAATATCGTGTGATTCAAAGTGTTTAAGTAATTTATACCGAGAACTTCTCCCATTCGACCGAGTTTGACTTAAATCGATGGATTTCAAGTTTTTATGAAATGTTCAAGGATAAATATGTAATTTTCTACCCAAAACTATTCCCATTTGACCAATATTGACTCATATTTTTCCGATTTAAAGTGTTCAAGTAATTTTATACGTAGGACCTCTACCATTTTACATAGTTTCACTCAAATCAATGTATTACAAGGGTTTATTACATGTTCAAGGGTAAATATATAATTTTCTACCCAAAATTGATCCTATTTAACCTATATTGATTCATATACTTCGAGTAGAAGTGTTTAGGTCATTTTATAAACAGAACCTCTTCCGTTTGACCCACTTTGACTCAAATCAATGTATTTCAAGTGTTTATGACGTGTTCTAGGGTAAATACGTGATTTTCTACCCAAAACCAATCCCATTTGACCTACAATGAGTCATATCGTCCGATTCAAAGTGTTTAAGTCATTTTATATCGAGGATATCTTCCATTAGACCGTGTTTTAGTCATTTTATAAACATTTTATTTGACGTACATTGACTCATATCGTCTGATTCGAAGTGTTTAGATCATTTTATAAACATAACCTCTTCCGATTGAGCGAGTTTGACTCCAATCGATGTATTTCAAGAGTTTATTACATGTTTAAGGGTATCTACGTCATTTTCTACCCAAAATTAATCCCATTTGACCTATGTCGACTCATATAGTCCGATTCGTCGTGGTTAAGTCATTTTATACCGAGAAACTCCTCCATTTGACTGAGTTTGGCTCAAATCAATGAATTTAAAGTGTTTATGTCATGTTCAAGGGTAAATACGTCATTTTCTACCCAAAACTAATCCCAATTGACCCACAATGACTCAAATCGTCCGATTTGGAGTGTTTAAGTCATTTTCTAGCGAGGATCTCTCCCATTTGACCGTGTTTGACTCAAATCGATGTATTTGAAGTGTTTATGACATGTTCATTTTCTACCCAAAACTAATTCCATTTGACCCACATTTGCTATTATCGTGTGATTCAAAGTGTTTAAGTAATTTATACCGAGAACTTCTCCCATTTGACCTAGTTTGACTTAAATCGATGGATTTCAAGTTTTTATGAAATGTTCAAGGATAAATATGTAATTTTCTACCCAAAATTATTCCCATTTGACCAATATTGACTCATATCGTCCGATTTAAAGTGTTCAAGTAATTTTATACGTAGGACCTCTACCATTTTACATAGTTTCACTCAAATCAATGTATTACAAGGGTTTATTACATGTTCAAGGGTAAATATATAATTTTCTACCCAAAATTGATCCTATTTAACCTATATTGTTTCATATACTTCGAGTAGAAGTGTTTAGGTCATTTTATAAACAGAACCTCTTCCGTTTGACCGACTTTGACTCAAATCAATGTATTTCAAGTGTTTATGACATGTTCTAGGGTAAATACGTGATTTTCTACCCAAAACCAATCCCATTTGACCTATAATGACTCATATCGTCCGATTCAAAGTGTTTAAGTCATTTTATATCGAGGATATCTTCCATTAGACCGTGTTTAAGTAATTTTATAAACATTTTATTTGACGTACATTGACTCATATCGTCTGATTCGAAGTGTTTAGATCATTTTATAAACATAACCTCTTCTGATTGAGCGAGTTTGACTCCAATCGATGTATTTCAAGAGTTTATGACATGTGCGAGGGTAAATATGTCATTTTCTACCCAAAACTAATCCCATTTGACCCACATTGACTCATATCATCCGATTCGTAGTGTTTAAGTCATTTTATACCGAGAACCTCTTCCGTTTGACCTAGTTTGGTTAAAATCAATGTATTTTAAGTGTTTATGTCATGTTCAAGGGTAAATACGTCATATTCTACCAAAAACTAATCCCATTTGACCTCCAATGACTCAAATCGTCCGATTCATAGTGTTTATGTCATTTGCTAGCGAGGATCTCTCCCAATCGACCGTGTTTGACTCAAATAGATGTATTTGAAGTGTTTATGACATATTCAAGGTTAAATACTTCATTTTCTACCCAAAACTAATCCCATTTGACCTACATAGGCTAATATTGTCTGATTCGAAGTGTTTAAGTAATTTATACCGAAAATTTCTCCCATTCGACCAAGTTTGACTTAAATCGATGGATTTCAAGTGTTTATGAAATGTTCAAGGGTAAATATGTAATTTTCTACCCAAAAGTATACCATTTGACGTATATTGAATCATATCGTCCGATTCAAAGTGTTTAAGTAACTTTATACGTAGGACCTCTACTATTTGACCGAGTTTGACTCAAATCGATGTATTACAAGAGTTTATGACATGTTCAAGGGTAAATATGTAATTTTCTACCCAAAATTGATCCTATTTAACCTATATTGACTCATATACGCCAATTAGAAGTGTTTAGATCATTTTCGAAACAGAACCTCTTCCGTTTTACCGACTTTGACTCAATTCGATGTATTTCAAGTGTTTATGACATGTTTAAGGGTAAATACGTCATTTTCTACCCAAAACCAATCCCATTTGACCTATATTGACTCATATCGTCCGATTTGTAGTGTTTAAGTCATTTTATACCGAGAACCTCTTTCGGTTGATCGAGTTTAGCTCAAATCGATGTATTTCAAGTTTTTAAGTCATGTTCAAGGGTAAATCAGTCATTTTATACCGAGAACCTCTAACGTTTGACCGAGTTTGACATAAGTTGATGTATTTCAAGAGTTTCTGACATGTTCTAGGGTAATTTTTTCATTTTGTACCCATAATTGATCCTATTTGACCTATATTGACTCATATCGTCCGATTCAAAGTGTTTAATTCATTTTATACCGAGAACCTCTCCAATTCAACAGAGTTTGACTCAAAAATAGATGAATTTCAAGTGTTTATGACAAGTTAAGGGTAAATACATCATTTTCTACCAAAAACTGATCCTATTTGACCTAAATTGAGTTACATCGTCCGATTCGAAGTGTTTAGATCATTTTATAAACATAACCCCTTCCGATTGACCAAGTTTGACTCCAATCGATGTATTTCAAGAGTTTATGACATGTTTAAGGGTATCTACATCATTTTCTACCCAAAATTAATCCCATTTGACCTATGTTGACTCATATAGTCTGATTCATAGTGTTTAAGTCATTTTATACCGAGAAACTCCTCCATTTGACCGAGTTTGGCTCAAATCAATGTATTTAAAGTGTTTATGTCATGTTCAAGGGTAAATAGGTCATTTTCTACCCAAAACTAATCCTAATTTGACCCAGAATGACTCAAACTGTCCGATTAGAAGTGTTTAGGTCATTTTCTAGCGACGATCTCTCCCATTTGACTGTGTTTGACTCAAATCGATGTATTTGAAGTGTTTATGACATGTTCAAGGGTTAATACGTCATTTTCTATCCAAAACTACTCCCATTTGACATACATAGACTCATATCGTCAAAGTCTAAGTGTTTAAGTCGTTTTATACCAAGAACTTCTCCCATTCGACAGAGTTTGACTCAAATCGAAGGATTTCAAGTGTTTATGAAATGTTCAAGGTAAATGTGTCATTTTCTACCCAAAATTGTTCCTATTTGACCTATATTGAGTCATATCCTCCAATTTGAAGTGTTTAAGTCATTTTAAAAACAGAACCTCTTCCGTTTGATTGACTATGACTCAAATCAATGTAATTGTAGTGTTTATGACATGTTCAACGGTAAATACGTGATTTTCTCCCCAAAACCAATCCCATTTGACCTACAATGACTCATATCATCCGATTCGAAGTGTTTAGGTCATTTTATAAACATAACCTCTCCCGATTGACCGAGTTTGACTCAAATCAATGTACTTCAAGAGTTTATGACATGTTCAAGGGTAAATATGTCATTTTCTACCCAAAACTAATCCCATATAACCTATATTGACTCATATCGTCCGATTCGTAGTGTTTAAGTCATTTTATACCGAGAACCTCTTTTGTTTGACTGAGTTTAGATGAAATCGATGTATTTCAAGTGTTTATGTCATGTTCAAGGGTAATTAAGTCATTTTCTATCCAAAACAAATCCCATTTGACCAGAAATGACTCAAATCGTCCGATTCGGACTGTTTAACTTATTTTCTACCGAGGATCTCACCCATTAGACCATGTTTGACTCAAATCGATGTATTTGAAGTGTTTATGACATGTTTAAGGGTAAATATATCATGTTCTGCACAAAACTAATCCCATTTGACCTATATTGACTCATATCGTCCGATTCAAAGTGTTTAAGTTTTTTAAAACCCAAAACCTCTACCGTTTGACCGAGTTTGACATAAGTTGATGTATTTCAAGAGTTTACGACATGTTCTAGGGTAATTTTTTCATTTTGTACCCATAATTGATCCTATTTGACCTATATTGACTCATATCGTCCGATTCAAAGTGTTTAATTCATTTTATACCGAGAACCTCTCCAATTCAACAGAGTTTGACTCAAAAATAAATGTATTTCAAGTGTTTATGACAAGTTAAGGGTAAATACGTCATTTTCTACCAAAAACTGATCCTATTTGACCTAAATTGAGTTACATCGTCCGATTCGAAGTGTTTACATCATTTTATAAACATAACCCCTTCCGATTGACCAAGTTTGACTCCAATCGATGTATTTCAAGAGTTTATGACATGTTTAAGGGTATCTACATCATTTTCTACCCAAAATTAATCCCATTTGACCTATGTTGACTCATATAGTCCGATTCGTCGTGTTTAAGTCATTTTATACCGAGAAACTCCTCCATTTGACCGAGTTTGGCTCAAATCAATGTATTTAAAGTGTTTATGTCATGTTCAAGGGTAAATACGTCATTTTCTACCCAAAACTAATCCTAATTTGACCCAGAATGACTCAAACCGTCCGATTAGAAGTGTTTAAGTCATTTTCTAGCGACGATCTATCCCATTTGACCGTGTTTGACTCAAATCGATGTGTTTGAAGTGTTTATGACATGTTCAAGGGTTAATACGTCATTTTCTATCCAAAACTAGTCCCATTTGACATACATAGGCTAAGATCGTTTGATTCAAAGTGCTTAAGTTATTTATATCGAGAACTTCTCCCATTCGACCGAGTTTGACTCAAATCGATGCATTTCAAGTGTTTATGAAATGTTAAAGGGTAAATTTGTAATTTTCTACCCAAAATTATACCATTGGACCTATATTGACTCATATCATTCGATTCGAAGTGTTTAAGTCATTTTATACCTAGGACCTCTACCGTTTGACCAAGTTTGACTCAAATCGATGTATTTTCAGAGTCTATGACATTTTCAAGGGTAAATACGTCATTTTCTACCCAAAATTGTTCCTATTTGAACTATATTGAGTCATATCCTCCAATTTGAAGTGTTTAAGTCATTTTAAAAACAGACCCTCTTCCGTTTGATCGACTATGACTCAAATCAATGTAATTCAAGTGTTTATGACATGTTCAAGGGTAAATACGTGATTTTCTCCCCAAAACCAATCCCATTTGACCTACAATGACTCATATCATCCGATTCGAAGTATTTAGGTCATTTTATAAACATAACCTCTCCCGATTGACCGAGTTTGACTCAAATCGATGTATTTCAAGAGTTTATGACATGTTCAAGGGTAAATATGTCATTTTCTACAAAAAAACTAATCCCATTTAACCTATATTGACTCATATCGTCCGATTCGTAGTGTTTAAGTCATTTTATACCGAGAACCTCTTTCGTTTGACCGAGTTTAGATGAAATCGATGTATTTCAAGTGTTTATGTCATGTTCAAGGGTAAATAAGTCATTTTCTATCCAAAACTAATCCCATTTGACCAGAAATGACTCAAATCGTCCGATTCGGACTGCTTAACTTATTTTCTACCGAGGATCTCACCCATTCGACCATGTTTGACTCAAATCGATGTATTTGAAGTGTTTATGACATGTTTAAGGGTAAATATGTCATGTTCTGCACAAAACTAATCCCATTTGACCTATATTGACTCATATCGTCCGATTCAAAGTGTTTAAGTTTTTTAATACCCAAAACCTCTACCGTTTGACCGAGTTTGACATAAGTTGATGTATTTCAAGAGTTTACGACATGTTCTAGGGTAATTTTTTCATTTTGTACCCATAATTGATCCTATTTGACCTATATTGACTCATATCGTCCGATTCAAAGTGTTTAATTCATTTTATACCGAGAACCTGTCCAATTCAACAGAGTTTGACTCAAAAATAGATGTATTTCAAGTGTTTATGACAAGTTAAGGGTAAATACGTCATTTTCTACCAAAAACTGATCCTATTTGACCTAAATTGAGTTACATCGTCCGATTCGAAGTGTTTAGATCATTTTATAAACATAACCCCTTCCGATTGACCAAGTTTGACTCCAATCGATGTATTTCAAGAGTTTATGACATGTTTAAGGGTATCTACATCATTTTCTACCCAAAATTAATCCCATTTGACCTATGTTGACTCATATAGTCCGATTCGTCGTGTTTAAGTCATTTTATACCGAGAAACTCCTCCATTTGACCGAGTTTGGCTCAAATCAATGTATTTAAAGTGTTTATGTCATGTTCAAGGGTAAATACGTCATTTTCTACCCAAAACTAATCCTAATTTGACCCAGAATGACTCAAACCGTCCGATTAGAAGTGTTTAAGTCATTTTCTAGCGACGATCTATCCCATTTGACCGTGTTTGACTCAAATCGATGTGTTTGAAGTGTTTATGACATGTTCAAGGGTTAATACGTCATTTTCTATCCAAAACTAGTCCCATTTGACATACATAGGCTAAGATCGTTTGATTCAAAGTGCTTAAGTTATTTATATCGAGAACTTCTCCCATTCGACCGAGTTTGACTCAAATCGATGCATTTCAAGTGTTTATGAAATGTTAAAGGGTAAATTTGTAATTTTCTACCCAAAATTATACCATTGGACCTATATTGACTCGTATCATTCGATTCGAAGTGTTTAAGTCATTTTATACCTAGGACCTCTACCGTTTGACCAAGTTTGACTCAAATCGATGTATTTTCAGAGTCTATGACATTTTCAAGGGTAAATACGTCATTTTCTACCCAAAATTGTTCCTATTTGAACTATATTGAGTCATATCCTCCAATTTGAAGTGTTTAAGTCATTTTAAAAACAGACCCTCTTCCGTTTGATCGACTATGACTCAAATCAATGTAATTCAAGTGTTTATGACATGTTCAAGGGTAAATACGTGATTTTCTCCCCAAAACCAATCCCATTTGACCTACAATGACTCATATCATCCGATTCGAAGTATTTAGGTCATTTTATAAACATAACCTCTCCCGATTGACCGAGTTTGACTCAAATCGATGTATTTCAAGAGTTTATGAAATGTTCAAGGGTAAATATGTCATTTTCTACAAAAAAACTAATCCCATTTAACCTATATTGACTCATATCGTCCGATTCGTAGTGTTTAAGTCATTTTATACCGAGAACCTCTTTCGTTTGACCGAGTTTAGATGAAATCGATGTATTTCAAGTGTTTATGTCATGTTCAAGGGTAAATAAGTCATTTTCTATCCAAAACTAATCCCATTTGACCAGAAATGACTCAAATCGTCCGATTCGGACTGCTTAACTTATTTTCTACCGAGGATCTCACCCATTCGACCATGTTTGACTCAAATCGATGTATTTGAAGTGTTTATGACATGTTTAAGGGTAAATATGTCATGTTCTGCACAAAACTAATCCCATTTGACCTATATTGACTCATATCGTCCGATTCAAAGTGTTTAAGTTTTTTAATACCCAAAACCTCTACCGTTTGACCGAGTTTGACATAAGTTGATGTATTTCAAGAGTTTACGACATGTTCTAGGGTAATTTTTTCATTTTGTACCCATAATTGATCCTATTTGACCTATATTGACTCATATCGTCCGATTCAAAGTGTTTAATTCATTTTATACCGAGAACCTGTCCAATTCAACAGAGTTTGACTCAAAAATAGATGTATTTCAAGTGTTTATGACAAGTTAAGGGTAAATACGTCATTTTCTACCAAAAACTGATCCTATTTGACCTAAATTGAGTTACATCGTCCGATTCGAAGTGTTTAGATCATTTTATAAACATAACCCCTTCCGATTGACCAAGTTTGACTCCAATCGATGTATTTCAAGAGTTTATGACATGTTTAAGGGTATCTACATCATTTTCTACCCAAAATTAATCCCATTTGACCTATGTTGACTCATATAGTCCGATTCGTCGTGTTTAAGTCATTTTATACCGAGAAACTCCTCCATTTGACCGAGTTTGGCTCAAATCAATGTATTTAAAGTGTTTATGTCATGTTCAAGGGTAAATACGTCATTTTCTACCCAAAACTAATCCTAATTTGACCCAGAATGACTCAAACCGTCCGATTAGAAGTGTTTAAGTCATTTTCTAGCGACGATCTATCCCATTTGACCGTGTTTGACTCAAATCGATGTGTTTGAAGTGTTTATGACATGTTCAAGGGTTAATACGTCATTTTCTATCCAAAACTAGTCCCATTTGACATACATAGGCTAAGATCGTTTGATTCAAAGTGCTTAAGTTATTTATATCGAGAACTTCTCCCATTCGACCGAGTTTGACTCAAATCGATGCATTTCAAGTGTTTATGAAATGTTAAAGGGTAAATTTGTAATTTTCTACCCAAAATTATACCATTGGACCTATATTGACTCATATCATTCGATTCGAAGTGTTTAAGTCATTTTATACCTAGGACCTCTACCGTTTGACCAAGTTTGACTCAAATCGATGTATTTTCAGAGTCTATGACATTTTCAAGGGTAAATACGTCATTTTCTACCCAAAATTGTTCCTATTTGAACTATATTGAGTCATATCCTCCAATTTGAAGTGTTTAAGTCATTTTAAAAACAGACCCTCTTTCGTTTGATCGACTATGACTCAAATCAATGTAATTCAAGTGTTTATGACATGTTCAAGGGTAAATACGTGATTTTCTCCCCAAAACCAATCCCATTTGACCTACAATGACTCATATCATCCGATTCGAAGTATTTAGGTCATTTTATAAACATAACCTCTCCCGATTGACCGAGTTTGACTCAAATCGATGTATTTCAAGAGTTTATGACATGTTCAAGGGTAAATATGTCATTTTCTACAAAAAAACTAATCCCATTTAACCTATATTGACTCATATCGTCCGATTCGTAGTGTTTAAGTCATTTTATACCGAGAACCTCTTTCGTTTGACCGAGTTTAGATGAAATCGATGTATTTCAAGTGTTTATGTCATGTTCAAGGGTAAATAAGTCATTTTCTATCCAAAACTAATCCCATTTGACCAGAAATGACTCAAATCGTCCGATTCGGACTGCTTAACTTATTTTCTACCGAGGATCTCACCCATTCGACCATGTTTGACTCAAATCGATGTATTTGAAGTGTTTATGACATGTTTAAGGGTAAATATGTCATGTTCTGCACAAAACTAATCCCATTTGACCTATATTGACTCATATCGTCCGATTCAAAGTGTTTAAGTTTTTTAATACCCAAAACCTCTACCGTTTGACCGAGTTTGACATAAGTTGATGTATTTCAAGAGTTTACGACATGTTCTAGGGTAATTTTTTCATTTTGTACCCATAATTGATCCTATTTGACCTATATTGACTCATATCGTCCGATTCAAAGTGTTTAATTCATTTTATACCGAGAACCTGTCCAATTCAACAGAGTTTGACTCAAAAATAGATGTATTTCAAGTGTTTATGACAAGTTAAGGGTAAATACGTCATTTTCTACCAAAAACTGATCCTATTTGACCTAAATTGAGTTACATCGTCCGATTCGAAGTGTTTAGATCATTTTATAAACATAACCCCTTCCGATTGACCAAGTTTGACTCCAATCGATGTATTTCAAGAGTTTATGACATGTTTAAGGGTATCTACATCATTTTCTACCCAAAATTAATCCCATTTGACCTATGTTGACTCATATAGTCCGATTCGTCGTGTTTAAGTCATTTTATACCGAGAAACTCCTCCATTTGACCGAGTTTGGCTCAAATCAATGTATTTAAAGTGTTTATGTCATGTTCAAGGGTAAATACGTCATTTTCTACCCAAAACTAATCCTAATTTGACCCAGAATGACTCAAACCGTCCGATTAGAAGTGTTTAAGTCATTTTCTAGCGACGATCTATCCCATTTGACCGTGTTTGACTCAAATCGATGTGTTTGAAGTGTTTATGACATGTTCAAGGGTTAATACGTCATTTTCTATCCAAAACTAGTCCCATTTGACATACATAGGCTAAGATCGTTTGATTCAAAGTGCTTAAGTTATTTATATCGAGAACTTCTCCCATTCGACCGAGTTTGACTCAAATCGATGCATTTCAAGTGTTTATGAAATGTTAAAGGGTAAATTTGTAATTTTCTACCCAAAATTATACCATTGGACCTATATTGACTCATATCATTCGATTCGAAGTGTTTAAGTCATTTTATACCTAGGACCTCTACCGTTTGACCAAGTTTGACTCAAATCGATGTATTTTCAGAGTCTATGACATTTTCAAGGGTAAATACGTCATTTTCTACCCAAAATTGTTCCTATTTGAACTATATTGAGTCATATCCTCCAATTTGAAGTGTTTAAGTCATTTTAAAAACAGACCCTCTTCCGTTTGATCGACTATGACTCAAATCAATGTAATTCAAGTGTTTATGACATGTTCAAGGGTAAATACGTGATTTTCTCCCCAAAACCAATCCCATTTGACCTACAATGACTCATATCATCCGATTCGAAGTATTTAGGTCATTTTATAAACATAACCTCTCCCGATTGACCGAGTTTGACTCAAATCGATGTATTTCAAGAGTTTATGACATGTTCAAGGGTAAATATGTCATTTTCTACAAAAAAACTAATCCCATTTAACCTATATTGACTCATATCGTCCGATTCGTAGTGTTTAAGTCATTTTATACCGAGAACCTCTTTCGTTTGACCGAGTTTAGATGAAATCGATGTATTTCAAGTGTTTATGTCATGTTCAAGGGTAAATAAGTCATTTTCTATCCAAAACTAATCCCATTTGACCAGAAATGACTCAAATCGTCCGATTCGGACTGCTTAACTTATTTTCTACCGAGGATCTCACCCATTCGACCATGTTTGACTCAAATCGATGTATTTGAAGTGTTTATGACATGTTTAAGGGTAAATATGTCATGTTCTGCACAAAACTAATCCCATTTGACCTATATTGACTCATATCGTCCGATTCAAAGTGTTTAAGTTTTTTAATACCCAAAACCTCTACCGTTTGACCGAGTTTGACATAAGTTGATGTATTTCAAGAGTTTACGACATGTTCTAGGGTAATTTTTTCATTTTGTACCCATAATTGATCCTATTTGACCTATATTGACTCATATCGTCCGATTCAAAGTGTTTAATTCATTTTATACCGAGAACCTGTCCAATTCAACAGAGTTTGACTCAAAAATAGATGTATTTCAAGTGTTTATGACAAGTTAAGGGTAAATACGTCATTTTCTACCAAAAACTGATCCTATTTGACCTAAATTGAGTTACATCGTCCGATTCGAAGTGTTTAGATCATTTTATAAACATAACCCCTTCCGATTGACCAAGTTTGACTCCAATCGATGTATTTCAAGAGTTTATGACATGTTTAAGGGTATCTACATCATTTTCTACCCAAAATTAATCCCATTTGACCTATGTTGACTCATATAGTCCGATTCGTCGTGTTTAAGTCATTTTATACCGAGAAACTCCTCCATTTGACCGAGTTTGGCTCAAATCAATGTATTTAAAGTGTTTATGTCATGTTTAAGGGTAAATACGTCATTTTCTACCCAAAACTAATCCTAATTTGACCCAGAATGACTCAAACCGTCCGATTAGAAGTGTTTAAGTCATTTTCTAGCGACGATCTATCCCATTTGACCGTGTTTGACTCAAATCGATGTGTTTGAAGTGTTTATGACATGTTCAAGGGTTAATACGTCATTTTCTATCCAAAACTAGTCCCATTTGACATACATAGGCTAAGATCGTTTGATTCAAAGTGCTTAAGTTATTTATATCGAGAACTTCTCCCATTCGACCGAGTTTGACTCAAATCGATGCATTTCAAGTGTTTATGAAATGTTAAAGGGTAAATTTGTAATTTTCTACCCAAAATTATACCATTGGACCTATATTGACTCATATCATTCGATTCGAAGTGTTTAAGTCATTTTATACCTAGGACCTCTACCGTTTGACCAAGTTTGACTCAAATCGATGTATTTTCAGAGTCTATGACATTTTCAAGGGTAAATACGTCATTTTCTACCCAAAATTGTTCCTATTTGAACTATATTGAGTCATATCCTCCAATTTGAAGTGTTTAAGTCATTTTAAAAACAGACCCTCTTCCGTTTGATCGACTATGACTCAAATCAATGTAATTCAAGTGTTTATGACATGTTCAAGGGTAAATACGTGATTTTCTCCCCAAAACCAATCCCATTTGACCTACAATGACTCATATCATCCGATTCGAAGTATTTAGGTCATTTTATAAACATAACCTCTCCCGATTGACCGAGTTTGACTCAAATCGATGTATTTCAAGAGTTTATGACATGTTCAAGGGTAAATATGTCATTTTCTACAAAAAAAACTAATCCCATTTAACCTATATTGACTCATATCGTCCGATTCGTAGTGTTTAAGTCATTTTATACCGAGAACCTCTTTTGTTTGACCGAGTTTAGATGAAATCGATGTATTTCAAGTGTTTATGTCATGTTCAAGGGTAAATAAGTCATTTTCTATCCAAAACTAATCCCATTTGACCAGAAATGACTCAAATCGTCCGATTCGGACTGTTTAACTTATTTTCTACCGAGGATCTCACCCATTCGACCATGTTTGACTCAAATCGATGTATTTGAAGTGTTTATGACATGTTTAAGGATAAATATGTCATGTTCTGCACAAAACTAATCCCATTTGACCTATATTGACTCATATCGTCCGATTCAAAGTGTTTAAGTTTTTTAATACCCAAAACCTCTACCGTTTGACCGAGTTTGACATAAGTTGATGTATTTCAAGAGTTTAGGACATGTTCTAGGGTAATTTTTTCATTTTGTACCCATAATTGATCCTATTTGACCTATATTGACTCATATCGTCCGATTCAAAGTGTTTAATTCATTTTATACCGAGAACCTGTCCAATTCAACAGAGTTTGACTCAAAAATAGATGTATTTCAAGTGTTTATGACAAGTTAAGGGTAAATACGTCATTTTCTACCAAAAACTGATCCTATTTGACCTAAATTGAGTTACATCGTCCGATTCGAAGTGTTTAGATCATTTTATAAACATAACCCCTTCCGATTGACCAAGTTTGACTCCAATCGATGTATTTCAAGAGTTTATGACATGTTTAAGGGTATCTACATCATTTTCTACCCAAAATTAATCCCATTTGACCTATGTTGACTCATATAGTCCGATTCGTCGTGTTTAAGTCATTTTATACCGAGAAACTCCTCCATTTGACCGAGTTTGGCTCAAATCAATGTATTTAAAGTGTTTATGTCATGTTCAAGGGTAAATACGTTATTTTCTACCCAAAACTAATCCTAATTTGACCCAGAATGACTCAAACCGTCCGATTAGAAGTGTTTAAGTCATTTTCTAGCGACGATCTATCCCATTTGACCGTGTTTGACTCAAATCGATGTGTTTGAAGTGTTTATGACATGTTCAAGGGTTAATACGTCATTTTCTATCCAAAACTAGTCCCATTTGACATACATAGGCTAAGATCGTTTGATTCAAAGTGCTTAAGTTATTTATATCGAGAACTTCTCCCATTCGACCGAGTTTGACTCAAATCGATGCATTTCAAGTGTTTATGAAATGTTAAAGGGTAAATTTGTAATTTTCTACCCAAAATTATACCATTGGACCTATATTGACTCATATCATTCGATTCGAAGTGTTTAAGTCATTTTATACCTAGGACCTCTACCGTTTGACCAAGTTTGACTCAAATCGATGTATTTTCAGAGTCTATGACATTTTCAAGGGTAAATACGTCATTTCCTACCAAAAATTGTTCCTATTTGAACTATATTGAGTCATATCCTCCAATTTGAAGTGTTTAAGTCATTTTAAAAACAGACCCTCTTCCGTTTGATCGACTATGACTCAAATCAATGTAATTCAAGTGTTTATGACATGTTCAAGGGTAAATACGTGATTTTCTCCCCAAAACCAATCCCATTTGACCTACAATGACTCATATCATCCGATTCGAAGTATTTAGGTCATTTTATAAACATAACCTCTCCCGATTGACCGAGTTTGACTCAAATCGATGTATTTCAAGAGTTTATGACATGTTCAAGGGTAAATATGTCATTTTCTACAAAAAAACTAATCCCATTTAACCTATATTGACTCATATCGTCCGATTCGTAGTGTTTAAGTCATTTTATACCGAGAACCTCTTTCGTTTGACCGAGTTTAGATGAAATCGATGTATTTCAAGTGTTTATGTCATGTTCAAGGGTAAATAAGTCATTTTCTATCCAAAACTAATCCCATTTGACCAGAAATGACTCAAATCGTCCGATTCGGACTGCTTAACTTATTTTCTACCGAGGATCTCACCCATTCGACCATGTTTGACTCAAATCGATGTATTTGAAGTGTTTATGACATGTTTAAGGGTAAATATGTCATGTTCTGCACAAAACTAATCCCATTTGACCTATATTGACTCATATCGTCCGATTCAAAGTGTTTAAGTTTTTTAATACCCAAAACCTCTACCGTTTGACCGAGTTTGACATAAGTTGATGTATTTCAAGAGTTTACGACATGTTCTAGGGTAATTTTTTCATTTTGTACCCATAATTGATCCTATTTGACCTATATTGACTCATATCGTCCGATTCAAAGTGTTTAATTCATTTTATACCGAGAACCTGTCCAATTCAACAGAGTTTGACTCAAAAATAGATGTATTTCAAGTGTTTATGACAAGTTAAGGGTAAATACGTCATTTTCTACCAAAAACTGATCCTATTTGACCTAAATTGAGTTACATCGTCCGATTCGAAGTGTTTAGATCATTTTATAAACATAACCCCTTCCGATTGACCAAGTTTGACTCCAATCGATGTATTTCAAGAGTTTATGACATGTTTAAGGGTATCTACATCATTTTCTACCCAAAATTAATCCCATTTGACCTATGTTGACTCATATAGTCCGATTCGTCGTGTTTAAGTCATTTTATACCGAGAAACTCCTCCATTTGACCGAGTTTGGCTCAAATCAATGTATTTAAAGTGTTTATGTCATGTTCAAGGGTAAATACGTCATTTTCTACCCAAAACTAATCCTAATTTGACCCAGAATGACTCAAACCGTCCGATTAGAAGTGTTTAAGTCATTTTCTAGCGACGATCTATCCCATTTGACCGTGTTTGACTCAAATCGATGTGTTTGAAGTGTTTATGACATGTTCAAGGGTTAATACGTCATTTTCTATCCAAAACTAGTCCCATTTGACATACATAGGCTAAGATCGTTTGATTCAAAGTGCTTAAGTTATTTATATCGAGAACTTCTCCCATTCGACCGAGTTTGACTCAAATCGATGCATTTCAAGTGTTTATGAAATGTTAAAGGGTAAATTTGTAATTTTCTACCCAAAATTATACCATTGGACCTATATTGACTCATATCATTCGATTCGAAGTGTTTAAGTCATTTTATACCTAGGACCTCTACCGTTTGACCAAGTTTGACTCAAATCGATGTATTTTCAGAGTCTATGACATTTTCAAGGGTAAATACGTCATTTTCTACCCAAAATTGTTCCTATTTGAACTATATTGAGTCATATCCTCCAATTTGAAGTGTTTAAGTCATTTTAAAAACAGACCCTCTTTCGTTTGATCGACTATGACTCAAATCAATGTAATTCAAGTGTTTATGACATGTTCAAGGGTAAATACGTGATTTTCTCCCCAAAACCAATCCCATTTGACCTACAATGACTCATATCATCCGATTCGAAGTATTTAGGTCATTTTATAAACATAACCTCTCCCGATTGACCGAGTTTGACTCAAATTGATGTATTTCAAGAGTTTATGACATGTTCAAGGGTAAATATGTCCTTTTCTACCCAAAACTAATCCCATTTAACCTATATTGACTCATATCGTCCGATTCGTAGTGTTTAAGTCATTTTATACCGAGAACCTCTTTCGTTTGACCGAGTTTAGCTGAAATCGATGTATTTCAAGTGTTTATGTCATGTTCAAGGGTAAATAAGTCATTTTCTATCCAAAACTAATCCCATTTGACCAGAAATGACTCAAATCGTCCGATTCGGACTGTTTAACTTATTTTCTACCGAGGATCTCACCCATTCGACCATGTTTGACTCAAATCGATGTATTTGAAGTGTTTATGACATGTTTAAGGGTAAATATGTCATGTTCTGCACAAAACTAATCCCATTTGACCTATATTGACTCATATCGTCCGATTCAAAGTGTTTAAGTTTTTTAATACCCAAAACCTCTACCGTTTGACCGAGTTTGACATAAGTTGATGTATTTCAAGAGTTTAGGACATGTTCTAGGGTAATTTTTTCATTTTGTACCCATAATTGATCCTATTTGACCTATATTGACTCATATCGTCCGATTCAAAGTGTTTAATTCATTTTATACCGAGAACGTCTCCAATTCAACAGAGTTTGACTCAAAAATAGATGTATTTCAAGTGTTTATGACAAGTTAAGGGTAAATACGTCATTTTCTACCAAAAACTGATCCTATTTGACCTAAATTGAGTTACATCGTCCGATTCGAAGTGTTTAGATCATTTTATAAACATAACCCCTTCCGATTGACCAAGTTTGACTCCAATCGATGTATTTCAAGAGTTTATGACATGTTTAAGGGTATCTACATCATTTTCTACCCAAAATTAATCCCATTTGACCTATGTTGACTCATATAGTCCGATTCGTCGTGTTTAAGTCATTTTATACCGATAAACTCCTCCATTTGACCGAGTTTGGCTCAAATCAATGTATTCAAAGTGTTTATGTCATGGTCAAGGGTAAATACGTCATTTTCTACCCAAAAATAATCCTAATTTGACCCTGAATGACTCAAACCGTCCGATTAGAAGTGTTTAAGTCATTTTCTAGCGACGATCTATCCCATTTGACCGTGTTTGACTCAAATCGATGTATTTGAAGTGTTTATGACATGTTCAAGGGTTAATACGTCATTTTCTATCCAAAACTAGTCCCATTTGACATACATAGGCTAAGATCGTTTGATTCAAAGTGCTTAAGTTATTTATATCGAGAACTTCTCCCATTCGACCGAGTTTGACTCAAATCGATGCATTTCAAGTGTTTATGAAATGTTAAAGGGTAAATTTGTAATTTTCTACCCAAAATTACACCATTAGACCTATATTGACTCATATCATTCGATTCGAAGTGTTTAAGTCATTTTATACCTAGGACCTCTACCGTTTGACCAAGTTTGACTCAAATCGATGTATTTTAAGAGTCTATGACATTTTCAAGGGTAAATACGTCAGTTTCTACACAAAATTGTTCCTATTTTACCTATTTTGAGTCATATCCTCCAATTTGAAGTGTTTAAGTCATTTTAAAAACAGAACCTCTTCCGTTTGATCGACTATGACTCAAATCAATGTAATTCAAGTGTTTATGACATGTTCAAGGGTAAATACGTGATTTTCTCCCCAAAACCAATCCCATTTGACCTACAATGACTCATATCATCCGATTCGAAGTGTTTAGGTCATTTTATAAACATAACCTCTTCTGATTGACCGAGTTTGACTCAAATCGATGTATTTCAAGAGTTTATGACATGTTCAAGGGTAAATATGTCATTTTCTACCCAAAACTAATCCCATTTAACTTATATTGACTCATATCATATGATTCGTAGTGTTTAAGTCATTTTATACCGAGAACCTCTTTCGTTTGACCGAGTTTAGATGAAATCGATGTATTTCAAGTGTTTATGTCATGTTCAAGGGTAAATAAGTCATTTTCTATCCAAAACTAATCCCATTTGACCAGAAATGACTCAAATCGTCCGATTCGGACTGTTTAACTTATTTTCTACCGAGGATCTCACCCATTCGACCATGTCTGACTCAAATCGATGTATTTGAAGTGTTTATGACATTTTTAAGGGTAAATATGTCATGTTCTGCACAAAACTAATCCCATTCGACCGATATTGACTCATATCGTCCGATTCAAAGTGTTTAAGTTTTTTAATACCTAAAACCTCTACCGTTTGACCGAGTTTGACATAAGTTGATGTATTTCAAGAGTTTACGACATGTTCTAGGGTAATTTTTTCATTTTGTACTGCAAGAGCTATTGGCATACCAACGAAGTATGAGTCGATTCTACACGGCTCAATACCCCGCTCTTTACGAACCTCCAAGTGAGGCTTTCATGGACCATCTTGCCTCTCGAGCCTTACGTCGTTCTGAAAGGCGTGCTTCCCGTGATAATCCCGGACCTTCCAACTCTGGGAATCCTTCTACATGATCGCTAGCTTTATTTCGCCTTGCCCCTGTTTGTATTTTTTAGATCGACTATGCTTACATTGAGGACAATGCATCATTCAAGCATGGGGGGAGGCTATTTCGCTATCTTTTTTTGAATTCTAGTAGGAACCATTTCACCATGTTGGTTCTCCACCACAGTTACTCCAGTTTTCTTTGGCACTACCTGCGTGGGGCTCACCCATTTGCTGTCTGAGATAGGGTATATCATTCCCACTTGCAGCAACTTAAAACTTATCTAACTAAACAAAATCAAAACTTATCTAACTTCAAATGAATGTAGCTAGGGAAGTCAAGTTCGTATCCACGGGGAAGAGATACTTAATAACTGAAAATCTATGTAAAATTATCGTAACAAAACAATAAACTAAATAAAGACGGGGGTTTGCGATAGCAAGATAGATTTAATAACCTAATTATAACCGAAACTAGTTAAATGACAAATCAGTGAAAAGAGCACTCTTGGTTGGTTGAAATCCACTTATGAACTATAAGTTAATCATAGAAGTCTCCTCAATTAACACCATTGAATACCATGTTGTAGAATTCCAAAATTCTATATTCTCATGAATTAGCTAGAAATAACAAAGCGTTCCTTTCTAACCCTTTCTAGTGAACAACTCAAGATAAGCACTCTAAATTATTCACAAGAAGCAATCAAGCAAAGAAATCAACAAGGATTGATGAAATTAACACAAGCGGTCTAATTTCCTCAATAAGACTATTCTCCCTTCAAGTTATCAATCATAAAGCATGCATTAATAACCTAAAGTCACTACTTTGGTAAGATTAAATAGATGCAAGCGAATCTAAATAACCAAACCTAGTATTTGATTCAAGCAGATCATGAAATAACACAAGAGAATAGTAAACATTCACTATATATTAATAGAATCGAAATCTCATAACTTACAGTCAAAAGCTTCAATCTTTAACCAAGAATATAGATTAGGCTTCCATAGAGTTCTTATCAAACCAAAGAACAAAGAGGAAAATTAAACCTAAGCTTTTTCTCTAATCTCTAAAGTGTGTTTAAAACCCTAGATTACAAGCATTATTTATAGGTACCTCCCCTAACTAACCTAAACTACAGACGCCTAACCTAAGACGGCCCAAAACAAAAGTTTACTTAATTAAAATGCCGCTAGAAAACACTGAAGTTCCGAATTTCTGGAAGACCCGCTGCCAGCTACTATTTAGCCGCTGGCAGCGGCTAAGGCAGCATTCCTCTTCTCTTGCTTGCTGTAAGTGCCGCTGCTAGCTGCCCCTTTGCCTCTGGTAGCGGCTCTAGCAGCTTGTACTGATATTCATCATCTAAAATCTTTCTCGCTCAAAGGTAGATCGTTCTTGCTCAAATGTAGATCGTTCTTCATCATTCCTCCAAGTTCAACATGTCGTTTCAACTCTATAATTTCCCTCAATTGCACATAAGTGAGTTGAAATGGCTAAGACTTATAAAAACCAATAAAACTCCATGAAGAACATCAAAAACCATCCTAAAACACCTCTATCAACACATTAAAAGAGGACTTATCAAATTCCCCCATGCTTGAACCTTTACTCGTCCTCGAGTAAGCTTAGAGAACACATTTACCTCAATAAGGTTCAAAACAGGAGTAAAGCAAAATTCAATAGGTCATATCCTCTCAAATCCACAAAACTCTTCTAGCATTCCTCAATAAAACGCCTCTCTAATCTTTACACCTTGACTTTCTCTTCTCTTCTCTTTTCTTTTTTTTTTTTTTTTTTTTTTTTTTTTTTTTAGTATTTGAAATAGCTATACAAAGAACCTTTAAGTTAAAGTAGCTAATACAAGAAACATTAACATTCAAAAAAGATAGCGAAATAGCCTCCCCCCATGCTTGAATGATGCATTGTCCTCAATGTAAGCATAGTCGATCTAAAAAATACAAACAGGGGCAAGGCGAAATAAAGCTAGCGATCATGTAGAAGGATTCCCAGAGTTGGAAGGTCCGGGATTATCACGGGAAGCACGCCTTTCAGAACGACGTAAGGCTCGAGAGGCAAGATGGTCCATGAAAGCCTCACTTGGAGGTTCGTAAAGAGCGGGGTATTGAGCCGTGTAGAATCGACTCATACTTCGTTGGTATGCCAATAGCTCTTGCATCCCATCACAAACCTCCTCCAATTGATCATCTACCTGAGCCCTCCATCTAGGCCAATCATCATCTCTAACTTCATTATCATGCCCCTCATCCATCTGCTCATCGGGGTTCTCCTCATCCATATTCTCAATGATAACTTCTACTTCACCCAAGTAAGGTGCAACATCGGGATCAGCAGGTATAAAGAAGTCTGTGATTTCAGGGCCATAGGGGAGTTCCCTGCCCTCCAACCGAGGAATTCTCAAGTAATTCAACCCTTGTGGCCCATAGCGCCAAAAATAGCTACCCACCGTGGTGGAACGCGAAAGTAGCCCTATTTTTACCAATGTAGCCACATTATAGGTTAGGTAGGTGGAATCCAATGGTGCAAGATTCCGAGGCGGAGAAATTCCCAGATATTCAGCTAATAAAGTAACCATGCCACCCATGCTAATATGACCACTAGAATTGCTTCGTACTTTTAAACAACTGTCGACAAATATATCAACCCAATCAGGAATGCCGACACCCGAAGGAGTCATAGCCCATAAGTACGACATAGTTACCTTCGGGACCTTAGTTGCCTCCCCTTGACACAGAATAGTAGAGGAGAGGGATCTATGGGCTAGCCTAAGGCAAGGGTGTGTGATTTTAAAGCTATGATCACCATGAGGATCCACCGTGCATCCTGTTATTGATCTCCAAAAGTTCCGAGATGAAAATATACAATGGGGATCCCAAATATTACCTACAGGGGGGTCAATCCAACCAAATGCATTCCGAATATCCTCATATGGCATCACGTAGTTCTTGTTATTGAGATTGAAAGAAATTTCTTTACGACCCTTAACCAATGTAGATAGGAATTCATAAGTGTACCTTACGTAGGTAGGTGCGCTCTTCATCAGGAATTCCTCAATTCCTACTTTGCGGAACAATTGCCTCATTACATCCTCCAAACCAAGTGCTTGCAAAGCTTCCAAATCAAAGAATTTCGTGCATTGCACCATTCGTTTTGGTTGTTGGAGTTGAATCCATATAGCTTTTTCATTGTTTGATAGACGAATACCCATAAAATCATTTGAGGGGGGTAAAGAGGAAGGCTCACCTTCCCTTGAAGTACCACCCGGGTTTCTAGCCCTTGGCACCCTTGAGGTGGATGAAGTATGCCTCCTTTTGTTTCCTCTATCCATTGTTTTGAAATGAGATGCTTCAAACACCCCTTCCCTTCCAAAAGACACAAGCTACTCACCAAACCTTCACACCACTTGAAAGCTTCCTCTTAGGATGTTAAATTGAACATGAGGTAAAATGTGTAAGGAATATGTGAGATATGATGGAAAAGGGATTTGGAGTGTGGAGGGAGTGGAATTTGTGAGTGATAAAAAAAAAATTGGAATGTAAGTAGAGGGTATGGGATGGGGTTAGGGTTTGAGAGAGAGTGAGTGTGGAATGTAGGAGGGAAAGAGGGAAGGTGGGTTTTATTTAAAGGGAATTTTGTTTTCTGTCGGGGGTTTTGCTGGGCGAGCCGCTGGTAGCGGCTTGGGACCCGCTGCTAGCGGCGAAGGCAGGGATGTGATTGGCTGGGTGCTGGGAGGCCCGCTGGTAGCGGCTAGAGAGCAGCTACCAGCGGCTGCGGCAGGGACTCTGTTCTCCACCTTCTATTCTTTTCATGTTTTTTTTTTTTTTTTTTTTTTTTTTTTTTTATATATGTAGGATTGAACCCGAGGTATCCACCTACAAAATCACATCATAAGCAATACACAAGTTAAACAAAACCAAGAAGACTAAAATGAAAGGTAATAAAAAAAATTCTCGGGTTGCCTCCCGATTAGCGCCTTTGTTTTATGTCATTGGCTTGACATAATGCCTTTTATTTCATTACTCAATTGATGGCACGTAGAGATTGATGCTCTCTACAGTCTCAACTTTGAACCCATCGAAGTATGGTTTGAGACGTTGTCCATTCACCTTAAATATGTTATTTGTCTCAAAACTTTGAATTTCAACCGCTCCATGTGGATATACCTTGATAACCTGAAATGGGCCTTCCCAACGGGAACGGAGTTTACCAGGAAATAGTCTAAGTCGGGATTGGTAAAGAAGGACTTTATCGCCGATTTTAAACTCCTTTCTAGTAATCATTTTATCGTGCCATAACTTAGTTTTTGCCTTGTAGATATCAGCGTTTTCGTAAGACTCAAGGCGAATCTCCTCAAGCTCTTGAAGTTGCAGTTTCCGATATTCTCCGGCTTTATCCATGGTCATATTGAAGGATTTAACCGCCCAATATGCTTTATGCTCGAGTTCAACTGGAAGGTGACAAGGTTTTCCAAACACAAGGCGATAGGGTGACATTCCGATAGGGGTCTTGTATGCGGTACGATATGCCCATAACGCATCCTCCAAATGTAAACTCCAATCCTTCCTATCCGGATTTACTGTTTTCTGAAGAATTGATTTCACCTCCCGATTTGATACCTCTGCTTGGCCATTGGTTTGTGGGTGATAAGCTGTGGAAACCTTATGTTGGACCGAATACTTCTTCAGCAAAGCACTCACTGTACGATTGCAAAAATGCGTTCCTCGGTCACTTATCAAGGCTCGTGGAATTCCAAATCTGGAAAATATGTGAGACTTAATGAAACCTGAAACTACTTTAGAATCGTCAGTCCTAGTGGGGATTGCTTCTACCCACTTTGAAACATAATCACAAGCAAGAAGTATATGAATATAACCATGAGAGTTAGGGAACGGTCCCATGAAATCGATTCCCCAAACATCAAATATCTCACAGTATAACAATGAAGATTGTGGCATTTCATTTTTTTGAGTGATATTACCTACTCTTTGACAATTATCACAAGATTTGCAAAATCCGTAGGAATCTCGAAACAAGCTAGGCCAATAAAAACCACAATCGAGCACCTTCCTTGCTGTTCGTTTGGAACCAAAATGACCTCCACAAGAGTGAGAATGACAGAATGTAAGAATAGGTATTACCTCATTCTCGGGGATGCAACGGCGAATGATTTGGTCAGAACAGAATTTCCATAAGTACGGATCATCCCAGGCATAATATTTTACATCATTGCGAAGCTTATCCTTTTGAGATTTCGAAAACCCTGGAGGAATTTTGTTAGAGACAAGAAAGTTTACTATATTAGCATACCATGGACGTAATTCCTTAACAGAAAATAGTGATTCATCAGGAAATTCGCCATGGATTTGATCTTGAGTTGGCGGTCGATCCATCATATGGGTTAAACGACTCAAATGATCAGCAACTAGATTCTCTGCACCTATCTTGTCCTTGATTTCCAATTCAAATTCACTCAAGAGTAGAATCCATCTAATTAATCTTGGCTTGGCTTCTTCCTTCGACATTAAGTGACGAAGAGCTGCATGGTCAGTGTAAACAATTACTTTGGTACCAAGCAAGTAGGATCTAAATTTCTCTAAAGAAAAAACTATAGCCAACATCTCCTTCTCTGTTGTAGTGTAGTTGCGTTGGGTTGCATTGAGCGTCATCGAAGCATAATAGATCACATGTGAAGCCTTCCCTACTTTTTGGCCTAGAACAGCTCCCACTGCATAATCGCTCGCGTCACACATTATCTCAAATGGTAAAGACCAATTTGGGGCCTGCATGATGGGTGCAGAGACGAGCTTGGCCTTCAATTCATTAAAGGCTTTCCTACAATCATCATCAAACTCGAATTTTTTCTCTTTTTGCAGTAATTTGCATAATGCAGCTGCAAGCTTCGAGAATCCTTCAATAAACCTACGATAAAACCCTGCATGACCTAGAAACGAACGCACTTCACGCACATTAGTAGGATAAGGAAGAGATTGAATGGTATCTATCTTTGCTTTATCAACCTCAATACCTTTAGAAGAGACCACGTGCCCTAAAACAATACCTTGTTCGACCATGAAATGACATTTTTCAGAATTAAGAACAAGGTTAGATTCAATACAACGTTTAAGGACTAATGATAACCGATGCAAACAACTATCAAATGAATCTCCATAAACAGTAAAATCATCCATAAATACCTCCATGAAGTGTTCAACAAACTCTGAAAATATGCTCATCATACATCTCTGAAAGGTTGCAGGGGCATTACACAATCCAAAGGGCATACGTCGGTAAGCAAATGTGCCAAAGGGACATGTAAATGTAGTTTTCTCCTGATCTTCTGGTGCAATAGGTACTTGAAAGTACCCGGAATATCCATCAAGGAAACAATAAAAAGCTTTACCTGCAAGTCTTTCAATCATCTGATCAATAAAGGGCAAGGGGAAGTGGTCCTTCCTCGTTACTGCATTCAACCTACGGTAATCATTGCAAACTCGCCACCCATTTGGTGTACCTTGTCGTAGGCTACCAAACAAAATCAAAACTTATCTAACTTCAAATGAATGTAGCTAGGGAAGTCAAGTTCGTATCCACGGGGAAGAGATACTTAATAACTGAAAATCTATGTAAAATTATCGTAACAAAACAATAAACTAAATAAAGACGGGGGTTTGCGATAGCAAGATAGATTTAATAACCTAATTATAACCGAAACTAGTTAAATGACAAATCAGTGAAAAGAGCACTCTTGGTTGGTTGAAATCCACTTATGAACTATAAGTTAATCATAGAAGTCTCCTCAATTAACACCATTGAATACCATGTTGTAGAATTCCAAAATTCTATATTCTCATGAATTAGCTAGAAATAACAAAGCGTTCCTTTCTAACCCTTTCTAGTGAACAACTCAAGATAAGCACTCTAAATTATTCACAAGAAGCAATCAAGCAAAGAAATCAACAAGGATTGATGAAATTAACACAAGCGGTCTAATTTCCTCAATAAGACTATTCTCCCTTCAAGTTATCAATCATAAAGCATGCATTAATAACCTAAAGTCACTACTTTGGTAAGATTAAATAGATGCAAGCGAATCTAAATAACCAAACCTAGTATTTGATTCAAGCAGATCATGAAATAACACAAGAGAATAGTAAACATTCACTATATATTAATAGAATCGAAATCTCATAACTTACAGTCAAAAGCTTCAATCTTTAACCAAGAATATAGATTAGGCTTCCATAGAGTTCTTATCAAACCAAAGAACAAAGAGGAAAATTAAACCTAAGCTTTTTCTCTAATCTCTAAAGTGTGTTTAAAACCCTAGATTACAAGCATTATTTATAGGTACCTCCCCTAACTAACCTAAACTACAGACGCCTAACCTAAGACGGCCCAAAACAAAAGTTTACTTAATTAAAATGCCGCTAGAAAACACTGAAGTTCCGAATTTCTGGAAGACCCGCTGCCAGCTGCTATTTAGCCGCTGGCAGCGGCTAAGGCAGCATTCCTCTTCTCTTGCTTGCTGTAAGTGCCGCTGCTAGCTGCCCCTTTGCCTCTGGTAGCGGCTCTGGCAGCTTGTACTGATATTCATCATCTAAAATCTTTCTCGCTCAAAGGTAGATCGTTCTTGCTCAAATGTAGATCGTTCTTCATCATTCCTCCAAGTTCAACATGTCGTTTCAACTCTATAATTTCCCTCAATTGCACATAAGTGAGTTGAAATGGCTAAGACTTATAAAAACCAATAAAACTCCATGAAGAACATCAAAAACCATCCTAAAACACCTCTATCAACACATTAAAAGAGGACTTATCATGTACCCATAATTGATCCTATTTGACCTATATTGACTCATATCGTTTGATTCAAAGTGTTTAATTCCTTTTATACTGAGAACCTCTCCCATTCGACCGAGTTTGACTCAAATCGATGTATTTCAAGTGTTTATGACAAGTTAAGGGTAAATACATCATTTTCTACTAATAACTAATCCTATTTGACCTAAATTGACTCACATCGTCCGATTCAAAGTGTTTAGATCATTTTATAAGCATAACCCCTTCCGATTGACCGAGTTTGACTCCAATCGATGTATTTCATGAGTTTATGACATGTTGAAGGGTATCTACGTCATTTTCTACCCAAAACTAATCCCATTTGACCTATATTGACTCATATAGTCCGATTTGTCGTGTTTAAGTCATTATATACCAAGAACCTCCTCCATTTGTTCGAGTTTGGCTCAAATCGATGTATTTAAAGTGTTTATGTCATGTTCAAGGGTAAATACGTCATTTTCTACCCAAAACAAATCCCATTTGACCTACAATGACTCAAATCGTCCGATTCGGAGTGTTTAAGTCATTTTCTAGCGAGGATCTCTCCCATTTGACCGTGTTTGACTCAAATCGATGTATTTGAAATGTTTATGACATATTCGAGGGTTAATACGTCATTTTCTACCCAAAACTAATCCCATTTGAACTACATTAGCTAATATCGTCTGATTTAAAGTGTTTAAGTATTTGATAATGAGAACTACTCCTATTCGACCGAGTTTGACTCAAATTGATGGATTTCAAGTTTTTATGAAATGTTCAAGGATAAATATGTAATTTTCTACCCAAAACTATTCTCATTTGACATATATTGACTCATATCATCCAATTTAAAGTGTTCAAGTAATTTTATACGTAGGACCTCTACCATTTTACAGAGTTTCACTCAAATCGATGTATTACAAGGGTTTATTACATGGTCAAGGGTAAATATATAATTTTCTACCCAAATTTGATCCTATTTAACCGATATTGATTCATATACTCCGATTAGATGTGTTTAAGTCATTTTAGAAACAGAACCTCTTCCGTTTGACCCACTTTGACTCAAATCAAGGTATTTCAAGTGTTTATGACATGTTTTAGGGTAAATACGTGTTTTTCTACCCAAAACCAATCCCATTTGACCTACAATGACTCATATCGTCCGATTCAAAGTGCTTAAGTCATTTTATACCGAGGATATCTTCCATTAGACAGTGTTTAAGTAATTTTATGAACATTTTAT
Organism: Dysphania ambrosioides; assembly: GCA_026401315.1. Lineage (NCBI taxonomy): Eukaryota > Viridiplantae > Streptophyta > Magnoliopsida > Caryophyllales > Amaranthaceae > Dysphania > Dysphania ambrosioides. Next base: position 12,082,748 of record CM048662.1, read on the forward strand.
TTGACGTACATTGACTCATATCGTCCGATTCTAAGTGTGTAGATCATTTTATAAACATAACCTCTTCCGATTGAGCGAGTTTGACTCCAATCGATGTATTTCAAGAGGTTATGACATGTTCAAGGGTAAATATGTCATTTTCTACCCAAAACTAATCCCATTTGACCCACATTGACTCATATCATCCCATTTATAGTGTTTAAGTCTTTTTATACCGAGAACCTCTTCCGTTTGACCGAGTTTGGCTCAAATCAATGTATTTTAAGTGTTTATGTCATGTTCAAGGGTAAATACATCATTTTCTACCCAAAACTAATCCCATTTGAGCTACAATGACTCAAACCGTCCAATTTGTAGTGTTTAAGTCATTTTCTAGCGAGGATCTCTCCCTATCGACCGTGTTTGACTCAAATCAATGTATTTGAATTGTTTATGACATGTTCAAGGTTAAATACGTCATTTTCTACCCAAAACTAATCCCATTTGACCTACATAGGCTAATATCGTCTAATTTGAAGTGTTTAAGTAATTTATTCCGAGAACTTCTCCCATTCAACCGAGTTTGACTCAAATCAATGGATTTCAAATGTTTATGAAATGTTAAAGGGTAAATATGTAATTTTCTACCCAAAAGTATACCATTTGACCTATATTGACTCATATCGTCCGATTCAAAGTGTTTTAAGTAATTTTATACGTAGGACCTCTACTATTTGACCCGGTTTGACTCAAATCGATGTATTACAAGAGCTTATGATATGTTCCAGGGTAAATATGTAATTTTCTACCCAAAATTGATCCTATTTAACCTATATTGACTCATATACGCCAATTAGAAGTGTTTAGATCATTTTCTAAACAGAACCTCTTTCGTTTTACCGACTTTGACTCAATTCGATGTATTTTGAAGTGTTAATGACATGTTTAAGGGTAAATACGTCATTTTCTACCCAAAACCAATCCCATTTGACCTACAATGACTCATATCGTACGATTCGAAGTATTTAAGTCATTTTATACCAAGGATAACACCCATTATACTTAGTTTGACTCAAATCAATGTACTTCAAGTGTTTATGTCATGTTCAATAGTAAATACGCCATTTCCACCCAAAACTAATCCTATTTGACCTATATTGACTCATATCGTCCAATTCGTAGTGTTTATGTCATTTTGTGCCGAGAACCTCTTCTGTTTGATCGAGTTTCACTCAAATCGATGTATTTCATGTGTTTATGTCATTTCAAGGGTAAATACATCATTTTCTACCCAAAACTAATCCCATTTGACCTAATATGAGTCATATTTTCCGATTCGGAGTGTTTAAGTCATTATTTACCGAGGATCTCTCCCATTCGACCGTGTTTGACTCAAATCGATGTATTTCAAGTGTTTATGACATATTCAAGAGTAAATACGTCATTTTGAACCCAAAACTAATCCCATTTGACCTACATAAACTCATATCGTCTGATTCTAAGTGTTTAAGTCGTTTTATACCAAGAACTTCTCCCATTCGACCGATTTTGACTCAAATCGATGGATTTCAAGTGTTTATGAAATAATCATGGTAAATGTGTCATTTTCTACCCAAAATTATACCATTTGATCTATATTGACTCATATCATTCGATTCGAAGTGTTTATGTCGTTTTATGCCTAGGACCTCTACCATTTGACCGAGTTTGACTCAAATCGATGTATTTTAAGAGTTTATGACATTTTCAAGGGTAAATACGTCATTTTCTACCCAAAATTGTTCTTATTTGACCTATATTGAGTCATATCCTCTAATTTGAAGTGTTTAAGTCATTTTAAAAGCAGAACCTATTCCGTTTGATCGACTACGACTCAAATCAATGTAATTCAAGTGTTTATGACATGTTCAAGGGTAAATACACGATTTTCTCCCCAAAACCAATCCCATTTGACCTACAATGACTCATATCATCCGATTTGAAGTGTTTAGGTCATTTTATAAACATAAAGTCTTCCGATTGATCGAGTTTGACTCAAATCGATGTATTACAAGAGTTTATGACATGTTCAAGGGTAAATATGTAATTTTCTACCCAAAATTGATCCTATTTAACCTATATTGACTCATATATGCCAATTAGAAGTTTTTAGATCATTTTCAAAACAGAACCTCTTCCGTTTTACCGACTTTGACTCAATTCGATGTATTTCAAGTGTTTATGACATGTTCAAGGTTAAATACGTCATTTTCTACCCAAAACCAATCCCATTTGACCTACAATGACTCATATCGTCTGATTCGATGTGTTTAAGTCATTTTATAGCAAGGATATCACCCATTAGACTGAGTTTGACTCAAATCAATGTATTTCAAGTGTTTATGTCATGTTCAAGGGTAAATATGCCATTTTCTACCCAAAACTAATCCTATTTGACCTATATGGACTCATATCATCCAATTCGTAGTGTTTATGTCATGTTATGCCGAGAACCTCTTTTGTTTGTTCGAGTTTCAGTCAAATCGATGTATTTCATGTGTTTATGTCATGTTCAAGGGTAAATACATCATTTTCTACCCAAAACTAATCGCATTTGACCTAATATGAGTTATATTGTCCAATATGGAGTGTTTAAGTCATTTTTTACCGAGGATCTCTCCCATTCGACCGTGTTTGACTCAAATAGACGTATTTCAAGTGTTTATGACATGTTCAAGGGTAAATACGTCATTTTGAACCCAAAACTAATCCCATTTGACCTACATAGACTCATATCGTCTGATTCTAAGTGTTTAAGTCATTTTATACCAAGAACTTCTCCCATTCGACCGAGTATGACGCAAATCGATGGATTTCAAGTATTTATGAAATGTTCAAGGTAACTGTGTCATTTTCTACCCAAAATTATACCATTTGACGTATATTGACTCATATCATTCGATTGGAAGTGTTTAAGTCATTTTATACCTAAGACCTCTACCGTTTGACCAAGTTTGACTAAAATCGATGTATTTTAAGAGTCTATGACATTTTCAAGGGTAAATACGTCATTTTCTACCCATAAATGTTCCTATTTGACCTATATATCTTCCAATTTGAAGTGTTTAAGTCATTTTAAAAACAGATGCTCTTCCGTTTGATCGACTATGACTAAAATCAACGTAATTCAAGTGTTTATGACATGTTCAAGGGTAAATACGTGATTTTCTCACAAAACCAATCCCATTTGACGTACAATGACTCATATCATCCGATTCGAAGTGTTTAGGTCATTTTATAAACATAACCTCTTCCGATTGACCGAGTTTGACTCAAATCGATGTATTTCAAGAGTTTATGACATGTTCAAGGGTAAATATGTCATTTTCTACCCAAAACTAATCCCATTTAACCTATATTGACTCATATCGTCCGATTCATAGTGTTTAAGTTATTTTATACCATGAACCTCTTTCGTTTGATTGAGTTTAGCTCAAATCGATGTATTTCAAGTGTTTATGTCATGTTCAATGGTAAATAAGTCATTTTCTATCCAAAACTAATCCCATTTGACCAGAAATGACTCAAATTGTCCGATTCAGACTATTTAACTTATTTTCTACCGAGGATCTCACCCATTCGACCATGTTTGACTCAAATCGATGTATTTGAAGTGTTTATGACATGTTTAAGTTTAAATATGTCATGTTCTGCACAAAACTAATCCCATTTGACCTATATTGACTCATATCGTCTGATTCAAAATGTTTAAGTTTTTTAATACCCAAAACCTCTACCGTTTGACCGAGTTTGACATAAGTTGATGTATTTCAAGAGTTTACGACATGTTCTAGGGTAATTTTTTCATTTTCTACCCATAATTGATCCTATTTGACCTATATTGACTCATATCGTCCGATTCAAAGTGTTTAATTCCTTTTATACCGAGAACCTCTCCCATTCGAGCAAGTTTGACTCAAATTGATGTATTTCAAGTGTTTATGACAAGTTAAGGGTAAATACGTCATTTTCTACCAATAACTAATCCTATTTGACCTAAATTGACTCACATCGTCCGATTCAAAGTGTTTAGATCATTTTATAAGTATAACCCCTTCCGATTGACCGAGTTTGACTCCAATCGATTTATTTCACGAGTTTATGACATGTTGAAGGGTATCTACGTCATTTTCTACCCAAAACTAATCCCATTTGACCTATATTGACTCATATAGTCCGATTTGTCGTGTTTAAGTCATTATATCGAGAACCTCCTCCATTTGTTCGAGTTTGGCTCAAATCGATGTATTTAAAGTGTTTATGTCATGTTCAAGGATAAATATGTAATTTTCTACCCAAAACTATTCCCATTTGACCAATATTGACTCATATCGTCCGATTTAAAGTGTTCAAGTAATTTTATACCTAGGACCTCTACCATTTTACAGAGTTTCACTCAAATCGATGTATTACAAGGGTTTATTACATGTTCAAGGGTAAATATATAATTTTCTACCCAAATTTGATCCTATTTAACCGATATTGATTCATATACTCCGATTAGAAGTGTTTAAGTCATTTTAAAAACAGAACCTCTTCCGTTTGACCCACTTTGACTCAAATCAAGGTATTTCAAGTGTTTATGACATGTTTTAGGGTAAATACGTGATTTTCTACCCAAAACCAATCCCATTTGACCTACAATGACTCATATCGTCCGATTCAAAGTGCTTAAGTCATTTTATACCGAGGATATCTTCCATTATACCGTGTTTAAGTAATTTTATGAACATTTTATTTGACGTACATTGACTCATATCGTCTGATCCTAAGTGTTTAGATCATTTTATAAACATAACCTCTTTCGATTTAGCAAGTTTGACTCCAATCGATGTATTTCAAGAGTTTATGATATGTTCAAGGGTAAATATGTCATTTTCTACCCAAAACTAATCCCATTTGACCCACATTGACTCATATCATCCGATTTGTAGTGTTTAAGTCATTTTATACCGAGAACCTCTTCCGTTTGACCGAGTTTGGCTCAAATTAATGTATTTTAAGTGTTTTGTCATGTTCAAGGGTAAATACGTCATTTTCTACCCAAAACTAATCCCATTTGACCTACAATGACTCAAATCATCCAATTCATAGTGTTTAAGTCATTTTCTAGCGAGGATCTCTCCCAATCGACCGTGTTTGACTCAAAAAGATGTATTTGAAGTGTTTATGACATGTTCATGGTTAAATACGTCATTTTCTACCCAAAACTAATCCCATTTGACCTACATAGGCTAATATCGTCGGATTCGAAGTGTTTAAGTAATTTATACCGAGAACTTCTCCCATTCGACCGAGTATGACTCAAATCGATGGATTTCAAGTGTTTATGAAATGTTCAAGGGTAAATATGTAATTTTCTACCCAAAAGTGTACCATTTGACCTATACTGACTCATATCGTCCGATTCAAAGTGTTTTAAGTAATTTTATACGTAGGACCTCTACTATTTGACCCAGTTTGACTCAAATCGATGTATTACAAGAGCTTATGATATGTTCAAGGGTAAATATGTAATTTTCTACCCAAAATTGATCCTATTTAACCTATATTGACTCATATACGCCAATTAGAAGTGTTTAGATCATTTTCTAAACAGAACCTCTTTCGTCTTACCGACTTTGACTCAATTCAATGTATTTCAAGTGTTAATGACATGTTCAAGGGTAAATACGTCATTTTCTACCCAAAACCAATCTTATTTGACCTACAATGACTCATATCGTCCGATTCGAAGTGTTTAAGTCATTTTATACCAAGGATATCACCCATTAGACCGAGTTTGACTCAAATCAATGTATTTTAAGTGTTTATGTCATGTTCAAGGGTAAATACGCCATTTTCTACCCAAAACTAATCCTATTTGACCTATATTGACTCATATCGTCCAATTCGTAGTGTTTATGTCATTTTATGCCGATAACCTCTTCTGTTTGATCGAGTTTCACTGAAATCGATGTATTTCATGTGTTTATGTCATGTTCAAGGGTAAATACATCATTTTCTACCCAAAACTAATCCCATTTGACCTAATATGAGTCATATTGTCCGATTCGGAGTGTTTAAGTCGTTTTTTACCGAGGATCTCTCCCATTCGACCGCGTTTGGCTCAAATCGATGTATTTCAAGTGTTTATGACATGTTCAAGAGTAAATACGTCATTTTGAACCCAAAACTAATCCCATTTGACCTACATAAACTCATATCGTCTGATTCTAAGTGTTTAAGTCGTTTTATACCAAGAACTTCTCCCATTCGACCGATTTTGACTCAAATCGATAGATTTCAAGTGTTTATGAAATAATCAAGGTAAATGTGTCATTTTCTACCCAAAATTATACCATTTGATCTATATTGACTCATATCATTCGATTCGAAGTGTTTATGTCGTTTTATGCCTAGGACCTCTACCATTTGACCGAGTTTGACTCAAATCGATGTATTTTCAGAGTTTATGACATTTTCAAGGGTAAATACGTCATTTTCTACCCAAAATTGTTCTTATTTGACCTATATTGAGTCATATCCTCCAATTTGAAGTGTTTAAGTCATTTTAAAAATAGAACCTCTTCCGTTTGATCGACTACGACTCAAATCAATGTAATTCAAGTGTTTATGACATGTTCAAGGGTAAATACGTGATTTCCTCCCCAAAACCAATCCCATTTAACCTACAATGACTCATATCATCCAATTTGAAGTGTTTCGGTCATTTCATAAACATAACCTCTTCCGATTGACCGAGTTTGACTCAAATCGATGTATTTCAAGAGTTTATGACATGTTGAAGTGTAAATATGTCATTTTCTACCCAAAACTAATCCCATTTAACCTATATTGACTCAAATCGTCCGATTCATAGTGTTTAAGTCATTTTCTACCGAGAACCTCTTTTGTTTCACCGAGTTTAGCTCAAATCGATCTATTTCAAGTGTTTATGTCATGTTCAAGGGTAAATACGTCATTTTCTACTCAAAACTAATCCCATTTGACCTTAAATGACTCAAATCGTCCGATTTGGATTGTTTAACTTATTTTCTACCGAGGATCTCACCCATTCGACCATGTTTGACTCAAATAGATGTATTTGAAGTGTTTATGACATGTTTAAGGGTAAATATGTCATGTTCTGCACAAAACTAATCCCATTTGACCTATATTGACTCATATTGTCCGATTCAAAGTGTTTAAGTTTATTAATACCCAAAACCTCTACCGTTTGACCGAGTTTGACATAAGTTGATGTATTTCAAGAGTTTACGACATGTTCTAGGGTAATTTTTTCATTTTGTACCCGTAATTGATCCTATTTGACCTATATTGACTCATATCGTCCGATTCAAAGTGTTTAATTCCTTTTATACCGAGAACCTCTCCCATTCGACCGAGTTTGACTCAAATCGATGTATTTCAAGTGTTTATGACAAGTTAAGGGTAAATACGTCATTTTCTACTAATAACTATTCCTATTTGACCTAAATTGACTCACATCGTCCGATTCAAAGTGTTTAGATCATTTTATAAGCATAACCCCTTCCGATTGACCGAGTTTGACTCCAATCGATGTATTTTATGAGTTTATGACATGTTGAAGAGTATCTACGTCATTTTCTACCCAAAACTAATCCCATTTGACCTATATTGACTCATATAGTCCGATTTGTCGTGTTTAAGTCATTATATACCGAGAACCTCCTCCATTTGTTCGAGTTTGGCTTAAATCGATGTATTTAAAGTGTTTATGTCATGTTCAAGGGTAAATACGTCATTTTCTACCCAAAACTAATCCCATTTGACCTACAATGACTCAAATCGTCCGATTCGGAGTGTTTAAGTCATTTTCTAACGAGGATATCTCCCTTTTGACCGTGTTTGACTCAAATTGATGTATTTGAAGTGTTTATGACATGTTCAAGGGTTAATACGCCATTTTCTACCCAAAACTAATACCATTTGACCTACATTGGCTAATATCGTCTGATTCGAAGTGGTTAAGTAATTTATACCGAGAACTTCTCTGATTCCACCGAGTTTGACTCAAATCGATGGATTTCAAGTTTTTATGAAATGTTCAAGGATAAATATGTAATTTTCTACCCAAAACTATTCCCATTTGACCAATATTGACACATATCGTCCGCTTTAAAGTGTTCAAGTAATTTTATACGTAGGACCTCTACCATTTTACCGAGTTTGACTCAAATCTATTTATTACAAGGGTTTAATACATGTTCAAGGGTAAATATATAATTTTTTACCCAAAATTGATCCTATTTAACCGATATTGATTCATATACTCCGATTAGAAGTGTTTAGGTCATTTTATAAACAGAACCTCTTTCGTTTGACCCACTTTGACTCAAATCAATGTATTTCAAGTGTTTATGACATGTTTTAGGGTAAATACGTGATTTTCTACCCAAAACCAATCCCATTTGACCTACAATGACTCATATTGTCCGATTCAAAGTGTTTAAGTCATTTTATACCGAGGAAATCTTTCATTACACCGTGTTTAAGTCATTTTATAAACATTTTATTTGACATACATTGACTCAAATCATTCGATTCTAAGTGTTTAGATCATTTTATAAACATAACCTCTTCCGATTGAGCAAGTTTGACTCCAATCGATGTATTTCAAGAGTTTATGATATGTTCAAGGGTAAATATGTCATTTTCTACCCAAAACTAATCCCATTTGACCCACATTGACTCATACCATCCGATTTGTAATGTTTAAGTCATTTTATACCGAGAACCTCTTCCGTTTGACCGAGTTTGGCTCAAATTAATGTATTTTAAGTGTTTTGTCATGTTCAAGGGTAAATATGTCATTTTCTACCCAAAATTAATCCCATTTGACCTACAATGACTCAAATCATCCAATTCGTAGTGTTTAAGTCATTTTCTAGCGAGGATCTCTCCTAATCGACCGTGTTTGACTCAAAAAGACGTATTTGAAGTGTTTATGACATGTTCATGGTTCAATACGTCATTTTCTACCCAAAACTAATCCCATTTGACCTACATAGGCTAATATCGTCTGATTTGAAGTGTTTAAGTAATTTATACCGAGAACTTCTCCCATTCGACCGAGTATGACTCAAATCGATGGATTTCAAGTGTTTATGAAATGTTCAAGGGTAAATATGTAATTTTCTACCCAAAAGTGTACCATTTGACCTATACTGACTCATATCGTCCGATTCAAGGTGTTTTAAGTAATTTTATACGTAGGACCTCTATTATTTGACCCAGTTTGACTCAAATCGATGTATTACAAGAGCTTATGATATGTTCAAGAGTAAATATGTAATTTTCTACCCAAAATTGATCCTATTTAACCTATATTGACTCATATACGCCAATTAGAAGTGTTTAGATCATTTTCTAAACAGAACCTCTTTCGTTTTACCGACTTTGACTCAATTCGATGTATTTCAAGTGTTAATGACATGTTCAAGGGTAAATACGTCATTTTCTACCCAAAACCAATCTTATTTGACCTACAATGACTCATATCGTCCGATTCGAAGTTTTTAAGTCATTTTATACCAAGGATATCACCCATTAGACCGAGTTTGACTCAAATCAATGTATTTTAAGTGTTTATGTCATGTTCAAGGGTAAATACGCCATTTTCTACCCAAAACTAATCCTATTTGACCTATATTGACTCATATCGTCTAATTCGTAGTGTTTATGTCATTTTATGCCGAGAACCTCTTCTGTTTGATCGAGTTTCACTCAAATCGATGTATTTCATGTGTTTATGTCATGTTCAAGGGTAAATACATCATTTTCTACCCAAAACTAATCCCATTTGACCTAATATGAGTCATATTGTCCGATTCAGAGTGTTTAAGTCATTTTTTAACGAGGATCTCTCCCATTCGACCGCGTTTGGCTCAAATCGATGTATTTCAAGTGTTTATAACATGTTCAAGGGTAAATACGTCATTTTGATCCCAAAACTAATCCCATTTGACCTACATAGACTCATATCGTTCGATTCTAAGTGTTTAAGTCGTTTTATACCAAGAACTTATCCCATTCGACCGAGTTTGACTCAAATCAATGGATTTCAAGTGTTTATGAAATGTTTAAGGTAAATGTGTCATTTTCTACCCAAAATTATACCATTTGACCTATATTGACTCATATCATTCGATTCGAAGTGTTTATGTCATTTTATACCTAGGACCTCTACCGTTTGACCGAGTTTGACTCAAATCGATGTATTTTAAGAGTTTATGACATTTTCAAGGGTAAATACGTCATTTTCTACCCAAAATTGTTCCTATTTGACCTATATTGAGTCATATCCTCCAATTTGAAGTGTTTAAGTCATTTTAAAAACAGAACCTCTTCCGTTTGAACGAATATGACTCAAATCAATGTAATTCATGTGTTTATAACATGTTCAAGGGTAAATACGTGATTTTCTCCCCAAAACCAATCCCATTTGACCTACAATGACTCATATCATCCGATTTGAAGTGTTTAGGTCATTATATAAACATAACCTCTTTCGATTGACTGAGTTTGACTCAAATCGATGTATTTCAAGAGTTTATGACATGTTCAAGGGTAAATATGTCATTTTCTACTCAAAACTAATCCCATTTAACCTATAATGACTCATATCGTTTGATTCGTAGTGTTTAAGTCATTTTCTACCGAGAACCTCTTTTGTTTCACCGAGTTTAGCTCAAATCGATGTATTTCAAGTGTTTATGACATGTTCATGGGTAAATACGTCATTTTCTACCCAAAACTAATCCCATTTGACCTTAAATGACTCAAATCGTCTGATTTGGACTGTTTAACTTATTTTCTACCGAGGATCTCACCCATTCGACCATGTCTGACTGAAATCGATGTATTTGAAGTGTTTATGACATGTTTAAGGGTAAATATGTCATGTTCTGCACAAAACTAATCCCATTTGACCAATAGTGACTCATATTGTCCGATTCAAAGTGTTTAAGTTTTTTAATACCTAAAACCTCTACTGTTTGACCGAGTTTGACATAAGTTGATGTATTTCAAGAGTTTACGACATGTTCTATGGTAATTTTTTTTTGTACCCATAATTGATCCTATTTGACCAATATTGACTCAAATCGTACGATTCAAAGTGTTTAATTCCTTTTACACCAAGAACCTCTCCCATTCAATCGAGTTTGACTCAAATCGATGTATTTCAAGTGTTTATGACAAGTTAAGGGTAAATACATCATTTTCTACCAAAAATTGATCCTATTTGACCTAAATTGGCTTACATCGTCCGATTCAAAGTGTTTAGATAATTTTATAAACATAACCCTAGCCCATTGACCGAGTTTGACCCCAATCAATGTATTTCAAGAGTTTATGACATGTTCAAGGGTATCTACGTCATTTTTTACCCAAAACTAATCCCATTTGACCTATATTGACTCATATAGTCCGAGTTGTCGTGTTTAAGTCATTTTATACCGAGAACCTCCTCTGTTTGATCGAATTTGGCTCAAATCGATGTATTTAAAGTGTTTATGTCATGTTCAAGGGTAAATACGTCATTTTCTACCCAAAACTAATCCCATTGGACCTACAATGACGGAAATCGTCCGATTCGGAGTGTTTAAGTCATTTTGTAGCAAGGATATCTCCCATTTGACCGTGTTTGACTCAAATCGATGTATTTGAAGTGTTTATGACATGTTCAGGGGTTAATAAGCCATTTTCTACCCAAAACTAATCCCATTTGACCTACATTGGCTAATATCGTCTGATTCGAAGTGTTTAAGTAATTTATATCGAGAACTTCTCCCATTCGACCGAGTTTGACTCAAATCGATGGATTTTAAGTTTTTATGAAATGTTCAAGGATAAATATGTAATTTTCTACCCAAAACTATTCCCATTTGACCAATATTGACACATATCGTCCGATTTAAAGTGTTCAAGTAATATTATACTGTTGGGTTCCTTAAGTTTTGATGTTTTGAATGATGACAAACTGTTACAGGAAACAGGTCACAAGAAGTTGGAATTGTCTCCTTGACTGCTATAATGTAAAGTAGTCACATATTATCTATTGCATGTTAACCATGTTATACGTGCAGTAGTTAAGCTGATTCCAAGACTTGGAGCATAGAAGCCTTTCGAAGACATTCGAAGAAAGATACCTTGCTCAAGATGAAGCATCCAAGGAAGATTCAAGTCTTGTAGATTACATGAAAAGAAGAATGTTTGTACTTTACTGTTAATCTAGTTTTTTCATGTAATGTGCTCCGTAGTATGACTAATATGAGTAGGTAATATAAGTGTTTTAAGTGTAATAAGTCATGTTATGAATTCTGGTACAAAGCTGGAACAAAATTCATAACATACTTAATTCAGGGAACCAGGTTCAGGGAACCGGGTTTACTGAATGGAATATCAAGCTGCGTATCTTTGAAAAGATTTTGTAAAAATATTTTCTAAAGAATTATTTTGGAAAATATATTGAGCAGCTGGTAGATTAGATGAGAATATATTGGTTACCTAAAAACTAGGAGTATTTATCTTATTTGATTCTATCTATATGTTTAAGTCAAATAAGATAAATACTTTCCTAAACTCACATAAGATGACAGCTCAAAAGATTATGTGATTTTAGGAAAGCTAGGGTTTTTGTAATCACATATATAAACTCATCTAATCAACCTAATTCTACAAGTCTCTCACGTGAAGAAAACTGAGTTTATCTCTAGAGAGCATTATACACACTTAAGCATAAAAACCTTTCATTAAGTCATATACATGAGCACCATTAGAACTTATATTTTTCTCTCATATTAGCTTTTAGAAGCAAGATCAAAGGAGAGTTTGATTCGGTAAAGAGCCTTCAATAGAGGGGTTGATAGGCTGGGAGAGTGTTTGTGAGTTCAAACACAAAAGGGCTTACTAGTGTAAGTCTAGTGCACACTCGGAGTAGAGTGTGGGGTGAACTGGTTCCCGGAGTAGGGAAACAGTTGAGTGGCTGTGTTCTTTATTTTTCGGAGTAGATTAATAAAAGAGCATAGAGTAGGAGGACGTAGGCCTGAGTTGGCTGAACCTCATTAAATTGTGTGTCTTCCTTTATTGCTCTACATATATTCCGTTGCTAATAGGAACCAGGACAACTGGTTCCTCCAACATATCGAAAAAGTGAGAAAAATAGGCCAAGACTATTTAACACTCAATTCACCCCCCCCCCCCCCCCTCTTGAGTGCTCTAAAACCTTCAATTGGTATCAGAGCCTAGGCTTCTCATAAGAGTAACATCTAGAGAAGTCAAGTATGAGTACTCATGAATTGAACGCTATGGGCTACGAAAATAAGACAACAAAGTTCAACGGTAACAACTATGCTTGGTGGAAAAACAAGATCAAGAATGTGATCATGGGAATTGATTATAAATGTTGGCTAGTTGTCAAAAATGGTCCCAACATCATTTTCAAAATAGATGAGGAGGGAAACAGGATTCTAAAGAAAGATAGTGAACTAGTTACTACTGATTACAAACTGCTGGAGAAGAATGCCAAAGCAATATCAATTCTACAACAAGCTATAGGTGAGATTGAAACAAACCGGATCTCAGGTTGCAGCAATGCAAAAGAGATTTGGGATACCCTCAAACTTGCTTTTGAGGGAACTAGTGAGGTTAAAAGGTCCAAAATTGATTTACTTATGTCTAAGTATGAATTATTTGCTATGAATAAAAATGAAAAGATTAATGACTGTTTTCGTAGATTTATGACAATAATTAATGATCTTAGATCTCTTGGTAAGAACTTTTCTGATGAGGATCTTGTGAGAAAAGTTTTACGCAGTTTAACAGATGCATGGACATCCAAGGTAACAGCAATATATGAGGCAAAGGATTTATCAACTCTATCTTTGGAACAACTGATTGGTTCCCTCATGACTCATGAAATGCTGATTGATTCTAAGTCTGAGAAGGAACCAGCCAGAGGAACAACTCTTAAGGGAACAATAGAAGAAGAAGAAGATGAGATTGACATGATTGCTAAAAGATTTGAAAGAACTCTTCGTGATCAAAGGAAGAATTTCAAAGGTAAGAACTTTAAGAAATCTAACTCTTCTTCTGTAGGTTGCTTCAAGTGTGGAGAAAAGGGACATCTTATTCGAGATTGTCCTAAGTGGAAGGACAAACAATCCAAATCTAGAGATAAACGGGCCTTCAAAAATGCAATGATAGCACCCATGTGGGGTGATTCTGATTTAGGGTCTGATGAAGATGAAGAATCACCTAACTCTGATGTTTGTTTGACTGCCTTCACAAACATTCAGGGAAATATCACTGACTCAGGAACCAGAGGGGGAACCAGTACATTCAGAAAATGCTTAATGGCAAAGAAGGATGTGCTACACGAACACAAGGTAAACTTAGAACAAGTTAGGAAAGATATGCATGAATATGATAGAGATAATATGCTTGAATGTATTGACTCTTTATTAGATGAATGCTATAAACTCGGTGAAACTTACATAACTGGCAAAAGAGAACTTAAAGAAAAACGTGTTGAATGTGAAATTGCTGTTGCTAGTTGTGATCACCTAGAAGAAGTTTGCTTATGATTAAAAAATCAAGTAGCTAAACTAGAGGTTGAATTGGACAAGTGTAAGGTGAAACTGGAGAAGGAAAGGTCTTCTAAATCTGACTATCCTAGTGATGATGAGGAAGATCTGACCTCTTGGCTCCCCAAAGACTTATCAATTGCTAGTGAATCTCTTAATTTTTCAGTAGCTATAGGTAAAGCAAATTCCTGTAGTAGAACTTCCTTGTTGAAAGCCTTTGAAATATTAGCTCATAACTTGGAAGAAATACACAAAGAATTTGTTTCACTTAAGGCTGTTCAGTTCACCGTTTCCCCTAAAGGTACCAGTATTAAGATTAGTGATGTAATAGATGAGTATGAAGGTACTATTTGTGATTTCCATGCTGAGATTCATAAACTGAAAAGAGATAAGCAGTTAGTAATTGTTGACATGACTATTGATCCTATGGTTTCAAAGCTTAATTTACAACTTGAATCCTTAAAAAGTGATTTTGATTTTCTAAAAGATAAAAACGAGTTGTTGATTAAGAATCTTGAAACCAGAGAGAAAGAACTTCATGATAGTCATAGACATGTTGAAAAATTATTGACTGCACAGGAAAATTTGAATTCTTTAATTTCATTTAAAAGTTACAAAGGAAGAGTTGGTCTTAGATATACTTGACAGAGAACCAGGACTAACTGGTCCCCCAGGGAAACCACGTGGGTTAAAGAATTCAAAAGAGGTAAGTATGTAATAACTAAAGAGATGCATATTTGTTATCATTATGGAATGAATGGGCATAAGATACATGAGTGTCCTGCTAAGAAGAATAGTGAGAATAAGAACAATAAACATGTGAAGTGGGTCTGGAAAAGAAAAGACCAACAAGAGCCTAATGTCATTGAAAAGGGACCCAAACATGTTTGGGTTCCTAAAACTAATGTTTGATTTGTTCTTGCAGGCTAAAGTGAAAGGAGATACCTATTGGTATTTGGACAGTGGTTGCTCAAGACACATGTCCGGGGACAAAAGTCAATTCCTTTCACTAGTAGCCTTTGACGGTGGAAGTGTCACCTTTGGAGATAACAGCAAGGGAACCATTACTGGTTTAGGTAAGGTAGGTAAGACACTTTTAAATGCAATTGATGATGTATATTATGTTGAGGGCTTATAACATAATCTTTTGAGTATTTCTCAATTATGTGATAAAGGTAATAGAGTTGAGTTTCAAGCTAACCTTTGTCATATAGTTAATTCTCAAACAGGCAAACTTGTATGTGAGGGAACCAGGAAGCATGATGTTTACATCACCTTTCTGGATAAAATTCCTCAAGACAAGTCTGTTTGTTTGAAAGCTGTTTTTGATAATAACCAATGGATTTGGCATAAGAGATTTGGACATGCCAACTTGACACTTTTGAACAAATTAAGGTCTCGTGATTTGGTGGTAGGACTTCCTAACATCACTTATGAGGCAGATAAAATTTGTTTAGAATGTGTTAAAGGGAAACAGGTCAAAATCTCTTTTAAGCCTAAAACTGTTTTGAGTACCAACAGACCCTTCGAACTTTTACACATTGATTTGTGTGGTCCCATGAGAATACAAAGTCAAAGAGGTCATAGATATGTCTGTGTTATGGTTGATGATTATTCCAGGTACACTTGGGTAATAATTCTACATTCAAAAGATGAAACGTTCGATGAATGGGTAGCATTGGTGAAGCAAGTGGAGAACCAGCTCTCTCACAAGCTGGTCTCGGTAAGATAAGATCATGGTACCGAATTTGATAATGCTTACTTTGTTGGTTATTGTAGGGAACAGGGAGTTAGTCATAACTTCTCAGCCCCAAGAACACCATAGCAAAATGGTGTTGTTGAAAGAAAGAATAGAACTCTTGAGGAGATGGCCAGAACAATGCTCATTGAGAGTGGTCTCCCTAAGAGTTTCTGGGGTGAAGCTGTGGACACTGCTTGCTATATTTTAAATAGAGGTCTCATTAGACCAAAGTTAAAGAAGACTCCCTATGAACTCCTTAGAGGTCGAAAGCCTAATATTGCATACTTTCATGTATTTGGATGCAAATGTTATATTCATAACAATAGGAAGAACCAGCTTGATAAATTTGATCCTAGGAGTGATGAGGGAATCTTTCTTGGATATTCTCCTCAAAGCAAAGCATATAGAGTCCTTAATAAAAGGACTTTGTGTGTTGAGGAGAGTGTGCATGTCATCTTTGATGAATTTAACATGTCTTCTGAGATTGCGCAGGTACAACCTGATGAAATGATTGGATTGATGGAGTTTACTGGGAACCATGATGCTGGTCCCCTAAATGAAGTGCAAGCAGATCTAGGCTAACTTGATACTCCAAAAAATGATGATAATGAGGAGCCTAGAGAAGTAAATAAGGACAACGAGAATTCAGAAGAGGAACCAAGATCTAATGGTTTCCCAAGTGACAGACACGTAAGGGGTTTAGAGGGAATGAATGAAGATGCCTCCCCTGAACCTGAGGTAAGTAATGTTAATGGAAACAGCGTGAATACGAATCTTACTAGTTCCGAAGAAATTGATGAGATTCATGATCATGTTGGTTCCCAAGCAAATGAAGAAGCACAAAATGATTTCTCTTTTAAAAGCTTCAAATATCAATCTTCTCATCCTTCAGATTAGATCATTAATGATATTAATAAAGGAGTTCAAACGAGAAGAAATATTTTTCAAAACTTTTGTATTTTTTATTCTTTCCTGTCTAATATAGAGCCAACTGACTATAAAATGGCACTGACTGATCCTGATTGGGTTCTAGCAATGCAAGATGAGTTAAATCAGTTCCATAGGAACCAGGTTTGGCATCTTGTACCTAGACCAAAGGATAGGTCAGTTATTGGTACAAAATGGGTCTTCAGAAACAAATTGGATGACCTAGGTACAATAGTCAGAAACAAAGCTAGGCTAGTGGTGCAAGGTTACAATCAACAAGAAGGGATTGACTATGATGAGACTTTTGCACCAGTAGGTAGGTTAGAGGCAATTAGGATTTTAATTGCTTATGCTGGTCACATGAATATGAAATTGTTTCAGATGGATGTAAAGACTGCCTTCCTAAATGGATATTTGAAGGAAGAGGTATATGTAGAGCAGCCACCTGGTTTTGAAGACAAGCTATTTCCCCAACATGTTTACAAGTTAGACAAAGCTCTATATGGATTGAAGCAAGCTCCAAGAGCTTGGTATGAAAGATTGTCTAAGTTCTTGATGGAGAATGATTACAAGAGGGGAACAATAGACAAGACACTGTTTATTAAAGCCAGGGGGAACAACTTGATTATAGTACAAATTTATGTTGATGATATCTTATTTGGTGCTACTAATCAAGTACTATGTGATGAATTTGCTAATCTTATGAAGAGTGAGTTTGAAATGAGCATGATGGGAGAACTAGGATTCTTTCTAGGATTGCAAATTAAGCAAATGGAGAATGGAACCATGATACATCAGAAAAAATACTTGAAAGAATTGCTGAAGAAATTTAGCATGAAAAACAGCAAGGCTTATGATACACCTATTCCCACATCCACAAAATTAGATAATGATCTAAAGGGAAAAGATGTTGAAGCCACACTTTATAGAGGAATGATTGGTTCCCTTCTCTATCTAATAGCTAGTAGACCTGATATTGTGTTTTCTGTTGGATTGTATGCTAGGTTTCAAAGTAATCCAAAGGAATCTCACTTGAAGGCTGTTAGAAGGATACTTAGGTATCTTGTGGGAACAACAAAATTATGCTTGTGGTACCCCAAAGGGAGTGCAATTGATCTTATTGGGTACACTGATGCAGACTATGCTGGCTTTCTTGTTGATAGAAAGAGCACATCAGGTATGACACACTTTCTTGGCTCCTGTCTAATATCATGGGGTTCTAAAAAGCAAAACTCAGTGGCCTTATCCACAGCAGAGGAAGAATATATTGCAGCAGCTTCATGCTGCTCCCAGCTACTGTGGGTAAGGAACCAGCTGAAGGATTTTGGTGTTGTTTATAATAGTGTTCCTATATTTTATGACAACACTACTGCAATTAATATTTCTAAGAATCCAGTTCAGCATTCCAAAACCAAACATATAGAGATTAGACATCATTTTCTAAGAGATAATGTAGAAAAAGGTTTAGTGGAAGTATTGTTTTGCAAAAGTGAAGATCAAATAGCTGAATTCTTCACAAAACCCTTGTGTAGAGAAGTTTTTTGTAATTTAAGAATCTTACTAGGTCTAGTTAGATTTTAGTCTTTGGCTTCATCTATTTCCCTCAATGATTGGTTAGAATGGTATTCTCTTGTATAGTATGTGTACATACCTATGTCGAAATCCTTCAAGTTTTATGTAAATGTTTTGAGATCTCAAAAGGATTAAAAATCATTGTTGCAAGAAACAGGTGAAATTAAACTAAGTTGCCAGAAATAGAATGAAGTGGTTTTAATCAAGTATCAGGAAAGGGAAATAGCAGATCAGCACTGATATGTCTTCCGAATAATATTTTCATATCTTTGGAAGATTATTATAAGATATTTTCCTTTTGGAAGGAAATAATCTTATTTCAGTCATTTACCATAAAAATAATGGCAAATCAATCACTTGCCTAGTTTATAGGATGGTTAAGATATTTATGGCAAGTAATGATAGCTATCTTTTCAATTTTTAAAACTTGTCATACTTATCAAATCACTTAACTGTCATATTTTTTTTGAATTTCCATATTTCTATTATGCTTCAAAAATATATATAACCCTTTGTGCAGCTTCATTACTTCTCATTCATCACTCTCCTTCTCTCTTTTGCGTGCTGCTCAACCATCAGAGTGCTATTCATCATCTTCATTATTTCTCTCTGTCACAATGGGAAGAAAAACTGTAGCCTCATCTAGGAGAGGAAGAGGAAAGGGGTCGTTTCACACGTTCTTCTATAAAAAGGAAAATTGATGACACCTAGGAGGAACAGTCTGCTGATTCTGTGCAAAGAACCAAGAGAAAGAGGTTGCTTGTTAAAACCTCTCTTGCTTCAAAAGATAAATCTGTAAAATCTATTCCTACTGGTTCTATTGATTTAAATTCTAGATTAGTATTATCTGGGTGTGGTGTTGAAAAAGGGTATTTTGATATAACTGCATTATCTGAGTTCAAGAAGTTGCTTGATTATCAAGGTTGGTTAATATTGTTTGATGTTTGTGCTGCAAATATGTCTGGAGTTAGGGAATTTTATGTTAATATCAAGCAAATTCCTGATATGTCCATAAATTCATGTGTGAATGGGGTTGATGTAAGTGTGTCAGTTGCTTCTCTGTCAAGTCTGTTAAGTATACCAAGAGATGGTTTTGATAAGTACTCAGGTGACTAGTGGCCTATGCTTGTTGGGGTCACACCAGAGGAGATATATGCTTTTATGTTTAGAGGGAAGATGCCCAAAAAGCCAGGGGTTCTTAAGTCTGTTAATTTGAAGGAACCTGTTATGCTAGTTCTACATTCTTTGTGTAACAAGGCTTTAATACCGAGGGCTCAGGGTAGAGGTACTGTGAGAATAATGGAAATGGTATTGATGTATCTGATAATAAAAAAGGTGAAAATCAATCTTCCTGCATTAATGTTGGCCCATATGATGAACTGTCATGGGTCATCTCATCACTCCTTGCCTTATGGATCCTTTATAACCCACCTGCTCAAATCTAACAATGTACCCCTGAGTGGTTCCACTGTCCCAGTTACAGTGTTTACCAAGGTCATCTTAAAGCAGAAGGGTTTAGATATAAGTGGGGATCAGCTGTTGTTTAAATCAGAGGAACCAGTGGAGAATGTGAGATCTCCAACAAAGAAGAATAAGAAAGTAGAGGAGCCAGTAGGTTAGGCTCTAGTTCTGAAAAGGTTGGAGGATCAGGAGAATTTGCTTAGAAACATCATTGGTCTGGTCCAAGATTTATTCTCTTCTATTGATTCTAGGTTTATTAATCTGGAAAAGAAGCTTGCTGAATCTCATGGTCAAGAAGCACCTAGTACAAGTGCTGCTGCTCCACAGTCTCCTCCTGAAGAAGAGATGCATGATGCAGAGGAAGGAGATGAAGATGAGTAACCAGCTGATGATGGAGACCAGGTTGCTGAAGGAGAAGAAGAGGATGAGAATGATGAAGATTGATTCTATTTTCTTTTTTTTTGTTTGCCTACCCTATTTCTGATGACTGATTATGTTGGTTTGCTTCCCCCCCAATCCATGAACTGTTCTTTTGATATAGAGTTGGGGTCTTTACTTTGTTGAACTTTGTTTGGTGTTTGTTTTGAACAATTTTATTTCTGTTATGACATGCCTCGTTTGACTAATCTATTTTTGCAGCATTTAACTTGAATAGTGGTTGATGCCACTGCATGGATGAGTACATTTAATAATTTGTGCATTTTATTTTTACTTGAGTATACTTTTTAATGATGCCAAAAGGGGGAAAGAGTTGAAGCTAAAGCCTAGGATCTTCTTAGCCTTTTAGGATTTTTAGATCAAGTCAAATAGGAGTCGAGTCAAGTTAACTTAAGAAAATTTTTTCAGTGTGTGTTCATTTTTTTGTCTTAAAGATTATTGATGTACTCAATCCTAGTTGAGTACTTTATTGGAGTTTGTATGTTTTTAATGTGCTTGGATTGCAGGAACTTAAGTTAGTTTGTCATCATCAAAAAGGGGGAATTTGTTGAGTTCCTTAAGTTTTGATGTTTTGAATGATGACAAACAGTTACAGAATATAGGTCACAAGAAGTTAGAACTGTCTCCTTGACTGCTATAATGTAAAGCAGTCACATTTTATCTATTGCATGTTAACCATGTTATACGTGCAGTAGTTAAGCTGATTCCAACACTTGGAGCATAGAAACCTTTCGAAGACATTCGAAGAAAGATACCTTGCTTAAGATGAAGCATCCAAGGAAGATTCAAGTCTTGTAGATTACATGAAAAGAAGAATGTTTGTACTTTACTGTTAATCTAGTTTTTTCATGTAATGTGCTCCATAGTATGACTTATATGAGTAGGTGATATAAGTGTTTTAAGTGTGATAAGTCGTGTTATGAATTCTGGTACAAAGCTGGAACAGAATTCATAACATACTCAATTCAGGGAACCAGTTTAAGGGAACCGGGTTTACTGAATGGAATATCAAGCTGCGTATCTTTGAAAAGATTTTGTAAAAATATTTTCTAAAGAATTATTTTGGAAAATATATTGAGCAGCTGGTAGATTAGATGAGAATATATTGGTTACCTAAAAACTAGGAGTATTTACCTTATTTGATTCTATCTATATGATTAAGTCAAATAAGATAAATACTTTTCTAAACTCACATAAGATGACAGCTCAAAAGATTATGTGATTTTAGGAAAGCTAGGGTTTTTGTAATCACATATATAAACTCATCTAATCAACCTAATTCTACAAGTCTCTCACGTGAAGAAAACTGAGTTTATCTCTAGAGAGCATTATACACACTTAAGCATAAAAACCTTTCATTAAGTCATAAACACAAGCACCATTAGAACTTATATTTTTCTCTCATATTAGCTTTTAGAAGCAAGATCAAAGGAGAGTTTGATTCGGTAAAGAGCCTTCAACAGAGGGGTTGATAGGCTGGGAGAGTGTTTGTGAGTTCAAACACAAAAGGGCTTACTAGTATAAGTCGAGTCCACACTCAGAGTAGAGTGTGGGGTGAACTGGTTCCCGGAATAGGGAAACAGTTGAGTGTCTGTGTTCTTTGTTTTTCGGAGTAGATTAATAAAAGAGCATAGAGTAGGAGGACGTAGACCTGAGTTGGCCGAACCTCGTTAAATTGTGTGTCTTCCTTTATTGCTCTACATACATTCTGCTGCTAATAGAAACCAAGACTCAAATCGATTTATTACAAGGGTTTATTACATGTTCAAGGGTAAATATATAATTTTCTACCCAAAATTGATCCTATTTAACCGATATTGATTCATATACTCCGATTAGAAGTGTTTAGGTCATTTTATAAACAGAACCTCTTCCGTTTGACCCACTTTGACTCAAATCAATGTATTTCAAGTGTTTATGACATGTTCTAGGGTAAATACGTGATTTTCTACCCAAAACCAATCCCATTTGACCTACAATGACTCATATCGTCCGATTCAAAGTGTTTAAGTCATTTTATACCGAGGATATCTTCCATTACACCGTGTTTAAGTCATTTTATAAACATTTTATTTGACGTACATTGACTCATATCGTATGATTCTAAGTGTTTAGATCATTTTATAAACATAACCTCTTCCGATTGAGAGAGTTTGACTCCAATCGATGTATTTCAAGAGTTTATGACATGTTCAAGGGTAAATATGTCATTTTCTACCCTAAACTAATCCCATTTGACCCACATTGACTCATATCATCCGATTCGTAGTGTTTAAGTCATTTTATACCGAGAACCTCTTCCGTTTGACCGAGTTTGGCTCAAATCAATGTAATTTAAGTGTTTATGTCATGTTCAAGGGTAAATACGTCATTTTCTACCTATAACTAATCCCATTTGACCTACAATGACTCAAATCGTCCAATTCGTAGTGTTTAAGTCATTTTCTAGCGAGGATCTCTCCCAATCGACCGTGTTTGACTCAAAAAGATGTATTTGAAGTGTTTATGACATGTTCAAGGTTAAATACGTCATTTTCTACCCAAAAATAATCCCATTTGACCTACATAGGCTAATATCGTCTTATTCGAAGTGTTTAAGTAATTTATACCGAGAACTTCTCCCATTCGGCCGAATTTGACTCAAATCGATGGATTTCAAGTGTTTATGAAATGTTCAAGGGTAAATATGTAATTTTCTACCCAAAAGTATACCATTTCACCTATATTGACTCATATCATCCGATTCGTAGTGTTTAAGTCATTTTCTACCGAGAACCTCTTTCATTTCACCGAGTTTAGCTCAAATCGATGTATTTCAAGTGTTTATGTCATGTTCAAGAGTAAATACGTCATTTTCTACCCAAAACTAATCCCATTTGACCTTAAATGACTCAAATCGTCCGATTTGGACTTTTTAACTTATTTTCTACCGAGGATCTCACCCATTCGACCATGTTTGACTCAAATCGATGTATTTAAAGTGTTTAAGACATGTTTCAGGGTAAATATGTCATGTTCTGTACAAAACTAATCCCATTTGACCTATATTGACTCATATTGTCCGATTGATCCTATTTAATACCCAAAACCTCTACCGTTTGACCGAGTTTGACATAAGTTGATGTATTTCAAGAGTTTACGACATGTTCTAGGGTAAATTTTTTTCATTTTGTACCCATAATTGATCCTATTTGACCAATATGGACTCATATCGTCCGATTCAAAGTGTTTAATTCCTTTTATACCAAGAACCTCTCCCATTCGGTCGAGTTTGACTCAAATCGATGTATTTCAAGTGTTTATGACAAGTTAAGGGTAAATACGTCACTTTCTACCAAAAATTGATCCTATTTGACCTAAATTGACTCACATCGTCCGATTCGAAGTGTTTAGATAATTTTATAAACATAACCCCAGCCGCTTGACCGAATTTTGCTCAAATCGATGTATTTAAAGTGTTTATGTCATGTTCAAGGGTAAATACGTCATTTTCTACCCAAAACTAATCCCATTTGACCTACATAGGCTAATACCTACAATGACTCATATCGTCCGATTCAAAGTGTTTAAGTCATTTTATACCGAGGATATCTTCCATTACACCGTGTCTAAGTCATTTTATAAACATTTTATTTGACGTACATTGACTCATATCTTCCGATTCTAAGTGTTTAGATCATTTTATAACCATAACCTCTTCCGATTGAGCGAGTTTGACTCTAATCGATGTATTTCAAGAGTCTATGACATGTTCAAGGGTAAATATGTCATTTTCTACCCAAAACTAATACCATTTGACCCACATTGACTCATATCATCCGATTCGTAGTGTTTAAGTCATTTTATACAGAGAACCTCTTCCGTTTGATCGAGTTTGGCTCAAATCAATGTATTTTAAGTGTTTATGTCATGTTTAAGGGTAAATACGTCATTTTCTACCTAAAACTAATCCCATTTGACCTACAATGACTCAAATCGTCCAATTTGTAGTGTTTAAGTCATTTTCTAGCGAGGATCTCTCCCAATCGACCGTGTTTGACTGAAAAAGATGTATTTGAAGTGTTTATGACATGTTCAAGGTTAAATACGTCATTTTCTACCCAAAACTAATCCCATTTGACCTACATAGGCTAATATCGTCTGATTCGATGGATTTCAAGATTTTATGAAATGTTCAAGGATAAATATGTAATTTTCTACCCAAAACTATTCCCATTTGACCAATATTGACACATATCGTCCGATTTAAAGTGTTCAAGTAATTTTATACGTAGGACCTCTACCATTTTACCGAGTTTGACTCAAATCGATTTATTACAAGGGTTCATTACATGTTCAAGGATAAATATAAAATTTTCTATTCAAAATTGATCCTATTTAAATGATATTGATTCATATACTCCGATTAGAAGTGTTTAGGTCATTTTATAAACAGAACCTCTTCCGTTTGACCCACTTTGACTCAAATCAATGTATTTCAAGTGTTTATGACATGTTCTAGGGTAAATACGTGATTTTCTACCCAAAACCAATCCCATTTGACCTACAATGACTCATATCATCCGATTCAAAGTGTTTAAGTCATTTTATACCGAGGATATCTTCCATTACACCGTGTTTAAGTCATTTTATAAACATTTTATTTGACGTACATTGACTCATATCGTCCGATTCTAAGTGTTTAGATCATTTTATAAACATAACCTCTTCCGATTGAGCGAGTTTGACTCTAATCGATGTATTTCAAGAGTCTATGACATGTTCAAGGGTAAATATGTCATTTTCTACCCAAAACTAATCCCATTTGACCCACATTGACTCATATCATTCGATTCGTAGTGTTTACGTCATTTTATACCGAGAACCTCTTACGTTTGACCGCGTTTGGCTCAAATCAATGTATTTTAAGTGTTTAGGTCATGTTCAAGGGTAAATACGTCATTTTCTACCTAAAACTAATCCTATTTGACCTACAATGACTCAAATCGTCCAATTCGTAGTGTTTAAGTCATTTTCTAGCGAGGATCTCTCCCAATCGACCGTGTTTGACTCAAAAAGATGTATTTGAAGTGTTTATGACATGTTCAAGGTTAAATATGTCATTTTCTACCTAAAACTAATCCCATTTGACCTTAAATGACTCAAAATGTCCGATTTGGACTATTTAACTTATTTTCTACCGAGGATCTCACCCATTTGACCATGTTTGACTCAAATCGATGTATTTGAAGTGTTTATGACATGTTTAAGGGTAAATATGTCATGTTCTGCACAAAACTAATCCCATTTGACCTATATTAACTCATATCGTCCGATTGATCCTATTTAATACCCAAAACCTCTACCGTTTGACCGAGTTTGACATAAGATGATGTATTTCAAGAGTTTACGACATGTTCTAGGGTAATTTTTTCATTTTGTACCCATAATTGATCCTATTTGACCAATATTGACTCATATCGTCCGATTCAAAGTGTTTAATTCCTTTTATACCAAGAACCTCTCCCATTCGGTCGAATTTGTCTCAAATCGATGTATTTCAAGTGTTTATGACAAGTTAAGGGTAAATACGTCACTTTCTACCAAAAATTGATCCTATTTGACCTAAATTGACTCACATCGTCCGATTCGAAGTGTTTAGATAATTTTATAAACATAACCCCAGCCGTTTGACCGAATTTGGCTCAAATCGATGTATTTAAAGTGTTTATGTCATGTTCAAGGGTAAATACGTCATTTTCTACCCAAAACTAATCCCATTTGACCTACGTTGGCTAATACCTACAATGACTCATATCGTCCGATTCAAAGTGTTTAAGTCATTTTATACCGAGGATATCTTCCATTACACTATGTCTAAGTGAAGGTTCTATGGGCACTCAAGAGGGGGGGGGGGGGTGAATTGAGTGTTTGGCAATCGTTGGTAAATTCTAACTCTTTTCGGATTATGGTTAAGGGACCAGTTGTGCTGGTTCCCTTGAGCAGCGGATTAAAAACAAAACAATAAAGAACACAACAATTTAACGAGGTTCAGCCAACTCTGGCCTACGTCCTCCTATCCTAAGTTCTTTATTAATCTTCTCCGAAAAACAAAGACACAAAGCACTCTGCTGTTCCCTACTCCGGGACCAGCACCCCACACTCTACTCCGAGTATGCTAAAGACCTACACTCGTAAGTCCTAAACGTGTTTGAACTCACAAACACTTACTTAGCCTTCAGCCCCCTTGCCAAAGACTCACGTTACAATGATCAACACTCTCTAAATGATCACACTCTTTAATAAGTGAAAATAGAGAAACTTATTTAATCTAAGATGCTCGTGTATATGAAATATCAATAGACTTAGTGCTTTTCTCTCAATGTATTGCTCCTTAATAATGTGTGAGAGAGGTTGTTGATTATTAGTTAAACAGATCCTATTTATAACCCTTAAGTAACCGAAACCCTAGTTACCAAAAATCATGCCAAAAAGATAAACATGACTTTAGGAAAGTATTTATCCTAATCATGCCAAAAAGATAAACATGACTTTAGGAAAGTATTTATCCTAGATTGATTTTATTATAGGATAAAATCAATCGAAGATAATTACTCTAGAATTTAGGTAACTTAAAAGATTATATCAAATCAGTTAATAGCTGCCAAAATATTTTCCAAAACTTAATTTTCGAAATAAAATCTTTTATAAAATCTTTATTAAAATCGCAGCTCTAATAATCAGAACAGTTAACTTGGTCCCTTGACCTGGTTCCCTGTCTTAAACATGTTATGAAATTTGTTCCAATCCTTGTACCAAATTTCACAACGATGTTTAATATATTCAAAGCACTTTATATATCTATTAATAAAACATACTATGGAGCATTTACATGAAAATCCTAAAACACTCTTTCTTGAAGTGGATCTTTCTTCATGTAAACTTCAAGTCTTTGAATGCTTCCTTCGAATCATCTCATCATGAATAATGGCTCTTTAATAAGCTTCAAAGGACTTCAAGATTCAAGACTTGGTACAAACTCAATTACTGCACACATAACACAGTTAAGGTACAATATCAAGTATATTACAGAAACAGTACATACTGGTTCCCTACCAGTACATAGCATAATTATTATTAAACTGTTTCCTGTATAAAGACAAGTTAGTTCAATATAAAAACTCATGTAAATAATAACTTGTCTAGGGTAACAGTATACTGAAGTCAGCTGGTTCCTACCAACTGTTTTAACACTTATGTAGAACCTGTTTCCCTTAGCTGTTTGTCATCATTCAAAACCTAAGGAACCCAACAAATTCCCCCTTTTTGATGATGACAAACATTTTGAAGTTTCTGCACCTGTTATCATACTCAAAATAAAATCGTCAAAAACTTCAAGGACTCGAGACACACTGGAACGAGTCAGTTAAGCCAACTGGTTCCCTAACTAAAACAGAACAAATAAAATAAAGAGAAAAAGACTCAAAAACTAAGACTCAAACTACTCAACCTAAACTAGGAACTAGTAAAGACTCTAGGCTTCAACTTCAACTATTTTCCCCCTTTTGGCATCATTAAAAAGATATGCAATAGTAGAATCATATGCACAAGATAATGTGCTAAACCAAGCAATGGTACCAACCATTATACAAACAATATGCTGCAAAGATAATCAAGATCAATCAAAATCAAAACAAACCATCAACAATAATAAAATAGTTTAGTACATGCCAAGCAAAAGTTAACCAAAAGGACCCAAATCCATAACCAAAAGAAATCTATGGATAGGGTGGAATTAAAAACAGTTCAACATAATCAGTTATTAGAGAAATAATAATAGTAAGGTAGGCATAAACAAGGAAGAATCAAGCTCATTCATCATCCTCATTCTCCTCTTCTTCATCATCTTCCTCGGACTTTTCTGGATCTGTTGCATCCTGGTCCTCCTCTGCCTCATCCTCACTTTCTTCAGCTGTTGGTTCCCCTGCAGCCTGAGCCTCAACTAGAACTGGTTCCTTACTGCTACCAGCAATCTGTTTCTCCACAGCACTCATTCTGATAGTAAAGGAAGCAGACAAACCCTCAACCAAACCCATCAACTTATGCAACATCTCCTCCTGAGCCTCCAGCCTCTGTAAGAGAACCGTCTGACCTGCTGGTTCCTCTTTCCTCTTCTTGGCTGGCCTAGGGGTTTCCTCTACTGGTTCCTCATCCCTGAACCTTAGTTCACCAGAGCTGATGTCCAATCCTTTCTGTTTCAGGATTGCTTTGGTGAAAACCATAACAGGAACAGTAGATCCACTCAGACTAACATTATTTTCTTTCAAGAGCTTGGTGATATAGGAACCGTATGGAAGAGAATGGTGAGAGGAATTGTAACTATACATAATATGGTCAATCATAAGAGATGGAAGATTGACCTTAATCTTCTTCATAATCAAGTAAATTAGCACCATTTCCATGATGCGTACCATTCCTCTACCTTGGGCCCTAGGTAATAACATTTTGTTGCAAATGGAATGAAGGACCAGCATTATTGGTTCCTTCAAGTTGACAGTTTTGAATGTTCCAGTTTTCTTTGGAATTCTTCCTCCAAACACAAAGTCATGAATGTCATCAGGAGTTATCCCAATGAGTGTTGGACAACCATCACCAGAGAACTTATCAAACCCATCTCTAGGGACTCTCAACAAAGCAGACAGGCTAGCTACTGACATATTAACATCCACACCATGAACAGTTGAACTTAAAGACATATCAGGCTGCTGTTTCAAGTTCAAAAAGAAAGACCTAACACCAGCAGTGTTTGCATCACAGACATTAAATAAGGACATCCATCCTTGGTATTCTAGCAGACTTTTCACTTTTTGTAAGCAGTTTCATCAAAGTAGCCATCCCCAGTTCTACACCCAGAAAGAACTACTCTAGAACTTAAGTCAGTGGAACCACCAGAAGGTGATTCTAAGGACATACCTTTTGTTGCCTTTCGTGCTGTTCCTCTTTTTCTTTTGGAACCAGCAGCAGAATCAATGGACTGTTCTTCCAGTACTTCCTCCTTGATCCTCCTCAGAGAAGATCTTGTTGCCCTGCTATGAATCATGGGCTTGGGTGGTTTCTCAGTAGACCCGAGGATTTGTAAATCCTCTTCCCCGCTCACAATTTCTTCCTCTTCCTTTCCACCCTCAGTATCAAAGAATTCCTCCGTGCTTCTGGGCTGTTCCCCTAGTGAAGAGGCTGGTTCCTTCACAATCTCCTCCTCAACCTCAGGGGATTTTGGTAATGGGACTTTTGTGGAAGGTGGGGAAGGTGGGGATTTTGTGGATGATGATGATTTTGGTGATAGGTGTTTTGTTTCAGTGGGTGGTGAAGTTTGAGAGACGGTTTTTGGAGATGATGGTTCAGCTGGTATAGGTGGAACCGAGGTCTCTTTCACCTTTGATTGTGATGAATTGGAAGTATTACTCTTCTTCTTGCCTTTCTTAGATGATGCAGCAGTAGCTTTCTTACCCATTGTGTGATTTGGGAGAAGAACAACCAAGAGAAATTGAAGAGGAAGCGAAGTTGAACTCGGATGAACAGTGTTTAGGGTCTAAGCACGAGAGAGAAGAGAGAAAGAATTGAATGATGTGATGAATGAGCTCTGCAATGGGTTAGTGTATTTATATCAACGTTGCACAATTAAGGAGGTTAAAAAATATAGCCGGTTGAAGCAATGAAAACGGAAAGATATGATTGCAAATTTGAAAATCAAGATATGGTAATTATCTTGTTACCATAATTTTATCAACCAACTAAAAGATAGGCAATAAGATATACTTGCCTTTTAGATAGGGATTAATAACTGAAATAAGATAAATCTTTCCAAAAAGAATTATCTTATATTAATCTTCCAAAAATATCTTAAATATTTTCGAATGACATATCAGAGCTGAACTGCTGTTCCCTCTTGCTGGTACCTGTACTAAACCAAGTTATGCTGTTTCTAACTTATCTCAATTCGATATCTCCTGTTTCTTTGCACAACCAATTTTGCAATCCTTTTGAGATCACAAATTAGGTTACATAACATTTGTAAGCTAGCAACATAGTTATATACATAATCAATACAAAAGCATACCTAATCTAGCCACATTGAAGGAAATAATTGAAGCCAAAGACTAAAATTTAACTAGACCTAGCATGACCCTTAACTTACAAAACGACTCTCTACACAAAGGCTTAGTGAAGATATCAGCTATTTGATCTTCACTTTTACAGAACAACACTTCAACCAATCCTTTTTCCACATTGTCTCTTAAAAAATGATGCCTTATTTCAATGTGTTTGGTTTTGGAGTGTTGAACGGGGTTCTTAGAAATATTAATAGCACTGGTGTTATCACAAAATATAGGAACACTTTCATAAATAACACCAAAATCTTTCAGCTGGTTCCTTATCCACAGTAGCTGGGAACAGCATGAAGCTGCTGCAATGTATTCTGCCTCTGCTGTGGATAAGGCTACTGAATTTTGCTTTTTAGAACCCCACGAGATTAGACAAGAGCCAAGGAAGTGTGCCATACCTGATGTGCTCTTTCTATCCATAAGGAAACCAGCATAGTCTGCATCTGTATATCCAACCAGGTTGATGGTACTGCCTTTGGGGTACCATAAGCACAGATCTGCTGTTCCCACAAGATACCTAAGTATCCTTCTAACAGCTTTTAAGTGAGATTCTTTTGGATTACTTTGAAACCTAGCACACAATCCAACAGAAAACACAATGTCAGGTCTACTAGCTGTTAGGTAAAGAAGAGAACCTATCATTCCTCTATAAAGAGAGGCTTCAACATCTTTTCCCTTAAGATCAGCATCTAATTTAGCAGATGTGGGAACAGGTGTATCATAAGCCCTGCTGTTCTCCATGCCAAACTTTTTCAGCAATTCTTTTAAGTACTTTTGTTGATGGATTATGATTCCATCATTTGTTTGCTTGATTTGCAGCCCTAGGAAGAATCCTAGTTCACCCATCATACTCATTTCAAATTCACTCTGCATCAAATTAGCAAACTCATCACACAGAACTTTATTAGTAGCACCAAATAATATATCATCAACATAGATTTGTACTACGATCAAGTGTTTCCCTTTGGTTTTGATAAATAAGGTTTTGTCTATTGTTCCCCTCTTGTACTCATTTTCCATCAAGAAAGTGGACAACCGTTCATACCAAGCTCTTGGAGCTTGTTTCAATCCATACAAAGCCTTGTCCAATTTATATACATGTTGGGGGAACAACGCATCTTCAAAACCAGGAGGCTGTTCCACGTACACTTCTTCCTTCAGGTATCCATTTAGGAAGGCAGTTTTCACATCCATCTGAAACAGCTTAAAGTTCATGTGAGCAGCATAAGCAATTAAAACCCTAATAGCCTCAAGCCTAGCTACTGGTGCAAACGTCTCATCATAGTCAATTCCTTCTTGTTGATTATACCCTTGCACCACTAGTCTTGCTTTGTTTCTGACTATAGTACCAAGGTCATCTAACTTATTTCTAAAGACCCATCTAGTACCAATGACTGATCTTTCTTTGGGACGGGGAACCAGGTGCCAGACCTGGTTCCTCTGAAATTGATTCAATTCATCTTGCATAGCTAATACCCAATCAGGATCAGTCAAAGCCATCTTATAGTCAGTAGGCTCTACATTAGACAGGAAGGAATAGAAAGCACAAAAGTTTTGAAAAACACTTCTTCTCGTTTGAACCCCTTTATTAATATCACTAATTATTTGATCAGTGGGATGAGAAGAATGATATCTATACGATCTAACATTTACACCATTTTGTGCTTCTAAATTAGGTTGGGAACCAGCATAATCATGAATCTCTTCTTCTACTGAAGAACCAGGAGGATTCACATTTATGCTGTTTCCTCTATCATTGCTTACCTCAGGTTCAGAGGTGGTTCCTTCTACTGTTCCCCCTGAACTCATTACCTGTCTATTGTTTGTGGAACCATCAGGACTTGGTTCACTTTCTGAATCCTCGTTGCCACCATTTCCTTCTCTAGGTACATCATCATTGTTATCAGGTGGAGTATTTGGTATACCTAGATTTGCTTGCCCGTCATCTGAGGGACCAGCAGCCTGGTTCCCCGTAAAGTCCATTAGTCCAATTTCTTCATCAAGTTGTACCTGCGCATTCTCAGAAGACATATTAAATTCATCAAAGATAACATGAATACTCTCCTCTACACAAAGAGTCCTTTTATTAAAGACTCTATATGCTTTGCTGTGAGAAGAATATCCAAGAAAGATTCCTTCATCACTCCTAGGATCAAATTTATCAAGCTGGTCCTTCCCATTGTTATGAATGAAACACTTACATCCAAAAACACGAAAATAAGAAATATTGGGCTTTCGACCTTTAAGGAGTTCATAAGGAGTTTTATTTATCTTTGGTCTAATAAGACCTCTATTTAAAATATAGCAAGCAGTGTCAACAGCTTCACCCCAAAATCTCTTAGGAAGACCACTTTCAATTAGCATCGTTCTGGCCATCTCCTCAAGAGTTCTATTCTTTCTTTCTACAACACCATTTTGTTGAGGTGTTCTAGGGGCTGAGAAGTTGTGACTTACTCCATGTTCCCTACAATAATCAACAAAGTTAGCATTATCAAATTCAGTACCATGGTCTGATCTTACCGAGACCAGCTTATGAGTGAGCTGGTTCTCCACTTGTTTCACCAATGTTACCCATTCTTCAAACGTTTCATCCTTTGTGTGTAACATCATCACCCAAGTGTACCTGGAATAATCATCAACCATAACACAGATATATCTATGACCTCTTCGACTTTGTACTCTCATAGGACCACACAAATCAATGTGTACAAGTTCGAAGGGCCTGCTGGTACTCATAACTGTTTTAGGCTTAAAAAAAGTTTTGACCTGTTTCCCCCTTACACATTCAGAACAAACTTTATCAGCTTCGTACTTAATGTTAGGAAGACCTACCACTAAGTCACGTGCTTTAAGTTTGTTTAGAAGTGTTAGGCTAGCATGTCCAAACCTCTTATGCCAAATCCATTGATTATTATCAGAAACAGCTCTCAAACAGATGGACTTGTCTTGAGGAATTTTATCTAGGAAGGTAATGTAAACATCATGCTTCCTGGTTCCCTCACATACAAGTTCTCCTGTTTGTGAGTTAACTATATGACAAAGATCGGCTTGAAACACGACTCTATTGCCCTTGTCACATAATTGAGAAATACTCAAAAGATTATGTTGCAAGCCTTCAACATAATATACATCGTCTATAGCATGAGAAAGTGTCTTACCAACCTTACCTAAACCAGTGATGGTTCCCATACTATTATCTCCAAAGGTGACACTTCCTCCATCAAAGGCCACTAGTGAAAGGAATTGATCTTTATCCCCGGACATGTGTCTTGAGCAACCACTGTCCAAATACCAATAGGTGTCTCCCTTCACTCTAGCCTTCAAGAGCAAATCAAACATTAGATTTAGGAACCCAAACAAACTTGGGTCCCTTTTCAACAACATTTACATTTTGTTGATCTTTTCTTATCCAAACATATTTAACATTCTTGCTGTTCTTATTAGCACTAAATCTCTTAGCTGGACATTCATGAATCTTATGTCCATTCTTACCACAATGAAAACACACATGCATCTCTTTAGTCATGACATACTTACCTCGTTGGTATTCTTTGATCCAGGTGGTTTCTCTGGGAGACCAGTTAGTCCTGGTTCTCTGTCTAGTATAACCAAGACCAGCCTTTCCTCTGTTTCCTCTCGATGAAGTCAGATGATTTAAGGATTCTTTAGCATTCAATAATTTGTCCACATGTCTATGACTATCATTAAGTTCCTTTTCTCTAGTTTCAAGTGTCTTAGTCAACAATTCGTTTTTCTCTTTAAGAAAATCAAAATTACCTTTTAAAACTTCGAATTGTTGATTAAGCTTTGAAACCATATTGTCAATAGACATGTCAACAACCACTGGGTGCTTGTCCTTTTTCAATTGATTGATTTCCGCATGCAAATAACAAATATCACTTTCATATTTATCAATCATATTACTGACTTCTATACTGGTTCCAGTAGGGGAAACAGCGAGCTGAGCAGTTTTAAGTGAAGCAATTTCTTTGTGAGAATTTTCAAGGTTAGAAGCTAGTATTTCAAAAGCCTCCAACAAAGAGTTTCTACTACATGAATTTGCTTTACTCACAACTGCTGAAAGATCAAGAGCTTCATTAGTAGTTGATAAGTCTCTGGGGAACCAGGAGGTCAGATCTTCTTCACCGTCACTTGAGTAATCAGGTTTAGAAGATCTTGTCCTTTCTAGTTCCACCTTACACTTGTCCAACTCAACTTCTAGTTCTGCCACTTGATCTTTGAGCTCATGGCACACACCTTCTAAGTGATCACAACTAGCAATAGCAATTTCATATTTACTGCGTTTTTCTTTTAAATCTCTTTTGCAAGTTATGTATGTTTCACTTAGCTTATAACATTCATCTAACAAAGAGTTTATACATGCAAGCAAGTTATCTCTATCATATTCAAGCATATCTTCTCTAATTTGTTCTAAACTTACCTTGCGTTCAAGTAGTACATCCTTCTTTGCCATAAGACATTTTTCGAGTGTGCTGGTTCCCCCTCTGGTTCCTAGACCAGTGCTGTTCTCCTCGATGTTTGTGAAGGCAGTTAGGCAAACATCCGAGTTAGGTGATCCTCCTTCATCTTCTGATTCTGAGTCAGTGTCTCCCCACATGGAAGCTATCATGGCATTCTTGTATGCTCGTTTATCTACGGTCTTAGACTGTTTGTCATTCCATTTAGGGCAATCTCGAATAAGATGTCCTTTTTCTCCACATTTGAAGCAACCTGAAGAAGAGGAAGAGTTAGACTTTTTAGAATTTTTAAAATTCTTACCTTTGAAGTTTCTCTTTTGATCACGAAGAGATTTTTCAAATCTCCTTGCAATCATGCTGATCTCATCTTCTTCTTCTTCTACTGTTCCCTTCAGTGCAATGCCTCTAGCTGGTTCCTTCTCGGACTTGGAGTCAATCAGCATCTCATGAGTCATGAGGGAACTAATCAGCTGTTCCAGAGACAATGTAGACAGATCTTTTGCTTCATACACTGCTGTTACCTTAGCTGTCCAAGCATCTGTTAAACTACGCAAAATTTTTCTCACAAGATCTTCGTCAGAAAAACTTTTACCAAGTGATCTAAGATCATTAACAATAGTCATAAACCTACGAAAGCAATCATTGATTTTCTCATTTTTGTTCATAGCAAATAATTCATATTTAGACATGATTAAATCAATTTTAGACCGTTTTACCTCGCTGGTTCCCTCAAACGCAAGTTCAAGAGTGTCCCATATCTCCTTAGCACTACTACATCCAGAGATACGGTTTGTTTCAGTCTCACCTATTGCTTGTTGTAGTATAGACATTGCCTTGGCATTCTTCTCCAGCAATTTGTAATCAGCCGTGTCCAACTCACTGTCCTTTTTAGGTACCTGGTTCCCCTCAGCATCTTTCTTGAGGATGACATTTGGACCGTTCTTAACTACGAGCCAGCATTTATAGTCGATACCCATGATAACATTCCTAATTCTATTTTTCCACCAAGCATAATTATTTCCATTAAACCTGGGAGTCTTGTTGTCATAACCGATTGCACTATGTTCTTGAGTACTCATTCTTAACTCCTCTAGATGTTACTCTTTCGAGAAGCTTAGGCTCTGATACCAATTGAAGGTTCTATGGGCACTCAAGAGGGGGGGGTGAATTGAGTGTTTAGCAATCGTTGGTAAATTCTAACTCTTTTCGGATTATGGTTAAGGGACCAGTTGTGCTGGTTCCCTTGAGCAGCGGATTAAAAACAAAACAATAAAGAACACAACAATTTAACGAGGTTCAGCCAACTCTGGCCTACGTCCTCCTATCCTAAGTTCTTTATTAATCTTCTCCGAAAAACAAAGACACAAAGCACTCTGCTGTTCCCTACTCCGGGACCAGCACCCCACACTCTACTCCGAGTATGCTAAAGACCTACACTCGTAAGTCCTAAACGTGTTTGAACTCACAAACACTTACTTAGCCTTCAGCCCCCTTGCCAAAGACTCACGTTACAATGATCAACACTCTCTAAATGATCACACTCTTTAATAAGTGAAAATAGAGAAACTTATTTAATCTAAGATGCTCGTGTATATGAAATATCAATAGACTTAGTGCTTTTCTCTCAATGTATTGCTCCTTAATAATGTGTGAGAGAGGTTGTTGATTATTAGTTAAACAGATCCTATTTATAACCCTTAAGTAACCGAAACCCTAGTTACCAAAAATCATGCCAAAAAGATAAACATGACTTTAGGAAAGTATTTATCCTAATCATGCCAAAAAGATAAACATGACTTTAGGAAAGTATTTATCCTAGATTGATTTTATTATAGGATAAAATCAATCGAAGATAATTACTCTAGAATTTAGGTAACTTAAAAGATTATATCAAATCAGTTAATAGCTGCCAAAATATTTTCCAAAACTTAATTTTCGAAATAAAATCTTTTATAAAATCTTTATTAAAATCGCAGCTCTAATAATCAGAACAGTTAACCTGGTCCCTTGACCTGGTTCCCTGTCTTAAACATGTTATGAAATTTGTTCCAATCCTTGTACCAAATTTCACAACGATGTTTAATATATTCAAAGCACTTTATATATCTATTAATAAAACATACTACGGAGCATTTACATGAAAATCCTAAAACACTCTTTCTTGAAGTGGATCTTTCTTCATGTAAACTTCAAGTCTTTGAATGCTTCCTTCGAATCATCTCATCATGAATAATGGCTCTTTAATAAGCTTCAAAGGACTTCAAGATTCAAGACTTGGTACAAACTCAATTACTGCACACGTAACACAGTTAAGGTACAATATCAAGTATATTACAGAAACAGTACATACTGGTTCCCTACCAGTACATAGCATAATTATTATTAAACTGTTTCCTGTATAAAGACAAGTTAGTTCAATATAAAAACTCATGTAAATAATAACTTGTCTAGGGTAACAGTATACTGAAGTCAGCTGGTTCCTACCAACTGTT
Organism: Dysphania ambrosioides; assembly: GCA_026401315.1. NCBI lineage: Eukaryota > Viridiplantae > Streptophyta > Magnoliopsida > Caryophyllales > Amaranthaceae > Dysphania > Dysphania ambrosioides. The sequence continues at coordinate 12,120,629 of CM048662.1, forward strand.
TTAACACTTATGTAGAACCTGTTTCCCTTAGCTGTTTGTCATCATTCAAAACCTAAGGAACCCAACACTAAGTCATTTTATAAACATTTTATTTGACGTACATTGACTCATATCGTCCGATTCTAAGTGTTTAGATCATTTTATAATCATAACCTCTTCCGATTGAGCTAGTTTGACTCCAATCGATGTATTTCAAGAGTTTATGATATGTTCAAGGGTAAATATGTCATTTTCTACCCAAAACTAATCCCATTTGACCCACATTGACTCATATCATACGATTCGTAGTGTTTAAGTCATTTTATACCGAGAACCTCTTCCGTTTGACCGAGTTTGGCTCAAATCAATGTATTTTAAGTGTTTATGTCATGTTCAAGGGTAAATACGTCATTTTCTACCCAAAACTAATCCCATTTGACCTACAATGACTCAAATCGTCCAATTCGTAGTGTTTAAGTCATTTTCTAGCGAGGATCTCTCCCAATCGACCGTGTTTGACCCAAAAAGATGTATTTGAAGTGTTTATGACATGTTTAAGGTTAAATACGTCATTTTCTACCCAAAACTAATCCCATTTGACCTACATAGGCTAATATCGTCTGATTTGAAGTGTTTAAGTAATTTATACCGAGAACTTCTCCCATTCGACCGAGTTTGACTCAAATCGATGGATTTCAAGTGTTTATGAAATGTTCAAGGGTAAATATGTAATTTTCTACCCAAAAGTATACCATTTGACCTATATTGACTCATATCGTCCGATTCGTAGTGTTTAAGTCATTTTCTACCGAGAACCTCTTTCGTTTCACCGAGTTTAGCTCAAATCGATGTATTTCAAGTGTTTATGTCATGTTCAAGAGTAAATACGTCATTTTATACCCAAAACTAATCCCATTTGACCTTAAATGACTCAAATCGTCCGATTTGGACTTTTTAACTTATTTTCTACCGAGGATCTAACCCATTCGACCATGTTTGACTCAAATCGATAAATTTAAAGTGTTTAAGACATGTTTCAGGGTAAATATGTCATGTTCTGTACAAAACTAATCCCATTTGACCTATATTGACTCATATTGTCCGATTGATCCTATTTAATACCCAAAACCTCTACCGTTTGAACGAGTTTGACATAAGTTGATGTATTTCAAGAGTTTACGACATGTTCTAGGGTAATTTTTTCATTTTGTACCCATAATTGATCCTATTTGACCAATATTAACTCATATCGTCCGATTCAAAGTGTTTAATTCCTTTTATACCAAGAACCTCTCCCATTCGGTCGAGTTTGACTCAAATCGATGTATTTCAAGTGTTTATGACAAGTTAAGGGTAAATACGTCACTTTCTACAAAAAAATTGATCCTATTTGACCTAAATTGACTCACATCGTCCGATTCGAAGTGTTTAGATAATTTTATAAACATCACCCCAGCCGTTTGACCGAATTTGGCTCAAATCGATGTATTTAAAGTGTTTATGTCTTGTTCAAGGGTAAATACGTCATTTTCTACCCAAAACTAATCCCATTTGACCTACATTGGAAAATATCGTCTGATTCGAAGTGTTTAAGTAATTTATACCGAGAACTTCTCCCATTCGACCGAGTTTGACTCAAATCGATGGATTTCAAGTTTTTATGAAATGTTCAAGGATAAATATGTAATTTTCTACCCAAAACTATTCCCATTTAACCAATACTGACACATATCATCCGATTTAAAGTGTTCAAGTAATTTTATTCGTAGGACCTCTACCATTTTACTGAGTTTGACTCAAATCGATTTATTACAAGGGTTTATTACATGTTCAAGGGTAAATATAAAATTTTCTATTCAAAATTGATCCTATTTAACCGATATTGATTCATATACTCCGATTAGAAGTGTTTAGGTCATTTTATAAATAGAACCTCTTCCGTTTGACCCAATTTGACTCAAATCAATGTATTTCAAGTGTTTATGACATGTTCTAGGGTAAATATGTGATTTTCTACCCAAAACCAATCCCATTTGACCTACAATGACTCATATCGTCCGATTCAAAGTGTTTAAGTCATTTTATACCGAGGATATCTTCCATTACACCGTGTTTAAGTCATTTTATAAACATTTTATTTGACGTACATTGACTCATATCGTCCGATTCTAAGTGTTTAAATCATTTTATAATCATAACCTCTTCCGATTGAGCTAGTTTGACTCCAATCGATGTATTTCAAGAGTTTATGATATGTTCAAGGGTAAATATGTCATTTTCTACCCAAAACTAATCCCATTTGACCCACATTGACTCATATCATACGATTCGTAGTGTTTAAGTCATTTTATACCGAGAACCTCTTCCGTTTGACCGAGTTTGGCTCAAATCAATGTATTTTAAGTGTTTATGTCATGTTCAAGGGTAAATACGTCATTTTCTACCCAAAACTAATCCCATTTGACCTACAATGACTCAAATCGTCCAATTCGTAGTGTTTAAGTCATTTTCTAGCGAGGATCTCTCCCAATCGACCGTGTTTGACTCAAAAAGATGTATTTGAAGTGTTTATGACATGTTCAAGGTTAAATACGTCATTTTCTACCCAAAACTAATCCCATTTGACCTACATAGGCTAATATCGTCTGATTTGAAGTGTTTAAGTAATTTATACCGAGAACTTCTCCCATTCGACCGAGTTTGACTCAAATCGATGGATTGTGTTTATGAAATGTTCAAGGGTAAATATGTAATTTTCTACCCAAAAGTATACCATTTGACCTATATTGACTCATATCGTCCGATTCGTAGTGTTTAAGTCATTTTCTACCGAGAACCTCTTTTGTTTCACCGAGTTTAGCTCAAATCGATGTATTTCAAGTGTTTATGTCATGTTCAAGAGTAAATACGTCATTTTATACCCAAAACTAATCCCATTTGACCTTAAATGACTCAAATCGTCCGATTTGGACTTTTTAACTTATTTTCTACCGAGGATCTCACCCATTCGACCATGTTTGACTCAAATCGATAAATTTAAAGTGTTTAAGACATGTTTCAGGGTAAATATGTCATGTTCTGTACAAAAGTAATCCCATTTGACCTATATTGACTCATATTGTCCGATTGATCCTATTTAATACCCAAAACCTCTACCGTTTGAATGAGTTTGACATAAGTTGATGTATTTTAAGAGTTTACGACATGTTCTAGGGTAATTTTTTCATTTTGTACCCATAATTGATCCTATTTGACCAATATTAACTCATATCGTCCGATTCAAAGTGTTTAATTCCTTTTATACCAAGAACCTCTCCCATTCGGTCGAGTTTGACTCAAATCGATGTATTTCAAGTGTTTATGACAAGTTAAGGGTAAATACGTCACTTTCTACAAAAAAATTGATCCTATTTGACCTAAATTGACTCACATCGTCCGATTCGAAGTGTTTAGATAATTTTATAAACATCACCCCAGCCGTTTGACCGAATTTGGCTCAAATCGATGTATTTAAAGTGTTTATGTCTTGTTCAAGGGTAAATACGTCATTTTCTACCCAAAACTAATCCCATTTGACCTACATTGGAAAATATCGTCTAATTCGAAGTGTTTAAGTAATTTATACCGAGAACTTCTCCCATTCGACCGAGTTTGACTCAAATCGATGGATTTCAAGTTTTTATGAAATGTTCAAGTATAAATATGTAATTTTCTACCCAAAACTATTCCCATTTAACCAATACTGACACATATCATCCGATTTAAAGTGTTCAAGTAATTTTATTCGTAGGACCTCTACCATTTTACTGAGTTTGACTCAAATCGATTTATTACAAGGGTTTATTACATGTTCAAGGGTAAATATAAAATTTTCTATTCAAAATTGATCCTATTTACCCGATATTGATTCATATACTCCGATTAGAAGTGTTTAGGTCATTTTATAAATAGAACCTCTTCCGTTTGACCCAATTTGACTCAAATCAATGTATTTCAAGTGTTTATGACATGTTCTAGGGTAAATATGTGATTTTCTACCCAAAACCAATCCCATTTGACCTACAATGACTCATATCGTCCGATTCAAAGTGTTTAAGTCATTTTATACCGAGGATATCTTCCATTACACCGTGTTTAAGTCATTTTATAAACATTTTATTTGACGTACATTGACTCATATCGTCCGATTCTAAGTGTTTACATCATTTTATAATCATAACCTCTTCCGATTGAGCTAGTTTGACTCCAATCGATGTATTTCAAGAGTTTATGATATGTTCAAGGGTAAATATGTCATTTTCTACCCAAAACTAATCCCATTTGACCCACATTGACTCATATCATACGATTCGTAGTGTTTAAGTCATTTTATACCGAGAACCTCTTCCGTTTGACCGAGTTTGGCTCAAATCAATGTATTTTAAGTGTTTATGTCATGTTCAAGGGTAAATACGTCATTTTCTACCCAAAACTAATCCCATTTGACCTACAATGACTCAAATCGTCCAATTCGTAGTGTTTAAGTCATTTTCTAGCGAGGATCTCTCCCAATCGACCGTGTTTGACTCAAAAAGATGTATTTGAAGTGTTTATGACATGTTCAAGGTTAAATACGTCATTTTCTACCCAAAACTAATCCCATTTGACCTACATAGGCTAATATCGTCTGATTTGAAGTGTTTAAGTAATTTATACCGAGAACTTCTCCCATTCGACCGAGTTTGACTCAAATCGATGGATTTCAAGTGTTTATGAAATGTTCAAGGGTAAATATGTAATTTTCTACCCAAAAGTATACCATTTGACCTATATTGACTCATATCGTCCGATTCGTAGTGTTTAAGTCATTTTCTACCGAGAACCTCTTTCGTTTCACCGAGTTTAGCTCAAATCGATGTATTTCAAGTGTTTATGTCATGTTCAAGAGTAAATACGTCATTTTATACCCAAAACTAATCCCATTTGACCTTAAATGACTCAAATCGTCCGATTTGGACTTTTTAACTTATTTTCTACCGAGGATCTAACCCATTCGACCATGTTTGACTCAAATCGATAAATTTAAAGTGTTTAAGACATGTTTCAGGGTAAATATGTCATGTTCTGTACAAAACTAATCCCATTTGACCTATATTGACTCATATTGTCCGATTGATCCTATTTAATACCCAAAACCTCTACCGTTTGAACGAGTTTGACATAAGTTGATGTATTTCAAGAGTTTACGACATGTTCTAGGGTAATTTTTTCATTTTGTACCCATAATTGATCCTATTTGACCAATATTAACTCATATCGTCCGATTCAAAGTGTTTAATTCCTTTTATACCAAGAACCTCTCCCATTCGGTCGAGTTTGACTCAAATCGATGTATTTCAAGTGTTTATGACAAGTTAAGGGTAAATACGTCACTTTCTACAAAAAAATTGATCCTATTTGACCTAAATTGACTCACATCGTCCGATTCGAAGTGTTTAGATAATTTTATAAACATCACCCCAGCCGTTTGACCGAATTTGGCTCAAATCGATGTATTTAAAGTGTTTATGTCTTGTTCAAGGGTAAATACGTCATTTTCTACCCAAAACTAATCCCATTTGACCTACATTGGAAAATATCGTCTGATTCGAAGTGTTTAAGTAATTTATACCGAGAACTTCTCCCATTCGACCGAGTTTGACTCAAATCGATGGATTTCAAGTTTTTATGAAATGTTCAAGGATAAATATGTAATTTTCTACCCAAAACTATTCCCATTTAACCAATACTGACACATATCATCCGATTTAAAGTGTTCAAGTAATTTTATTCGTAGGACCTCTACCATTTTACTGAGTTTGACTCAAATCGATTTATTACAAGGGTTTATTACATGTTCAAGGGTAAATATAAAATTTTCTATTCAAAATTGATCCTATTTAACCGATATTGATTCATATACTCCGATTAGAAGTGTTTAGGTCATTTTATAAATAGAACCTCTTCCGTTTGATCCAATTTGACTCAAATCAATGTATTTCAAGTGTTTATGACATGTTCTAGGGTAAATATGTGATTTTCTACCCAAAACCAATCCCATTTGACCTACAATGACTCATATCGTCCGATTCAAAGTGTTTAAGTCATTTTATACCGAGGATATCTTCCATTACACCGTGTTTAAGTCATTTTATAAACATTTTATTTGACGTACATTGACTCATATCGTCCAATTCTAAGTGTTTAGATCATTTTATAATCATAACCTCTTCCGATTGAGCTAGTTTGACTCCAATCGATGTATTTCAAGAGTTTATGATATGTTCAAGGGTAAATATGTCATTTTCTACCCAAAACTAATCCCATTTGACCCACATTGACTCATATCATACGATTCGTAGTGTTTAAGTCATTTTATACCGAGAACCTCTTCCGTTTGACCGAGTTTGGCTCAAATCAATGTATTTTAAGTGTTTATGTCATGTTCAAGGGTAAATACGTCATTTTCTACCCAAAACTAATCCCATTTGACCTACAATGACTCAAATCGTCCAATTCGTAGTGTTTAAGTCATTTTCTAGCGAGGATCTCTCCCAATCGACCGTGTTTGACTCAAAAAGATGTATTTGAAGTGTTTATGACATGTTCAAGGTTAAATACGTCATTTTCTACCCAAAACTAATCCCATTTGACCTACATAGGCTAATATCGTTTGATTTGAAGTGTTTAAGTTATTTATACCAAGAACTTCTCCCATTCGACCGAGTTTGACTCAAATCGATGGATTGTGTTTATGAAATGTTCAAGGGTAAATATGTAATTTTCTACCCAAAAGTATACCATTTGACCTATATTGACTCATATCGTCCGATTCGTAGTGTTTAAGTCATTTTCTACCGAGAACCTCTTTTGTTTCACCGAGTTTAGCTCAAATCGATGTATTTCAAGTGTTTATGTCATGTTCAAGAGTAAATACGTCATTTTATACCCAAAACTAATCCCATTTGACCTTAAATGACTCAAATCGTCCGATTTGGACTTTTTAACTTATTTTCTACCGAGGATCTCACCCATTCGACCATGTTTGACTCAAATCGATAAATTTAAAGTGTTTAAGACATGTTTCAGGGTAAATATGTCATGTTCTGTACAAAAGTAATCCCATTTGACCTATATTGACTCATATTGTCCGATTGATCCTATTTAATACCCAAAACCTCTACCGTTTGAATGAGTTTGACATAAGTTGATGTATTTTAAGAGTTTACGACATGTTCTAGGGTAATTTTTTCATTTTGTACCCATAATTGATCCTATTTGACCAATATTAACTCATATCGTCCGATTCAAAGTGTTTAATTCCTTTTATACCAAGAACCTCTCCCATTCGGTCGAGTTTGACTCAAATCGATGTATTTCAAGTGTTTATGACAAGTTAAGGGTAAATACGTCACTTTCTACAAAAAAATTGATCCTATTTGACCTAAATTGACTCACATCGTCCGATTCGAAGTGTTTAGATAATTTTATAAACATCACCCCAGCCGTTTGACCGAATTTGGCTCAAATCGATGTATTTAAAGTGTTTATGTCTTGTTCAAGGGTAAATACGTCATTTTCTACCCAAAACTAATCCCATTTGACCTACATTGGAAAATATCGTCTAATTCGAAGTGTTTAAGTAATTTATACCGAGAACTTCTCCCATTCGACCGAGTTTGACTCAAATCGATGGATTTCAAGTTTTTATGAAATGTTCAAGGATAAATATGTAATTTTCTACCCAAAACTATTCCCATTTAACCAATACTGACACATATCATCCGATTTAAAGTGTTCAAGTAATTTTATTCGTAGGACCTCTACCATTTTACTGAGTTTGACTCAAATCGATTTATTACAAGGGTTTATTACATGTTCAAGGGTAAATATAAAATTTTCTATTCAAAATTGATCCTATTTACCCGATATTGATTCATATACTCCGATTAGAAGTGTTTAGGTCATTTTATAAATAGAACCTCTTCCGTTTGACCCAATTTGACTCAAATCAATGTATTTCAAGTGTTTATGACATGTTCTAGGGTAAATATGTGATTTTCTACCCAAAACCAATCCCATTTGACCTACAATGACTCATATCGTCCGATTCAAAGTGTTTAAGTCATTTTATACCGAGGATATCTTCCATTACACCGTGTTTAAGTCATTTTATAAACATTTTATTTGACGTACATTGACTCATATCGTCCGATTCTAAGTGTTTACATCATTTTATAATCATAACCTCTTCCGATTGAGCTAGTTTGACTCCAATCGATGTATTTCAAGAGTTTATGATATGTTCAAGGGTAAATATGTCATTTTCTACCCAAAACTAATCCCATTTGACCCACATTGACTCATATCATACGATTCGTAGTGTTTAAGTCATTTTATACCGAGAACCTCTTCCGTTTGACCGAGTTTGGCTCAAATCAATGTATTTTAAGTGTTTATGTCATGTTCAAGGGTAAATACGTCATTTTCTACCCAAAACTAATCCCATTTGACCTACAATGACTCAAATCGTCCAATTCGTAGTGTTTAAGTCATTTTCTAGCGAGGATCTCTCCCAATCGACCGTGTTTGACTCAAAAAGATGTATTTGAAGTGTTTATGACATGTTCAAGGTTAAATACGTCATTTTCTACCCAAAACTAATCCCATTTGACCTACATAGGCTAATATCGTCTGATTTGAAGTGTTTAAGTAATTTATACCGAGAACTTCTCCCATTCGACCGAGTTTGACTCAAATCGATGGATTTCAAGTGTTTATGAAATGTTCAAGGGTAAATATGTAATTTTCTACCCAAAAGTATACCATTTGACCTATATTGACTCATATCGTCCGATTCGTAGTGTTTAAGTCATTTTCTACCGAGAACCTCTTTTGTTTCACCGAGTTTAGCTCAAATCGATGTATTTCAAGTGTTTATGTCATGTTCAAGAGTAAATACGTCATTTTATACCCAAAACTAATCCCATTTGACCTTAAATGACTCAAATCGTCCGATTTGGACTTTTTAACTTATTTTCTACCGAGGATCTAACCCATTCGACCATGTTTGACTCAAATCGATAAATTTAAAGTGTTTAAGACATGTTTCAGGGTAAATATGTCATGTTCTGTACAAAACTAATCCCATTTGACCTATATTGACTCATATTGTCCGATTGATCCTATTTAATACCCAAAACCTCTACCGTTTGAACGAGTTTGACATAAGTTGATGTATTTCAAGAGTTTACGACATGTTCTAGGGTAATTTTTTCATTTTGTACCCATAATTGATCCTATTTGACCAATATTAACTCATATCGTCCGATTCAAAGTGTTTAATTCCTTTTATACCAAGAACCTCTCCCATTCGGTCGAGTTTGACTCAAATCGATGTATTTCAAGTGTTTATGACAAGTTAAGGGTAAATACGTCACTTTCTACAAAAAAATTGATCCTATTTGACCTAAATTGACTCACATCGTCCGATTCGAAGTGTTTAGATAATTTTATAAACATCACCCCAGCCGTTTGACCGAATTTGGCTCAAATCGATGTATTTAAAGTGTTTATGTCTTGTTCAAGGGTAAATACGTCATTTTCTACCCAAAACTAATCCCATTTGACCTACATTGGAAAATATCGTCTGATTCGAAGTGTTTAAGTAATTTATACCGAGAACTTCTCCCATTCGACCGAGTTTGACTCAAATCGATGGATTTCAAGTTTTTATGAAATGTTCAAGGATAAATATGTAATTTTCTACCCAAAACTATTCCCATTTAACCAATACTGACACATATCATCCGATTTAAAGTGTTCAAGTAATTTTATTCGTAGGACCTCTACCATTTTACTGAGTTTGACTCAAATCGATTTATTACAAGGGTTTATTACATGTTCAAGGGTAAATATAAAATTTTCTATTCAAAATTGATCCTATTTAACCGATATTGATTCATATACTCCGATTAGAAGTGTTTAGGTCATTTTATAAATAGAACCTCTTCCGTTTGATCCAATTTGACTCAAATCAATGTATTTCAAGTGTTTATGACATGTTCTAGGGTAAATATGTGATTTTCTACCCAAAACCAATCCCATTTGACCTACAATGACTCATATCGTCCGATTCAAAGTGTTTAAGTCATTTTATACCGAGGATATCTTCCATTACACCGTGTTTAAGTCATTTTATAAACATTTTATTTGACGTACATTGACTCATATCGTCCAATTCTAAGTGTTTAGATCATTTTATAATCATAACCTCTTCCGATTGAGCTAGTTTGACTCCAATCGATGTATTTCAAGAGTTTATGATATGTTCAAGGGTAAATATGTCATTTTCTACCCAAAACTAATCCCATTTGACCCACATTGACTCATATCATACGATTCGTAGTGTTTAAGTCATTTTATACCGAGAACCTCTTCCGTTTGACCGAGTTTGGCTCAAATCAATGTATTTTAAGTGTTTATGTCATGTTCAAGGGTAAATACGTCATTTTCTACCCAAAACTAATCCCATTTGACCTACAATGACTCAAATCGTCCAATTCGTAGTGTTTAAGTCATTTTCTAGCGAGGATCTCTCCCAATCGACCGTGTTTGACTCAAAAAGATGTATTTGAAGTGTTTATGACATGTTCAAGGTTAAATACGTCATTTTCTACCCAAAACTAATCCCATTTGACCTACATAGGCTAATATCGTTTGATTTGAAGTGTTTAAGTTATTTATACCAAGAACTTCTCCCATTCGACCGAGTTTGACTCAAATCGATGGATTGTGTTTATGAAATGTTCAAGGGTAAATATGTAATTTTCTACCCAAAAGTATACCATTTGACCTATATTGACTCATATCGTCCGATTCGTAGTGTTTAAGTCATTTTCTACCGAGAACCTCTTTTGTTTCACCGAGTTTAGCTCAAATCGATGTATTTCAAGTGTTTATGTCATGTTCAAGAGTAAATACGTCATTTTATACCCAAAACTAATCCCATTTGACCTTAAATGACTCAAATCGTCCGATTTGGACTTTTTAACTTATTTTCTACCGAGGATCTCACCCATTCGACCATGTTTGACTCAAATCGATAAATTTAAAGTGTTTAAGACATGTTTCAGGGTAAATATGTCATGTTCTGTACAAAAGTAATCCCATTTGACCTATATTGACTCATATTGTCCGATTGATCCTATTTAATACCCAAAACCTCTACCGTTTGAACGAGTTTGACATAAGTTGATGTATTTCAAGAGTTTACGACATGTTCTAGGGTAATTTTTTCATTTTGTACCCATAATTGATCCTATTTGACCAATATTAACTCATATCGTCCGATTCAAAGTGTTTAATTCCTTTTATACCAAGAACCTCTCCCATTCGGTCGAGTTTGACTCAAATCGATGTATTTCAAGTGTTTATGACAAGTTAAGGGTAAATACGTCACTTTCTACAAAAAAATTGATCCTATTTGACCTAAATTGACTCACATCGTCCGATTCGAAGTGTTTAGATAATTTTATAAACATCACCCCAGCCGTTTGACCGAATTTGGCTCAAATCGATGTATTTAAAGTGTTTATGTCTTGTTCAAGGGTAAATACGTCATTTTCTACCCAAAACTAATCCCATTTGACCTACATTGGAAAATATCGTCTGATTCGAAGTGTTTAAGTAATTTAAACCGAGAACTTCTCCCATTCGACCGAGTTTGACTCAAATCGATGGATTTCAAGTTTTTATGAAATGTTCAAGGATAAATATGTAATTTTCTACCCAAAACTATTCCCATTTAACCAATACTGACACATATCATCCGATTTAAAGTGTTCAAGTAATTTTATTCGTAGGACCTCTACCATTTTACTGAGTTTGACTCAAATCGATTTATTACAAGGGTTTATTACATGTTCAAGGGTAAATATAAAATTTTCTATTCAAAATTGATCCTATTTAACCGATATTGATTCATATACTCCGATTAGAAGTGTTTAGGTCATTTTATAAATAGAACCTCTTCCGTTTGACCCAATTTGACTCAAATCAATGTATTTCAAGTGTTTATGACATGTTCTAGGGTAAATATGTGATTTTCTACCCAAAACCAATCCCATTTGACCTACAATGACTCATATCGTCCGATTCAAAGTGTTTAAGTCATTTTATACCGAGGATATCTTCCATTACACCGTGTTTAAGTCATTTTATAAACATTTTATTTGACGTACATTGACTCATATCGTCCAATTCTAAGTGTTTAGATCATTTTATAATCATAACCTCTTCCGATTGAGCTAGTTTGACTCCAATCGATGTATTTCAAGAGTTTATGATATGTTCAAGGGTAAATATGTCATTTTCTACCCAAAACTAATCCCATTTGACCCACATTGACTCATATCATACGATTCGTAGTGTTTAAGTCATTTTATACCGAGAACCTCTTCCGTTTGACCGAGTTTGGCTCAAATCAATGTATTTTAAGTGTTTATGTCATGTTCAAGGGTAAATACGTCATTTTCTACCCAAAACTAATCCCATTTGACCTACAATGACTCAAATCGTCCAATTCGTAGTGTTTAAGTCATTTTCTAGCGAGGATCTCTCCCAATCGACCGTGTTTGACTCAAAAAGATGTATTTGAAGTGTTTATGACATGTTCAAGGTTAAATACGTCATTTTCTACCCAAAACTAATCCCATTTGACCTACATAGGCTAATATCGTCTGATTTGAAGTGTTTAAGTAATTTATACCGAGAACTTCTCCCATTCGACCGAGTTTGACTCAAATCGATGGATTTCAAGTGTTTATGAAATGTTCAAGGGTAAATATGTAATTTTCTACCCAAAAGTATACCATTTGACCTATATTGACTCATATCGTCCGATTCGTAGTGTTTAAGTCATTTTCTACCGAGAACCTCTTTCGTTTCACCGAGTTTAGCTCAAATCGATGTATTTCAAGTGTTTATGTCATGTTCAAGAGTAAATACGTCATTTTATACCCAAAACTAATCCCATTTGACCTTAAATGACTCAAATCGTCCGATTTGGACTTTTTAACTTATTTTCTACCGAGGATCTAACCCATTCGACCATGTTTGACTCAAATCGATAAATTTAAAGTGTTTAAGACATGTTTCAGGGTAAATATGTCATGTTCTGTACAAAACTAATCCCATTTGACCTATATTGACTCATATTGTCCGATTGATCCTATTTAATACCCAAAACCTCTACCGTTTGAACGAGTTTGACATAAGTTGATGTATTTCAAGAGTTTACGACATGTTCTAGGGTAATTTTTTCATTTTGTACCCATAATTGATCCTATTTGACCAATATTAACTCATATCGTCCGATTCAAAGTGTTTAATTCCTTTTATACCAAGAACCTCTCCCATTCGGTCGAGTTTGACTCAAATCGATGTATTTCAAGTGTTTATGACAAGTTAAGGGTAAATACGTCACTTTCTACAAAAAAATTGATCCTATTTGACCTAAATTGACTCACATCGTCCGATTCGAAGTGTTTAGATAATTTTATAAACATCACTCCAGCCGTTTGACCGAATTTGGCTCAAATCGATGTATTTAAAGTGTTTATGTCTTGTTCAAGGGTAAATACGTCATTTTCTACCCAAAACTAATCCCATTTGACCTACATTGGAAAATATCGTGTGATTCGAAGTGTTTAAGTAATTTATACCGAGAACTTCTCCCATTCGACCGAGTTTGACTCAAATCGATGGATTTCAAGTTTTTATGAAATGTTCAAGGATAAATATGTAATTTTCTACCCAAAACTATTCCCATTTAACCAATACTGACACATATCATCCGATTTAAAGTGTTCAAGTAATTTTATTCGTAGGACCTCTACCATTTTACTGAGTTTGACTCAAATCGATTTATTACAAGGGTTTATTACATGTTCAAGGGTAAATATAAAATTTTCTATTCAAAATTGATCCTATTTAACCGATATTGATTCATATACTCCGATTAGAACTGTTTAGGTCATTTTATAAATAGAACCTCTTCCGTTTGATCCAATTTGACTCAAATCAATGTATTTCAAGTGTTTATGACATGTTCTAGGGTAAATATGTGATTTTCTACCCAAAACCAATCCCATTTGACCTACAATGACTCATATCGTCCGATTCAAAGTGTTTAAGTCATTTTATACCGAGGATATCTTCCATTACACCGTGTTTAAGTCATTTTATAAACATTTTATTTGACGTACATTGACTCATATCGTCCAATTCTAAGTGTTTAGATCATTTTATAATCATAACCTCTTCCGATTGAGCTAGTTTGACTCCAATCGATGTATTTCAAGAGTTTATGATATGTTCAAGGGTAAATATGTCATTTTCTACCCAAAACTAATCCCATTTGACCCACATTGACTCATATCATACGATTCGTAGTGTTTAAGTCATTTTATACCAATAAAATAAAAAAAACAAACTAATAAAGTGGTTTAAAGGCTCATATGACCGTCCCTTTAACCCTTTATAACAATAGCTAATAACTAACAAACTGATTTAACAAAACAAACTGAAATAAACTACCAGCCGAGAATAACAACCAAGGCTTAAAACTAGGCTAGAGTTAAGGAACACTTTCAGCCATGTTTAACAACTCCAACGGTACTTTCCACGTGGATCTGACGTGTGATGCAGCATCCCATGTGTGTCCAACGTGGATCCAACGTGGCAAATTGGCATCTTTGACTTCAGCTCCCTTTATTCTGGCCAACTAAGCAACTAACTCCTAAAGTTGTGCCACTAACTTAATTAACTAACTTCAGCTAACTAACAACTAAAATCACGTCAACTAATACACCCAACTAACCAACTAACTCCTCAAATCATGTCCCATGATCTTTAACTATCAAACGGCTATTCTGGTACACGTTCAATCGCTTCCAACCAACTTTGTAACCGAAAGCCTTTAAATGTGCGTTTGAGACAGCTTGGAGAATTGTTAGGTGATTCTTACAAGGTTACTTACACAAAGTGAAGTACAACCCCTTGTAATGATTTTTGGACCAAAACCGTGTAATAGGTTAAGGGATGAATTGGACAGAATTAATCCCTTAGCATTTTGCTCAATAATACCGTTTTGATCGTTCTCACCTAGACCAAGGATAATCGCTTCTTGACCATTTTGGTCATCCTTCCCTTCTTCAAAAGGAATTGCCCTCAATTCGTCATCATCAAGGTAAGGAGAAAGATCACCAACATTGAATGTACTTGAGATCCCGTATTGTCCTCCCAAATCGACTTTGTAGGCGTTTTCATTGATTTTTTCCACGATCTCAAATGGTCCTTCGGCTCTTGGCATAAGCTTATTTTTCCTTTTGCTAGGAAAACGTTCCTTCCTCATATAAATCCATACCAAATCTCCAACTTCAAAAGATTTCACGTTTCTAACTCGTTTGTTGGCTTGTTTCTGGTAGATTTCATTCGCCTTTTCAATGTTCCTCCGAACTTCTTTATGGACCTTCAGCATGAATTCGGCTTGTTCTTTTGCCCCGCCATGAACGAACTTGTCTTTTGGCAAAGCAATGAGATCAATAGGAACATAGGGATTTACGCCATATACTACTTCAAAAGGAGAGTATTTTGTAGTAGTACTAGGTGTCCTATTATAAGCAAACTCGGCATGAGCTAGCTTATTATCCCAATCCTTCGTACTTTTGGTTATCAAAGCCCTAAGCAATGAACCAAGTACTCTATTCACCACTTCAGTTTGACCATCGGTTTGTGGATGATGTGAAGTAGAAAACAGCAACTTTGTTCCCATTAGACGCCATATTGATTTCCAAAAATGACTAAGGAACTTTGTATCACGATCGGATACAATGGTGCGTGGCACCCCATGAAAGCGAACAACTTCTTCAAAGTATAGTTTAGCCACTTTCATCGCATCTTCGGTCTTGTGACAAGGAATGAAGTGAGCCATCTTTGAAAATCGATCAACCACCACCATTATTGAATCTTTGCCTCTTTGAGTCCTTGGCAAAGCTACAATAAAGTCCATACTCACATCCTCCCAAGGTCTTTCCGGAACCGGCAAAGGTTTGTAGAGACCTTTGTGAAACACCATCTTGGCCCTTTGACAAGTAGAACAACGACTCACCACCTGATGAACCGTACTCAGCATTTTCGGCCAATAGAAATGAGCTTGGAGAAGCTCCATTGTCTTGTGAATGCCCATGTGACCAGCTAATCCTCCCCCATGAGCTTCATGTATCAATAACCTCCGGATAGGGCATTTTGGGATACATAATCGATTTCCTTTGAAAAGAAAACCATTATGCAAAGAAAACAGATCATAAACTCCATGAACGCATTTTTCAATGATTCCCTTGAGTTCATCATCTTCTGGATAGTATTCCTTGATCAGATCGAAACCAAGTACTTTTGCTTCAACCATCCCAAGTAAATTATGCCTTCTAGACAAGGCATCCGCCACTACATTTGCCTTTCCACTCTTGTATTTAGAGGAAAAGTTAAATGTTTGTAGGAATTCGACCCACTTTGCATGTCTTGCATTCAACTTCTTTTGGCCATGAATGAATCTCAAGGATTCATGATCAGAATGCAAAATGAAAGGTTGGGGCCTTAAATAATGTGACCAATGATCTAGAGCTCTTACCATAGCATAGAACTCCTTATCATAAGTGGAATAATTCAATTTGCCTTGACTCATCTTCTCACTGAAATAGGCAATGGGTCGCCCACCTTGAATCAATACGGCACCAATTCCTTTCCCACTTGCGTCACATTCCACCTCAAATGGCTTGGAAAAGTCCGGAAGTGCTAATATGGGTGTGTGGCACATCTTCTCCTTGACTTCTTCAAACGCCTTTTGAGCTTGGGGTGTCCATTCAAACACGCCTTTCTTGGTACACTCGGTGATGGGAGCCATGAGTGTGCTGAAGTTCTTGATGAATCTTCTATAAAAAGAAGCAAGTCCATGAAATGAACGAACCTCCGTGAGCGTTTTTGGACTAGGCCATGATTGAATTGCTTCAATCTTGCTAGGATCCACCTTTACGCCATCACCTGAAACTATATAACCAAGAAACATAACTTCATATAATAAAAAATCACATTTTTCGAGTTTCCCATACAACTTTTCTTTTCTCAAAACAGAGAATACTTGAAAAAGGTGATCAAAATGAGATTCTTCATCTCTTGAATAGATGAGAATGTCATCCAGGTATACTACTACGAACTTGCCAAGAAATGGCCTTAGCACTTCATTCATCAATCTCATGAACGTGCTAGGGGCATTGGTAAGTCCAAATGGCATGACAAGCCATTCATACAACCCATGCTTCGTTTTGAATGCCGTCTTCCATTCATCCCCTTCTCTCATGCGAATCTGATGATATCCACTTCTCAAATCTACTTTGGAGAAGACTTTGGAACCACTCAATTCATCAAGCATATCATCGAGCCTTGGGATTGGAAATCTGTATTTGATAGTAATGTTGTTAACGGCTCTACTATCAATACACATTCTCCAAGTACCATCCTTCTTAGGAACCAACAAAGCTGGCACGGCACATGGACTCATGGATTCACGTACATAACCCATACCCATTAGTTCTTCAATTTGGCGTTGTAACTCCTTAGTTTCAAAAGGGTTACATCTGTAGGCGGGTTTATTTGGCAAAGGGGCTCCGGGAATGAGATCAATTTGATGCTCAATTCCTCGTATGGGTGGTAGTCCCTTCGGTAATTCATCCGGGAAAACGTCCTCAAAATCTTTAATTAATTGGGCTAATTTAGGATTTCGAGCAACAAAGTTTTCGTGGATTTCTTTGGAGTATAGTAGGAACATTTCTGCCTCAACTTCTAACTCCCTCTCAAACTCTCTAAAAGACAGTAAGGATACTTCTTTTGGTGGTATTTGTGTTGGTGAAAAACGTGGGGGTGGTAAAGGGTGTAGTTTTTTCTTCCTCCCTTCATGAACTATAGTGTACGTGTTGTGGTACCCATCATGTAGAGATCTTTTATCAGTTTGCCACGGTCTACCAAGTAGAATATGACAAGCATCCATAGACACAACATCACATAATATGGAATCACAATACGAACCAATGCAAAAGGAAACCATGCATTGCTTCCTAACCCCGGTACTAGCATTAGAATCTAACCAACTCAATTTGTAGGGTTGTGGATGATTGGTGGTCAAAAGACCAAGTTTGGATACTAGGGTTTTAGATACGGTATTAGCCTCACTTCCCCCATCAATAATTAAATCACATACCTCTTCACCAATTTTGCAACGGGTGATGAAAATGTGTTGTCTTTGAGGGGCAGCATCCTCTTCCACACGTGCTTGCAAGGCCCTTCTAATCACGAGACTCGCCTTCTCCTCTGATTCGGCAATGCAATCATCACAATCATCTTCAATTTCTTCTTCACCATCCTCAAACTCATCCCAATTGATGTTTTGAGTCGCCATGAGCTTAACTTCTTGCATAGTTAACGCTCTAGAATTAGGACAATCCTTCTTGTAATGACCTCGCCCTCCACATTTGTAACATACAATGTCACCAATCTTCACGTTCTTGATGTCCTTCTTTATGGGAATGCTCGGTTTGTTAAAAGATGAATTCTCCCTTGTAGGAAAAGAAGGTTTTCGTGTCATTTGGGGAATGACAGCAGGTTTCTTCTTTTTCCTCTTAGCATCGAATTTTATGACCAATTTACAAGCTTCTACAAACGTGAGGTTAGTGTAACCTTCAAGTCTGTCTTGTAACTCTTGGTCTAAACCAGATATGAAACGCCCCATTTTGAGCTCTTCATTCTCGGTTACTTCACACACAATAGCAAGCCTATCGAACTCCTTTATGTAATCCTCTACAGAATCACCATTTTGTTGTAGAGTACTCCATTTCACGTATTGGCTTTGCTTATAATTGTGGGGAATGAAACGGTCTTTCATTCGCTTCTTGAGTTTGTCCCAAGTAGAGATAGGAACTTTCCCCTTAAGGGTACGTCCTCTTTGCTCTCCTTGCAACCAACTATCACCATAGCCTTTTAGTTTGACTTTGGCAATCTTGTAACGTTGAACATCATCATGGATGTCCTTGTATTCAAAGTACCTTTCCAAGGATTTCTCCCATTCTAAGTACTTTTCAGGATCAAGAGTCCCATCAAAGGAAGGGACGTCTACTTTGAGACTTCGATCTTCCCTCCTAGGTGGAGGATCTTCTTCTCGATCTCGCTTATCTTGTTCATTCATGAGTCTTGCCATTAAGGCAGCAAGATTCCCTTGTAGATTGGCATTAGTTTCGGCCAATCTTTCTTGACTAGCAATGGAACGATTGAGAGCTTCCAAGGCTGTCCTTAAATCTTGATTTTCTCCCATGGAGTGTAGGTATACGACCCCTTAGGAAATGTTTTCGAAAAATTTCCCCCTACCTGACGCGCCAAATGATGTGTAAGCAAGATATGAACCTTGTTACAAAAAGATGTTTTAAGGGGTCTTAGTGATTTTTCGGATTTGATGAAGTGAGAATAGGGGAACACTCAACCCTAAGCTCGGATATAACAAAGGGGAACACTCAACCCTTCGCTTAGTGTAGTTAGGAATAGGGATTACTCAACCCACTCGTTTACTACGTAAGTTCTAGGCTTGGGAACACTCGACCAAAACTAGCACTCTTCAAATTTGAAGTAACAAATTTGGACCTTAAAGATGACTTAGATGCAAAGTCACGTTTAAACAACAACTCAAGTGTTTAGCAAATTTCTGGATGTCTTTTCATTCATGCATAGCACACTATTTATAGTAGTGTGAATTACATAGGATTCCCTCCACAACTTGCCTTTTCTAAGACAAAAATAAAATAAAAAAAACAAACTAATAAAGTGGTTTAAAGGCTCATATGACCGTCCCTTTAACCCTTTATAACAATAGCTAATAACTAACAAACTGATTTAACAAAACAAACTGAAATAAACTACCAGCCGAGAATAACAACCAAGGCTTAAAACTAGGCTAGAGTTAAGGAACACTTTCAGCCATGTTTAACAACTCCAACGGTACTTTCCACGTGGATCTGACGTGTGATGCAGCATCCCATGTGTGTCCAACGTGGATCCAACGTGGCAAATTGGCATCTTTGACTTCAGCTCCCTTTATTCTGGCCAACTAAGCAACTAACTCCTAAAGTTGTGCCACTAACTTAATTAACTAACTTCAGCTAACTAACAACTAAAATCACGTCAACTAATACACCCAACTAACCAACTAACTCCTCAAATCATGTCCCATGATCTTTAACTATCAAACGGCTATTCTGGTACACGTTCAATCGCTTCCAACCAACTTTGTAACCGAAAGCCTTTAAATGTGCGTTTGAGACAGCTTGGAGAATTGTTAGGTGATTCTTACAAGGTTACTTACACAAAGTGAAGTACAACCCCTTGTAATGATTTTTGGACCAAAACCGTGTAATAGGTTAAGGGATGAATTGGACAGAATTAATCCCTTAGCATTTTGCTCAATAATACCGTTTTGATCGTTCTCACCTAGACCAAGGATAATCGCTTCTTGACCATTTTGGTCATCAATGATGTGTAAGCAAGATATGAACCTTGTTACAAAAAGATGTTTTAAGGGGTCTTAGTGATTTTTCGGATTTGATGAAGTGAGAATAGGGGAACACTCAACCCTAAGCTCGGATATAACAAAGGGGAACACTCAACCCTTCGCTTAGTGTAGTTAGGAATAGGGATAATAAGCTAGCTCATGCCGAGTTTGCTTATAATAGGACACCTAGTACTACTACAAAATACTCTCCTTTTGAAGTAGTATATGGCGTAAATCCCTATGTTCCTATTGATCTCATTGCTTTGCCAAAAGACAAGTTCGTTCATGGCGGGGCAAAAGAACAAGCCGAATTCATGCTGAAGGTCCATAAAGAAGTTCGGAGGAACATTGAAAAGGCGAATGAAATCTACCAGAAACAAGCCAACAAACGAGTTAGAAACGTGAAATCTTTTGAAGTTGGAGATTTGGTATGGATTTATATGAGGAAGGAACGTTTTCCTAGCAAAAGGAAAAATAAGCTTATGCCAAGAGCCGAAGGACCATTTGAGATCGTGGAAAAAATCAATGAAAACGCCTACAAAGTCGATTTGGGAGGACAATACGGGATCTCAAGTACATTCAATGTTGGTGATCTTTCTCCTTACCTTGATGATGACGAATTGAGGGCAATTCCTTTTGAAGAAGGGAAGGATGACCAAAATGGTCAAGAAGCGATTATCCTTGGTCTAGGTGAGAACGATCAAAACGGTATTATTGAGCAAAATGCTAAGGGATTAATTCTGTCCAATTCATCCCTTAACCTATTACACGGTTTTGGTCCAAAAATCATTACAAGGGGTTGTACTTCACTTTGTGTAAGTAACCTTGTAAGAATCACCTAACAATTCTCCAAGCTGTCTCAAACGCACATTTAAAGGCTTTCGGTTACAAAGTTGGTTGGAAGCGATTGAACGTGTACCAGAATAGCCGTTTGATAGTTAAAGATCATGGGACATGATTTGAGGAGTTAGTTGGTTAGTTGGGTGTGTTAGTTGACGTGATTTTAGTTGTTAGTTAGCTGAAGTTAGTTAATTAAGTTAGTGGCACAACTTTAGGAGTTAGTTGCTTAGTTGGCCAGAATAAAGGGAGCTGAAGTCAAAGATGCCAATTTGCCACGTTGGATCCACGTTGGACACACATGGGATGCTGCATTACACGTCAGATCCACGTGGAAAGTACCGTTGGAGTTGTTAAACATGGCTGAAAGTGTTCCTTAACTCTAGCCTAGTTTTAAGCCTTGGTTGTTATTCTCGGCTGGTAGTTTATTTCAGTTTGTTTTGTTAAATCAGTTTGTTAGTTATTAGCTATTGTTATAAAGGGTTAAAGGGACGGTCATATGAGCCTTTAAACCACTTTATTAGTTTGTTTTTTTATTTTATTTTTGTCTTAGAAAAGGCAAGTTGTGGAGGGAATCCTATGTAATTCACACTACTATAAATAGTGTGCTGTGCATGAATGAAAAGACATCCAGAAATTTGCTAAACACTTGAGTTGTTGTTTAAACGTGACTTTGCATCTAAGTCATCTTTAAGGTCCAAATTTGTTACTTCAAATTTGAAGAGTGCTAGTTTTGGTCGAGTGTTCCCAAGCCTAGAACTTACGTAGTAAACGAGTGGGTTGAGTAATCCCTATTCCTAACTACACTAAGCGAAGGGTTGAGTGTTCCCCTTTGTTATATCCGAGCTTAGGGTTGAGTGTTCCCCTATTCTCACTTCATCAAATCCGAAAAATCACTAAGACCCCTTAAAACATCTTTTTGTAACAAGGTTCATATCTTGCTTACACATCATTTGGCGCGTCAGGTAGGGGGAAATTTTTCGAAAACATTTCCTAAGGGGTCGTATACCTACACTCCATGGGAGAAAATCAAGATTTAAGGACAGCCTTGGAAGCTCTCAATCGTTCCATTGCTAGTCAAGAAAGATTGGCCGAAACTAATGCCAATCTACAAGGGAATCTTGCTGCCTTAATGGCAAGACTCATGAATGAACAAGATAAGCGAGATCGAGAAGAAGATCCTCCACCTAGGAGGGAAGATCGAAGTCTCAAAGTAGACGTCCCTTCCTTTGATGGGACTCTTGATCCTGAAAAGTACTTAGAATGGGAGAAATCCTTGGAAAGGTACTTTGAATACAAGGACATCCATGATGATGTTCAACGTTACAAGATTGCCAAAGTCAAACTAAAAGGCTATGGTGATAGTTGGTTGCAAGGAGAGCAAAGAGGACGTACCCTTAAGGGGAAAGTTCCTATCTCTACTTGGGACAAACTCAAGAAGCGAATGAAAGACCGTTTCATTCCCCACAATTATAAGCAAAGCCAATACGTGAAATGGAGTACTCTACAACAAAATGGTGATTCTGTAGAGGATTACATAAAGGAGTTCGATAGGCTTGCTATTGTGTGTGAAGTAACCGAGAATGAAGAGCTCAAAATGGGGCGTTTCATATCTGGTTTAGACCAAGAGTTACAAGACAGACTTGAAGGTTACACTAACCTCACGTTTGTAGAAGCTTGTAAATTGGTCATAAAATTCGATGCTAAGAGGAAAAAGAAGAAACCTGCTGTCATTCCCCAAATGACACGAAAACCTTCTTTTCCTACAAGGGAGAATTCATCTTTTAACAAACCGAGCATTCCCATAAAGAAGGACATCAAGAACGTGAAGATTGGTGACATTGTATGTTACAAATGTGGAGGGCGAGGTCATTACAAGAAGGATTGTCCTAATTCTAGAGCGTTAACTATGCAAGAAGTTAAGCTCATGGCGACTCAAAACATCAATTGGGATGAGTTTGAGGATGGTGAAGAAGAAATTGAAGATGATTGTGATGATTGCATTGCCGAATCAGAGGAGAAGGCGAGTCTCGTGATTAGAAGGGCCTTGCAAGCACGTGTGGAAGAGGATGCTGCCCCTCAAAGACAACACATTTTCATCACCCGTTGCAAAATTGGTGAAGAGGTATGTGATTTAATTATTGATGGGGGAAGTGAGGCTAATACCGTATCTAAAACCCTAGTATCCAAACTTGGTCTTTTGACCACCAATCATCCACAACCCTACAAATTGAGTTGGTTAGATTCTAATGCTAGTACCGGGGTTAGGAAGCAATGCATGGTTTCCTTTTGCATTGGTTCGTATTGTGATTCCATATTATGTGATGTTGTGTCTATGGATGCTTGTCATATTCTACTTGGTAGACCGTGGCAAACTGATAAAAGATCTCTACATGATGGGTACCACAACACGTACACTATAGTTCATGAAGGGAGGAAGAAAAAACTACACCCTTTACCACCCCCACGTTTTTCACCAACACAAATACCACCAAAAGAAGTATCCTTACTGTCTTTTAGAGAGTTTTAGAGGGAGTTAGAAGTTGAGGCAGAAATGTTCCTACTATACTCCAAAGAAATCCACGAAAACTTTGTTGCTCGAAATCCTAAATTAGCCCAATTAATTAAAGATTTTGAGGACGTTTTCCCGGATGAATTACCGAAGGGACTACCACCCATACGAGGAATTGAGCATCAAATTGATCTCATTCCCGGAGCCCCTTTGCCAAATAAACCCGCCTACAGATGTAACCCTTTTGAAACTAAGGAGTTACAACGCCAAATTGAAGAACTAATGGGTATGGGTTATGTACGTGAATCCATGAGTCCATGTGCCGTGCCAGCTTTGTTGGTTCCTAAGAAGGATGGTACTTGGAGAATGTGTATTGATAGTAGAGCCGTTAACAACATTACTATCAAATACAGATTTCCAATCCCAAGGCTCGATGATATGCTTGATGAATTGAGTGGTTCCAAAGTCTTCTCCAAAGTAGATTTGAGAAGTGGATATCATCAGATTCGCATGAGAGAAGGGGATGAATGGAAGACGGCATTCAAAACGAAGCATGGGTTGTATGAATGGCTTGTCATGCCATTTGGACTTACCAATGCCCCTAGCACGTTCATGAGATTGATGAATGAAGTGCTAAGGCCATTTCTTGGCAAGTTCGTAGTAGTATACCTGGATGACATTCTCATCTATTCAAGAGATGAAGAATCTCATTTTGATCACCTTTTTCAAGTATTCTCTGTTTTGAGAAAAGAAAAGTTGTATGGGAAACTCGAAAAATGTGATTTTTTATTATATGAAGTTATGTTTCTTGGTTATATAGTTTCAGGTGATGGCGTAAAGGTGGATCCTAGCAAGATTGAAGCAATTCAATCATGGCCTAGTCCAAAAACGCTCACGGAGGTTCGTTCATTTCATGGACTTGCTTCTTTTTATAGAAGATTCATCAAGAACTTCAGCACACTCATGGCTCCCATCACCGAGTGTACCAAGAAAGGCGTGTTTGAATGGACACCCCAAGCTCAAAAGGCGTTTGAAGAAGTCAAGGAGAAGATGTGCCACACACCCATATTAGCACTTCCGGACTTTTCCAAGCCATTTGAGGTGGAATGTGACGCAAGTGGGAAAGGAATTGGTGCCGTATTGATTCAAGGTGGGCGACCCATTACCTATTTCAGTGAGAAGATGAGTCAAGGCAAATTGAATTATTCCACTTATGATAAGGAGTTCTATGCTATGGTAAGAGCTCTAGATCATTGGTCACATTATTTAAGGCCCCAACCTTTCATTTTGCATTCTGATCATGAATCCTTGAGATTCATTCATGGCCAAAAGAAGTTGAATGCAAGACATGCAAAGTGGGTCGAATTCCTACAAACATTTAACTTTTCCTCTAAATACAAGAGTGGAAAGGCAAATGTAGTGGCGGATGCCTTGTCTAGAAGGCATAATTTACTTGGGATGGTTGAAGCAAAAGTACTTGGTTTCGATCTGATCAAGGAATACTATCCAGAAGATGATGAACTCAAGGGAATCATTGAAAAATGCGTTCATGGAGTTTATGATCTGTTTTCTTTGCATAATGGTTTTCTTTTCAAAGGAAATCGATTATGTATCCCAAAATGCCCTATCCGGAGGTTATTGATACATGAAGCTCATGGGGGAGGATTAGCTGGTCACATGGGCATTCACAAGACAATGGAGCTTCTCCAAGCTCATTTCTATTGGCCGAAAATGCTGAGTACGGTTCATCAGGTGGTGAGTCGTTGTTCTACTTGTCAAAGGGCCAAGATGGTGTTTCACAAAGGTCTCTACAAACCTTTGCCGGTTCCGGAAAGACCTTGGGAGGATGTGAGTATGGACTTTATTGTAGCTTTGCCAAGGACTCAAAGAGGCAAAGATTCAATAATGGTGGTGGTTGATCGATTTTCAAAGATGGCTCACTTCATTCCTTGTCACAAGACCGAAGATGCGATGAAAGTGGCTAAACTATACTTTGAAGAAGTTGTTCGCTTTCATGGGGTGCCACGCACCATTGTATCCGATCGTGATACAAAGTTCCTTAGTCATTTTTGGAAATCAATATGGCGTCTAATGGGAACAAAGTTGCTGTTTTCTACTTCACATCATCCACAAACCGATGGTCAAACTGAAGTGGTGAATAGAGTACTTGGTTCATTGCTTAGGGCTTTGATAACCAAAAGTACGAAGGATTGGGATAATAAGCTAGCTCATGCCGAGTTTGCTTATAATAGGACACCTAGTACTACTACAAAATACTCTCCTTTTGAAGTAGTATATGGCGTAAATCCCTATGTTCCTATTGATCTCATTGCTTTGCCAAAAGACAAGTTCGTTCATGGCGGGGCAAAAGAACAAGCCGAATTCATGCTGAAGGTCCATAAAGAAGTTCGGAGGAACATTGAAAAGGCGAATGAAATCTACCAGAAACAAGCCAACAAACGAGTTAGAAACGTGAAATCTTTTGAAGTTGGAGATTTGGTATGGATTTATATGAGGAAGGAACGTTTTCCTAGCAAAAGGAAAAATAAGCTTATGCCAAGAGCCGAAGGACCATTTGAGATCGTGGAAAAAATCAATGAAAACGCCTACAAAGTCGATTTGGGAGGACAATACGGGATCTCAAGTACATTCAATGTTGGTGATCTTTCTCCTTACCTTGATGATGACGAATTGAGGGCAATTCCTTTTGAAGAAGGGAAGGATGACCAAAATGGTCAAGAAGCGATTATCCTTGGTCTAGGTGAGAACGATCAAAACGGTATTATTGAGCAAAATGCTAAGGGATTAATTCTGTCCAATTCATCCCTTAACCTATTACACGGTTTTGGTCCAAAAATCATTACAAGGGGTTGTACTTCACTTTGTGTAAGTAACCTTGTAAGAATCACCTAACAATTCTCCAAGCTGTCTCAAACGCACATTTAAAGGCTTTCGGTTACAAAGTTGGTTGGAAGCGATTGAACGTGTACCAGAATAGCCGTTTGATAGTTAAAGATCATGGGACATGATTTGAGGAGTTAGTTGGTTAGTTGGGTGTGTTAGTTGACGTGATTTTAGTTGTTAGTTAGCTGAAGTTAGTTAATTAAGTTAGTGGCACAACTTTAGGAGTTAGTTGCTTAGTTGGCCAGAATAAAGGGAGCTGAAGTCAAAGATGCCAATTTGCCACGTTGGATCCACGTTGGACACACATGGGATGCTGCATTACACGTCAGATCCACGTGGAAAGTACCGTTGGAGTTGTTAAACATGGCTGAAAGTGTTCCTTAACTCTAGCCTAGTTTTAAGCCTTGGTTGTTATTCTCGGCTGGTAGTTTATTTCAGTTTGTTTTGTTAAATCAGTTTGTTAGTTATTAGCTATTGTTATAAAGGGTTAAAGGGACGGTCATATGAGCCTTTAAACCACTTTATTAGTTTGTTTTTTTATTTTATTTTTGTCTTAGAAAAGGCAAGTTGTGGAGGGAATCCTATGTAATTCACACTACTATAAATAGTGTGCTGTGCATGAATGAAAAGACATCCAGAAATTTGCTAAACACTTGAGTTGTTGTTTAAACGTGACTTTGCATCTAAGTCATCTTTAAGGTCCAAATTTGTTACTTCAAATTTGAAGAGTGCTAGTTTTGGTCGAGTGTTCCCAAGCCTAGAACTTACGTAGTAAACGAGTGGGTTGAGTAATCCCTATTCCTAACTACACTAAGCGAAGGGTTGAGTGTTCCCCTTTGTTATATCCGAGCTTAGGGTTGAGTGTTCCCCTATTCTCACTTCATCAAATCCGAAAAATCACTAAGACCCCTTAAAACATCTTTTTGTAACAAGGTTCATATCTTGCTTACACATTAGAGAACCTCTTCCGTTTGACCGAGTTTGGCTCAAATCAATGTATTTTAAGTGTTTATGTCATGTTCAAGGGTAAATACGTCATTTTCTACCCAAAACTAATCCCATTTGACCTACAATGACTCAAATCGTCCAATTCGAAGTGTTTAAGTCATTTTCTAGCGAGGATCTCTCCCAATCGACCGTGTTTGACTCAAAAAGATGTATTTGAAGTGTTTATGACATGTTCAAGGTTAAATACGTCATTTTCTACCCAAAACTAATCCCATTTGACCTACATAGGCTAATATCGTCTAATTTGAAGTGTTTAAGTAATTTATACCGAGAACTTCTCCCATTCGACCGAGTTTGACTCAAATCGATGGATTTCAAGTGTTTATGAAATGTTCAAGGGTAAATATGTAATTTTCTACCCAAAAGTATACCATTTGACCTATATTGACTCATATCGTCCGATTCGTAGTGTTTAAGTCATGTTCTACCGAGAACCTCTTTCGTTTCACCGAGTTTAGCTCAAATCGATGTATTTCAAGTGTTTATGTCATGTTCAAGAGTAAATACGTCATTTTATACCCAAAACTAATCCCATTTGACCTTAAATGACTCAAATCGTCCGATTTGGACTTTTTAACTTATTTTCTACCGAGGATCTCACCCATTCGACCATGTTTGACTCAAATCGATAAATTTAAAGTGTTTAAGACATGTTTCAGGGTAAATATGTCATGTTCTGTACAAAACTAATCCCATTTGACCTATATTGACTCATATTGTCCGATTGATCCTATTTAATACCCAAAACCTCTACCGTTTGAACGAGTTTGACATAAGTTGATGTATTTCAAGAGTTTACGACATGTTCTAGGGTAATTTTTTCATTTTGTACCCATAATTGATCCTATTTGACCAATATTGACTCATATCGTCCGATTCAAAGTGTTTAATTCCTTTTATACCAAGAACCTCTCCCATTCGGTCGAGTTTGACTCAAATCGATGTATTTCAAGTGTTTATGACAAGTTAAGGGTAAATACGTCACTTTCTACCAAAAATTGATCCTATTTGACCTAAATTGACTCACATCGTCCGATTCGAAGTGTTTAGATAATTTTATAAACATAACCCCAGCCGTTTGACCGAATTTGGCTCAAATCGATGTATTTAAAGTGTTTATGTCATGTTTAAGGGTAAATACGTCATTTTCTACCCAAAACTTATCCCATTTGACCTACATTGGAAAATATCGTCTGATTCGAAGTGTTTAAGTAATTTATACCGAGAACTTCTCCCATTCGACCGAGTTTGACTCAAATCGATGGATTTCAAGTTTTTATGAAATGTTCAAGGATAAATATGTAATTTTCTACCCAAAACTGTTCCCATTTGACCAATATTGACACATATCGTCCGATTTAAAGTGTTCAAGTAATTTTATACGTAGGACCTCTACCATTTTACCGAGTTTGACTCAAATCGGTTTATTACAAGGGTTTATTACATGTTCAAGGGTAAATATAAAATTTTCTATTCAAAATTGATCCTATTTAACCGATATTGATTCATATACTCCGATTAGAAGTGTTTAGGTCATTTTATAAACAGAACCTCTTCCGTTTGACCCACTTTGACTCAAATCAATGTATTTCAAGTGTTTATGACATGTTCTAGGGTAAATACGTGATTTTCTACCCAAAACCAATCCCATTTGACCTACAATGACTCATATCGTCCGATTCAAAGTGTTTAAGTCATTTTATACCAAGGATATCTTCCATTACACTGTGTCTAAGTCATTTTATAAACATTTTATTTGACATACATTGACTCATATCGTCCGATTCTAAGTGTTTAGATCATTTTATAATCATAACCTCTTCCGATTGAGCAAGTTTGACTCCAATCGATGTATTTCAAGAGTTTATGATATGTTCAAGGGTAAATATGTCATTTTCTACCCAAAACTAATCCCATTTGACCCACATTGACTCATATCATACGATTCGTAGTGTTTAAGTCATTTTATACCGAGAACCTCTTCCGTTTGACCGAGTTTGGCTCAAATCAATGTATTTTAAGTGTTTATGTCATGTTCAAGGGTAAATACGTCATTTTCTACCCAAAACAAATCCCATTTGACCTACAATGACTCAAATCGTCCAATTCGAAGTGTTTAAGTCATTTTCTAGCGAGGATCTCTCCCAATCGACCGTGTTTGACTCAAAAAGATGTATTTGAAGTGTTTATGACATGTTCAAGGTTAAATACGTCATTTTCTACCCAAAACTAATCCCATTTGACCTACATAGGCTAATATCGTCTGATTCGAAGTGTTTAAGTAATTTATACCGAGAACTTCTCCCATTCGACCGAGTTTGACTCAAATCGATGGATTTCAAGTGTTTATGAAATGTTCAAGGGTAAATATGTAATTTTCTACCCAAAAGTATACCATTTGACCTATATTGACTCATATCGTCCGATTCAAAGTGTTTAAGTCATTTTCTACCGAGAACCTCTTTTGTTTCACCGAGTTTAGCTCAAATCGATGTATTTCAAGTGTTTATGTCATGTTCAAGAGTAAATACGTCATTTTCTACCCAAAACTAATCCCATTTGACCTTAAATGACTCAAATCGTCCGATTCGGACTTTTTAACTTATTTTCTACCGAGGATCTCACCCATTCGACCATGTTTGACTCAAATCGATGTATTTAAAGTGTTTATGACATGTTTCAGGGTAAATATGTCATGTTCTGTACAAAACTAATCCCATTTGACCTATATTGACTCATATTGTCCGATTGATCCTATTTAATACCCAAAACCTCTACCGTTTGAACGAGTTTGACATAAGTTGATGTATTTCAAGAGTTTACGACATGTTCTAGGGTAATTTTTTCATTTTGTACCCATAATTGATCCTATTTGACCAATATTGACTCATATCGTCCGATTCAAAGTGTTTAATTCCTTTTATACCAAGAACCTCTCCCATTCGGTCGAGTTTGACTCAAATCGATGTATTTCAAGTGTTTATGACAAGTTAAGGGTAAATACGTCACTTTCTACCAAAAATTGATCCTATTTGACCTAAATTGACTCACATCGTCCGATTCGAAGTGTTTAGATAATTTTATAAACATAACCCCAGCCGTTTGACCGAATTTGGCTCAAATCGATGTATTTAAAGTGTTTATGTCATGTTTAAGGGTAAATACGTCATTTTCTACCCAAAACTTATCCCATTTGACCTACATTGGAAAATATCGTCTGATTCGAAGTGTTTAAGTAATTTATACCGAGAACTTCTCCCATTCGACCGAGTTTGGCTCAAATCAATGTATTTTAAGTGTTTATGTCATGTTCAAGGGTAAATACGTCATTTTCTACCCAAAACTAATCCCATTTGACCTACAATGACTCAAATCGTCCAATTCGAAGTGTTTAAGTCATTTTCTAGCGAGGATCTCTCCCAATCGACCGTGTTTGACTCAAAAAGATGTATTTGAAGTGTTTATGACATGTTCAAGGTTAAATACGTCATTTTCTACCCAAAACTAATCCCATTTGACCTACATAGGCTAATATCGTCTGATTCGAAGTGTTTAAGTAATTTATACCGAGAACTTCTCCCATTCGACCGAGTTTGACTCAAATCGATGGATTTCAAGTGTTTATGAAATGTTCAAGGGTAAATATGTAATTTTCTACCCAAAAGTATACCATTTGGCCTATATTGACTCATATCGTCCGATTCAAAGTGTTTTAAGAAATTTTATACGTAGGACCTCTACTATTTGACCCAGTTTGACTCAAATCGATGTATTACAAGAGTTTATGACATGTTTAAGGGTAAATATGTAATTTTCTACCCAAAATTGATCCTATTTAACCTATACTGACTCATATACGCCAATTAGAAGTGTTTAGATCATTTTCTAAACATAACCTCTTCTGTTTTACCCACTTTGACTCAATTCGATGTATTTTAAGTGTTTATGACATGTTCAAGGGTAAATACGTCATTTTCTACCCAAAACCAATCCCATTTGACCTACAATGACTCATATCGTCCGATTCGAAGTGTTTAAGTCATTTTCTACCAAGGATATCACCCATTAGACCAAGTTTGACTCAAATCAATGTATTTCAAGTGTTTATGTCATGTTCAAGGGTAAATACGCCATTTTCTACCCAAAACTAATCCTATTTGACCTATATTGACTCATATCGTCCAATTCGTAGTGTTTATGTCATTTTATGCTGATAACCTCTTCTGTTTGATCGAGTTTCACTCAAATCAATGTATTTCATGTGTTTATGTCATGTTCAAGGTTAAATACATCATTTTCTACCCAAAACTAATCCCATTTGACCTAATATGAGTCATATTGTCCGATTTGGAGTGTTTAAGTCATTTTTTACCAAGGATCTCTCCCATTCGACCGTGTTTGACTCAAATCGATGTATTTCTAGTGTTTATGACATGTTCAAAGGTAAATACGTCATTTTGAACCCAAAACTAATCCCATTTGACCTACATAGACTCATATCGTCTGATTCTAAGTGTTTAAGTCGTTTTATACCAAGAACTTCTCCCATTCGACCGAGTTTGACTCAAATCTATGGATTTCAAGTGTTTATGAAATGTTCAAGGTAAATGTGTCATTTTCTACCCAAAATTATACCATTTGACCTATATTGACTCATATCATCCGATTCGAAGTGTTTATGTCATTTTATACCTAGGACCTCTACCGTTTGACGGAGTTTGACTCAAATCGATGTATTTTAAGAGTTTATGACATTTTCAAGGGTAAATACGTCATTTTCTACCCAAAATTGTTCCTATTTGACCTATATTGAGTCATATCCTCCAATTTGAAGTGTTTAAGTCATTTTAAAAACAGAACCTCTTCTGTTTGATCGACTACGACTCAAATCAATGTAATTCAAGTGTTTATGACATGTTCAAGGGTAAATACGTGATTTTCTCCCCAAAACCAGTCCCATTTGACCTACAATGACTCATATCATCCGATTCAAAGTGTTTAAGTCATTTTATACGGAGGGTATCTTCCATTTGACCGTGTTTAAGTCATTTTATAAACATTTTATTTGACCTACATTGACTCATATCGTCCGATTCGAAGTGTTTAGATCATTTTATAAACAGAACCTCTTCTGATTGAGCGAGTTTGATTATAATCGATGTATTTGAAGTGTTTATGACATGTTCAAGGGTAAATATGTCATTTTCTACCCAAAACTAATCCCATTTGACCTATATTGACTCATATCATCTGATTCGTAGTGTTTAAGTCATTTTATATCGAGAACCTCTTTTGTTTGACCGAGTTTGGCTCAAATTAATGTATTTCAAGTGTTTATGTTATGTTCAAGGGTAAATACGTCATTTTCTACCCAAAACAAATCCCATTTGATCTAATATGACTGATATTGTCTGATTCGGAGTGTTTAAGTCATTTTATACCGAGGATCTCTCCCATTCGACCGTGATTGACTCAAATCGATGTATTTCAAGTGTTTATGAGATGTTCAAGGGTAAATACGTTATTTTCTACCCAAAAGTAATCCCATTTGACCTACATTGACTCCTATCGTCCGATTCTAAGTGTTTAAGTCGTTTTATACCAAGAACATCTCCCATTCGACCGAGTTTGACTCAAATCGATGGATTTTAAATTTTTATGAAATGTTCACGGTAAATGCGTCATTTTCTACCCAAAATTATACCATTTGACCTATATTGAGTCATATCATTCGATTCGAAGTGTTTAAGTCATTTTATACCTAGGACCTCTACCGTTTAACAAAGTTTGACTCAAATCGATGTATTTCAAGAGTTTATGACATTTTTAAGGGTAAATACGTCATTTTCTACCCAAAATTGTTCCTATTTGACTTATATTGAGTCATATCCTCCGATTTGAAGTGTTTAGGTCATTTTAAAAATAGAACCTCTTACGTTTGACCGACTATGACTCAAATCAATGTAATTCAAGTGTTTATGACATGTTTAAGGGTAAATACGTGATTTTCTACCCAAAACCAATCCTAGTTGACCTACAATGACTTATATCATCCGATTCGAAGTGTTTAAGTCATTTGATACCTAGGACCTCTACCGTTTGAATGAGTTAGACTCAAATCGATGTATTTCAAGAGTTTATGACATTTTCAAGGGTAAATACGTCATTTTCTACCCCAAATTGTTCCTATTTGACCTATATTGACTCATATCCTCCGATTTGAAGTGTTTAGGTCATATTAGAAACGTAACCTCTTCCGTTTGACCGACTATGAATCAAATCAATGTATTACAAGTGTTTATGACATGTTCAAGGGTAAATACGTAAGTTTCTACCTAAAACCAATCCCATTTGACCTACAATGACACATATCATCCGATTCGAAGTGTTTAGGTCATTTTATAAACATAACCTCTTCGGATTGAACGAGTTTAACTCAATTCGACGAATTTAAGAATTTATGACATGTTCAAGGGTAAATACGTCATTTTCTACCCAAAACTAATCCCATTTGACCTATATTGACTCATATCGTCTGATTCGTAGCGGTTAAGTCATTTTATACCGAGAACCTCTTCCGTTTGACCAAGTTTAGCTCAAATCGATGTATTTCAAGTGTTTATGTCATGTTCAAGGGTACATACATCAATTTCTACCCGAAACTAATCCCATTTTACCGACAATGACTCAAATCATCCGATTTGGAGTGTTTAAGTCATTTTCTAGGGAGGATCTTTCCCATTCGACCGTGTTTAACTCAAATCGATGTATTCGAAGTGTTTATGACATGTTCAAGGGTTAATAGGCCATTTTCTACCCAAAACTAATCCCATTTGACCAACATTGGCTAATATCGTCTTATTCGAAGTGTTTAAGTAATTTATACCAAGAACTTCTCCCATTCGACCGAGTTTGACTCAAATCAATGTATTTCAAGTGTTTATGTCATGTTCAAGGGTAAATACGCCATTTTCTACCCAAAACTATACCATTTGACCTATATTGACTCATATCTTCTAATTCTAAGTAGTTAAGTAATTTTATACGTAGGGCCTCTACCATTTGACCGAGTTTGACTCAAATCGATGTTCAAGGGTAAATATGTAATTTTCTACCCAAAATTGATCCTATTTAACCCATATTGACTTATATCCTCTGATTAGAAGTGTTTATGTCATTTTATAAACAAAACCTTTTCCGTTTGACCGACTTTGACTCAAATCGATGTATTTCAAGTGTTTATAACATGTTCAAGGGTAAATACATCATTTTCTACCCAAAACTAATCCTATTTGACCTATATTGACTCATATCGTCTAATTCGTAGTGTTTTAAGTCATTTTATACCGAGAACCTCTTCTGTTTCACCGGATTTAACTCAAATCGATGTATTTTAAGTGTGTATGTCACAATCAAAGGTAAATACGTCATTTTCTACCCAAAACTTATCCTATTTGACCTATATTGACTCATATCATCCGATTCGAAGTGTTTAAGCCATTTATACTGAGAACTTCTCCCACTCGACCGAGTTTGACTCAAATCGATGGATTTCAAGTGTTTATGAATTGTTCAAGGGTTAATACGTAATTTTCTACCCAAAATTATAGCATTTGACCTATATTGACTCATATCGTCCGATTCGAAGTGTTTAAGTAATTTTATACGTAGGACCTCTACCATTTGAACGTTTTTGACTCAAATCGATATATAACAAGAGTTTATGACATGTTCAAGGGTAAATATATAATTTTCTACCCAAAATTGATCCTATTTAACCTATATTGACTCTTATACTCTGATTAGAAGTGTTTAGGTGATTTTATAAACAGAACCTCTTCCGTTTGATCGACTTTGACTCAATTCGATGTATTTCTAGTGTTTATGACATGTTCAAGGGTAAATACGTTGTTTTTTATCCAAAATTGATCCTATTTGACCTATATTTACTCATATCCTCCGATTTAAAGTGTTTAGGTATTTTTAAAAATGGAACCTCTTCCGTTTGACCGATTTTGACTCAAATCAATGTATTACAAGTGTTTATGACATGTTGAAGGGTAAATACGTGATTTTGTACCCAAAACCAATCCCATTTGACCTACAATGACTCATATCATCCGATTCGAGGTGTTCCCCGTGTTTGACTCAAATCGATGTATTCCAAGTGTTTATGACATGTTCAAGGCTAATTACGTCATTTTCTACACAAAATTAATCCCATTTGACCTACACTAACTCGTATCGTTTTATTCGAAGTGTTTAAGTCATTTTATACTGAAAACCTCTCCCATTCGACCGAGTTTGACTCAAATCGATGTATTTCAAGTGTTTATGAAATGTTTAACGGTAAATACGTCATTTTCTACCCAAAACTAATTCCATTTGACCTACATGGACTCATATCGTCCGATTCGAAATGGTTAAGTCATTTTATACCGAGATCCTCTCCCATTCGACCGAATTTGACTCAAATCAAAGTATTTCAATTGTTTATGACATGTTCAAGGGTAAATACATCATTTCATACCCAAAATTGATCTTATTTGACCTATATTGACTCATATCGTTCGATTCGAAGTGTTTAACTGATTTTATACGTAGAACCTCTACCTTTTGACCGAGTTTGACTCAAATCGATGTATTTCAAGTTTTTATGACATGTTCAAGGGTAAATACGTCATTTTCTATCCAAAACTATCCGCACTTGACCTACATTGAGTAATATCGTCTGATTTAAAATGTTTAAGTCATTTATACCGAGAACTTCTCCCATTCGATCGAGTTTGACTCAAATCGATGGATTTTAATTATTTATGAAATATTCAAGGGTAAATACATCATTTTCAATCCAAAACCATACCATTTGACCTATATTGACTCATATCATCCGATTTGAAGCGTTTAAGTAATTTTATACGTAGGACCTCCACCGTTTGACCGAGGTTGACTCAAATCGACGTATATCAAGAGTTTATGACATATTCAAGGTTAAATATGTCATTTTTTACCCAAAATTGATCATATTTGACCTATATTGACTCATATCGTTCGGTTCGAAGTTTTAAGGTCGTTTTATAAATAGAATCTCTTCCGTTTGAACGAGTTTGACTCAAATTGATGTATTTCAAGTGTTTATGACATGTTCAAGGCTAATTACGTCATTTTCTACACAAAATTAATCCCATTTGACCTACATTAACTGGTATCGTTTTATTCGAAGTGCTTAAGTCATTTTATACTGAAAACCTCTCCCATTCGACCGAGTTTGACTCAAATCGATGTATTTCAAGTGTTTATGAAATGTTTAATGGTAAATACGTCATTTTCTACCCAAAACTAATCCCATTTGACCTACATTGACTCATATCGTTCGATTCGAAGTGTTTAACTGATTTTATTCGTAGAACCTCTACCTTTTGACCGAGTTTGACTCAAATCGATGTATTTCAAGTTTTTATGACATGTTCAAGGGTTAATACGTCATTTTCTATCCAAAACTAATCCCAATTCACCTACATTGAGTAATATTGTCCGATTTAAAATGTTTAAGTCATTTATACCGAGAACTTCTCCCATTCGATCGAGTTTGACTCAAATCGATGGATTTTAATTATTTATGAAATATTCAAGGGTAAATACATCATTTTCCATCCAAAACCATACCATTTGACCTATATTGACTCATATCATCCGATTCGAAGTGTTTAAGTAATTTTATACGTAGGACCTCCACCGTTTGACCGAGGTTGACTCAAATCGATGTATTTCAAGAGTTTATTACATATTCAAGGGTAAATATGTCATTTTCTACCCAAAATTGATCATATTTGACCTATATTGACTCATATCGTTCGGTTCGAAGTTTTAAGGTCGTTTTATAAATAGAATCTCTTTCGTTTGAACGAGTTTGACTCAAATTGATGTATTTCAAGTGTTTATGACATGTTCAAGGCTAATTACGTCATTTTCTACACAAAACTAATCCCATTTGACCTACATTAACTCGTATCGTTTTTATTCAAAGTGTTTAAGCCATTTTATACTGAAAACCTCTCCCATTCGACCGAGTTTGACTTAAATCGATGTATTTCAAGTGTTTATGAAATGTTTAACGGTAAATAAGTTATTTTCTACCCAAAACTAATCCCATTTGACCTACATTGACTCATATTGTCCGATTCGAAATGGTTAAGTCATTTTATACCGAGATCCTCTCCCATTCGACCGAATTTGACTCAAATTAAAGTATTTCAATTGTTTATGACATGTTTAAGAGTAAATACATCATTTTATACTCAAAATTGATCTTATTTGACCTATATTGACTCATATCGTTCGATTCAAAGTGTTTAAGTGATTTTATACGTAGAACCTCTACCTTTTGACCGAGTTTGACTCAAATCGATATATTTTAAGTTTTTATGACATGTTCAAGGGTAAATACGTCATTTTCTATCCAAAACTAATCCCATTTGACCTACATTGAGTAATATCGTCCGATTTAAAATGTTTAAGTCATTTATACCGAGAACTTCTCCCATTCGATCGAGTTTGACTCAAATCGATGGATTTGAATTATTTATGAAATATTCAAGGGTAAATACATCATTTTCCACCTAAAACCATACCATTTGACCTATATTGACTCATATCATCCGATTCGAAGTGTTTAAGTAATTTTATACGTAGGACCTCCACCGTTTGACCGAGTTTGACTCAAATCGACGTATTTCAAGAGTTTATGACATATTCCAGGGTAAATATGTCATTTTCTACCCAAAATTGATCATATTTGACCTATATTGACTCATATCGTTCAGTTATAGGTTGTTCGTGTGATTTATAGGGTCTCAAACTTCCTCTCATCTTCTTGAGTGTCATGATTCATTGTTGACTGATTTCTCTTAATTTAGCGTATTGATAGTTCGGTTTTCCTTCCTAGGGTGGAACTGATCTATCCCCGTTTTCCTTCCATAGCATATTATCGTTTAAGTTCTTGCTTTACTTTTCTGTCATTAGTATAGTTTTATCAAATCCCAAATAAACTCCTTTACATTAAGTCTAAAAGCTATCGCCCCTTGTCCTTGTGGTTCGATCCTCGACTTACCACTACACTAGTTGTAGTAGTATTAGGGAGTTTCTAAATTTAGTTTGCATAACTATTCTTTTAGTTAAACGACTAAAAGAACGGTTATCAAAATGGCGTCGTTGCCGGGGACAAGGCGTAGTGTTTAGATTATAGCCTTGGTGTAATTTATTTTTGTTTTATATATTTTATTGTCTTTTAATCTGCCTGTCAGTGCTTACATTTGGTTTCTAGTGTTGTTTGCATGCCCTATAGCACACGTCGATCAAACCAACAACTAGAACCATACGACCCTAAGGTTCAACGCAGCAAACGGAGAATTCCAACCCAAACCTCATCACAACCAAATACCTCAAACCACCCTACACCACCAATGGACGAAAACAACCAACAACTATTTGGTCAATTTGGGACGCCTGGTTCCCAAGAATTTCAAGGAGGTGTAGTGTTACCCATAGCCCCAAACCAAGTCACATACATCCTCAATTCACCCGGATGGTGAAAGAGACCCCTTTTTGCGGTTTGAGAAATGAATGCCCTCTCCAACACTTGGAGGCATTCTTAGATATTTGCGGTCTCATACCTCCATGCTCCAATAGCCCGGATTATGTACGGATGCATTTATTTCACTTGAGCTTATCTGGTGATGCTCGGGATTGGTATAAATGCTTAGAGCCCAACTCAATCATTAATTAGGCTCAATTAAAGACAACATTTCTAGAAAGGTTCTATCCCATAGTTCGAACGCAGGATTGGTGTAAGAAAATTGCGTCATTCACTCAAGAAGATGATGAGAACCTTAGTGCCACTTGGAGTCGGTTTAAGAGAATGATAAGAGCATGCCCCCATCATGAGTACAGGGAGAACCATCTCAATACATTCTTCTATGATGGTCTAAATGACTCCACTAAGGCACTCCTAGACTCGGCTGTTGGTGGCCAACTTTCAAAAGTCCTATGCAATCAAGTGAGGGCTGAGATTGAGGAGGTTGCTAAAAATAGCTCTTGGGGAGGAGCAAGGGGTAGTGGATTACTGAGAGGAGGGATGGATTCAAGCAACTTGGACACGATTACTTCAAAAATTGAGGCTATCATGGATAAGAAGCTATCCAAGTTCAAATACGCCCAAGGTAGCTCCAATGTATCATCGATTAAAGAGACGCCCTTTTCATGTAGAATCTGTGGGGGCACCAATCATGATACATCATATTGTGGGGGTGCAAATTCTGAGCACATAGCGGCTGTTAACTACGGGGGGTATAACCAAGAAG
Source organism: Dysphania ambrosioides (assembly GCA_026401315.1). Classification (NCBI taxonomy): domain Eukaryota; kingdom Viridiplantae; phylum Streptophyta; class Magnoliopsida; order Caryophyllales; family Amaranthaceae; genus Dysphania; species Dysphania ambrosioides. The sequence goes on from CM048662.1 coordinate 12,160,893, forward strand.
GAACCCCAATCATGAACTATGATGGATACGGGTACAATCCCGACTATATGGCAGCTGTGGGATATGGTGGTTAAAACCAAGGGTTTTCTCAGCAAGGTCCTTACAATAACCAACCCTTTAGACCTACCTTCAATCCGAATTCTAGCCAAGGAAACTCCTCCCAAGGGTATAATTCCAACAATCAAGCGAATGGGAGGTTTCCTAGGCCGAATGGGAATAGGCCATACCCTCCAATGCCAAGACCCAACACCAACCTACCCTATCCATCTATACAGCTTCAACCAAACCCGCCTCCAACTAATGAATTCCTTTCCACCCAAGTGAACTCCCTTGCGCAACAAAACCAAACCCTCTCGCACATCAACCAAACTTTGATGAATCAAATGCAACAACTTCAGGCGCAGCAGAAGTTGTTTGAATCACAGCTTGCGCAGATGGCTAGTCCACCCCCACCATTGCCATTTCCTTCTCACCCCCAACAAAACCCATCCACCCAGCCTCCACCACAAAACTTTCCTGACTCTAACCCTAAGCATCACACTTGTAAGGCGATCTTCCTAGGATCTGGAACCTCACATCCTTCTCCAGCTGTAGCCAATGGAGATGATTTAGGGGAAGATCCCTTAAAGGGTGGTGGTTTTCTAAGAGAAAATGAGCACAAGGAGAACCTTGAGGGAAGAGAAGAAAAGGAGGGTGGTGAAGAAATTGAGGGGCACAATGTCAAAATCAATGGGTATGAGGGGAAGAAGAACGACGAAGATGAGAGATGGAGGGAGATACAGGAAAGGAGGAAACTCGAGCGTCAACATGCTCTGCCTCTACCTTTTCCTTACAAAAAGGTAGAGAAGAAACTTTAAGAAAAGTTTCTTAAATTCCTAGAGCATATGCGGCAGCTTGAAATGAAAATACCATTCCTAGAGGCCATGGAGCAAATTCCGCAATATGCTACGTATCTGAAAACCCTCCTAAGGAACAAGAGAAAGCTTGAGGGTGAAGTGATTAGTTTGCTAGAGCAAGTAAGTGCCATCATTCAAGGCACGTGGGCAAAGAAAGAAAAAGCTAGAGGACTCTTTGTGCTCCCAGTCACCCTTGGAAAACTCAATTCTAAGGGAGCACTCGCTGACCTTGGGGCCTTCATTAGCCTAATGCCGATGTCCATCGCCAAGAAACTCACTTTCAACCTCAAGCCATCACAGAAAACAATCCAGCTGGCCGACCGTAGTATAAAAGTGCCATGTGGGGAGTTTGAGGACCTTCCGATCCAAGTAGGGAACATAGTAGTACCATGTGATTTCGTGGTGCTTGATATGGCCGAGGATCCTTATACTCCTCTCATCTTAGGGAGGAATGCTTTGAAAACTTTGGGTGCCCTGATCGACTGTGAATCAGAAACTATAACCGTTAGGGTAGCCCAAGTGAAGGTCATGTTTGCCTTTTCTAAGTCTTCAATGGAACCCATGGTCGAGCGGATTTGTTCCTTTGGGGTGGTCGAGAAAGACGCTGTAAAAGAAGTCGAGAGGTATAGTGCTTCTGTTGCTCTAATGACAGTTGAGGTGTCGGATGAGGAGGACGCGCAAAAACATCTTATTTTTGGGGTTGCAAATGGAATTGCTCCGCCAACGGAGACGTATTATAAATCTGAGGGAAATGACGAGCCAGCCCGTAAACGGAAAACGGCTAGAAAAAGGAAAAAAAGACTGATGGCTCCACCCTGGCTTGGGGGAGCCCTGCATTCTAACCCACCTCCAGATGACCCTGGTTCTCCATTGCTTACTTCCGCCACTGCGGCTCGGTGGAGAGTTTTGACTCCCCACGCTGGAGGTGATGGTGATGCTAGGAGTGAATCCACTCCTACGGCAGGTATAATTTCTTTGTTTTCTTTTTTTGTATAAATTTGTGCCTAAATGTGTCGAACTTACCGATGTTAAACAAAAGTACTTACGGGAGATAACCCGGTGTTTGTTTTGTTTGTTTATTTGTATAACAACAGCTTCCATAATGCTGATCTTTCTCCCTTTTGTTTCTTCTCTCCCAAGTGCCAAGACGGCTCTTGAGCTAGCTTGGGGGAGGGTCCTTGTGTTTTCAAAACTTCAAAAGATCAGCATTATTGAAACTATTACCTTGTTTTTTTAATTTTAGTTTTTCTTTGTATGTCTAGGTGTGTTAAGATTAATGTGCTTGAGTTGTGAAACTGACATGCTAGCTCCTAACGTGTACATTATAGTGGTCTTATGCATACTCATGCTTTTCCTAGCCTTGTGCCTGTTTTGGGACCGAATAATTGATTGTTTTCCGCCTGACTTGGGGGATCTGGTCCTGCTTGGTTTGCGGCTAGGATGACTACCTTTTGAGGCACATTTCGACTAGCCTAGTGAGGATTAAGCCTTCTAGGACTCCATTATGAGTCCTATGTTATTAAGTGCTAGTTAAAGAGTCTAAGTATTGTGTCTGTTCTCCTCCAGCATAGTCTTCTTTTCTAAAGGCCAGGGATGATAACACGTTTGTAGTTACAGCTACATGGCCAAATTGCCTACCATGAATATTGATTGACTTTAGGGTAAGCCAATTTTGTGCCTTTACTTTTTCTTCATAGCTACATCACCTAACTCCACATGAGCTAAATATTCCCTCTTCTTACCTAGAGGATAGTCAAGTGATTACAGTGAAGTGGTGCCTGTTGCATTATGGTGAAAGATTTTGGTTGGAAAAATCGCTGTCGTATGATATGACTCTTTACATTACTCTTAGTTTATTTCAGAAGCATTTTCTTAAAAACAAAAAGAAAAAAAGGAAAAAAAGGAAAGAAAAAGAAAAGAAAAAAAATAGAAAAAGAAAAATTCGAGAATAAAGTTGGTGTAATGAGCTTATTTATGCGTATCCAGAGAATTTTGGGAAGTGGCATGGTTTTCGGAAGTCGTAGCCATCCTTGGTTTGATTACCTTGGATTTCTTACTATCCTCTATTTGAACTCCACATCCCCAAATTTTACCCTACCTTGATCCCAGCCTACATTGCAACCGTTTCCAAACCTGTTCGACTTGGCCTGATTAGCAAGTTATGTGCTGGAGAGTAGATAGGATACAATCCCTAAGATTTCTCCTTGATTGAGTGTTTAATTCCCGACTTATCTTAAGTTGGATGATTCTGAGCGAAACACATACCGTATTAAACACACGAGCATATAGAAATTTCCCACATCTTTTGGGAAATAGCATGGGGAGCGTGGACTTGTGATCTCATTAGGTAGTGGGTGGCATGGCCTGTGTTGTAGCTTTTCCAGTGATCTCGAGTCTGTGGAAAACGTTGTTTTCTTGGTATTATGCTCTTTTGAGCCCATTATACTTGCACACCCATGGCTAGGGAAGAGTTTTGCGCATACACGGCTAGCATTGTCCTATTTTCCACTCACCTTGCTTTTCATGAGTTTTGCTCACAGTGCTGCCTTGCTAGTTCATTTGCTAGGGACTAGCAAAGGTTTGGCTTGGGGGAAGTTGATGTGCTCATTTTAGAGCACGTTTACAACCTCATTTTAGTGTCGAGTCTCGTGCTTTTATATTGGTTTTATGCACGTTACATTCAATTTTACCTTGATCTTGTCCTCGAGCTGCTTTTAGGTCATTTCAGGTGATCTCGATGATTTCGAGGTAAAATGAGACGTGTTCGAGGCTTTGACACTTCTATCAAGAGTTTGGATGCGCGTATCATAACTTGGGCATGCGTTCCAAGTCACTCTCGAAGATCCCATAAACTCTAGAAGCCACTAGGCACTTCAAAGGAACTGTTTAGCAAGGTTTAGGTTCAGATTCGACCGAATCTGACATCCATTCGGTCGAATGGAAGACAGGGATTTAAGCACATAAATCAAGCTCTCGGGAATAGCCGAATGAAGACTCATTCGGCTGAATCAAGACCCATTCGGCCGAATGGTTCCACTCATTCGGCCAAATGGTGGACAGATTGCACAAATGTCAAGTTTCTGTTTTAGGCGAATGGCCACACCATTCGGCCGAATGGCCACTCATTCGGCCGAATCTACACTTCATTCGGCTGAATGGCCTTCTTTCCCGCAGATTTTGGTTCCTTCTTTAGTCGGCGCTCGAGGGTTTTTCCTAGGGTTTTACTCCTTTTGTCCCTAGGGTATAAATACCCTCTTTCTCTGTACATAACCTTATGCCTACTTTGAGAGCTCTTGTGCCTCAACCTAGAACATCACTTTAAAGCTTTTCATTTCTTTCATGCATTAGTTTAGATTTACAGCTTTCGTTGTTCTCGTTTTCAAGCTTTGTATTTCGGATTCGGTTTCTCTTTCGTTCAAGCAGTTTCATTTATGTAAGGTATTGTTTCTTTTCTGTTTTAGTTCGTTTAATGCTTTCAAGTATTGTTTTTCTTAATTTCATTCCTCTAGATTGTATCGTTTTTTCGTTTATAGTTTTGATAGAGTAGTTGTCGATTCGGTTATAGTTCTTAGTTTTCGTTCTCTTGTTCATTTCCATTCAGTCTATTCATGCTTTCAATCATGTCTTTTATTACTATGTGTGAATAGTTTTCTTAGGGGTTTGATTGGTGAAACCCTAGGTTGGCTTGTTCTTCATGCGCAGACTTAGGATTTGAGATTGTTAATGATTGATTGAATGATATTCGATACGAATCTTGTCCTGCCACTCCTTTGGAGACATAGGGCGATTATAGGTTATTCGTATGATTTATAGGGTCACAAACTTCCTCTCGTCATCTTGAGTGTCATGATTCATTATTGACTGATTTCTCCTAATTTAGCGTATTGATAGTTCGGTTGTCCTTCCTAGGGTGGAACTGATCTATTCCCGTTTTCCTTCCATAGCATATTATCGTTTCAGTTCTTGCTTTACTTTTCTGTCATTAGTATAGTTTTATCAAATCCCAAAAAAACTCCTTTACATCAAGTCTAAAACCTATCGCCCCTTGTCCTTGTAGTTCGATCCCCGACTTTCCACTACACTAGTTATAGTAGTATTAGGGAGTTTATAAATTTAGTTTGCATAACTATTCTTTTAGTTAAACGACCTAAAAGAACGGTTATCACTTCTCCCATTCGACCGAGTTTGACTCAAATCGATGGATTTGAATTATTTATGAAATATTCAAGTGTAAATACATCATTTTCCACCCAAAACCATACCATTTGACCTATATTGACTCACATCATCCGATTCAAAGTGTTTAAGTAATTTTATACGTAGGACCTCCACCGTTTGACCGAGTTTGACTCAAATCGACGTATTTCAAGAGTTTATGACATATTCAAGGGTAAATATGTCATTTTCTACCCAAAATTGATCATATTTGACCTATATTGACTCATATCGTTCGGTTCGAAGTTTTAAGGTCGTTTTATAAATAGAATCTCTTCCGTTTGAACGAGTTTGACTCAAATTGATGTATTTCAAGTGTTTATGACATGTTAAAGGCTAATTATGTCATTTTCTACACAAAACTAATCCCATTTGACCTACATTAACTCATATCGTTTTATTCGAAGTGTTTAAGTCATTTTATACTGAAAACCTCTCCCATTCGACCGAGTTTGACTCAAATCGATGTATTTCAAGTGTTTATGAAATGTTTAATGGTAAATACGTCATTTTCTAATCAAAACTAATCCCATTTGACCTACATTGACTCATATCGTCCGATTCGAAATGGTTAAGTCATTTTATACCGAGATCCTCTCCCATTCGACCGAATTTGACTCAAATTAAAGTATTTCAATTGTTTATGACATGTTCAAGGGTAAATACATCATTTTATACCCAAAATTGATCTTATTTGACCTATATTGACTCATATCATTCGATTCGAAGTTTTTAAGTGATTTTATACGTAGAACCTCTACCTTTTGACCGAGTTTGACTCAAATCGATGTATTTCAAGTTTTTATGACATGTTCAAGGGTAAATACGTCATTTTCTACCCAAAATTGATCCCATTTGACCTACATTGGGTACTATCGTCCGATTTAAAATGTTTAAGTCATTTATACCGAGAACTTCCATTCGACCGAGTTTGACATAAATCGATGGATTTGAATTATTTATGAAATATTCAAGGGTAAATACATCATTTTCCACCCTAAACCATACCATTTGACCTATATTTACTCATATCATCCGATTCAAAGTGTTTAAGTAATTTTATACGTAGGACCTCCACCGTTTGACCGACTTTGACTCAAATCGACGTATTTCAAGAGTTTATGACATATTCAAGGGTAAATATGTCATTTTCTACCCAAAGTTGATCATATTTGACCTATATTGACTCATATCGTTCGGTTTGAAGTTTTAAGGTCGTTTTATAAATAGAATCTCTTCCGTTTGACCGAGTTTGACTCAAATTGATGTATTTCAAGTGTTTATGACATGTTAAAGGCTAATTACGTCATTTTCTACACAAAACTAATCCCATTTGACCTACATTAACTCATATCGTTTTATTCGAAGTGTTTAAGTCATTTTATACTGAAAACCTCTCCCATTCGACCGAGTTTGACTCAAATCGATGTATTTCAAGTGTTTATGAAATTATTAATGGTAAATACGTCATTTTCTAATCAAAACTAATCCCATTTGACCTACATTGACTCATATCGTCCGATTCGAAATGGTTAAGTCATTTTATACCGACATCCTCTCCCATTCGACTGAATTTGACTTAAATTAAAGTATTTCAATTGTTTATGACATGTTCAAGGGTAAATACATCATTTTATACCCAAAACTGATCTTATTTGACCTATATTGACTCATATCGTTCGATTCGAAGTGTTTAAGTGATTTTATACGTAGAACCTCTACCTTTTGACCGAGTTTGACTCAAATCGATGTATTTCAAGTTTTTATGACGTGTTCAAGGGTAAATACGTCATTTTCTACCCAAAATTGATCCCATTTGACCTACATTGCGTATTATCGTCCGATTTAAAATGTTTAAGTCATTTATACCGAGAACTTCTCCCATTCGACCGAGTTTGACATAAATCGATGGATTTGAATTATTTATGAAATATTCAAGGGTAAATACATCATTTTCCACCCAAAACCATACCATTTGACCTATATTGACTCATATCATCCGATTCAAAGTGTTTAAGTAATTTTATACGTAGGACCTCCACCGTTTGACCGAGTTTGACTCAAATCGACGTATTTCAAGAGTTTATGACATATTCAAGGGTAAATATGTCATTTTCTACCCAAAATTGATCATATTTGACCTATATTGACTCATATCGTTCGGTTCGAAGTTTGAAGGTCGTTTTATAAATAAAATCTCTTCCGTTTGACAGAGTTTGACTCAAATTGATGTATTTCAAGTGTTTATGACATGTTAAAGGCTAGTTACGTCATTTTCTACACAAAACTAATCCCATTTGACCTACATTAACCCATATCATTTTATTCGAAGTGTTTAAGTCATTTTATACTGAAAACCTCTCCCATTCGACCGAGTTTGACTCAAATCGATGTATTTCAAGTGTTTATGAAATGTTTAATGGTAAATACGTCATTTTCTAATCAAAACTAATCCCATTTGACCTACATTGACTCATATCGTCCGATTCGAAATGGTTAAGTCATTTTATACCGAGATCCTCTTCCATTCGACCGAATTTGACTCAAATTAAAGTATTTCAATTGTTTTTGACATGTTCAAGGTAAATACATCATTTTATACCCAAAATTGATCTTATTTGACCTATATTGACTCATATCGTTCGATTCGAAGTGTTTAACTGATTTTATACGTAGAACCTCTACCTTTTGACCGAATTTGACTCAAATCGATGTATTTCAAGTTTTTATGACATGTTCAGGGGTTAATACGTCATTTTCTATCCAAAACTAATCCCACTTGACCTACATTGAGTAATATCGTCCAATTTAAAATGTTTAAGTCATTTATACCGAGAACTTCTCCTATTCGATCGAGTTTGACTCAAATCGATGTTTTTTTATTATTTATGAAATATTCAAGGGTAAATACATCATTTTCCATCCAAAACCATACCATTTGACCTATATTGACTCATATCATCCGATTCGAAGTGTTTAAGTAATTTTATACATAAGACCTCCACCGTTGGACCGAGGTTGACTCAAATCAACGTATTTCAAGAGTTTATTACATATTCAAGGGTAAATATGTCATTTTCTACCCAAAATTGATCATATTTGACCTATATTGACTCATATCGTTCAGTTCGAAGTTTTAAGGTCGTTTTATAAATAGAATCTCTTCCGTTTGAACGAGTTTGACTCAAATTGATGTATTTCAAGTGTTTATGACATGTTCAAGGCTAATTACGTCATTTTCTACACAAAACTAATCCCATTTGACCTACATTAACTCGTATCGTTTTATTCGAAGTGTTTGAGTTATTTTATACTGAAAACCTCTCCCATTCGACCGAGTTTGACTCAAATCGATGTATTTCAAGTGTTTATGAAATGTTTAACGGTAAATACGTCATTTTCTACCCAAAACTAATCCCATTTGACCTACATTGACTCATATCGTCCGATTCGAAATTGTTAAGTCATTTTATACCGAGATCCTCTCCCATTCGACCGAATTTGACTCAAATTAAAGTATTTCAATTGTTTTTGACATGTTCAAGGTAAATACATCATTTTATAACCAAAATTGATCTTATTTGACCTATATTGACTCATAGCGTTCGATTCGAAGTGTTTAAGTGATTTTATACGTAGAACCTCTACCTTTTGACCGAGTTTGACTCAAATCGATGTATTTCAAGTTTTTATGACATGTTCAGGGGTAAATACGTCATTTTCTATCCAAAATTGATCCCATTTGACCTACATTGGGTACTATCGTCCGATTTAAAATGTTTAAGTCATTTATACCGAGAACTTCTCCCATTCGACCGAGTTTGACTCAAATCGATGGATTTGAATTATTTATGAAATATTCAAGGGTAAATACATCATTTTCCACCCAAAACCATACCATTTGACCTATATTGACTCACATCATCCGACTCGAAGTGTTTAAGTAATTTTATACGTAGGACCTCCAGTGTTTGACCGAGTTTGACTCAAATCGACGTATTTCAAGAGTTTATGACATATTCAAGGGTAAATATGTCATTTTCTACCCAAAATTGATCATATTTGACCTATATTCACTCATAACGTTCGGTTCGAAGTTTTAAGGTCGTTTTATAAATAGAATCTCTTCCGTTTGACCGATTTTGACTCAAATTGATGTATTTCAAGTGTTTATGACAAGTTAAAGGCTAATTACGTCATTTTCTACACAAAACTAATCCCATTTGACCTACATTAACTCATATCGTTTTATTCGAAGTGTTTGAGTCATTTTATACTGAAAACCTCTCCCATTCGACCGAGTTTGACTCAAATCGATGTATTTCATGTGTTTATGAAATGTTTAACGGTAAATACGTCATTTTCTACCCAAAACTAATCCCATTTGACCTACATTGACTCATATCGTCCGATTCGAAATGGTTAAGTCATTTTATACCGAGATCCTCTCCCATTCGACCGAATTTGACTCAAATTAAAGTATTTCAATTGTTTTTGACATGTTCAAGGTAAATACATCATTTTATAACCAAAATTGATCTTATTTGACCTATATTGACTCATATCGTTCGATTCGAAGTGTTTAAGTGATTTTATACGTAGAACCTCTACCTTTTGACCGAGTTTGACTCAAATCGATGTATTTCAAGTTTTTATGACATGTTCAGGGGTAAATACGTCATTTTCTATCCAAAATTGATCCCATTTGACCTACATTGGGTACTATCGTCCGATTTAAAATGTTTAAGTCATTTATACCGAGAACTTCTCCCATTCGACCGAGTTTGACTCAAATCGATGGATTTGAATTATTTATGAAATATTCAAGGGTAAATACATCATTTTCCACCCAAAACCATACCATTTGACCTATATTGACTCACATCATCCGACTCGAAGTGTTTAAGTAATTTTATACGTAGGACCTCCAGTGTTTGACCGAGTTTGACTCAAATCGACGTATTTCAAGAGTTTATGACATATTCAAGGGTAAATATGTCATTTTCTACCCAAAATTGATCATATTTGACCTATATTCACTCATAACGTTCGGTTCGAAGTTTTAAGGTCGTTTTATAAATAGAATCTCTTCCGTTTGACCGATTTTGACTCAAATTGATGTATTTCAAGTGTTTATGACAAGTTAAAGGCTAATTACGTCATTTTCTACACAAAACTAATCCCATTTGACCTACATTAACTCATATCGTTTTATTCGAAGTGTTTGAGTCATTTTATACTGAAAACCTCTCCCATTCGACCGAGTTTGACTCAAATCGATGTATTTCATGTGTTTATGAAATGTTTAATGGTAAATACGTCATTTTCTAATCAAAACTACTCCCATTTGACCTACATTGACTCATATCGTCCGATTCGAAATGGTTAAGTCATTTTATACCGAGATCCTCTCCCATTCGACCGAATTTGACTCAAATTAAAGTATTTCAATTGTTTATGACATGTTCAAGGGTAAATACATCATTTCATACCCAAAATTGATCTTATTTGACCTATATTGACTCATATGGTTCGATTCGAAAGGTTTAAGTGATTTTATACGTAGAACCTCTACCTTTTGACCGAGTTTGACTCAAATCGATGTATTTCAAGTTTTTATGACATGTTCAGGGGTAAATACGTCATTTTCTATCCAAAATTGATCCCATTTGACCTACATTGGGTACTATCGTCCGATTTAAAATGTTTAAGTCATTTATACCGAGAACTTCTCCCATTCGACCGAGTTTGACTCAAATCGATGGATTTGAATTATTTATGAAATATTCAAGGGTAAATACATCATTTTCCACCCAAAACCATACCATTTGACCTATATTGACTCACATCATCCGACTCGAAGTGTTTAAGTAATTTTATACGTAGGACCTCCAGTGTTTGACCGAGTTTGACTCAAATCGACGTATTTCAAGAGTTTATGACATATTCAAGGGTAAATATGTCATTTTCTACCCAAAATTGATCATATTTGACCTATATTCACTCATAACGTTCGGTTCGAAGTTTTAAGGTCGTTTTATAAATAGAATCTCTTCCGTTTGACCGATTTTGACTCAAATTGATGTATTTCAAGTGTTTATGACAAGTTAAAGGCTAATTACGTCATTTTCTACACAAAACTAATCCCATTTGACCTACATTAACTCATATCGTTTTATTCGAAGTGTTTGAGTCATTTTATACTGAAAACCTCTCCCATTCGACCGAGTTTGACTCAAATCGATGTATTTCAAGTGTTTATGAAATGTTTAACGGTAAATACGTCATTTTCTACCCAAAACTAATCCCATTTGACCTACATTGACTCATATCGTCCGATTCGAAATGGTTAAGTCATTTTATACCGAGATCCTCTCCCATTCGACCGAATTTGACTCAAATTAAAGTATTTCAATTGTTTTTGACATGTTCAAGGTAAATACATCATTTTATAACCAAAATTGATCTTATTTGACCTATATTGACTCATATCGTTCGATTCGAAGTGTTTAAGTGATTTTATACGTAGAACCTCTACCTTTTGACCGAGTTTGACTCAAATCGATGTATTTCAAGTTTTTATGACATGTTCAGGGGTAAATACGTCATTTTCTATCCAAAATTGATCCCATTTGACCTACATTGGGTACTATCGTCCGATTTAAAATGTTTAAGTCATTTATACCGAGAACTTCTCCCATTCGACCGAGTTTGACTCAAATCGATGGATTTGAATTATTTATGAAATATTCAAGGGTAAATACATCATTTTCCACCCAAAACCATACCATTTGACCTATATTGACTCACATCATCCGACTCGAAGTGTTTAAGTAATTTTATACGTAGGACCTCCAGTGTTTGACCGAGTTTGACTCAAATCGACGTATTTCAAGAGTTTATGACATATTCAAGGGTAAATATGTCATTTTCTACCCAAAATTGATCATATTTGACCTATATTCACTCATAACGTTCGGTTCGAAGTTTTAAGGTCGTTTTATAAATAGAATCTCTTCCGTTTGACCGATTTTGACTCAAATTGATGTATTTCAAGTGTTTATGACAAGTTAAAGGCTAATTACGTCATTTTCTACACAAAACTAATCCCATTTGACCTACATTAACTCATATCGTTTTATTCGAAGTGTTTGAGTCATTTTATACTGAAAACCTCTCCCATTCGACCGAGTTTGACTCAAATCGATGTATTTCAAGTGTTTATGAAATGTTTAACGGTAAATACGTCATTTTCTACCCAAAACTAATCCCATTTGACCTACATTGACTCATATCGTCCGATTCGAAATGGTTAAGTCATTTTATACCGAGATCCTCTCCCATTCGACCGAATTTGACTCAAATTAAAGTATTTCAATTGTTTTTGACATGTTCAAGGTAAATACATCATTTTATAACCAAAATTGATCTTATTTGACCTATATTGACTCATATCGTTCGATTCGAAGTGTTTAAGTGATTTTATACGTAGAACCTCTACCTTTTGACCGAGTTTGACTCAAATCGATGTATTTCAAGTTTTTATGACATGTTCAGGGGTAAATACGTCATTTTCTATCCAAAATTGATCCCATTTGACCTACATTGGGTACTATCGTCCGATTTAAAATGTTTAAGTCATTTATACCGAGAACTTCTCCCATTCGACCGAGTTTGACTCAAATCGATGGATTTGAATTATTTATGAAATATTCAAGGGTAAATACATCATTTTCCACCCAAAACCATACCATTTGACCTATATTGACTCACATCATCCGACTCGAAGTGTTTAAGTAATTTTATACGTAGGACCTCCAGTGTTTGACCGAGTTTGACTCAAATCGACGTATTTCAAGAGTTTATGACATATTCAAGGGTAAATATGTCATTTTCTACCCAAAATTGATCATATTTGACCTATATTCACTCATAACGTTCGGTTCGAAGTTTTAAGGTCGTTTTATAAATAGAATCTCTTCCGTTTGACCGATTTTGACTCAAATTGATGTATTTCAAGTGTTTATGACAAGTTAAAGGCTAATTACGTCATTTTCTACACAAAACTAATCCCATTTGACCTACATTAACTCATATCGTTTTATTCGAAGTGTTTGAGTCATTTTATACTGAAAACCTCTCCCATTCGACCGAGTTTGACTCAAATCGATGTATTTCATGTGTTTATGAAATGTTTAATGGTAAATACGTCATTTTCTAATCAAAACTACTCCCATTTGACCTACATTGACTCATATCGTCCGATTCGAAATGGTTAAGTCATTTTATACCGAGATCCTCTCCCATTCGACCGAATTTGACTCAAATTAAAGTATTTCAATTGTTTTTGACATGTTCAAGGTAAATACATCATTTTATAACCAAAATTGATCTTATTTGACCTATATTGACTCATATCGTTCGATTCGAAGTGTTTAAGTGATTTTATACGTAGAACCTCTACCTTTTGACCGAGTTTGACTCAAATCGATGTATTTCAAGTTTTTATGACATGTTCAGGGGTAAATACGTCATTTTCTATCCAAAATTGATCCCATTTGACCTACATTGGGTACTATCGTCCGATTTAAAATGTTTAAGTCATTTATACCGAGAACTTCTCCCATTCGACCGAGTTTGACTCAAATCGATGGATTTGAATTATTTATGAAATATTCAAGGGTAAATACATCATTTTCCACCCAAAACCATACCATTTGACCTATATTGACTCACATCATCCGACTCGAAGTGTTTAAGTAATTTTATACGTAGGACCTCCAGTGTTTGACCGAGTTTGACTCAAATCGACGTATTTCAAGAGTTTATGACATATTCAAGGGTAAATATGTCATTTTCTACCCAAAATTGATCATATTTGACCTATATTCACTCATAACGTTCGGTTCGAAGTTTTAAGGTCGTTTTATAAATAGAATCTCTTCCGTTTGACCGATTTTGACTCAAATTGATGTATTTCAAGTGTTTATGACAAGTTAAAGGCTAATTACGTCATTTTCTACACAAAACTAATCCCATTTGACCTACATTAACTCATATCGTTTTATTCGAAGTGTTTGAGTCATTTTATACTGAAAACCTCTCCCATTCGACCGAGTTTGACTCAAATCGATGTATTTCATGTGTTTATGAAATGTTTAATGGTAAATACGTCATTTTCTAATCAAAACTACTCCCATTTGACCTACATTGACTCATATCGTCCGATTCGAAATGGTTAAGTCATTTTATACCGAGATCCTCTCCCATTCGACCGAATTTGACTCAAATTAAAGTATTTCAATTGTTTATGACATGTTCAAGGGTAAATACATCATTTCATACCCAAAATTGATCTTATTTGACCTATATTGACTCATATGGTTCGATTCGAAAGGTTTAAGTGATTTTATACGTAGAACCTCTACCTTTTGACCGAGTTTGACTCAAATCGATGTATTTCAAGTTTTTATGACATGTTCAGGGGTAAATACGTCATTTTCTATCCAAAATTGATCCCATTTGACCTACATTGGGTACTATCGTCCGATTTAAAATGTTTAAGTCATTTATACCGAGAACTTCTCCCATTCGACCGAGTTTGACTCAAATCGATGGATTTGAATTATTTATGAAATATTCAAGGGTAAATACATCATTTTCCACCCAAAACCATACCATTTGACCTATATTGACTCACATCATCCGACTCGAAGTGTTTAAGTAATTTTATACGTAGGACCTCCAGTGTTTGACCGAGTTTGACTCAAATCGACGTATTTCAAGAGTTTATGACATATTCAAGGGTAAATATGTCATTTTCTACCCAAAATTGATCATATTTGACCTATATTCACTCATAACGTTCGGTTCGAAGTTTTAAGGTCGTTTTATAAATAGAATCTCTTCCGTTTGACCGATTTTGACTCAAATTGATGTATTTCAAGTGTTTATGACAAGTTAAAGGCTAATTACGTCATTTTCTACACAAAACTAATTCCATTTGACCTACATTAACTCATATCGTTTTATTCGAAGTGTTTGAGTCATTTTATACTGAAAACCTCTCCCATTCGACCGAGTTTGACTCAAATCGATGTATTTCATGTGTTTATGAAATGTTTAATGGTAAATACGTCATTTTCTAATCAAAACTACTCCCATTTGACCTACATTGACTCATATCGTCCGATTCGAAATGGTTAAGTCATTTTATACCGAGATCCTCTCCCATTCGACCGAATTTGACTCAAATTAAAGTATTTCAATTGTTTATGACATGTTCAAGGGTAAATACATCATTTCATACCCAAAATTGATCTTATTTGACCTATATTGACTCATATGGTTCGATTCGAAAGGTTTAAGTGATTTTATACGTAGAACCTCTACCTTTTGACCGAGTTTGACTCAAATCGATGTATTTCAAGTTTTTATGACATGTTCAGGGGTAAATACGTCATTTTCTATCCAAAATTGATCCCATTTGACCTACATTGGGTACTATCGTCCGATTTAAAATGTTTAAGTCATTTATACCGAGAACTTCTCCCATTCGACCGAGTTTGACTCAAATCGATGGATTTGAATTATTTATGAAATATTCAAGGGTAAATACATCATTTTCCACCCAAAACCATACCATTTGACCTATATTGACTCACATCATCCGACTCGAAGTGTTTAAGTAATTTTATACGTAGGACCTCCAGTGTTTGACCGAGTTTGACTCAAATCGACGTATTTCAAGAGTTTATGACATATTCAAGGGTAAATATGTCATTTTCTACCCAAAATTGATCATATTTGACCTATATTCACTCATAACGTTCGGTTCGAAGTTTTAAGGTCGTTTTATAAATAGAATCTCTTCCGTTTGACCGATTTTGACTCAAATTGATGTATTTCAAGTGTTTATGACAAGTTAAAGGCTAATTACGTCATTTTCTACACAAAACTAATCCCATTTGACCTACATTAACTCATATCGTTTTATTCGAAGTGTTTGAGTCATTTTATACTGAAAACCTCTCCCATTCGACCGAGTTTGACTCAAATCGATGTATTTCAAGTGTTTATGAAATGTTTAACGGTAAATACGTCATTTTCTACCCAAAACTAATCCCATTTGACCTACATTGACTCATATCGTCCGATTCGAAATGGTTAAGTCATTTTATACCGAGATCCTCTCCCATTCGACCGAATTTGACTCAAATTAAAGTATTTCAATTGTTTTTGACATGTTCAAGGTAAATACATCATTTTATAACCAAAATTGATCTTATTTGACCTATATTGACTCATATCGTTCGATTCGAAGTGTTTAAGTGATTTTATACGTAGAACCTCTACCTTTTGACCGAGTTTGACTCAAATCGATGTATTTCAAGTTTTTATGACATGTTCAGGGGTAAATACGTCATTTTCTATCCAAAATTGATCCCATTTGACCTACATTGGGTACTATCGTCCGATTTAAAATGTTTAAGTCATTTATACCGAGAACTTCTCCCATTCGACCGAGTTTGACTCAAATCGATGGATTTGAATTATTTATGAAATATTCAAGGGTAAATACATCATTTTCCACCCAAAACCATACCATTTGACCTATATTGACTCACATCATCCGACTCGAAGTGTTTAAGTAATTTTATACGTAGGACCTCCAGTGTTTGACCGAGTTTGACTCAAATCGACGTATTTCAAGAGTTTATGACATATTCAAGGGTAAATATGTCATTTTCTACCCAAAATTGATCATATTTGACCTATATTCACTCATAACGTTCGGTTCGAAGTTTTAAGGTCGTTTTATAAATAGAATCTCTTCCGTTTGACCGATTTTGACTCAAATTGATGTATTTCAAGTGTTTATGACAAGTTAAAGGCTAATTACGTCATTTTCTACACAAAACTAATCCCATTTGACCTACATTAACTCATATCGTTTTATTCGAAGTGTTTGAGTCATTTTATACTGAAAACCTCTCCCATTCGACCGAGTTTGACTCAAATCGATGTATTTCATGTGTTTATGAAATGTTTAATGGTAAATACGTCATTTTCTAATCAAAACTACTCCCATTTGACCTACATTGACTCATATCGTCCGATTCGAAATGGTTAAGTCATTTTATACCGAGATCCTCTCCCATTCGACCGAATTTGACTCAAATTAAAGTATTTCAATTGTTTATGACATGTTCAAGGGTAAATACATCATTTCATACCCAAAATTGATCTTATTTGACCTATATTGACTCATATGGTTCGATTCGAAAGGTTTAAGTGATTTTATACGTAGAACCTCTACCTTTTGACCGAGTTTGACTCAAATCGATGTATTTCAAGTTTTTATGACATGTTCAGGGGTAAATACGTCATTTTCTATCCAAAATTGATCCCATTTGACCTACATTGGGTACTATCGTCCGATTTAAAATGTTTAAGTCATTTATACCGAGAACTTCTCCCATTCGACCGAGTTTGACTCAAATCGATGGATTTGAATTATTTATGAAATATTCAAGGGTAAATACATCATTTTCCACCCAAAACCATACCATTTGACCTATATTGACTCACATCATCCGACTCGAAGTGTTTAAGTAATTTTATACGTAGGACCTCCAGTGTTTGACCGAGTTTGACTCAAATCGACGTATTTCAAGAGTTTATGACATATTCAAGGGTAAATATGTCATTTTCTACCCAAAATTGATCATATTTGACCTATATTCACTCATAACGTTCGGTTCGAAGTTTTAAGGTCGTTTTATAAATAGAATCTCTTCCGTTTGACCGATTTTGACTCAAATTGATGTATTTCAAGTGTTTATGACAAGTTAAAGGCTAATTACGTCATTTTCTACACAAAACTAATCCCATTTGACCTACATTAACTCATATCGTTTTATTCGAAGTGTTTGAGTCATTTTATACTGAAAACCTCTCCCATTCGACCGAGTTTGACTCAAATCGATGTATTTCATGTGTTTATGAAATGTTTAATGGTAAATACGTCATTTTCTAATCAAAACTACTCCCATTTGACCTACATTGACTCATATCGTCCGATTCGAAATGGTTAAGTCATTTTATACCGAGATCCTCTCCCATTCGACCGAATTTGACTCAAATTAAAGTATTTCAATTGTTTATGACATGTTCAAGGGTAAATACATCATTTCATACCCAAAATTGATCTTATTTGACCTATATTGACTCATATGGTTCGATTCGAAAGGTTTAAGTGATTTTATACGTAGAACCTCTACCTTTTGACCGAGTTTGACTCAAATCGATGTATTTCAAGTTTTTATGACATGTTCAGGGGTAAATACGTCATTTTCTATCCAAAATTGATCCCATTTGACCTACATTGGGTACTATCGTCCGATTTAAAATGTTTAAGTCATTTATACCGAGAACTTCTCCCATTCGACCGAGTTTGACTCAAATCGATGGATTTGAATTATTTATGAAATATTCAAGGGTAAATACATCATTTTCCACCCAAAACCATACCATTTGACCTATATTGACTCACATCATCCGACTCGAAGTGTTTAAGTAATTTTATACGTAGGACCTCCAGTGTTTGACCGAGTTTGACTCAAATCGACGTATTTCAAGAGTTTATGACATATTCAAGGGTAAATATGTCATTTTCTACCCAAAATTGATCATATTTGACCTATATTCACTCATAACGTTCGGTTCGAAGTTTTAAGGTCGTTTTATAAATAGAATCTCTTCCGTTTGACCGATTTTGACTCAAATTGATGTATTTCAAGTGTTTATGACAAGTTAAAGGCTAATTACGTCATTTTCTACACAAAACTAATCCCATTTGACCTACATTAACTCATATCGTTTTATTCGAAGTGTTTGAGTCATTTTATACTGAAAACCTCTCCCATTCGACCGAGTTTGACTCAAATCGATGTATTTCAAGTGTTTATGAAATGTTTAACGGTAAATACGTCATTTTCTACCCAAAACTAATCCCATTTGACCTACATTGACTCATATCGTCCGATTCGAAATGGTTAAGTCATTTTATACCGAGATCCTCTCCCATTCGACCGAATTTGACTCAAATTAAAGTATTTCAATTGTTTTTGACATGTTCAAGGTAAATACATCATTTTATAACCAAAATTGATCTTATTTGACCTATATTGACTCATATCGTTCGATTCGAAGTGTTTAAGTGATTTTATACGTAGAACCTCTACCTTTTGACCGAGTTTGACTCAAATCGATGTATTTCAAGTTTTTATGACATGTTCAGGGGTAAATACGTCATTTTCTATCCAAAATTGATCCCATTTGACCTACATTGGGTACTATCGTCCGATTTAAAATGTTTAAGTCATTTATACCGAGAACTTCTCCCATTCGACCGAGTTTGACTCAAATCGATGGATTTGAATTATTTATGAAATATTCAAGGGTAAATACATCATTTTCCACCCAAAACCATACCATTTGACCTATATTGACTCACATCATCCGACTCGAAGTGTTTAAGTAATTTTATACGTAGGACCTCCAGTGTTTGACCGAGTTTGACTCAAATCGACGTATTTCAAGAGTTTATGACATATTCAAGGGTAAATATGTCATTTTCTACCCAAAATTGATCATATTTGACCTATATTCACTCATAACGTTCGGTTCGAAGTTTTAAGGTCGTTTTATAAATAGAATCTCTTCCGTTTGACCGATTTTGACTCAAATTGATGTATTTCAAGTGTTTATGACAAGTTAAAGGCTAATTACGTCATTTTCTACACAAAACTAATCCCATTTGACCTACATTAACTCATATCGTTTTATTCGAAGTGTTTGAGTCATTTTATACTGAAAACCTCTCCCATTCGACCGAGTTTGACTCAAATCGATGTATTTCATGTGTTTATGAAATGTTTAATGGTAAATACGTCATTTTCTAATCAAAACTACTCCCATTTGACCTACATTGACTCATATCGTCCGATTCGAAATGGTTAAGTCATTTTATACCGAGATCCTCTCCCATTCGACCGAATTTGACTCAAATTAAAGTATTTCAATTGTTTATGACATGTTCAAGGGTAAATACATCATTTCATACCCAAAATTGATCTTATTTGACCTATATTGACTCATATGGTTCGATTCGAAAGGTTTAAGTGATTTTATACGTAGAACCTCTACCTTTTGACCGAGTTTGACTCAAATCGATGTATTTCAAGTTTTTATGACATGTTCAGGGGTAAATACGTCATTTTCTATCCAAAATTGATCCCATTTGACCTACATTGGGTACTATCGTCCGATTTAAAATGTTTAAGTCATTTATACCGAGAACTTCTCCCATTCGACCGAGTTTGACTCAAATCGATGGATTTGAATTATTTATGAAATATTCAAGGGTAAATACATCATTTTCCACCCAAAACCATACCATTTGACCTATATTGACTCACATCATCCGACTCGAAGTGTTTAAGTAATTTTATACGTAGGACCTCCAGTGTTTGACCGAGTTTGACTCAAATCGACGTATTTCAAGAGTTTATGACATATTCAAGGGTAAATATGTCATTTTCTACCCAAAATTGATCATATTTGACCTATATTCACTCATAACGTTCGGTTCGAAGTTTTAAGGTCGTTTTATAAATAGAATCTCTTCCGTTTGACCGATTTTGACTCAAATTGATGTATTTCAAGTGTTTATGACAAGTTAAAGGCTAATTACGTCATTTTCTACACAAAACTAATCCCATTTGACCTACATTAACTCATATCGTTTTATTCAAAGTGTTTAAGTCATTTTATACTGAAAACCTCTCCCATTCGACCGAGTTTGACTCAAATCGATGTATTTCATGTGTTTATGAAATGTTTAAAGGTAAATACGTCATTTTCTAATCAAAACTACTCCCATTTGACCTACATTGAGTCATATCGTCCGATTCGAAATGGTTAAGTCATTTTATACCGAGATCCTCTCCCATTCGACCGAATTTGACTCAAATTAAAGTATTTCAATTGTTTATGACATGTTCAAGGGTAAATACATCATTTCATACCCAAAATTGATCTTATTTGACCTTTATTGACTCATATGGTTCGATTCGAAAGGTTTAAGTGATTTTATACGTAGAACCTCTACCTTTTGACCGAGTTTGACTCAAATCGATGTATTTCAAGTTTTTATGACATGTTGAGGGGTAAATACATCATTTTCTATCCAAAATTGATCCCATTTGACCTACATTGGGTACTATCGTCCGATTTAAAATGTTTAAGTCATTTATACCGAGAACTTCTCCCATTCGACCGAGTTTGACTCAAATCGATGGATTTGAATTATTTATGAAATATTCAAGGGTAAATACATCATTTTCCACCCAAAACCATACCATTTGACCTATATTGACTCACATCATCCGACTCGAAGTGTTTAAGTAATTTTATACGTAGGACCTCCAGTGTTTGACCGAGTTTGACTCAAATCGACGTATTTCAAGAGTTTATGACATATTCAAGGGTAAATATGTCATTTTCTACCCAAAATTGATCATATTTGACCTATATTCACTCATAACGTTCGGTTCGAAGTTTTAAGGTCGTTTTATAAATAGAATCTCTTCCGTTTGACCGATTTTGACTCAAATTGATGTATTTCAAGTGTTTATGACAAGTTAAAGGCTAATTACGTCATTTTCTACACAAAACTAATCCCATTTGACCTACATTAACTCATATCGTTTTATTCGAAGTGTTTGAGTCATTTTATACTGAAAACCTCTCCCATTCGACCGAGTTTGACTCAAATCGATGTATTTCATGTGTTTATGAAATGTTTAATGGTAAATACGTCATTTTCTAATCAAAACTACTCCCATTTGACCTACATTGACTCATATCGTCCGATTCGAAATGGTTAAGTCATTTTATACCGAGATCCTCTCCCATTCGACCGAATTTGACTCAAATTAAAGTATTTCAATTGTTTATGACATGTTCAAGGGTAAATACATCATTTCATACCCAAAATTGATCTTATTTGACCTATATTGACTCATATGGTTCGATTCGAAAGGTTTAAGTGATTTTATACGTAGAACCTCTACCTTTTGACCGAGTTTGACTCAAATCGATGTATTTCAAGTTTTTATGACATGTTCAGGGGTAAATACGTCATTTTCTATCCAAAATTGATCCCATTTGACCTACATTGGGTACTATCGTCCGATTTAAAATGTTTAAGTCATTTATACCGAGAACTTCTCCCATTCGACCGAGTTTGACTCAAATCGATGGATTTGAATTATTTATGAAATATTCAAGGGTAAATACATCATTTTCCACCCAAAACCATACCATTTGACCTATATTGACTCACATCATCCGACTCGAAGTGTTTAAGTAATTTTATACGTAGGACCTCCAGTGTTTGACCGAGTTTGACTCAAATCGACGTATTTCAAGAGTTTATGACATATTCAAGGGTAAATATGTCATTTTCTACCCAAAATTGATCATATTTGACCTATATTCACTCATAACGTTCGGTTCGAAGTTTTAAGGTCGTTTTATAAATAGAATCTCTTCCGTTTGACCGATTTTGACTCAAATTGATGTATTTCAAGTGTTTATGACAAGTTAAAGGCTAATTACGTCATTTTCTACACAAAACTAATCCCATTTGACCTACATTAACTCATATCGTTTTATTCGAAGTGTTTGAGTCATTTTATACTGAAAACCTCTCCCATTCGACCGAGTTTGACTCAAATCGATGTATTTCAAGTGTTTATGAAATGTTTAACGGTAAATACGTCATTTTCTACCCAAAACTAATCCCATTTGACCTACATTGACTCATATCGTCCGATTCGAAATGGTTAAGTCATTTTATACCGAGATCCTCTCCCATTCGACCGAATTTGACTCAAATTAAAGTATTTCAATTGTTTTTGACATGTTCAAGGTAAATACATCATTTTATAACCAAAATTGATCTTATTTGACCTATATTGACTCATATCGTTCGATTCGAAGTGTTTAAGTGATTTTATACGTAGAACCTCTACCTTTTGACCGAGTTTGACTCAAATCGATGTATTTCAAGTTTTTATGACATGTTGAGGGGTAAATACGTCATTTTCTATCCAAAATTGATCCCATTTGACCTACATTGGGTACTATCGTCCGATTTAAAATGTTTAAGTCATTTATACCGAGAACTTCTCCCATTCGACCGAGTTTGACTCAAATCGATGGATTTGAATTATTTATGAAATATTCAAGGGTAAATACATCATTTTCCACCCAAAACCATACCATTTGACCTATATTGACTCACATCATCCGACTCGAAGTGTTTAAGTAATTTTATACGTAGGACCTCCAGTGTTTGACCGAGTTTGACTCAAATCGACGTATTTCAAGAGTTTATGACATATTCAAGGGTAAATATGTCATTTTCTACCCAAAATTGATCATATTTGACCTATATTCACTCATAACGTTCGGTTCGAAGTTTTAAGGTCGTTTTATAAATAGAATCTCTTCCGTTTGACCGATTTTGACTCAAATTGATGTATTTCAAGTGTTTATGACAAGTTAAAGGCTAATTACGTCATTTTCTACACAAAACTAATCCCATTTGACCTACATTAACTCATATCGTTTTATTCGAAGTGTTTAAGTCATTTTATACTGAAAACCTCTCCCATTCGACCGAGTTTGACTCAAATCGATGTATTTCATGTGTTTATGAAATGTTTAAAGGTAAATACGTCATTTTCTAATCAAAACTACTCCCATTTGACCTACATTGAGTCATATCGTCCGATTCGAAATGGTTAAGTCATTTTATACCGAGATCCTCTCCCATTCGACCGAATTTGACTCAAATTAAAGTATTTCAATTGTTTATGACATGTTCAAGGGTAAATACATCATTTCATACCCAAAATTGATCTTATTTGACCTTTATTGACTCATATGGTTCGATTCGAAAGGTTTAAGTGATTTTATACGTAGAACCTCTACCTTTTGACCGAGTTTGACTCAAATCGATGTATTTCAAGTTTTTATGACATGTTGAGGGGTAAATACGTCATTTTCTATCCAAAATTGATCCCATTTGACCTACATTGGGTACTATCGTCCGATTTAAAATGTTTAAGTCATTTATACCGAGAACTTCTCCCATTCGACCGAGTTTGACTCAAATCGATGGATTTGAATTATTTATGAAATATTCAAGGGTAAATACATCATTTTCCACCCAAAACCATACCATTTGACCTATATTGACTCACATCATCCGACTCGAAGTGTTTAAGTAATTTTATACGTAGGACCTCCAGTGTTTGACCGAGTTTGACTCAAATCGACGTATTTCAAGAGTTTATGACATATTCAAGGGTAAATATGTCATTTTCTACCCAAAATTGATCATATTTGACCTATATTCACTCATAACGTTCGGTTCGAAGTTTTAAGGTCGTTTTATAAATAGAATCTCTTCCGTTTGACCGATTTTGACTCAAATTGATGTATTTCAAGTGTTTATGACAAGTTAAAGGCTAATTACGTCATTTTCTACACAAAACTAATCCTATTTGACCTACATTAACTCATATCGTTTTATTCGAAGTGTTTAAGTCATTTTATACTGAAAACCTCTCCCATTCGACCGAGTTTGACTCAAATCGATGTATTTCAAGTGTTTATGAAATGTTTAACGGTAAATACGTCATTTTCTACCCAAAACTAATCCCATTTGACCTACATTGACTCATATCGTCCGATTCGAAATGGTTAAGTCATTTTATACCGAGATCCTCTCCCATTCGACCGAATTTGACTCAAATTAAAGTATTTCAATTGTTTTTGACATGTTCAAGGTAAATACATCATTTTATAACCAAAATTGATCTTATTTGACCTATATTGACTCATATCGTTCGATTCGAAGTGTTTAAGTGATTTTATATGTAGAACCTCTACCTTTTGACCGAGTTTGACTCAAATCGATGTATTTCAAGTTTTTATGACATGTTCAGGGGTAAATACGTCATTTTCTATCCAAAATTGATCCCATTTGACCTACATTGGGTACTATCGTGCGATTTAAAATGTTTAAGTCATTTATACCGAGAACTTCTCCCATTCGACCGAGTTTGACTCAAATCGATGGATTTGAATTATTTATGAAATATTCAAGGGTAAATACATCATTTTCCACCCAAAACCATACCATTTGACCTATATTGACTCACATCATCCGACTCGAAGTGTTTAAGTAATTTTATACGTAGGACCTCCAGTGTTTGACCGAGTTTGACTCAAATCGACGTATTTCAAGAGTTTATGACATATTCAAGGGTAAATATGTCATTTTCTACCCAAAATTGATCATATTTGACCTATATTCACTCATAACGTTCGGTTCGAAGTTTTAAGGTCGTTTTATAAATAGAATCTCTTCCGTTTGACCGATTTTGACTCAAATTGATGTATTTCAAGTGTTTATGACAAGTTAAAGGCTAATTACGTCATTTTCTACACAAAACTAATCCTATTTGACCTACATTAACTCATATCGTTTTATTCGAAGTGTTTAAGTCATTTTATACTGAAAACCTCTCCCATTCGACCGAGTTTGACTCAAATCGATGTATTTCATGTGTTTATGAAATGTTTAATGGTAAATACGTCATTTTCTAATCAAAACTACTCCCATTTGACCTACATTGACTCATATCGTCCGATTCGAAATGGTTAAGTCATTTTATACCGAGATCCTCTCCCATTCGACCGAATTTGACTCAAATTAAAGTATTTCAATTGTTTATGACATGTTCAAGGGTAAATACATCATTTCATACCCAAAATTGATCTTATTTGACCTATATTGACTCATATCGTTCGATTCGAAAGGTTTAAGTGATTTTATACGTAGAACCTCTACCTTTTGACCAAGTTTGACTCAAATCGATGTATTTCAAGTTTTTATGACATGTTCAAGGGTTAATACGTCATTTTCTATCCAAAACTAATCCCACTTGACCTACATTGAGTAATATCGTCCGATTTAAAATGTTTAAGTCATTTATACCGAGAACTTCTCCCATTCGATCGAGTTTGACTCAAATCGATGGATTTTAATTATTTATGAAATATTCAAGGGTAAATACATCATTTTCCATCCAAAAACATACCATTTGACCTATATTGACTCATATCATCCGATTCGAAGTGTTTAAGTAATTTTATACGTAGGACCCCCACCGTTTGACCGAGGTTGACTCAAATCGACGTATTTCAAGAGTTTATGACATATTCAAGGGTAAATATGTCATTTTCTACCCAAAATTGATCATATTTGACCTATATTGACTCATATCGTTCGGTTCGAAGTTTTAAGGTCGTTTTATAAATAGAATCTCTTCCGTTTGAACTAGTTTGACTCAAATTGATGTATTTCAAGTGTTTATGACATGTTAAAGGCTAATTACGTCATTTTCTACACAAAACTAATCCCATTTGACCTACATTAACTCATATCGTTTTATTCGAAGTGTTTAAGTCATTTTATACTGAAAACCTCTCCCATTCGACCGAGTTTGACTCAAATCGATGTATTTCAACTGTTTATAAAATGTTTAATGGTAAATACGTCATTTTCTAATCAAAACTACTCCCATTTGACCTACATTGACTCATATCGTCTGATTCGAAATGGTTAAGTCATTTTATACCGAGATCCTCTCCCATTCGACCGAATTTGACTCAAATTAAAGAATTTCAATTGTTTATGACATGTTCAAGAGTAAATACATCATTTCATACCCAAAATTGATCTTATTTGACCTATATTGACTCATATCATTCGATTCGAAGTGTTTAAGTGATTTTATACGTAGAACCTCTACCTTTTGACCGAGTTTGACTCAAATCGATGTATTTCAAGTTTTTATGACGTGTTCAAAGGTAAATACGTCATTTTCTACCCAAAATTGATCCTATTTTACCTACATTGCGTATTATCGTCCGATTTAAAATGTTTAAGTCATTTATACCGAGAACTTCTCCCATTCGACCGAGTTTGACATAAATCGATGGATTTGAATTATTTATGAAATATTCAAGGGTAAATACATCATTTTCCACCCAAAACCATACCATTTGACCTATATTGACTCATATCATCCGATTCGAAGTGTTTAAGTAATTTTATACGTAGGACCTCCACCGTTTGACCGAGGTTGACTCAAATCGACGTATTTCAAGAGTTTATGACATATTCAAGGGTAAATATGTCATTTTCTACCCAAAATTGATCATATTTGACCTATATTGACTCATATCGTTCGGTTCGAAGTTTTAAGGTCGTTTCATAAATAGAATCTCTTCCGTTTGACCGAGTTTGACTCAAATTGATGTATTTCAAGTGTTTATGACATGTTAAAGGCTAATTACGTCATTTTCTACACAAAACTAATCCCATTTGACCTACATTAACTCATATCGTTTTATTCGAAGTGTTTAAGTCATTTTATACTGAAAACCTCTCCCATTCGACCGAGTTTGACTCAAATCGATGTATTTCAAGTGTTTATGAAATGTTTAACGGTAAATACGTCATTTTCTACCCAAAACTAATCCCATTTGACCTACATTGACTCATATCGTCCGATTCGAAATGGTTAAGTCATTTTATACCGAGATCCTCTCCCATTCGACCGAATTTGACTCAAATTAAAGTATTTCAATTGTTTTTGACATGTTCAAGGTAAATACATCATTTTATAACCAAAATTGATCTTATTTGACCTTTATTGACTCATATCGTTCGATTCGAAGTGTTTAAGTGATTTTATACGTAGAACCTCTACCTTTTGACCGAGTTTGACTCAAATCGATGTATTTCAAGTTTTTATGACATGTTCAGGGGTAAATAAGTCATTTTCTATCCAAAATTGATCCCATTTGACCTACATTGGGTACTATCGTCCGATTTAAAATGTTTAAGTCATTTATACCGAGAACTTCTCCCATTCGACCGAGTTTGACTCAAATCGATGGATTTGAATTATTTATGAAATATTCAAGGGTAAATACATCATTTTCCACCCAAAACCATACCATTTGACCTATATTGACTCACATCATCCGACTCGAAGTGTTTAAGTAATTTTATACGTAGGACCTCCAGTGTTTGACCTAGTTTGACTCAAAACGACGTATTTCAAGAGTTTATGACATATTCAAGGGTAAATATGTCATTTTCTACCCAAAATTGATCATATTTGACCTATATTCACTCATAACGTTCGGTTCGAAGTTTTAAGGTCGTTTTATAAATAGAATCTCTTCCGTTTGACCGATTTTGACTCAAATTGATGTATTTCAAGTGTTTATGACAAGTTAAAGGCTAATTACGTCATTTTCTACACAAAACTAATCCCATTTGACCTACATTAACTCATATCGTTTTATTCGAAGTGTTTAAGTCATTTTATACTCAAAACCTCTCCCATTCGACCGAGTTTGACTCAAATCGATGTATTTCATGTGTTTATGAAATGTTTAATGGTAAATACGTCATTTTCTAATCAAAACTACTCCCATTTGACCTACATTGACTCATATCGTCCGATTCGAAATGGTTAAGTCATTTTATACCGAGATCCTCTCCCATTCGACCGAATTTGACTCAAATTAAAGTATTTCAATTGTTTATGACATGTTCAAGGGTAAATACATCATTTCATACCCAAAATTGATCTTATTTGACGTATATTGACTCATATCGTTCGATTCGAAAGGTTTAAGTGATTTTATACGTAGAACCTCTACCTTTTGACCGAGTTTGACTCAAATCGATGTATTTCAAGTTTTTATGACATGTTCAAGGGTTAATACGTCATTTTCTATCCAAAACTAATCCCACTTGACCTACATTGAGTAATATCGTCCGATTTAAAATGTTTAAGTCATTTATACCGAGAACTTCTCCCATTCGATCGAGTTTGACTCAAATCGATGGATTTTAATTATTTATGAAATATTCAAGGGTAAATACATCATTTTCCACCCAAAACCATACCATTTGACCTATATTGACTCATATAATCCGATTCGAAGTGTTTAAGTAATTTTATACGTAGGACCCCCTTCGTTTGACCGAGGTTGACTCAAATCGACGTATTTCAAGAGTTTATGACATATTCAAGGGTAAATATGTCATTTTCTACCCAAAATTGATCATATTTGACCTATATTGACTCATATCGTTCGGTTCGAAGTTTTAAGGTCGTTTTATAAATAGAATCTCTTCCGTTTGAACGAGTTTGACTCAAATTGATGTATTTCAAGTGTTTATGACATGTTCAAGGCTAATTACGTCATTTTCTACACAAAACTAATCCCATTTGACCTACATTAACTCATATCGTTTTATTCGAAGTGTTTAAGTCATTTTATACTGAAAACCTCTCCCATTCGACCGAGTTTGACTCAAATCGATGTATTTCAACTGTTTATAAAATGTTTAATGGTAAATACGTCATTTTCTAATCAAAACTACTCCCATTTGACCTACATTGACTCATATCGTCCGATTCGAAATGGTTAAGTCATTTTATACCGAGATCCTCTCCCATTCGACCGAATTTGACTCAAATTAAAGTATTTCAATTGTTTATGACATGTTCAAGAGTAAATACATCATTTCATACCCAAAATTGATCTTATTTGACCTATATTGACTCATATCGTTCGATTCGAAGTGTTTAAGTGATTTTATACGTAGAACCTCTACCTTTTGACCGAGTTTGACTCAAATCGATGTATTTCAAGTTTTTATGACGTGTTCAAAGGTAAATACGTCATTTTCTACCCAAAATTGATCCTATTTTACCTACATTGCGTATTATCGTCCGATTTAAAATGTTTAAGTCATTTATACCGAGAACTTCTCCCATTCGACCGAGTTTGACATAAATCGATGGATTTGAATTATTTATGAAATATTCAAGGGTAAATACATCATTTTCCACCCAAAACCATACCATTTGACCTATATTGACTCATATCATCCGATTCGAAGTGTTTAAGTAATTTTATACGTAGGACCCCCACCGTTTGACCGAGGTTGACTCAAATCGACGTATTTCAAGAGTTTATGACATATTCAAGGGTAAATATGTCATTTTCTACCCAAAATTGATCATATTTGACCTATATTGACTCATATCGTTCGGTTCGAAGTTTTAAGGTCGTTTTATAAATAGAATCTCTTCCGTTTGAACGAGTTTGACTCAAATTGATGTATTTCAAGTGTTTATGACATGTTAAAGGCTAATTACGTCATTTTCTACACAAAACTAATCCCATTTGACCTACATTAACTCATATCGTTTTATTCGAAGTGTTTAAGTCATTTTATACTGAAAACCTCTCCCATTCGACCGAGTTTGACTCAAATCGATGTATTTCAAGTGTTTATGAAATGTTTAATGGAAAATACGTCATTTTCTAATCAAAACTAATCCCATTTGACCTACATTGACTCATATCGTTCGATTCGAAATGGTTAAGTCATTTTATACCGAGATCCTCTCCCATTCGACCGAATTTGACTCAAATTAAAGTATTTCAATTGTTTATGACATGTTCAAGGGTAAATACATCATTTTATACCCAAAATTGATCTTATTTGACCTATATTGACTCATATCATTCGATTCGAAGTGTTTAAGTGATTTTATACGTAAAACCTCTACCTTTTGACCGAGTTTGACTCAAATCGATGTATTTCAAGTTTTTATGACATGTTCAAGGGTAAATACGTCATTTTCTACCCAAAATTGATATCATTTGACCTACATTGGGTACTATCGTCCGATTTAAAATGTTTAAGTCATTTATACCGAGAACTTCTCCCATTCGACCGAGTTTGACATAAATCGATGGATTTGAATTATTTATGAAATATTCAAGGGCAAATACATCATTTTCCACCCAAAACCATACCATTTGACCTATATTTACTCATATCATCCGATTCAAAGTGTTTAAGTAATTTTATACGTAGGACCTCCACCGTTTGACCGACTTTGACTCAAATCGACGTATTTCAAGAGTTTATGACATATTCAAGGGTAAATATGTCATTTTCTACCCAAAATTGATCATATTTGACCTATATTGACTCATATCGTTCGGTTCGAAGTTTTAAGGTCGTTTTATAAATAGAATCTCTTCCATTTGACCGAGTTTGACTCAAATTGATGTATTTCAAGTGTTTATGACATGTTAAAGGCTAATTACGTCATTTTCTACACAAAACTAATCCCATTTGACCTACATTAACTCATATCGTTTTATTCGAAGTGTTTAAGTCATTTTATACTGAAAACCTCTCCCATTCGACCGAGTTTGACTCAAATTGATGTATTTCAAGTGTTTATGAAATGTTTAATGGTAAATACGTCATTTTCTACCCAAAACTAATCCCATTTGACCTACATTGACTCATATCGTCCGATTCGAAGTGTTTAAGTGATTTTATACGTAGAACCTCTACCTTTTGACCGAGTTTGACTCAAATCGATGTATTTCAAGTTTTTATGACATGTTCAAGGGTTAATACGTCATTTTCTATCCAAAACTAATCCCACTTGACCTACATTGAGTAATATCGTCCGATTTAAAATGTTTAAGTCATTTATACCGAGAACTTCTCCCATTCGATCGAGTTTGACTCAAATCGTTGGATTTTAATTATTTATGAAATATTCAAGGGTAAATACATCATTTTCCAACCAAAACCATACCATTTGACCTATATTGACTCATATCATCCGATTCGAAGTGTTTAAGTAATTTTATACGTAGGACCTCCACCGTTTGACCGAGGTTGACTCAAATCGACGTATTTCAAGAGTTTATGACATATTCAAGGGTAAATATGTCATTTTCTGCCCAAAATTGATCATATTTGACCTATATTGACTCATATCTTTCGGTTCAAAGTTTTAAGGTCGTTTTATAAATAGAATCTCTTCCGTTTGAACGAGTTTGACTCAAATTAATGTATTTCAAGTGTTTATGACATGTTAAAGGCTAATTACGTCATTTTCTACACAAAACTAATCCCATTTGACCTACATTAACTCATATCGTTTTATTCGAAGTGTTTAAGTCATTTTATACTGAAAACCTCTCCCATTCGACCGAGTTTGACTCAAATCGATGTATTTCAAGTGTTTATGAAATGTTTAATGGAAAATACGTCATTTTCTAATCAAAACTAATCCCATTTGACCTACATTGACTCATATCGTCCGATTCGAAATGGTTAAGTCATTTTATACCGAGATCCTCTCCCATTCGACCGAATTTGACTCAAATTAAAGTATTTCAATTGTTTATGACATGTTCAAAGGTAAATACATCATTTTATACCCAAAATTGATCTTATTTGACCTATATTGACTCATATCATTCGATTCGAAGTGTTTAAGTGATTTTATACGTAAAACCTCTACCTTTTGACCGAGTTTGACTCAAATCGATGTATTTCAAGTTTTTATGACATGTTCAAGGGTAAATACGTCATTTTCTACCCAAAATTGATATCATTTGACCTACATTGGGTACTATCGTCCGATTTAAAATGTTTAAGTCATTTATACCGAGAACTTCTCCCATTCGACCGAGTTTGACATAAATCGATGGATTTGAATTATTTATGAAATATTCAAGGGTAAATACATCATTTTCCACCCAAAACCATACCATTTGACCTATATTTACTCATATCATCCGATTCAAAGTGTTTAAGTAATTTTATACGTAGGACCTCCACCGTTTGACCGACTTTGACTCAAACCGACGTATTTCAAGAGTTTATGACATATTCAAGGGTAAATATGTCATTTTCTACCCAAAATTGATCATATTTGACCTATATTGACTCATATCGTTCGGTTCGAAGTTTTAAGGTCGTTTTATAAATAGAATCTCTTCCGTTTGACCGAGTTTGACTCAAATTGATGTATTTCAAGTGTTTATGACATGTTAAAGGCTAATTACGTCATTTTCTACACAAAACTAATCCCATTTGACCTACATTAACTCATATCGTTTTATTCGAAGTGTTTAAGTCATTTTATACTGAAAACCTCTCCCATTCGACCGAGTTTGACTCAAATCCATGTATTTCAAGTGTTTATGAAATGATTAATGGTAAATACGTCATTTTCTAATCAAAACTAATCCCATTTGACCTACATTGACTCATATCGTCCGATTCGAAATGGTTAAGTCATTTTATACCGAGATCCTCTCCCATTCGACCGAATTTGACTCAAATTAAACTATTTCAATTGTTTATGACATGTTCAAGGGTAAATACATCATTTTATACCCAAAACTGATCTTATTTGACCTATATTGACTCATATCGTTCGATTCGAAGTGTTTAAGTGATTTTATACGTAGAACGTCTACCTTTTGACCGAGTTTGACTCAAATCGATGTATTTAAATTTTTATGACATGTTCAAGGGTAAATACGTCATTTTCTACCCAAAATTGATCCCATTTGACCTACATTGGGTACTATCGTCCGATTTAAAATGTTTAAGTCATTTATACCGAGAACTTCTCCCATTCAACCGAGTTTGACATAAATCGATGGATTTGAATTATTTATGAAATATTCAAGGGTAAATACATCATTTTCCACCCAAAACCATACCATTTGACCTATATTTACTCATCTCATCCGATTCAAAGTGTTTAAGTAATTTTATACGTAGGACCTCCACCGTTTGACCGACTTTGACTCAAATCGACGTATTTCAAGAGTTTATGACATATTCAAGGGTAAATATGTCATTTTCAACCCAAAATTGATCATATTTGACCTATATTGACTCATATCGTTCGGTTCGAAGTTTTAAGGTCGTTTTATTAATAGAATCTCTTCCATTTGACCGAGTTTGACTCAAATTGATGTATTTCAAGTGTTTATGACATGTTAAAGGCTAATTACGTCATTTTCTACACAAAACTAATCCCATTTGACCTACATTAACTCATATCGTTTTATTCGAAGTGTTTAAGTCATTTTATACTGAAAACCTCTCCCATTCGACCGAGTTTGACTCAAATCGATGTATTTCAAGTGTTTATGAAATGTTTAATGGTAAATACGTCATTTTCTAATCAACACTAATCCCATTTGACCTACATTGACTCATATCGTCCGATTCGAAATGGTTAAGTCATTTTATACCGAGATCCTCTCCCATTCGACCGAATTTGACTCAAATTAAAGTATTTCAATTGTTTATGACATGTTCAAGGGTAAATACATCATTTTATACCCAAAATTGATCTTATTTGACCTATATTGACTCATCTCATCCGATTCGAAGTGTTTAAGTGATTTTATACGTAGGACCTCCACCGTTTGACCGACTTTGACTCAAATCGACGTATTTCAAGAGTTTATGACATATTCAAGGGTAAATATGTCATTTTCAACCCAAAATTGATCATATTTGACCTATATTGACTCATATCGTTCGGTTCGAAGTTTTAAGGTCGTTTTATAAATAGAATCTCTTCCATTTGACCGAGTTTGACTCAAATTGATGTATTTCAAGTGTTTATGACATGTTAAAGGCTAATTACGTCATTTTCTACACAAAACTAATCCCATTTGACCTACATTAACTCATATCGTTTTATTCGAAGTGTTTAAGTCATTTTATACTGAAAACCTCTCCCATTCGACCGAGTTTGACTCAAATCGATGTATTTCAAGTGTTTATGAAATGTTTAATGGTAAATACGTCATTTTCTAATCAAAACTAATCCCATTTGACCTATATTGACTCATATCGTCCGATTCGAAATGGTTAAGTCATTTTATACCGAGATCCTCTCCCATTCGACCGAATTTGACTCAAATTAAAGTATTTCAATTGTTTATGACATGTTCAAGGGTAAATACATCATTTTATACCCAAAATTGATCTTATTTGACCTATATTGACTCATATCGTTTTATTCGAAGTGTTTAAGTGATTTTATACGTAGAACCTCTACCTTTTGACCGAGTTTAACTCAAATCGATGTATTTCAAGTTTTTATGACGTGTTCAAGGGTAAATACGTCATTTTCTACCCAAAATTGATCCTATTTGACCTACATTGCGTATTATCGTCCGATTTAAAATGTTTAAGTCATTTATACCGAGAACTTCTCCCATTCGACCGAGTTTGACATAAATCGATGGATTTGAATTATTTATGAAATATTCAAGGGTAAATACATCATTTTCCACCCAAAACCATACCATTTGACCTATATTTACTCATATCATCCGATTCAAAGTGTTTAAGTAATTTTATACGTAGGACCTCCACCGTTTGACCGACTTTGACTCAAATCGACGTATTTCAAGAGTTTATGACATATTCAAGGGTAAATATGTCATTTTCTACCCAAAATTGATCATATTTGACCTATATTGACTCATATCGTTCGGTTCGAAGTTTTAAGGTCGTTTTATAAATAGAATCTCTTCCATTTGACAGAGTTTGACTCAAATTGATGTATTTCAAGTGTTTATGACATGTTAAAGGCTAATTACGTCATTTTCTACACAAAACTAATCCCATTTGACCTACATTAACTCATATCGTTTTATTCGAAGTGTTTAAGTCATTTTATACTGAAAACCTCTCCCATTCGACCGAGTTTGACTCAAATCGATGTATTTCAAGTGTTTATGAAATGTTTAATGGTAAATACGTCATTTTCTAATCAAAACTAATCCCATTTGACCTACATTGACTGATATCGTCCGATTCGAAATGGTTAAGTCATTTTATACCGAGATACTCTCCCATTCGACCGAATTTGACTCAAATTAAAGTATTTCAATTGTTTATGACATGTTCAAGGGTAAATACATCATTTCATACCCAAAATTGATCTTATTTGACCTATATTGACTCATATCGTTCGATTCGAAGTGTTTAACTGATTTTATACGTAGAACCTCTACCTTTTGACCGAATTTGACTCAAATCGATGTATTTCAAGTTTTTATGACATGTTCAAGGGTAAATACGTCATTTTCTATCCAAAACTAATCCCACTTGACCTACATTGAGTAATATCGTCCGATTTAAAATGTTTAAGTCATTTATACCGAGAACTTCTCCTATTCGATCGAGTTTGACTCAAATCGATGGATTTTTATTATTTATGAAATATTCAAGGGTAAATACATCATTTTCCATCCAAAACCATACCATTTGACCTATATTGACTCATATCATCCGATTCGAAGTGTTTAAGTAATTTTATACGTAGGACCTCCACCGTTTGACCGAGGTTGACTCAAATCGACGTATTTCAAGAGTTTATTACATATTCAAGGGTAAATATGTCATTTTCTACCCAAAATTGATCATATTTGACCTATATTGACTCATATCGTTCGGTTCGAAGTTTTAAGGTCGTTTTATAAATTGAATCTCTTCCGTTTGAACGAGTTTGACTCAAATTGATGTATTTCAAGTGTTTATGACATGTTCAAGGCTAATTACGTCATTTTCTACACAAAACTAATCCCATTTGACCTACATTAACTCATATCGTTTTATTCAAAGTGTTTAAGTTATTTTATACTGAAAACCTCTCCCATTCGACCGAGTTTGACTCAAATCGATGTATTTCAAGTGTTTATGAAATGTTTAACGGTAAATACGTCATTTTCTACCCAAAACTAATCCCATTTGACCTACATTGACTCATATCGTACGATTCGAAATGGTTAAGTCATTTTATACCGAGATCCTCTCCCATTCGACCGAATTTGACTCAAATTAAAGTATTTCAATTGTTTTTGACATGTTCAAGGTAAATACATCATTTTATAACCAAAATTGATCTTATTTGACCTATATTGACTCATATCGTTCGATTCGAAGTGTTTAAGTGATTTTATACGTAGAACCTCTACCTTTTGACCGAGTTTGACTCAAATCGATGTATTTCAAGTTTTTATGACATGTTTAGGGGTAAATACGTCGTTTTCTATCCAAAACTAATCCCATTTGACCTACATTGAGTAATATCGTCCGATTTAAAATGTTTAAGTCATTTATACCGAGAACTTCTCCCATTCGACCGAGTTTGACTCAAGTCGATGGATTTGAATTATTTATGAAATATTCAAGGGTAAATACATCATTTTCCACCCAAAACCATACCATTTGACCTATATTGACTCACATCATCCGACTCGAAGTGTTTAAGTAATTTTATACGTAGGACCTCCACCGTCTGACTGAGTTTGACTTAAATCGACGGATTTCAAGAGTTTATGACATATTCAAGGGTAAATATGTCATTTTCTACCCAAAATTGATCATATTTGACCTATATTGACTCATATCGTTCGTTTCGAAGTTTTAAGGTCGTTTTATAAATAGAATCTCTTCCATTTGACCGAGTTTGACTCAAATTGATGTATTTCAAGTGTTTATGACATGTTAAAGGCTAATTACGTCATTTTCTACACAAAACTAATCCCATTTGACCTACATTAACTCATATCATTTTATTCAAAGTGTTTAAGTCATTTTATACTGAAAACCTCTCCCATTCGACCGAGTTTGACTCAAATCGATGTATTTCAAGTGTTTATGAAATGTTTAATGGTAAATACGTCATTTTCTAATCAAAACTACTCCCATTTGACCTACATTGACTCATATCGTCCGATTCGAAATGGTTAAGTCATTTTATACCGAGATCCTCTCCCATTCGACCGAATTTGACTCAAATTAAAGTATTTCAATTGTTTATGACATGTTCAAGGTTAAATACATCATTTCATACCCAAAATTGATCTTATTTGACCTATATTGACTCATATCGTTCGATTCGAAGTGTTTAAGTGATTTTATACGTAGAACCTCTACCTTTTGACCGAGTTTGACTCAAATCGATGTATTTCAAGTTTTTATGACATGTTCAAGGGTTAATACGTCATTTTCTATCCAAAACTAATCCCACTTAACCTACATTGAGTAATATCGTCCGATTTAAAATGTTTAAGTCATTTATACCGAGAACTTCTCCCATTCCATCGAGTTTGACTCAAATCGATGGATTTTAATTATTTATGAAATATTCAAGGGGAAATACATCATTTTCCATCCAAAACCATACCATTTGACCTATATTGACTCATATCATCCGATTCGAATTGTTTAAGTAATTTTATACGTAGGACCTCCACCGTTTGACCGAGGTTGACTCAAATCGTCGTATTTCAAGAGTTTATGACATATTCAAGGGTAAATATGTCATTTTCTACCCAAAATTGATCATATTTGACCTATATTGACTCATATCGTTCGGTTCGAAGTTTTAAGGTCGTTTTATAAATAGAATCTCTTCCGTTTGAACGAGTTTGACTCAAATTGATGTATTTCAAGTGTTTATGACATGTTAAAGGCTAATTACGTCATTTTCTACACAAAACTAATCCCATTTGACCTACATTAACTCATATCGTTTTATTCGAAGTGTTTAAGTCATTTTATACTGAAAACCTCTCCCATTCGACCGAGTTTGACTCAAATCGATGTATTTCAAGTGTTTATGAAATGTTTAACGGTAAATACGTCATTTTCTACCCAAAACTAATCCCATTTGACCTACATTGACTCATATCGTCCGATTCGAAATGGTTAAGTCATTTTATACCGAGATCCTCTCCCATTCGACCGAATTTGACTCAAATTAAAGTATTTCAATTGTTTTTGACATGTTCAAGGTAAATACATCATTTTATAACCAAAATTGATCTTATTTGACCTATATTGACTCATATCGTTCGATTCGAAGTGTTTAAGTGATTTTATACGTAGAACCTCTACCTTTTGACCGAGTTTGACTCAAATCGATGTATTTCAAGTTTTTATGACATGTTCAATGGTAAATACGTCGTTTTCTATCCAAAACTAATCCCATTTGACCTACATTGAGTAATATCGTCCGATTTAAAATGTTTAAGTCATTTATACCGAGAACTTCTCCCATTCGACCGAGTTTGACTCAAGTCGATGGATTTGAATTATTTATGAAATATTCAAGGGTAAATACATCATTTTCCACCCAAAACCATACCATTTGACCTATATTGACTCACATCATCCGACTCGAAGTGTTTAAGTAATTTTATACGTAGGACCTCCACCGTCTGACTGAGTTTGACTTAAATCGACGGATTTCAAGAGTTTATGACATATTCAAGGGTAAATATGTCATTTTCTACCCAAAATTGATCATATTTGACCTATATTGACTCATATCGTTCGTTTCGAAGTTTTAAGGTCGTTTTATAAATAGAATCTCTTCCATTTGACCGAGTTTGACTCAAATTGATGTATTTCAAGTGTTTATGACATGTTAAAGGCTAATTACGTCATTTTCTACACAAAACTAATCCCATTTGACCTACATTAACTCATATCATTTTATTCAAAGTGTTTAAGTCATTTTATACTGAAAACCTCTCCCATTCGACCGAGTTTGACTCAAATCGATGTATTTCAAGTGTTTATGAAATGTTTAATGGTAAATACGTCATTTTCTAATCAAAACTACTCCCATTTGACCTTCATTGACTCATATCGTCCGATTCGAAATGGTTAAGTCATTTTATACCGAGATCCTCTCCCATTCGACCGAATTTGACTCAAATTAAAGTATTTCAATTGTTTATGACATGTTCAAGGTTAAATACATCATTTCATACCCAAAATTGATCTTATTTGACCTATATTGACTCATATCGTTCGATTCGAAGTGTTTAAGTGATTTTATACGTAGAACCTCTACCTTTTGACCGAGTTTGACTCAAATCGATGTATTTCAAGTTTTTATGACATGTTCAAGGGTTAATACGTCATTTTCTATCCAAAACTAATCCCACTTAACCTACATTGAGTAATATCGTCCGATTTAAAATGTTTAAGTCATTTATACCGAGAACTTCTCCCATTCGATCGAGTTTGACTCAAATCGATGGATTTTAATTATTTATGAAATATTCAAGGGTAAATACATCATTTTCCATCCAAAACCATACCATTTGACCTATATTGACTCATATCATCCGATTCGAATTGTTTAAGTAATTTTATACGTAGGACCTCCGCCGTTTGACCGAGGTTGACTCAAATCGACGTATTTCAAGAGTTTATGACATATTCAAGGGTAAATATGTCATTTTCTACCCAAAATTGATCATATTTGACCTATATTGACTCATATCGTTCGGTTCGAAGTTTTAAGGTCGTTTTATAAATAGAATCTCTTCCGTTTGAACGAGTTTGACTCAAATTGATGTATTTCAAGTGTTTACGACATGTTAAAGGCTAATTACGTCATTTTCTACACAAAACTAATCCCATTTGACCTACATTAACTCATATCGTTTTATTCGAAGTGTTTAAGTCATTTTATACTGAAAACCTCTCCCATTCGACCGAGTTTGACTCAAATCGATGTATTTCAAGTGTTTATGAAATGTTTAATGGTAAATACGTCATTATCTACCCAAAACAAATCTCATTTGACCTACATTGACTCATATCGTCCGATTCGAAATGGTTAAGTCATTTTATACCAAGATCTTCTCCCATTCGACCGAATTTGACTCAAATTAAAGTATTTCAATTGTTTATGACATGTTCAAGGGTAAATACATCATTTTATACCCAAAATTGATCTTATTTGACCTATATTGAATCATATCGTTCGATTCGAAGTGTTTAAGTTATTTTATACGTAGAACGTCTACCTTTTGACCGAGTTTGACTCAAATCGATGTATTTCAAGTTTTTATGACATGTTCAATGGTAAATACGTCATTTTCTACCCAAAATTGATCCCATTTGACCTACATTGGGTACTATCCTCCGATTTAAAATGTTTAAGTCATTTATACCGAGAACTTCTCCCATTCGACCGAGTTTGACATAAATCGATGGATTTGAATTATTTATGAAATATTCAAGGGTAAATACATCATTTTCCACCCAAAACCATACCATTTGACCTATATTGACTCACATCATCCGACTCAAAGTGTTTAAGTAATTTTATACGTAGGACCTCCACCGGTTTACCGAGTTTGACTCAAATCGACGTATTTCAAGAGTTTATGACATATTCAAGGGTAAATATGTCATTTTCTACCCAAAATTGATCATATTTGACCTATATTGACTCTTATCGTTCGGTTCGAAGTTTTAAGGTCGTTTTAGAAATAGAATCTCTTATGTTTGACTGAGTTTGACTCAAATTGATGTATTTCAAGTGTTTATGACATGTTCAAGGCTAATTACGTCATTTTCTACACAAAACTAATCCCATTTGACCTACATTAACTCGTATCGTTTTATTCGAAGTGTTTAAGTTATTTTATACTGAAAACCTCTCCCATTCGACCGAGTTTGACTCAAATCGATGTATTTCAAGTGTTTATGAAATGTTTAACGGTAAATACGTCATTTTCTACCCAAAACTAATCCCATTTGACCTACATTGACTCATATCGTCCGATTCGAAATGGTTAAGTCATTTTATACCGAGATCCTCTCCCATTCGACCGAATTTGACTCAAATTAAAGTATTTCAATTGTTTTTGACATGTTTAAGGTAAATACATCATTTTATAACCAAAATTGATCTTATTTGACCTATATTGACTCATATCGTTCGATTCGAAGTGTTTAAGTGATTTTATACGTAGAACCTCTACCTTATGACCGAGTTTGACTCAAATCGATGTATTTCAAGTTTATATGACATGTATAGGGGTAAATACGTCGTTTTTTATCCAAAACTAATCCCATTTGACCTACATTGAGTAATATCGTCCGATTTAAAATGTTTAAGTCATTTATACCGAGAACTTCTCCCCTTCGACCGAGTTTGACTCAAATCGATGGATTTGAATTATTTATGAAATATTCAAGGGTAAATACATCATTTTCCACCCAAAACCATACCATTTGACCTATATTGACTCACATCATCCGACTCGAAGTGTTTAAGTAATCTTATACGTAGGACCTCCACCGTCTGACCGAGTTTGACTCAAATCGACGGATTTCAAGAGTTTATCACATATTCAAGGGTAAATATGTCATTTTCTACCCAAAATTGATCATATTTGACCTATATTAACTCATATCGTTCATTTCGAAGTTTTAAGGTCGTTTTATAAATAGAATCTCTTCCATTTGACCGAGTTTGACTCAAATTGATGTATTTCAAGTGTTTATGACATGTTAAAGGCTAATTACGTCATTTTCTACACAAAACTAATCCCATTTGACCTACATTAACTCATATCGTTTTATTCGAAGTGTTTAAGTCATTTTATACTGAAACCCTCTCCCATTCGACCGAGTTTGACTCAAATCGATGTATTTCAAGTGTTTATGAAATGTTTAATGGAAAATACGTCATTTTCTAATCAAAACTACTCCCATTTGACCTACATTGACTCATATCGTCCGATTCGAAATGGTTAAGTCATTTTATACCGAGATCCTCTCCCATTCGACCAAATTTGACTCAAATTAAAGTATTTCAATTGTTTATGACATGTTCAAGGGTAAATACATCATTTCATACCCAAAATTGATCTTATTTGACCTATATTGACTCATATCGTTCGATTCGAAGTGTATAAGTGATTTTATATGTAGAACCTCTACCTTGTGACCGAGTTTGACTCAAATCGATGTATTTCAAGTTTTTATGACATGTTCAAGGGTTAATACGTCATTTTCTATCCAAAACTAATCCCACTTGATCTACATTGAGTAATATCGTCCGATTTAAAATGTTTAAGTCATTTATACCGAGAACTTCTCCCATTCGATCGAGTTTGACTCAAATCGATGGATTTTAATTATTTATGAAATATTCAAGGGTAAATACATCATTTTCCATCCAAAACCATACCATTTGACCTATATTGACTCATATCATCCGATTCGAAGTGTTTAAGTAATTTTATACGTAGGACCTCCACCGTTTGACCGAGGTTGACTCAAATCGACGTATTTCAAGAGTT
This sequence comes from Dysphania ambrosioides, assembly GCA_026401315.1. NCBI lineage: Eukaryota > Viridiplantae > Streptophyta > Magnoliopsida > Caryophyllales > Amaranthaceae > Dysphania > Dysphania ambrosioides. The sequence continues at coordinate 12,204,224 of CM048662.1, forward strand.
TATGACATATTCAAGGGTAAATATGTCATTTTCTACCCAAAATTGATCATATTTGACCTATATTGACTCATATCGTTCGTTTCGAAGTTTTAAGGTCGTTTTATAAATAGAATCAATTCCGTTTGAACGAGTTTGACTCAAATTGATGTATTTCAAGTGTTTATGACATGTTAAAGGCTAATTACGTCATTTTCTACACAAAACTAATCCCATTTGACCTACATTAACTCATATCGTTTTATTCGAAGTGTTTAAGTCATTTTATACTGAAAACCTCTCCCATTCGACCGAGTTTGACTCAAATCGATGTATTTCAAGTGTTTATGAAATGTTTAATGGTAAATACGTCATTTTCTAATCAAAACTAATCCCATTTGACCTACATTGACTCATATCGTCCGATTCGAAATGGTTAAGTCATTTTATACCGAGATACTCTCCCATTCGACCGAATTTGACTCAAATTAAAGTATTTCAATTGTTTATGACATGTTCAAGGGTAAATACATCATTTCATACCCAAAATTGATCTTATTTGACCTATATTGACTCATATCGTTCGATTCGAAGTGTTTAACTGATTTTATACGTAGAACCTCTACCTTTTGACCGAATTTGACTCAAATCGATGTATTTCAAGTTTTTATGACATGTTCAAGGGTAAATACGTCATTTTCTATCCAAAACTAATCCCACTTGACCTACATTGAGTAATATCGTCCGATTTAAAATGTTTAAGTCATTTATACCGAGAACTTCTCCTATTCGATCGAGTTTGACTCAAATCGATGGATTTTTATTATTTATGAAATATTCAAGGGTAAATACATCATTTTCCATCCAAAACCATACCATTTGACCTATATTGACTCATATCATCCGATTCGAAGTGTTTAAGTAATTTTATACGTAGGACCTCCACCGTTTGACCGAGGTTGACTCAAATCGACGTATTTCAAGAGTTTATTACATATTCAAGGGTAAATATGTCATTTTCTACCCAAAATTGATCATATTTGACCTATATTGACTCATATCGTTCGGTTCGAAGTTTTAAGGTCGTTTTATAAATTGAATCTCTTCCGTTTGAACGAGTTTGACTCAAATTGATGTATTTCAAGTGTTTATGACATGTTCAAGGCTAATTACGTCATTTTCTACATAAAACTAATCCCATTTGACCTACATTAACTCGTATCGTTTTATTCGAAGTGTTTCAGTTATTTTATACTGAAAACCTCTCCCATTCGACCGAGTTTGACTCAAATCGATGTATTTCAAGTGTTTATGAAATGTTTAACGGTAAATACGTCATGTTCTACCCAAAACTAATCCCATTTGACCTACATTGACTCATATCGTCCGATTCGAAATGGTTAAGTCATTTTATACCGAGATCCTCTCCCATTCGACCGAATTTGACTCAAATTAAAGTATTTCAATTGTTTTTGACATGTTCAAGGTAAATACATCATTTTATAACCAAAATTGATCTTATTTGACCTATATTGACTCATATCGTTCGATTCGAAGTGTTTAAGTGATTTTATACGTAGAACCTCTACCTTTTGACCGAGTTTGACTCAAATCGATGTATTTCAAGTTTTTATGACATGTTTAGGGGTAAATACGTCGTTTTCTATCCAAAACTAATCCCATTTGACCTACATTGAGTAATATCGTCCGATTTAAAATGTTTAAGTCATTTATACCGAGAACTTCTCCCATTCGACCGAGTTTGACTCAAGTCGATGGATTTGAATTATTTATGAAATATTCAAGGGTAAATACATCATTTTCCACCCAAAACCATACCATTTGACCTATATTGACTCACATCATCCGACTCGAAGTGTTTAAGTAATTTTATACGTAGGACCTCCACCGTCTGACTGAGTTTGACTTAAATCGACGGATTTCAAGAGTTTATGACATATTCAAGGGTAAATATGTCATTTTCTACCCAAAATTGATCATATTTGACCTATATTGACTCATATCGTTTGTTTCGAAGTTTTAAGGTCGTTTTATAAATAGAATCTCTTCCATTTGACCGAGTTTGACTCAAATTGATGTATTTCAAGTGTTTATGACATGTTAAAGGCTAATTACGTCATTTTCTACACAAAACTAATCCCATTTGACCTACATTAACTCATATCGTTTTATTCGAAGTGTTTAAGTCATTTTATACTGAAAACCTCTCCCATTCGACCGAGTTTGACTCAAATCGATGTATTTCAAGTGTTTATGAAATGTTTAATGGTAAATACGTCATTTTCTAATCAAAACTAATCCCATTTGACCTACATTGACTCATATCGTCCGATTCGAAATGGTTAAGTCATTTTATACCGAGATACTCTCCCATTCGACCGAATTTGACTCAAATTAAAGTATTTCAATTGTTTATGACATGTTCAAGGGTAAATACATCATTTCATACCCAAAATTGATCTTATTTGACCTATATTGACTCATATCGTTCGATTCGAAGTGTTTAACTGATTTTATACGTAGAACCTCTACCTTTTGACCGAATTTGACTCAAATCGATGTATTTCAAGTTTTTATGACATGTTCAAGGGTAAATACGTCATTTTCTATCCAAAACTAATCCCACTTGACCTACATTGAGTAATATCGTCCGATTTAAAATGTTTAAGTCATTTATACCGAGAACTTCTCCTATTCGATCGAGTTTGACTCAAATCGATGGATTTTTATTATTTATGAAATATTCAAGGGTAAATACATCATTTTCCATCCAAAACCATACCATTTGACCTATATTGACTCATATCATCCGATTCGAAGTGTTTAAGTAATTTTATACGTAGGACCTCCACCGTTTGACCGAGGTTGACTCAAATCGACGTATTTCAAGAGTTTATTACATATTCAAGGGTAAATATGTCATTTTCTACCCAAAATTGATCATATTTGACCTATATTGACTCATATCGTTCGGTTCGAAGTTTTAAGGTCGTTTTATAAATTGAATCTCTTCCGTTTGAACGAGTTTGACTCAAATTGATGTATTTCAAGTGTTTATGACATGTTCAAGGCTAATTACGTCATTTTCTACATAAAACTAATCCCATTTGACCTACATTAACTCGTATCGTTTTATTCGAAGTGTTTCAGTTATTTTATACTGAAAACCTCTCCCATTCGACCGAGTTTGACTCAAATCGATGTATTTCAAGTGTTTATGAAATGTTTAACGGTAAATACGTCATGTTCTACCCAAAACTAATCCCATTTGACCTACATTGACTCATATCGTCCGATTCGAAATGGTTAAGTCATTTTATACCGAGATCCTCTCCCATTCGACCGAATTTGACTCAAATTAAAGTATTTCAATTGTTTTTGACATGTTCAAGGTAAATACATCATTTTATAACCAAAATTGATCTTATTTGACCTATATTGACTCATATCGTTCGATTCGAAGTGTTTAAGTGATTTTATACGTAGAACCTCTACCTTTTGACCGAGTTTGACTCAAATCGATGTATTTCAAGTTTTTATGACATGTTTAGGGGTAAATACGTCGTTTTCTATCCAAAACTAATCCCATTTGACCTACATTGAGTAATATCGTCCGATTTAAAATGTTTAAGTCATTTATACCGAGAACTTCTCCCATTCGACCGAGTTTGACTCAAGTCGATGGATTTGAATTATTTATGAAATATTCAAGGGTAAATACATCATTTTCCACCCAAAACCATACCATTTGACCTATATTGACTCACATCATCCGACTCGAAGTGTTTAAGTAATTTTATACGTAGGACCTCCACCGTCTGACTGAGTTTGACTTAAATCGACGGATTTCAAGAGTTTATGACATATTCAAGGGTAAATATGTCATTTTCTACCCAAAATTGATCATATTTGACCTATATTGACTCATATCGTTTGTTTCGAAGTTTTAAGGTCGTTTTATAAATAGAATCTCTTCCATTTGACCGAGTTTGACTCAAATTGATGTATTTCAAGTGTTTATGACATGTTAAAGGCTAATTACGTCATTTTCTACACAAAACTAATCCCATTTGACCTACATTAACTCATATCATTTTATTCAAAGTGTTTAAGTCATTTTATACTGAAAACCTCTCCCATTCGACCGAGTTTGACTCAAATCGATGTATTTCAAGTGTTTATGAAATGTTTAATGGTAAATACGTCATTTTCTAATCAAAACTACTCCCATTTGACCTACATTGACTCATATCGTCCGATTCGAAATGGTTAAGTCATTTTATACCGAGATCCTCTCCCATTCGACCGAATTTGACTCAAATTAAAGTATTTCAATTGTTTATGACATGTTCAAGGTTAAATACATCATTTCATACCCAAAATTGATCTTATTTGACCTATATTGACTCATATCGTTCGATTCGAAGTGTTTAAGTGATTTTATACGTAGAACCTCTACCTTTTGACCGAGTTTGACTCAAATCGATGTATTTCAAGTTTTTATGACATGTTCAAGGGTTAATACGTCATTTTCTATCCAAAACTAATCCCACTTAACCTACATTGAGTAATATCGTCCGATTTAAAATGTTTAAGTCATTTATACCGAGAACTTCTCCCATTCGATCGAGTTTGACTCAAATCGATGGATTTTAATTATTTATGAAATATTCAAGGGTAAATACATCATTTTCCATCCAAAACCATACCATTTGACCTATATTGACTCATATCATCCGATTCGAATTGTTTAAGTAATTTTATACGTAGGACCTCCACCGTTTGACCGAGGTTGACTCAAATCGACGTATTTCAAGAGTTTATGACATATTCAAGGGTAAATATGTCATTTTCTACCCAAAATTGATCATATTTGACCTATATTGACTCATATCGTTCGGTTCGAAGTTTTAAGGTCGTTTTATAAATAGAATCTCTTCCGTTTGAACGAGTTTGACTCAAATTGATGTATTTCAAGTGTTTATGACATGTTAAAGGCTAATTACGTCATTTTCTACACAAAACTAATCCCATTTGACCTACATTAACTCATATCGTTTTATTCGAAGTGTTTAAGTCATTTTATACTGAAAACCTCTCCCATTCGACCGAGTTTGACTCAAATCGATGTATTTCAAGTGTTTATGAAATGTTTAATGGTAAATACGTCATTTTCTACCCAAAACAAATCTCATTTGACCTACATTGACTCATATCGTCCGATTCGAAATGGTTAAGTCATTTTATACCAAGATCCTCTCCCATTCGACCGAATTTGACTCAAATTAAAGTATTTCAATTGTTTATGACATGTTCAAGGGTAAATACATCATTTTATACCCAAAATTGATCTTATTTGACCTATATTGAATCATATCGTTCGATTCGAAGTGTTTAAGTGATTTTATACGTAGAACGTCTACCTTTTGACCGAGTTTGACTCAAATCGATGTATTTCAAGTTTTTATGACATGTTCAATGGTAAATACGTCATTTTCTACCCAAAATTGATCCCATTTGACCTACATTGGGTACTATCCTCCGATTTAAAATGTTTAAGTCATTTATACCGAGAACTTCTCCCATTCGACCGAGTTTGACATAAATCGATGGATTTGAATTATTTATGAAATATTCAAGGGTAAATACATCATTTTCCACCCAAAACCATACCATTTGACCTATATTGACTCACATCATCCGACTCAAAGTGTTTAAGTAATTTTATACGTAGGACCTCCACCGTTTTACCGAGTTTGACTCAAATCGACGTATTTCAAGAGTTTATGACATATTCAAGGGTAAATATGTCATTTTCTACCCAATATTGATCATATTTGACCTATATTGACTCTTATCGTTCGGTTCGAAGTTTTAAGGTCGTTTTAGAAATAGAATCTCTTATGTTTGACCGAGTTTGACTCAAATTGATGTATTTCAAGTGTTTATGACATGTTCAAGGCTAATTACGTCATTTTCTACACAAAACTAATCCCATTTGACCTACATTAACTCGTATCGTTTTATTTGAAGTGTTTAAGTTATTTTATACTGAAAACCTCTCCCATTCGACCGAGTTTGACTCAAATCGATGTATTTCAAGTGTTTATGAAATGTTTAACGGTAAATACGTCATTTTCTACCCAAAACTAATCCCATTTGACCTACATTGACTCATATCGTCCGATTCGAAATGGTTAAGTCATTTTATACCGAGATCCTCTCCCATTCGACCGAATTTGACTCAAATTAAAGTATTTCAATTGTTTTTGACATGTTCAAGGTAAATACATCATTTTATAACCAAAATTGATCTTATTTGACCTATATTGACTCATATCGTTCGATTCGAAGTGTTTAAGTGATTTTATACGTAGAACCTCTACCTTTTGACCGAGTTTGACTCAAATCGATGTATTTCAAGTTTATATGACATGTTTAGGGGTAAATACGTCGTTTTTTATCCAAAACTAATCCCATTTGACCTACATTGAGTAATATCGTCCGATTTAAAATGTTTAAGTCATTTATACCGAGAACTTCTCCCCTTCGACCGAGTTTGACTCAAATCGATGGATTTGAATTATTTATGAAATATTCAAGGGTAAATACATCATTTTCCACCCAAAACCATACCATTTGACCTATATTGACTCACATCATCCGACTCGAAGTGTTTAAGTAATCTTATACGTAGGACCTCCACCGTCTGACCGAGTTTGACTCAAATCGACGGATTTCAAGAGTTTATCACATATTCAAGGGTAAATATGTCATTTTCTACCCAAAATTGATCATATTTGACCTATATTGACTCATATCGTTCGTTTCGAAGTTTTAAGGTCGTTTTATAAATAGAATCTCTTCCATTTGACCGAGTTTGACTCAAATTGATGTATTTCAAGTGTTTATGACATGTTAAAGGCTAATTACGTCATTTTCTACACAAAACTAATCCCATTTGACCTACATTAACTCATATCGTTTTATTCGAAGTGTTTAAGTCATTTTATACTGAAACCCTCTCCCATTCGACCGAGTTTGACTCAAATCGATGTATTTCAAGTGTTTATGAAATGTTTAATGGAAAATACGTCATTTTCTAATCAAAACTACTCCCATTTGACCTACATTGACTCATATCGTCCGATTCGAAATGGTTAAGTCATTTTATACCGAGATCCTCTCCCATTCGACCAAATTTGACTCAAATTAAAGTATTTCAATTGTTTATGACATGTTCAAGGGTAAATACATCATTTCATACCCAAAATTGATCTTATTTGACCTATATTGACTCATATCGTTCGATTCGAAGTGTATAAGTGATTTTATATGTAGAACCTCTACCTTGTGACCGAGTTTGACTCAAATCGATGTATTTCAAGTTTTTATGACATGTTCAAGGGTTAATACGTCATTTTCTATCCAAAACTAATCCCACTTGATCTACATTGAGTAATATCGTCCGATTGAAAATGTTTAAGTCATTTATACCGAGAACTTCTCCCATTCGATCGAGTTTGACTCAAATCGATGGATTTTAATTATTTATGAAATATTCAAGGGTAAATACATCATTTTCCATCCAAAACCATACCATTTGACCTATATTGACTCATATCATCCGATTCGAAGTGTTTAAGTAATTTTATACGTAGGACCTCCACCGTTTGACCGAGGTTGACTCAAATCGACGTATTTCAAGAGTTTATGACATATTCAAGGGTAAATATGTCATTTTCTACCCAAAATTGATCATATTTGACCTATATTGACTCATATCGTTCGGTTCGAAGTTTTAAGGTCGTTTTATAAATAGAATCTCTTCCGTTTGAACGAGTTTGACTCAAATTGATGTATTTCAAGTGTTTATGACATGTTAAAGGCTAATTACGTCATTTTCTACACAAAACTAATCCCATTTGACCTACATTAACTCATATCATTTTATTCGAAGTGTTTAAGTCATTTTATACTGAAAACCTCTCCCATTCGACCGAGTTTGACTCAAATCGATGTATTTCAAGTGTTTATGAAATGTTTAATGGTAAATACGTCATTTTCTACCCAAAACAAATCTCATTTGACCTACATTGACTCATATCGTCCGATTTGAAATGGTTAAGTCATTTTATACCAAGATCCTCTCCCATTCGACCGAATTTGACTCAAATTAAAGTATTTCAATTGTTTATGACATGTTAAAGGGTAAATACATCATTTTATAACCAAAATTGATCTTATTTGACCTATATTGAATCATATCGTTCGATTCGAAGTGTTTAAGTGATTTTATACGTAGAACGTCTACCTTTTGACCGAGTTTGACTCAAATCGATGTATTTCAAGTTTTTATGACATGTTCAGGGGTAAATACGTCATTTTGTACCGAAAATTGATCCCATTTGACCTACATTGGGTACTATCATCCGATTTAAAATGTTTAAGTCATTTATACCGAGAACTTCTCCCATTCGACCGAGTTTGACATAAATCGATGGATTTGAATTATTTATGACATATTCAAGGGTAAATACATCATTTTCCACCCAAAACCATACCATTTGACCTATATTGACTCACATCATCCCACTCGAACTGTTTAAGTAATTTTCTACGTACGAACTCCACCGTTTTACCGAGCTTGACTCAAATCGACGTATTTCAAGAGTTTATGACATATTCAAGGGTAAATATGTCATTTTCTACCCAAAATTGATCACATTTGACCTATATTGACTCGTATCGTTCGGTTCGAAGTTTTAAGGCCGTTTTATAAATAGAATCTCTTCCGTTTACCGAGTTTGACTCAAATTGATGTATTTCAAGTGTTTATGACATGTTCTAGGCTAATTACGTCATTTTCTACCCAAAACTAATCCCATTTGACCTACATTAACTCATATTGTTTTATTCGAAGTGTTTAAGTCATTTTATACTGAAAACCTCTCCCATTCGACCGAGTTTGACTCAAATCGATGTATTTCAAGTGTTTATGAAATGTTTAACGGTAAATACGTCATTTTCTACCCAAAACAAATCTCATTTGACCTACATTGACTCATATCGTCCGATTCGAAATGGTTAAGTCATTTTATACCAAGATCCTCTCCCATTCGATCGAATTTGACTCAAATTAAAGTATTTCAATTGTTTATGACATGTTCAAGGGTAAATACATCATTTTATACCCAAAATTGATCTTATTTGACCTATATTGAATCATATCGTTCGATTCGAAGTGTTTAAGTGATTTTATACGTAGAACGTCTACCTTTTGACCGAGTTTGACTCAAATCGATGTATTTCAAGTTTTTATGACATGTTCAGGGGTAAATACGTCATTTTCTACCGAAAATTGATCCCATTTGACCTACATTGGGTACTATCCTCCGATTTAAAATGTTTAAGTCATTTATACCGAGAACTTCTCCCATTCGACCGAGTTTGACATAAATCGATGGATTTGAATTATTTATGAAATATTCAAGGGTAAATACATCATTTTCCACCCAAAACCATACCATTTGACCTATATTGACTCACATCATCCAACTCAAAGTGTTTAAGTAATTTTATACGTAGGACCTCCACCGTTTTACCGAGTTTGACTCAAATCGACGTATTTCAAGAGTTTATGACATATTCAAGGGTAAATATGTCATTTTCTACCCAAAATTGATCATATTTGACCTATATTGACTCTTATCGTTCGGTTCGAAGTTTTAAGGTCGTTTTAGAAATAGAATCTCTTATGTTTGACCGAGTTTTACTCAAATTGATGTATTTCAAGTGTTTAAGACATGTTCAAGGCTAATTACGTCATTTTCTACACAAAACTAATCCCATTTGACCTACATTAACTTGTATCGTTTTATTCGAAGTGTTTAAGTCATTTTATACTGAAAACCTCTCCCATTCGACCGAGTTTGACTCAAATCGATGTATTTCAAGTGTTTATGAAATGTTTAACGGTAAATACGTCATTTTCTACCCAAAACTAATTCCATTTGACCTACATTGACTCATGTCGTCCGATTCGAAATGGTTAAGTCATTTTATACCAAGATCCTCTTCCATTCGACCGAATTTGACTCAAATTAAAGTATTTCAATTGTTTACGACATGTTTAAGGGTAAATACATCATTTTATACTCAAAATTGATCTTATTTGACCTATATTGACTCATATCGTTCGATTCGAAGTGTTTAAGTGATTTTATACGTAGAACCTCTACCTTTTGACCGAGTTTGACTCAAATCGATGTATTTCAAGTTTTTATGACATGTTCAAGGGTAAATACGTCATTTTCTATCCAAAACTAATCCCATTTGACCTACATTGAGTACTATCATCCGATTTAAAATGTCTAAGTCATTTATACCGAGAACTTCTCCTATTCGACCGAGTTTGACACAAATCGATGTATTTGAATTATTTATGAAATATTCAAGGGTAAATACATCATTTTCCACCCAAAACCATACCATTTGACCTATATTGACTCACGTCATCCAACTCAAAGTGTTTAAGTAATTTTATACGTAGGACCTCCACCGTTTTACCGAGTTTGACTCAAATCGACGTATTTCAAGAGTTTATGACATATTCAAGGGTAAATATGTCATTTTCTACCCAAAATTGATCATATTTGACCTATATTCACTCATAACGTTCGGTTCGAAGTTTTAAGGTCGTTTTATAAATAGAATCTCTTCCGTTTGTCCGAGTTTGACTCAAATTGATGTATTTCAAGTGTTTATGACATGTTCATGGCTAATTACGTCATTTTCTACACAAAACTAATCCCATTTGACCTACATTAACTCATATCGTTTTATTCGAAGTGTTTAAGTCATTTTATACTGAAAACCTCTCCCATTCGACGGAGTTTGACTCAAATCGATGTATTTCAAGTGTTTATGAAATGTTTAACGGTAAATACGTCATTTTCTACCCAAAACTAATCCCATTTGACCTACATTGACTCATATCGTCCGATTCGAAATGGTTAAGTCATTTTATACCGAGATCCCCTCCCATTCGACCGAATTTGACTCAAATTAAAGTATTTCAATCGTTTATGACATGTTCAAGGGTAAATACATCATTTTATACCCAAAATTGATCTTATTTGACCTATATTGACTCATATCGTTCGATTCGAAGTGTTTAAGTGATTTTATACGTAGAACCTCTACCTTTTGACCGAGTTTGACTCAAATCGATGTATTTCAAGTTTTTATGACATGTTCAGGGGTAAATACGTCATTTTCTATCCAAAACTAATCCTATTTGACCTACATTGAGTAATATCGTCGGATTTAAAATGTTTAAGTCATTTATACCGAGAACTTCTCCCATTCGACCGAGTTTGACTCAAATCGATGGATTTGAGTTATTTATGAAATATTCAAGGGTAAATACATCATTTTCCACCCAAAACCATACCATTTGACCTATATTGACTCAAATCATCCGACTCGAAGTGTTTCAGTAATTTTATACGTAGGACCTCCACCGTTTGACCGAGTTTGGCTCAAATCGACGTATTTCAAGAGTTTATGACATATTCAAGGGTAAATATGTCATTTTCTACCCAAAATTGATCACATTTGACCTATATTGACTCGTATCGTTCGGTTCGAAGTTTTAAGGTCGTTTTATAAATAGAATCTCTTCCGTTTGACCGAGTTTGACTCAAATTGATGCATTCCAAGTGTTTATGACATGTTCAAGGCTAATTACGTAATTTTCTTCACAAAACTAATCCCATTTGACGTATAACTTCCTTTACATCAAGTCTAGACACTATCGCCCCTTGTCCTTGTGGTTTGATCCCCAACTTACCACTACACTAGTTGTAGTAGTATTAGGGTGTTTATAAATTTAGTTTGCATAACTATTCTTTTAGTTAAACGACCGAAAAGAACGGTTATCAAAATGGCGCCGTTGTCGGGGATAAGGCGTTGTGTTTAGATTATAGTCTAGGTGTAAGTTATTTTTGTTTTATTTTTATTATTGTCTACTAGTTTGCTCGTCAGTACTTACGCTTGGTCTCTAGTGTTGTTTCTATGCCATATAGCACACGTCAATCAAATCAACAATGAAGGTTTTAGAGCACTCAAGAGAGGGGGGGGGGGGGGGGGGGGGGTGAATTGAGTGTTAAATAGTCTTGGCCTATTTTTCTTACTTTTTCGATTTGTGGGAGGAACCAGTTGTGCTAGTTCCTATTAGCAGCGGAATGTATGTAGAGTAATAAAGGAAGACACACAATTTAACAAGGTTTAGCCAACTCAGGCCTACGTCCTCCTACTCTATGCTCTTTTATTAATCTACTTCGAAAAACAAAGAACACAGACACTCAACTGTTTCCCTACTCTGGGAACCAGTTCACCCCACACTCTACTCCGAGTGTGCACTCGACTTACACTCATAAGCCCTTTTGTGTTTGAACTCACAAACACTCTCCCAGCCTATCAACCCCTCTATTGAAGGCTCTTTACAGAATCAAACTCTCCTTTGATCTTGCTTCTAAAAGCTAATATGAGAGAAAAATATAAGTTCTAATGGTGCTCTTGTATATTACTTAATGAAAGGTTTTTGTGCTTAAGTGTGTATAATGCTCTCTAGAGATAAAGTCAGTTTTCTTCACGTGAGAGACTTGTAGAATTAGGTTGATTAGATGAGTTTATATATATGATTACAAAAAACCTTAGCTTTCCTAAACTCACATAATCTTTTGTGCTGTCATCATATGTGAGTTTAGGAAAGTATTTATCTTATTTGACTTAATCATATAGATAGAATCAAATAAGGTAAATACTCCTAGTTTTTAGGTAATCAATATATTCTCATCTAATCTACCAGCTGCTTAATATATTTTCCAAAAATAATTCTTAGAAAATATTTTTACAAAATCTTTTCAAAAATACGCAGCTTGATATTCCATTCAGTAAATCTGGTTCCCTGAACCTAGTTCCCTGAATTAAGTATGTTATGAATTCTGTTCCAGCTTTGTACCAGAATTCATAACATGACTTATCACACTTAAAACACTTATATCATCTACTCATATAAGTCATACTATGGAGCACATTACATGAAAAACTAGATTAATAGTAAAGTACAATATTCTTCTTTTCATGTAATCTACAAGACTTGAATCTTCCTTGGATGTTTCATCTTGAGCAAAGTATCTTTCTTCGAATGTCTTCGAAAGGCTTCAATGCTCCAAGTCTTGGAATCAGCTTAACTACTACACATATAACATGGTTAACATGCAATAGATAATATGTGACTACTTTACAACATAGCAGTCAAGGAGACAGTTCCAACTACTTGTGACCTGTTTCCTGGAACTGTTTGTTATCATTCAAAACATCAAAACTTAAGGAACTCAACAAATTACCCCTTTTTGATGATGACAAACTAATTGAAGTTCTTGCAATCCAATCACATTAATAATATAGAAACTCCAATAAAGTACTCAACTAGGATTGAGTACATCATCAATCTTTAAGACTAAAAATGGACACACACTGAAAAATTCTCCTAAGTTAACTTGACTCGACTCTTATTTAACTTAATCTAAAAATCTTAAAAGGCTAAGAAGATCCTAGGCTTCAGCTTCAACCTTTTTTCCCCCTTTTGGCATCATTAAAAAGTATACACAAGTAAAAATAAGATGCACAAATTATTAAATGTACTCATCCATGTAGTGGCATCAACCACCATTCAAGTTAAATGCTACAAAAATAGATTAGTCAAACTAAGCATGACATAGTAGAAATAAAATTGTTAAAAACAAATACCAAACAAAGGTCAACAAGTTAGAGACCCCAACTCCATATCAAAAGAACAGTTCATGGAGTGGGAGGAAGCAAACCAACATAATCAGTCACAAGAGATAGGGTAGGCAGACAAAAACAGAAAACAGAATCAATCTTCATCATTCTCATCCGCCTCTTCTACTTCAGCATCCTGGTCTCCATCATCAGCTGGTTACTCATCTTCGTCTCCTTCCTCAGCATCATGCATCTCTTCTTCAAGGGGAGACTTTGTAGCAGCAACACTCGTACCAGGTGCTTCTTGATCATGAGATCCAGCAAGCTTCTTTTCCAGATTATTAAACCTAGAACCAATAGAAGAGGATAATTCTTTGACTAGACCAATGATGTTTTTAAGCAAAGTCTCCTGATCCTCCAACCTTTTCAGAACTAGAGCCTGACCTACTGGCTCCTCTACTTTCTTATTCTTCTTTGTTAGAGATCTCACTTCCTCCACTGGTTCCTCTCTCTTAAATAGCAGCTGATCCCCACTTATATCTAAACCCTTCTACTTTAAGATGGCCCTGGTAAACACTGTAACTGGGACAGTGGAACCACTCAGGGGTACATTGTTAGATTTGAGCAGGTGGGTTATAAAGGATCCATAAGGCAAGGAGTGATGAGATGACCCATGACAGTTCATCATATGGGCCAACATTAATGCAGGAAGATTGATTTTCACCTTTTTCATTATCAGATACATCAATACCATTTTCATTATTCTCACAGTACCTCTACCCTGAGCCCTGATGTGCTCATTTTAGAGCATGTTTACAACCTCATTTTAGTGTCGAGTCTCGTGCTTTTATATTGGTTTTATGCACATTACGTTTAATTTTACCTTGATCTTGTCCTCGAGCTGCTTTAAGGTCATTTCAGGTGATCTCGATGATTTCGAGGTAAAATGAGACGTGTTCGAGGCTTTGACACTTCTATCAAGAGTTTGGATGCACGTATCATAGCTTGGGCATGAGTTCCAAGTCACTCTCGAAGATTCCATAAACTCTAGAAGCCACTAGGCACTTCAAAGGAACTGTTCAGCAAGGTTTAGGTTCAGATTCGACCGAATCTGACATCCATTCGGTCGAATGGAAGACAGGAATTCAAGCACATAAATCAAGCTCTCGGGAATATCCGAATGAAGACTCATTCGGCCAAATCAAGACCCATTCGGCTGAATGGTTCCACTCATTCGGCCGAATGGTGGACAGGGTGCGAAATCATCAAGCTTCTGTTTTGGGCGAATAGCCACACCATTCGGCCGAATGGCCACCCATTCGGCCGAATCCACTATGCATTTGGCCGAATGGACTTCTTTCCCGCATATTTTGGTTCTTTCTTTAGTCGGCACTCGAGGGTTTTTCCTAGGGTTTTACTCCTTTTGTCCCTAGGGTATAAATACCCTCTTTCTCTTTACATAACCTTATGCCTACTTTGAGAGCTCTTGTGCCTCAACCTAGAACATCACTTTAAAGCTTTTTCATTTCTTTCATGCCTTAGTTTAGATTTACAGCTTTCGTTGTTCTCGTTTTCAAGCTTTGTATTTCGGATTCGGTTCCTATTTCGTTCATACAATTTCGTTTATGCAAGGTATTATTTCTTTTCTGTTTTAGTTCTTTTAATGCTTTCAAGTATTGTTTTTCTTGATTTCATTCCTCTAGCTATAATCGTTGTTTCGTTTACAGTTTTGATAGAGTAGTCGTTGGTTCGGTTATAGTTCTTAGTTTTCGTTCTCTTGTTCATTTCCATTCAGTCTATTCATGCTTTTAATCATGTCTTTTATTATTACTATGTGTGAGTAGTCTTCTTAGGGGTTTGATTGGTGAAACCCTAGGTTGGCTCATTCTTCATGCGTAGAGTTAGGATTTGAGATTGTTAATGGTTGATTGATTAATATTCGATGCGAATCTTGTCCTGCCACTCCTTTGGAGACATAGGGCGATTATAGGTTGTTCGTGTGATTTATAGGGTCACAAACTTCCTCTCGTCATCTTGAGTGTCATGATTCATTGTTGACTGATTTCTCCTAATTTAGCGTATTGATAGCTCGGTTGTCCTTCCTAGGGTGGAACTGATCTGTCCCCATTTTCTTTTCATAGTATAACATTGTTTTAGTTCTTGCTTTGTTTTTCTGTTATTAGTATAGTTCTTTTCAAATCCCATTTAAATCCTTTACATCAAGTCTATAAGCTATCGCCCCTTGTCCTTGTGGTTCGATCCCCGACTTACCACTACACTAGTTGTAGTAGTATTAGGGTGTTTATAAATTTAGTTTGCATAACTATTCTTTTAGTCAAACGACCTAAAAGAACGGTTATCAAAATGGCGCCGTTGCCGGGGACAAGGCGTTGTGTTTAGATTATATTCTTGGTGTAATTCATTTTAGTTTTATTTATTTTATTGTCTAATAATCTGCTTGTCAGTACTTACGCTTGGTCTCTTGTGTTGTTTGCATGCCATATAGCACACGTCAATCAAATCAACAACTAGAACCATTCGACCCTGAGGTTCAACGTAGCAAACGGAGAATTCCAACCCAAACCTCATCGCAGCCGAATACCTCCAACCACCCTACACCACCAATGGACGAAAACCACCAACAACTATTTGGTCAATTTGGGACACCTCGGTCCCAAGAATTTCAAGGAGGTGTAGTGTTACCCACAGCTCCGAACCCCTATCATATACATCCTCAATTCACCCGAATGGTGAAAGAGACCCCTTTTTGTGGTTTAAGAAATGAATGCCCTCTCCAACACTTGGAGGCATTCTCAGATATTTGCGGTCTCATACCTCCATGCCCCAATAGCCCGGATTATGTACGGATGCATCTATTTCACTTGAGTTTATCTGGTGATGCTCAAGACAGGTATAAATGCTTAGAGCCCAACTCAATCATTAATTGGGCTTAATTAAAGATAGTGTTTCTAGAAAGGTTCTATCCCACAGTTCGAACGCAGGATTGGCGTAAGAAAATTGCGTCATTCACTCAAGAGGATGATGAGAACCTTAGTGCCACTTGGAGTCGGTTTAAGAGAATGATAAGAGCATGCCCCCATCATGAGTATGGGGAGAACCATCTTAATACATTCTTCTATGATGGTCTAAACGACTCCACCAAGGCACTCCTAGACTCCGCTGTTGGTGGCCAACTTTCGAAAGTCCCATGCAATCAAGTGAGGGCTAGGATTGAGGAGGTTGCTAAAAATAGTTCTTGGGGAGGAGCAAGGGGTAGTGGATTACCGAGAGGAGGGATGGATTCAAGCAACTTGGACACGATTACTTCAAAAATCGAGGCTATCATGGATAAGAAGCTGTCCAAGTTCAAATACGCCCAAGGTAGCTCTAATGTATCATCGGTTAAAGAGACGCCCTTTTCATGTAGAATCTGTGGGGGCACCAATCATGATACATCATATTGTGGGGGTGCAAATTCTGAGCACATAGCGGCTGTTAACTACGGGGGGTATAACCAAGAAGGAACCCCAATCATGAACTATGATGGATACGGGTACAATCCCGACTATGTGGCAGCTGTAGGATACGGTGGTCAAAACCAAGGGTTTTCTCAGCAAGGTCCTTATAATAACCAACCCTTTAGACCTACCTTCAATCCAAATTCTAGCCAAGGAAACTCCTCCCAAGGGTATAATTCCAACAACCAAGCAAATGGGAGTTTTCCTAAGCCGAATAGGAATAGGCCATACCCTCCAATGCCAAGACCCAACACCAACCTACCCTATCCATCTATACAGCCTCAACCAAACCCGCCTCCAACTAATGAATTCCTTTCCACCCAAGTGAACTCCCTTGCGCAGCAAAACCAAACCCTCTGATAACCGGTTTTCTAGGTCGTTAACTAAAAGACAGGTTATGCAAACAATATTTATTCCAACCTACAAACTATACGAGTATAGCGGAGTAGGGGGTCGAACCACGAAGACAAGGTATATCAAGACTTTGACTTTTAACACAACCGGACTATTTGGGGTTGGAAATTCAGTTAAAACTAATAGGTGGAAAATAGACGACGACAAATCACGAAGTAAAGCAAGTAGAGAAAAACGGGGACAAGATTGGATTCACCCTAGGAATGAAGCTTTAAACCGAACATGATAGATTACAGAAAATCTGTTAATAACTAGCATGGACATCCGAGAATACGAGAGGAAGTTGGTGACCCTATAGATCACACGAACGACCTTTAATCGCCATATGTCTCCAAAGGAGTGGCAGGACAAGATTCGCATCGGAATCCGAAACTATTTATTAACATCATTTCTACAACCCTAAGCAATAAATATCATAGCTTTCCTAGGGTTTCACCGATCAAAACCCCTAAAGGAATTACTCACTCATATTCATGCTTAAAGACATAAAGATATTAAAAGATTCAGCAGAAACGAACATGGAGTGAAATCGCGAGAATGAAAACAAAATCAAAATTAATAAACGATAAACTTAGAACTAAACATGCAATGAAATAAAGCAATGGATTAAGATTAAAGGAAGGAATTAAACTTACAAAAGCTTCAAATTGATATCCACGAAAAGAATTCGAACTACAAAGCGTTGAAGAAAAACTGAAAATCGAAAGCTAAAACTAAAAGAATTTGGAGGTTAAGAAATCTAAAAGTGCATAAAAGTATTAAACCTAGCTGTCCCTCTCCTCATCAGAGGAAGGGGGTATTTATAACAAAATAAGAAAAACCTACGAAAAACCCTAAAATGCATAGGAGCCGGCCCTAAAAAGAAGTAGTTAATCCGGAGGAAAACACTGTCATTCGCCCGAATATAGGTCTCATTCGGCCGAATGTGATCCCATTCGCCCGAATGGTCTTCCATTCGCCTATTCCAGAGGCTTCGGGGAATCGATCTCTGTTAAGAATTCGCCCGAATGTACAGGTTGATTCGGCCGAATGGAAGCTCATTCGCCCGAATGAGTTCCATTCGGCTATTCCAGTAGCAAGGCTCGAGAACTCTGAAGACTGCCTCTCATTCGACCGAATGAGTCTCAGATTCGGTCGAATCTGCAAGCATTCGGTCGAATGTCTCTCAGATTCGGTCGAATCTGAGAGCATTTTTTCCTCTTTTCACTTCCCTCTTTTCTGAACTCCGTGAAATCTTCATGAGTGACTTCAAACACTTGCCCAAGATAAGATACGTGTGTCAAAGGCTTGAATGTATCGCCTTTCACCTTGAAATCATCAAAAGTGCCTGAAATGAACTTAAGACAACTCGAAAACAAGATCAAGGTAAAATCAAGCATAATGTACATAAAACCAATGCGAAACTATGAGACTTGACACTAAAATGAGTTAATAAATGTGCTCTAAAACGAGCACATCAACTTCCCCCAAGCTAGACCGTTGCTAGTCCCTAGCAAACGAAATAGAAAGGTGAAATGACAGCTTACGACAATATGAAAAGAAGTGAAGCTCAAGTCAATGCAAGCCGTGCACATGCGAAACTCCTCCCTAGCCATGGGTGTGCAAGTACAATGGGATTTAAAGATCATAATCAACTTTTTACACTTACTCGGGATTGCCGAGCAAGCGACATCATAATTCATTCCGCCCACTACCTAATGAGGTCGCAAGTCTACGCTCCCAAGGTTATTTCCCATGAGGTGTGGGAAATTTCCATTACGCTCATGTGTTTATGGGGTATGTGTTTCACTCGAAGTCATCCGACTAAAGTTGAGTCGGGAATTAAACACCTAAGCAGGGAGAAATCCCGTAAATCGTGTCTTATCTGCTCTCCAGCACTGATCTTACTAATCAGGTTAAGTCGAACAGGTTTGAAAAAGGGTTGTAATGTAGGTTTGGATCGAGGTATGGTAGAATTTGGGAATGTGGAGTTGAAATAGAGGATAGTAAGTGATCCAAGGAAGTAAAACCGAGGAAGATTACGCCTTCCGACAACCATGTCAATCCCAAAATTCCCAATAGTAGACTAATACACTATGTCAACTTTATTCTCAACTTCTTCTCTAATTTCTTTTGTTTATTTTCTTTTTTTTCTTTTTCCTTTTTTTTTCTTTTTTTCTTTGTTTTTTTTTCTTTTGTGCTTTTCAAGCTTTTTCTGAACTTTCTATGTGCATACTTCTTTGAAATGCACTAAGACTAGTGTATGTAGTCAAATCATTCAATGATCATTTCCCCAAACCGAAATCCTATATTACAATGCTACAAATATCAACTTCACTATGAACATATGACTATCCTCTAGGTAAAAAGAGGGAGTATTTGGTTCATGTGGAGTTAGATAACGTGGCTACAAAAGAAGGTAAAGGCACAAATTTGGCTCAACCTAGAGTAAATTGATTTTCATGGTAGGCACTTTGGCTATGTAGCTTTTAACTACAAACGTGTTATCATCCCTAACCTTTAGAAAAGTAGACTATGCTGGAGGAGAACAGACACAATTCTTAAGATTCCCTGACTAACACTCATCAATATAGGACTCATAATAGAGTCCTAAAGGCTCAATCCTTACTAGGTTAGTCGAAATGCGCCTCAATAGGTAGTCATCCAAACCACATACCAAGCAAGCTCAGATCCCCCCAAGCTAAGTGAAAAACAATTGATAAACTCATACCCAAAACAGGCACAGGGCTACGGGAATACGAGTTTGCATAAAGTCAGTGCTCAACAGAGGCTTGCATGCTTGTTTGGGATATATGATGGGAAAGGGGGCACGTGATGCAAAGAAGGGTAGAAAACAAATATAAAAATAACTAAAATACATAAATTTGGATTTTCGCATAGGAGATCATACCAGTACTGGGTGCAGCGGCATATGGAACTTCTTGTATATATCCCTGAAAACAACACCAAAAAGCAAAGCGCAAAGCACAAAATAACACCTAGAAATAAAACACAAAGCAACGAAACGCTACACAACACTAAACTGACAACCAAGACCAAAGGACACGTGAAAGAATGAGTAGTGGACTATGGATATCCCCCCCAAGCTAGGATGAAGCCGTCCTTGGCTCTAAGGGAGGCCGTTAGGTCCACCACTACTCATCCCCCATAAATTCCTCATCATCCCCCTGGTCATCCTCCTCATTAACCTCCTCTTCCCCACCCATGTAGTCCATCCCATAGTCGTCCGAGGCTCTTCTAGGAGCCGGCGGAGTGAAGTTATTAAACCTACGCCTACCCGCCCGCAACCGGTCAAACCCATGACTTAGTGATATCTCGTTATAGTTGTCATGGCGAGGGTACCAGGAAGGGGTGGCCATGCTTTCGCCGACCATGTGGGAGCGGTAGGCCATATCATACCATGGGTAGTTCGCCCGCTCAAAGTTTTGTTCGAGGTGTTCGAGCCGGGCGGTGTGGTGGGCTTGGGTGGTGAGGACCTGATCAAGCCTTCTCTCTATGCGTCCTAGGGAGGACAAAATGTCAGATTCAGACTCATCGTCTGAATCGTCATGGTCTGGTAAGACCGAGGTAGAGGCTCTAGGTCGGTCACGCATAGAGAGGGTGTGAGGGCGAGGAGGTGGTACAAGTAGGGGCTCGACAGTGTATCTCGGCACATCGCCTTCTAAGAGATACGAGGCCCCAAACTAGACTAGGGGAGGTAAATGAGGGCAGGGGAGGGGGATGGTGCGGTCTTTCAAGTACCGCCATCGCATGGGGTCCGCAAAAATGAAACCAGCCCGTACGAGACATTGCTCGTGAAGGGTAGTGGAACTGGCATATCTTTCGCTGAATTCCACAGGATTCATGACGTTCAGGAATTCAGCAATGCGGAATACGTGTCCCCCTAAACATAAGTCAGTAGTAGCGTTTAGGGTGGCTGTGTTGTTTAGAAACTTCCACAGCGTCATAGGCAGGCTTAGTGTAGTGTCGTCGTGTGGTGCAAGATAGCGGTGCAAGATGTGCACCTCGTGCGTTCGTACTAGGTGAGGGCTAGGGGAAGGGAACAGAGTCTCCCTAGCAAATTTAAAGAACATGCGCAAAACTGGGTGTTGCACATCAGAAGCATATATGTTCCTATTCGGATAAACAAGCCGGCCAGCTATTTTAGGCCATAGCTCGGAAACCCGAGAGTTGTCCGGTTGTTTATCTGGAATAGGCTCGTTATTGAAACCAAAAACGGCACAAAATGCAGCATAATCAACAAAATAGGTTGCATTCCTTAGCCTAAAAGATAAATGCAACCTACCATCCCGTTGGCACGGGGTTAGGGAACTAAGAAACTCATAAGTTAAGAGCTTATGAGTCGGGTGCCACATGTTTATCCAGTTTTCTAACCCACATGCAGTTAATAATGCAACAAATTGCTCGTATATACCCATTCGTTGCAAAATTGATAGGTCTAAATAACGAGTAGAGTTGATTTTTCATACCTTAAGTCTTTGGAAACGCTCATATTGCTCCAAAGATACGAAAATAACCATAGGGTGGTCCTCATCGAACCATAGTTCCGGGCCAGGAAGCCTTTGTTGATCCTCCGGTTGTTGAGAACCAGTTTGTTGAGCTTCCTGAGCCGCACCCGAAGAGGAACCCTCTCCATGCTTCTTGGACCTTTTGAAGGGGTTCCTTAAAGTTCTTCTTGGACCCATTATAGTTGAAGATGATTTAGAGGGGAGTAGAAGGATTTGAGAAAGAGCAAGAATGTGGGGTGGGGAGTCGGCCGAATGAAAGAAGTAGAAATGTTCGGTGTGATTTTACGTGGAATGAGCTGATATTTATAGAACTGACCTCCATTCGGTCGAATGGGGCTTCCATTCGGTCGAATGGTGTCCTATTCGCCCGAATGGATAACCTGTTCGGTCGAATGGAGTAGTGTTACGAAGAAATCTTCGCTCCCGTTCGACCGAATAGGTTTCTTAATTCGGTCGAATGTAACTTCATTCGACCGAATGTTGGCTTCATTCGGCATTATCAGCAGCCTCGTAAATACTCCCATTAGATCTATTCGACCGAATGGATCACTTCATTCGGTCGAATGAGATTCATTCGGCCGAATTGAAGTTTCACTCGGCATTATCAGGAACTTGGCCAAAATTGGTTTCAGCTCCATCTTCAATTTCATTCGGCCGAATGGACTTATCATTCGGCCGAATGGGCAGCGATTTCGCTCTGTTTAGATCAAATCACTTGTGCCCTCTCAAAATCAATCAATATACTATGATTAAGTTGTTTGAAAATCCAAATAAACCGGGTTACCTCCCGTAAGTGCTTTGTTTAACGTCGTTTAGCTCGACGTAGCTCGGGTAATTAAACAAAGACAAAAGGGAAACTAAGCAATTAAAACCTAAAAAAAAAGGGTAAAGAACGATGATTCAAAGTAGGGATGTTCAATAAGGGCCAATGATTATACCAATCATTCGACTTTGACATCATCTAACTTTATGAGCTCGATGGTGTTGACATTGTGAAGGCTGCTCTCATGGAAGAGTTTTAACCGATGTCCATTAACAATGAAGCGTCCTCCATGATGGTCTTTCAGCTCTACCGTTCCATACGGAAAAACTTGTGAAATCTCAAATGGCCCAGACGACCGTGATTTTAACTTTCCGGGGAATAACTTAGCTCTTGAATTAAAGAGCAGCACTTTATCTCCTACAAGGAACTCTCGTTGGATGATACGTTGGTCGTGCCAACGCTTAGTACGTTCCTTGTAGATGTGCATGTTATGGAATGCATCGAGCCGTAGTTCTTCCAATTCTCGTAATTGGGCGGCTCGCTTCTCGCAGAATAAGGTGGGGTCCAAATTTAGAGTTTGGATTGCCCACCAAGATTTGCATTCCAGTTCCACCGGTAGGTGACAGGATTTCCCATATAAAAGCCGGAACGGGGTGGTGCCAATAGGGGTTTTGTAACACGTCCGGTGGGCCCAAAGAGCGTCATCTAACTTTAGAGACCAATCTTTCCTATTTGGGTTTACCACCTTCTCGAGAATTCTCTTGATTTCCCTATTAGCTACTTCCACCTGTCCTTGAGTTTGGGGGTGGTAGGGTGATCCAACTTTGTGCATGACTCCATAATTTTTCAATAATTTATTTAGTTCGTGCTTAGGAAAGTGTGATCCCCCATCACTTATGACTATTTTGGGAACACCGAATCGAGGAAAGATTATGCTTTTAAAAAGCTTAATAACCACTTTGTGATCATTCGTAGGTGAGGCGATGGCTTCCACCCACTTAGACACATAATCAATTCCTACTAAAATATATTGGTTCCCATGAGATGAAACAAATGGGCCCATAAAGTCAATTCCCCAACAGTCGAACACTTCACACTCAAGGATGTAGTTTTGAGGCATCTCATTTCGCATTGAGATGTTGCCAACTCTTTGGCACCTCTCACAGCTTTTCACAAACGTTTCAACATCCTTGTGTAACGTTGGCCAATAGAAACCTGCGGTGGCAACCTTAGCAGCACTGTTCATTATACCATGGTGACCGCCACACGCGTAGGAATGACAATGAGTTAGGATTTTTGGAACTTCCTCTTCAGTGACGCAGCGGCGGATTATGCCATCTGCGCAAGCATGAAATAAGTAGGGATCATCCCAAAAGAAGTTCCCGACTTTACCAAAGAAAGCCTTTTTCATAGCCCTTGATTCGAACTCTGGAAGTTCTCCACAAGCTAAATAATTCGCAATATCTGCGAACCAAGGGGCTTTCCCAACTACTATTGCTGTCATTAGGGTTTCTTCGACCATTTTGTCTTGGATAGGTACGGCGTCGTTATTAAGCTCGGGTAGCCTATACAAATGGTCAGCTACCACATTTTCGCTACCTTTCCTATCTCTCAACTCAAAGTCAAACTCCTGTAATAGGAGCACCCAACGGATCAACCTCGGCTTTGCATCTCTCTTGGTCATTAAAAACTTCAGAGCCGAGTGATCAGTGAATACTACAACTTTTGAACAGATGAGATATTGGCGCAGTCTCTCAAAGGCATAGACTACTGCTAGCATTTCTTTTTCAGTTGTAGTGTAGTTGCGTTGTGCAGGGTCCAGTGTTTTACTGATATGACATATAACATGGTGCTTTCCCTCCTTTTTCTGCCCAAGGATAGCACCAACAGAAATATCACTGGCATCGCACATCAATTCAAATGGCAAACTCCAATCTGGAGCTTGCACGATGGGCGCAGAAATTAGAGCCTCTTTTAGCTTGTTAAAGGCATTCATGCATCTCTCATCGAAGTGAAATTCGACATCTTTCTGAAGAAGTTCATTTAAGGGTTTTGCTAGAGTCGAAAATCCTAGGATGAGACGCCTATAGAATCCTGCGTGTCCAAGAAAGGATCGTACTCCTGTAACTGAGGTAGGTACAGGAAGATTCCTTATCACGTCAATTTTGGCAGGATCCACCTCTATGCCTTTGTAAGACACTTTATGGCCTAGGACGATGCCTTCTTGAACTAAAAAGTGACATTTCTCCCAATTTAGTACAAGATTCATTTCTTGACACCTTAATAGTACTTTCTCAAGATGTGTCAAGCACGTGTCAAGAGAGGACCCTCCAACAGAAAAATCATCCATGAACACTTCCATAAAGTCCTCTAACATATCGGCGAATATAGCCGACATGCACCTCTGGAAGGTGGATGGAGCATTGCATAAACCGAAGGGCATTCTCCTGTAGGCAAAAGTCCCAAAAGGGCAGGTGAAAGTTGTTTTCTGTTGGTCCTCGGGGTGGATTGGGATTTGAAAGAAACCCGAGTAACCATCTAGAAAACAATAGTACCTGTGCCTGGCTAGTCTTTCAAGCATCTCATCGATGAAGGGTAAGGGAAAGTGATCTTTTCTGGTTGCTTTATTTAGTTTGCGATAGTCAATGCAAACTCGCCATCCCGTGGTGGCTCTTGTGGGGATCATCTCTCCTCTGTCATTCTTGACGATGGTTATTCCTCCTTTTTTAGGAACAACATGAACTGGGCTAACCCATCTACTATCTGAAATTGAGTAGATGATGCCGGCCTGGAGGAGTTTGAGGATTTCATCCTTAACAACCTCTTTCATGTTGGGATTCAGCCGTCTTTGAGGCTCAACGGAGGAAAATTGTTCATCATCAAGATGAATCCGGTGCATAACAAGGGATGGACTAATCCCTTTTAAATCACCTAGTGAATACCCGATGACATCTCGATATTTCCTTAATAAAACAAGTAATTTTTCCAAAGAAATGTCATCGAGCTCAGAATTCACTATGACCGGGCTTCCTTCATCTTCATCGAGATAGGCATATTTTAAGCTAGGAGGTAGAGGTTTCAAAGTCACTTTGGGGAAAGGTTTAGGACCTTCCCTTTTGTGCGTAATACTTTCCTCTACCTCGTAAAGGTGCTCATATTCTGCTTCTTTTTCAGAATCCTGGGCCGTATCTAACCGGCCTTCCAACAGCTCATTTATAGTAGGGGTATCCTCATCAATCATTTGACACCCAACCTCTACTTCCTTGTTCTCATAACTAACCTCACTCTCCCTTTCACCTTCTTCAAGGCGACAGACTTGCTCAACCATAGGCTTCTTTAAAAGGGGAGAGATTTTGAAAACTACCTTTACTTCGGCAACTTCTACCGTTATGGTATCATCATGGCAATTAATAACTGCCCAAAGCGTTTTCGGAACGGCTCTGCCCAAGATAAGTGGAGTATAAGGGTCCTCTTCCATTTCCATTACCTCAAAATCACAAGGGACCACTAATTCTCCTACTTGTATAGGTATGTCGTCGAGCTCTCCACATGGCACTTTAATGCTCCTATCAGCCAGTTGGATTGTTTTCCTTGAAGGTCGGAGGGCAAAGGGGAGCTTTTTGGCGATCGATAGGGGCATAAGACTGATCGAAGCCCCTAAATCGGCGAGCGCCCCTTTAGGATCAAGGTTTCCCAACTTCACAGGGAGGTTATAAGGACCGAGATCTCTCTCCTTCATAGGCATTTTCCCTTGCAGTATAGAGCTAACTTGATGAGGCAGACTGATTACCTCTTCCTCAAGCTTTTTCTTGTTGGACAGTAAGTCTTTCAAGAACTTAGCATACTTTGGCATTTGTGCCATAGCATCGAGGAATGGGATTTTCATCTCCATCTTCTGAAGATGTTCAAGAAACTTCTTGAACTTATCATCAAGTTGCTTCTCAACTTTCCTGTAGGAAAAAGGAAGCGGTGGTGCATTTAACCATTCTGACCTATTTCTTTCCTCAGCTTTCTTCCTCCTCTCCTCCTCACTCTCTACTAGCTTCTCACTCCCTGCCTTAGAATTGATGTCCTCCCTACCACTTTCATCTTCAACCTCTGGCATTTTACCATGTTCCTCCTCTTTTTCATCTTTGTGTACTCTCGTCTCATCACTCACCCGCACCAAAGGTGTATCAACCGGATATGAAGGACTGTTATACTGAGTCCCTGATCTCAGGTGGATAGCCTTAGCAGTGTGTTGGTTTGGGTTCGTTTGCTGAGGTGGAGGTTGTATAGAGGGGTTAGGTTGAGGGTGAGATGGGAATAGCGGTGGTGCAGGAGGATTAGCCATTTGGGCCAGTTAAGTTTCAAACAACTTCTGCTGAGCTTGAAGTTGCTGCATTTGTTGGATGAGAGTCTGATTAATTTGCGTTAGACTCTGGTTCTGTTGAGCAAGAGTTGTTACTTGGGAGGCTAAATGGTCATTGGTTGAAGTGTGACCATGTTGTGGTTGAGGAGCCACATGATGAGGCTGACTAGGGGGAAAAGGCAGGTTTGAACTATTTCTAGGTCCTTGGTGAAACCCTGGGGGTCTATACACATTGGCCCTAGGTACGTTCCCATTAGTCTGGTTCCCCTGGAAACTTTGGTTATTAAATCCACCTTGACCATTTCTATTGTATCCCGGGTGGAAGTTTCCCTGGTTTTGGTTGGAGTTAAAGGGAGGTTTGTACTGTTGGTTGTTCGGGAAAGGTTGCTGCCCATACCCTACTCCTTGGCCTTGTCCACTATAGTTAAGGGCTGCCACATGATCAGGGTTATACCCATAACCGTCATAGTTCATCACCTGCGGTTCTGGGTTATACCCTCCATAGTCAACTGCAGCTACATGCTCGGAGTGCGAACCACCACAATAAGATGTATCATGGTTGGTACCCCCACATATGGCACATGCAAAGTGCTTTTCACGCATTGGGGGGTTGTTCGAACTACCGGCTAGGCTTAGCTTGGACAACTTTTTATCAATAACGGCTTCTATTTTGGCGCTAATGTTGTCCAAGTTAGTTGTGTCTAGCATCCCTCTAGGTAATCCCTGACTCCTAGTTCCTCCCCAGGCACTATTCTTAGCAACTTCCTCTATTTTGGCCTTTACCTCGGTGCAAGGAATTTTGGAAAGCTGGCCACCTACAGCTGAGTCTAGAAGTGCTTTGGTGGAGTCATTAAGACCATCGTAAAAGAATGTGTTGAGATGGTTTTCCCCGTACTCATGGTGGGGACATGCTTTAATCATTCTTTTAAACCTACTCCATGTAGCACTAAGGTTCTCATCATCCTCTTGGGTGAATAACGCAATTTTCTTACGCCAATCCTGCGTTCGAACCGTAGGATAAAACCTTTCTAGAAATGCGGTTTTTAGTTGAGCCCAATTAACAATTGAATTGGGTTCTAAGCATTTATACCAATCCTTGGCATCTCCCGCTAGACTCAGATGGAAAAGGTGCATTCGCACATAATCAGGGCTATTAGGACAAGGAGGGATAAGTCCACAAATATCGGAGAATGCCTCTAGGTGTTGAAGAGGACATTCATTTCTTAAGCCACTGAATGGTGTTTCCTTAACCATTCTTGTGAACTGAGGGTGAATTTGGTAAGGTGTAGTAGCAACAGGAAGTACTACACCCCCTTGGAACTCTTGTGAGCCAGGAGTTCCGAATTGGCCAAACAATTGATGTTCTTCGGCCATTATGGATATGGTAGGGTTTTGGACAGATTGTGAGGTATACTTTGAAGGGCGTTGTCTACTAACACGTTGGATTTTAGGATTTAAGGGTGTAATTGGCTGGTTTGACCTACGCGTGCTATGGGGCATGCAAACACCTAAGTCAAAGACAACCACACACAGAAAGGAAAACAAAAATGTAAATAAAATAAATATTACGCCTTGTCCCCGGCAACGGCGCCATTTTGATAACCGGTTTTCTAGGTCGTTAACTAAAAGACAGGTTATGCAAACAATATTTATTCCAACCTACAAACTATACGAGTATAGCGGAGTAGGGGATCGAACCACGAAGACAAGGTATATCAAGACTTTGACTTTTAACACAACCGGACTATTTGGGGTTGGAAATTCAGTTAAAACTAATAGGTGAAAAATAGACGACGACAAATCACGAAGTAAAGCAAGTAGAGATCATAGCTTTCCTAGGGTTTCACCGATCAAAACCCCTAAAGGAATTACTCACTCATATTCATGCTTAAAGACATAAAGATATTAAAATATTCAGCAGAAACGAACATGGAGTGAAATCGCGAGAATGAAAACAAAATCAGAATTAATAAACGATAAACTTAGAACTAAACATGAAATGAAATAAAGCAATGGATTAAGATTAAAGGAAGGAATTAAACTTACAAAAGCTTCAAATTGATATCCACAAAAAGAATTCGAACTACAAAGCGTTGAAGAAAAACTGAAAATCGAAAGCTAAAACTAAAAGAATTTGGAGGCTAAGAAATCTAAAAGTGCATAAAAGTATTAAACCTAGCTCTCCCTCTCCTCATCAGAGGAACGGGGTATTTATAACAAAATAAGAAAAACCTACGAAAAACCCTAAAATGCATAGGAGCCGGCCCTAAAAAGAAGTAGTTGATCCGGAGGAAAACACTGTCATTCGCCCGAATATAGGTCTCATTCGGCCGAATGTGATCCCATTCGCCCGAATGGTCTTCCATTCGCCTATTCCAGAGGCTTCGGGGAATCGATCTCTGTTAAGCATTCGCCCGAATGTATAGGTTGATTCGGCCGAATGGAAGCTCATTCGCCCGAATGAGTTCCATTCGGCCTTTCCAGTAGCAAGGCTCAAGAACTCTGAAGACTGCCTCTCATTCGACCGAATAAGTCTCAGATTCGGTCGAATCTGCAAGCATTCGGTCGAATGTCTCTCAGATTCGGTCGAATCTGAGAGCATTTTTTCCTCTTTTCACTTCCCTCTTTTCTGAACTCCGTGAAATCTTCATGAGTGGCTTCAAACACTTGCCCAAGATAAGATACGTGTGTCAAAGGCTCGAATGTATCGTCTTTCACCTTGAAATCATCAAAAGTGCCTGAAATGAACTTCAGATAACTCGAAAACAAGATCAAGGTAAAATCAAGCATAATGTACATAAAACCAATGCGAAACTATGAGACTTGACACTAAAATGAGTTAATAAATGTGCTCTAAAACGAGCACATCACCCTCTCACACATCAACCAAACTTTGATGAATCAAATGCAGCAACTTCAGGCGCAACAGAAGTTATTTGAATCACAGCTTGCGCAAATGGCTAGTCCACCCCCACCATTGCCATTTCCTTCTCACCCCCAACAAAACCCATCTCCCCAGCCTCCACCACAAAACTCTCCTGACTCTAACCCTAAGCATCACACCTGTAAGGCGATCTTCCTAGGATCTGGAACCTCACATTCTTCTCCAGCTGTAGCCAGTGGAGATGATTTAGGGGAAGATCCCTCGAAGGTTAGTGATTTTCTGAGAGAAAATGAGCACAAGGAGAACCTTGAGGGTGGTAAAGAAAAGGAGGGGCACAATGTCAAAATCAAGGGGTATGAGGGGAAGAAGAAAGACGAAGATGAGAGATGGAGGGAGATACAGGAAAGGAGGAAACTCGAGCGTCAACATGCTCCGCCTCTACCTTTTCCTTACAAAAAGGTAGAGAAGCAACTTCAAGAAAAGTTTCTTACATTCCTAGAGCATATGCGGCAACTTGAAATGAAAATACCATTCCTAGAAGCCATGGAGCAAATGCCGCAATATGCTACGTATCTAAAAACTCTCCTAAGGAACAAGAGAAAGCTAGAGGGCGAAGTGATTAGTTTGCCAGAGCAAGTAAGTGCCATCATTCAGGGCACGTGGGCAAAGAAAGAAAAAGCTAGAGGACCCTTTGTGCTCCCAGTCACCCTTGGAAAACTCAATTCTAAGGGAGCACTCGCTGACCTTGGGGCCTCCATTAGCCTAATGCCAATGTCCATCGCCAAGAAACTCACTTTCGACCTCAAGCCATCACAGAAAACAATCCAGCTGGCCGACCATAGTATAAAAATGCCATGTGGGGAGTTTGAGGACCTTCCGATCCAAGTTGGGAACATAGTAGTACCATGTGACTTCATGGTGCTTGATATTGCTGAGGATCCTTATACTCCTCTCATCTTAGGGAGGGATGCTTTGAAAACTTTGGGTGCCCTGATCGACTGTGAATCAGAAACTATAACCGTCAGGGTAGCCCAAGAAAAGGTCGTGTTTGCCTTTTCTAAGTCTTCAATGGAACCCATGGTTGGGCGGATTTGTTCCTTTGGGGTAGTCGAGAATGATGCTGCAAAAGAAGTCAAGAGGTGTAGTGTTTCTGTTGATCCAATAACAGTTGAGGTGTCAGATGAGGAGGACGCACAAAAGCGTCTTATTTATGGGGTTGCAAATGGAATTGCTCCGCCAACGGAGACATATTATAAATCTGAGGGAACTGACGAGCCAGCCCGTAAACGGAAAAGGGCTAGAAAAAGAAAAAAAAGACTGATGGCTCCACTCTTGCTTGGGGGAGCCCCGCATTCTAACCCACCTCCAGATGACCCTGGTTCTCCATTGCTTACTTCCGCCACTACGGCTCGGTGGAGAGTTTTGACTCCCCACGCTGGAGGTGATGGTGATACTAGGAGTGAATCCACTCCTACGGCAGGTATAATTTCTTTTTTTTCTTTTTCTGTATAAATTTGTGCCTAAATGTGTCGAACTTACCGACGTTAAACAAAAGTACTTATGGGAGATAACCCGGTGTTTGTTTTGTTTGTTAGTTTGTATAGCAACAACCTCCATAATGCTGATCTTTCTCCCTGTTGTTTCTTCTCTCCCAAGTGCCGGGACGGCTCTTGAGCTAGCTTGGGGGAGGGTCCTTGTGTTTTCAAAGCTTTGAAAGATCCGCATTATGGAAACTATTGCCTTTCTTTTTAGTTTGCATGTTTAGGTGTATCATGATTAATGTGCTTGAGTTGTGAAACTGACATGCTAGCTCCTGACGTGTACGTTATAGTGGTCTTATGCATACTCATGCTTTTCCTAGCCTTGTGCCTGTTTTGGGACCGAATAATTGATTGTTTTCCACATGACATAGGGGATCTGGTCCTGCTTGGTTTGCGGCTTGGATGACTACCTTTTGAGGCACATTTTTGACTAGCCTAGTGAGGATGGAGCCTTCTAGGACTCCATTAGGAGTCCTATGTTATAAAGTGCTAGTTAGAGAGTCTAAGTATTGTGTCTGTTCTCCTCCAGCATAGTCTTCTTCTCTAAAGGCCAGGGATGATAACACGTTTGTAGTTACAGCTACATGGCCAAATTGCCTACCATGAATATTGATTGACTTTAGGGTAAGCCAATTTTGTGCCTTTACCTTTTCTTCATAGCTACATCACCTAACTCCACATGAGCCAAATATTCCCTCTTCTTACCTAGAGGATAGTCAAGTGATTACAGTGAAGTGGTGCCCGTTGCATTGTGGTGAAAGATTTTGGTTGGAAAAATCGTTGTCGTATGATATGACTCTTTACATTACTCTTAGTTTATTTCAGAAACATTTTCTTGAAAAAAAAAAGAAAAAAAAAGAGAAAACAAAAAAAAGAAAGAAAAAAGAAAAAGAAAAGAAAAAAATAGAAAAAGAAAAATTCGAGAATAAAGTTGGTGTAATGAGCTCCTTTATGCGTATCCGAAGAATTTTGGGAAGTGGCATGGTTTTCGGAAGTCGTAGCCATCCTTGGTTTGATTACCTTGGATTGCTTACTATCCTCTATTTGAACTCCACATCCCCAAATTTTACCCTACCTTGATCCCAGCCTACATTGCAACCGTTTCCAAACCTGTTCGACTTGGCCTGATTAGCAAGTTCTATGCTGGAGAGTAGATAGGATGCAATCCCTAAGATTTCTCCTTGATTGAGTGTTTAATTCCCGACTCATCTTAAGTCGGATGATTATGAGCGAAACACGTACCATATTAAACACACGAGCGTACTAGAAATTTCCCACATCTTTTGGGAAATAGCATGGGGAGCATGGACTTGTGACCTCATTAGGTAGTGGGTGGCATGGCCTGTGTTGTAGCTTTTCCTGTGATCCCGAGTCTGTGGAAAACGTTTTTTTTTATCTTTGTATTATGCTATTTTGAGCCCATTGTACTTGCACACCCATGGCTAGGGAAGAGTTTTGCGCGTACATGGCTAGCATTGTCCTGTTTTCCGCTCACCTTGCTTTTCATAAGTTTTGCTCACGATGCTGCCTTGCTATTTCATTTGCTAGGGACTACCAAAGGTTTGGCTTGGGGGAAGTTGATGTGCTCATTTTAGAGCACATTTACAACCTCATTTTAGTGTCGAGTCTCGTGCTTTTATATTGGTTTTATGCACGTTACGTTCAATTTTACCTTGATCTTGTCCTCGAGCTGCTTTAAGGTCATTTCAGGTGATCTCGATGATTTCGAGGTAAAATGAGACGTGTTCGAGGCTTTGACACTTCTATCAAGAGTTTGGATGCACGTATCATAGCTTGGGCATGAATTCCAAGTCACTCTCGAAGATTTCATAAACTCTAGAAGCCACTAGGCACTTCAAAGGAACTGTTCAGCAAGGTTTAGGTTCAGATTCGACCGAATCTGACATCCATTCGGTCGAATAGCCGAATGAAGACTCATTCGGCCGAATCAAGACCCATTCGGCCGAATGGTTGCACTCATTCGGCCGAATGGTGGACAGGGTGCGAAATCATCAAGCTTCTGTTTTGGGCGAATGGCCACACCATTTGGCCGAATGGCCACCCATTCGGCCGAATCCACTATGTATTTGGCCGAATGGCCTTCTTTCCCGCATATTTTGGTTCTTTCTTTAGTCGGCACTCGAGGGTTTTTCCTAGGGTTTTACTCCTTTTGTCCCTAGGGTATAAATACCCTCTTTCTCTGTACATAACCTTATGCCTACTTTGAGAGCTCTTGTGCCTCAACCTAGAACATTACTTTAAAGCTTTTTCATTTCTTTCATGCCTTAGTTTAGATTTACAGCTTTCGTTGTTCTCGTTTTCAAGCTTTGTATTTCGGATTCGGTTCCTATTTCGTTCATACAATTTCGTTTATGCAAGGTATTATTTCTTTTCTGTTTTAGTTCTTTTAATGCTTTCAAGTATTGTTTTTCTTGATTTTATTCCTCTAGCTATAATCATTGTTTCGTTTACAGTTTTGATAGAGTAGTCGTTGGTTCGGTTATAGTTCTTAGTTTTCGTTCTCTTGTTCATTTCCATTCAGTCTATTCATGCTTTTAATCATTTCTTTTATTATTACTATGTGTGAGTAGTCTTCTTAGGGGTTTGATTGGTGAAACCCTAGGTTGGCTCGTTCTTCATGCGTAGAGTTAGGATTTGAGATTGTTAACGGTTGATTGATTGATATTCGATGCGAATCTTGTCCTGCCACTCCTTTGGAGACATAGGGCGATTATAGGTTGTTCTTGTGATTTATAGGGTCACAAACTTCCTCTCGTCATCTTGAGTGTCATGATTCATTGTTGACTGATTTCTCCTAATTTAGCGTATTGATAGCTCGGTTGTCCTTCCTAGGGTGGAACTGATCTGTCCCCATTTTCTTTTCATAGTATAACATTGTTTTAGTTCTTGCTTTGTTTTTCTGTTATTAGTATAGTTCTTTTCAAATCCCATTTAAATCCTTTACATCAAGTCTATAAGCTATCGCCCCTTGTCCTTGTGGTTCGATCCCCGACTTACCACTACACTAGTTGTAGTAGTAATAGGGTGTTTATAAATTTAGTTTGCATAACTATTCTTTTAGTCTAACGACCTAAAAGAACGGTTATCAAGCCCTCGGTATTAAAGCCTTGTTACACAAAGAATGTAGAACTAGCATAACAGGTTCCTTCAAACAGACTTGAGGACCCCTGGCTTTTTGGGCATCTTCCCTCGAAACATAAAAGCATATATCTCCTCTGGTGTGACCCCAACAAGCATAGGCCACCAGTCACCCAAGTACTTATCAAATCCATCTCTTGGTATGCTTAACAGACTTGACAGAGAAGCAACCGATAAACTTACATTAACCCCATTCACACATGAACTTATGGACATATCAGGAATTTGCTTGATATTAACATAAAATTCCCTAAATCCAGACATATTTGCAGCACAAACATCAAACAATATTAACCAACCTTGATAATCAAGCAACTCCTTGAACTCAGATAATGCAGCAATATCAAAATACCCTTTTTCAACACCACACCCAGATAACACTAATCTAGAATTTAAATCAATAGAACCAGTAGGAATAGATTCTACAGATTTACCTTTTGAAGTATGAGAGGTTTTAGCAGGCAACCTCTTTCTCTTGGTTCTTTGCACAGAATCAGCAGACTGTTCCTCTTAGGTGTCATCAATTTTCCTTTTTACAGAAGAACGTGTGAAACGACCACTTCTCCTAACCTTTTCATCAGGTGATCCTTCCTTGAACCCAGTAACCTCAACCTCTTCCACTTCGTCACTATACTCTTCAGCACTACTAACCTCCATCTCTTGACTCACAGTTTGCTGAGCTTCTGTCTCTTGTTCCCCCTGAGATGGTACAGGTTCCTTGATGACAGAGTCATCAGTTTCCGGAGGATGGAAGATAGGCTTAGGTTGTTTTGATAAGGGTTTGGTCGATTGTGGTGGTGAGGAGGATTTTTGAGGGGAATCAGGGGTTGTGGTAGGAATTTTTGAAGGTGATGAAGCTACATTGGGTGCTGAAGGTTCAATTTGGGTTTGTTCTTGTTGAGAGGTTGGTGAAACAATGATGGGGGTTCCTTTTGATTGAGTGGAGTCACTAGGAGACCCCTTTCCTCTTCCTCTCCTAGATGAAGCTACATTCTTTCTTCCCATTGTCAAAGAGAAATTGAGAATGAAGATAATGGACAGTACTCTGATGTTGAGCAGTACGCAAAAGAGAGAAGGAGAATGATGAATGAGAAGTAATGAAGCTGCACAAAGGGTTGGAATATATATATATTTGAAGCACAACAAAAATATGGAAGTTCAAAAAAAATGACGGTTAAACAATTTGATAAGTATGGCAAGTTTTAAATTTTTGAAAAGATAGCTATGATTGCTTGCCATAAATATCTTAACCATCCTATAAACTAGGCAAGTGATTGATTTGCCATTATCTTTATGGTAAATCAATGAAATAAGATTATTTCCTTCCAAAAGGAAAATATCTTATAATAATCCTCCAAAGATATGAAAATATTATTCGAAAGACATATCAGTGCTGATCTGCTGTTTCCCTTTCCTGATACTTGATTAAAACCACTTCATCCTGTTTCTGGCAACTTGGTTTAATTTCACCTGTTTCTTGCAACAATGATTTTTAATCATTTTGAGATCTCAAAATATTTACATAAAACTTGAAGGATTTCGACATAGGTATGTACACATACTATACAAGAGAATACCATTCTAACCAATCATTGAGGAAAATAGATGAAGCCAAAGACTAAAATCTAACTAGACCTAGTAAGATTCTTAAATTACAAAAATTTTCTCTACACAAGGGTTTTGTGAAGATATCAGCTATTTGATCTTCACTTTTGCAAAACAACACTTTCACTAAACCTTTTTCTACATTATCTCTCAGAAAATGATGTCTAATCTCTATATGTTTGGTTTTGGAATGTTGAACTGGATTCTTAGAAATATTAATTGCACTAGTGTTGTCACAAAATATAGAAACACTATTATAAACAACACCAAAATCCTTCAGCTGGTTCCTTACCCACAGTAGCTGGGAATAGCATGAAGCTGTTGCAATATATTCTGCCTCTGCTGTGGGTAAAGCCACTGAGTTTTGCTTTTTAGAACCCCATGATATTAGACAGGAGCCAAGAAAGTGTGCCATACCTGACGTGCTCTTTCTATCAACAAGAAAGCCAGCATAGTCTGCATCAGTGTACCCAATAAGATCAATTGCACTCCCTTTGGGGTACTACAAGCATAAGTCTGTTGTTCCCACAAGATACCTAAGTATCCTTCTAACAGCCTTTAAGTGAGATTCCTTTGGATTACTTTGAAACCTAACACACAATCCAACAGAGAACACAATATCAGGTCTACTAGCTGTTAGATAGAGAAGGGAACCAATCATTCCTCTATAAAGTGTGGCTTCAACATCTTTTCCTTTTAGATCATTATCTAATTTTGTGGATGTGGGAATAGGTGTATCATAAGCCTTGTTGTTTTCCATGCCAAATTTCTTCAGCAATTCTTTCAAGTATTTTTGCTGATGTATCATGGTTCCATTCTCCATTTGCTTAATTTGCAATCCTAGAAAGAATCCTAGTTCTCCCATTGATCGGTCCCCTAGGTGTCGTTAGTTCCTAAAGGTCGAGTCAAGAATAAAAACCCACGTCCTAAACTAACCAATGGTAGTATAGTGGAAGAGGGGTCGAATCCACAGGGAAGGTCAAATGTCTCTTGCTTAGGTCACTTATAAACCAATTGAAGAGGGAGAGTAACTTTTGGATGGTTTTTCTATAACTACTAGGTGCGTAAATAAACTAAGAACTAAATTAACAAGTAACAAGTAAATGAGTAAAATTACGAAAATCAAGGAATAACAAACACTAGGGGATAGGGGGAAAAATCCTAACTAACAATGACTTCAACAATTAGAGGCAACAAGAATGGAGCAATCGGTCAGAAAAGTAATTGGGGCCTATGGTCCAACATCTAGGATTCCCTCTCGGGCTCACCTAAACACCGCCTACCCAACCCCGCCTCGGTGGTCGTGGTCATCCCTAACCTAGTCATCATCACATACAAGCTCACTCTCGCGCAACTAATATGCAACACAAAATCGGGTCTTAGAGGTGATCAATCTCTAATTCCTAACAACAAAAACCTAGGTAGGAATCAATTGCAAAACTTCTCAATCTAATCAATCTTGAAGCCTAAATCATTTATTTCATCATTAGTTCATCATTTCCCCCTCCCCTAGCTAGAAACCTAGCCTAGAGAGGGGAGAGTCATACCCAAACACACAAGAACATCAACAAAATCAAAAACTAAGTTTAATGAGATAAACATGGCTAAATCAGAAAATAAAATGATTAAACTTTACTAAAGATGCTAACTTTTAAGAGAATAAGTTAAGTATACTTGTAATCTATTCTAAATAGCACGAAACAACAACTAAAGATAAGATAAAACTAATTAAAATAGATAAATAAAGCAATAAATAAAGAGTAGGGATAGAAATAATACCAAAAGATCGAATCTTGGATTGAAAATAAAAGAGAGTGACAAAAGAAGTGTTTTTGATCTAATGAGGAACTAAACCCTAACTAATCTAATGTGCTGAAGAAAATGAAAGAAAATAAAACTCAGCTGAAATCTGATCTTTTTTTCTCCCCCCAATAATATCCCCCCTTAAATACAAGGCAATAGGGTATTTATACCCTCCTTAAAAACCTAACCCAAAGCAAGGCCCAAAAATTTAAATAACACGTGCAGGGGAATGCCTCGCAGCTGAGTTCAGAAGAATCAGGTGAAGCACGGGGCGGCCGCTCTAAGGCCAGAGCGCCTGCTCCCAACTCTCGCAGAAATGCTCTGAAAAATTCTGTAGGCTAGAGCGCCCGCTTCATACATAGAGCGCTCGCTCTGAAGTTGGGTTTTTGCAACAATATCAACTGAGGACTTCAGAGCGCCCGCTTCAGACTTAGAGCGCCCGCTCTGAGCTCTTCTTTCCTTCACAACTTGGGCTCTATTGCTCCAATCTCTTTGATTCCAAAGCATGCCTAATCCTTGCATCCAATCCTCGCCTTCTCGCCCATAGGAGGACCTGAAAGATGGAGAACACAAATCATAGGGGAGGTTCTAATAGGAGCAAATCGAAATGGGTTAAAGGAGAGGGAATAAAACCTTAGGAAATGAGCTAAAAATGACTCAAAACCACTCCAAGTAACAAATAGGCTCAAAAATAATGAAACTAAGCTAAAATAGAGGAAAAAGGGCAATCAAAGGGCTCAATTGGGGAAGAAAAGAAGTGGAAAAGTGGGCCCAACGGCCACTGATCAAATTCCCCCCAACTAAGTCCTTTGCTCGTCCTCAAGCGAAGTAAAATAAGCTAACAAAAATAACCAAAAGCATAAGTCTATACACTAACTCACTTTCGTAGGAATCACGGTCGTTTTTAGCGCAAACGACAAGCCATTTAAACCTCCAAGTCACTTAGGAGGAGGAGTATGCTCTTGTGAGGGTTTTCGAGTGAGATTAACCCACAACCTCACACTAAATCAAGGCAAGGTTTTTAGAGACAAAGAGAAAAATAGAAAAATAGAAAAATAAAAAGGGAAAGAAACACAAACATGAATGGTTGAACTTTCACTACAATGCAATCACAAGGATGCGCAAGCTTCTTGGCAAGACAGGTGGGCAAGCTAGCTAATGCTCCTGGTTGAAGGCCACATAGCTCATGCTCAAAAGCCTGGACTATAAAGATCCTATCCTCCAATTGTCCCTCACCAAGGCAACCCTCCTCATCTCGATCATGTGCACTAGGCGGCTAGTCGTCTCGAATTCCACAAGAGAATTAGGAGAACAAAAAGGAGAAAGGCAAGGTAGGATTGCCCTAACTTAGTAAATGCAAATCCGATCTAAAAGCTCGACCCATTACTCTCTCCACCGACATTGACGCAATGACTCAAGGTCCAAAGGGCTTTTAGGAAGCAATGAAACGGCTTGGGGTAAGGGTTGGAATAAATTTGGCTTGTGGTGAAAGCTCCTAAGAGTGAAACATTGATGGACCGAGCAAAACCATGGCCAACTACCCTTAGTTGGTGGGTAATACACCCCCCAACTAATTCTGAACTAAATACAAAATCAATACTTTACTTATGCATACTTATTACAACCTTCTTCTCTTTTTTTTTTTTTTTTTTTTTTTTTTTTTTTTTTTTTAATACCAAAAGATTGATTGGGGAAACAAACACGTCCCTTGCAACTTACATTATAGACATCCACTATGCCAAACCTTGAACTTAGATACAAAGCCAAGCTCGAGTTTCACTCATTTCTATAAAGGTGAAAATAAAATTAGGTTCATAAGGCTTGTAATACGGGTAGACAAAAAGTGGAAGGCTCAAGGGGGTACGCAAAAGGTGAATGTAAACCCAAAAACCCAAAATTTAAGAATAAAGTGTCCTAGAGAATAAAAAGAAAAGGATCTAAAAAGTGTAAAAGTATGCCCTTATCCCGAAATGAATGCCTTTATCTTCCCATGAGTTGATTCGGTCGTGGCCTCAAGAGTCAAATGGAGCGAGTTTTAGATCAAGTAGCAAAACACTAAGCCTCCAAATTTCTAGCCACCTAGCTTTCATTCACAAGATGAGCTACGCCCAACAACCACTAACCTAGGACAAAAGGGATCAAGGCCTAAATAGCCCAAGATATGTCCAATAGGAGTCATTTGAGCAATGAAGCTATGTGATTTTCAACCCAAACATTAAAGACCTTGCAAACCATTCAAGCCAAGGAAACAACGCATTCATATTCATACATTATAACTACTAATTCAACCAAACACAAAACAAAGTTTTAACACTTGCCTTGGATAACAATTAAGGGGAAGAAAAAGAAAAAAAAAGAAAACATTGAAGAGCAACAAGAGAAGTAGACCTTCGTATGGAATAAATTCCACAAGTGGGGGCGGTAGAAGGTACGTGAATTGAATGCACGTCCTCCTAGGCATAAAGCCGGGCGCCTCTCACGAGGTGTGAACCTCGTCCCGTTGCTACTCTTCAACAAAAATAGAAAGGAAAACAAAGACAACCAAAACAAACTATAATATGCACAAAGATAGAAGAGAAACTCAAGAATGAAAGCATCAATTCACACAATTCCCAGTACACAATTCCAAAATATGCAAACATCCTCGAATTAATCAACTTAATCCTAACGCTACTCCTAGGAACTAAGCAAAACAAAATAAATAGAAGAGAGTTTGGAGAGATCTCACCGGAGCCATGCCAATCCAAAACATAAGAATGATGAGTTCCATATCAACCAACCTTGGCTCCTTCCAATAGTAACATACATCCTGCCAAAAAGTGAGAAACACCAAAACTCCACAGCAAGAAGATTAGAAAACAAAATAAAGAAGAAAAAGGGAAAATGGATCATGCATAATACGAGCCAACAGATTATTAAGCACAAGCAAGCATAGGAAAGGCTGCTCGTCCCCAAAATGACCTTTTCTTTTGCCCCTAAATATGAAAATGCTAAGGCACCCCCCCAACTAAAACCAGGCACCGTCTCGGTGCGATAAAACGTGTAGTAGTCAAGGGTGGGAGGGAGGGTCAAAAGAAAGGATCATCTATTCCTCAGAGTCTTCCTCTCCCTCTCCCTCTCCCTCTACAACTACAGGGGGCACCCAATCATAATCGACATCGATTGGCGGCCCATATGGCTCCCACCCACCGTAATAACCGGGGGGAAAGCCGTCGCCCTGATAAGGATAGGCGGGATCACCGAGGTAATCACACCCACCTGGGCGCTGGTAGTTGTAGGGGGGGAAGGAGTTTGGAGGGTCATGCAGGGTACCGGGGCCTTGCCAATAGGGATATTGGCCACCGGTACGAGGAATGGGGTTCCCATTGTCATCTACCTGAGGAGGCTCCCAATTCGGGACAGGCCCGTATTGCGGAGGGTAATAGGGGTAGTTGACACATGGGCTAAAATGCCCCTGGTCCACATGGTAATCATAAATATGGTTCTGATATAAATCAAAGGTGGAACCAGAAGACTGAGCAGGGGCCTCTTCTCTTTCCTGAGGCTGGGCTTGAGCAAGCTGGGGGGGCTGCTGCAGATGATGTTGTGCTTGTGAAATAAACTGTTGCATTTGCTCTTGCTGCTGCTGCTGAAATTGCTGTTGCCGCCGCCCTGCTTGCCTTATCTCATTTCTGTGGTCAATCTCGGGCTGGGAGAGGTCGTTCTCGTGGATCTGCTCCATAGGGACTTGCCATGGCAACTCAGTTCCCGGGGGCGGATTCATCATGAACGGACACGGCATGTAGCACCAAGGGACGTCCCGGATACGCCAAATGAAGGCTTTCCCTGTAACTCCTGTGGAATCCGAAATGAATTGCATCTTTTTCATTTTCTCTATGTTCAATTCGGCAACCATGTTTAAGCTCTCCATCTGTTGCTGCTGAGTCTTGTAACGATACTTGAAGGCGATATAAGTGACCATTCCTCCCATGAAAATAGGACCAGTCAAGAGGGGGGAGTCCCTTATTGCCTTACACCTCTTGGCGAATAGATAACCCAGATTGACCTTATGCTTCGGGGTGGTAGGTGGGTAGAGAAGTGCACCCTCGGTAGCTCTCCAGAGAAGATATAATTCCTGATCGCTCATTTTCCCAAGATCTTTTCTGGAGAAGAAGGTGTAAGCAAGCATTCGGTGAAGGTACCGTAAGGCGGCATGGTGGATCTCAGAGGCCTTTGAGGAGTTGGATTGGAATTCTCTAGCTCCGCTTGTGATTCGGGCCCAAAATTCTTGAGGAGTGTACCCATCTACGTAGCCTTGACCGCCAAGCCCGGAGGTATCCATGGTTTGAGCATTTGGGTCCCAACCAAAGAGTTCGTTGAAAGCATGGAGGGTAATATGGCGGGTCTTGTTGAACAGTTGGAATTTTACTTTAAATGCATCAATGCCTTCCATACCCTCATTTTGAATTAACTCAAAGCTAGAAAGAAATTCCAATGTTAGGGGGCGGTAAGTGA
Source organism: Dysphania ambrosioides (assembly GCA_026401315.1). Classification (NCBI taxonomy): domain Eukaryota; kingdom Viridiplantae; phylum Streptophyta; class Magnoliopsida; order Caryophyllales; family Amaranthaceae; genus Dysphania; species Dysphania ambrosioides. Next base: position 12,247,052 of record CM048662.1, read on the forward strand.
GAGGCGGTTGGGTAGGGTAGTAATAGGAAGTGTCTGAGGTGATGTAGTCATTAGGTAATCTACAATCCAGGAATGCATCAAACCCCAAGTTTACTGCGAGCTCGCTAACCTTCTCATCTATTCCAATCATATAACAATCATGTTGGGAATAGAAGAGTGTTGGATTAATCGCCCTCCTGTCCAACGCGGCTAATTTGGTCCTTTGGGCCGCATGGGGACGGGTGATGTTGAATTGAGTAAACTGAGCACGGCCACCACTACTCTCGGCACCACTACTTTCTCCTAAATTACCACCACTCCGTGGCTTTTTCGGCTCGGTCCTTTGCCTCTTTGATCCGGCCATTGCACTCAACAATATAATACCAATATAACCACAGCAATACAAAAATTCCCAACAATTCCAAACAATGATCACATTAGTAAATACAAAACTCTCCAAAATTTTGCACAAACCACCAATTCAAAAAAAAATCAAAACTTCCTACAAACCGAAAATTAAGCAAGAATCCACAAGAGTTCTCCCTTGTCAATTCACCACATCAAACAACCAACTACAATTCACAACAAATATTCGCCACATGAAGCAAATCAATCCACCATCAATTCTAAAATTAAGTAAAACTCATACTTCCACCATCAATTCTCAAATCAATCCAACCCTAATAAGCAAATACCCAAGGAAATAGGGAAAATTAACTTAGAAAGAGTAGGATTATACCAACAATTGAAGAAGAATCAGCCTAGAAATGAAATTGAAGAAGAACCCGACTCGGCCCGGTGCGAACCCGTGGAAACCCGCTTCAACTCTTGATAAAATCTGGACAAGATGCTGAATTCTTGATGGAGAGGTATGATTTTTGGAGATAGGGAATGATATTTTGTGAATTTAAGTGGAGTTTGTGGTTAAGAAGTGGAGATTTGGAGGAGATGGAGGTTGGGCTATGGAGGAAGAAGGTTGATAGAGTTTGAGGTGAGAGGAGGGTTTGGGAATGAGATAATGAGGGATAGGGGAGGGGTTTTGGGCGTGGGATATAAGGGAAATAGGAAATTGAGGGCTGAGGTTAAAAGAGAATCCGCGTGAAAAATCTGAAGAAGGATCGGAGCGGGCGCTCTAAGGGTAGAGCGGCCGCTCTAGACTTTCGCTGAATTTGGGATTTTCCTGGGTAAAAATCAGAGCGCCCGCTCTTCTGTTAGAGCGCCCGCTCTAAACTTTCGCTGAATTTTCACCCCTTAGCCATATTTTTACCCAATCACCAGAGCGCCCGCTCTCACATTAGAGCGTCCGCTCCCATGTTGCGCATTTGAGCTCAAACATACTCATAAAATCCTCAATGATACAGAGCGCCCGCTCCCAATATAGAGCGCCCGCTCCCAATATAGAGTGCCCGCTTTGGACCTTCGCCCCCTTAAAGCTTGATTTCCCAACCTGCATACTCAAACATCACTCAAACAAGATCGTTAGTACTTCTATAGGATGCGACCTAAGTACCCGACTCAACCATTGATTGGTTGAGCCAAGAGGCCGTGCTCCGCGGTTTATAGCAATTAGACTAACGACAACCAACACAAACCATCCCCTCCTTGGGGAAAAATCATCCGGATTTTTGCAAAGTACTTAAAACAAAAAGGAAATAAAGAAGTAATTGAAAGACGAATATTGACAATATATTACAAAGCATGCTAGTTTAATGTCCCTAGCTTGACGTTACCTCACGAGCAATAAAGTTAAGGAGGGGGAACGGTGTGGACCGTCTCAAGCATTAGGCAACCGATCTTTCCAATTTCTCCTTCATCATAGTATCTTTTGATTCGTTGCCCATTCACCATGAATCGGCTCCCATCTTCATGATTTTCCAATTCGAACGAGCCATAGGGGGTTACTTTGGTGATTGTAAACGGCCCCACCCACTTGGACTTGAGCTTCCCGGGAAAGAGTCGGAGGCGTGAGTTGAAGAGGAGAACCTTGTTACCAACCTCAAAGTCAGGGTCTCTAATTCTCTTGTCATGCCACCTCTTGGTTTGCTCTTTGTAGAGCCTAGAGCTCTCATAAGCGTCATATCTCAACTCTTCCAACTCGTTGAGCTTGAGTAACCTCTTTTCACCGGCCAAATGTAGGTCCATGTTGACTTCCTTTACGGCCCACCATGCCTTGTACCCCAATTCCACCGGAAGGTGGCATCCCTTACCATAGACAAGCCGATATGGCGTGGTGCCAATCGGTGTCTTGTAAGCGGTCCTTAAGGCCCATAGTACATCATCCAATCTTAAAGACCAATCTTTTCGAGACTTGTTGACCATCCTCTCGAGCAAACTCTTAATTTCTCTGTTGGACACCTCCACTTGCCCTTGGGTTTGCGGGTGGTAAGGGAGCCCAACCTTATGATGAACACTGTATGTCTTCAAAAGTGCTTCGAGTTGTTTCTTGGCGAAATGGGATCCGCCATCACTGATTAGGCACCGTGGCACCCCAAATCTAGGAAAGATGATCTTCTTGAGCAACTTCATCACTACCTTGTGGTCGTTGGTGGGCGATGGTATTGCTTCCACCCATTTTGTCACGTAATCCACAGCCACAAGGATGTACAAGTTCCCACACGAGGAGACAAACGGACCCATGAAGTCTACTCCCCATACATCAAATGGCTCAACTTCTAAGATGTATTGTTGTGGCATTTCATTTCTCTTTGAGATTCCTCCCATCCTTTGGCATCGGTCACATCGAAGGATGAACTTGTGAACATCTTTATGCATAGTCGGCAACCAAAGTTTGCATCCTAGGATCCTTGCCACGGTCTTGTTGACACCTCCATGACCTCCACAAGGTAGTGAATGACAGTGTTCCATAATACCTTCCATTTCATGATTTGCCACACATTTTCGGAACAAGCCGTCACTACACTTCTTGTACAAGCTAGGATCATCCCAAAAATACCTCTTAACTTCCTTGAAAAATCTCTTCCTTTGTCGAGCATCATAGTCATGAGGCACCACCCCGCTTGCCAAATAATTTGCAAAATCAGCGAGCCAAGGGATGGTGTTGGTAACGATCGCCATGAGAGAGTCATCTCGAAGCTCATCATCGATGGGGTCCTCTTTGTCAAGGTAAGAAGGGTGATCTAACGGCAACCTTGAGAGATGGTCGGCCACTAGGTTCTCACTTCCTTTCTTATCCCATATTTCAATGTCGAATTCTTGTAAGAGAAGGACCCACCGGATTAGACGCGGCTTGGCATCCTTTTTGCTCATTAAATACTTCACCGCGGAGTGATCGGTGTAGACAATGGCCTTGTTGCACACCAAATAGGGTCTATACTTATCAAAAGCGAAGACTACCGCCAACATTTCTTTCTCCGTGGTGGTGTAGTTCTTTTGTGCCGTATCCAAGGTCCGGCTTGCATAAGAGATCACATTCAATTTCTTTTCTTTCCTTTGCCCAAGGACTGCTACAACTGCATTATCACTCGCGTCACACATTAGCTCAAATGGGAGTTCCCAATCTGGTGCTTGCACTATAGGCGCATTCACTAGAGCATTTTTCAAAGTTTCAAATGCCTTAGTGCAAGCATCATCGAATTTGAACTCCACCTCTTTTTGAAGTAAACTCGTCAAAGGTCTCGCTATTTGTATTCTTTGATAAATCGGCGATAGAAGCCGGCGTGTCCCAAGAAGGCACGTACCCCGGTCACCGATGTTGGTGGGGGTAGCTTATCTATCGCCGAGACCTTTGCCGGGTCTACCTCAATACCATTTATGGACACTTTATGGCCAAGGACAACGCCCTCCTCGACCATGAAATGGCACTTTTCCCAATTTAACACAAGGTTCGTCTCTTGACACCTCTTTAAAACCTTCTCAAGATTATGCAAGCATAGGTCAAAAGACGAACCACAAACACTGAAATCATCCATGAAAACTTCAATTGCATCTTCGATCAAATCAGAGAAAATTGCTGTCATACACCGTTGGAAAGTCGATGGGGCATTGCACAATCCAAAGGGCATTCTTCGGTAGGCAAATGTCCCAAAGGGGCATGTGAAGGTTGTCTTGTGTTGGTCATCCGGGTGAATTGGGATTTGAAAGAAACCCGAATAACCATCAAGAAAACAATAGTGCGAATGCCTCACCAACCTTTCCAACATTTGATCGATAAATGGCAAGGGGAAATGATCTTTTCTAGTGGCTTTATTAAGCCTCCTATAGTCAATGCACATTCTCCATCCCGTGACAGTACGGGTGGAGATATCATTCCCCTTGTCATCTTGTATGATGGTCATGCCTCCCTTTTTGGGAACCACATGAACCGGGCTCACCCATTTGCTATCAGAGATAGCGTAAATGATCCCCGCTTCACGTAGTTTGAGGATTTCCTTCTTAACCACTTCCTTCAAAGTCGGATTCAACCGCCTTTGAGGTTCAATGGAAGAGGCATGATCATCCTCAAGATGAATACGATGCATACACAAGCTAGGGCTAACCCCCTTAATATCATCAATGCTATACCCGATAACACTCCTATATTTTTTTAAAATCTCAATTAATTTTAGCAATGAGGTGTCATCGAGGTTAGCATTGACAATAATAGGATATAAGCAATCATCATCCAAATAAGCATAATTGAGAGAAGGAGGGAGGGGTTTTAGTTCTACCTTGTGAGGAGGCGTGGAACTCTCCTCCTTAGACTCACGTTGGATCGATGGGAGCTCATCCACGGCTCCTTGAGTCTCGGGATGAGTTTCACCTTCAAGGCTTTCAACCTCCAAGGCACACGAAGATTCTCCTTCACCCACCTCCTCACATGGGAGGTCTTCATCACCCTTGTACTTAATTACCTCATGAGACTTCACCATTTCATCAAGTTCGGAGTCCACCAAGTCCACCCGCCAAATCTTCTCTACCATAGGTTGCTTCAAAGTCTTTGAGAATTCAAACTTGTACTTCTCATTGGCCACGTCACATGTAATGGTATTATCTTTGCAATTGATGACCGCTCCCATGGTCTTGAGTGCCTCTCTTCCAAGGATAAGAGGAGTATGAGGGTCCTCCTCCATATCCATCACCACAAAATCGCAAGGCACAAACAAGTTCCCAATCTTGATAGGAACGTCTTCTAACTCACCACATGGGAATTTTGTGGACCGGTCGGCCAATTGAATCACCTTTCTTGAAGGTATCATCTCGAACTTGAGCTTCCTTGCAATGGATAGTGTCATGAGGCTCACACTTGCCCCAAGATCGGCTAGTGCACCCGTGGTCTCCATATCACCAATCTTGACCGGAAGAGTGAAGCTTCCCGGATCACATTGCTTGGTAGGCAAGGTTCTTTGCACTAGGGCACTAACTTGATGAGGAAGAGTGATACACTCATCACTTAGCTTCTTTTTGTTGGAGAGGAGTTCCTTGAGGAATTTTGCATAGGATGGCATTTGAGTCATGGCTTCAAGGAACGGAATGTTGATGTGAAGGGACTTGAGCATAGCCATAAACTTGTTGTACTTGTCATTCAATCTCCTCTCAACAATCCTCTCGGGATAAGGCGGTGGTGGTTCAAACCTTGATGGTTGATAACATGTTGATGGTTGCTTGTCTTTCCCAACTTCCTTGCTTTTTTCACTACCTTCACCCTTCTTCTTCTCAATGCCTCCTTCAACACTATTCTCAATTCTTTGACCTTGGTTATCTCCATGGACCTCCTCAACCTCTTGCTCTTCACCCTCCTTGTTATTCTCCAGTTGATCACTCTTAGGCCCTTCATAAGATTTTCCGGACCTAAGAGATATAGCCTTGATGTGATGGGTGGTGGCGGGGTTGGTAGTAGGTTGGCGCGGAAGCTTCTCATTGGCTAGATTGGCCACCCTCTCGGCGAGTTGAGCCACTTGATTGTCCAGCATCTTTTGATGTGTGGCGACCTCTTGATGCCTTTGATCCGCTTTCCGCTCACTATTGGTTATTCTTTGATCCATGGCGAATAGGGTTGATTGGATTCTATTGAAAGTTTCCATGATCATTTGTTGATTAGGATCATTTTGCATGGAAGGGTTAGGTTGTAAATTCTGAAATAGGTTGGGTGGTCCTTGCTTGAATGGTGCTCTCGGATGGTTGCTTGCATTTGGATTTAGAAAGGGAGCCAATTGACCCGTGTTGTTGCTTGGGCCACTTGCATCTTGAAATCTATGACCATAATTGGCATTGGGGCCTCTCCAATTATCACGTTGATTGTTCATGTACCCCATCGCCGCTACATGCTCGGGATCTCGACCACCACAATATGATATGTCGTGGTTGGTACCCCCACAATTCTCACAAGAGAAAGAGTGCACTTGCTTGGCGGAGGAAGATGAAGACTCTTGGCTATTTCCCAACTTCTTGTCAATGACTTGTTCCATAAGGGCCTTGAGTGAACCTTGGTCAAGCTCGAACTTGCCCGAAGCTCTCTCATCACCTCTTCTTCTTCCACCACTCGTAGAATAGTACCTCACAACTTCCTCTATGGTGTCCTCCAATTGAGCTTGAGGCACCTTGCTAATGTGTCCACCACATCCGGAATTCAAGTTTTGCTTGGGTATGTCGTCAAGACCATCATAGAAGAACTTGATGAGAAGTTGCTTGTCAAACTCAAGGTGTGGGCAAGCTCTCACATACTCTTTAAACCGGTCCCAAGCTTCCCCCAAAGATTCATACCTTTCTTGCCTAAATGATGAAATTTTCTGCCTCAATTCGGTTGATTTGTCTTCGGGAATGAACTTGTTCAAGAAAGCTTTGGCCGTATCTCTCCATGTGGCCAACGAGCCGGGCTTTAGGTTTTTGAGCCACCTATAAGCCTTGCCCATGAGCGAATACCGAAAAAGGTGCATCCGGATGTATTCTTGAGTGACTTGGTTGGTTTGGACTAAAGCACATGTCTCGAGAAATTTGTCCAAATGCTCTATCGGATCTTCATGAGCTGCTCCAGAAAATTGATCTCCACGCACCATTTGAGTGTAGTACGGGTGGATCGTGAAATTTGTTTCCGTTGTAGGAAGTAGAATCCCACATTGCAATTCATGACTACCCGGATTACCAAAGTCACCAAAAAGAGCGCCATTAACATCCCCCATGTCTGAAGAAATATCACTAGAAGAAGTAAAGAACTCCTCCTCCTCCCCCGTTTGTTCAACAAATAGTCTCCTAACTCGCCTTAGAGTGCGGTTAATGTCGAGATCGAGGTCGTTGGTAGGTGGTCCCTGTGATCTTCTAAGCATTCAACACAGCTAAGCAGACCATTAGCGAATGACAACAACGAAGAAATAAATGAAAAATAGAAGGATAGAAGTAGAAAACAATTGAAAAACAAGATAACTAAGCAATAAACAATGTTGCCCTTCCCCAGCAACGGCGCCAAAACTTGATCGGTCCCCTAGGTGTCGTTAGTTCCTAAAGGTCGAGTCAAGAATAAAAACCCACGTCCTAAACTAACCAATGGTAGTATAGTGGAAGAGGGGTCGAATCCACAGGGAAGGTCAAATGTCTCTTGCTTAGGTCACTTATAAACCAATTGAAGAGGGAGAGTAACTTTTGGATGGTTTTTCTATAACTACTAGGTGCGTAAATAAACTAAGAACTAAATTAACAAGTAACAAGTAAATGCGTAAAATTACGAAAATCAAGGAATAACAAACACTAGGGGATAGGGGGAAAAATCCTAACTAACAATGACTTCAACAATTAGAGGCAACAAGAATGGAGCAATCGGTCAGAAAAGTAATTGGGGCCTATGGTCCAACATCTAGGATTCCCTCTCGGGCTCACCTAAACACCGCCTACCCAACCCCGCCTCGGTGGTCGTGGTCATCCCTAACCTAGTCATCATCACATACAAGCTCACTCTCGCGCAACTAATATGCAACACAAAATCGGGTCTTAGAGGTGATCAATCTCTAATTCCTAACAACAAAAACCTAGGTAGGAATCAATTGCAAAACTTCTCAATCTAATCAATCTTGAAGCCTAAATCATTTATTTCATCATTAGTTCATCATTTCCCCCTCCCCTAGCTAGAAACCTAGCCTAGAGAGGGGAGAGTCATACCCAAACACACAAGAACATCAACAAAATCAAAAACTAAGTTTAATGAGATAAACATGGCTAAATCAGAAAATAAAATGATTAAACTTTACTAAAGATGCTAACTTTTAAGAGAATAAGTTAAGTCTACTTGTAATCTATTCTAAATAGCACGAAACAACAACTAAAGATAAGATAAAACTAATTAAAATAGATAAATAAAGCAATAAATAAAGAGTAGGGATAGAAATAATACCAAAAGATCGAATCTTGGATTGAAAATAAAAGAGAGTGACAAAAGAAGTGTTTTTGATCTAATGAGGAACTAAACCCTAACTAATCTAATGTGCTGAAGAAAATGAAAGCAAATAAAACTCAGCTGAAATCTGATCTTTTTTTCTCCCCCCAATAATATCCCCCCTTAAATACAAGGCAATAGGGTATTTATACCCTCCTTAAAAACCTAACCCAAAGCAAGGCCCAAAAATTTAAATAACACGTGCAGGGGAATGCCTCGCAGCTGAGTTCAGAAGAATCAGGTGAAGCACGGGGCGGCCGCTCTAAGGCCAGAGCGCCCGCTCCCAACTCTCGCAGAAATGCTCTGAAAAATTCTGTAGGCTAGAGCGCCCGCTTCAAACATAGAGCGCTCGCTCTGAAGTTGGGTTTTTGCAACAGTATCAACTGAGGACTTCAGAGCGCCCGCTTCAGACTTAGAGCGCCCGCTCTGAGCTCTTCTTTCCTTCACAACTTGGGCTCTATTGCTCCAATCTCTTTGATTCCAAAGCATGCCTAATCCTTGCATCCAATCCTCGCCTTCTCGCCCATAGGAGGACCTGAAAGATGGAGAACACAAATCATAGGGGAGGTTCTAATAGGAGCAAATCGAAATGGGTTAAAGGAGAGGGAATAAAACCTTAGGAAATGAGCTAAAAATGACTCAAAACCACTCCAAGTAACAAATAGGCTCAAAAATAATGAAACTAAGCTAAAATAGAGGAAAAAGGGCAAACAAAGGGCTCAATTGGGGAAGAAAAGAAGTGGAAAAGTGGGCCCAACGGCCACTGATCAAATTCCCCCCAACTAAGTCCTTTGCTCGTCCTCGAGCGAAGTAAAATAAGCTAACAGAAATAACCAAAAGCATAAGTCTATACACTAACTCACTTTCGTAGGAATCACGGTCGTTTTTAGCGCAAACGACAAGCCATTTAAACCTCCAAGTCACTTAGGAGGAGGAGTATGCTCTCGTGAGGGTTTTCGAGTGAGATTAACCCACAACCTCACACTAAATCAAGGCAAGGTTTTTAGAGACAAAGAGAAAAATAGAAAAATAGAAAAATAAAAAGGGAAAGAAACACAAACATGAATGGTTGAACTTTCACTACAATGCAATCACAAGGATGCGCAAGCTTCTTGGCAAGACAGGTGGGCAAGCTAGCTAATGCTCCTGGTTGAAGGCCACATAGCTCATGCTCAAAAGCCTGGACTATAAAGATCCTATCCTCCAATTGTCCCTCACCAAGGCAACCCTCCTCATCTCGATCATGTGCACTAGGCGGCTAGTCGTCTCGAATTCCACAAGAGAATTAGGAGAACAAAAAGGAGAAAGGCAAGGTAGGATTGCCCTAACTTAGTAAATGCAAATCCGATCTAAAAGCTCGACCCATTACTCTCTCCACCGACATTGACTCAATGACTCAAGGTCCAAAGGGCTTTTAGGAAGCAATGAAACGGCTTGGGGTAAGGGTTGGAATAAATTTGGCTTGTGGTGAAAGCTCCTAAGAGTGAAACATTGATGGACCGAGCAAAACCATGGCCAACTACCCTTAGTTGGTGGGTAATACAACCCCCAACTAATTCTGAACTAAATACAAAATCAATACTTTACTATGGAACTGATTCCTATGGAACTGATTTAATTCATCCTGCATTGCTAGGACCCAATCAGGATCAGTCAGTGCCATTTTATAGTCAGTTGGCTCTATATTAGACAGGAAAGAATAAAAAACATAAAAGTTTTGAAAAACATTTCTCCTTGTTTGAACTCCTTTATTAATATCACTAATGATCTGATCTGGAGGATGAGAAGATTGATATTTGAAGCTTTTAAAAGAGAAACCATTTTGTGCTTCTTCATTTGATTGGGAACCAGCATGATCATGAATCTCATCTATTTCTTCGGAACCAGTAAGATTCATATTCACGTTGTTTTCATTAACATTACTTACCTCAGGTTCAGGGGAGGCATCTTCATTCATTCCCTCTGAACCCCTTACCTGTCTGTCACTTGGGGAACTATTTGGTCTTGGTTCCTCTTCTGAATTCTCGTTGTCCTTATTTTCTTCTCTAGGCTCCTCATTATCATCATTTTATGGAGTACCAAGTGAGCCTAGATCTGCTTGCACTTCATTTAGGGGACCAGCATCATGGTTCCTAGTAAACTCCATCAATCCAATCATTTCATCAGGTTATACCTGCGCAATCTCAGAAGACATGTTAAATTCATCAAAGATGACATGCACACTCTCCTCAACACACAAAGTCCTTTTATTAAGGACTCTATATGCTTTGCTTTGAGGAGAATATCTAAGAAAGATTCCCTCATCACTCCTAGGATCAAATTTATCAAGCTGGTTCTTCCCATTGTTATGAATATAACATTTGCATCCGAATACACGAAAGTATGCAATATTAGGCTTTTGACCTCTAAGGAGTTTATAGGGAGTCTTATTTAACTTTGGTCTAATGAGACCTCTATTTAAATTATAGCAAGTAGTGTCCACAGCTTCACCCCAGAAACTCTTAGGGAGACCACTCTCAATGAGCATTGTTCTGGCCATCTCCTCAAGAGTTCTATTCTTTCTTTCAACAACACCATTTTGTTGTGGTGTTCTTGGAGCTGAGAAGTTGTGACTAACTCCCTGTTCCCTACAATAATCAATAAAGTTAGCATTATCAAATTCAGTAGCATGGTCTGATCTTACCGAGACCAGCTTGTGAGAGAGCTGGTTCTCCACTTGCTTCACCAATGCTACCCATTCATCGAACGTTTCATCTTTTAAATCTAGCATTATTACCCAAGTGTACCTGGAATAATCATCAACCATAACACAGACATATCTATGACCTCTTTGACTTTGTATTCTCATGGGACCACACAAATTAATGTGTACAAGTTTGAAGGGTCTGCTGGTACTCAAAACAGTTTTAGGCTTAAAAGAGATTTTGACCTGTTTCCCTTTAACACATTCTGAACAAACTTTATCTGCCTCATAAGTGATGTTAGGATGTCCTACCACCAAATCACGAGACCTTAATTTGTTCAAAAGTGTCAAGCTAGCATGTCCAAATCTCTTAAGCCAAATCCATTTGTTATTATCAGAAACAGCTTTCAAACAAACAGACTTGTCTTGAGGAATTTTATCTAGAAAGGTGATGTAAACATCATGCTTCCTAGTTCCCTCACATACAAGTTCGCCTGTTTGAGAATTAACTATATGACAAAGATTAGCTTGAAACTCAACTCTATTACCTTTATCACATAATTGAGAAATACTCAAGAGACTATGTTATAAGCCCTCAACATAATATACATCATCAATTGCATTTGAAAGTGCCTTACCTACCTTACCTAAACCAGTGATGGTTCCCTTGCTGTTATCTCCAAAGGTGACACTTCCACCGTTAAAGGCTACTAGTGAAAGGAATTGACTTTTGTCCCCAGACATGTGTCTTGAGCAACCACTGTCCAAATACCAATAGGTATCTCCTTTCACTTTAGCCTACACGAACAAATCAAACATTAGTTTTAGGAACCCAAACATGTTTGGGTCCCTTTTCAACGACATTAGGCTCTTGTTGGTCTTTTCTTCTCTAGACCCACTTCATATGTTTATTGTTCTTATTCTCACTGTTCTTCTTAGTAGGACACTCATGTATCTTATGCCCATTCATTCCACAATGATAACAAACATGCATCTCTTTAGTCATTACATACTTACCTCTTTTAAATTCTTTAACCCACGTGGTTTCCCTGGGGGACCAGTTAGTCCTGGTTTTCTGTCTAGTATATCCAAGACCAACCCTTCCTTTGTAACTTTTAAATGAAATTAAAGAATTCAAAGTTTCCTATGTAGTCAATAATTTTTCAACATGTCTATGACTATCATGAAGTTCTTTCTCTCTGGTTTCAAGATTCTTGATCAACAATTCGTTTTTATCTTTTAGAAAATCAAAATCACTTTTTAAGGATTCAAGTTGTAAATTAAGTTTCGAAACCATAGGATCAATAGTCATGTCAACAATTACTGATTTCTTATCTTTTTCAGTTTATGAATCTTAGCATGCAAATCACAAATAGTACCTTCATACTCATCTATTACATCACTAATCTTAACACTGGTACCTGTAGGGGAAACGGTGAACCGAACAGCCTTAAGTGAAACAAATTCTTTGTGTATTTCTTCCAAGTTGTGAGCCAATATTTCAAAGGCCTTCAACAAGGAAGTTCTACTACAGGAATTTGCTTTACCTATAGCTACTGAAAAATTAAGAGATTCACTAGCAATTGATAAGTCTCTGGGGAGCCAGGAGGTCAGATCTTCCTCATCATCACTAGGACAGTCAGATTTAGAAGACCTTTCCTTCTCCAGTTCCACCTTACACTTGTCCAATTCAACCTCTAGTTCAGCTACTTGATTTTTCAATTCAAAGTAAACTTCTTCTAGGTGATCACAACTAGCAACAGCAATTTCACATTCAACACGTTTTTCTTTAAGTTCTCTTTTGCCAGTTATGTAAGTTTCACCGAGTTTATAGCATTCATCTAATAAAGAGTCAATACATTTAAGCATATTATCTCTATTATATTCATGTATATCTTTCCTAACTTGTTCTAAGTTTACCTTGTGTTCGTGTAGCACATCCTTCTTTGCCATTAAGCATTTTCTGAATGTACTGGTTCCCCCTTTGGTTCCTAAGTCAGTGATGTTTCCCTGAATGTTTGTGAAGGCAGTCAAACAAACATCAGAGTTAGGTGATTCCTCATCTTCATCAGACCCTGAATCAGAATCACCCCACATGGATGCTATCATTGCATTTTTGAAGGCCCATTTATCTCCAGATTTGGATTGTTTGTCCTTCCACTTAGGACAATCTCGAATAAGATGTCCCTTTTCTCCACACTTGAAGCAACCTACAGAAGAAGAGTTAGATTTCTTAAAGTTCTTACCTTTGAAATTCTTCCCTTGATCACGAAGAGTTCTTTCAAATCTTTTAGCAATCATGCCAATCTCATCATCTTCTTCTTCTGCTGTTCCCTTAAGAGTTGTTCCTCTGGCTGGTTCCTTCACAGACTTAGAATCAATCAGCATTTCATGAGTCATGAGGGAACCAATCATTTGTTCCAGAGAAAGAGTTGATAAATCCTTTGCCTCATATATTGCTGTTACCTTGGATGTCCATGCATCTGTCAAACTGCGTAAAACTTTTCTCACAAGATCCTCATCAGAAAAGTTATTACCAAGAGATCTAAGATCATTAATTATTGTCATAAATCTATGAAAACAGTCATTAATCTTTTCATTTTTATTCATAGCAAACAATTCATACTTAGACATAAGTAAATCAATTTTGGACCTTTTTACCTCGCTGGTTCCCTCAAAAGCAAGTTCGAGGGTATCCCAAATCTCTTTTGCATTGCTGCAACTTGAGATCCTGTTTGTTTTAGTCTCACCTATAGCCTATTGTAGAATTGACATTACCTTGGCATTCTTCTCCAGTAGTTTGTAATCGGCAGTAAATAGTTCACTATCTTTCTTTGGAATCCTGTTTCCCTCTTCATCTGTCTTGAAAATGATGTAGGAACCATTTTTGACAACTAGCCAACATTCATAATCAATTCCCATGATCACATTCTTGATCCTGTTTTTCCACCAAGCATAGTTGTTACCGTTGAACTTTGGTGTCTTATTGTCGTAGCCCATAGCGTTCAATTCATGAGTACTCATACTTGACTTCTCTAGATGTTACTCTTATGAGAAGCCTAGGCGCTGATACCAATTGAAGGTTTTAGAGCACTCAAGGGGGGGGGGGGGGGGGGGGGGGGGTGAATTGAGTGTTAAATAGTCTTGGCCTATTTTTCTTACTTTTTCGATTTGTGGGAGGAACCAGTTGTGCTGATTCCTATTAGCAGCGGAATGTATGTAGAGTAATAAAGGAAGACACACAATTTAACGAGGTTCAGCCAACTCAGGCCTACGTCCTCCTACTCTATGCTCTTTTATTAATCTACTTCGAAAAATAAAGAACACAGACACTCAACTGTTTCCCTACTCTGGGAACCAGTTCACCCCACACTCTACTCCGAGTGTGCACTCGACTTACACTCATAAGCCCTTTTGTGTTTGAACTCACAAACACTCTCCCAGCCTATCAACCCCTTTGTTGAAGGCTCTTTACAGAATCAAACTCTCTTTTGATCTTGCTTCTAAAAGCTAATATGAGAGAAAAAATATAAGTTCTAATAGTGCTCTTGTATATGACTAAATGAAAGGTTTTTGTGCTTAAGTGTATATTTATCTTATTTGACTTAATCATATAGATAGAATCAAATAAGGTAAATACTCCTAGTTTTTAGGTAACCAATATAATCTCATCTAATCTATGAGCTGCTTAATATATTTTCCAAAAATAATTCTTAGAAAATATTTTTACAAAATCTTTTCAAAAATACGGCAGCTTGATATTCCATTCAGTACACCTGGTTCCCTGAACCTGGTTCCCTGAATTAAGTATGTTATGAATTCTGTTCCAGCTTTGTACCAGAATTCATAACATGACTTATCACACTTAAAACACTTATATCACCTACTCATATAAGTCATACTATGGAGCACATTACATGAAAAACTAGATTAATAGTAAAGTACAAATATTCTTCTTTTTATGTAATCTACACGACTTGAATCTTCCCTGGATGTTTCATCTTGAGCAAAGTATCTTTCTTTGAATGTCTTCAAAAGGTTTCTATGCTCCAAGTCTTGGAATCAGCTTAACTACTGCACATATAACATGGTTAACATGCAATAGATAATATGTGACTGCTTTACAGCATAGCAGTCAAGGAGACAGTTCCAACTACTTATGACCTGTTTCCTGTAACTGTTTGTCATCATTCAAAACATAAAAACTTAAGTAACTCAACAAATAACTAGAACCATACGACCTTGAGGTTCAACGCAGCAAACGGAGAATTCCAACCCAAACCTCGTCTCAACCAAATACTTCCAACCCCACCTATACCACCAATGGACGAAAACCACCAACAACTTTTTGGTCAATTTGGGACGCCTCGGTCCCAAGAATTTCAAGGAGGTGTACTATTACCCATAGCCCCGAACCCTTATCACATTCATCCTCAATTCACCCGGATGGTGAAAGAGACCCCTTTTTGCGGTTTGAGAAATAAATGCCCTCTCCAACACTTGGAGGCATTCTCAGATATTTGCAGTCTCATACCTCCATGCCCCAATAGCCCGGATTATGTACGGATGCATCTATTTCACTTAAGTTTATCTGGTGATGCTTGGGATTGGTATAAATGCCTGGAGCCCAACTCTATCATTAATTGGGCTGATTAAAGACAGCATTTCTAAAAAGGTTCTATCCCACAGTTCGAACGCAGGATTGGCATAAGAAAATTGCGTCATTCACTCAAGAGGATGATGAGAACCTTAGTGCCACTTGGAGTCGGTTTAAGAGATTGATAAGAGCATACCCCCATCATGAATACGGGGAGAACCATCTCAATACATTCTTTTATGATGGTCTAAATGACTCCACCAAGGCACTCCTAGACTCGGCTGTTGGTGGCCAACTCTCGAAAGTCCCATGCAATCAAGTGAGGGCTAAGATTGAGGAGGTTGCTAAAAATAGCTCTTGGGGAGGAGCAAGGGGTAGTGGATTACCGAGAGGAGGGATGGATTCAAGCAACTTGGACACAATTACTTTAAAAATCGAGGCTATCATGGATAAGAAGTTGTCCAAGTTCAAATATGCCCAAGGTAGCTCCACTATATCATCAGTTAAAGAGACACCCTTTTCATGTAGAATCTGTGGGGGCACCAATCATGATACATCATATTGTGGGGGTGCAAATTCTGAGTACATAGCGGCTGTTAACTATGGGGGGTATAACCAAGAAGGAACCCCAATCATGAACTATGATGGATACAGGTACAATCCCGACTATGTGGCAGCTGTGGGATATGGTGGTCAAAACCAAGGGTTTTCTCAGCAAGGTCCTTACAATAACCAACCCTTTAGACCTACCTTCAATCCGAATTCTAGCCAAGGAAACTCCTCCCAAGGGTATAATTCCAACAATCAAGCGAATGGGAGTTTTCCTAGGTCAAATGGGAATAGGCCATACCCTCCAATGCCAAGACCCAACACCAACCTACCCTATCCATCTATAAAGCCTCAACCAAACCTGCCCCCAACGAATGAACTCCTTTCCTCCCAAGTGAACTCCCTTGCGCAGCAAAACCAAACCCTCTCGCAAATCAATCAAACTTTGATGAATCAAATGCAACAACTTCAGGCGCAGCAGAAGTTATTTGAATCACAGCTTACGCAGATGGCGAGTCTACCCCCATCATTATCATTTCCTTCTCACCCTCAACAAAACCCATCCACCCAACGTCCACCACAAAACCCTCTTGACTCCAACCATAAGCATCAAACCTGTAAGGCGATCTTCCTAGGATTTGGAACCTCACATCCTTCTCTAGTTGTAGCCAATGGAGACGATTTAGGGGAAGATCCCTCGAAGGGTAGTGGTTGTCTAAGAGAAAATGAGCACAAGGAGAACCTTGAGGGAAGAAAAGAAAAGGAGGGTGGTGAAGAAAATGAGGGGCACAATGTCAAAATTAATGGGTATGAGGGGAAGAAGAAGGCTGAAGATGAGAGATGGAGGAAGATACAGGAAAGGAGGAAACTCGAGCGTCAACATGCTCCGCCTCTACCTTTTCCTTACAAAAAGGTAGAGAAGCACCTTCAAGAAAAGTTTCTTAAATTCCTAGAGCATATGCGGCAGCTTGAAATGAAAATACCATTCCTAGAGGCCATGTAGAAAATGCAACAATATGCTACGTATCTGAAAACCCTCTTAAGGAACAAGAGAAAGCTTGAGGGCGAAGTGATTAGTTTGCCAGAGCAAGTAAGTGCCATCATTCAGGGCACGTGGGCAAAGAAAGAAAAAGCTAGAGGACCCTTTGTGCTCCCAGTCACCCTTGGAAAACTCAATTCTAAGGGAGCACTCGCTGACCTTGGGGCCTCTATTAGCCTAATGCCGATTTCCATCGCCGAGCAACTCACTTTCGACCTCAAGCCATCAAAGAAAATAATCCAGCTGGCCAACCGTAGTATAAAAGTGCCATGTGGAGAGTTTGAAGACCTTGCGATCCAAGTAGGGAACATAGTAGTACCATGTGACTTCGTGGTGCTTGATATGGCCGAGGATCCTTATACTCCTCGCATCTTAGGGAGGGATGCTTTGAAGACTTTGGGTGCCCTGATCGACTGTGAATCAGAAACTATAACCGTTAGGGTAGCCCACGAGAAGGTTGTGTTTGCCTTTTCTAAATCTTCAAAGGAACCCATGGTCGAGTGGATTTGTTCCTTTGGGGTGGTCGAGAATGATGCTGCGAAAGAACTCGAGAGGTGTAGTGCTTCTATTGCTCCAATGACAGTTGAGGTGTCGGATGAAGAGGACACGCAAAAGCATCTTATTTTGGGGGTTGCAAATGGAATTGCTCCGCCAACGGAGACGTATCATAAATCTGAGGGAACTGACGAGCCAGCACGTAAACAGAAAAGGGCTAGAAAAAGAAAAAAGAGACTGATCGCTCCACCCTGGCTTGGGGGAGCCCCGCATTATAACCCACCTCCAGATGACCCTGGTTCTTCATTGCTTACTTCCGCCACTACGGCTCGGTGGAGAGTTTTGACTCCCCACACTGGAGGTGATGGTGATGCTAGGAGTGAATCCACTCCTACAACAGGTATAATTTCTTTGTGTTCTTTTTCTGTATAAATTTGTGCCTAAATGTGTCGAACTTACCGACGTTAAACAAAAGTACTTATGGAAGATAACCCGGTGTTTGTTTTGTTTGTTTATCTATATAGCAATAGCTTCCATAATGCTGATCTTTCTCCCATTCGCTTCTTCTCTCCCAAGTGCCAGGATGGCTCTTGGGCTAGCTTGGGGGAGGGTCCTTGTGTTTTCAAAGCTTTGAAAGATCCGCATTATGGAAACTATTCCCTTGTTTTTTTTTTAGTTTTTCTTTGCATGTCTAGGTGTGTTAAGATTAATGTGCTTGAGTTGTGAAACTGACATGCTAGCTCCTGACGTGTACATTATAGTGGTCTTATGCATACTCATGTTTTTCCTAGCCTTGTGCCTGTTTTGGGACTGAATGATTGACTGTTTTCCACTTGACTTGGGGGATCTGGTCCTGCTTGGTTTGTGGCTTGGATGACTACCTTTTGAGGCACATTTCAACTAGCCTAGTGAGGATTGAGCCTTCTAGGACTCCATTATGAGTCTTATGATATTATGTGCTAGTTAGAGAGTCTAAGTATTGTGTTTGTTCTCCTCCAGCATAGTCTTCTTTTCTAAAGGCCAGGGATGATAACACGTTTGTAGTTACAGCTACATGGCCAAATTGCCTACCATGAATATCGATTGACTTTAGGGTAAGCCAATTTTATGCCTTTACATTTTTTTCGTAGCTACATCACCTAACTCCACATGAGCCAAATATTCCCTCTTCTTACCTAGAGGATGGTCAAGTGATCGCAGTGAAGTGGTGCCCATTGCATTGTGGTGAAAGATTTTGGTTTGAAAAATCGTTGTCGTATGATATGACTCTTTACATTACTCTTAGTTTATTTCAGAAGCATTTTCTTGAAAACAAAAAGAAAAAAAGAAAAAAAAGAAAGAAAGAAAAAGAAAAAGAAAAGAAAAAAAAATAGAAAAAGAAAAATTCAAGAATAAAGTTGGTGTAATGAGTTCATTTATGCGTATCCAGAAAATTTTCGGAAGTGGCATGGTTTTCGGAAGTCATAGCCATCTTTGGTTTGATTACCTTGGATTGCTTACTATCCTCTATTTGAACTCCACATCCCCAAATTTTACCCTACCTTGATCCCAGCCTACATTGCAACCATTTCCAAACCTGTTTGACTTGGCCTGATTAGCAAGTTCTATGCTGGAGAGTAGATAGGATACAATCCCTAAGATTTCTCCTTGATTGAGTGTTTAATTCCTGACTTATCTTAAGTTGGATGATTTTGAGCGAAACACATACCGTATTAAACACAAGAGCATACTAGAAATTTCCCACATCTTTTGGGAAATAGCATGGGGAGCGTGGACTTGTGACCTCATTAGGTAGTGGGTGGCATGGCCTGTGTTGTAGCTTTTCCAGTGATCCTGAATCTGTGGAAAACGTTGTTTATCTTGGTATTATGCTCTTTTGAGCCCATTGTACTTGCACACCCATGGCTAGGGAAGAGCTTTGCGCGTAAACGGTTGGCATTGTCCTATTTTCCGCTCACCTTGCTTTTCATGAGCTTTGCTCACGGTGTTGCCTTGCTAGTTCATTTGCTAGGGACTAGCAAAGGTTTGGCTTGGGGGAAGTTGATGTGCTCATTTTAGAGCACGTTTACAACCTCATTTTAGTGTCGAGTCTTGTGCTTTTATATTGGTTTTATGCACATTACATTCAGGTTTACCTTGATCTTGTCCTCGAGCTGCTTTTAGATCATTTTAGGAGATCTCGATGATTTTCAGGTAAAATGAGATGTGTTCGAGGCTTTAACACTTCTATCAAGAGTTTGGATGCGCGTATCATGGCTTGGGCATGCGGTTCCAAGTCACTCTCGAAGATCCCATAAACTCTAGAAGCCACTAGACACTTCAAAGGAACTATTCAGCAAGGTTCAGGTTCAGATTCGACCGAATCTAACATCCATTCGGTTGAATTGTGGACACGGATTCAAGCACATAAATCAAGCTCTCGATAATAGCCAAATGAGAAGTCATTCGGCCGAATCAAGGCCCATTCGGCCGAATGGTTTCACTCCTTCGATTGAATGGTGGACAGGGTGAGAAAAGTCGAGGTATCTGATATGGGCGAATGAAGACTCATTCGGCCGAATACACCACTCATTCGGCCGAATCTACACTACATTTGGCCGAATACACCACTCATTCGGCCAAATCCTCCATACATTCGGCCAAATGGAACTTATTTCTGACTTTCTTGGTTCTTTCTTAGGCCGGCGCTCGAGGGTTTTTCCTAGGGTTTTACCGCTTATGACTCTAGGGTATAAATACCCTCTTGCTCTGTACATAACCCTCATGCCTACTTTGAGAGCTTTTGTGCCTCAACTTAGAATATCACTTTAAAGCTTTTCATTTCTTTCATGCATTAGTTTAGATTTACAGCTTTCATTGCACTTCCTTTCAAGCGTTGTATTTCAGATTCGGTCTCTCTTTCGTTTATACAATTTCATTTATGCAAGGTATTGTTTCTTTTCTGTTTTAGTTTGTTTAAAGCTTTCAAGTATTGTTTTTCTTAATTTCATTCCTCTAGATATTATCGTTGTTTCGTTTACAGTTTTGATAGAGTAGTTGTCGGTTCGGTTATAGTTCTTCATTTTTCATTCTCTTGTTCATTGCATTCAATTCGTTCATGCTTTCAATCATGTCTTTTATAATTGTTAATGCCCTAGTCTTTATTACTATGTGTGAGTAGTTTTCTTAGGGGTTTGATTGGTGAAACCCTAGGTTAGCTCGTTCTTCATGCGTAGAGTTAGGATATGAGATTGGTAATGATTGATTGATTGATGTTCGATGCGAATCTTGTCCTGCCACTCATTTGGAGACATAGGGCGATTATAGGTTGTTCGTGTGATTTATAGGGTCACAAACTTCCTCTCGTCATCTTGAGTGTCATGATTCATTGTTGACTGATTTCTCCTAATTTAGCGTATTGATAGTTCGATTGTCCTTCCTAGGGTGGAACTGATTTGTCCCCGTTTTCCTTCCATAGCATATTATCGTTTAGTTCTTGCCTTACTTTTCTGTCATTAGCTTCATTTTATCAAATCCCAAATAACTTCCTTTACATCAAGTCTAGAAACTATGGCCCCTTGTCCTTGTTGTTCGATCCCCGACTTATCACGACACTAGTTGTAGTAGTATTAGGGTGTTTATAAATTTAGTTTGCATAACTATTCTTTTAGTTAAACGACCTAAAAGAATGGTTATCACAAACCAACCTAGAAACTGAACTAACATACCAATATAGCCTAGTAATAAGGGTTCATGCATTAAAAACGAGCTTAGAAGCATTTCACTAAGTTTTGGGATGATGTTCGTGATTTTCAAGGGAAAGGGGGCCGAAAAGGGTTCTACCTCGCCGCTTTTTAAAATATCTTATCAAACTAACCAATAAATTGCACTAACATACCAATATAGCCTAGTGACAAGTGTTCCTCCATTAAAAACGAGCCTTAGAAGCATTTTACTAAGTTTTGGAACAATGTTCGTTATTTTCAAGAGAACGTGGGCCAAAATGGGTTTTACCTCGCCTATTTTCCACATTTCTTATCAAAAAAGCCTATAACTTGAACTAACATACCAATATATCCTAGTTACAAGGATTTTTGCATTGAAAACGAGCTTAGAAGCATTTCACTAAGATTTGGGATGATATTCGTGATTTTCAAGGGAAAGGGTGCTGAAAAGGGTTCTACCTCGACTATTTTTCACATTTCTTTTCAAAATAAACTATAACTGGCACTAACCTACCAATATAAACTAATTACAAGTATTCAAGCATTGAAAATGAACATTAGAAGCATTTTACTAAGTTTTGGGACAATGTTCGTGATTTTCAAGAGCAAAGGGGTCGAAAAGGGTTCTACCTCGCGTATTTTCCAAATTTCTTATCAAACTAACCTTTAAATTGTACTAACATACCAATTTAGACTAGTTACAAGTGTTCATGCATTGAAAACGAGCCTTTGTAGCATTTCACTAAGTTTTGAGACGATGCTCGTGATTTTAAAGGGAAAGGGGCCGAAAAGGGTTCAACCTCGTCTATTTTTTAAATTTCTTATCAAACTAACCTATAAATTGCACTAACATACCAATATATCCTACCTACAAGTGTTCATTCATTAAAAACGAGCCTTAGAAGCATTTCACTAAGTTTTGGGACGATGTTCGTGATTTTCAAGGGAAAGGGGGCCGAAAAGGGTTCTAACTCGCCTATTTTGTACATTTCTTATCAAATCAACCTATAACTTGCACTAAAATACCAATATAGCCTAGTTACAAGTGGTCCTGCATTAAAAATGAGCCCTCGAAGCATTTCAACAAGTTTTGGAACGATGTTCGTGATTTTCAAGGGAAAGGGGGCCGAAAAGGATTCTACCTCGCCTCTTTTCCACATTTCTTATCAAACAAACCTATTACTTGAACTAACTTACAAGTGTAGCCTAGTTAAAAGGTTTTATGCATTGAAAACGAGATTAGAAGTATTTAACTAAGTTTTGGGACGATGTTCGTGATTTTTAATGGAAAGGGGGCCGAAAAGGGTTCTACCTCGCTTATTTTCCACATTTCGTATCAAATCAACCTATAAATTGAACTAACATACCAATATAGCCTAGTAACAAGGTTTCATGCATTAAAAATGAGCCTTAGACGCATTTCACTAAGTTTTGGAATGATATTCGTGATTTTCAAGGGAAAGGGGGACGACAAGGGTTCTACCTCTCCTATTTTTAAAATATCTTATCAAACTAATCTATAACTTTCACTAACATACCAATATAGCCTAGTTACAAGTGTTCATGCATTTAAAACGATCCTTAGAAGCATTTTACTAAGTTTTGGTACAATGTTCGTGATTTTCAATGGAAAGGGGGCCGAAAAGGGTTCTACCTCACCTATGTTCCACATTTCTTATCAAACAAAACTATAAATTGAAATAACATACCAATATATCCTATTAACAAGGGTTTATGCATTGAAAACGAGCTTAGAAGCATTTCACTAAGTTTTGGGATGATGTTCGTGATTTTCAAGGGAAAGGGGGCCGAAAGGGTTCTACCTCACCTATTTTTCACATTTCTTTTCAAAATAACCTATAACTAGCACTAACATACCATAATAGAATAATTACAAGTATTCATGCATTAAAATTGAACATTAGAAGCATTTCACTATGTTTTGGGACGACGTTCGTTATTTTCAAGAGAAAAGGGGTCGAAAAGGGTTCTAACTCGCCTATTTTCCACATTTCTTATCAAACTAACCTTTTACTTGTACTAACATACCAATTTATACTAGTTACAAGTGTTCATGAATTAAAAACGAGCCTTAGTAGCATTTTACTAAGTTTTGAGACGATCTTCATGATTTTAAAGGGAAAAGGGGCCGAAAAGAGTTCTACCTCGTCTATTTTTTAAATTTCTTATCAAACTAACCTATAAATTGCCATAACATACCAATATAGCCTACTTAAAAGTGTTCATGCATTAAAAACGAGCCTTAGAAGAATTTCACTAAGTTTTGGGACGATAATCGTGAATTTCAAGGGAAAGGGGCCCGAAAAGGGTTCTACCTCGCCCATTTTCTACATTTTTTATCAACCTAACCTAAAGGTTGCACTAACATACCAATATAGCCTACTTACAAGTGTTCATGCATTAAAAATGAGCCTTAGAATCATTTCACTAAGTTTTGGGACGATGTTCGTGATTTTCAAGGGAAAGGGGGCTGAAAAGGGTTCTACCTCGCCGATTTCCACATTTCTTATCAAACAAACCAATAACTTTAACTAACATACCAATATAGCCTATTTACAAGGGTTTATGCATGGAAAACGAACTTAGAAGCATTTCACTAAGATTTGGGAAAATGTTCGTGATTTTCACGAGAAAGGGGGCCGGAAATGGTTCTACCTCGCCTATTTTTCACATTTCTTTTCAAAATAACCTATAACTTGCACTAACATACCAATATAGCATAATTACAAGTATTTATGCATTGAAAATGAACATTAGAAGCATTTCACTATGTTTTTGGATGATGTTTGTGATTTTCAAGAGAAAAGGGTTCTACCTCGCCTATTTTCTACATTTTTTATCAATCTAACCTTTAACTTGTACTGACATACCAATTTATCCTAGTTACAAGTGTTCATGCATTGAAAAGGAGCCTTAGAAACATTTCACTAAGTTTTGAGATGATGTTCGTGATTTTAAAGGGAAAGGGGGCCGAAAAGGGTTCTACCTCGCCTATTTTTTATATTTCTTATCAAACTAACCTATAACTTGCACTAACATACCAATATAGCCTACTTACAAGTGTTCATGCATTAAAAATGAGCCTTAGAATCATTTCACTAAGTTTTGGGACGATGTTCGTGATTTTCAAGGGAAAGGGGGCCGAAAAGGGTTCTACCTCGCCTATTTTCCACATTTCTTATCAAACTAACCTATAACTTGCAGTAACATACAAATATAGATTATTTACAAGGGTTCATGCATTAAAAACGAGCTTAGAAGCATTTCACTAAGTTTTGGGATGATGTTTGTGATTTTCAAGGGAAAGGGGGCCGGAAAGGGTTCTAACTCGCCTATTTTCCACATTTCTTATCAAACAAACCTATAACTTGAACTAAAATAACAATATAGCCTAGTTACAAGGGTTTATGCATTGAAAACGAATATTAGATCATTTCACTAAGTTTTAGGACGATGTTCGTGATTTTCAAGGGTAAAGGGGGCCGGAGAGGATTCTACGTCGCCTATTTTTTAAATTTCTTATCAAAATAACCTATAATTTGCACTATGATACCAATATAGCCTAGTTAAAAGTTTTCATGCAATGAAAACGACCCTTAGACGCATTTCAATAAGTTTTGGGATGATGTTCGTAATTGTGTCCTAAACCCACGGCGGATCACATGGTCCCTCAACTCTCTTATACTACTAATTGTATTCATATTATCGCAATCAACACAAGGGCTACACACCTCATCATCTCCAATGTTATTTAGGTGTTTCAACACTTGTCAACAAAACTCCTCAACTCCATTCATTAACTTTAATGAATACAATTACCATACATCCATTTTCGCTCCATAATTTGTGTTATGCCCTATTTAACATGTAAGAGATTAAATAAAAATCTAATCCATACTCAATTTATGTATAGTTATATATATAATTATACCTAAAGGGTCCTCAAGTAGCTTACCGAAAATTAGGTTAAGCAAACTCCACAATGACCCACAAACACTCGCTCTATAGTTTAAGTTACTAAATTCTTCTAGCGATATTATTTCTATTCTATGCTTTGTAAATCACTCTAAATTCTACAAAAATTTTGGCACAGTTTCCTTTGTAAATCCAACATTTCCCAATTTTGAAAATAAATTTTCAACCCTGTTTACATGAATTTATATACAATCAAAACCAACACACAATGCCATTTTACATTTAGCTTATCTAATAATCGATTCAAAGGAAACCGAAATAAACATATACATGCATAATACAAGGAATTCTTTACTTGCAAATTCTAAAGACTTTGAAACATGAAAGAAAACTTAAGAGTTTCAAACCTAATATGATCTTTAACAAAGAGCCCCTTATCTCATCTTTATGGTCTTCTTCCTTACCTTCCTCTAAATTCTCAACACATTCATCATCTTCCTCAAATTATATTTGATTCTCAAAATACCCTAAATCATCATCATCTACATAACATATTATATACAATTACTAATTCCAAATATTATACATACCGATTCATAACATAATCTAATTAATACTAATTTAAAACCATACTAATTCATATACATATTTTGAAGTTTCGAACTACTTAAAACATTTATATTCACATTTAACAACACCAATCAAACCCATGTATAAAACCACATACACAAAACCCACAAATCTTCTTATACGAATATAGCAAAATAAATATCAAGTTATGAATCAAAACACAAAACCCACTAACCTCATGCACTAATGAATCAAAAATCAAAACCCACAAAATTAACAAAACCTAATATACCTTTGAAGGCAGCGAAAGAAGTGAACACAGTGAGGTGGAGGAGACAACGATGGCAAGGCACGAAAGAAGTGGCGTAAGAACAAACACAAAGACGTACGTGTAGTAAGGGAATTAAAGTGCAAGAGGTTTAAAGCATTAACTTTAGAGAATTAGGGCGCAAGAACGAATAGACGAAGTAATGAGTGAAGAGAAGTTGCATGAACTGAAGAAACGCCGGTGCATAGCTTTCTTTTAAAATTTAGGTCAGTAAATATGCGGAGGGTCCAATGCCAATACGCCGCATATTAATTAGGATAGCATTAAAATGTGGCGGGTCCTATACAATACACCGCATATTACTATTTTTTTAATTAAAAAGCGGCGGGTATACTACAATACGCCGCATATTATACACTTCCCTAATTATAATGCTACATTTTGGGTATTATGCTGCAATTCCGTAGCCGCAAATGACTATTAATTTACTAGTGCCATTTGGGTGGTTGTGAATAGACTCACTAATATTGTCGTTTTTATACCCATAAAGAGCACTTGGACGATGAACCAATTAGGAAAAACTTATGTGAAATTCGTAGTGAAGTATCATGGGGTGCCAAAGGATATTGTGTTAAACAAAGATTCAAGGTTTTTTTCCGATTTTTGGAAGAGTTTGCAGAAGGTAATGGGAACTAGGTTACTTATGAGCATAACATTCACCTTACTATTGATGGTCAGATCGAAGAATCATTCAGACATTAGAAGATATGTTAAGGGCATGCATGATGGAGTATAAACGGTCATAAGAGGATTACTTAGGCCTAATTGAGTTTTCATACAATAACAATTACCATGCTAGTATTGGAATGACACCTTTGAGGCACTTTATGGTAGAAAATGTAGTAGACCGGTGTGTTGTAATGATATAAGTGAAATTGTTGTACTTGGACCAAAAATGATCTAAGAAACCATCAAACAGGTCAAGATGATCCAAGAAAAGATCAAAGCAGAACAAGACCATGACTTATTTGCTAAGGTTAATAGTCAAGTCACGGAGATGTCACTTCCTTCTAAAAAGGGAAGAATGCGATAGAGTTTTGCGCTTAACCATTTTCAGGGCATACAAGAGTCAATTATATAAGTTACATGAATTAGTTGCATATGTCACATGCATTGCATTCAAAAGTTTCATTAAATGTTTTCAAGTTTTGAGGAAAAAACTTCTTTTATGGGGGTAGAGTTTAATACTCCGTATTTTAAACATTATATTAAAATGTTTCTGTGCTAAGTATTTATTAAAAATAAATGTACATTATATTTTTAAAAAAAGAATTCCAACCTTATCATATCTATTTTCCATGATTGATATTTAAAAAAAAAGTTATTATTAATATAAATTTTATCTTTTTTAACTAATTTTACTTGGTTGTTTTGAATTAGATGATTTTAATTAGTTAAATAATCTAATAATTAAATTATTTTAAAAATAAAAGATTTTTCTGAAAATTGAAAGATAAATATAATTTTAAATTCATACTTATCTTTTATCTTTCAAACCCTAAAAATTTACCCTTATTTTACTATAAATAGACCCTAAATCTCACCGAATTTCTCACACAAAAATCATTAAACACTTTCTTCTTCTCTCAAACTTTCTCATTCTCTCTCTAGCCACTCTCTCTAGCCATTTAATTATTTTAATTGTTTTGTAAATTGTTTAATTCCTAAAATTATTTTTAAACTTTCAATATGTTATGCATTATTATTGTATTACACTATGTTGATTAGTTAGTTTGAATTCATTGGAGGATCATCTTATATTTTAGTAGGAAGTTGTTAGGAAGTAATAGAATTTAAGGTATGTATATATGTTAAATCTTTTTATGTGCAATTAAATGTTTTATTTTGTTAATTATATTATGTTATGATACAAATTATATTTTTAATAAGGTTTGAACATTAGAATATATATTATATAGATAATTTGCTAAGTTAATTGTAATTGGAATTTTAGCCATGCGCCACTTTTTAAAATATATATAAATAGATATGATTATTTATGTAAAATTTTGATTATTAAAAAAAGGATTGATATAAATTTACCTTATTTATTTAATATGTATCACCTTTTAAAAGGGCAAAAATGCATTTGAGATTTAATAATTTTCAATGAGCTTTTATAATTAAAACAAGGTTTTTGTATTCAAAGGATTTATAAAAGAAGATTTATTATTAATATACATTACCGCTTGATTTTATAATCAAGAAGAGTTTATGTTTCAAAGTACAATTATTCGCAAATAAAAAGGAAACTCTAAGGATAGATCCGTGATGAGATAACTAACTTGGAGGGTGTGCATATTTAGAATCAAGGAGAGATATAAAAAGAGGAGATTATTTTTATAAAGTATTTTAATAATTTCATTTCTATTGGATTATTATAAAGGAAGGTTTCAAGTCATTAATTATTAGAAGGCAAGTTTGAAATAAAGGAATTTAAAAGTCAACGTATTTTTTACCATGTATATATACATAGTGTTTTTACACTGAAACTTATTTTCGTATTTGTTTTGGTTTTCCCTACTTATCATTTATATATGGTGAGTAGGTTTGCATGAATAAATGTGCATGTGAGCATTACATCAAGGGGTACATATTAGTTAGGAATTTTCATAACTTTTCTTATTTAACTTTTATACCTTTGGATAATCAAGTTTTTTTAATAAATAAATTACGTTTATTTTTACTGCTGCAATACCCCTAATTTACTAAAATTATTATTATTATCTTAGTAATTTGGGGGTGTTGCATAAACACTAATTCCTAACATGAATGAGCTAAAGATGGGAATTGGACTCAAATAGAGATAATATGAGGCTCACTAATTTGCTATCAACCTATGAATCGAACCGAAACATGCTGTACGGAAAGAATTTCAACTGGGAACCAACCTTTGAGTCATGTTCAAGGAAGGAAATTACAATAGAGATTTCTTGCCTTATCGTATTCTAAAGCATTCAAAGAACATAATAGATTGAAATCAATAATTCATAGCATGCAAGTTGATGTGCTCATTTTAGAGCACGTTTACTACCTTGTTTTAGTGTCGAGTCTCGTAATTTTATATTGATTTTATACATATTATGCTTGATTTCACCTTGATCTTGTCTTCAAGTTGTCTTAAGGTCATTTGAGGTGTTTTTGATGATTTCGAGGTGAAATGCGACGTATTCGAGTCTTTAACACTCTTAGACACGCGTATCATTGCTTGGGCAAACATTTCAAGTCACTCATGAAGATTCCACGGAGTTCAAAAAGCATCAGAAGCTAAAAAGAGAGTGCAGAGTTTCATATTCGACCGAATCTGAGAGTGATTCGATCGAATGGTTGTTATCATGAGAGCATATGTTCCATTGTCACTAGGAAGGCCGAATGGCACTCATTCGGGCGAATAAGCTTCCATTCGACCGAATCATAGCCTCCATTCGGGTGATTTCTAGATAGAGAGGAATTCTGAGGAGCTGCTAGAATGGGCGAATTGAAGAGTATTCAGGCGAATGATGAAGTATTCGGCCAAATAGGCCTTACATTTTGTTGAATGACAGTGTTTTCTCCGGAAATTTTACTTCTTTTTAGGGCCAATCCATTGACATTTTAGGGTTTTAGAACCTCTTTTAATCTTTGTTATAAATACCCCTCTCTCTAAAGAGAGGGGGATGACTAGGTTTTATTAGTTTTATGCACTTTAGCTTCGTTTAGCCTCCAAAATTCTTAGTTCTAGTTTTTCAGTTTTCGGTTTTCTCAACACATGTACTCCGAGTTTTGGATTCTGTCATTTGAATTCTGATCGTGGATATTGCATTGAAGCTTTTGTGAGTATTAATCTATCCTTTACTTTTGAATTCATTCGTTATATTTCATTCCATGTTTTGCCTAATGTTTATCGTTTACTAGCATAGTTTATGATTTCTTTTCATGTTTGTTGCATTTGTTTTATTGAATATCATCATGCTTGCTATCTTCAATATGTGTGAGTAGTTCTCTTAGGGGTTTTGATTAGTGAAACCCTAGGAAAATCTATATTCTTTATTGTCTAAGGTTGTAGGAATGATGACAATAAGTAGTTTTCGGAATCCAATGCAAATCTTGTCCTTGAACTCCTTTGGAGACATAGGGAGATTATAGGTTTTTCGATGTGATTTGTGGAATCACCAACTTCCTCTCGCATGCTTGGGTGTCCATGTTAGTTATTGTTTGATTTTCTCTAACCTATCATGTTCTATTTTGAAAGCATCATTCCTAGGGTGAATCTAATCTCGTCCCCATTTTTCTCTATTTGATTTACCTCTTAATTTATCGTGATCTTTATTCTCGTTATTAGTTTTAGTTGTTTTTAAATACAAAAAGTCCAGTTGTGTTAAGAATTGAGTGTCTTGATATCCTTTATCCTCGTGGTTCTATCCCCTACCGCACTATACTCGTGTAGTTCATAGGTTGGTTTAAATATTGTTTGCATAAGTAGTCTTTTAGTAAACAACCTAAAAGCCGGTTATCAAAATGGCGCCGTTGTCGGGGACAAGGCGTTAATTTTAGACTTTTTCTGTTCTTGATATAACTTTGTTTTATTTCGTTTTTACTTAATGTTTTCTTGTTGTTTTCACTGATAGTGGTTACCTTTGACTTTGCCGTTTGCATGCCCCATAGCACGCGCAGGTCAAACCAACCAATAACACCTTATAATCATGAGATCCAATGCTTGAGTAGATAACGCCCTTCAAAATAAACCTCACTTTCTGTTCAAAACCCACCCATATCCACAATGGCCGATATCAGTTGTTTGGTCAGTTCGGGATTCCTGGCTCATAAGAGTTCCAAGGAGGTGTAGTACTTCCTATTGCTACTACACCATACCAAATACATCCTCATTTACAAGAATTGTTAAGGAAACCCCTTTTATTGGTTTTAGAAACTAATGTCCTCTTCAACATCTCGAGGCATTTTCTGATATTTGTGGACTTATCCCTCCTTGCCCCAATAGCCCAGACTATGTGCGAATGCACCTATTTCACTTGAGTCTAGCTGGAGATGCCAAAGATTTGTATAAATGCTTAGAACCCAATTCAATTGTTAATTGGGCTCAATTGAAAACAACTTTTCTAGAGAGGTTATATCCTATAGTTCAAATACAAGATTGACGTAAGAAAATTACATCATTCACCAAGGAGGATGATGAGAACCTTAGTGCTACTTGGAGTCGATTTAAGAGAATGATTAGAGCATGTCCCCACCATGAGTACGGGGAGAACCATCTCAACACATTTTTCTATGATGGTCTCAATGACTCTACCAAAGCACTCCTAGACTTAGCAGCAGGTGGCCAACTCTCTTAAATTCCATGCAACTAGGTAAAAGCCAAAATTGAGGAAGTTGCTAAGAATAGTGCCTGGTGAGGAACTAGGAGTTAGGATTTACCGAGAGGGATGATTGATACAACCAACTTGGAAACCATTATTGCCAAAATAGAAGAAGTTATCGATAAGAAGATGTCCAAATTAAGCCTAGCCAATAGTTCAAACACCCCTCCAGTGCATGAAAAACACTTTGCATGTAACATATGTGGGGGTACCAACCATGATACTTCCTATTGTGATGGTTCGTACTCCGAGCATGTCGCTGTAGTTGATTATAGAGGTTATAATTCAGAACCGCAGGTGATGAATTATGATGGTTATGGGTATAATCATAATCATGTTGTAGCCCTAAACTATGGTGGACAAGGACAAGGAGTAGGGTATGGACAACAACCTTTCCCAAATCAACCATACAAACCTCCTTTCAATCTAAACCAAAACCAAGGAAACTTCCACCCGGGATATAATAGAAATGCTCATAGTGGGTTTAACATCCAAGGTTTTCAAGGGAACCAATCAAACGAAAATGTACCAAGGCCAAATGTATATAGACCACCAGGGTTTTATTAAGGGCCTAGAAATGGTTTAAATCTGCCTTTCCCACCTAGTCAACCTCATCATGTGGCTTCTCAACAACAATAAAGTCACATCTCAACTAATGACCATTTAGCCTCCCAAGTAACATCTCTTGCTTAGCAGAACCAGAGTCTTACTCAGATAAATCTGATAACCGTTCTTTTAGGTCGTTTAACTAAAAGAATAGTTATGCAAACTAAATTTATAAACACCCTCATACTACTACAACTAGTGTAGTGGTAAGTCGGGGATCGAACGACAAGGACAAGGGGCGATAGTTTTTAGACTTGGTGCAAAGGGTTTATATGGAGATTTGAAAGAATTATACTAATAACAGAAAAGTAAAGCAAGAACTAAAGGATAATATGCTATGGAAGGAAAACGGGGACAGATTAGTTCCACTCTAGGAAGGACAATCAAACTATCAATACGCTAAATTAGGAGAAATCAGTCAACAATGAATCATGACACTCAAGATGACGAGAGGAAGTTTGTGACCCTATAAATCACACGAACAACCTATAATCGCCCTATGTCTCCAAAGGAGTGGCAGGACAAGATTCGCATCGAACATCAATCAATCAATCATTAACGATCTCAAATCCTAACTCTACGCATGAAGAACTAGCCAACCTAGGGTTTCACCAATCAAACCCCTAAGAAAACTACTCACATATAGTAATAACGACTAGGGCATAAACAACTATAAAAGACATGATTGAAAGCATGAACAGACTGAATGGAAATGAACAAGAGAACAAAAAATATCCTATCAAAACTGTAAACAAAGCAATGATAATAGCAAGAGGAATGAAATTCAGAAAAACAATACTTGAAAGCGTTAAACGAAATAAAACAGAAAAGAATCAATACCTTGCATAAATGAAACTGCGTGAACGAAAAGGAATCCGAATCCGAAATACAAAGCTTGAAAGGAAGTACAATGAAAGATGTAAATATAAAGTAAAACATGAAGCAAATGAAAAGCTTTAAAGTGATGTTCTAAGTTGAGGCACAAAAGCTCTCAAAGTAGGGATGAGGGTTATGTACAGAGCAAGAGGGTATTTATACCCTAGAGACATAAGGGGTAAAACCCTAGGAAAAACCCTCGAGCGCCGGCCTAAGAAAGAACCAAGAAAGTCAGACATAAGTTCCATTCGGCCGAATGTATGGACGACCGAATGAGTGGTGTATCCGGCCGAATGGATGGAGGATTCGGCCGAATGAGTGGTGTATTCGGCCGAATGATTCTTCATTCACCCATATCAGAAACCTCGACTTTTCTCACCCTTTCCCCCATTTGACCAAAGGAGTGAAACCATTCGGCCAAATGGGCCTTGATTCGGCCGAATGACTTCTCATTCGACTATTCCCGAGAGCTTGATTTATGTGCTTGAATCCCTGTCCACCATTCTACCGAATAGATGTCAGATTCGGTTGAATCTGAACCTCAACCTTGCTGAATAGCTCCTTTGATGTGTCTAGTGGCTTCTAGAGTTTATGGGATCTTCGAGAGTTGAATGCATGCCGAAGCTATGATACGCGCATCCAAACTCTTGATAGAAGTGTCAAAGCCTCAAAAATGTCTCATTTTACCTCGAAATCATCGAGATCACCTGAAATGACCTAAAAATAGCTCGAGGACAAGATTAAGGTAAAATTGAATGTAATGTGCATAAAACCAATATAAAAGCATTAGACTCGACACTAAAATGAGGTTGTAAACGTTCTCTAAAATGAGCACATCAACTTCCCCTAAGCCAAACCTTTGCTAGTCCCTAGCAAATGAACTAGCAAGGCAACACCGTGAGCAAAGCTCATCAAAAGCAAGGTGAGCGGAAAACAGGACAATGCCTGCCGTGTACGTGCAAAACTCTTCCCTAGCCATGGGTGTGCAAGTACAATGGGCTCAAAAGAGCATAATACCAAGATAAACAACGTTTTCCATAGACTTGGAATTACTGGAAAAGCTACAACACAGGTCATGCCGCCCATTACCTAATGAGGTCACAAGTCCACGCTCCCCATGCTATTTCCCAAAAGATGTGGGAAATTTCTAGTACGCTCATGTGTTTAATATGGTACGCGTTTCACTCATAATCGTCCGACTTAAGATGAGTCGGGTATTAAACACTCAATCAAGGAGGAATCTTAGGGATTGCATCCTATCTACTCTCCAGCACAGAACTTGCTAATCAGGCCAAGTCGACACAGGTTTGGAAACGGTTGCAATGTAGGCCGGGATCAAGGTGGGGCAAAATTTTGGGATGTGGAGTTCAAATAGAGGATAGTAAGAAATCCAAGGTAATCAAACCAAGGACGGCTACAACTTTTGATGATAATGCCACTTTCCAAAATTCTCTAGATACGCATAAATGAACTCATTACACCAACTTTATTCTCGAATTTTTCTTTTTCTATTTTTTTTCTGTCTCTTTTCTTTTCTTTTTCTTTTTTTTCTTTTTGTTTTTGTTTTCATGATAATATTTCTGAAAAAAACTAAGAGTAATGTAAAGAGTCATATCATACGACAATGAATTTTCAAGCCAAAATCTTCCACCACAATGCAACGGGTAACACTTCACTGTGATCACTTGACTATCCTCTAGGTAAAAAGAGGAAATATTTGGCTCATGTGGAGTTAGATGATGTAGCTACAAAGAAAAAGTAAAGGCACAAAATTGGCTTACCCTAAAGTCAATCGATATTCATGGTAGGCAATTTGGCCATGTAGCTGTAACTACAAACGTGTTATCATCCCTGGCCTTTAGAAAAGAAGACTATGCTGGAGGAGAACAGACACAATACTTAGACTCTCTAACTAGCACTTAATAACATAGGACTCACAATGGAGTCCTAGAAGGCTCGATCCTCACTAGGCTAGTCGATATGTGCCTCAATAGGTAGTCATCCGAGCCACAAACCAAGCAGGACCATATCCCCCAAGTCAGGTGGAAAACAGTCAATCATTTAGTCCCAAAACAGGCACAAGGCTAGGGAAAACATGAGTATGCATAAGACCACTATAATGTACACATTAAGAGCTAGCATGTCAGTTTCACAACTCAAGCACATTAATCTTGACACACCTAGACTTGCAAACTAAAACAAAAAAAAAACAAAAAACAAGGCAATAGTTTCCATAATGCGGATCTTTCGAAGCTTTGAAAACACAAGGACCCTCCCCCAAGCCAGCTCAAGAGCCGTCTCGGCACTTGGGAGAAGAGAACCAAAAAGGGAGAAAGATCAGCATTATGGAAGCTATTACTATACAGACAAACAAACAAAATAAACACCGGGTTATCTCTCGTAAGTAGTTTTGTTTAACGTTGGTAAGTTCGACACATTTAGGCACAAATTTATACAGAAAAGGAAAATAAAGAAATCATACCTGCTGTAGGAGTGGATTCACTCCTAGCATCACCATCACCTCCAACGTGGGGAGTCAAAACTTTCCACCGAGCCGCAGTGGCAGAAGTAAGTAATGAAGAACCAGGGTCATCAGGAGGTGGATTATAATGCGAGACTCCCCCAAGCCAGGGTGGAGCCATCAGTCTCTTTTTAGATTTTCTTTTTCTAGCCCTTTTCCATTTACGGGCTGGCTCGTCAATTCCCTTAGATTTATAATACATCTCCGTTGGCGGAGCAATTCCATTCGCAACCCCAAAAATAAGACGCTTTTGCGCATCCTCCTCATCCGACACCTCAACTGTCATTGGAGCAACAAAAGCACTACACCTCTCAACCTCTTTCATAGCTTCATTCTCGACCACCCCAAAGGAATAAATCTGCCCGACCATGGGTTCCTTTAAAGACTTAGAAAAGGCAAACACAACCTTCTCTTGGGCTACCCTAACAGTTATAGTTTCTGATTCACAGTCGATCAGGGCACCTAAAGTCTTCAAAGCATCCCTCCCTAAGATGAGAGGAGTATAAGGATCCTCGGCCATATCAAGCACCACGAAGTCACATGGTACCACTATGTTCCCTACTTGGATCGAAAGGTCCTCAAACTCCCCACATGGCACTTTTATACTACGGTCGGCCAACTGGATTATTTTCTTCGAAGGCTTAAGCTCACAAGTAAGTTGATTGGCAATGGACATTGGCATTAGGCTAATGGAGGCCCCAAGGTCAGCAAGTGCTCCCTTAGAGTTGAGTTTTCCAAGAGTGACTTGGAGCACAAAGGGTCCCCTAGCTTTTTCTTTCTTTGCCCATGTTCCCTGAATGATGGCACTTACCTGCTCTGGTAAATTGATAACCTCGCCTTCAAGCTTTCTCTTATTCCTTAAGAGGGTTTTCAGATACTGAGCATAGTGCGGCATTTGCTCCATGGCCTCTAAAAATGGTATGTTCATTTCAAGTTGCCTCATATGCTCTAGAATTTAAGAAACTTTTCTTCCAATTGCTTCTCTACCTTCTAATAAAGAAAGGGTAGAGGCGGAGCATGTTGACGCTCAAGTTTCCTCCGTTCCTGTATCTCCCTCCATCTCTCATGTTCATCTTTCTTCTTCCCCTCATACCCATTTATTTCGACATTTAATTCTTCATTCCCTTCACCAAGCTCCTTCTCTTCTCTTCTCTCAAGATCCTCTTTGTATTCAATTTCTCTTTGAAAATGACTATCTTTTGAGGAATCTTTCCCTAAATCCTCTCCATTAGCTACAACTGGAGCAGGATATGAAGTTCCAGATATTAGGAAGATCGCCTTACAGGTGTGATGCTTAGGGTTAGAGTCAGGAGAGTTTTGTGGTGGAGGCTGGGTGGATGGGTTTTGTTGGGGGTGAGAAGGAAATGGCAATGGTGGGGGTGGACTAGCCATATGCGCAAGCTGTGATTCAAACAACTTATGCTGTGCCTGAAGTTATTGCATTTGATTCATCAAAGTTTGATTGATTTGCGAGAGGGTTTGGTTTTGCTACGCAAGGGAGTTCACTTGGGTGGAAAGGAGTTCATTAGTTGGGGGCAGGTTTGGTTGAGGCTTTATAGATGGATAGGGTAGGTTGGTGTTGGGTCTTGGCATTGGAGGGTATGGCCTATTCCCATTCGACCTAGGAAAACTCCCATTCACTTGATTGTTGGAATTATACCCTTGGGAGGAGTTTCCTTGGCTAAAATTCGGATTAAAAGTGGGTCTAAAGGGTTGGTTATTGTATGGACCTTGCTGAGAAAACCCTTAGTTTTGACCACCATATCCCATAGCTGCCACATAGTCGGGATTGTACCCGTATCCATCATAGTTCATGATTGGGGTTCCTTCTTGGTTATACCCCCCGTAGTTAACAGCCGTTATGTGCTCATAATTTGCACCCCCATAATATGATGTATCATGATTGGTGCCCCCATAGATTCTACATGAAAAGGGCGTCTAACCGATGATACATTGGAGCTACCTTAGGCGTATTTGAACTTGGACAGCTTCTTATCCATGATAACCTTGATTTTTGAAGTAATCGTGTCCAAGTTGCTTGAATCCATCCCTCCTCTCGATAATCCACTACCCCTTGCTCCTCCCCAAGAGCTATTTTTAGCAACCTCCTCAATCTTAGCCCTCACTTGATTGCATGGGACTTTCGAAAGTTGGCCACCAATAGCCGAGTCTAGGAGTGCCTTGGTGGAGTCATTTAGACCATCATAGAAGAATGTATTGAGATGGTTCTCCCCATACTCATGATGTGGGCATTCTCTTATCATTCTCTTAAACCGACTCCAAGTGGCACTAAGGTTCTCATCATCCTCTTGACTGAATGACGCAAATTTCTTATGCCAATCCTGCGTTCGACTGTGGGATAGAACCTTTTTAGAAATGTTGTCTTTAATTGAGCCCAGTTAATGATTGAGTTAGGCTCTAAGCATTTATACCAATCCCAAGCATCACCAAATAAACTCAAGTGAAATAAATGCATCCGTACATAATCCGCGCTATTGGGGCATGGAGGTATGAGAGCGCAAATATCTGAGAATGCCTCCAAGTGTTGGAGAGGGCATTCATTTCTCAAACCGCAAAAAGGGGTCTCTTTTACCATCCGGGTGAATTGAGGATGTATGTGATAAGGGTTCGGGGCTATGGGTAACACTACACCTCCTTGAAATTCTTCGAAACCAGGCGTCCCAAATTGACCAAATAGTTGTTGGTGGTTTTCGTCCATTGGTGTGTAGGGTGGTTGGAGGTATTTGGTTGCGATGAGGTTTGGGTTGGAATTCTCCATTTGCTGCGTTGAACCTCAGGGTCGAATGGTTCTAGTTGTTGATTTGATCTACGTGTGCTATATGGCATGCAAACAACACTAGAGACCAAGCATAAGTACTGACAAGCAAACTAGTAGACAATAATAAAAATAAAACAAAAATAACTTACACTAAGACTATAATCTAAACACAACGCCTTGTCCCCGGCAACGGCGCCATTTTGATAACCGTTCTTTTAGGTCGTTTAACTAAAAGAATAGTTATGCAAACTAAATTTATAAACACCCTAATACTACTACAACTAGTGTAGTAGTAAGTCGGGGATCGAACCACAAGGACAAGGGGCGATAGTTTCTAGACTTGGTGCAAAGGGTTTATATGGAGATTTGAAAGAATTATACTAATAATAGAAAAGTAAAGCAAGAACTAAATGATAATATGCTATGGAAGGAAAACGAGGACAGATCAGTTCCACTCTAGGAAGGACAATGGAACTATCAATACGCTAAATTAGGAGAAATCAGTCAACAATGAATCATGACACTCAAGATGACGAGAGGAAGTTTGTGACCCTATAAATCACACGAACAACCTATAATCTCCCTATGTCTCCAAAGGAGTGGCAGGACAAGATTCGCATCGAACATCAATCAATCAATCATTAACGATCTCAAATCCTAACTCTATGCATGAAGAACGAGCCAACCTAGGGTTTCACCAATCAAACCCCTAAGTAAACTACTCATACATAGTAATAACGACTAGGGCATAAATAATTATAAAAGACATGATTGAAAGCATGAACAGACTGAATGGAAATGAACAGGAGAATGAAAAATAGCCTATCAAAACCGTAAACAAAGCAATGATAATAGCAAGAGAAATGAAATTCAGAAAAACAATAGTCGAATGCGTTAAACGAAATAAAATAGAAAAGAATCAATACCTTGTATAAATGAAATTGCGTGAACGAAAAGGAATCCGAATCCAAAATACAAAGCTTGAAAGGAAGTGCAATGAAAGCTGTAAATCTAAACTAAAACATGAAGGAAATGAAAAGCTTTAAAGTGATGTTTTAAGTTGAGGCACAAAAGCTCTCAAAGTAGGCATGAGGGTTATGTATAGAGCAAGAGGGTATTTATACCCTAGAGACATAAGGGGTAAAACCCTAGGAAAAAACCTCAAGCGCTGGCCTAAGAAAGAACCAAGAAAGTCGGACATAGGTTCCATTCGGCCGAATGTATGGAGGATTCGGCCGAATGAGTGGTGTATTCGGCCGAATGGATAGAGGATTCGGCCGAATGAGTGGTGTATTCGGCCGAATGATTCTTCATTCGCCCATATCAGAAACCTCGACTTTTCTCACCCTGTCCACCTTTCGACCGAAGGAGTGAAACCATTCAGCCGAATGGGCCTTGATTCGGCCGAATGACTTCTCATTCAGCTATTCCCGAGAGCTTGATTTATGTGCTTGAATCCCTGTCCACCATTCGACCGAATGGATGTCAGATTCGGTTAAATCTAAACCTGAACCTTGCTGAACAGATCCTTTGAAGTGTCTAGTGGCTTCTAGAGTTTATGGGATCTTCATGAGTGACTTGGAACGCATGCCTAAGCTATGATACGCGCATCCAAACTCTTGATAGAAGCGTCAAAGCCTCAAACACGTCTCATTTTACCTCGAAATCATCGAGATCACCTGAAATGACCTAAAAATAGCTTGAGGACAAGATCAAGATAAAATTGAATGTAATGTTCATAAAACCAATATAAAAACATGAGACTCAACACTAAAATCAGGTTGTAAACGTGCTCTAAAATGTGCACATCAAAATCAAACTCCCATCCAGCAGATGCAAAAACTCTAAGCTCAGCAAAAGTTGTTTGAAACTCAACTCGCCCAAATGGCTAGTCCTCCTCCACCACCGCTATTCCCATCTCACCCTCAACCTAACCCTTCTACACAACCTCCACCTCAGCACCCAAACCCAAACCATTAAGCTGCAAAAGCTATCCACCTAAGATAAGGGACTCAGTATGATGACCCTTCATATCCGATTGATGGACCTTTAGTACGGGTGGATGATGAGATGACAGTGGATGTAAATGAAAAATATGTGGAACAAGGTAAGGGGTTGAGAGTTGAAATTGAAAAAGGTGGGGATAACGAGGATGATATGATAAGGAGTGAGAAGTTGGGGGAAAGCAAGGAAGAGAGAAAGAAGAGGATTGAGGAGAGAAAGAGGTTATATCATTTATATACACCCCCACTTCCTTTTTCCTTATAGGAAAGTCGAGAAGCAGCTTGATGATAAGTTTAAGAAGTTTCTAGAACACTTACAAAAGATGGAGATGAAGATTACATTCCTTGATGCAATGGCATAGATGCCAAAGTATGATAAGTTCTTGAAGGACTTGTTGTCCAGTAAGAAAAAGCTTGAGGAAGAGGTAATCAGTCTCCCCATCAAGTTAGCTCCATTTTACTAGGGAAAATGCCTATAAAAGAGCAAGATCTCGGTCCATATAACCTCCCAGTAAAGTTAGGGAATCTTGATCCCAAAGGGGCAATCACTAATCTAGGGGCTTCACTTAGTCTTATGCCTCTATCCATCACCAAGAAGCTACCCTTTAGCCTTAAACATTCAAGGAAAACGATCCAATTGGCAGATAGGAGAATAAAAGTACCGTGTGGAGAGCTTGATGATATACGTATCAAAGTGGGAGAACTAGTGGTTCCTTGCGATTTTATAGTGATGGAAATGGAAGAGGACCCTTATACTCTACTCATCTTGGGAAGAGCCATTCTGAAAAAACTCCAGGATATTAATCTCCATGATGACACCATAATGGTAGAACTAGCCCAAGTGAAGGTAGTCTTCAAAATTTCCCCGCTTTTAAAGAAACCTATGGTTGAACAAGTCTATCGCCTTGAAGTAGATGATAGGGGGATTGAGGATTGTCAAAGGGAAAGAGAAGTTGGGTATTCAATGAATGATGAGGATACCTATACAGAAGATGAGTAGTTGGAAGGTTGATTAGATAAGGCCTAGGAATATAAGAGAGAAGAAGCAGAATATGAGTAACTATGTGAGGTTGAGGAAGGTATTATCTATAAGGGGGAGAATCCTAAACCTTCTCCCCAAGTAAGTTTGAAACCCTTACCTCCTAGCCTTAAATATGCCTATCTTGATGATGATGAGGGTAGTTCGGTCATAGTGAATTCTGAGCTTGATGACACTTCATTGGAAAAACTACTTGTTTTATTAAGGAAATATAGAGATGTCATCGGGTACTCACTTGGTGATTTAAAAGGAATTAGTCTAACACTTGTTATGCACCGAATTCACCTTGATGATGAGCATTTCTCCTCCATTGAGCCACAAAGAACACTGAACCCTAACATGAAAGAGGTAGTTAAGGATGAAATCCTCAAACTCCCCAAGGCTGGCATCATCTACTCAATTTCAGATAGTAGGTGGGTTAGCTCTGTTCATGTTGTTCCGAAAAAGGGATGAATGTCCATTGTCGAGAATGACAAAGGTGAGATGATCCCAACTAGAGCTACTACAGGATGGTGAGTTTGTATCAATTATCGCAAACTCAACAAGGCTATAAGAAAGGATCACTTCCCTTTACCCTTCATCGATGAGATGCTTGAGAGATTGGCAAGGCACAATTACTATTGTTTTTTGGATGGTTGCTCGGGTTTCTTTCAAGTCTGAATCCACCCCAAGGATCAACAGAAAACAACGTTCACTTGTCCTTTTGGGACTTTTGCCTATAGAATGATGCCTTTCAATTTATGCAATGCTCCATCCACTTTCTAGAGGTGCATGTCTGCTATATTTGTTGATATGCTAGAGGACTTTATGGATGTGTTCATGGATGATTTTTCTATTAGAGGGTCTTCTTTTGACACTTGCTTGACACATCTCGAGAAATCTTGTGCTGAATTGGGAGAAGTATCACTTTTTTGTCCAAGAAGGCATTGTCCTAGGCCATAAAGTGTCTTTTAAAGGCATAGAGGTAGACCCCATTAAGATTGATGTGATAAGGAACCTTCCTGTACCTACTTCGGTTACAAGAGTACGATCCTTCCTTGGACATGTAGGGTTCTATAGGCGTCTCATCTTAGGATTTTTGACTTTAGCTAAACCCTTGAATGAATTACTTTAGAAGGATGTTGATTTTAACTTTGATGAGAGATGCCTAAATGCCTTTAACCGTCTAAAGCAAGCTCTGATATCCACGCCCATTGTACAAGCTCCTGATTGGAGTTTGCCATTTTAATTAATTTGAGATGCCAGTGATATTTCTATAGGTGTTGTCCTTAGGCAGAAAAAGGAAGGAAATCACTACGTCATATGCTATATCAGCAAAACACTAGATCCAGCACAACGTAACTACTCTACAACGGAAAAGGAAATACTGGCAGTAGTCTATCCTTTTGAGAGACTGCACCAGTATCTAATATGTTCAAAAGTTATAGTTTTCACGGATCACTCGACCTTGAAATTCTTAATGACAAAAAGAGATGCAAAGCCAAGGTTGATCCGTTGGGAGCTGACCATTTGTCTAGGTTACCTGAGCTTAATTTTGACTCCTTACCTATCAAAGATGAAATGGTTGAAGAAACCTTGATGATAGCTATAGTAGTTGGGAAAGCCCCTTGGTTCGCAGATATTGCAAATTATTTAGCTTGTGGTGAACTTCTAGAGTTCGAGTTAAGGGCAATGAAATAGGCTTTCTTTGGGGAAGTCGGGAATTTATTTTGGGATGACCCCTATTTGTTTCATGTCTGCGCCGACGCCATTATCCGTTATTGTGTCACTGAAGAGGAGGTCCCCAAGATTCGAACTCACTATCACTCATACGTGTGTGGCGGCCACCATGGTATAATGAACACTACTGCTAAGGTCACCACCGCATGTTTCTATTGGCCAACCTTGCACAAAGATGTTGAAACATTTGTGAAGAGCCTTAGAATTACATCCTTGAGTGTGAAGTTTTTGATTGTTAGGGTATTGACTTCATGGGCCCCTTTGTGTCATCTCATAGGAAGTAATATATTTTCGTAGGGATTGATTATGTTTCTAAGTGGGTAGAGGCCATCGCCTCACATACAAATGATCACAAAGTAGTTTTGAAGCTTTTTAAAAGCATAATCTTTCCTCGATTTGGTGT
Source organism: Dysphania ambrosioides (assembly GCA_026401315.1). Classification (NCBI taxonomy): domain Eukaryota; kingdom Viridiplantae; phylum Streptophyta; class Magnoliopsida; order Caryophyllales; family Amaranthaceae; genus Dysphania; species Dysphania ambrosioides. The sequence goes on from CM048662.1 coordinate 12,290,591, forward strand.
TCCCAAGATAGTCATTAGTGATGGGGGTTCCCACTGTGCTAAACACAAACTAAACATATTGTTAAAGAAATATGGAGTCGTGCACAAAGTTGGTTCACCCTACCATCCCCAAACTCAAGGACAAGTGTAAGTAGCCAACAGGGAAATAAAGCGTATACTAAAAAAGGTGGTTAACCCAAACAGAAAAGATTGGTCTCTCAAGTTAGACGATGCTCTATGGGCCCACCGTACATGTTACAAAACTCTAATTGGCACCACCCCATTCTGGCTATTGTATGGGAAGTCTTGCCATTTACCGGTGGAATTGGAACGTAGTTCTTGGTGGGCGATCCAAACCCTTAATTTGGACCCTACTCTATTCTATAAGAAGCGAGCTGCCCAATTAAGGGAACTGGAAGAACTAAGGCTCGATGCATTCCATTACATGCATATCTACAAGAAAAGAACTAAGCGTTGGCACAACTAACATATCATTCAACGAGAATTCCTTGTAGGAGATAAAGTGATGCTCTTCAATTCAAGAGTAAAGTTATTCCCCGGGAAATTGAAATCGAGGTGGTCTAGACCATTCGAGATTTTGCAAATATTTCCTTACGGAACAGTAGAGTTGAAAGACTAACATGGAGGTAGTTTCATTGTGAATGGACATGGTTAAAACTATTCCATGAGAGTAGCCTTCACAAAGTCAACACCGTTGAGCGAATAAGGTTAGATGATGTCGAAGTTCAATCGTTGGTGTAATCAATGACATGTAACGAGTATCTTAACTTCGAATCATCATACCTCTGAGTTTTGTTTTGAGTAGTTAGTTTAACTTCGATTTCAGTTTTTGATTGATTACCCTTGCTACGTCGAGCTAAACGACGTTAAACAAAGCACTTACGGGAGGTAACCCAGTTTTATTTAGATTTTCATGCAAAATAATCATAGTGCCATTGTTGATTTGAGAAGACATATATCATTTTATCATGTCAAGCTTAAAATAATTGAATAAGCACTCCATTCTCCCAAATTAGAGATCCATTCGGCCGAATAAGCTTGGACCATGAACTTCAGCTGAAGATTGGAGTTTCTAAAAATATCGAATGAGTAGTCAAATTCGAGTAAAAGAAGCTCATTGGACCGAATGGATTCCCCATTTGGTCGATTAGATCGACAGACGAGATTATAGAATGCCCCTGGAAACACTAAATGGACACTCCATTTGGGCGAATGGAGGTCCATTGGACCGAATACATAAGTGATTCGGTCAAATGGCAGCGAAGACTTCTTCGTAGTTCTTCAAAATTTGACGAAATAGAACCTTACATTCGGGCGAATGGAGGTCCATTCGGCCAAATGGAAGGCCAGTTCTATAAATACCCTTCATTTCCATGGGTTTTCTTCATGAATTTTTCTCAACCCTAAACACACGCCCAAGATTCCCTAAGTTTTCTCACTCATTCTCCCTAAAACTCCTTGTTTTGCTTCTCAAACTTCATCAATCATCATGGGACCAAGAAAGAGCTTGAGAAATCCTTTCAAAAGATCCAAGAAACATGGTGAAGGATCTACTTTGGGAGCGGCTCGGGAAGAACAGCAAACCAGTTCTCAACCACAATCGGAGCACCAAAACCGTCTTCCCGACCAAGAATTATGGTTCGATGAAGATCATCCATCAGTGGCGTTCATATCTTTGGAATAATTTGAACGATTTCAATGGCTTAAGGTATAAAAAATTAATTGTACCCGCTATTTAGATCTTTCGATTCTTCAAAGGATGGGTATATATGACCAATTTGTTGCTTTGTTGACGGCATATGGCCTAGAGAACAGGAATAACATGTGGCACCCAACTCATAAGCTTTTAACTTATGAGTTTCTTAGTTCCTTAACCCCATGTCAACGTGAAGGTAGGTTGCATTTGTCTTTTTGATTAAGAAATGCAACCTATTTCCTAGACTATGCTGCGTTTTGTGCCATTTTTGGTTTTAATAACAAACTAATTCTGGATAAACAATCAGACAACTCTCGAGTTTCTGAATTATGGCCTAAAATTGCCGGACGACTTTTTATCCGAATAGGAATATATATGCATCTAATGTACACCACCCTGTTCTTTGTATGTTTTTCAAATTTTCTAGGGAGACATTGTTCCCTTCCCCTAGCTCTCACTTAGTTAAAACACATGAAGTATACATTCTACACCGATACCTTGCACCGCGCAATGACACAACACTAAGCCTTCCATTGATGGTGTGGAAGTTTTTAAACAACACAGCCACCCTAGATGAAAAAACTGACCTATGTCTAGGGGGACACTTGTACTACATTGCTGAGTTCCTTAATGTTATAAACCCTATATAATTCAGTGATAGATTTTCCGCTTCCACTACCCTTCACGAGCAATGCCTCGTATGGGCCGTCTTTATCTTCACTGACCCTATGCGATAGCGGTACCTTAAAGACCGCACCATTCCCCTTCCTTGTCCTTAATTACCTCCCCTCTTGCAGTTTGGGGACTCGTATCTCTTAGACGGTGATGTGCCGAGATACGTTGTGGAGCCCCCACTTGTACCCCCTCCTCGTCCTCACACCCTTTCCATGCGTGAAAGACTTAGGGCTTCCACTTTGGTCTAGGTAGACCATGAAAATTCAGAGGATGAATCTGAATCTGATATTATGTCCTCCCTAGGTCTCATAGAGAGAAGGCTTTTCCAGGTCCTTACCACCCAGGCCCATCACACCGCCTCGCTCAACCACCTTGAGTAAAACTTTGAGCGGGCCAACTACCCATGGTATGACATGGCCTACCGCTCCCATATGGTCGGCGAAATCATGGACACCTCTTCCTGGTACCCTCGTCATGATAACTATAACGAAATATCAGTAAGTCATGGGTTTGACAAGTTGCGGTTGGGTAGGCGTAGGTTTGACAACTTCACCCCACCGGCTCCTAGAAGGACCCCAGATGACTATGGGATGGATTATACAGGGGGGGGTATCCATTGTCCACTACTCATTATTTTTTTGCGTGTCTTTTGGTCTTGGCTGTTGGTTTTAGTACTATGTAGTTTTGCGTTGTTTTATGTTTTTGTGTTTTGTTTCTTGGTGTTGTTTTGTTTTCAATTTTGGTTTTTCTTTTTGGTGTTGTTTTCAGGTGTTTAAAATAAGTCCCATGTGCTACTTCACCAACGTACTGGTATGATTGCTCTCGCTTGAAAATCCAAATTTATTTATTTAGTTATATTTGTGTTTGTTTTCCTTTTTTCCATCATATGCTTCTTTTTTGTCCATCATATGCTCCACCCTTTTTTCCATCATATGCTTCCTTTTTTCCATCATATGCTCTAACCCCTTTTTTCCTTCATATGCTCCAAACCCTCCTTTTTTCAATCATATGCTATAAACAAGCATGCAAGTTTATGTCATGTACTTTACATTAATTATATGCAAACTCATATTCCCCTGGCCCTGTGCCTGTTTAGGGTTTGAGTTTATCGATTGCTTTTCACTTAACTTGGAGGATTTGAGCTTACTTGGTATGTGGTTTGGATGACTACCTATTGAGGCGCATTTCGACTAACCTAATGAGGATTGAGCCTTCTAGGATTTTATTATGAGTCCTATATTATTGAGTGTTAGTCAGGGAATCTTAAGAATTATGTCTGTTATCCTCCACCATAGTCTACTTTTCTAAAGGTTAGGGATGATAACACATTTGTAGTAAAAGCTACATAGCCAAACTGCCTACCATGAATATGAATTTACTTTAGGTTAAGCCAAGTTGTGCCTTTACCTTCTTCTTTGTAGCCACAATATTTAACTCCACATGAGCCAAATGTCCCCTCTTTTTACCTAGAAGATAGTCATGTGATCATAGTGAAGTTGGTGTTTGTTGCATTATGATATAGGATTTCGGTTTGGAAAAGTGATTATTGGATGATATGAATATATACATTACTTTTAGTGCATCTTAAAATTATTTACATGAAAAGTTTAAAAAAAACCCTTCAAAAGCACAAAAAGAAAAAAAAGAGAAAAAGAAAAAAAGAGAAAAAGAAAGAAAAAGATAAAAAAAAGAAAAAAAAAAGAAAAAAAGAGAGAAAAATTTGAGAATAAAGTTGACATAATGTATTAGAGTTCATTATTGCAGATTTCGGGAGTGGCATGGTTGTCGGATTTTGCGTAGTCGTCCTCGGTTTTATTACCTTGGATCACTTACTATCCTCTATTTTAACTCCACATTCCAAAATTTTACCCTACCTTGATCCTAGCCTACATTACAACCCTTTCCAGACCTGTTCGACTTAACCTGATTAGTAAGATCTGTGCTGGAGAGTAGATAAGACACAATCCCCGAGATTTCTCCCTGTTTAGGTGTTTAATTCCCGACTCATCTTTAGTCGTATGATTTTGAGTGAAACACATACCCTATAAACACATGAGCGTATTAGAAATTTCCCACATCTCTTGGGAAATAACCTTGGGAGCGTAGACTTGCGACCTCATTAGGTAGTGGGCAGAATGAACTATGATGTAGCTTGCTTGGTGATCCAGAGTATGTGTAAAACATTGGTATGCTCTTCTAACCCCATTGTTCTTGCACGCGTATGGCTAGGGAAGAGTTTTGCACATGCACGACTTGCATTCTCTTGATTTTCACTCTCCTTGTTCTTCATTCGTTTCTATAATTGTTTTGCCATAAGCTTTTATGACACCTTCCTATTTTATTTTCTAGGGACTATAAAGGTTTAGCTTGGGGGAAGTTGATGTGCTCATTTTAGAGCACGTTTACTACCTCGTTTTAGTGTCAAGTCTCGTAGTTTTATATTGATTTTATACATATTACGCTTAATTTCACCTTGATCTTGTCTTCGAGTTGTCTTAAGGTCATTTCAGGTGTTTTTGATGATTTCGAGGAGAAATACAACGTATTCGAGTCTTTCACACTCTTAGACACGCGTACTATAGCTAGGGCAAATATTTCAAGTCACTTATGAAGATTCCACGGAGTTTAGAAAGCGTCGAAAGCTGAAAAGAGAGTGCAGAGTTTTAGATTCAATCGAATCTGAGAGTGATTAGGTCAAATGGTTGTTAGTTCCATTGTCACTAGGAAGGCAGAATGTCACTCATTTGGGCGAATGAGCTTCCATTCGACCGAATCATAGCCTTCATTTGGGCGAATGCTGGCCAGAGAGGAATTCTGAGTGTTGGAATGGGCGAATTGAAGAGTATTCGGGTAAATGATAAAGCATTCAGCCGAATGAGCCTTGCATTCGGTCGAATGACAGTGTTTTCTCCAGAAATTTTACTTCTTTTTAGGGCCAGCCCATAGACATTTTAGGGTTTCTGTACCTCTTTTACTCTTTGTTATAAATACCCCTCTCTCTGAAGAGATGGGGATGGCTAGGTTTTATTAGTTTTATGCACTTTAGCTTTTTTTAGCCTCCAAAATTCTTAGTTCTAGTTTTCAGTTTTCGGTTTTCTCATCACATGTACTTCGAGTTTTGGATTTTGTCATTTGAATTCTGATCGTGGATATTCCATTGAAGCTTTTGTGAGTATTAATCTATCCTTTACTTTTGAATCCATTAGTTATATTTCATTCCATGTTTAGCCTAATGTTTATCGTTTACTAGCATAGTTTCTGATTTGCTCTTGTTCTCGCTGATTTCCTTTCATGTTTGTTGCATTTGTTTTATTGAATATCATCATGCTTACTATCTTAAATATGTGTGAGTAGTTCTCTTAGGGGTTTTGATTAGTGAAACCCTAGGAAAAGCTATATTCTTTATTGTCTAAGGTATTAGGAATGATGACAATAAGTAGTTTTCGGAATCCAGTGTGAATCTTGTCCTGCAACTCCTTTGGAGACATAGGACGATTATAGGTCGTTCTATGTGATTTGTGGAATCACCAACTTCCTCTCGCATGCTTGGGTGTCCATGCTAGTTATTGCTTGATTTTCTCTAACCTATCATGTTCTGTTTTGAAAGCATCATTCCTAGGGTGAATCTAATATCGTCCCCGTTTTTCTTAATTCTATTTACCTCTTAATTTATCGTGATTTATATTCTCGTTATTAGTTTTAGTTGTTTTTAAATCCAAAAAGTCCAGTTGTGTTAAGAATTGAGTGTCTTGATATCTTTTGTCCTCGTGGTTCAACCCCCTACCCCACTATACTCGTGAAGTTCGTAGGTTGCTATAAATATTGTTTGCATAGCTAGTCTTTTAGTAAACGACCTAAAAGTCGGTTATCACAAGTTAACAACACTTGACATCGGGTTACTTCCGAAATCTGCATTTCTCAATGTATTCAACCTAGGAAAGTAATATGGAAGAAATCTATTTGGAGAATCAAGACTCCTAGCAAAACCCGACATCAAATCACTCATAAATCATAAAGAAACCAACTCCAAACTATAAATATCATCCATGCTCAAGATCTTGTTTTCACCCTATTGCCTAACTAATCTAACTACTCATGACTAATTATAGAAAACATCGCATAATCAAAATAACAAGACATACTTGCAAATTAATGAATAACGATGAACAAATCTATGTGAGAAACTAGTAATAGTCAAACATAAATTAACAAAAATAGAAAATATATTGATGCTACGAAATATTAAGTAAGAGACATTGAGAGAAAATACTAATATATTGATGAGGAATTGATGTCTGACAAATGATTATTGCAAATACGATGAAAGAATGATAAAATGATGCAAAATCTATGAGAAATCTAATGTTTTATGTAAGAACAATAAATAAATCGTAAGATATCTCTATAGGTCTAAAAACTACTTCTATCTCTGTAGATCTTAATAATTTGTTTTTGAATTCGAAGAGAAACCTCTAATGTCCAATGTCTCAAGTTTCAAATAAGGTAGAAAATTTTGAAATGCAATCAATTCAGTCTCGGTGCTCCTAAAACTACGTTATGGCCTGATTCCCATAGTAGATACGATACGTACACAACCTCACTTAAAGGCTTGACCATAATATAACTATGTGTTTCTAAATCTGAAAGGAAACCTCTAAAATCTACTGTCCCTAGTTTTAAGTCGGAAATAAATATATGAAAAGCAACATATTCAGTCGTAACAGAATCATGGGTTAATGAATCAGAACAAAAACCATAAATGCATATAAAAATAAGTTTCAAAAACTTAAGCGAGACTTCTAAAAATATTAAGGCTATGTTTTAACATGATTCATTAATGATGCATTACTTGTCGAGGTTATAAGATGACATTACAAGGGGTTATGCTCATAATCACCATAAACATCACAAATAACACATGCATAGGAGCATTAGAACTAGATGCCTGTGGGGATTAGATGACATGCATTAGACTATTTAACACAATTTTCATTGAACTTATTCATAAGAGCATCCAACTTAGAAAAAAGTACACTAATATCGTCTATTTTATACCTTCTCCCTCATTTGGGTTTCAACCTCTCATCTTTATTCCAATCAGCAAAATTTTAGTTCCAACAGCTCTTGCATGCCTTAGTTGGACTTAATCTCAATATAGGTCCAATGGCTCTTGTATCGAGGCTTGTCTTTTTTAGCTTAGATAATCCATTATAGAAGCTGTGAAAAAGTAGCCACTTCTCTATTCCTTAAAGTGGGCATGCTTCCATCAACACTTTAAATCGTTCTCATGCTTCAAACAATGTTTCATCTCCTTTTTCATGGAACATTGCAATTTTTGTCCTCATTTCAGTTATCTTTCATGGTGGGAAGAACTTATGTAAGAATGCTCTTGCCAAATCTTCCCATGTCCTTAAATAGTAGGGCCTCCATCTTTTCAAGCCATTCACTAGCTTTGATCGTCAGAGAGAACTTGAATAAACACAATCTAATGTACTTGAGTCACCCCCATTTTATTTAATTGTATCACAATATATTATGATTTGCTTAAGATGAGCATGTGGTGACTCATGTTTCTCTCCTTTGAATGGATGTCTTTCCACCAAGGTAATTATTGTTGGCTTTAACTCAAAGTTATTAGCCTCCATAGTGTGGTGCACTATACCACTTTATACTTGGTAAGCTCCCAAAGCTCCATAATACCTCAATAGTCTATATATATCATCTACCACAGAGAAAAGAGGATTTGAGTAAAAAAAATAGATTGGGATTAAACACTTCTTCTACAGGAGTGGGGCTAATGTATCTGGATAAGTTTCTTCGCCCTTTTCTTGGTATGAAGTACTTAATGTTCTGAAGCCCCTTCTAATTTCTCTAATTTTATGCTTGATCTTTGGATTCAGTGGAGGTAATGGGTAGGCTCTGCTGCTTCTCCTTGATGAAGTACCCAATCAAAGCTAAGTAGAAGGTTAGCAATGACAATCACAATGAAAATATAAAAGAAAGTAACAAAAAGAAACAAATTAACGCGAACTCGACTTATAGAAACTGCTAAAAACTCAATACTAAATGCCATTCCCTAGCAACGGTGGCATTTGATAGGGTTAAGGATTAGTTGTTACGACACCTAATATCAAAGGACCTTGATAACCGTTCTTTTAGGTCGTTTAACTAAAAGAATAGTTATGCAAACTAAATTTATAAACACCCTAATACTACTACAACTAGTGTAGTGGTAAGTCGGGGATCGAACCACAAGGACAAGGGGCGATAGCTTTTAGACTTGATGCAAAGAGAGTTATTTGGTATCGTGATTAGACGAATCTAATGACAGAAAATAAAGCAGGAACTAAAACGATATTATGCTATGAAGGGAAAACGGGGACAGATCAGTTCCACCCTAGGAAGGATAATCAAACTATCAATACGCTAAATTAGGAGAAATCAGTCAACAATGAATCATGACACTCAAGATGATGAGAGGAAGTTTGTGACCCTATAAATCACACGAACAACCTATAATCGCCCTATGTCTCCAAAGGAGTGGAAGGACAAGATTCGCATCAAATATCAATCAATCAATCATCAACAATCTCAAATCCTAACTATACGCATGAAGAATGAGCCAACCTAGGGTTTCACCAATCAAACCCCTAAGAAGATTACTCACACATAGTAATAAAGACTAAGGCATAAACAGCGAAAAAGAACATGATTGAAAGTACGAACTAATTGAATGAAATAAACAAGAGAACGTAAAACGAAGACCTATAATAAAACCGACAACTACTCTATCATAACAGTAAATGAAACAACGATAATAGAAAAAGGAATAAAATTCAGAAAAACAATACTTGAAAGCATTAAACGAAATAAAACAGAAAAGAATCAATACCTTGCATAAATGAAATTGCGTGAACGAAAAGAGATACCGAATCCGAAATACAATGCTTGAAAACGAGAACAACAAAAGCTGTAAATCTAAACTAATGCATTAAGGAAATGAAAATCTTTAAAGTGATGTTCTAGTTTGAGGCACAAAAGCTCTCAAAGTAGGCATGAGGGTTATGTACAGAGCAAGAGGGTATTTATACCCTAGGGACATAAGGGGTAAAACCCTAGGAAAATAGAAAGTCGAAAATAGGCTCCATTCGGCCGAATGGAGAAAGGATTCGGCCGAATGAGTGGCCATTCGGCCGAATAGGAATGACATCGCCTAAAATAGAAGCTTGGTATTTTTCCACCCTGTCCACCATTCGGCCGAATGAGTGGAACCATTTGGACGAATGGGTCTTGATTCGGCCGAATGAGTCTTCATTCGGCTATTCCCGAGAGCTTAATTTATGTGCTGGAATCCCTGTCTTCCATTCGACCGAATGGATGTCAGATTCGGTCGAATCTGAACCTGAGCTGAACAGCTCCTTTGAAGTGTCTAGTGGCTTCTGGAGTTTAAGGGATCTTCGAGAGTGACTTGGAATGCATGCCCAAGATATGATATGCGCATCCAAACTCTTGATAAAGGTGTCAAAGCCTCGAACACGTCTCATTTTACCTCGAAATCATGAAAATCACCTGAAATGACCTAACAACAGCTCGAGGACAAGATCAAGGTAAAATTAAATCTAATGTGCATAAAACCAATATAAAAGCATGAGACTCGACACTAAAATGGGGTTGTAAACGTGCTCTAAAACAAGCACATCAAATTCCCCCAAGCCAAACCTTTGCTAGTCCCTAGCAAATGAACCAGCAAGGCAACACCGTGAGCAAAGCTCATGAAAAGTAAGGTGAGCGGAAAAGAAGACAATGACAGCCGTGTACGTGCAAAACTCTTCCCTAGCCATGGGTGTGCAAGTACAATGTGCTCAAAAGAGCATAATAACAAGATAATCAACCTTTTCCATAGACTCAGGATTATTGGAAAAGCTACAACACAGGCCATGCCACCCACTACCTAATGAGGTCACAAGTCCACGCTCCCCATGCTATTTCCCAAAAGATGTGGGAAATTTCTAGTACGCTTGTGTGTTTAATACGATACGTGTTTCGCTTAGAATCGTCCGACTTAAGATGAGCCGGGAATTAAACACTCAATCAAGGAGAAATCTTAGGGATTGTATCCTATCTACTCTCCAGCACAAAACTTGCTAATCAGGCCAAGTCGAACAGGTTTGGAAACGGTTGCAATGTAGGCTGGGATCAAGGTAGGGTAAAATTAGGGGATGTGGAGTTCAAATAGAGGATAGTAAGCAATCCAAGGTAATCAGACCAAGGATGCCTATGACTTCCGATGACAATGCCACTTCCCAAAATTCTCTAGATACGCATAAATGAACTCATTACACCATCTTTATTCTCGAATTTTTCTTTTTCTATTTTTTTCTGTTTCTTTCTCTTTTTTTCTCTTTTTTTTCTTTCAACCTAGTGTTTCTGAAATAAACTAAGAGTAATGTAAATAGTCATATCATACGACAATGATTTTTCAAACCAAAATCTTTGAACATAATGCAACGGGCACCATTTCACTGCGATCACTTGACTATCCTCTAGGTAAGAAGAGGGAATATTTGGCTCATGTGGAGTTAGGTGATGTAGCTACAAAGAAAAAGTAAAGGCACAAAATTGGCTTACCCTAAAGTCAACCGATATTCATGGTAGGCAATTTGGCCATGTAGCTGTAACTACAAACGTGTTATCATCCCTGGCCTTTAGAAAAGAAGACTATGCTGGAGGAGAACAGACACAATACTTAGACTCTCTAACTAGCACTTAATAATATAGGACTCATAATGGAGTCCTAGAAGGCTTAATCCTTACTAGGCTAGTTGAAATGTGCCTCAATAAGTAGTCATCCAAGCCACAAACCAAGCAGGACCAGATCCCCCAAGTCAGCTAGAAAACAGTCAATCATTCGGTCCTAAAATAGGCACAAGGCTAGGAAAAACATGAGTATGCATAAGACCACTATATTGTACACGTTAGGAGCTAGCATGTTAGTTTCACAACTCAAGCACATTAACCATAACACACCTAGACATGCAAAGAAAAACTAAAACAAAAACCAAGGCAATAGTTTCAATAATGCTGATCTTTTGAAGCTTTGAAAACACAAGGACCCTCCCCCAAGCCAGCTCAAGGGTCGTCTCGGCACTTGGGAGAGGAGAAACAAAAGGGAAAAAAATCAGCATTATGGAAGCTATTGCTATACAAATAAACAAACAAAACAAACACCGGATTATCTCCCATAAGTACTTTTGTTTAACATCGGTAAGTTCGACACATTTAGGCACAAGTTTATATAGAAAAAGAAAAGAATGAGATCGTACCTGCCGTAGGAGTGGATTCACTCCTAGCATCACCATCACCTCCAGCGTGGGGAGTCAAAACTCTCCACCGAGCCGCAGTGGTGGAAGTTAGCAATGGAGAACCAGGGTCATCTAGAGGTGGGTTATAATGCGCGGCTCCCCCAAGCTAGGGTAGAGCCATCAGTCTCTTTTTAGATTTTTTTGTTTTTCTTGCCCTTTTCCGTTTGCGGGCTGGCTCGTCAGTACCGTCAGATTTGGAATACATCTTCATTTACGGAGCAATTCCCATCGCATCCCCAAAAATAAGACGCTCTTGCTCGTCCTCCTCATCCGTCACCTCTACTATCATTGGGGCAGCAAAAGCATTACACCTTTCAACCTCTTTTATAGCATCATTCTCGACCACCCCAAAGGAACAAATCCGCTCGACCATGGGTTCCTTTGAAGACTTGGAGAAGGCAAACACAACCTTCTCTTGGGCTACCCTGACGGTTATAGTTTCTAATTCACAGTCGATCAGGGCACCCAAAGTCTTCAAAGCATCTCTCCCTAAGATGAGGGGAGTATAAGGATCCTCGGCCATATCAAGTACCACGAAGTCACATGGTACCACTATGTTCCCTACTTGGATCGGAAGGTCCTCAAACTCCCCACATGGCACTTTTATACTACGGTCGGCCAGCTGGATTGTTTTCTTCGAAGGCTTAAGCTCACAGGTTAGGTGTTTGGCAATGGACATTGGCATTAGGCTAATGGAGGCCCTAAGGTCAGCAAGTGCTCCCTTAGAATTGAGTTTTCTAAGGGTGACTGGGAGCACAAAGGGTCCTCTAGCTTTTTCTTTCTTTGCCCATGTGCCCTGAATGATGGCACTTACCTGCTCTGGTAAATTGATAACCTCGCCCTCAAGTTTTCTCTTATTCCTTAAGAGGGTTTTCAGATACTGAGAATATTGTGGCATATGCGCCATGGCCTCTAAAAATGGTATGTTCATTTCAAGTTGCCTCATATGCTCTAGGAATTTAAGAAACTTTTCTTGAAGTTGCTTCTCTACCTTCTTGTAAGGAAAAGGTAGAGGCAGAGCATGTTGATGCTCAAGTTTCCTCCATTCCTGTATCTCCCTCCATCTCTCTTCTTTATCTTTCTTCTCCCTCTCATGCCCAATGACTTTGACATTGTGCCCCTCATTTTCTTCACCACCCTCCTTTTCTTTTCTCCCCTCAAGGTTCTCCTTGTGCTCATTTTCTTTTAGACAACCACTACCCTTTGAGGAATCTTCCCCTAAATCATCTCCATTGGCTATAACTGGAGCAGGATATGAGGTTCCAGATCTTAGGGAGATCGCCTTACAAGTGTGATGCTTAGGGTTAGAGTCAGGAGAGTTTTGTGGTGGAGGTTGGGTGGATGGGTTTTGTTAAGGGTGACAAGGAAGTAGCAATGGTGGGGATGGACTAGCCATCTGCGCAAGCTGTGATTCAAACAACTTCTGCTGCGCTTAAAGTTGTGGCATTTGATTTATCATAGTTTGATTGATTTGCGAGAGGGTTTGATTTTTCTGCGCAAGGGAGTTCACTTGGGTGGAAAGGAATTCATTAGTTGGAGGCGGGTTTGGTTGAGGCTGTGTAGATGGATAGGGTAGGTTGGTGTTGGGTCTTGGCATTTGAGGGTATGGCCTATTCCTATTCGGCCTAGGAAAACTCCCATTCGCCTGATTGGTAGAGTTATACCCTTGGTAGGAGTTCCCTTGGTTAGAATTTGGATTGAAGGGAGGTCTAAAGGGTTGATTGTTGTAAGGACCTTGTTGAGCAAACCCTTGGTTATGACCACCATACCCTACTATTGCCACATAATTAGGATTATACCCGTATCCATCATAGTTCATGACCGGGGTTCCTTCCTTGTTATACCCCCCGTAGTTAACAGCCGCTATGTGCTTGGAATTTGCACCCCCACAATATGATGTATCATGATTGGTGCCCCCACATATTCTACATGAAAAGGGCGTCTCTTTAATCGATGATACATTGGAGCTACCTTGGGTGTATTTGAACTTGGACAGCTTCTTATCCATGATAGCGTCGATTTTTGAACTAATCGTGTCCAAGTTGCTTGAATCCATCCCTCGTCTCGGTAATCCACTACCCCTTGCTCCTCCCTAAGAGCTATTTTTAGCAACCTCCTCAATCTTAGCCTTCACTTGGTTGCATGGGACTTTCGAGAGTTGGCCACCAACAGCCGAGTCTAGGAGTGCCTTGGTGGAGTCATTTAGACCATCATAGAAGAATGTATTGAGATGGTTCTCCCCATACTAATGATGGGGGCATGCTCTTATCATTCTCTTAAACCGACTCCAAGTGGCACTAAGGTTCTCATCATCCTCTTGAGTGAATGATGCAATTTTCTTACGCCAATCCTGCGTTCGAACTGTAGGATAGAACCTTTCTAGAAATGTTGTCTTTAATTGAGCCCAATTAATGATTGAGTTGGGCTCTAGGAATTTATACCAATTCCGAGCATCACTAGATAAACTCAAGTGAAATAGATGCATCTGTACATAATCCGGGCTATTGGGGCATGGAGGTATGAGACCGCAAATATCTAAGAATGCCTCTAAGTGGTGGAGAGGGCATTCATTTCTCAAACCGCAAAAAGGGGTCTCTTTCACCATCCGTGTGAATTGAGGATGTATGTGTTAAGGGTTTAGGGCTATGGGTAACACTACACCTCCTTGAAATTCTTGGGACCCAGGCGTCCCAAATTGACCAAATAGTTGTTGGTGGTTTTCGTCCATTGGTGGTGTAGGGTGGTTGGAAGTATTTGGTTGTGACGAGGTTTAGGTTGGAATTCTCTGTTTGCTGCGTTGAATCTCAGGGTCGTATGGTTCTAGTTGTTGATTTGATCTACGTGTGCTATATGGCATGCAAACAACACTAGAGACCAAGCGTAAGTATTGACAAACAAATTAATGGACAATAAAATAAAAAAAGCATAAATGAATTACACCAAGACTATCATCTAAACACAACGCCTTGTCCTCGGCAATGGCGCCATTTTGATAACTGTTCTTTTAGGTCGTTTAACTAAAAGAATAGTTATGCAAACTAAATTTATAAACACCCTAATACTACTACAACTAGTGTAGTGGTAAGTCAGGGATAGAACATCAAGGACAAGGGGCGATAGCTTTTAGACTTGATGCAAAGAGAGTTATTTGGTATCGTGATTAGACGAATATAATGACAGAAAATAAAGCAGGAACTAAAACGATATTATGCTATGAAGGGAAAATGGGGACAGATCAGTTCCACCCTAGGAAGGATAATCAAACTATCAATACGCTAAATTAGTTTTCTTCCACCCTGTCCACCATTCGGCCGAATGAGTGGAACCATTTGGACGAATGGGTCTTGATTCGGCTGAATGAGTCTTCATTCAGCTATTCCCAAGAGCTTAATTTATTTGCTGGAATCCCTATCTTCCATTCGACCGAATGGATGTCAGATTCGGTCGAATCTGAACCTGATTCTTGCTGAACAACTCCTTTGAAGTGTCTAATGGCTTCTGGAGTTTATGGGATCTTCGAGAGTGACTTGGAACGCATGCCCAAGCTATGATATGCACATCCAAACTCTTGATAAAGATGTTAAAGCCTCGAAAACGTCTCATTTTACCTCAAAATCATCAAAATCACCTGAAATGACCTAACAACAGCTCGAGGACAAGATCAAGGTAAAATTGAATGTAATGTGCATAAAACCAATATAAAAGCATGAGACTCGACACTAAAATGGGGTTGTAAACGTGCTCTAAAATGAGCACATCAGACCTCAACTTCACCCATTACAAGTAAGTAAGTAATGGGTAAGTAAGAGTCGAATACACAGGGAATGGCTCTTAATAGCTACCAAACTTCAGCAATTCCAATACAAGCTAATTCTAACTAAGGTAAGGAAAAGTTTAAGTCTAACTAAGAATGCAAATTGTGAGGTTCTAAGGGTTTGTTCTATAAGGTAAAAGCGCTAGGGGTTCGGGAAACAACACGATTTCATAACATAAATGAGCTCAAACTAGAGATTGGACTCAAAATAAAATAAGATGAGGCTCATAAACTCACTACCAATATATGCATCAAACCTAAAACATTATGCAAGTAAAGGGTTTAATATAGGAACCAACCTCTCAGTCATCTTCAAGGAAGAAAGAACTACAATAGAGATTTCTAGCCTAATTGTATTCTAACGCATCCTAAACAGCACAATAGGTTCAAAATAACAACCAATAGCCCAAAAGTCAACAATATCTAGCATCGGTTCACTACTTAAATCAGCATTCTTCAATGTCTTTGACCTAGGAACGGAATTGGAAGAAAACTAAATGGCAAATCTAGCCTCCTACCAAAACAAAATAATAAATCAAATGTTATTCATCAAGATACCAACTCCAAGCTTTAAACATTATCCATGCTCGAGATCAGGTTTTTACCCTACCCCTTAACTAATCTAACTACTCATAGCTAATATTAGCAAACATCGCAAAAGAAATAAAGATGGACAGACTACCAATTCAAGAACAAAGATAAGATATTATATGTGATAAACTAAGGTATAATTTTTACTACTCCCCTTTTTATTACTTCTATTGGTGTGTTTTTCTTTTTTTTAGTCTAGAGGAAGTTGATTGTTCAAGGATGTATGTCACTCTCCTAGGAAACTCTTACGAGAACACACTTGTCCTCCTAATCGATTAGGAGGTTTAAAGGGCTTATTGATTGATGCTAAAATCAATCATGATTTCTATGAAAGTGAGTTAGGTTTTAGATTTGTAGTTGTAGTGTTAGTTCATTTGATGCTTTCTCTCCTTTGTCCTATAGTCTTGCTCAAGGACGACCAAGGGTTAAGCTTTGAGGAATTTGATGAGTGACTTTTATGTCACTCATGTGTGCTTTCCTAGTAGAGTTTTCATACTCTTTTCCTTGAGTTCGCCACATATTTTGTCATATTGTGTTATTTTATGCATGATTCTAACTTAGGAGTATTTGTCGTGTTTCTGTCTTGTTTCCCTTTATTTTCCTTGTCTTTTCTACTTTTATGCATGTTTTTGTTAGCTTGATGCAGGTATCAAGTTGGCACAAACACAAAAATTGAGGAATAGAGATGTGTAGTAAAAAAGGCGATAAGAGAAGCCAAGATAAAGCTCAAGAAAAGAACTCAAATGCCTCTTAAGTCAAAATGACCAGAGTGGCCGCTCAAAAGTGTTCAAAGAGGCCACTCTACTCAATCCGGATTAAAAGACAGAAGAATACGAGCAGGATGCAAGCGATCATTAAGAGGGCGCTCAGAAGGGAAAATATACTTCTGAGCCGGCGCTCATAGCCTAAACTCAGTGGCCGCCCAGTTCCAGAATTGGCAAGGTTCCTCTTATGAGTAGGCGCTCATAACATGGCCTAAGCCCCCACTCAGGTCTATTCTGGGCAACTTTCGTGTAGCTTTCTAACTCTTTCATGGGGGATATGCGAGAGATATAGCAGCAATGACATCACAACATGAGATTCATAGCATTAGACCTAGCTTTATAAAGTAGAGAGCATAGTCCTTAGGGTTTTATTTTCCATCAAAAATTTCATACAGTAGTTCAAGATTTGTTTTTAGGTTTTGCAGTTATTAACGAATTTGCATCAAATCTTGTTAGACATCTGATGTTCATAAATAAATCAATATTTTTTCCTTTCTCTTGCTTTAAATTTAATTGTTTTCTATTTATTTAATGTTTTCCTTGGTTTATAGTTGTTAATTTTAGAATTCAATCATAAAGTAGTTCTATTTTATTCCAAATCGCAATAGTATGTCTTCCTTTATCAATTCCATAATGTTTATTAATGTTACGCATGAGTGGTTTGACTAGTTAAGGGATAGACTAAAATCCAATCCTGAGCATGAATGTTGATTTAAGTTTGGAGATGGTTCATTAATGAATAATTTGGTAATTTGATGTTGGTTTTTGGTTAGAACCTAGATTTGGCCATATAGGTTCTCCTATTAATGTTCCAAGGTCAAAGTCATTGAAAATATAGTTTAGGTAGTGACTCGATATTGGAATTGTTAACTTTTGTGCTATAAGTTTATCGTGTTATTTCTATTGTGTTGCTTGGGTCGCTTCACATGAAAATTAAGTGAGAAATTCCAATTGTAGTGTGCTTGTTTCCTTGAAGATGACTAAGAGGTTGGTTCTTAGATAAAACCCC
Organism: Dysphania ambrosioides; assembly: GCA_026401315.1. Lineage (NCBI taxonomy): Eukaryota > Viridiplantae > Streptophyta > Magnoliopsida > Caryophyllales > Amaranthaceae > Dysphania > Dysphania ambrosioides. The sequence continues at coordinate 12,308,502 of CM048662.1, forward strand.
TTCCCTACAGCATGTTTTAGGTTCGGTTCATAGATCGGCAGTGATTTTGTGAACCCCTTGTTATCTCATTTATTGTCTAGTCTCTAGCTTTAGTTCATTTTATGTTAGGAGTTGGTGTTTAATCTCAAAACCCCTAGAGCTTTTCTCTTATAGAATCAATCCTTATAACCTCGCATTAGCTTTTTAGTTAGACTTAGAAACTTCTCTTGTTTTAGTTAGAATGAGGTTATAGTTTGATCGCTAATAATTGGTAACTATTAAGAGCCAAGTGGATCACAACCCTTACTTGCCTATTACTAATATTAGGTAAAGTTCAGGTTCTCTAATAGTGGGTGTCGTAACGACAGATTCCGAACCCTATCAGTGGACAACAATTGATTTGTTTTAATTATATTCAGTATTTTTGTATTTTATTATTTGTTATTGCTTTAATATTATTTCTTTAGTGTTTTGATATTGTTATAGTATAAATCTTGGTTTTAATTATTGCTTATATTGGTTTTGAGTCAATTTTCGTGAGTAGTCTATTAATCTAGGATCTCGATAAACCCTAGTTTCGATTAGGTATTCATAATTCCCAAGACTTGAATATAAATATATATAAAATATTTATTCTAATATTTGATTGGGTTTAATACCATTAAAAGGATATACATAGTTGATTAATTACATAGATTAGGTTTGCGGTGATAGTCGATTCATGATCTATATTAGAATCAGGGATTAAGGTGTGATTGATGATCACGAAAGTAGACTTCATGCCCATTAGGACTTATAGGATGTTGTGTTTACTGTATTTCTATCACACGAATCCGTAAAAATAGGTAGTATTTGATGTGCTCATTTTAGAGCATGTTTACAACCTCATTTTAGTGTCGAGTCTCGTGCTTTTATATTGGTTTTATGCACGTTACATTCAATTTTACCTTGATCTTGTCCTCGAGCTGCTTTTAGGTCATTTCAGGTGATCTCGATGATTTCGAGGTAAAATGAGACGTGTTCGAGGCTTTGACACTTCTATTAAGAGTGTGGATGCGCGTATCATAGCTTGGGCATGCGTTCCAAGTCACTCTCGAAGATTCCATAAACTCTAGAAGCCACTAGGCACTTCAAAGGAACTGTTCAGCAAGGTTTAGGTTCAGATTCGACCGAATCTGACATCCATTCGGTCGAATGGAAGACAGGAATTCAAGCACATAAATCAATCTCTCGGGAATACCCGAATGAAGACTCATTCGGCCGAATCAAGACCCATTCGGCCGAATGGTTCCACTCATTCGGCCGAATGGTGGACAGGGTGGTGCGAAATCATCAAGCTTCTGTTTTGGGCGAATGGCCACACCATTCGGCCGAATGGCCACCCATTCGGCCGAATCCACTATGCATTCGGCCGAATGGCCTTCTTTCCCGCATATTTTGGTTCTTTCTTTAGTCGGCGCTCGAGGGTTTTTCCTAGGGTTTTACTCCTTTTGTCCCTAGGGTATAAATACCCTCTTTCTCTGTACATAACCTTATGCCTACTTTGAGAGCTCTTGTGCCTCAACCTAGAACATCACTTTAAAGCTTTTCATTTCTTTCATGCATTAGTTTAGATTTATAGCTTTCGTTGTTCTCGTTTTCAAGCTTTGTATTTCGGATTCGGTTCCTATTTCGTTCATACAATTTCGTTTATGCAAGGTATTATTTCTTTTCTGTTTTAGTTCGTTTAATGCTTTCAAGTATTGTTTTTCTTAATTTCATTCCTCTAGATAGTATCGTTGTTTTATTTACAGTTTTGATAGAGTAGTTGTCGGTTCGGTTATAGTTCTTAGTTTTCATTCTCTTGTTCATTTCCATTCAGTCTATTTATGCTTTCAATCATGTCCTTTATCATTTTGTATGCCCTAATCATTATTACTATGTGTGAGTAGTCTTCTTAGGGGTTTGATTGGTGAAACCCTAGGTTGGCTCGTTCTTCATGCGTAGAGTTAGGATTTGAGATTGTTAACGGTTGACTGATTGATATTCGATGCGAATCTTGTCCTGCCACTCCTTTGGAGACATAGGGCGATTATAGGTTGTTCGTGTGATTTATAGGGTCACAAACTTCCTCTCGTCATCTTGAGTGTCATGATTCATTGTTGACTGATTTCTCCTAATTTAGCGTATTGATAGCTCGGTTGTCCTTCCTAGGGTGGAACTGATCTGTCCCCGTTTTCCCTTCATAGCATAATATCGTTTAAGTTCTTGCTTTCCTTTTCTGCTATTAGTATAATTCTTTCAAATCCCAATTAAATCCTTTACATCAAGTCTATAAGCTGTCGCCCCTTGTCCTTGTGGTTCGATCCTCGACTTACCACTACACTAGTTGTAGTAGTATTAGGGTGTTTATAAATTTAGTTTGCATAACTATTCTTTTAGTTAAACGACCTAAAAGAACGGATATCAGTATTGCTTTAGGAGGAAGCTATTGATACTCAAGAGAGATCCTTAGTATTGTTTAGGGTGCATTTGTCCTATTAATTAATTTATATATTGAATTTATGGGATTGGGATAGAAACCTATATCTAAGTCATATTAGTTAGGATTCGTAGTCGTAGATTTGTGTCATATATTGGTATTCAGTTTAGCTATAATTTGTACTCTAGTTCAGTTTAGTTTAGTCATTACTAAGAATATAAATCTTCTTTGTTCATGACATTCCTAATAGAGATTAGAACTATTATAGATAACATTAGTGCCTGACAATCTCTTGGGATTTTGACCCTACTTACTGAAATTACATTAGTTTAGGAGAATAGATTACTTTTTATAAGGAAGCAACAACCCGATCAGATGGCATGATAGGGGTAAGAACTTTATTCTTCTGACTTAGGGTAAAAGAATAGGTGTATCACTATTTCCAATGTTTCAGCTTCAAGGTACACCTCCCATGCCACCCGTATTTTTGAAATAGCACGAGGAGTACGTTTTGGAGCTTTAGGTGTAAAAATGATATTTTTTCCATTGTTTGGAATTTTTTGATAGTCCCAGGGAAATTTTTATTGTGATTAGTTCTATTTATGGAATAAATGATGTTTTCAATGCATAGATACATGATTTCTTATCAACACCTACACACATCTAATCATAGGTCTTTGTTAAGTTTGAAATCATAAGTCTTGTATGCTATCATCCTAGCCTTCTCTTGAGTAGAAAAATCATACACAAGGCACTTACTTATTTCAGTAATATAAATATTGTTCATACAATAGGTCATCTTATGAATTGATTCATTAGGGTCAAACAAAGAGGTATTTGAGAAAATTGAGAGGCTTATGATTCGTGAGAGCATTATTTGTAATGCTAGGTTTATTATTTTTGGGTGATTGTATGAGATACCCACATAAAGTTTTTCACCATCTAACAAGTCTTAACACCAGTGCATGATGGTTGTGTAATTTTTTATGTCTTTTTTCCGATCCTTGATGGAAGTCACAATATTGGCTTTGACTATAGCCAAAAAGAGGATTTCTTAGAGAAGTCTTGGGTTTAATGGTTGAGCCATTTGTTTTGAGAAGGCTTAAGGATAAGATATGTTCATCGGAGTAAATTCTCTTTGAAGCCTAAAATGAAAGGTTGGATCCATTCTATTGTTGTGAATCAGATTGCTGGGTTTGGAATATTGTTGTATCATTGTTGGAGAATTTCTTATTACTTCCGAATTGGGAATTGTAGGAAGTGATGCTATGAGATAATCCTAAAGGAAAAGGGCTTATTTCAAAAGTAGATTTGGACCAAAATATTTTGAAAAAGAAAAAAAATTTCAAGGCTCGGGAGAAAGTAATTGTCCCTCATCTGAAATTGGGTTGGCCCAAACATTTTTTTATAGAGATTTTAGGTTTTTCTTTTTCAAAAAGTATTTAATGATTTATAAATTTATTTTTGTCCCTACAATGCCCATTAATAGAAACTTGTTTTTCAAAAATAAAAATATTTGTCCAACATATCCCTAATGGACAATATCCCATCTCTTCTTTCAATCTAAAGTAATTTCATGCCAACTAAGGCGATATAGTCATGAATAATAAATTAACAAATAAATTATAACACAAAATCTCATTAATAAAGATTGATTTTTACTTAAAATTTTGTAAACATCGTAAGAATTACACTCCTAATAGATAATATTTACATATGAATACACATAATTGGAAATATATGTAAAATGTAACCTAAAACAATAACTATGGATCTGGAGTACCCTCCACAAAAATGATGTCCGGCCAAATTAGGGATATATGTGCTTTGACATTGTTGGGTGTATAGCTTCTGAACCTCCCCTAAGGTAAATCTAAGAGGAAATAAAGGAGATCTATAAACCAAGGATGAGCACTTACCCTAAGTGAAACCGCGCCCTGTCATATGAAGAGTGAGAGTCTCAAGGTCCTAGTGAGCCATGGACGAGGAGGCTTAGGATGTGATGGTAGCTAAAGGATCAAGATAGCTAATGAGCTCTTTGAAGTACGTGAAAACCTTAATGGCTACTTTGGGTGCATTTCATGGATCACTTTTAGATGGAGGGATGGAAGGAGCCTAACATGGAGGAGGAATCTTAAGAATTGGAGCTAACTAGAAGAGCACTTTATTCGGATTTGTAGAGGAAGGTCATTTAGTTGATCTACATAGTTTAATAAGAGTTTTATCTAAACTCAAATACTTATGTAGGCGCACTAGTTAGTGTTTCTTAGTTGTTAGATTACTTTTCACTTCTTTCCTAATGTTTAGTGTGTTTATGGTTTCTTGCTTTTCTTAGTTGCCATTAGTTTGCTTAGTTCTCATACCAACTATATCCTAGGTGTCTAATAAGTGTAAAGTTTCCCTTAATTCTTTAAAGAGAATCTAGGAATCGTGTATTTGCAATGAATATTTGATAAAATGTTTTTTCTTGCTTATTTATTTTCATATGCATTGTGAGATCAATTAGTGTCCTTGCTATTCCTATCTGGGCACATTGGAAGGTGCTCCTGGAGTCTTGTTAATGTTGAATGGTAAATCTGTATCCTAATACTAATAGGTGTGCATATAGAATCCATTTACTTGGTGAATTTCTATAAGGTAATTGACTTCTTTGTTGTTGATTCATTTGCATGATTCTTGGTTAGATATGTTGAATCCTTGATTGTTGTTTATTGCAGCACATTAGTGAATGGGATTTAAATTTCTTGCCTTAAATTTTTGAAGAAATTTGTGATTCAAGTAAAGGAAATGTGTTGGGTTTCTTAGGGTTTTGTGGCATTACAATTACGGTTTGTTGTGATTATGACATGACTTTGATCTTTTTATAAGGCTTCCATTACATTTGATCCTTTTACACCCATACTATATAAATACCTATTAGGAAAATTGCAAAAAAGTAGATGAGTATTGGCAAAGTACATGGCTCTACCCAATCTTGTCCACCCCCCGCATACATGTCCATGACTCCATATGTCATGTCATGACATGTGTCTCGGCTATTGTGATAGGAGTCATGCACAACCAACACCTACTCAATTTAAATGAGATGAAACAATTACCAATGATGTTAGTTGGGTAATTGACATTGAACAATGAATAAATCTTACCATGATATGAACTAGCATTGATGTTGAAGCATATGAAGGGGGCGACTAGAATGTTGGGCTAATAAAACGCTTAGTGACACTACGGTACCAAACTAGGTACAAGTTGTAGGAATCCATCACTCTCTCAAACAGATCAACCTCTATGTTATTGCCAAAACCTTTCATGCTAATATAGTTCTAACATTTCTTGCCAAAACTAAAGACATAGCCACATTCAAATCTCAAACTAAACAAAGCTAAATTAATGTCTTCCAAAAACTTGTAACAATTTCACATAAATATTTGAAAAAAACAACAATCCATGCCTAACATCAAAATCAAACACAACAACAAAACTTCTATTTCATTTCCATTACACAACAAAAACTTTAATTTTCATTTTCATTTTCATTTCTAAAATTCAATTCTTAACTAAAATTTAAATATAACCTAAAAATCATTTCTTAACTAAAATTACCTGAATTCAATTCATAACACCTAAATTAATTTATAGAAAAAATTTAATTTTCATTTAAGTTTTCTTTACTAAAATTTATTTCTTAACTAAAATAACCTAAACAATTAAATTCAAGTTATAACCAAAATTTAATTTAATTCATAACTAAAATTTAATTTTTTATTTTCATTACTAAAATTATATTCTGAAAAAAATTCTTAACAAAATTCAATTCTTAACTAAAATTACCTAAAACACCTAAATTCAATTCATAACTTAAATTGAATTCATTTCATAACGTCTAAATTCAATAAATGACTAAAATTCAATTCAATTACCTAAACAATTAAATTACCAAAAATTATATTCATAACTAAAATTACCTAAACACCTAAATTACCTAAGATTGCAAAAAATTCGCAACAATCTCCAACAAAATAACTCACAAAACAATTTAAACTCTAACAATAGGCAAATGCATGCTAAAAAAGAAAAAACAAAAAGAATAATTATCCCAATTAAATTCATACAAAATATAAAAAAAAACTAACTAAAAGCTTTGAATTATTCCTAAACCTAGTTTGGGAAGCAAAATTATGCATAATATACCAAAAAGGACGCATGGCAAGGGGCGGTAGCGGACGACAATGAGAGGGAAGGAAGGAAGAAGGAGAACGGAAGAATAAGAGAAAATATCAAAAATAAAAAGGAGGAAAAAAATAGGGTAGACAAAATCGCTACCTTAGACAACGATTTTGCCTTGTCCAGTCAGCCTTAATAAAATTGGGTAGTGATTATGTTTAAAATTAAAAAATTTAAATCAAATTTGGGCCTCTCAAATTTCAGATGACCCGAGCATCTCTTAATTAAAATTGTTCCCTCGGGCAGCGATTTTCTCCCGAACCTAGAGAAGCTTTTTTTTTTAATTATTTTGGTTTGGAGCCTATTGTTTAAATTATTTTTAAAAAATGCTAAAAAACCGAGAAAATCATACTATAATATAAAATAACTAATGTTAGGGAATGTGCCCCATGTGTAAATGTACAACTTTATATTTCTAAATGTGCAATTTCATATTCTATTGTACAACTTCATTAGCAAATAATAATGTAACTTTGATTCTAAATATTACAACTCAAAAAAGAAAGAGATGAAAATATTATATAATGGCCAAGGCCTCGTGGTTCCAAGTTCATTGATTATTGACTAGAGCTCGTGCATATGGCTAACCTAGGGATTAAAGATTATTTGGGAGTAAGGATGGAACGCGTTAACCTAGCTTAAGCATGGGTAAGGAAAAAGTATCCGTGCATAGGACTAAGGGTCACATGTATAGGCGTTCTTAATGTTTAGGAGTCCTTTTTAAAGTTTCAATTTAATAAAAATCTGATTCAAATATTATTTAGGATATTTAATAGAATTTCCTGAAATCTAGGAGTTTTAGTTAGCCAATTACATGTGTGCTAGTTATCTTTCTATCTAGGTGTTTTTCTGATTTAATTGTTTACCTTAGGTGGCCAATAACTTGTATCTTAGATGGACTAGCCTTGCCTTGTTGGATGATGGCTAGGATGCTCATCCTAAACCCTATAAATTGGGTGTTAGTGGTTTTGTAAAACACATGTAATTTTGATATTGAGAAACAAGTTTATTGCATTCTAAATTCTAGATCTATATTGAGAGTTTGTTAACTGATCCCTTTGCAACATCATCGGTGGCTCTTTGAGTGGTATTCTAAGGAATTCTATTTTGTGTTTGGTTGTGTATCTATATATCCAAGCATATCAAGGGTATACCTTAGGAAGGAATTACCTGATGTGTGTGTATGGTGAAATCTTTCTTTAATCTATCTTGATTACGTTGGTTGGGTTATTAGATATGTTTTTCTGCTTGAGTAGTCGGGTTATGGGTTGTTGATATACGTGCATAAGCTGATGAAAGGTATTTGCAATTGGACTTATCTTTGGTTGTTGTGTCTATTAGAAGCATTGCTAAGGCTTTAATCTTGATCCTTACAACCCTAATTGCATAAATACCCATTTGGAACATTATTAATACAACAAAATAGAATTGACCCATGTGAAAATGAGGAAAATATCTAAAACTTTATTTTTAAAATAGTGCAATTGCATATTCTATTAGTACAGTTTTATTTGCTAATAATGTAATTTTAATTTAAAATAGTATAATTTAAAAAAATTTAATTACCTTCCATTATTCACATATTGTCATATATCGGATATATATATATATATATATATATATATATATATATATATATATATATATATATATATATATATATATATATATATATATATATATGGTATGACTAAAATACGTTAGTACAAGCTCGTATTGCTACTAGTTTCATCATTATTCAGATCTCCCATTTTTGGAGCATCCTCCACTAAAGTACTCGTTGTATTAAAGCATTCAACGAAGGTAAACACTGATCATCCGTGCTGCTTTATTCTTGAATGGACGAAGGATGAGAAAGTTTCATTTTGATTCTGAGCAGTTGTCTCCAAATCTCTGCATAAATTTAATTGGTTAAAAATTTACAATTAGATTATTCCAAGTCTCGAGTGGAGTCTTGACGTAATATTATGGTTGGATTTGAGCAACAATGTGCTCTAAGATTGTTAAGAATAGAAATACAAACCCACCTCAAGTATCATTCATGGCTTTGGTATGTCAATTGAGGAGGGAAATATTAGGCTTCCAGTGGGTTTGACTAACCAGACCTAAACTGACAATTTATTAACTATATTTTTAAATGGAAGTGTAATATGTTGGGCAACGTTTAAATTTTATTGGAAATTTACCCAAGTTAAAAAAATAAAATAGTACATATATTTAATTAGATTAAATTATAATATGATTCATAAGCTACAAATTAAGTAGTTATTTTGTTTAAAAATTTCAAAATATAAATTTATGTAGTTATAGCATAAACATGATATAAATATTAAAGGAAAATTCCAAATATATTTCTGCCCTATGTTATATCTCTGCCATATATGTTTATAAACATATCTCACAATTTGTAGTAGTGTAATTTTTATGTCTTTTAGTATAATTTCATTTGCAATAGTGCAACTTTATATATAAATAATACAACTTAAAAAAATTATGAAGGTAAAATAATAAAACTGGTGAAACTATTTTTAATTTTACTTTCTAATAGTGTAATTTTATATTCTATAAGTACAACTTCAGTTGTAAATAAAATAATTTTTATTTCCTAATAGTGCAATTTCATATTATACAAGTGCAACTTTATTTGCAAGTTGTACAATTTCAATTTTCAAAATCATAAGTTAAAAAAAAAAGATAAAACAACAAGACCATGTGAAATTGTTGAAACTATATACTAATTTCCTAATAGTGTAATTTCATATTCTATAAATAAAACTTTATTTGCAAATACTAGGTTCCATTTTTTGCTAGCGCAACTTCATATTCTATAAGTATAACTTTCATTCTCAAAAGTACAATTTAAAAAAATTACTGATTTACCCTCCGAAATATGCACTGTTGTATATTTCGGATATATATATTTGGACAACCCGAATATTAAAAGCTAAGTTATAAAAAATTAAATGGTTCAAACTAAGATAATATTTTACATATTTTCTCATGAAGTCTAGAATTACTTTGCATAAGTAGAGATAGTCTAGATTATAACTAAAGTTGAGTTTGAAAGTATATAAAATAAAGGAACGTCATTAATCTGTAAAAATACAATCCTAGAAGATATAGTATATGTCGTACTAAATACTCATTTATTTTAACTTATTTTAGGTAAAATAAATTGAGAAAAGACAAACCAAATTATTCTATTTGTGAAAAAAGTGTTGTTCAACGATTCTTCACTAAAATATGTCTCAATGCCATATTACCAATATAATAAGTTCTTATTTAGACAATATAAATAAAGTTAACATAAGCTCTCAGAAAAAAAAGTTAGATAGGACAGCCTAACATCTAATGTAACAAAAAAAAAAAGTACGGAGTACCCTACACGTGAATCCCCTATATTGTAGCTAGCATTTGTACTTCCAAATTATTAGGAGATTACAGAACAAACAAAAGGATAATATATTTTACATTCCTAAAAAAGGATAAATATTGCAACCAAAGTTCACTAAATTTTGGCCATACATCCATAAACTAACAAAAATTATTAGTTTGCGCACACTTAGGAGGTAGGTATCATAAATGGAATTGAGAGGAAATAAATTTTTTGTTTCACTTTCAAGTTTAATGTTTTGAAGAAAAGGAAGGAATTCAATCAAAAATTCCTTCCGTTTTTGTGAAATCAATACTAGCTTCAACGAAGAGGCAATATCTTCTTTCCTCATCAATATTGCTATTAAAATATAAAGATAAAAAAATATTTGTGTCGTAGATTTATTCTATTAGATTTAGGAAACGTTTCTGACCGAGAGGTTATTCGCATTGACGGAAATATTACTTCGTCACCACAAGGTTTGTACAGCTATGGGTAGAGATGATCGTTACATGAAGATAATCTTCTCCCTAGTTCTTCTGGGTGTGGCCATTGTCTATGTAGAAGCCAGGGGAGGAGGTGGTGTCAAAGATGGGGATGGTATCAATATTATTCCTACACCAGATGAAAAGATTTTTAATTTGGTCAATTATAATGCCAAAGGCGATGGAGAAACAGATGATGCAGAGGTAACTAAAATTATATATTTGGCAATATAATCCCAAACATGAAGTTAATAGGAATGTTGATGATATATGCATTGATCAATGTAATTTCTAAGGTTCCCTTTTCGAAATTAAACCAGTCAGCAATGCTCCATGTTATTTTTTGTGGTTTTCAAATACCTTTTCGTGTTTTGTTCTTTTTAATTGAAATCTTGACAGTTGTGCGATTAATATCGTTTGATTTTTTTTTAATCATTACGTGGGTTTTTTTCATTCATCTCGTTGAGCATTTTATTAATATCAAATATTTAAAATTTTAAACAATATATAACTAGAGATATTAAAAGTAAAATAAATGTGAATTGACAAACGTGTCAAGTCAAAAATGGTAAAAATATACATAGAGAATATATTTTTTTATCAAAATTTATGTGAAATGGCAATTTTATGTTATATAATTTAAAATAAATTTAGTAGTTTGCTTAAGAGAAATATTAAAATTAATTAGGGTTGAGTAGGCATGCTTATGAATCAAGTTGAGCTCCAGTATGGTTGAGCTATATGGTTGAGCTCGACTTGAAGTTGAAAACTTTTAAGCCAAAAAATTAAAACTCGAACTCGATTCAAAAACTCAATTTTGGAGCTCGATAAAACTCATTTCAAACTCAATGCCGAACTCATTTTCAACTCTTTTAAAAACACAATTAGCCTAACAAACCCAAATTGATGCAATATGAAACCTAAGTTTTTGCTTCAATAAGTTTGATTTGGTTTTAGGTGGAAATCACTATTGAGTTTATATATACCAATTGCCTCAAATCATTTATCATTTATTATCTATGGGAGACTTTGGTTTATGTACACAACTCTCTCCAACCATCTTTCATTTTATACTAATGTGGGACTTTGAATTTTTATATCAAACATCTTTTGTTTTATTCCAATCTTATATCTTAAGTATATTTATATATAAATATGTACTATAAATAAAAATTCGAGATTTTCACTATCTGTTTTTAGTCAAATTTTGATTTACTCAACTTGATTCGTTAATTTATCAAGTTGAGCTCGATATCAAGTCGAGTATAATCGAATTGTGCTTTAACCGACTAGAGTTTGACTAGCTCAACTCAATGAGCTCCACTAGGGTTGAAGATAAAAGTTTACATCAAGAAGTTAGACTTAACTTTAATTCAATTGCATTGGTTTCGTTATATTTATGAATAGAGAGCTAGTAAAAACTTGAGTTATTAAATAAGAGGTCATGGTTTCATATTTAGATTTTTTGGTGAGAAAACAATGCTGATCATAATTGTGTGCAATGACTTAGCGCCATGTCATGCACCACCAAGTGATGTCATGTAGTATGATGACAAATATTGCATTGCAGTTTTACTATTAATATAGATATGATAATGAATATATAAGAGATAAAATTAAATAAATTAACGTTGATTGACGCTTAAGGTCACTACTATTGTCCATATAACAACGTTAGATATCACCCAAGGATAAATTAGTTAGTTATAGATAAATGGGCATGTAAATGCTCTAAACTATTGTGTAATGATGATATAATAGAAACTTAATTAATTTTTTGGTATATGCATGCTTTGTGAACAAATCAAGCTCAATTGGATTCAACACAATTACAATAGACATTGTTTTCCTGAAGGGTACACTAAAAAGAAGTATACTTCCGTGGATTAGTTTTATTGGGTTTTAAACCTACAGCAATATGATCCCTTTCTTATCATGCTCTATGTTACTACGTATAATTAATGCCTCTTGCAATGCATACATGGTTCGCAATTTGTTATCTTATATTTCAATGTTCAAAGAATGCATGACATAAAATATATTATGTCTATTTTATGTTTGAAAATTTGGTTTGTGTGCTTAATCATACTGTATTTTTCAAGACTTTTAACTATTTTAAAAATATTTATTGATCACATTATTTTCACAACTCTCAATCCATATTGCGATGAACTAATATCATCTTTAAAGACAAATTTATTGAAAATACATTTTTCAAATGATATACATTTTTAAACTTAGTAGTAGCAATACAGATGATGTCATTTAATAAAAAATGACCTTTGTTGTTTCCAAATATTTTCTTCATTTCTTTTGATTCATTTTTTTTAATTATTGCGCACATCCCACAATAAATTTCAAATATAAATATTCTCAATTGTGTGTTTATAAAATTTTAAAAAGTTGATATATCAAAAATATAAATTGAAATGCATCTATCAATATTCTAAGAGGTAATAATTTATCCTATAATTTTTAGGAGAATTAATAGTCTAAGTTTGATTGTAAAATTTAAAATATTTCAAAGTGGAAATGCAAAATTAATTAGAGAAATGGCTCTACGATAAAATTTTTTCATATATATTTTTTATTAACTGCGGTTCAATAGACATTTTACAATTCTTGCAAATATCGTTTTTGGCACGTTATGTCTTTATTTAATATCTCATTCTTCTTCATGGAAATTGGCTGCACGTTGTCTCTATATCTTACGCATACCCCTTTCCATGGCTTAAAAAATAGGGAAGCGAAATCTCTTATTAATATATATACACAATTATTTTGTTACAGGCTTTCATGGGAGCATTTAGAGCAGCATGTGACCACCCTGGTAAGGCAAGGTTCTTGATTCCTCGAGGAGAATTTGCAGTTTCTCAAGTAGTATTTGCAGGACCATGCAAAGGTCCAAGTCCTATGGTAGTACAAATTACTGGAACTGTGAAGGCTGTGCCTGATGTTTCTATGTATTCGGATCCTGAGTGGCTATCCTTTGAACGAATTAATGGTTTGGTGATTTTTGGTGGTGGTATTGTTGATGGCCAAGGAGCTAAAGTGTGGAAATACGCTGATTGTAACCAAAATTCTAATTGCGCGCGCCTTCCTTCTGTAAGCAAACCAGAATTCTGTCTCTTTATTTTATCAAATTTAAGTATAAAACTGACTATAAAATTATTTATCCTATAATTTTATGAATATTTAGTAAGGATAAAAACTCCCTTTATTTTCTTGAAATTTATATTATTGGTGACGTTAAATACGAAGTAACCTTTCATAATCGAAAGTGATAATTCTAAATTTGTATTTACAAAAAAAATTTAAGTTTATTAATTAGAGAGTGAGGATGAAACAGAGAAAAGTTTCAGTTTATAAAATTGCATCTCCAAAGCAAGTTTTTCTTTTACACAAGGCCATTCGATTACGTGTTTTCTATTCATCGTATTTAGCCGAGGTACGTACATTGAACAAATCTTAAATTTCCCTTGCCGATAAAAAAAAATATTAAATTTTTTTTTTTTTTTCGATAAAGGAATGATATGTATTCCTCTAAGTTAATTTAATTATAGTCAAAACTAACTAAACAACCAATTCCTATGAGCATTAACAACCCTTAACATTTTGGGATTAATTGCACCCTATTTGGCTACGTGCACCACCATATCAAGCTTCTCTGTGTTAGGATCGAAACATACACCCAAAGACTTCAGAGGGAAAGAAGAAAAAAATAATAAGAAATTCCTAATTTATATTGATATAAATTGAACTGGGATATTTTTCATATGTATATACTTAGAAAAGAGAATAAAAATGTACGAATAAAGTCTAACATTTGGTTCTTAACATGTTCATACATATATATTGTTCTCTTATACTTTTGAGATTTTAATGATACGTAATGAGATATTTGACACTAATTAGTAATCAAAGTTTGAATTAAATATCAGTGACAATTTAAAATATGAAACACGGAGATCACCATATCTGAGGAATGACGCCTACTTTTCTTCTTCATCCCACTATCCTCTTTATTATTATTATTATTATTATTATTATTATTATTATTATTATTATTATTATTATTATATATCCATTACCTGTATATTTTACTGTAATCGGAACTATATAAGATAATAATATTTTTTCCCCGTATAACTTATTTTCCTCACAACGTTTGAATTGTAGTCAATTGTTCTTAAAGGTGTTACCAATGCATCCATTAGAAGGATCACAAGCTTGAATCCTATGGGATTTCACTTCTTTATCACAACGAGCAAGAACATTAGATTGCAAAGGCTTCACATTACGGCTCCGGCTGACAGTCCTAATACTGATGGTATCCACATTAGCTCTTCTGACCAAGTGAGGGTCTCACGATCAATTATTGAAACCGGTGATGACTGCATTGGCATCCTTCAAGGGTCAACTCGTCTTTCCATCAATAAAATAACATGTGGCCCTGGTCATGGAATCAGGTATTTTTTTCTTCTATGAAAAATAATTACTCCATCGAAGCACTTGGTATTACGAAGCAATTTGACATATTAAACTTGGTAATAATTTTTTTTTTTTGGTTTCAGAACTAATATTAAACTTGAATTTATTACCAAAAAAAATCTGAAAATAAAAAACATTTTAAATAAAAAAGTTTCGGTGGAAAAGTATTTCTCTCTTGAGGTGCTTTTTTATACATGATAAAATATATACATGCTAATTTTAAAAAAATATTGTCTCCGTCTCTTGAATATTCTTCCTACTTTTGACTTACAGCTATTATTTTAGTTCTTTCTATTTACTCTATTCATTTTATGTATAAGAAAATTTCTCTTTTAACCTTCATATTTATATAGAATGACAAAAGATTAAAAGTAACTTGTCCGATATCAAGTCAACAAAAGTCAATTCTCAAGTAATGGTATGTCTCACGCAGATTTCGTTTTCTTTTTTCCCTTATTAAAAGGTCAATATAAACCAGTACTTTAGCATATCTTAGAATTGTGTTTTATAAGCAATATCATATCTTAAATAGATAATCAGATCATACTGAATTTACTGATGCCTAAGCAACCCCCTTATTATCAATATTTTGTTATATTTTTTTTAACAAGGGAAGTGTACATCACTTGAGCTTGTTCATTCCTTGGTTCATTTCATATATTGTAATATTTCTCAAGGCATGTGATGTTTGAAAGTAATTGTTTATTCAATGTTGCATAATAGTGTTGGTAGTCTTGGCAAGTATGAAAATGAAGAAGATGTAAAGGGAGTACAAGTGAAAAATTGCACACTTCGTGGGACAACAAATGGTATTAGGATCAAAACATATCCCTTCAAGCCAAATGTCATTCCAATTAAAGCGTATGGATTTCTTTTCAAGGATATTGTCATGGACAACGTCCAGAATCCTATTATTATTGATCAAGAGTATTGTGGAGGAGGCCATTCTTGCGTAAACGGGGTAATCATAATCACTTTCTCTAATTTTTTTTTCACTCCCTCTTGATTTTGAAAAATAAAAACATAAATAATATACAGATCGACGAGTTTGTTTATGACTTATGCGATCTCAACATATCTACTTGTTACTTTCTGTACGTTATTTATCCCAAGCTATAGACCTCAGATAATAAGACCCTATTTATTTGTCCCTTAAATTACTTAGGAAAAATAAGAAAAACAGTAAACATCAATTAAAAAAAATTAATTTAGTGAAAATAGTTTAAGTTTAGTAAAACTAATGTATGGCGTTATCAATTATATCTTAAAACAATAGTATTCAATAATGGTCGATGCCTTGAGTTCAAAAAAAAAAAGTTTAGAGCAATAAAAATCAATAACTTTAAATATAAAAATATAAAATTCATTTAGTAAAATTAATTTAATTTGGGTAATTTAGTAAAATTAAACTAAGTTTACTTAAAAAAAAATTTAAATTTCATTTTCAAGTATATTTTAGTTAAATGAATAGGGCCCGCCTAAGTTTAGCAAAGGTAGTTCAAATCACTAAAAACAATAACTATTAAAAACTAATAAAACAATAAGTTAATAAAAATAATTTTAATTTTGTAAATATAATGAGTTCAATAATCCTAATATTAGTGATCTAGTAAAATTAATATACGGGGATTTGATCGATTTTATTCTCAAAATAGTGGTTCTTAGTTTTAAGTAGGAATCTAATCATTAGGCAATTAAGAAATAGAAGATTAATTACTTTCAAAGCAAATAAATAGAAGATTAATTACTTACAATATTTTTTGCATAATATTTTACATCACGCCAGTTTTACATATTATTTTCAAATATTTGATTAAGTAAAGGTGAGTTAAATCTTTGATATGCACAATTTAAACCCTTCATGAAATTTGTAAGACCCTATTAATTATGCTTGTGCAGCCATCAAAAATCAAGCTCAGTGATATCTTCTTCCACAACATAGGAGGAACCACACCTTCACCTCAGGCTATCAACATCAAGTGTAGCTCTGCGGTGCCATGTGAAAACGTCCATCTTCACAGCATTAATTTAATTGGTCAAAAAGGACCAGCAACTGCTTCATGCATTAACGCCAAGATTAACTTCTTTGGATTACAAATCCCAAATTTGAAGTGCTAAATGTGCAATTGATATTGTAATGGTTCACTTGCATGCATTTACTTGATCTCTTTGTTGCTTAAAACGGTCAAGTGTTTGGCATCGTAAGAAGAGCATTATTCCTTATATATTCAACTTCTTTCCTACTCTAGAATATAAGGCAAGTAATTTTAAGATCACTAGTTATGAGCTGATATTACACACCCCAATAGTTCACGGAAATACCAAGGTATCAATAGAATGAGTGCCTTACATAAGAAATCCATTTAAAGAAGGCATTCCGAGGAGTTTTAAGGAATATAAAATGTCATTTTAACATACAAACAAAATCTAATATTTTACAAAAGTCACTTATTTTCAATTCATTTGAGAGATAACAATAAATTTTTTTACCAATTTTAAACAAATTTTAAAGCTAAATTCTCGAATTACAAATTCTCCTACCTAATTGAGTTACTTTCCAATAAGTGAGATTAGTGAGAGGTTCATCTCTTTAGCACCATCTCAAATCAAAGGTCCATTTTCGTAGAGAAGATAGAGCTAGCAAAATTTAAAATTGGATAGTTGTCATTTATACGTATAAATTCGCATTATTTTATTTTATTTGTAGTGGATTGAATTGACATATGGAAATCCAAATCACTAACTATACGCTAATTAGACACTAAGGGTGGATCTATCTAATGAACTACTCCCTGGTACATTTGCAATATCTATACCCTCTTGGAAATACATATTAAGGTAAATTCAAGGAACAAGAGATATATTAAATGTGAACTATGTGATGATAAATCATACCCTCTTAATATTTCTTCATAATATATTATTATGAGAATTGATTAGATACAAATGCAACAATTTAAAGGCCACGAGATTTTACAAAGGTTTAATCTTTAAAACTTCCTTATAGACACATTAATATGATAAAGCTTGTATAAAAGTTCAACGAGGAACATGTCATATTGCTCTAGTTTATTAAATTTTTGAATCGCCAAAAGGTCAAAACTTATCTAGTAGCAAAACATATATTATATGTAATCATGAATATTTCTAAACGCCTATATTCCTGTCCTGAATTGGGACTACGCAGTTGGTTGAGGAATTTCGCTGAAATAGGTCTCAAGAAGAGCTTCTTGAGTTAATTGTTTTGGGGCTTACTTCAAGGTCGTAAACTTATACAAATAACATTAGTGGTCTTAGGGGTAGCATGCGAGGAAACCCTTGCCAATATTTAAAGTAGTATCAAATTCAAAATGTAAGAGAATCTCCCAAGACTTAATATTTTGTGTGTAGAGAATGAACATAGCATTACATATAATTAATGATGTATTTATACCTAAAAGTTAGGTTAAAGAAGAAGTGGGCATATCTAAGGGTACTTGCCAATTGGTATGGACGTAGGATATTGGACCAATCTCAATACCGTTTTAGATATTTATTGAGATGTATACTTTTCAAATGAGATTATTAGTTATGGCTTCTAAAATAGGCGTAGTTTACTTCTAATTTAACCATGCTTTGATAACATATACAAATTCTTAAATACGGGTTCTCGAGGAACTGAGGATGTAAATTCTTAGGGATACAATTGTCCCTTGTAAACATTGGTTTGAGAGGGAGTTAAAAGGTTTTATTCTTGAATCACTCAACCCTGCTTCAATCTTAAGATAGCTCTTTCCTTTTAATTATGACCTCCATCTTTTGTTATAAAAATTAAGAGGGAAAATGGGTTGGATACAATACTCCAAGGCACGGAAATACGCTTTCCAATTAGTTTAATTTCACCCCTCTAGAATCACCGGGTTACTACGAAATGTCTAATGAGATACAATGGAGAAAAGCAATTTACTTCGATGATCTTCAAAGTAAATCAAGATGAAACTTTGTAAATGTGTTTATGAACAACACTCAATAAAATTTTATTGCAGAAAATTTTAGAGAGAAAGTAAAGTACTATGTATTTCACACTTTTTCTCGTGTCTCATCAAATGAAAACAAGTTGTCTATTTATAGACTAACTTTAATGGATGATATTTCATCCTATTTTATTTGAAGAGACACATATCTATTCAACATTAATTGAAGAGATATGTATCTATTCAACATTAATTGAAGAGACACATCTATTCAACAAATTAGTCCTTTTCTAAATGTACTCTAAATATAAAGCATGAAACTTGACCAGCTCTACAAATAGGTTGTTTTAGAATCCATTTATCTATAAATATTCCAACAATCCTCCTACCATTTATAGTATAAATGTTGAAAAGCTATTAACTTGCCAATACTCACAAACAAACCATACTCATTCATAATGGAAATATCTTAAAGATTGAATTTCCACTTAGTATATTTATACTTTACAATAACTCCATGTAATGATAGACAAAGATTTGAATCACATAATCACTATGAATTATTGAAGATATAATAGACATAAGTACAAAATAAAGTTTCTAAAACACTCTACACCTTCATAGCCATGGTGTCCTTATTCATTTTTTACCATTTTCAAGCAAAGCCTATACTTGGTGAAGCGGCCAAACTTGTAGCTCATATAGGTAAATCTTTTTGAACATGCTCCTGTAACTGAGCACTTGTCAAAGATTTATTAAGAAAATTAATTCTACTTCTTAAACCATTGCAATTATAAGCACTAACCTCGGAATGAACGTATTCAAATGCTTCCAACCATCAAGAGAAGTACTATCCTCATTGAATTTAAGATCTAACGTTGTATTTGACGTTAAATTTAGTTTTCTTTCACTTAAGGCTGTTTAATAGGCTTTAAACCAATCCCCTTATTCATTTTGTACACTAATTCTCTTGGGAAAGGTTTTGGTAAATGTATCAACCAAGTTCAAATTAGACCAGACAAAATCAATGGTTATAGAACCACTCTTAATCATCTCATAGACATAGCTATGTCTAAGTCCAATGTGCCTTGATTTATCATTATAGACTTCGCTATATGGTTTGGCAATTGTTGATGCACTATCACAATGTATAGCAAGAGGTGAGATAGGTTAAACCTATAAGTCAACGTCACTCAATGCATTCCTTAGTCATTCTGCTTCTTGGATACAAGAAGCCAATTCTATGAATTTCTATGCCATAGTTGAGTCTGTTATACATGTTCGCTTCTTGGATTCCCATGAAATACCACTTTCTCCAAGAAGAAATACAATCCACTCGTAGAAGAATAATCTTCCTTGTTGGAAATCCAACTAGCATCCGAATATCCTTCTAAAATAGATGGATCTCTGATATATTTCAAACCATAATCTACTATTTTCTTCAAATACCTAAGCACTCTCCTTAAAGCTTGCCAATGCAACATACTAGGGTTACTAGTAAACCTTCTTAATTTACTAATAGCAAAATCTATATCTAGTCGAGTGCGTATCATAACACACATCAACCTTTTGACCAAACTCGAATACTCGAGTTGAGAAATAAGAGTACCATTACTAGGAATCAATTTAACATTAAGATCCATTGGAGTAGAAAAATGAGTTGAGTTTGACTCATTAAACTTTTTGACCACTTTCTTAACATAATGAGATTGTGATAAAGAAATTGTTCCTTTTCCTCTCATTATTCTTATTTCAAGAATTACATCCGCTTCACCCAAATCTTTCATTGAGAAGCTACTTGAGAGAAAGGCTTTAGCCTTCTCCACTTGACCCAAATCAGTTCCTAAAATAAGCATATCGTTAACATTTCACCAAATTTTGATCCCTTTTCCATTGTCATCGAATTTACTATACACACTTATCAGACTGATTTATTTTGAACCCATTAGCAAGACAACTTCATCAAAGTTTTTTTCCTTTAACTTTGAAACCTTTAGGTTGATTCATGTACAATTCCTCCTCCAATTCACCATTAAGGTACAGTTTTTGACATCCATTTGGTGAATTACAAGGCTCTGAATTGCAGATAATGCAATTAAGAATCTTATGGTAGCTATTGTTTCTACCAAAGCATATGTATCAAAGTAATCAATACCATACTTTTTCCTAAAACCTTGGACCACGAAGTCGGTCTTATGTTTTATGATGGTTCCATTGGTTCTTCTTTTCATAATGAAATCCATTTTTAACCAAGTGGTTTACAAATAGGGGGTAAATTTGTCAAAACTCAAGTATTATTACCCACTATTGAATCCATTTCATGATTCACAACCTCCTTCCAAAAGGCGCCATCATGAGATTGCATAGCCTCATTGAAAGTCTTAGGATCCTCTTCCAGATTGAAACTATATGAAATTTGAGTATCAATGGACTCCCTTGATCCTTCAACTAAATATAATTGAAAATTTGGTCCAAAAGATTTCACTTTTCTTATTCGTTTACTTTTCATAATTTCTAGAGTTGTAGTTTCATGATCATTTTGAATGTCATCTACAACAATGGAACTAGTACTAGGTATCATGTCCTTTGGTCTTCGAATCGATGAAAAATGTGTTTCATCAAAATTAGCATCCCTTGACTCTATCAAAGTATGGATAGAGACAAAATCATTAGGCTTAATGACATAAAACCTATAGGCTCTCCTATGCTCAGCATAACCTATAAAGATGCAATCAATTCCTCTTTTACCCAACGTTTTACGTATAGGTTCCCTCAATTTACCAAAGTTCATATGGGTAGTTTTTTTTTCTTTTGACTTGAAATTTGATTTAAAATATAACATGCTATACTCATAGCTTCACCCAAAAAACCGTCACTAAGTCCAAAATTAAAAAGCATAAAATAACCATTTCTTTTAGAACCCTATTTTTTCTTTTGGCCACAATGTTACTTTGAGGTGAGTATGGAGCGGTTGTTTAATGGATTATACCAATAAATTTAAAATAATTAGGATCATTATATTCACCACCTCTATCAGTCCGAAGTCTTTTAACTTTTTTATTAAGTTGTAGTTCCACTTTGGTCTTTTATAGATTTTAAACTTATTAAGGGCTTCATCTTTAAAAAAAAAAAATATAAGTAACAAAACCTTGATGAATTATCAATAAAAGTTACTATATATATTTTTTATTTCTTAAAGATGGTGTTCTATGAAAATCACATAAGTCCCTATGGGCCAATTCAAGCATATTAATTTGTCTTGTCATACTAGGAAATCGAGTTTTTTGTGATTTTATTTAATATGCATGTTTTGAAATTCTCTAAATTTAAATCAAAAGGAGGAATTAAACTCAACCTAGACATGTCATACAAACAACAATAATTAACATGACATAAACGATTGTTCCATAGAGAATAAACATAAAGCATATAAATAGAATCAACAACTTTATTATCAAAGTTTAGCTTAAACATACAAGTACAATAATATCCTTGTCCTATATACACACCATTCATATAAAGTAAAAATTTATCAAATTCAAATATCATCCTAAACCCAAACTCATTCAAGAGACCTCCTAACACTATATTCTTCCTAATTATGGGAACAAATACAACATCTCTAAGAGTTAGAGATTTTCCCGAGGTTCAGAGTAATTCTACTTGGCCTATTACCTTAACCGTAGAATCATTCCCCATGTACAAAATTGGCTCATCTTTCAATATTTCAAAAACCTTGAAAAAATGCCTATCTTTGCACACATGTCTAGAGGCTCCCAAATCAATCCACCAAGAATCATTAACCTGCACAACATTGATTTAGGAAATCATATTCACAAAATTTATTTATTCACTTGTGACTTCATGTACAAATATACCTTAGTTTTGAACAACTCTTGGTTGATCTTTCTTTTCCATTTTATTCTTCAAAGAAGGACAATTCTTCTTTAGATGAGGACCACATCAAACCCAACAAGACAAAGGCCTTTTCTTCTTGTTTGCATAATAAGTTTAGGATTTTTTGTTGGATTTCTTAGTCCTGCTAGACTTATTAACCTTTACCATATTAATAGTAGATTTCTGAACATTACAACATTAGCAATTAGGTCCTTATCCCCTTCTTGAACCCGAATACTCTCTTCAATTAATGCAAATATGTGTACCCCATTGTTCCCTGGTCATATCTTCCTTCCTATGTTTCAAGGTATTCTTTGTTTCTTCCCAAGAAGGTGGTAATTTATCAATGATAGATGGAACCAGAATGGCCTTATCCTTCACCATGTTATGAGATCTTATTTGGTTAAAAATATGGCATATTTCATGGAATTGTTCCATTATAGGCCTATCATTAGTCATTTTAAATGAATTAAAATTACTAACAAGAAATTTCTTACTTGATGCCTCTTCAAAAATATATTTGGCCTCAAGAGAACTCTAAAGTTTCTTAGCACTCTCAGCATTTTGGTAAAGATCAAACAAAGTGTCAACAAGAGAGTTAAGGATGTGACCACGGAAAATGTAGTCATCATTCTCCCACTTGGTCCTTTTCCTTGTTGTCTCTAAGTTTTCTTCTTCTCCATATTGTGGGGTTGATAGCCATGGTGTTGTGAGAACATACACCACATTTAAAGTTGTCAACAAGAGATGCATCTTCTTTTGCCATCTATGAAAACCCATACCTTCAAACTTATCTAACTTTTGAATATTAAAAGTCATGTCTTTGAGTGATGAAGCCATATCCAACATACAAAAAATTAAAATAATAGATTAATAGAAAAATTAAGAGGTAAAAAGGGTTATATACAACACTCGAAGGCATGGAAATACACTTTTCATATTAGTTTAATTTCGCCCCTCTAGGATCACCATGTTACCATGAAATAACAAATGAGAATAATGGAGAAAAGCAATTTACTTTGATGATCTTAGATGCAATTCAAGAAGAAATTATATAATTGTGTTTATAAAGAACACTTAATAAAATTTTACTATAAAAAATTTTAGAGAGAAAGGAAAGTATTTTGAATTTCACACTTTTTCTTTTGTATCATCAAATGAAAACAAGTTGTCTATTAATAGACTAACTTAAATTGATGATATTTTATCCTATTCCATTTGAAGAGACACATATCTATTTAACATTAATTAAAAAGATATGTATTTATTCAAAATTAATTAAAGAGACACATCTATTGAAAAAATTAGTCTATTTCTAGATGTACTTTAGAAAGCCTTAACCTAGACCAACTCTAAAAATAGGTTGGTCTAGAAATTATTTTGTGAATCAAATCATTCCATTTCTAGACGTACTCTAGAAACGATGCCTGAAACTTGACAAGCTCTAAAAATATGTTGTTTTAGAATCCATTTATCTATAAATTTTCCAACATATTTAATGCCATTTGGAATGATTTTCCTTCATGGAATGACAAGATCTAATTCTCAAATATTCTTTTATAATCAAGATAGCTCCTTCCTTTATATTCTACTTTTACCATGAGTAAAGTTATTTGATGTCGATTATTGTGACAATGTTTTTATAGGGTTGCACCCAATTTCCCAAATCCAATAATTAAAGGTGTGATTTAATTTTAGCTCTATTTATGTGTTATAAATCCATTATTTCTTCTTCAGAGGTCCATACCTTCCACCTATAGACTTCAGGGCAGGGTCTATATTGGATGAAGTCCATCCTCTTCATCACATCAATGTCAATGTAAATATTATTTACATCTACGAGGGTTAGTAGCATACATTGCTTTGCAAACCTAAAGCATGAGCAATAATCGTTTCCATTCTCCCCATGTGTATGTCCCTATTTAGGCCACCCTTCTTATGCTTAGTACATCTAGCTAAAAATTAGTGCCCAAAGTTGAACATGCTCTCTCTCCTTCCCTACAGCTACCATCCATAGCAACTCAATCTCATCCCTAGTGGTTTTACTCAAATCCTTTTTATAAAAAATGGTGTACCCAAATATTCTATGTAAAATCCTTAGATATTGGTGAATAATGTGGGAGGTATGTAATTTGTTAGACTAGTATTCCATATCATCGATAATGATTCTCCACTAATCTACCTCGTTATAATTCGTGAACTGCCTAATTTCTAAAACATAAATGTCATTAGAATAATCCCATTTAAATATGTGTATTAACGGGGCAAGGGGATGGATTAAGGTTGGTTGAACAACTGAAAGGTGATTTGAAAGTCCTTGTCCCTAATTTGTGTTAGTTCTAGGGAAGTTAGGAATTCAAAGGTGAGCCTCTCGTAGGTGTAGTTATGGAGCCTAGAGAACTCAGCATACCCCAAAGAGATAAGTATTCCATAAAGGTATTCTTCTATTCCTAAATTCCCCAATGAATCGGGCTCAAAAATCAGGTACTCAAAAGCTTACGACTCTTGATCATAGTAGGACTTGTGGTTAGGATTTATGAATTATAGAGTAGGCAAAGTTGGTTGTGATGATTTGGAAGCACTAGTGGATTTTGAGGTCTTTGATTTCTTCCTGGCAAACATTTTTCCCCATTAGATTATACATTCCCAAATCAACATTAGCCTAATTCCCAAAATTCAAGTT
Organism: Dysphania ambrosioides; assembly: GCA_026401315.1. NCBI lineage: Eukaryota > Viridiplantae > Streptophyta > Magnoliopsida > Caryophyllales > Amaranthaceae > Dysphania > Dysphania ambrosioides. The sequence continues at coordinate 12,334,048 of CM048662.1, forward strand.
CATAATCCAACTACAAATGATTAACACTACAATTCAAAAGTAGATATCAAGATCACTAACTAATATGTCAATCATATAGTTTTCTAGGTTCAACCTAAATATCACTATGTTCTCCTAAAAAAAATACTCCAAAATATATTAACAATCAAGCCTAAAACTACCACCATATAATAATAATCAAAATAAGGTATCAACAATTTTCAAAAATTCAACATAAAATTCATGATAACAACAAAGAATTAAAAAAGAGTAAGGATGTGGAGAATACCAAAAATCTCAAACAAAACTTGCTCCAATTCGTTCTTGAGTCTAAATTTTCAAGCTAGAAACCCAAAATCTCCAAAAATTCAACCAAAAACTTAGTTTTAAAATTTGGGGTTTTTTGTGAGAGTGGGTATTTTCTAAAAAGTTTGACCTAGTTGTAGATTAGGAGAAGAGGAGGAGAATGGTGGTAATTCAGAGCAAAAAGGTGGAAAATTGAGTGAGTAATGGAGGAAATTATGAGAGAGAGTTATGGGTTTTTTTTTAAAGAGAGAAAGAGTTTTGGGAGTTGAATATGGTGAATGAGGAAGAAAGGGGAGAAAAAGTGAGCCGGATTCACATTTAAAGAAACTCGGGTCTCTCCCAAAATGCGAGTTGAGCAGGAGCTTAAAAGGCTTTTTGAGCGCAAGCTCAAAAGGTTTTACTAGGCCAATTATTCTTCTAAGTGACCGTTTAGAAGGATTTTGAGCAACTACTTAGGTCAAATTTTTGCTCATATTTCCCTTTTGAGCGGGTGCTTGCTCCCTGCTCAATGCTCGCTCATAAAGTTCTGATTCATCTCTTTTTTCTTTTGAGCGGTTGCTCAAAAGAAATTTAAGCGGATACTTAGGTCATTTTACAGGGAAAATATTTCTCGTGAGAGGGCGCTTTTGTGTACTTCACAATGTTGACTGAGTGGGTGCTCATTATGAGGGCAAGTGGCCACTTAGTTTACTTTTTTCCAGACTTTAGTTTTCCTCATACATTTTCTACTAAATACATTTTTGCTAGTATTTTCGACCTAGTCTTTCTTCACTTCCCTTAATTACTTTTGTTCCAACATCCTCTCATTCATGAGTCCATTTCCTTGGTGCATTGTTTCTAAAACATGCAAATCCATGTAGAATCAATACTAAATCTAAAACTACAAATTTTAAAAGAAATAAAATGAAAAAGGGTTATAAAACTTGGCTTGCCTCCCACAAGCACTATTTTAGTGCCACTAGCTTGACATTATGTGTGATTGTCAGATTATTGAGGTGGCTTCAAACTCCGGCTCCATTATTGATGAGAAATTCCTGATTTTGTCTCCAAACTACTACTTTGTGATCAACTGTGGGATATGCGATTGCTTCCATCCACTTACTCATGTAGTCAATTACCACCAAAATATAGTTGTTCCCGCTAGAGGATGGGAATAGTCCCATGAAGTCAACAACCCAGACATCAAATATTTTAAGCTTTAAGATCAGGTTTTGAGGCATTTTATCCCTTTTTGAGATATTTCCTATTCTTTGACATTAGTCACATCTCCTCACAACGTTGAACAAGGTTGGCCTATACAAGCCAAATTGCAACACCTTTGTCGTTGTCTTCCTTGCACTCTTGTGTCCTCCCTAATATGAAGAATGACACATACTTAGGACACTAGGAACCTCTTCATTTGGCACACATTGTCTTATTAGACCATATACACACCTCTTGAACAAAATTGGCTCATCTTAAATGTATCTCTTAGCTTCATGCATCAACCCACTAGTAGAAATTTGATCTTTTACGGTGCTTTTATAAAGGTACTTCTTAAAAAACTGCTGTAAATAATATATTTAGTAAATTTTTGGGGCTCTTTCAAAAAGCATTGCTCAATAGCGTATCAAACTCGAACTCCTCCCAATTCCCAAGTAAACTGCTCCTACAACTCTTGTTACTCTCTTCAATAGTTGATCTCCACTCTCTAGTGATCTCCCACTTAATAACCAGGTAAACTCCTCTCCACTCTTGTTATTCTCTTCGTCAATTCATTTGCTGATATCCTCTCATGAATCTTGTTATTCTCTTTGTCAATAGTTGATCTCCATTCTCTAGAGAGTTTGAAATCCCTCTCAATTTCTCAATCCATAATCATAGTTGTTTTTTCTCAATCTTTGTATTTGTCTATTTAGTCAATTTCTCCCAAATCCCTAGTCTTTCATTGTCACTAGTTTTCAGGGTGAAATTATCAAATTTAATTTCAGTTCTTGGCGCACGAATTTCCATCTTTTTAATTTGTATTTCTGAAGCAAAAAAACATAATTTCTCTTTTCAAGTATAACGATTCTAAACATCTATTACTAACATATTTATGAGAATTCAATTTGTTAGGAATTTTATTTAATTGACTTTCAATTGTTTAATTTCGTTCTACATTAGCTATATGCCCAAATGTGCTGCTTATTTCCTGTATTCTTTTGTTCTCGTCATCCATAATATTTCAACAAAGCGTTTTTTGACCGATCACTTAAGGTTGAGAAGGTATATGTTTGTTATGTGGATGCATTATTAATTAGTTGGTTGCCTCTTGAGTGAATAGTAAATTAGCTCATTAATATATTTGCTTAATCTAATATTCTTATTAGTTATTTGTTTTTGACAAGATGCTTGGTACATATTACATATTATATGTATTTTTGGCTCCAGTTTGCTATAGTTCTTGGGTTAGAGATGTGAGTAATTGTGGGCTAAGTACCATGTATGTATGAGTAGTAGCAATGGAACTACTATACTCATCTAGAAATAAAATGAAAGCAGCCGAAAAATAATGAGTATATAGATAAGATATAGGTATTTACTTTATATTTTGTCTTTCACAACCTTCTGTCTAACTTCTTGGGTTTTGGTTGTAGGTTGTCTGATGGAGTTTTGTTTCTCCTAAGTTTGTGTGCAGTAGTCTCAAAGTTTATCATATAATAGCATTTGACTTTGTGCAGGGAGTTGCAGGATAATAACGTATTTGGTGAGTTACCAAATTGTTTAAGCAGCTTGGTGAACTTAGAGACTCTAGATATCTCACGCAATAAATTTACTAGTTCTATACCAAGTCATTGGGCGCATCTCACCCACATTAAGCATTTGTAATACTTGGTTCATTGCTTCAAAGAATAACTTCTCTCTGTTTATAGCCAATACCCATAGATCCTTATCAGGGATGTTTCTAAGAATATCTGGTAAAGATGATGGATTAACATCTCCTTATTGGTTTTCTTTATACATGTAAGTTTCAGAAAATGATTTAAATGGTACAATCCCACAGCAACTCTTTTCAGCTAGAACATTAAAGTAATTACATAATGGAATTTAGTTTGTTTTCCATTTCTTTGAACTGATAAATTACTTTTACATATTCAAATTTCCTTGAAGAGAAGTTACCTTGAGAATATTGAGTCTATAAGCAGTTGATTGCACTACTTTCAATGTAGCCACCTGTGGAAACTCTCTTATTTTCAAGTTTTTTGTGTTCTTTTGGAAACTTATGCTTTTAGGCTCATTGCGTAATCTACATATACAGTTCTAGCTATTTATAAGGTTATTTTTCTAGGGTACACTAAGATTAATGTTCTACTCTTATTGATTTTATATATTTTTTCATTTTTATAGGAATAAGCCTTGATTGTGGTGCCAAATTTCAAAAACCTTGTGATACTAGCTCTTTTGTTGTAAGTATAATCTCATGGGAAAGCATTCTTGCCTCTCAATTTGTATTTTCCTTTATATTAAAGTTGCTTTTATGCATGTATTGAATGTTACAATGCATCTCCAGTTGCCACCAAAAAATAAAAAATAGAACTTTGTCATGATTGCTGCTAGTTGTGAAGAATTCATCCTTTTGTTATTGGTGGCAGCCTTCACATATTAACGACATCAACATAAGTTCAAAAAAGAAGTATTTCTAGATGTTGCAGGTATATTATGCCTACTTTCCCTATCACCTGTCAGTTATCATGCTTCAATCAGATATTTCTTCCATCTATTTTTGGTGTCTTCATAATAAAAAAAATACAGAGTACAATTTTTTGTGTATGTTCTATATGGGCTTGGTGACATTGGAGAAATATTGTCATATATACTTTAGCATCCTTTAATGTTTAACAATTCGTTATAAAATTGAACCAATCTTGGTTAATTTTTTTTAAAAAAATTAATACGTTATAAAATCAACCTTTTTATAATTTATTCAGTTGAAAAATGTTTCTTTTATTTTCTTTGATCTAGCATTGATAAGGGATTCCAATAAAACTAGCTTAGGCACCAGGAGTTTATGCATTATTTATTCTCTATTTGTATTGATAGGATTTCTGTATGTTTTATGTAGGTTTGATATCATAATAGACGTCCTTAGAAAACATGGAAAATAGAAACAACTTTTAGGTCAAAAATTAGCTATGTGCTGAGTTACAAGCCCAAAACTAAATGTAATCCAAACAAAATCCCCACCACATGGTAAGTTCAGTTTGTGGTTGTTTATTATTTGAACTAGCAATTGATATATGCATCTATAACGTCTTTATGATAGTCATTTGATTTTTTTTTTGCAGTTTGAGAACTAGGATTAGTGGAATGACAACAAGCTGACCAAGGAAAAAATATAAGCTAGAATGAAGAGAAAGTATGATGCAATTGTCAAGAGAGAAAGAGCAATGGCCTATGCATACTCCTATCACGTAATTTCTCTTGTTAGCTTATGTCATAAAATGCTTTTTAGTCCCAGTACTATATCACTAGTTTGTAATACTCAATTTATTATTAATTGCTCCCTGAAGGTAATTCAAACAGTGAGTAGGGATGGGTAGATGAGTTAAGGCCTAGAAAATTGCATAGCAAGACCATGATTTTTGCACTCAAGGATTTTTTTTGTTTTTATTATCATATGTAACTAGAAAATTGTGCTTAAGATCAAGATTTCTCTCTTTAGCTCCATGTGACGGCAATAGATCTTTGTACACTGTATTCAACCCTACTCAGTTTGCCGGCATGTTTATTACTATTTAGCTGATTGATATTGATTCATATTTGGCTCATTGTTTATGTTTTGAGAGTAATTCTTATGATTAAGTTGTCAGTGTTGATTATCTAGACTATAAATCTATTATCGCTGAAAGTCTGATATTTTTAGCTATTATTCTTTATATAAATAATAGGATAGTAAAACAAGGGATATATTTTGTAGTGGAATCTAAGCTACCTTTTTGGTTCCTGAGATGTTGAATCTTCTAGCTATTTAGATCAATTACATAATTTTTTTAGTAACAACCTAAGACAATGAAGGATTAATAAGCCTATTAGTGTGATAGTTTACTTTGTATATTTATAAGTAGAGAGGCGGATAATGCTTGCCTATTATTAGCACCATCTTTACAACATTTTCTTAAATCTAATTCAAATTAATTATTACTCTTTGTTTTTATACGCAGATTATACTTTAAAAGCATGTATGTACAAAAAGTGAAAATGGAAGCTGGACTTGAAATGACCTATATATGGAGATATACTCTATTTTAATATGGAGTATATGATAATTACTTTTCCATTTTGTAAATAAACATTTATTTTTTAAGACATTTAAATTTTTTAGTACTTTGAATTATTGAGAATGTTGTAGTACATAGTCCGTAAGACATTATTTTATTAATGATCACCAATTAGGCTCATTTGCATCATTCCATTAATTAAAACCACATCTAAACTGCGTCATGTTCGTCAAAAGTCTCATTATGTTTGCGTCATGCCAAACCATGTTGCCCAAAATTCTAGCCTCACTCATGCTACAAAAATGACCCAAACATAGTAAAAATCTAACCTTACCTCTCAAAATGATCCAAATACGGTAAAATCTCGACCTTACCTCACAAAATGACCCAAATCCTAACATTTTCTCTCAAATTGCATCTCAAATTGCCTTATACATAATGAGAGCCTAACCTCATCCCTCAAATATCTCAAAATTATCAAGACTCTGGTAAAAAAGCATGTGTTAACTCCAAAATACCTCATATCCTTGATAAAACCCCTAATTGACCCTTGAATTACCGCGCAGTAAAATTACAAATTTACCCCTAAATTGCCGCACCAGTACAACCCTCATCGTTCAATGAAAACACTATTGGGGTAAAATCCCAAAACCACCCCTTTAATAGTAAAGCCTTGACCATTTAATCCAATTGGTAAAATTCTGACATTTTCACCAAAACCTTGTATGGGGTAGAATCCCAAAACTACCCTTCACTGGTAAAAACCCAAAATAGCCTAGCCGGGTAAAAATAAAATATTTCCCTTGAGCACCACTGATCCCTTGCACGGGCATTGTGTACTGAGGCAATGCATATCGAGTCAGTGTCATGCATCTTAAATCCTTTTGCAATGAAGGCGACTCCTTAACCGGGCCATGCATTTATATGCATTAGAGGTGATCTTGTAGTTATATCATACTTGTAATTGCATCATGCGTGGGTATCATCTTTCCTAATGCAAACCCAAAACACATACCCCTAACCGAGTCAAGTCCTAGTGTCTCGTGTGCTATGTCTTGAAGATTTTTTCTTTTTACGAGTTCATTTGTTAAGGTTAAAAGGCCTAGCCTAAGGTTGAGGAGGAATTATCCTTAGCAGTTATTGCCAGTTATCGATCGAGCATACACTTAACCTCTTAGCTTTCCCTACACTCCTTTGTAGAACATGCCAATTCCCAACCAAATGACCAAACTCTGGCCTATGGTCAATGACATTACCAAGTCCCTCTTGTATGTGTAAGCTTTTCTTGAGCAAATCAAAAGTGTAAATGCTCTAGTAAACTTGGCACGATAAATGGAGAGGATGTCCACTAATTCACCAATAGTGTATAGTACTTTGATAGTGCAAATGATGACAATCTGAAGGGAAAGGTTAGCCTCCCAAAAAAATTTTCAGCTAACATCCTAAAGTTCAAGTTTATAGACGATCCTTGTTAGCTTTTGTGCAATTTATGGGCCATTAAAGTAGTACAACCATAGTTATTGGCTATAATCTTTCCAATGTCTTTAAAAAATTGTTCTATGCTCTTAAGGAAAATGAGGCCAAAACCTAGGAGGATGTTACCAACATGTTCATAAACCATTATCGCCCTAATTCCCAGCTTTAGACAACTGACATGGAGTTGAACATCCTTTGGTAAGGCCAAACTAAGGGGTATATGACCTACTTCAACCGCTAACTAAGAAATCTAAACTCAGAATTTTCATCACTAATCTCCTTCTTAAGTATAATAACCCTTTGAAGTACTTGGGCCTAGAGTCTTTTAAACGTGCCTATAACATTCACACCCGAATTGAAGATGATTTGTTGAGTAATTAATGCCCTTGAAACAATCAAGGATGGAAGGCTAAGAAAAGTAAGAAATACTCTACCTCTAAAACTGCTAATGAAGTTAAATCCCTATAGGCTTCAAGGTCCTGAGGAAATTCTCTCAACAACAACAATGGGAAATGAGGTGGTTTCAAGAAACATCCTCACATGGTCTTCTCAAACCTAGGGAAGACCTACTTAAGTTCTTTTAATCGCCTCACTAATAGTGGTCACATCGAACCTATTGGTCTAATAGAGGACCCTCCGATAGTCACGAGGAGTTCAAAGTGGGACACCAACTAGTACTGCAAATACCATCGGGGAAAGGGCCACGACACCAAATAGTGCATCAGACTTAAACACCTTCTTTAGGACATGATGGATGATGGAAGGCTACCAGTCTCTCCTTAGGAAAAGCCTATTGCTATCCTATCAATTTATGAAGATGGAGCCTACTTTAACTTGTATTTACTCATCACACTAGTTGGGGTTCCATCCCCTAAAATCACTCATGTCGCAGCCCCAGCATCATGTATCAATCCTGAATGGTAAGAGAAAGGGATGACCAATATAAACATAATGACCCAGTTTGGAAGGATTTAGAAAAATAGTCCATAATCCAATTCCAAATGCTCTTGTCCCCATAAACCTTCCACTAAAGAAAAGCTCCCTGGTCAAGGAACTTAAAAAGAAAAAAGATGAGATCAATATCTATTATTACAAAAATGCACTTTTGAATGCATTAACAAAGGTCAACATTATTTCAGGGACGTTTCCTGATGCTTTGATCACCCTCCTTATCAAAGAAAAGAGGAAGCCGTTGATAAAAATCTGAGATGATGATTTGCCAATTGAAGGGACCTCTGACAACAAGTCCCTTTACCTAACTATTGTCGCTTACATTTGAAACATGCCGATTACCCTATTCGATGGTGGTTTAGCAATCAATGTACACCCTCTTTCCATAGAAGAAGTGTTAGGTTTCTTGGAGAAGAACTTCACGGCGTTAACTCAAATGGTCCAAAAGTTTGACAACTCATGCCATTAATCACTTGGGACCATTTACTTCTCCCTCCTCTTAAGACCATTGGAAATGATGGTCACCTTATAAGTACTCAATATCAAGGCTAACTTTAACCTATTTCTTAGATGCCCCTAGATTCATAATTTGGAGGACATCCTCTCATCTTTTCACTAGAAGGTTAAGCTTTACAGGCACTTCAATAGCAATTAATGCCTTAACAATTAAAGTGAAAATTGTAAACAAACCCCTCATCAACATTGAGCACGATGAGAAAGATGAAGAAATCTTTAGGTTTTTTGGCAAAATTGCAATGCCCTAACCTATTAGGATTTTACTATTCATCCTTGGCTCGATTGTTCACACCATGATGAAGATCCAAGGGTACTTCCTTACCTTGACTCTTGGTTGTAAGCCAACTCTTGCTGCACCATTTAAGGATTTAATGAGAGAGAAAAACCTCTTTTGGCTAGGATACGAGCCAACATCATAAGAACTCCGAGTGTATATTCTCAAAGAAGTGACTAGCAAAATATCCAAGGAGCAAGACCAAAACAAGCATGAATTAAAGCCATACCTCCTAACCCTTAATGAGCGTTTTATTAAAGTAGGCAAAGAGGATGCCTACAACGATTTTCTTGAGCCTCTCTTTATCCATGATCATGGAAAGTTCTACCCCAAAATTGAAGCCTTTCATGATTACTACTTTAGGGACAATGACGAGCCGAAAGAGTTATTGATGACCCCTGAATGCATCAATCACCAAGCTCTATCATTACTTTTTGGTCTAAAGAAGTTAAAGCCTAAAGTCCAAGCTACTCTCTAAATCTATAACTTTGACCCTTTAGAAGTAATAGTGTAAGTTCTAATCATGGCTTAGGGATGGTGAATATTTCTGAAGATAGCAATACCTATGGTATTATGTTGAAGATTATATCTAGAGAAGGCCCAAAAATGAATGAGGTAACATTGTCGGAGTTAGAGTCCGAGTTTAAGTCTAGATTTTTTGAGTCTAAACATATAGAGTTAAGACCCCCTGATGGTTACCCTACCAAAGGAACTTGAAAAATCCCTTGCTATAGCCATCTCTTAATTTAATAACATTTCTTATTCTGCTTATTCCTCTTATTGCACTCAATATCTACAAGTAATTTCTTTGTCTCGAACAAATCTGACTTTGAAATTATTAAAGTAATGGACGAACATAAAAAATAAAACTCCTATGACCAAAGAAACTAAAAAGATTATAATATGTGCGGAATAGGAGTTGAAATATGTGTAAATTGGGCTGACGCTATCCCAAAAGAGCGTGGAGAGCTGACATAGTTGCTTAGAGAGTTGATTGATGTCTTTACTTAGTCTTAGAGAGACGTGCTAGGAATAGTTAAAGATATTGCATATCATACTAGTCAGATCTAGCCAAGCTCAAAGCCGATCCATCAATAAGCTCAGACATTACATGCTCTCCATACGATACACATCGTATAAAAAATGGATCCTCTCAAATATCTATTTAAGAAGCTTATTCTTAATAGGAGCCTTTTGAGATAGCTAGTGTTGTTAATTAAATTCAATCTCAAACATATCCCGCAAAAAGTAACCAAAGGGTCCACATTCTTAGATTTCTTAGCTGAATCAGCAAGAGAAGATTCCGAGGAAAACTACAATCTCCCAAATGAAGATCCCTCATAACCTAAAACAAGAGTTGGTTATTATAATTCGATGGTACCTCCAACAAAAAGAGATATGGTGTGGGGATACTCCTGGTATCTCCAAAGGAATAACACACTCCTATATAAGTCAAGTTAGGCTTTAAGGATACAAATAATGTTGTTGGGTATATATCATGCATTTTGGGTCTATAGGCAGCGATATCTTTAGATATCCTGAAGCTTCATGTTTATCGTGATTCCTCCTTAATAAACAACCAAATTATTTGGAAATTAAAAGTTGGTAGTGAACGTAAGGCATCTATATATGGGATCTAGAGATGAAAATCTTTAATAATTTTAAGGAACTTCTCAAATCTCTCCTCAACCTTACCCTGTGCTAGTCTACCCTCTTCCTTCTTAGGGGTTTTCTCATACATTATTGCTGCAGGCAGAGGGTCTTTTAGAGTCTTTCCACTCCTAATCACTATGGAATTGATATGTTCTGTAGGATCTATGCCTTGGCTAGGGATCAAGGGTCTAGGGACATCCTTAAGGGCATTGACAAGCTCGGTAATATGGTTCTCAAGAATCTTATTATGGGTTCACGTTTGCCGTTATCTTTTTGTAATGTCGTTGCTCTTTTTAATTTTTGTGGCTATAAAGCTCTCCATCAATGACTCCATGTTAGACTTTTAAAGAGTTGATTAAGATAGGGGGACATTAGGCCTTAGAACTGCATTGAAACTGAGTGGGTTTTGTTAGTCAAGATATTGAAATTGGCCTTGGTTCGTGTTTTGAGACCTATTCAAATTTGGATTAGGCTTATAATTCTTATATCCTTTCCCTCTAAAGTTTCCCTACTCTTGGTTCTCATAGTTTCTATTACCTTGGAAATTTCCTTTGTTTTGGCCACTAAAATTTCCTAGTCCTCAATTTTGGATGCTTCCCTAGTTATGCCCATTAAATTTCCCTTGCTCCTAGTTCTGCCCATTTTCTCCAATCAAACTTTGGGTGAGCTCTCCACTCTTTCTTGTATTGTGTTAAAGTTAGGGTTCAATTTATAGTTAGGGGCCATATTTCTCTAGGTATTTACCTATTCTATGCCAGATGGTGAATTACCTATTGAGGTTAGTAGGTGACATTGCAAAGGGTTATGATAATAATCACCACAAACATCACAAAATAAAACATGCATAAGAGCATTAGAGCTAGATGCTTGTGGGGATTTCATGCCACGCATTAGACTGTTCAACACAACATCATTAAATTTATTAGTGAGTGTATCTAACTTAGAAGAAAGTACATTGATTGAGTCTACTTCATACCTTCCTCCTCATTTGAATTTGATGTGCTCATTTTAGAGCATGTTTACTACCTCATTTTAGTGTTATGTCTCGTGGTTTTATATTGATTTTATATATATTACACTTTCACCTTGATCTTGTCTTCGAGTTGTTTTAAGGTCAATTCAGTTGTTTTTGATGATTTCGAGGTGAAATGCAACATATTTGACTTTTTGACACTCTTAGACACGCGTATCATAGCTTGGGCAGACATTTCAAGTCAATCATGATTATCCCATAAAGTTAACAAGACATCAGGCACTTGAAGAAGCTTAAAAGAGGATTTTAGAGTCAGATTCGACCGAATCTGACAGTGATTTGGTCGAATGGTAGCCCAGTAGAGAGCCTATGTTCCATGGTTACTAGGAAGGCCGAATAACATTCATTCAAGGGAATCATCATCCATTCGGCTGAATAGATGTCTACATTCGGGCAAATCATGCACAGAGAGGAATTCAACAGAGCAGCTGGAATGGGCGAATGGTAGAGAATTCGAGCGGATGATGCTTCATTCAACCGAATGGGTCATGCCTTCAGTCGAATTGAGGTGTTTTCACCCGAAATTTTACTTCTTTCATAGGTCGGCCCAAAGGAATTTTAGGGGTTTTGGACTTCTTTTACTCTTTGTTATAAATACCCCTCTTTCTGAAGAGGGGGAGAACCCTAGTTATTCATTAGTTTTATTAGCTTAAGCTTTATTTAGCCGCCAAAATTCTCTTGGTTATAGTTTTCCGTTTTTGGTTTTCTCAGCATATGTACTCCGAAATTTCAATTTTATTGATTGGAATCTGATCATGGATATTGCATTGAAGCTTTATTATGAGTATCAATCTATTCTTTACTTTTGAATTCATTCATTTTATTTCATTCAATGTTTAGCCTAGTGTTTATTGATCATATAGAATAGTTTCTAATTTGGTTTTGTTCTCGTTGATTTCTTTTCATGATTGTTGTGTTTGTTTTATTGAATATCATCAAGTCATATATCTTGAATATGTGTGAGTAGTTCTCTTAGGGGTTTGATTAGTGAAACCCTAGGAAAAGCTATGTTCGTTATTGTCTAAGGTTATAGGAATGATGACAATAATTGGCTTTTGAATCCCAATGCGAATCTTGTCCTGTAACTCCTTTGGATACATAGGGGTAATTATAGGTCATTTGATGTGATTCGTTGAATCACCAACTTCCTCTCGCATGCTTGGGTGTCCATGCTAGTTATTGTTTGATTTTCTCTAACCTATCATGTTCTCTTTTGAAAGCATCTTTCCTAAGGTGAATCTAGTCTCGTCCCTATTTTTCTCCATTTGATTTCCCTCTTAATTCATCGTGATCTATATTTTTGTTATTAGTTTTAGTTGTTTTTAATACAAAAAGTTCAATTGTGTTAAGAATTGAAGTGTCTTGATATCCATTGTCTCATGGTTCAACCCCCGACTTACCATTACACTAGTTGTAGTAGTATTAGGGTGATTATAAGTATTGTTTATATAACTACTCTTTTAGTAAACGACGCTACATACCGGTTATTAGGGTTGCACCCGTTTACAATCGTTCCAATTAGCAAAGCTCTAGAATTACTAAATACTCATGTTGTAGTAGTCTTTTAGTACCGGAAGTACAAATGCTAGCTACAATATAGGGGATTCACGTGTAGGGTACTCCGTACTTTTTTTTTTGTTACATTAAATGTTAGGCTGTCCTATCTAACTTTTTTTCTGAGAGCTTATGTTAACTTTATTTATATTGTCTAAATAAGAACTTATTATATTGGTAATATGGCATCGAGACATATTTTAGTGAAAAATTGTTGAACAACACTTTTTTCACAAATAGAATAATTTGGTTTGTCTTTTCTCAATTTATTTTACCTAAAATAAGTTAAAATAAATGAGTATTTAGTACGACAAATACTATATCTTCTAGGATTGTATTTTTACAGATTAATGACGTTCCTTTATTTTATATACTTTCAAAATCAACTTTAGTTATAATCTAGACTATCTCTACTTATGCAAAGTAATTCTAGACTTCATGAGAAAATATGTTGGGGGTCGTTTACTAATTCGACCCCTAACTTACCATTACACTAGTTGTAGTAGTATTAGGGTGATTATAAGTATTGTTTACATAACTAGTCTTTTAGTAAACGACGCTAAATACCGGTTATCAGGGTTGCACCCTTTTACATTCGTTCCAATTAGCAAAGCTCTAGAATTTCTAAATACCGGTTATCAGGGTTGCACCCTTTTACATTCAATCCAATTAGCAAAGCTCTAGAATTACTAAATTCTAGACTATCAAGCCAAAACCTAGGAGGATGTTACCAACATGTTCATAAACCATTATCGCCCTAATTCCCAGCTTTAGACAACTGATATGGAGTTGAACATCCTCAGATAAGGCCAAACTAAGGGGTATATGACCTACTTCAACCGCTAACTAAGAAATCTAAACTCAGAATTTTCATCACTAATCTCCTTCTTAAGTATAATAACCCTTTGAAGTACTTGGGCCTAGAGTCTTTTAAACGTGCCCATAACATTCACACCCGAATTGAAGATGATTTGTTGAGTAATTAATGCCCTTGAAACAATCAAGGATGGAAGGCTAAGAAAAGTAAGAAATACTCTACCTCTAAAACTGCTAATGAAGTTAAATCCCTATAGGCTTCAAGGTCCTGAGGAAATTCTCTCAACAACAACAATGGGAAATGAGGTGGTTTCAAGAAACATCCTCGCATGGTCTTCTCAAAACTAGGGAAAACCTACTTAAGTTCTTTTAACTGCCTCACTAGTAGTGGTCACATCGAACCTATTGGTCCAATAGAGGACCCTCTGATAGTCAAGAGGAGTTCAAAGTGGGACACCAACTAGTACTGCAAATACCATCGGGGCAAGGGCCACGACACCAAATAGTGCATCAGACTTAAACACCTTCTTTAGGACATGATGGATGATGGAAGGCTACCATTCTCTCCTTAGGAAAAGCCTATTGCTATCCTATCAATTTATGAAGATGGAGCCTACTTTAACTTGTATTTACTCATCACACTAGTTGGGGTTCCATCCCCTAAAATCACTCATGTCGCAGCCCCAACATCATGTATCAATCCTGAATGGTAAGAGAAAGGGATGACCAATATAAACATAATGACCCAGTTTGGAAGGATTTAGAAAAATAGTCCATAATCCAATTCCAAATGCTCTTGTCCCCATAAACCTTCCACTAAAGAAAAGCTCCCTGGTCAAGGAACTTAAAAAGAAAAAAGATGAGATCAATATCTATTATTACAAAAATGCACTTTTGAATGCATTAACAAAGGTCAACATTATTTCAGGGACGTTTCCTGATGCTTTGATCACCCACCTTATCAAAGAAAAGAGGAAGCCGTTGATAAAAATCAGAGATGATGATTTGCCAATTGAAGGGACCTCTGACAACAAGTCCCTTTACCTAACTATTGTCGCTTACATTTGAAACATGCCGATTACCCTATTCGATGGTGGTTTAGCAATCAATGTACGCCCTCTTTACATAGAAGAAGTGTTGGGTTTCTTGGAGAAGAACTTCACGGTGTTAACTCAAATGGTCCGAAAGTTTGACAACTCATGCCATTAATCACTTGGGACCATTTACTTCTCTCTCCTCTCAAGACCATTGGAAATGATGGTCACCTTATAAGTACTCAATATCAAGGCTAACTTTAACCTATTTCTTAGATGCCCCTAGATTCATAATTTGGAGGATGTCCTCTCATCTCTTCACTAGAAGGTTAAGCTTTATAGGCACTTCAATAGCAATTAATGCCTTAAGAATTAAAGTGAAAATAGTAAATAAACCCCTCATCAACATTGAGCATGATAAGAAATATGAAGAAATCTTTAGGTTTTTTGGCAAAATTGTAATGCCCTAACCTAATAGGATTTTACTATTCATCCTTGGCTCGATAGTTCACACCATGATGAAGATCCAAGGGTACTTCCTTACCTTGACTCTTGGTTGTAAGCCAACTCTTACTGCACCATTTAAGGATTTAATGAGAGAGAAAAACCTCTTTTGGCTAGGATACGAGCCAACATCATAAGAACTCCGAGTGTATATTCTCAAAGAATTGACTTGCAAAATATCCAAGGGGCAAGACCAAACCAAGCATGAATTAAAGCCATACCTCCTAACCCTTAACGAGCGTTTTATTAAAGTAGGCAAAGAGAATGCCTACAATGATTTCCTTGAGCCTCTCTTTATCCATGATCATGGAAAGTTCTACCCTGAAATTGAAGCCTTTCATGATTACTACTTTAGGGACAATGACGAGCCCAAAGAGTTATTGATGACCCTTGAATGCATCAATGACCAAGCTCTATCATTACATTTTTGTCTAAAGAAGTTCAAGCCTGAAGTCCAAGCTACTCTCTAAATCTATAACTTTGACCCTTTAGAAGTAATAGTGTAAGTTCCAAACATGGCTTAGGGATGGTGAATATTTCTGAAGATAGCAATCCCTAGTGGTATTATGTTGAAGATTATATCTAGAGAAGGCCCAAAAATGAATGAGGTAACATTGTCGGAGTTAGAGTCTGAGTTTAAGTCTAGATTTTTTAATTCTAAACATATAGAGTTAAGGCCCCCTAATGGTTACACCGCCAAAGGAAAACCTTAAAAAAACCCTTGCTATAGCCACCTCTTAATTTAATAACATTTCTTTTTCTGCTTATTCCTCTTATTGCACTCAATATCTACAAGTAATTTCTTCGTCTTAAACAAATCTGGCTTTGAAAATATTAAAGTAATGGACGAACATAAAAAATAAAACTTCTATGACCAAAGAAACTAAAAAGATTATAATATGAGTGGAATAGGAGTTGAAATATGTGTAAATTGGGCTGACGCTATCCCAAAAGGGTGTGGAGAGCTGACATCGTAGCTTATAGAGTTGATTGATGTCTTTACTTAGTCTTAGAGAGACGTGCTAGGAATAGTTAAAGATATTTCATAACATACTATTCAGATCTAGCCAAGCTCAAAGCCGAGCCATCAAGAAGCTCAGACATTACATGCTCTCCATACGATACACATCGTATAAAAAATGGATCCTCTCAAATATCTATTTAAGAAGCTTATTATCAATAGGGGCCTTTTGAGATAGCTAGTGTTGTTAATTAAATTCAATCTCAAACATATCCCGCAAAAAGTAACCAAAGGGTCCACATTCTTAGATTTCTTAGCTGAATCAACAAGAGAAGATTCCGAGGAAAACTCCAATCTCCCAAATGAAGATCCCTCATAACCTAAAACAAGAGTTGGTTATTATAATTCGATGGTACCTCCAACAAAAAGAGATATGGTGTGGGGATACTCCTGGTATCTCCAAAGGAAGAGCACACTCCTATATAAGTCAAGTTAGGCTTTAAGGATACCAATAATGTCGTTGGGTATATATCATGCATTTTGGGTCTATAGGCAATGATATCTTTAGATATCCTAAAGCTTCATGTTTATCGTGATTCCTCCTTAATAAACAACCAAATTTTTTGGAAATTAAAAGTTGGTAGTGAACGTAAGGCATCTATATATGGGATCTAGAGATGAAAATCTTTAATAATTTTAAGAAACTTCTCATATCTCTCCTCAAACTTACCTTGTGCTAGTCTACCCTCTTCCTTCTTAGGGATTTTCTCATACATTATTGCTGCAGGCAGAGGGTCTTTTAGAGTCTTTCCACTCCTAATCACTATGGAATTGATATGTTCTGTAGGATCTATGCCTTGGCTAGGGATCAATGGTCTAGGTACATCCTTAAGGGCATTGACAAGCTTGGTAATCTGGTTCTCAAGAATCTTATTATGAATTTACATTTTCCTTTATCTTTTTGTAATATCGTTGCTCTTTTTAATTTTTGTGGCTATAAAGGTCTCCATAAATGACTCTATGTTAGACTTCTAAAGAGTTGATTAAGATAGGGGACATTAGGCCTTAGAACTACATTGAAATTGAGTGGGTTTTGTTAGTTAAGATATTGAAATTGGCCTTGGTTTGTGTTTTGACACCTATTAAAAATTTGGATTAGGCCTATAATTCTTATACCCTTTCCCTCTAAAGTTTCCCTACTCTTGGTTCTCATAGTTTCTATTACCTTGGAAATTTTCTTTGTTTTGGCCACTAAAATTTCCTCGTCCTTGGTTTTAAATGCTTCCCTAGTTAGGCCCATTAAATTTCCCTTGCTCCTAGTTCTGCCCATTTTCTCCAATCAAGGTTAGTAGGTGACATTGCAAAGGGTTGTGATAATAATCACCACAAACATCACAAAATAAAACATGCATAAGAGCATTAGAGCTAGATGCTTATGGGGATTTCATGCCACGCATTAGACTGTTCAACACAACATCATTAAATTTATTAGTGAGTGCATCTAACTTAGAAGAAAGTACATTGATTAAGTCTACTTCATACCTTTCTCCTCATTTGAATTTGATGTGCTCGTTTTAGAGCATGTTTACTACCTCATTTTAGTGTTATGTCTCGTGGTTTTATATTGATTTTATATATATTACACTTAATTTCACCTTGATCTTGTCTTCAAGTTGTTTTAAGGTCAATTCAGGTGTTTTTGATGATTTCGAGGTGAAATGCAACATATTTGAGTCTTTGACACTCTTAGACACGAGTATCATAGCTTGGGCAGACATTTCAAGTCAATCATGATTATCCCATAAAGTTAATTTAGGGTTTTTGGACTTCTTTTACTCTTTGTTATAAATACCCCTCTTTCTGAAGAGGGGGAGAACCCTAGTTATTCATTAGTTTTCCGTTTTTGGTTGATTGGAATCTGATCATGGATATTGCATTGAAGCTTTATTGTGAGTATCAATCTATTCTTTACTTTTGAATTGATTCGTTTTATTTCATTCAATGTTTAGCCTAGTGTTTATTGTTCATCTAGAATAGTTTCTAATTTGGTTTTGTTCTCGTTGATTTCTTTTCATGATTGTTGCATTTGTTTTATTGAATATCATCATGTCATATATCTTGAATATGTGTGAGTAGTTCTCTTAGGGGTTTGATTAGTGAAACCCTAGGAAAAGCTATGTTCGTTATTGTCTAAGGTTATAGGAATGATGACAATAATTGGCTTTTAAATCCCAATGCGAATCTTGTCCTGTAACTCCTTTGGAGACATAGGGTAATTATAGGTCGTTTGATGTGATTTGTTGAATCACCAACTTCCTCTCGCATGCTTGGGTGTCCATGCTAGTTATTGTTTGATTTTCTCTAACCTATCATGTTCTCTTTTGAAAGCATCTTTCCTAAGTGAATCTAGTCTCGTCCCTGTTTTTCTCCATTGATTTCCCTCTTAATTCATCGTGATCTATATTTTTGTTATTAGTTTTAGTTATTTTTAATTCAAAAAGTTCAGTTATGTTAAGAATTGAAGTGTCTTGATATCCATTGTCTCGTGGTTCAACCCCCGACTTACCATTACACTAGTTATAGTAGTATTAGGGTGATTATAAGTATTGTTTGCATAACTAGTCTTTTAGTAAATGACGCTAAAAGCCGATTATCAAAATGGCGCTGTTGCCGAGGACAAGGCTTTATATTTAGACTTTTCTGTTCTTGATATAGCTTTATTCTATTTCGTTTCCATTGTTGTTTGTTTCTTTTGTTAGTAGTTACCTTTGAGTATTCTGTTTGCATGCCCCATAGCATGGAATGTCAAACCAACCAATAACACCTTATAATCCTGAGATCCAATGCTTGAGTAGACAACACCCATCAAAACAAACGTCACATTCTGTTCAAAATCCACCCATATCCACAATGGCTGACGAACATCAGTTGTTTGGTCAGTTCGGGACTCCGGGCTCACAAGTGTTCCAAGGAGATGTAGTACTTATTGTTGCTACTATACCATACCAAATACCACCCCAATTCACAAGAATGGTTAAGGAAACCCCTTTTAGTGGTTTAAGAAACGAATGTCCTCTTTAACATCTCGAGGCATTTTCTGACATTTGTGGACTTATACCTCCTTGCCCCAATAGCCTAGACTATGTGCTGATGCACATATTTCACTTGAGTCTAGAAGGGGATGCCAAAGATTGGTATAAATGGTTAGAACCCAACTCAATTGTTAATTGGGCTTAATTGAAAATAACTTTTCTAGAGAGGTTCTATCCTACGGTTCATACGCAAGATTGGCGTAAGAAAATTGCGTCCTTCACTCAAGAGGATGATGAGAACCTTAGTGCTACTTGGAGTCGATTTAAGAGAAAGATTAGAGCATGCCCCCACCATGACTATGGGGAGAACCATCTCAATAAATTTTTCTACGATGGTCTTCATGACTCAACCAAAGCACTCCTAGACTCAGCAGTAGGTGGCCAACTCTCTAAAATTCCATGCATCCACGTAAAAGCCAAAATTGAGGAAGGTTCTAAGAATAGTGCCTAGGGAGGAACAAGGAGTCAAGGTTTACCAAGAAGGATGGTTGACACAACCAACTTGGACACCATTAGTGCTAAAATTGAAGCAGTTATCGATAAGAAGCTGTCGAAACTAAGCCTAGCCGGTAGTTTAAACACCCCTCAAGTGCATGAAAAGCACTTTGCATGTGACATATGTGGGGGTGCCAACCATGATACTTCCTTTTGTGGTGGTTCGCACTCTAAGCATGTTGCAGCACCTGATTATAGAGGGTATAACCCAGAGACATAGGTAATGAATTATGATGGTTATGTGTATAATCCTAATCATGTTGTAGCCCTTAACTATGGTGGACAAGGACAAGGAGCAGGGTATGGGAAACAACCTTTCCCCAATCAACCATACAAACCTCCTTTCAATTCGAACCAAAACCAAGGAAACTTCCACCAGAGATATAACAAAAATGCTCAAAGTGGGTTTAACAACCAAGGTTTTCAAGGGAACCAATCGAGCGGAAATGTACCAAGGCCAAATTTAAATAGACCACCAAGGTTTAATCAAAGGCCTAGAAATGATTCAAATCTGCCTTTCCCACATAGTCACCCTCATCATGTTGCTTCTCAACCACAACAAAAACATACCTCAACCAATGACCATTTAGCCTCTCAAGTATCTCTTGCTCAACAAAACCAGAGTCTCACTCAAATAAATCAGACTCTCATCCAACAGATACAACAACTCCAAGCTCAATAAAAGGTATTTGAAACTCAACTCGCCCAAATGGCTAGTCCTCTTGCGCCCCCGCTATTCCCATCTCACCCTCAATCTAACCCCTCTACACAACCTCCACCTCAAAACCCAAACCAACACACTGCAAAAGCTATCCACCTAAGATCGGGGATTAAGTATGATGACCCTTCATATCCGGTTGATGCACCTTTGGTACGGGTGGGAGATGAGATGAGAGTGGATGTAAATGAAAAATAAGAGGAATTAGGTAAGGATTTGAGAGTTGAAAGTGAAAGAAGTGGGGATGATGAGGAAGAAAATATAAGGAGTGGGAAGTTGGTGGAGAGTGAGGAAGAAAGCAAGAAGAGATTGCTTATATGCACCCCCACTTCCTTTTCCCTATAGGAAAGTTGAGAAATAACTTGATGATAAGTTCAGGAAGTTTTTAGAACACTTACAAAAGATGGAGATGAAAATTCCATTCCTCGATGCAACGACACAGATGCCTAAGTATGCTAAGTTCTTGAAGGACTTATTATCCAATAATAAAAAGCTTAAAGAAGAAGTAATCAGTCTCCCCCATCAAGTTAGCTCCATTTTACAAGGGAAAATTCCTAAAAAAGAGCGAGATCCAGTGCATATAACCTCCCAGTAAACTGGGGGAATCTTGATCCCAAAGGGGCGCTTGCCGATCTAGGAGCTTCGATTAGTCTTATGCCTCTATCCATCGCCAAGAAGCTACCCTTTAGCCTAAGAACTTCAAGGAAAAAGATTTAACTGGTAGATAGGAGTATAATAGTGCTGTGTGGAGAGCTTGATGATATACCTATCCAAGTGGGAGAACAAGCGGTCCCTTGCGATTTTGTAGTGATAGAAATAGAAGAGGACCCTTATACTCCACTCATCTTTGGAAGAGTCGTTCTAAACACACTCCGGGCAGTTATTAATTGCCATAATGACACCATAACAGTAGAAGTAGCCCAAGTGAAGGTAGCCTTCAAAATTTCCCCACTCTTGAAGAAACCTATGGTTGAACAAGTCTGTTGCCTTGAAGTGGAGGATAGGGAAATTGAGGATTGTTAAAGGGAAAGAGAAGTAAGGTATTCAATGAATGATGAGGATACCTATATAGAAGATGAACAGTTAGAAAGCCAATTAGACAAGGCCCAGGAATATAAGAGCAAAGAAGCAGAATCTGAGCAACTGTGTCAGGCTGAGGAAGGTACTATCTATAACGGGGAGAGTCCTAAGCCTTCTCCCCAAGTAAGATTGAAACCTCTACCTCCTAGCCTTAAATATACGTATCTTAATTATGATGAGCGGAGTCCAGTCATAGTGAATTCTGAGCTCGATGACATCTCGTTGGAAAAATTACTTGTTTTATTAAGGAAATATAGAGATGTCATCGGGTACTCACTTGGTGATTTAAAAGGAATTATTCTAACACTTGTTATGCACCGAATTCATCTTAATGAAGAGCATTTCTCCTCAATTGAGCCACAAAGAACGTTAAACCCCAAAATAAAAGAGGTAGTTAAGGATGAAATCCTCAAACTCCTCAAGACTGGCATCATCTACTCAATTTCAGATAGTAGGTGGGTTAGGCTTGTTCATGTTGTTCCGAAAAAGGGAGGAATGACCAATGTCGAGAATGACAAGGGTGAAATGATCCCAACTAGAGCCACTATAGGATGACGAGTTTGTATTAATTATTGCAAACTCAACAAGGCTACAAGAAAGGATCACTTCACTTTACCCTTCATCGACGAGATGCTTGAGAGATTGGCAAGGCACAAGTACTATTGTTTTCTGGATGGTTACTTGGGTTTCTTTCAATCCACCCCGAGGATCAAAAGAAAACAACGTTCACTTGTCCTTTTGGGACTTCTACCTATAGGAGAATGCCCTTCGGTTTATGTAATGCTCCATCCACTTTCCAGAGGTGCATGTCTACTATATTTGCTGATATGTTGGAGGACTTCATGGAAGTGTTCATGGATAATTTTTCTATTGGAGGTTCTTCTTTTGACACTTTCTTGACACATCTCGAAAGAGTTTTGTCACGGTGTCTAGAAACGAATCTTGTGCTGAATTGGGAGAAGTGTCACTTTTTAGTCCAGGAAGGCATTGTCCTAGGCCATAAAGTGTCTTTCAAAGGCATAGAGGTAGACTCTGCTAAGATTGATGTGATAAGGAACCTTCTTGTACCTACCTCGATTACAGGAGTATGATCCTTTCTTGGACATGCAAGGTTCTATAGGCGTCTCATATTAGGATTTTCAACTTTAGCTAAACTTTTGAATGAATTGCTTCAGAAGGATGTCGAATTTATCTTTAATGAGAGATGACTCAATGCCTTCAATGGTCTAAAGAAAGCTATGATATCTGTGCCCATTGTGCAAGCTCCTGATTGGAGTCTGCCGTTTGAATTAACGTGCGATGCCGGTGATATCTCTGTAGGTGCTGTCCTTGGACAAAAAAAAGGAAGGAAAGCACCACGTCATGTGCTATATCTGTAAAACACTGGATCCAGCATAGCGCAACTACTCTACGACAGAAAAGGAAATATTGGCGATAGTCTATGCTTTTGAGAGACTACGCCAGTATCTGATATGTTCAAAGGTTATAGTTTTCACGAATCACTCAGCCCTGAAATTTTTGATGACGAAGAGAGATACAAAGCCAAGGTTGATCCGTTGGGTGCTCCTACTACATGAGTTTGATTTTGAATTGAAGGATAGGAAGGGAAGTGAGAATGTGGTAGCTGACCATTTGTCTAGGTTATCTAAACTTAATAAAGACACCCTACCTATCCAAGATAAAATGGTTGAAGAAACCTTGATGACAACGTTAGTTGTTGGGAAAGCACCTTGGTTCGCAGATATTGCAAATTATTTAGCTTGTGGGGAACATCTAGAGTTTGAATAAAGGGAAGTGAAAAAGGCTTTCTTTGGGAAAGTCGGGAATTTCGTTTGGGATGACCCCTATTTATTTCATGCCTGCGCCGATGGCATAATCCGCCGTTGTATCACTGAAGAGGAGGTCCCCAAGATCCTAACTCAGTGTCACTCACACGCATGTGGCGGCCACCATGGTATAATGAACATTGCTGCTAAAGTCGCCACCGTGGGTTTCTATTGGCGAACCTTGTATAAGGATGTTGAAACATTCATGAAGAGTTGTGAGAGATGCTAAAAAGATGGCAATATCTCAATGAGGAATGAGATGCCTCAAAATTACATTCGTGAGTGTGAAGTGTTTGATTGTTAGGGTATTGACTTCATGGACCCCTTTGTTTTATCTCATGGGAACCAATATATTTTAGTAGGGATTGATTATGTGTCTAAGTGGGTGGAGGCCATCCCCTCACCTACAAATGATCACAAAGTAGTTATGAAGCTTTTTAAAAGCATAATCTCCCCTTGATTTGGTGTTCCCAAGATAGTCATTAGTGACGGGGGTTTTCACTTTGCGAAAAACAAACTAAATAAATTGTTAAAGAAATATGGAGTCGTGCACAAAGTCAGTTCACCCTACCATCCCCAAACTCAAGGACAGGTGGAAGTATCCAACAAGGAAATAAAGCAAATATTAGAAAAGGTGGTTAACCCAAATAGAAAAGATTGGTCTCTCAAGTTAGACGACGCTCTTTAGGCCAACCATACATGTTACAAAACCCTAATTGGCACCACCCCGTTCCAGCTATTGTATGGGATGTCTTATCATTTACCGGTGGAATTGGAATGTAGGTCTTGGTGGGTGATCCAAATGCTTAATTTGGACCCTACTTTATTCTACAAGAAGCGAGCCGCCCAATTAAGGGAATTAGAAGAACTAAGGCTCAACGCATTCCATAACATGCATATCTACAAGGAACGAACAAAGCGTTGGCACGACCAACACATCATTCAACGAGAATTCCTTATAGGAGATAAAGTGCTGCTCTTCAATTCAAGAGCAAAGTTATTCCCCGAGAAATTGAAATCGAGGTGGTCTGTACCATTCGAGATTTTGCATGTATTTCCTTATGGAACGATCGAGTTGAAAGATTATCATGAAGGTAGTTTCATTGTGAATGGACATTGGCTAAAGCTCTTCCATGAAAGTAGCCTTCACGAAGTTAACACCGTTAAGAGAATAAGGTTAGATGATGTCAAAGTTGAATGATTGGTGTAATCATTGCCATATTACAAATATCTGAACTTTGAATCATTATTATTTTGATTTATGTTAAGTTTTAAGCGGTTAGTTTTACTTCAGTTTCTGTTTAGTGTTGTTTTTGGTTGACAACCCTAGCTATGTCGAGCTAAACGACGTTTAACAAAGCACTTACATGAGGTAACCCGGTTTTCTTTGAATTTTCATGCTAAGTAATCATTATACCATTTTTTGGTTGGCATAGTACAAGTCAATTAATTATTCCGAGCTTAAAAAAGTTGAAAAAACAATCCAATCGGCCAAATTATAGTTCCATTCGTCCGAATGTACTTGGACTATGAACTCAATCTTAAGTTTGAGGAGTTTCTGAGAATGTCGAATGAGTAGTCAAATTCGGGCAAACGAAGTCCATTCAGCCGAATAAAATTCCTATTCGGTCGAATAGATGTACAGACAAATTAGAGAAGCACTCTTGAAAACACCAAATGGACACTCCATTCGGGCAAATGGAGGTCCATTCGGCCAAATACATAGTCTATTCGGGCGAATGGTAGCAAAGAATTCTGAGAAATTCTTCGAAATTCGAGCGAACAGGCCTCCTATTTGGGAAAATGAGGCTCCATTCGGCCGAATGAAGCTCCATTTGGGCGAATGGAGCGCCAGTGCTATAAATACCCCCTCATTTCCACGGGTTTTCTCACAATTCACTCAAACCTTAAAATTCACCCATGCTCTTTTTTCACCCTCACTCACTCGTTCTCCCTAAAACTCCTCAATTTGCTCCATAAAATTCAATAAATCATAATGGGACCAAGAAAGCTTGGCTTAGGGGGGATATTCATTATTCACTACTCATTATTTTGTTGTGTGTCTTTTGGTCTTTTGCCCTGTCTAGCTGTTGGTCTTATTGTTGTGTAGTTTTACGTTGTTTTGCATTTGTTTTGTGTTTTGGTTTTGCTTTTTGGTGTTGTTTTTAGGTGCTTGTAATAAGTTCCATCTGCTGCTTCACCTACGTACTGGTATGATTACTCTCGCTTGAAAATCCAAATTTATTTATTTATATTTGTTTTGTTTTCCTTTTTTCCATCATATGCTCCAACCCCTTTTTCCATCATATGCTCCAATCCCTTTTTTCAATCATATGCCCTAAACCCCCTTTTTCCATCATTTTCTCCCTTTGTCCATCATATGCTTCGAATCCTTTAATCCTTTTTTCCATCATATACTCTAAATAAGCATGCAAGCTTCTGTCGTGCACTTTACAGTGATTATATGCAAACTCGTATTCCCTTAGCCCTGTCCATATTTTGGGTCTGAGTTTATCGACTATTTTCCACTTGACTTGGGGGATCTGAGCTTGCTTGGTATGTAGTTTAGATGAAAACTTATTAAGGATCATTTTGACTAGCCTAGTGAGGATTGAGCCTTCTAGGACTTTATTATGAGTCCTATATTATTGAGTGCTAGTTAGGGAATCTTAAGAATTGTGTCTGTTCTCCTCCAGCATAGTCTGCTTTTCAAAAGGTTAGGCACGTTTGTAGTAAAAGCTACAAAGCCAAACTACCTACCATTAATATTAATTTACTTTAGGTTGAGCCAAATTGTGCCTTTACCTTCTTCTTTATAGCCACACTATTTAACTCCACATGAGCCAAATGTTCCCTCTCTTTACTTAGAGGATAAACATGTGATCATAGTGAAGTTGGTGTTCGTTGCATTGTGGTGTAAGATATCAGTTTGAAAAGTGATATTTGGATGATATGACTCTATACATTAAACTTAGTGTATATCAAAACTATTTACATGAAAAGTTCAAAAAAAGAAAAAAGCATGAAAAGCAGAAAAAGAAAAAAAAATGAAAAAAAGAGAAAAAGAGAAAGAAAAAGAGAAAGGAAAAGAGAAAGAGAAAGAGAAAAAGAAGAAAAAGAAAAAAAGAGAGAAAAATTTGAGGATAAAGTTGACAAAATGTATTAGAGTTCATTATTGCGGATTTTAGGAGTGGTATAATTGTCGAAAGTCGTAGTTGTCCTCGGTTTTATTACCTTGGATCGCTTACTATCCTCTATTTTAACTCCACATCCCCAAATTTTACTCTACCTTGATCCTAGCCTATATTACAACCCTTTCCAAACCTGTTCGACTTGAACTGATTAATAAGATCTGTGCTTGAGAGTAGATAAGATACAATCCCCTAGATTTCTCCCTCTCTAGGTGTTTAATACCCGACTCATCTTTAGTCAGATGATTTTGAGCGAAACACATACCCTATAAACACATGAGCGTATTAGAAATTTCCCACATCTCTCAGAAAATAACCTCGGGAGCGTAGACTTGCAACTCATTAGGTAGTGGGCGGAATGAACTATGATGTAGCTTGCTTGGTGATCCAGAGTATGTGTAAAACGTTGTTATGCTCTTCTAATCCCATTGTACTTGCACATCTATGGCTAGGGAAGAGTTTTGCACATGCACGACTTGCATTGTCTTGTTTTTCACTCTCGCTTCTATAACTATTTTAACATAAGCGTTCATGTCACCTTCCTATTTCATTTGCTAGGGAATAACAAAGGTTTTTCTTGGGGGAAGTTGATGTGCTCATTTTAGAGAACGTTTACTGCCTCATTTTAGTGTTAAGTCTTGTGGTTTTATATTGATTTTATATATATTACACTTGATTTCACCTTAATCTTGTCTTCAAGTTCTTTTAAGGTCAATTTAGGTGTTTTTGATGATTTCAAGGTGAAATGCAACGTGTTAAGTCTTTGTCACTCTTAGACAAGCGTATCATAGCTTAGGCAGACATTTCAAGTGAATCATGAAGATCCCACGAAGTTATCAAGACATTAGCCAGTTGAAGAAGATGAAAAGAGGATTTTAGAGTCAGATTTAACCGACTTTGACAGTGATTCGGTCGAATGGCAGCCCAGTAGAGAGCCTATGTTCCATGGTTACTGGGAAGGCCAAATGACATTCATTCAGGCAAATCATCATCCATTTGGCCGAATGGATGTCTCCATTCGGGCGAATCATGCACAGAGAGGAATTCAACAGAGCCGTTGGAATGGGCGAATGGTGGAGAATTCGGGCGAATGATGCTTTATTCGGCCGAATGGGTCATGACCCAAAGGTATTTTAGGGTTTTCAGACTTCTTTTATTCTTTGTTCTAAATACCCCTCTTTCTAAAGAGGGGGAGAACCCTAGTTATTCATTAGTTTTTTTAGCTTTAGCTTTGTTTAGCCTCTAAAATTCTCTTAGTTCTTGTTTTTTGTTTTCGGTTTTCTCAGCATATGTACTCCGAGTTTTCGATTTTATTGATTGGAATCTGATCATGGATATTGCATTGAAGCTTTATTATAAGTATCAATCTATTCTTTACTTTTGAATTCATTCATTTTATTTCAGTCAATGTTTAGCCTAATATTTATCGTTCATCTAGAATAGTTTCTGATTTTCTATTGTTCTCGCTGATTTCTTTTTATGATTGTTGCGTTTGTTTTATTGAATATCATCATGTTGTATATCTTGAATATGTGTGAGTAGTTATCTTAGGGGTTTGATTAGTGAAACCCTAGGAAAAGCTATGTTCGTTATTGTCTAAGGTTATAGGAATGATGACAATAAGTGAATTTTGAAACCCAATGTGAATCTTGTCCTGTAACTCCTTTGGAGACATAGGGCAATTATAGGTCGTTCGATGTGATTTATGGAATCACCAACTTCCTCTCGCATACTTGGGTGTCCATGCTAGTTATTGTTTGATTTTCTCTAACCTATCATGTTCTCTTTTGAAAGCATTATTCCTAGGGTGAATCTACTCTCGTCCCCATTTTTCTCCATTTGATTTCCCTCTTAATTCATCGTGATCTATATTTTCGTTATTAGTTTTAGTTGTTTTTAATCCAAAAAGTTTAGTTGTGTTAAGAATTGAAGTGTCTTGATATCCATTGTCTCGTGGTTTGACCCCCAACTTACCATTACACTAGTTGTAGTAGTATTAGGGTGATTGTAAGTATTGTTTACATAACTAGTCTTTTAGTAAACGACACTAAATACCAGTTATCAGGGTTGCACCCGTTCACATTCGTTCCAATTAGCAAAGCTCTAGAATTACTAAATACTCATGTTGTAGTAATCTTTTAGTACCGGAAGTACAAATGCTAGCTACAATATAGGGGATTCACGTGTAGGGTACTCCGTACTTTTTTTTTTTGTTATATTAAATGTTAGGCTGTCCTATCTAACTTTTTTTCTGAGAGCTTATGTTAACTTTATTTATATTGTCTAAATAAGAACTTATTATATTGGTAATATGGCATTGAGACATATTTTAGTGAAGAATTGTTGAACAACACTTTTTTTACAAATAGAATAATTTGGTTTGTCTTTTCTCAATTTATTTTACCTAAAATAAGTTCAAATAAATGAGTATTTAGTACGACATATACTATATCTTCTAGGATTGTATTTTTACAGATTAATGACATTCCTTTATTTTATATACTTTCAAACTCAACTTTAGTTATAATCTAGACTATCTCTACTTATGCAAAGTAATTCTAGACTTCATGAGAAAATATGTTGGGGGTCGTTTACTAATTCGACCCCCAACTTACCATTACACTAGTTTTAGTAGTATTAGGGTGATTATAAGTATTGTTTACATAACTAGTCTTTTAGTAAATGACGCTAAATACCGGTTATCAGGGTTGCACCCTTTTACATTCGTTCCAATTAGCAAAGCTCTAGAGTTACTAAATATCGGTTATCAGGGTTGCATCTTTTTACATTTGTTCCAATTAGCAAAGCTCTAAAATTACTAAATTCTAGACTATCAGGCCAAAACCTAGGAGGATGTTACCAACATGTTCATAAACCATTATTGCCCTAATTCCCAGCTTTAGACAACTGACATGGAGTTGAACATCCTTAGACAAGGCCAAACTAAGGGGTATATGACCTACTTCAACCGCTAACTAAGAAATCTAAACTCAGAATTTTCATCACTAATCTCCTTCTTATGTATAATAACCCTATGAAGTACTTGGGCCTAGAGTCTTTTAAACGTGTCATTAACATTCACACCCGAATTGAAGATGATTTGTTGAGTAATTAATGCCCTTGAAACAATCAAGGATGGAAGGCTAAGAAAAGTAAGAAATACTCTACCTTTAAAATTGCTAATGAAGTTAAATCCCTATAGGCTTCAAGATCCTGAGGAAATTCTCTCAACAACAACAATGGCAAATGAGGTGGTTTCAAGAAACATCCTCGCATGGTCTTCTCAAACCTAGGGAAGACCTACTTAAGTTCTTTTAATCGCCTCACTAGTAGTGGTCACATCGAACCTATTGGTCCAATAGAGGACCCTCCGATAGTCAGGAGGAGTTCAAAGTGGGACACCAATTAGTACTGCAAATACCATCGGGGCAAGGGCCACGACACCAAATAGTGCATCAGACTTAAACACCTTCTTTAGGACATGATGGATGATGGAAGGCTACCAGTCTCTCCTTGGGAAAAGCCTATTGCTATCTTATCAATTTATGAAGATGGAGCCTACTTTAACTTGTATTTACTCATCACACTAGTTAGGGTTCCATCCCCTAAAATCACTCATGTCACAACCCCAGCATCATGTATCAATCCTGAATGGTAAGAGAAAGGGATGACCAATATAAACATAATGACCCAGTTTAGAAGGATTTAGAAAAATAGTCCATAATCCAAAACCAAATGCTCTTGTCCCCATAAACCTTCCACTAAAGAAAAGCTCCCTGGTCAAGGAACTTAAAAAGAAAAAAGATGAGATCAATATCTATTATTACAAAAATGCACTTTTGAATGCATTAACAAAGGTCAACATTATTTCAGGGACGTTTCCTGATGCTTTGATCACCCTCCTTATCAAAGAAAAGAGGAAGCCGTTGATAAAAATCTGAGATGATGATTTGCCAATTGAAGGGACCTCTGACAACAAGTCCGTTTACCTAACTATTGTCGCTTACATTTGAAACATGCTGATTACCCTATTCGATGGTGGTTTAGCAATCAATGTACGCCCTCTTTACATAGAAGAAGTGTTGGGTTTCTTGGATAAGAACTTCACGGCGTTAACTCAAATGGTCCAAAAGTTTGACAACTCATGCCATTAATCACTTGGGACCATTTACTTCTCCCTCCTCTTAAGATCATTGGAAATGATGGTCACCTTATAAGTACTCAATATCAAGGCTAACTTTAACCTATTTCTTAGATGCCCCTAGATTCATAATTTGGGGGACGTCCTCTCATCTCTTCACTAAAAGGTTAAGCTTTACAGGTACTTCAATAGCAATTAATGCCTTAACAATTAAAGTGAAAATTGTAAACAAACCCCTCATCAACATTGAGCACGATGAGAAATATGAAGAAATCTTTGGGTTTTTTAGCAAAATTACAATGCCCTA
The DNA here is from genome assembly GCA_026401315.1 of Dysphania ambrosioides. NCBI lineage: Eukaryota > Viridiplantae > Streptophyta > Magnoliopsida > Caryophyllales > Amaranthaceae > Dysphania > Dysphania ambrosioides. The sequence goes on from CM048662.1 coordinate 12,365,195, forward strand.
ACCTAATAGGATTTTACTATTCATCCTTGGCTCGATAGTTCACACCATGATGAAGATCTAAGGGTACTACCTTACCTTGACTCTTGGTTGTAAGCCAACTCTTACTGCACCATTTATGGATTTAATGAGAGAGAAAAACCTCTTTTGGCTAGGATACGAGCCAACATCATAAGAACTCCGAGTGTATATTCTCAAAGAAGTGACTTGCAAAATATCCAAGAGCAAGACCAAACCAAGCATGAATTAAAGCCATACCTCCTAACCCTTAATGAGCGTTTTATTAAAGTAGGCAAAGAGGATGCCTACAATGATTTCCTTGAGCCTCACTTTATCCATGATCATGGAAAGGTCTACCCTAAAATTGAAGCCTTTCATTATTACTACTTTAGGGACAATGACGTGCCCAAAGAGTTATTGATGACCCCTGAATGCATCAATCACCAAGCTCTATCATTACTTTTTGGTCTAAAGAAGTTCAAGCCTAAAGTCCAAGCTACTCTCTAAATCAAAAACTTTGACCCTTTAGAAGTAATAGTGTTAGTTCCAAACATGGCTTAGGGATGGTGAATATTTCTGAAGATAGCAATCCCTAGTGGTATTATGTTGAAGATTATATCTAGAGAAGGCCCAAAAATGAATGAGGTAACATTGTCGGAGTTGGAGTCTGAGTTTAAGTCTAGATTTTTTGAGTCTAAACATATAGAGTTAAGGCCCCCTAATGGTTACACCACCAAAGGAAAACCTTGAAAAATCCCTTGTCATAGCCACCTCTTAATTTAATAACATTTCTTATTCTGCTTATTCCTCTTATTGCACTCAATATCTACAAGTAATTTCTTTGTCTTAAACAAATCAGACTTTGAAATTATTAAAGTAATGGACGAACATAAAAAATAAAACTCCTATGACCAAAGAAACTAAAAAGATTATAATATGTGCAGAATAGGAGTTGAAATATGTGTAAATTGGGCTGATGCTATCCCAAAAGAGCGTGGAGAGCTGACATAGTTGCTTAGAGAGTTGATTGATGTCTTTACTTAGTCTTAGAGAGACGTGCTAGGAATAGTTAAAGATATTGCATAACATACTATTCAGATCTAGCTAAGCTCAAAGCCGAGCCATCAAGAAGCTCAGACATTACATGCTCTCCATACGATACACATCGTATAAAAAATGGATCCTCTCCAATATCTATTTAATAAGCTTATTCTCAATAGGAGCCTTTTGAGATAGCTAGTGTTGTTAATTAAATTCAATCTCAAACATATCCCGCAGAAAGTAACCAAAGGGTCCACATTCTTAGATTTCTTAGCTGAATTAGCTAGAGAAGATTCCGAGGAAAACTACAATCTCCCAAATGAAGATCCTTCATAACCTAAAACAAGAGTTGGTTATTATACTTTGATGGTACCTCCAACAAAAAGAGATATGGTGTGGGGATACTCCTGGTATCTCCAAAGGAAGAGCACACTCCTATATAAGTCAAGTTAGGCTTTAAGGATACCAATAATGTCGTTGGGTATATATCATGCATTTTGGGTCTATATGCAGCGATATCTTTAGATATCCTGAAGCTTCATGTTTATCGTGATTCATCCTTAATAAACAATCAAATTTTTTGGAGATTAAAAGTTGGTATTGAACGTAAGGCATCTATATATGGGATCTAGAGATGAAAATCTTTAATAATTTTAAGAAACTTCTCATATCTCTTCTCAACCTTACCTTGTGCTAGTCTACCCTTTTCCTTCTTAGGGGTTTTCTTATACATTATTGCTGCAGGCAGAGGGTCTTTTAGAGTCTTTCCACTCCTAATCACTATGGAATTGATATGTTATGTAGGATCTATGCCTTGGCTAGGGATCAAGGGTCTAGGGACATCCTTAAGGGCATTGACAAGCTGGGTAATCTAGTTCTCAAGAATCTTATTATGGGTTTACATTTGCCTTTATCTTTTTGTAATGTCGTTGCTCTTTTTAATTTTGGTGGCTATAAAGCTCTCCATCAATGACTCTATGTTAGACTTCTAAAGAGTTGATTAAGATAGGGGGACATTAGGCCTTAGAACTACATTGAAACTGAGTGGGTTTTGTTAGTCAAGATATTGAAATTGGCCTTGGTTTATGTTTTGACACCTATTCAAATTTGGATTAGGCCTATAATTCTTATATCCTTTCCCTCTAAAGTTTCCCTACTCTTGGTTCTCATAGTTTCTATTACCTTGGAAATTTCCTTTATTTTGGCCACTAAAATTTCCTAGTCCTTGGTTTTGAATGCTTCCCTAGTTATGCCCATTAAATTTCCCTTGCTCCTAGTTCTGCCCATTTTCTCCAATCAAAGTTTGGGTGAGCTCTCCACTCTTTCTTGTATTGTGTTAAAGTTAGGGTTCAATTTATGGTTAGGGGCCATATTTCTCTAGGTATTTACCTATTCTATGCCAGATGGTGAATTACCTATTGAGGTTAGTAGGTGACATTGCAAAGGGTTATGATAATAATCACCACAAACATCACAAAATAAAACATGCATAAGAGCATTAGAGCTAGATGCTTGTGGGTGTTTCATGCCACGCATTAGACTGTTCAACACAACATCATTAAATTTATTAGTGAGTGCATCTAACTTAGAAGAAAGTACATTGATTAAGTCTACTTCATACCTTTCTCCTCATTTGAATTTGATGTGCTCGTTTTAGAGCATGTTTACTACCTCGTTTTAGTGTTATGTCTCATGGTTTTATATTGATTTTATATATATTACATTTAATTTCACCTTGATCTTGTCTTCGAGTTGTTTTAAGGTCAATTCAGGTGTTTTTGATGATTTCGAGGTGAAATGCAACATATTTGAGCCTTTGACACTCTTAGACACGCGTATCATAGCTTGGGTAGACATTTCAAGTCAATCATGATTATCCCATAAAGTTAACAAGACATCAGGCACTTAAAGAAGCTGAAAAGAGGATTTTAGAGTCAGATTCGACCGAATCTGACAGTGATTTGGTCGAATGGTAGCCCAGTAGAGAGCCTATGTTCCATGGTTACTAGGAAGGCCGAATGACATTCATTCAAGCGAATCATCATCCATTCGTATGAATAGATGTCTCCATTCAGGTGAATCATGTAGAGAGAGGAATTCAACAGAGCCGCTGGAATGGGTGAATGGTGGAGAATTCGAGCGGATGATGCTTCATTCGACGGAATGGGTCATGCCTTCGGTCGAATTGAGGTGTTTTCACCGGAAATTTTACTTGTTTTATAGGTCGGCCCAAAGGCATTTTAGGTTTTTTGGACTTCTTTTACTCTTTGTTATAAATACCCCTCTTTCTGGAGAAGGGGAGAACCCTAGTTATTCATTAGTTTTATTAGCTTTAGCTTTATTTAGCGTTTAAAATTTTCTTGGTTATAGTTTTAAATTTTTGGTTTTCTGAGCATATGTACTCCGAGTTTTCAATTTTGTTGATTGGAATCTGATCATGGATATTGCATTGTAGCTTTATTGTGAGTATCAATCTATTCTTTACTTTTGAATTCATTCGTTTTATTTCATTTAATGTTTAGCCTAGTGTTTATTGTTCATCTAGAATAATTTCTAATTTGCTTTTGTTCTCGTTGATTTCTTTTTATGATTGTTGCGTTTGTTTTATTGAATATCATCATGTCATATATCTTGTATATGTGTGAGTAGTTCTCTTAGGGGTTTGATTAGTGAAACCCTAGGAAAAGTTATGTTCGTTATTGTCTAAGGTTATAGGAATGAAGACAATAATTGGCTATTGAATCCCAATGCGAATCTTGTCCTGTAACTCCTTTAGAGACATAGGGTAATTATAGGTCGTTTGATGTGATTTGTTGAATCACCAACTTCCTCTCGCATGCTTGGGTGTCCATGCTAGTTATTGTTTGATTTTCTCTAACCTATCATGTTCTCTTTTTAAAGCATCTTTCCTAAGGTGAATCTAGTCTCATCCCTCTTTTTCTCCATTTGATTTCCCTCTTAATTCATCGTGATCTATATTTTTGTTATTAGTTTTAGTTGTTATTAATCCAAAAAGTTCAGTTGTGTTAAGAATTGAAGTGTCTTGATATCCATTGTCTCGTGGTTCAACCCCCGACTTACCATTACACTAGTTATAGTAGTATTAGGGTGATTATAAGTATTGTTTACATAACTAATCTTGTAGTAAATGATGCTAAAAGCCGATTATCAAAATGGCGCCGTTGCCGGGGACAAGGCTTTATATTTAGACTTTTTAGTTCTTGATATATCTTTATTCTATTTTGTTTCTATTGTTGTTTGTTTCATTTGTTAGTAGTTACCTTTGAGTATTCTGTTTGCATGCCCCATAGCGTGGAAGGTCAAACCAACCAATAACACCTTATAATCATGAGATCCAACGCTTGAGTAGACAACACCCATCAAAACAAACCTCACATTCTGTTCAAAACCCACCCATATCCACAATGGCTGACGAACATCAGTTGTTTGGTCAGTTTGGGACTCCGGGCTCACAAGAGTTCCAAGGAGATGTAGTACTTCTTGTTGCTACTATACCATACCAAATACACCCCAAATTCACAAGGATGGTTAAGGAAACCCTTTTTAGTGGTTTAATAAACGAATGTCCTCTTTAACATCTCGAGGCATTTTCTAACATTTGTGGACTTATACCTCCTTGCCCCAATAGCCTAGACTATGTGCGGATGCACATATTTCACTTGAGTCTAGAAGGGGATGCCAAATATTGGTATAAATGGTTAGAACCCAACTCAATTGTTAATTAGGCTTAATTGAAAACAACTTTTCTAGAGAGGTTCTATCCTACGGTTCGTACGCAAGATTGGCGTAAGAAAATTGCGTCCTTCACTCAAGAGGATGATGAGAACCTTAGTGCTACTTGGAATTGATTTAAGAGAAAGATTAGAGCATGCCCCCACCATGACTACGAGGAGAAGCATCTCAATAAATATTTCTACGATGGTCTTAATGACTCAACCAAAGCACTCCTAGACTCAGCAGTAGGTGGCCAACTCTCTAAAATTCCATGCATCCACGTAAAAGCCAAAATTGAGGAAGGTTCTAAGAATAGTGCCTAGGGAGGAACAAGGAGTCAAGGTTTACCAAGAGGGATGGTTGACACAACCAACTTGGACACCATTAGTGCTAAAATTGAAGCAGTTATCGATAAGAAGCTGTCTAAACTAAGCCTAGCCGGTAGTTTAAACACCCCTCAAGTGCATGAAAAACACTTTGCATGTGCCATATGTGGGGGTGCCAACCATGATACTTCCTTTTGTGGTGGTTCGCACTCTGAGCATGTTGGTGCAGCTAATTATGGAGGGTATAACCCAGAGACATAGGTAATGAATTATGACGGTTATGTGTATAATCCTAATCATGTTGTAGCCCTTAACTATGGTTGACAAGGACAAGGACGAGGAGCAGGGTATGGGAAACAACCTTTCCCCAATCAACCATACAAACCTCCTTTCAATTCGAACCAAAACCAAGGAAACTTCCACCCGAGATATAACAAAAATGCTCAGAGTGGGTTCAACAACCAAGGTTTTCAAGGGAACCAATCGAGCGGAAATGTACCAAGGCCAAATTTAAATAGACCACCAGGGTTTAATCAAAGGCCTAGAAATGGCTGAAATCTGCCTTTCCCACATAGTCACCCTCATCATGTTGCTTCTCAACCACAACAAACTCATACCTCAACCAATGACCATTTAGCCTCTCAAGTAACATCTCTTGCTCAACAAAACCAGAGTCTCACTCAAATAAATCAGACTCTCATCCAACAGATACAACAACTCCAAGCTCAATAAAAGTTTTTTGAAACTCAACTCGCCCAAATGGCTAGTCCTCCTGCGCCCCCGCTATTCTCATCTCACCCTTAACCTAACCCCTCTACACAACCTCCACCTCAAAACCCAAACCAACACACTGCAAAAGCTATCCACCTGAGATCGAGGACTAAGTATGACGACCCTTCATATCCGGTTGATGCACCTTTGGTACCGGTGGGAGATGAGATGAGAGTGGATGTAAATTGATGTGATTCTTGATCCGAAAACCAAGTTATCACAAGGATATGTTCTAAGCTTCGTCCTATACAGATAAATCACCATGAACTAGGCAAGAACTGAGAATAATTAATTAAGAGTCCACCTAATTAATTAAACCAATGAATGTTTTAACTAAAACACCCAAAACAGCAACCAACTCGCAAGTTAGCCAAAGAAATATTTAGGTATCCAACCAAAATATCACTCGAAAGTAAATGTGTTTGTTATTGATCAAATTCGTGAATGAATCCCAAAACCGTGAATTACAAGGAATATTTATAGCAATCCTTTCCTAAAAATATTAGAACTCTAACTTGAATAAAACTCCTCCTTTTCCTAAACATATTAGAATTCTAGCTTGAATAAAACTCCTTCTTTTCCTAAACATATTAGAATTCTAGCTTGAATAAAACTCCTTCAATTCGCCTTGATCACCAAGCAGCCGCCACCTATTAAAATTCAATCTTGAGAAGGAATCCCTCTTGAAATAGGAAACGTAACCTTGAGTAGGAATCCATCTTGAAATAGGAAACGTAACCTTGGCGCCAAGTAACATTACATGGTTTCTTAACTAACTACTCTAACTTACTCACACGTACAAAATAATTAAGAACATAAAGAAAATAAAGAAACCTACGGTCTAAACCAAGAAAAACCCTTTCAAGTGAAAGGTAAAAACTTGTAGACAAAAATCTAAGAAAGCTTTTAATGAAACCTTAAAGAACTATCAAGAAGCTTCAAGAAACTCCCAAGAACGCCACCATACAAAGCGTGGCTTTGTCTTGATGCCCCAGATAGTAAGCTTGACCTATTAAAGAAGCTTCCAAGTATAGATTCATGCTTTCTTGACTTTCTTGGAATAATTCTTCAACATGCTCGTCATTCACATTGATGCATGCATCATCCTCCCCTTCTTCAAAAGAATTTGCCCTCAAATCTTCAATAGCATCATCTGGCACATACTTCACCAAATCTCCAACATTGAATGTTGTGCTTACACCATATCTAGGGTTCAATTTCTGTTGACCATGAATGTACTTCAAAGATTCGTGATCATTATGCAACACAAAGTGATTTGGGCGCAAATAGTGACTCCAATGGTCCAATGCTCGCACAATAGCATATAACTCCTTGATATAGGTAGAATAGTTTAATCTAGCACTGTTTAATTTCTCACTAAAATAGGCAATAGGGCGCTTCTTTTGAACTAAAATGGCACCAATCCCCACACCACTAGCGTCGGTTTCTACCTCAAATAGTTGTGAAAAATCTGGCAATGCAAGTACGGGTGCTTCACATAGCTTCCTTTTGATCAAATCAAATGCACGTTGGGCTTCCTTGGTCCACTCAAATTTTCCCTTATCTTTCTTCCAGCATTCGGTCATAGGTGCAACTATTGTGGAAAAATTCTTCACAAATCTTCTATAAAATGACGCTAGACCATGAAACGATCTAACTTCACTCATATTGGTAGGTACGGGCCAAGTCTTGATAGCTTCAACCTTGGATTGATCCACAGACACACCATCTTTGGATACTACATACCCTAGAAACGTCACGCTAGGAACAAGAAAATAGCATTTTTCCAATTTTGCATACAATTTCTTCTCCCTAAGAACCTCAAAAACGCTTCTCAAATGCATTAGATGATCATTGAAATTTTCAAAATAAATCAATATGTCATCCAAATAAACAACTACGAACCTTCCAAGAAATGGTTTTAACACCTTGTTCATCAATCTCATAAATTTACTAGGCGCATTGGTTAGACCAAAAGGCATGACTAACCACTCGTACAACCCCACTTTAGTCTTGAAAGCCGTCTTCCATTCGTCTCCTTCTCTCATGTGTATTTGATGATAGCCACTCATAAGATCAATCTTGGAAAATAGCTTTGAACCATGCAATTCGTCTAACAAATCATCAAGTCTAGGTATAGGAAATCTATACTTGATGGTTAGGTTGTTCACACTCCTACTATCAATGCACATACGCCAACTCCCATCTTTTTTTGGAACTAGCAATGTAGGCATGGCACATGGGCTCATACTCTCTTTCACGTAGCCTCTTTGCATCAATTCCTCTATTTGACGTTGCATTTCCTTTGTTTCTTCCGGATTACTTCTATATGCTGCCTTGTTAGGTAGTGGAGCTCCCGGAATAAGATCAATTTGGTGTTCAATACCACGAATTGGTGGTAATCCCGGTGGTAATTCACTAGGAAAAACGTCACAATACTCTTGCAATACCACTTCTAATTCCACGGGCCTCTTTTCTTGTTTACTCTCATTCACTTGCACATTGTTAGCCACCATAATATATACTATATTGTTATTGTTGATCTCTTTCTCCAACTTCTTTTCCCCAATTAAATATGCACCTTTCGAACTAGGGTTTATTCTATGATTAACTAGTGGTTTCAATGCATATGATTTTTCCCCTTCCCTTTTCGAATTATATACACATTTATCCTATCATTAAACTTGAGAAATCTATCATATTGCCATGGTCTACCCAATAAGATATGACAAGCATCCATGGGGCATACATCACACAAAACTTTATCATGATATTTGCCAATTGAAAAGGTGATTAGGGCTTGCTTCGTTACCTTTACGTCACTAGTATCATTGAGCCAATGTAGCTTGTAAGGTTTTGGGTGATCAGTTGTAGGCCACTCTAATTTGTTGATCAAAGTTGTAGACACCACATTTGTGCAACTTCCCGAGTCTATTATTACGTCACACAATCGATCTTCCACCTTGCACCTTGTTAAAAAGATTTTCTCTCTTTGATTATCTTCAACGGGCATAGGTTTAGAGTGAAGAGCTCTCCTTAGAACCAAGCTCTTTCCTTGCATTTCACCATCAACTTCTTTAGCACTACCCTCCTCTTCTTCAAAATCACGTTCTTGCTCGACCACAACCTCCATGTCACTACTTCCCTCGCACCTAGCTTTCTCTTCTTCCCATTCTTGAGCCATCATAGTGCGTTTTGAGTAGCAATTGCTTGCTATATGGCCAACACTCCCACATTTGAAACATTTTCTATCTTCGGTCACCTTCTTGCTAGCTTCGTTTTTGGGCTTGTTATCTTTATCATACGAACTAGAAGAAGCCTTATCAAAGGTAGGCTTGTCACTAGCCTTTGTGAACGTGCGTGTGAACGGCTTCACACTTGAGGTCTTCTTGGCCTTGAATTGTTTTTCAACCTTAATGGCCACCTTGCATACTTCTTCAAATGAATAGTATTCGTGCAATTCAATCTTCTCTTGAATATTTTTGTTCAAACCTGCAATAAAACATGCTATTTTGTGCTCTAGAATTTCTTCTAAATCACACAATAAACATAGTTTCTCAAACTCACACAAATAAGCCTCCACGGATTGATTTCCTTGCTTAAAAGTTTGCATCTTGAGATACACTTCTTGCACGTACTCATGGGGCACAAATTGACGCTCCATATAATTCTTTAATTGTGTCCAAGTAGTGATCTTGGATCGTCCCTCCTTGCGTCTCTTTTTCTTGAGATTATCATACCATAAACTCGCATAACCCGTGAGTTTTAATTCAGCAATTTTGCACCTCTTTCGTTCATCATACTCCTTGTAATCAAAGAGTGTCTCAGCTCTTCTAACCCACTCAAAATATTTTTTGGGGTCTAGCATACTCCCATTGAATTCCAGAAAATCTAGCCTTATATTTCGGTCATCATCTTTGGCCTTGTTCTTCCGTCTATGCCTTCTAGGTTCATCACTTGAAGATGAATCTTTATGGTGTGATCTACTTGCTTTTCTCCTTTCATATTCATCTTCACTTGAACTAGAACTTGCAACTGATTTGTGCTTCCTTGAAGATGAAGTTTTGTCACGTTCGTCAAGCCTAGCCAATACTTCTTGCAATTGTTGTGACAATCGCTCTATTTGACGATCCCTTTGCAAGTTATGCGCTTGATCAAGGTTCAAACCCCTTGGAATCCCTGGGATTTCTTCGTCACTCATTTTTCCTACACAAACCAGGTTAGTTTATGCAAAAATCTTGATTAAAAGATTGATTCTTGATTGATTCTTGAAGCAAATAAAAACCGTTCTCCAAATCGCAACTCCGTGTAATAATCTCAAAAGTTTGAGGTTGCACAGACTTCGTTAATGGTCCAATTGACACGAAATTTTGACACAATAATAATCTACGTTTTATGAATATTTGACAAAATTTCAGCCAAACATTCCAAGCCAAACGTCACCAACAGCTCTGATACCACGATGATGTGATTCTTGATCCGAAAACCAAGTTATCACAAGGATATGTTCTAAGCTTCGTCCTATACAGATAAATCACCAAGAACTAGGCAAGAACTGAGTTTAATTAATTAAGAGTCCACCTAATTAATCAAACCAATGAATGTTTTAACTAAAACACCCAAAACAGCAACCAACTCGCAAGTTAGCCAAAGAAATATTTAGGTATCCAACCAAAATATCACTCGAAAGTAAATGTGTTTGTTATTGATCAAATTCGTGAATGAATCCCAAAACCGTGAATTACAAGGAATATTTATAGAAATCCTTTCCTAAAAATATTAGAACTCTAACTTGAATAAAACTCCTCCTTTTCCTAAACATATTAGAATTCTAGCTTAAATAAAACTCCTTCTTTTCCTAAAAATATTAGAATTCTAGCTTGAATAAAACTCCTTCAATTTGCCTTGATCTCCAAGCAGCCGCCACCTATTAAAATTCAATCTTGAGTAGGAATCCCTCTTGAAATAGGAAACATAACCTTGAGTAGGAATCCATCTTGAAATAGGAAACGTAACCTTGGCGCCAAGTAACATTACACGGTTTCTTAACTAACTACTCTAACTTACTCACACCTACAAAATAATCAAGAACATAAAGAAAATAAAGAAACCTAGGGTCTAAACCAAGAAAAACCCTTCCAAGTGAAAGGTAAAAACTTGTAGACAAAAATCTAAGAAAGCTTTTAAAGAAACCTTAAAGAACTATCCAGAAGCTTCAAGAAACTCCCAAGAATGCCACCATACAAAGTGTGGCTTTGTCTTGATGCCCCAGATAGTAAGCTTGACCTATTGAAGAAGCTTCCAAGTATAGATTCATGCTTTCTTGACTTTCTTGGAATAATTCTTCAACATGCTCGTCATTCACATTGATGCACGCATCATAAATGAAAAAGAAGAGGAACAAGGTAAGGATTTGAGAGTTGAAAGTGAAAGAAGTGAGGATGATGAGGAAGAAAAGATAAGGAGTGAGAAGTTGGTGGAGAGTGAGGAATAAAGCAAGAAGAGATCACTTATATGCACCCCCACTTCCTTTTCCCTATAGGAAAGTTGAGAAACAACTTAATGAGAAGTTCAAGAAGTTTTTAAAACACTTACAAAAGATGGAGATGAAAATTCCATTCCTCGATGCAATGGTACAGATGCCTAAGTATGCTAAGTTCTTGAAGGACTTATTATCCAACAATAAAAAGCTTAAGAAAGAAGTAATCAGTCTCCCCCATCAAGTTAGCTCCATTTTACAAGGGAAAATTCCTATAAAAGAGCGAGATCCAGTCCATATAACCTCCCAGTAAACTTGGGGAATCTTGATCCCAAAGGGGCGCTTGCCGATGTAGGAGCTTCGATTAGTCTTATGCCTCTATCCATCGTCAAGAAGCTACCCTTTAGCCTAAGACCTTCAAGGAAAAAGATCCAACTAGTAGATATGAGTATAATAGTGCTATGTGGAGAGCTTGATGATATACCTATCCAAGTGGGAGAACTAGTGGTCCCTTGCGATTTTGTAGTGTTAGAAATGGAAGAGGACCCTTATACTCCACTCATCTTTGGAAGAGCCATTCTAAACACACTCCGGGAATTTATTAATTGCCATAATGACACTATAACGGTAGAAGTAGCCCAAGTGAAGGTAGCCTTCAAAATTTCCCCACTCTTGAAGAAACCTATGGTTTAACAAGTCTGTTGCCTTAAAGTGGAGGATAGGGAAATTGAGGATTGTTAAAGGGAAAGAGAAGTCAGGTATTCAATGAATGATGAGGATACCTATATAGAAGATGAACAGTTAGAAAGCCAATTAGACAAGGGCCAGGAATATAAGAGCAAAGAAGCAGAATCTGAGCAACTGTGTCAGGCTCAGGAAGGTACTATCTATAATGGGGAGAGTCCTAAGACTTCTTTCCAAGTAACTTTGAAACCTCTACCTCCTAGCCTTAAATATACGTATCTTAATTATGATGAGCGGAGTCCAGTCATAGTGAATTCTGAGCTCGATGACATCTCGTTGGAAAAATTACTTGTTTTATTAAGGAAATATAGAGATGTCATCGGGTACTCACTTGGTGATTTAAAAGGAATTATTCTAACACTTGTTATGCATCGAACTCATCTTAATGATGAGCATTTCTCCTCAATTGAGCCACAAAGAATGTTAAACCCCAAAATGAAAGAGGTAGTTAAGGATGAAATCCTCAAACTCCTCAAGGTTGGCATCATCTACTTAATTTCAGATAGTAGGTGGGTTAGGCCTGTTCATGTTGTTCCAAAAAAGGGAGGAATGACCTATGTCGAGAATGACAAGGGTGAAATGATCCCAACTAGAGCCACTATAGGATGATGAGTTTGTATTAATTATTGCAAACTCAACAAGGCTACAAGAAAGGATCACTTCACTTTACCCTTCATCGACGAGATGCTTGAGAGATTGGCAAGGCACAAGTACTATTGTTTTCTGGATGGTTACTTGGGTTTCTTTCAATCCACCCCAAGGATCAAAAGAAAACAACGTTCACTTGTCCTTTTGGGACTTTTACCTATAGGAGAATGCCCTTCGGTTTATGCAATGCTCCATCCACTTTCCAGAGGTGCATGTCTACTATATTTGCTGATATGTTGGAGGACTTCATGGAAGTGTTCATGGATAATTTTTCTATTGGAGGTTCTTCTTTTGACACTTTCTTGACACATCTCGAAAGAGTTTTATCACGGTGTCAAGAAACGAATCTTGTGCTGAATTGGGAGAAGTGTCACTTTTTAGTCCAAGAAGGCATTGTCAAAGGCCATAAAGTGTCTTTCAAAGGCATAGAGGTAGACCCTGCTAAGATTGATGTGATAAGGAACCTTCTTGTACCTACATCGATTACAGGATTATGATCCTTTCTTGAACATGCAGGGTTCTATAGGCATCTCATATTAGGATTTTCAACTTTAGCTAAACTTTAGAATGAATTGCTTTAGAAGGATGTCGAATTTATCTTTAATGAGAGATGACTCAATGCCTTCAATGGTCTAAAGAAAGCTCTAATATTTGTGCCCATTGTGCAAGCTCCTGATTGGAGTCTGCCATTTAAATTAATGTGCGATGCCGGTGATATCTCTGTAGGTGCTGTCCTTGGACAAAAAAAAGGAAGGAAAGCACCACGTCATATGCTATATCAGTAAAACACTGGATCCAGCACAGCGCAACTACTCTACGACAGAAAAGGAAATATTGGCGATAGTCTATGCTTTTGAGAGACTACACTAGTATCTGATATGTTCAAAGGTTGTAGTTTTTACGAATCACTCAGCCCTGAAATTTTTGATGAAGAAGAGAGATACAAAGCCAAGGTTGATCCGTTGGGTGCTCCTACTACATGAGTTTGATTTTGAATTGAAGGATAGGAAGGGAAGTGAGAATGTGGTAGCTGACCATTTGTCTAGGTTATCTGATTTTAATAAAGACTCCCTACCTATCCAAGATAAAATGGTTGAAGAAACCTTGATGACAACGTTAGTTGTTGGGAAAGCACCTTGGTTCGCAGATATTGCAAATTATTTAGCTTGTGGGGAACATCCAAAGTTTGAATAAAGGGAAATGAAAAAGGCTTTCTTTGGGAAAGTCGGGAATTTCTTTTGGGATGACCCCTATTTATTTCATGCTTGCGCCGATGGCATAATCCGCCGTTGTATCACTGAAGAGGAGGTCCCCAAGATCCTAACTCAGTGTCACTCATACGCATGCGGCGGCCACCATGGTATAATGAACATTGCTGCTAAAGTCGCCACCGCGGGATCTATTGTCCAACCTTGTATAAGGAAGTTGAAACATTCGTGAAGAGTTGTGAGAAATGCTAAAAAGATGGCAATATCTCAATGAGGAATGAGATGCCTCAAAATTACATTCGTGAGTGTGAAGTGTTTGATTGTTAGGGTATTGACTTCATGGACCCCTTTTGTTTTATCTCATGGGAACCAATATATTTTAGTAGGGATTGATTATGTGTCTAAGTGGGTGGAGGCCATTGCCTCACCTACAAATGATCACAAAGTAGTTATGAAGCTTTTTAAAAGCATAATCTCCCCTCGATTTGGTGTTCCCAAGATAGTCATTAGTGATGGGGGTTTCCACTTTGCGAAAAACAAACTAAATAAATTGTTAAAGAAATATGGAGTCGTGCACAAAGTCAGTTCACCCTACCATCCCCAAACTCTAGGACAGGTGGAAGTATCCAACAGGGAAATAAAGCAAATATTAGAAAAGGTGGTTAACCCAAATATAAAAGATTGGTCTCTCAAGTTAGACGACGCTCTTTAGGCCCACCATACATGTTACAAAACCCTAATTGGCACTACCCCGTTCCAGCTATTGTATAGGAAGTCTTATCATTTACCGGTGGAATTGGAATGTAGGTCTTGGTGGAATTAAGGGAATTAGAATAACTAAGGCTCGACGCATTCCATAACATGCATATCTACAAGGAACAAACAAAGCGTTGGCACGACCAACACATCATTCAACGAGAATTCCTTATAGGAGATAAAGTGCTGCCTTTCAATTCAAGAGCAAAGTTATTCCTCGTGAAATTGAAATCTAGGTGGTCTGTACCATTCGAGATTTTGCAAGTATTTCCTTATGGAACGGTCGAGTTGAAATATTATCATAAAGGTAGTTTCATTGTGAATGGACATCAGCTAAAGCTCTTCCATGAAAGTAGCCTTCACGAAGTCAACACCGTTAAGAGAATAAGGTTAGATGATGTCAAAGTTGAATGATTGGTGTAATCATTGCCATATTACAAATATCTGAACTTTGAATCATTATTATTTTGATTTATGTTAAGTTTTAAGCGGTTAGTTTTACTTCGGTTTCTGTTTAGTGTTATTTTTGGTTGACAACCCTAGCTACGTCTAGCTAAACGACGTTAAACAAAGCACTTAAGGGAGGTAACCCGGTTTTCTTTGAATTTTCATGCTAAGTAATCATTATACCATTTTTTGGTTGGCATAGTACAAGTCATTTAATTATTCCAAGCTTAAAAAAGTTAGAAAAACAATCCAATCGGCCGAGTTATAGTTCCATTCGGCCGAATGGACTTGGACTATGAACTCAAACTTAAGATTTGAGGAGTTTCTAAGAATGTCGAATGAGTAGTCAAATTCGGGCAAAGGAAGTCCATTCAGCTGAATAAAAGTCCTATTCGGACGAATAGATGTCTAGACAAATTAGAGAAGCACTCTTAAAAACACCAAATGGACACTCCATTTGGGCGAATGGAGGTCCATTCGGCCAAATACATAGTCTATTCGGGCGAATGATAGCAAAGAATTCTGAGAAATTCTGAGAAATTCTACCGAACAGGCCTCCTATTTGGGCGAATGAGGCCCCATTCGGCCGAATGAATCTCCATTTGGGCGAATGGAGCACCAGTGCTATAAATACCCCCTCATTTCCACGGGTTTTCTCACAATTCACTCAAACCCTAAAATTCACCCATGCTTTTTTTTCACCCTCACTCACTCGTTCTCCCTAAAACTCCTCAATTTGCTCCATAAAATTCAATAAATCACAATGGGACCAAGAAAGAGCCCCTAAGCGCCGAGGATGGCTTTAGCTTGGCTTAGGAGGGATATTCATTGTCCACTACTCATTATTTTGTTGCGTGTCTTTTGGTCTTTTGCCCTGTCTAGCTGTTGGTCTTATTGTTGTGTAGTTTTACGTTGTTTTGTGTTTGTTTTGTGTTTTGGTTTTGCTTTTTGGTGTTTTTTTAGGTGCTTGTAATAAGTTCCATGTGCTGCTTCACCTACGTACTGGTATGATTGCTCTCGCTTGAAAATCCAAATTTATTTATTTATATTTGTTTTTGTTTTCCTTTTTTCCATCATATGCTCCAACCCCTTTTTCCATCATATGCTCTAATCCCTTTTTTCAATCATATGCCCTAAACCCCCTTTTTCCATCATTTTCTCCCTTTTTCCTTCATATGCTTCCCTTTTTCCATCATATGCTTCGAATCCTTTAATCCTTTTTTCCATCATATACTCTAAATAAGCATGCAAGCTTCTGTCGTGCACTTTACAGTGATTATATGCAAACTCGTATTCCCTTAGCCCTGTCCTTGTTTTGGGTCTGAGTTTATCGACTATTTTCCACTTGACTTGGGGGGATCTAAGCTTGCTTGGTATGTAGTTTAGATGAAAACTTATTAAGGAGCATTTTGACTAGCCTAGTGAGGATTGAGCCTTCTAGGACTTTATTATGAGTCCTATATTATTGAGTGCTAGTCAAGGAATCTTAAGAATTGTGTCTGTTCTCCTCAAGCATAGTCTACTTTTCTAAAGGTTAGGGATGATAACACGTTTGTAGTAAAAGCTACATAGCCAAACTACCTACCATGAATATTAATTTACTTTAGGTTGAGCCAAATTGTGCCTTTACCTTCTTCTTTATAGCCACACTATTTAACTCCAAATGAGCCAAATGTTCCCTCTCTTTACTTAGAGGATAAACATGTGATCATAGTGAAGTTGGTGTTCGTTACATTGTGGTGTAAGATATCAATTTGAAAAGTGATATTTGGATGATATGACTCTATACATTACACTTAGTGTATATCAAAACTATTTACATGAAAAGTTCAAAAAAAGAAAAAAAGCATGAAAAGCACAAAAAGAAAAAAAAAAGAAAAAAAAAGAAAAAAAGAGAAAAAGAGAAAGAAAAAGAGAAAAAGAAGAAAAAGAAAAAAAGAGAAAAAAAATTGAGAATAAAGTTGACATAATATATTAGAGTTCATTATTGCGGATTTTAGGAGTGGTATAATTGTCGAAAGTCGTAGTTGTCCTCGGTTTTATTACCTTGGATCGCTTACTATCCTCTATTTTAACTCTACATCCCCAAATTTTACCCTACCTTGATCCTAGCCTATATTACAACCCTTTCCAAACCTGTTCGACTTGAACTGATTAATAAGATTTGTGCTTGAGAGTAGATAAGACACAATCCCCGAGATTTCTCCCTCTCTAGGTGTTTAATACCCGACTCATCTTTAGTCAGATGATTTTGAGCGAAACACATACCCTATAACACATGAGCGTATTAGAAATTTCCCACATCTCTCAGAAAATAACCTCGGGAGCATAGACTTGCAACCTCATTAGGTAGTGGGCGGAATGAACTATGATGTAGCTTGCTTGGTGATCCAGAGTATGTGTAAAACATTGTTATGCTCTTCTAATCCCATTGTACTTGCACATCTATGGCTAGGGAAGAGTTTTGCACATGCATGACTTGCATTATTCAGTTTTTCACTCTTCTTGTTCTTCATTCGCTTCTATAACTATTTTAACATAAGCGTTCATGTCACCTTCCTATTTCATTTGCTAGGAAATACCAAAGGTTTTTCTTGGGGGAAGTTGATGTGCTTATTTTAGAGCACGTTTACTGCCTCATTTTAGTGTTAAGTCTCGTGGTTTTATATTGATTTTATACATATTACACTTGATTTCACCTTAATCTTGTCTTCTAGTTGTTTTAAGGTCAATTCAGGTGTATTTGATGATTTTAAGGTGAAATGCAACGTGTTCGAGTCTTTGACACTCTTAGACAAGCGTATCATAGCTTAGGCAGACATTTCAAGTCAATCATGAAGATCCCTCGAAGTTATCAAGACATTAGACAGTTGAAGAAGATGAAAAGAGGATTTTAGAGTCAGATTCAACCGAATCTGACAATGATTCGGTCGAATGGCAGCCTAGTAGAGAGCCTATGTTCCATGGTTACTGGGAAGGCCAAGTGACATTCATTCAGGCGAATCATCATCCATTTGGCCGAATGGATGTCTCCATTCGGACGAATCATGCACAGAGAGGAATTCAACAGAGCCGCTCGAATGGGCGAATGGTGGAGAATTCGGGCGAATGATGCTTTATTCGGCCGAATGGGTCATGCCTTTGGTCGAATGGAGGTGTTTTCTCTGGAAATTTTACTTCTTTTATAGGCTGACCCAAAGGCATTTTAGAGTTTTCAGGCTTCTTTTATTCTTTGTTCTAAATACCCCTCTTTCTGAAGAGGGGGAGAACCCTAGTTATTCATTAGTTTTATTAGCTTTAGCTTTGTTTAGCCTCTAAAATTCTCTTAGTTCTTGTTTTCCTTTTTCGGTTTTCTCAGCATATGTACTCCGAGTTTTCGATTTTATTGATTGGAATCTGATCATGGATATTGCATTGAAGCTTTATTATAAGTATCAATCTATTCTTTACTTTTAAATTCATTCATTTTATTTCAGTCAATGTTTAGCCTAATATTTATCGTTCATCTAGAATAGTTTCTGATTTTCTTTTGTTCTCGCCGATTTCTTTTCATGATTGTTGCGTTTTTTTTATTGAATATCATTATGTCGTATATCTTGAATATGTGTGAGTAGTTATCTTAGGGGTTTGATTAGTGAAATGCTAGGAAAAGTTATGATCTTTATTGTCTAAGGTTATAGGAATGATGACAATAAGTGGCTTTCGAAACCCAATGTGAATCTTGTCCTGTAACTCCTTTGGAGACATAGGGCGATTATAGGTCGTTCGATGTGATTTGTTGAATCACCAACTTCCTCTCGCATACTTTGGTGTCCATGCTAGTTATTGTTTGATTTTCTCTAACCTATCATGTTCTCTTTTGAAAGCATCATTCCTAGGGTGAATCTAGTCTCGTCCCCACTTTTGTCCATTTGATTTCCCTCTTAATTCATCGTGATCTATATTTTCGTTATTAGTTTTAGTTGTTTTTAATCCAAAAATTCAGTTGTGTTAAGAATTGAAGTGTCTTGATTTCCATTGTCTCGTGGTTCGACCCCCAACTTACCATTACACTAGTTATAGTAGTATTAGGGTGATTATAAGTATTGTTTACATAACTAGTCTTGTAGTAAACGACGCTAAATACCGGTTATCAGGGTTGCACCCTTTTACATTCGTTCCAATTAGCAAAGCTCTTAATTGATTGCTCTATCAACTAGAATGCTTTGGTTGGGCTCATACATCAAGGCTTGTCTTGTTTTGTTAACACAATCCATTATAGAAGCTTTGAAGAAGTAGAAAATTCTCCATTTCATGATGTGTGTATGCTTTTATCAACCCCTTAAATCGTTCCCATGCTTCAAATAGTGTTTCGTCACTTTTTTCACAAAACGTTGCAATTTTTTTCCTTATTTCAGCTGTCTTTGATGGTGGAAAGAACTTATATAGAAATTCTCTTATGACCTCTTCCCATGTCCTCAAAGAATTAGGCTTCATCTTCTCATGCCATTCACTAGCTTTGCCTGTGAAAGAGAATATGAACAAGATCAATCTGATGTAATCGAAAGTCACCCCATTTTCTTTAACAGTATCACAATACACTAGTGGGAAAAACCGCATATGCTCCGATTTTGGCCCGAAGTAGATTTAACCGGAGCATATTGCAAATATCTTTATGCTCTGGTTTGAACCGGAGCATAATGGAAACTTTATGCTCCGGTTCTTGGAAAACCGGAGCATATAGTCTCCTTTTTTAAAAAAAAAATTAGACTTTATGCTCCGGTTCTGGGAAAACCGGAGCATATAATAGCATTTTATGCTCCGGTTTTCCAAAAACCCGAGCATAAAGTCTAATTTTTTTTTTTTTTTTTTTGCAAATGCTAATTATTGTTATTGGAAATATTATTCAATGCGAATATTAGAACAAAGCAAGCTCAAAGGATTTCAATACTCTTTATATAAAACTAAGATTCAAATATAATTGTACATGATTAGAGTTACAAACTAAATTATACATAACAACTAAATCTGTATATATATAGATATAAATATAGAAATTTGCTACAATGTACGACGGCTATATATGGAGATCGAATACAAGAATCTAACTACGTACTAAATGCAATTCCTTATATGATCCTTATACAAGAATCTAGAATGACAAGACCACCTGCAAACTGTTCGTTTTGATACTTAGCTTATCTTTTCCAATCTTCCACACAGCGCCCTCATCTGCATCTACCCAATTACTTGGATGACGCTGAGAAAAGTTTTCCCCTTTTTCTTGCAACACTGCAAGATAAACATTCAAGTATTCAACCATGTTCTTGCTGTATGAATTTCAAATTAAAATAATAACATTTGAAACGTTCACAAACATTGATGCCCAACCCTTTGATTTGTTTCCATATGATGGGAGCTAAAAAATTGTTAAGAAAATTAATCAAACTATAGATTACCCTTGGTTTATGTGTGTGTGATCAGGGGCTAGGGGATCTTATAGTTGTTTGAAACTTAGATTACCCTTGGTTTTATGATGCATCCGAAATTTCATCATCCAGCAGGTGCAAGTTATCAAAATTTGAGTTGCCACAGATGCTGTGAAAGCGGAAGGCTATGTATCTGTTGTTCCAACAATGTACAATAATATGTTAGAGACAAAGAGTAAAGATAAACAAATAATTGACTATATTTTGCAGCAGTTATGATGAGTTTACAAAATAAGGTTCAAAGTCAGAATGGCATAATATACAACATGTCACTCACAAGATACCAAATTGTCATTCAAGATCTATTTACTAATATGAATGGCATGTATAAACTTACAGCAGAAAAAATTAATACAAAATTGATTGTAACCTCGTTTATACCATCTGGGTTTTTTACCAAGAGTGTACATCAAATCTGTAAGACCTACGTGAAGAAGAGATTGTCACCTCATATTTGGCAACTTTCCCATTTCAGCATATATACTTTGTCACCTCATATTTGTCAAGCCAATATCTCCCCATATCTTTGTGATAGATCATGGAAATGCCCCACCACTACTTGTGACTGGAAAAATTAAAGGAAATGGCAGAGACATGACAACCTAATCGGGTATATCAATAAAGATTAAAATATAGAGCATATATACCGTATCTTGATGGTTGATAATGTTCAATTGAGGTTTATAGCTCAAATCAACAATTTGCTCCCAGAGTAGTGGAATAGAACCCCGGACCTGAAATTGAACATAAGTATAGTTATGGCTCCACAAGTGTCAAGGAGCATCATGATTTCCAAGTAAACATATAGACAATAGCTCAAGAAATAACATGCATTATAAAGATACCGTTGTTCATTTTGCAGATTATTTGGGAGCTGTATACAACAGAAATAAATATCTGAAACTATTCTCAACTAAAAAATCAACAGCCTGAAGCAAATTAGCAAAAGCATCTCTCCAACTGCTAAAAGAATTCAATTTTCTCCACTGCCACTCTGCTCGAATGAGCTCTTAGATAACATTAAATGAAATGTCCCTAAATGATTTTAGACAAATAATTAGATTAAGTAAAATATATAATGGAATTTTTCCATTGCCCAAGCCATATGTTCAATCATCACAAGCAATACTCATCACATATGAATCATACAAGAAGAGGATGCCAATATTCTAGAAATAATTAGCAAAAATTTGTTGAAGTGCAGCAAATGAGGTAAATAATTAGACCCATAAAAATATAAGCAAACCCCAACAAACTGTAGGGAATGATAGACACGATTGCCTTATCCATAGGCCTAGAATTAAGAATCCACTTAAACCATATATTAGTTGATAGTGATTCAGTATAATTAGTTGTTCATGAATAGGTATTTAGGTATATTTCAAAGTGTATATAAGTATCATTATCTCCTTTAATAATATGTAGTAAGTTATTCCCAATTATTAAACATAAAATTATCTCATCAGCCTATGCAATCAGAATTTCTACATTTGCTCGAAATTTTATCAAGCCAAAGTTCCAGGTGACACTGTATGATTACAAATAAGTACACAAAGAAAATGATATCACCAATTATGAATATTTGGGCCCTCTTCTACTGCATTTCAACTTGCTCTATTATGTGAGAACATGTGGACTGTTACTTGCCATTATAAATCGATGTAAAACCAAAATCAACCTACAAAGGGCTTGACAGAGTTAATTATCAGTAAACAAGAACACTTAACAAGCTACTACTACACATCAAAAATATATGTTCAATCCCAAACTATCGCAACTAACCTTTTCTGATACATTGGCGACCTTTGTCTAGAATGTCATTTTTCATAACTAGAAACACCACTATATCGTATGAATGATTAACTACACAAGAAATATGGAAGTAAACACTTGCTCCTCTAAGCTCAAAAGTGCCCAAAGGAATAAACCATATATGAGACATGATGCGATACAGGATATTATAATTTCAAATCTTCGCAAGCAACTAATTAACTATTAATTAAATTTGTTTTAACAAGTATCATAATAACAGTTGCAATTTCAGTTCACAGAAAACAAGGAAAATTCCATAATATTTCTAAAATCTTAGCAGCAAAAAGATCCTGAAACATGAAAGTATTGCTTAACTACAGAAGCAAGTAGATTAAAATAGTCAAGATGCATTTTTCTATGAGCTTTAGCAGGAACAAAAATGTTACAAGGTAAAGCAGAAGATATATGGGATTCACCAAAGCATTAGAAAATTAATTCAATACCTGCAAAAATGAGGGTTTAAAATCATTTGATTCCAGCAGCTGCTCTGTTTCAATAAAGTTAGCAGCATCTCCCTCCAGGTTAGCTCCCCTTCTCCACATTCTGGTTCCTTCAGTAATGTTACATATTGTTGAGTCCCTTAGGTTCTGATTGATAGTTTTGAATGATGACAAACAGCTAAGGGAAACAGGTCTTTGAAAGTGTTCAATACAGTTGGGGAACCAGCTAACATAGAACACTGTTTCCCTAGATAAGTTATTACTTATATGAGATATCTGTTGAACTAACTTGTCTTTATACAGGGAATAACTAGATGATAAATGAGTTATGCATCTAAGTTGATTTCTAAGTTTGGAAGCTTTAAAGGACTTTCGATCAACTTAAAGGAAGGTCCTTGGTCAATAATTGAGCTCATTCATGGAAGCTTTCAAAACTTAACGAATGCATGAAGAAAGACTACACTCGAAGAGTTATTTAGGATCTTCATGTAAATGCTCCGTAGTACAACTTATAAAATTGAGTATATAAAGTGTTTTTAGTATATTAAATATCGTTATGAAATTTGGTACAAGGTTTGGAACAAATTTCGTAACATATTCAGTTCAGGGAACCAGGTCAGGGAACCAGGTTAACTGAACAGATTATTCAAGCTGCGGTTTTTACAAAGATTTTACAAAAAAGGATATTTTCCGAAATATATGGATTTAAGATATATTTAAGCAGCTAAAAGATAAGATGATGTTTTGGTTAGCTAAAAACCGGGAAGTATCTTATCCTAAGATGATCTTATCTTATGATCAAATCATTTAGGATAAATACTTGTCCTAAAATCGTATGTATATCTTATACGCATGATTTGAGAATCGCATGTATATCTTATACGTATGATTTGAGGGTTTAGCCGACTAACCTATAAATACGTCTTGATCTGAATAATCAAAACATAGCTCTTACGCAATTTTAACAGAGTTTGATCTTTGAGAGCTAAAAGCACTAATTCAATTATTGAGTGATACACAAGAGCATAATAGTGTTTTAACGTTTTTCTCTATTTGACTTTTGAGAGTTAAATTATTAGAGAGTTCTTGATCTTGTATTCAGCCTTTGACAAAGGGGTTGAAGACTTGGTGAGTGTTTGTGAGTTCAAACACACTAGGAACTTACGAGGGTAAGTTCAAAGCACATTCGGAGTCGAGTGTGGGGTTTATTGGTTCCCGGAGTAGGGAAACAGTAGAGTGATTTGTATCTTTATTTTTCGGAGTAGATAAATAAAGTACTTAGGGTAGGAGGACGTAGGCCAGAGTTGGCTGAACCTCGTTAAGTTTGTGGTGTTCTTTATTGCCTTGTTTTATTCCGCTGCATAAGGGAACCAGCGCAACTGGTTCCTTACACATAATCCGAAAAGAAGCAAAAATTGCCAACGATTACTTAACACTCAATTCACCCCCCCCCCCCCCCCCCCCCCTCTTGAGTGCCCATTGAACCTTCAATTGGTATAAGAGCCTAAGCTTCTCGAAAGAGTAACATCTAGAGGAGTTAAGAATGAGTACTCAAGAATTAAGTGCAATCGGTTATGACAACAAGACACCAAAGTTTAATGGAAATAATTATGCCTGGTGGAAGAATAGGATCCAGAATGTAATCATGGGTATTGATTATGAATGCTGGCTCGTAGTTAAAAATGGTCCCAATATCATTCTCAAGACAGAAGCTGATGGGAAACAGGTTCCCAAGAAGGATGGCGAATTGGTCACTGCTGATTACAAGTTGCTGGAGAAAAATGCTAAGGCAATGTCAATCCTACAACAAGCAATAGGTGAGAATGAAACAAATCGGATCTCTGGTTGCAGTAGTGCTAAGGAGATATGGGACACCCTTGAACTTGCGTTTGAGGGAACCAGTGAGGTAAAAAGGTCTAAAATTGATTTAATCATGTCTAAATACGAATTGTTTGCCATGAATAAAAATGAAAAAATCAATGATTGCTTTCGTAGGTTTATGACTATTGTTAATGATCTTAGATCACTTGGTAAAATGTTTTCTGATGAGGATCTTGTGAGAAAAATTTTGCGTAGTTTAACAGATACATGGACAGCTAAGGTAACAGCAGTGTACGAAGCAAAGGATCTATCTACCCTGTCCTTGGAACAGCTGATTGGTTCCCTTATGACTCATGAGATGCTGATTGACTCTAAGTCTGAGAAGGAACCAGCCAGAGGCATGGCACTGAAGGGAACAGTAGAGGAAGAAGAAGATGAGATCAGCCTGATTGCAAAAAGATTTGAAAGATCTCTTCGTGATCTGAAAAGGAATTTCAAAGGTAGGAATTTCAAAAACATTAAAAAATATAACTCGTCCTCATCTTCAGGTTGCTTCAAGTGTGGTGAGAAAGGACACATCATTCGTGATTATCCAAAATGGAAAGACAAACAATCTCAATCTGGAGATAAGAGAGCTTTCAAGAATGCCATGATAGCATCCATGTGGGGAGAATCTGACTCAGGATCTGATGAAGAAGAAGATACAACTGATTCTGATGTTTGTCTAACTGCCTTCACAAACATCAAGGAGAACAGCACTGGTCAGGGAACCAGAGGGGGAACCAGTACATTCAAGAAATGCTTAATGGCTAAGAAGGATGTACTACAAAGACATAAGGTAAACCTTGAACAAATTAGAGTATATATGCATGAATATGATAGAGAAAATATGCTTGCTTGCATAGACTCTTTATTAGATGAATGTTATAAATTAGGTGAAACTTATATAACTGGCAAAAGAGAACTAAAAGAAAAACGAAATGAATGTGAAATTGCTATTGCTAGTTGTGATCACCTAGAAATGGTTTGCCATAACTTGAAAAATCAAAATGCTGAACTAGAAATCGAATTGGACAAGTGCAAGGTAGAACTAGAAAGGGCAAGATCTTCTGAACTAGACTATCCAAGTGATGGTGAAGAAGATCTGATCTCCTGGTTCCCCAGAGAAATATCAAATACTAGTGAAGCCCCTGATTTCTCTACGGTCATAAGTAAAGCAAAGTCCTGCAATAGAGCCTCTTTGATGAAGGCCTTTAAAACATTGACTTTCAACCTAGAAAATTCTTACAAAGAAATTGCTTCACTTAAAGCTACTCAGTCCTCTAGCTTTCTCACTGGAACAAGCGTAGAAGTCAGCAGTATGATTAATGAATATGAAAGTACTATCTGTAAGTTACATGATGAACTCAATCAACTAAAAGGTGAAAGACAATCAGTAGTTAGTAACATGTCTAATGACCCTGTGGATTTAGATCTTAACTTACAACTTGCAACTCTAGAAAGTAACTTTGAGTTTTTGAAAGAGAAAAACGAGCTGTTAGTTAAAACACTTGAAACAAAAGTAAGGGAATTGCATGACAGTCATAGACATTTGGATAAGCTACTGAACGCACAAAGGACTTTGAACCTTCTGACCTCATCAGGAGGAAACAAAGGAAAATTTGGTCTTGGTTATACTAGACAGAGAACCAGGACTAACTGGTCTCCCAGAGAAACCACCTGGATCACAGAATATCAGCGAGGTAAGTATGTCATGACTAAAGAAATGCACGTGTGTTTTCATTGTGGTAAGAATGGACATAAGATACATGAATGTCCAGCTAAGAAAAATAGTGCTAATAAGAACAGCAAGAGTCTAATTTATGTATGGAGAAGAAAGGATAAACATGATGTTAATGTTGTTGAAAAGGGACCCAAGTATGCTTGGGTTCCTAAAACTAATGTTTGATTCAAACTTACAGGCTAGAGTGAAGGGAGATACCTATTGGTATTTGGACAGTGGTTGCTCAAGACACATGTCTGGGGATAAAGATCAATTCCTTTCACTAGTGGCCTTTGATGGAGGAAGTGTCACCTTCGGGGATAACAGCAAGGGAACCATCACTGGTTTAGGTAAGGTTGGTAAGACACTTTCTAATACAATAGATGATGTTTATTATGTTGAAGGCTTGCAACATAATCTCTTGAGTATTTCTCAATTATGTGACAAAGGAAATAGAGTTAAGTTTCAAGCCAACCTATGTCACATAGTTAACTCACAAACAGGAGAACTGGTATGTGAGGGAACTAGGAAGCATGATGTCTACATCACCTTCTTAGATAATATCCCTCAAGACAAGTCCATCTGTTTGAGAGCTGTTTCTGAAAATAATCAATTGATTTGGCATAAGAGGTTTGGACATGCTAGCCTAACACTTCTAAACAAGCTTAAAGCACGTGACTTAGTGATAGGTCTTCCTAACATTAAGTACGAAGTTGATAAAATTTGTTCTGAATGTGTAAGGGGGAAACAGGTCAAAATCTCCTTTAAGCCTAAAACTGTTTTGAGTACTAGCAGACCCTTC
Organism: Dysphania ambrosioides; assembly: GCA_026401315.1. Classification (NCBI taxonomy): domain Eukaryota; kingdom Viridiplantae; phylum Streptophyta; class Magnoliopsida; order Caryophyllales; family Amaranthaceae; genus Dysphania; species Dysphania ambrosioides. Next base: position 12,392,452 of record CM048662.1, read on the forward strand.
GAACTTGTACACATTGACTTGTGTGGTCCCATGAGAGTACAAACTCGAAGAAGTCATAGATATGTCTGTGTTATGGTTGATGATTATTCCAGGTACACTTGGGTAATGATGTTACACACAAAGGATGAAACATTTGAAGAATGGGTAACATTGGTGAAACAAGTGGAGAACCAGCTCACCCAGAAGCTGGTCTCGATAAGATCAGACCATGGTACTGAATTTGACAATGCTAACTTTATTGATTATTGTAGGGAACATGGAGTTAATCACAACTTCTCAGCCCCTAGAACACCTCAACAAAATGGTGTTGTAGAAAGGAAGAATAGAACTCTTGAGGAGATGGCGAGGACAATGCTCATTGAGAGTGGTCTCCCAAAGAGTTTTTGGGGTAAAGCTGTTGACACTGCTTGCTATATACTGAATAGAGGTCTCATTAGACCAAAGTTAAATAAGACTCCCTACGAACTTCTTAAAGGTCGAAAGCCCAACATCACATACTTTCGTGTCTTTGGATGTAAATGTTATGTGCATAATAATGGGAAGGACCAGCTTGATAAATTTGATCCCAGAAGTGATGAGGGAATCTTTCTTGGATACTCCTCTCACAGCAAAGCATATAGAGTCTTCAATAAGAGGACTTTCTGTGTTGAGGAGAGTGTCCATGTCATTTTTGATGAATTTAACATGTCCTCTGAGATTGCACAGGTACAACCTGATGAAGTGATTGGTTTGATGGATTTCACGGGGAACCAGTATACTGGTCCCTCAGATGAAGTGCAAGCAGAACTAGGCATACCAGATACTCCACCAGATAATAATGATGAAGCGCCTAGAGAATAAAATGGAGAAAATGAGGATTCTGAAGGGGAACCAAATTCTGATGGTTCCACACACAATAGACAGTTAATGAGCTCAGGGGGAACAGAAGAAGGTATTACCCCTGAACTTGAGGTAAGTAATGATAGAGGAAATAGCATGAATGTAAGTTCTCCTGGTTCTTCAGAAAGAGAAGAGATTCATGAACATGCTAATTCCCAACTTAATGAGGAAGCTCAAAACAATATTAATGTCAAAAGTTTTAGATATAAGGCTTCTCATCCCACTGATCAAATAATTAGTGATATAAATAAGGGAATTCAAACGAGAAGAAGTGTCTTTCAAAATTTCTGTGCTTTCTACTCTTTCCTGTCTAACATAAAGCCTATTGACTATAAAATGGCATTGACTGATCCTGATTGGATACTAGCTATGCAAGATGAATTAAATCAATTTCAGAAAAACCAGGTCTGGCACCTGGTTCCCCGTCCAAAGGAAAGATCAGTCATTGGTACTAGATGGGTCTTTAGAAACAAGTTAGATGACCTCGGTACTATAGTCAGAAACAAAGCAAGGCTAGTGGTGCAAGGGTACAATCAACAAGAAGGAATTGACTATGATGAGACGTTTGCACCAGTAGCTAGACTAGAGGCTATTAGGATTTTAATTGCTTATGCTGCTCACATGAATTTTAAGCTATTTCAGATGGATGTAAAGACTGCCTTCCTTAATGGCTATTTGAAGGAAGAAGTATATGTGGAGCAGCCACCTGGTTTTGAAGATGCAATGTTTCCCCAACATGTATATAAATTGGATAAAGCATTATATGGCTTGAAACAAGCTCCAAGGGCTTGGTATGAAAGACTGTCTAATTTCTTGATGGCTAATGACAATAAGAGAGGAACAATAGATAAGACCTTGTTTATAAGAACCAGGGGGAAACACTTGATTGTAGTACAAATCTATGTTGATGACATCTTATTTGGTGCTACTAATCAAACCTTGTGTGATGAATTTGCAAATCTTATGTAGAGTGAATTTGAAATGAGTATGATGGGAGAACTAGGATTCTTCCTAGGTCTGCAGATTAAGCAAACAAATGATGGTATAATGATCCATCAACAAAAGTACTTAAAAGAGCTGCTGAAAAAGTTTGGCATGGAGAACAGCAAAGCTTATGATACACCTGTTCCCACATCCACAAAGTTGGATGCTGATACTAAAGGAAAAGATGTTGAAGCTACGCTTTATAGAGGAATGATTGGTTCTCTACTCTACCTAACATCTAGTAGACCTGACATTGTGTTTTCTGTTGGTTTGTGTGCTAGGTTTCAAAGCAATCCAAAGGAGTCTCACTTGAAGGCTGTTAGAAGGATACTCAGGTATCTTGTGGGAACAGCAGATCTGTTTTTGTGGTACCCCAAAGGCAGTACCATCGATCTCATTGGATATACAGATGCAGATTATGCTGGTTTCCTAGTTGACAGAAAGAGCACATCAGGTATGGCACACTTCCTTGGCTCTTGTCTTATATCATGGGGTTCCAAGAAGCAAAATTCAGTGGCCCTATCCACAGCAGAGTCAGAATATATAGCTGCAGCTTCATGCTGTTCCCAACTACTGTGGATAAGGAACCAGCTGAAAGATTTTGGTGTTATTTATAAAAGTGTTCCTATCTTTTGTGATAACACTAGTGCAATCAATATTTCAAAGAACCCCGTGCAACACTCCAAGACCAAACACATTGAGATAAGACACCATTTTCTAAGAGACAATGTGGAGAAAGGATTGGTGGAGATGTTGTTCTGTAAAAGTGAAGATCAAATAGCTGATATCTTCACAAAGCCTTTATGTAGAGAGTCTTTCTGTAGGTTAAGAGTCCTCTTAGGTCTAGTTAGGCTTTAGGCGATGGCTTCAATTATTTCCTTCAATGATTGGTTAGAATAAGTATGCTTTTGTATCAATTATGTATATAACTATGCTGCTTACTTGCAAATATTGTCTAAATAACCCCAAGTGGATTGTTGTTGCATAGAAACAGGAGAAGTCATTTTGAAACATGCTGAAAATAGAGTGATTGGTTCAGTACAGGTACCAGCAAGAGGAAACAGCAGTGCAGCTCTGATATGTCATCCGAAAATATCTTATTTTCGAAAGATTACTATAAGATAATTTCTTTTTGGAAAGAATTATCTTATTTCAGTTATTCCTATCCTACAAAGAGGCAAATATATCTAATTGCCTAATTTATAGTTGGTTGAATCTTTTGTAAAAAGATAACTACAATTTTGAAATTTTCAATTTCTAAAATTCCTTCTCTCATTTACTTTGACTTTCAACCGGCTAGTTATTGGAAATCCTATATTTGAGCAATTGATATAAATACACACAAACACCTTGACACAGTCTCACATCACATCATCACTACTCATCTCTCTCTCTCGTTCAAAAGTGGTGCCCTGATCACTGTTCACTTGCTCCCATCTCCCTCAAATCTGTGAAGCTCACTAGCAACAATGGGTAGGAAATCAACCAGGGCTCCAGCTAAGAAAAGAAAGGAGAAGACTCAAGCAAGTGAGTCAACTCAATTGAAGGAGGCTTCCATCAATGAAGCAAACCCTGCTCCAACTTCATCGAGCAACTCACCTCCTACCACCACAAAGAACCCATCACCAACTCTATCCCCGTCTTCTAAATCTCCCTCACCTCCACCTCCCAAAAATGCACCTTTACCCAAGACCCCTAAGGCTGATGATTCCATCATCAAGGAACCTGTCTCATCTCAGGGGGAACAGCCTAAAAGCACTGAAGAACTCTTCAACACTATTGGAGAAGGGGAAGAGGAGGAAGTTCATAGTGAGGAGGATGATCTACAGATCATTGGGCATAGTAAGTGGTCTACAGAACCCTTGGTTCGCAGCAGAGTGACCAGGTCATCCCTGAAAAGGGTTACCAAAGTAGTAATAGAGGACCAGTCAATGGACTCTGCTGGTTCCAAGTGAAAGAGAACAGCGCGGAAGTCTGCAAGAGGTATGTCAGTAGAATCTTCATCTGTTGGTATGACTGATTTAGGTTCTAGGGTTGTGGTATCTTGGTGTAAAACAGAAGTTGGGTATTTTGATGAAGCTGCTTTAAGTGATGTGAAAGAGCTGTTAGAATATCAGGGTTGGATGCCTTTGTTTGATGTCTGTGATGCTAATATTGATGGTGTTAGAAAGTTTTATGTTAATTTAAAACAAATGCTGGATAGATCGTTAAGCTTAAGTGTGAATAATGTTGAAGTAAATGTGTCTGTTGCAAGCTTGGCTGGGTTGTTGAATATACCCAGGGATGGCTTTGAGGAGTATTCTGGAGATGGATGGCCCACACTTATAGGGGTCAGTCCAGATGAAGTGCATGATTTTGTGTTTGGAGGGAAAGTTCCAAAGAAAGCTGGAACGTTTAAAACTGGTGGCTTGAAGGAACCAGTGATGCTGGTCCTTCACTCTGTGTGCAACAAGATGATTATCCCTCGAGCACAAGGTAGGGGTTTTGTGCGCATCATGGAAATGGTGCTCATTTATTTGCTGATGAAAAGGATTAAGATAAATCTTCCTTCTCTAATGATAAACCATATGATGAATTGCTATAATTCATCCCACCACTCTCTTCCTTATGGGTCCTACATAACTAAGCTTCTTAAAGAGAATAATGTTTCTCTTAGTGGATCAACTGCTCTTGTAATGGTGTTTACCAAAGGTATTCTGAAGCAAAAGGGGTTGATCATAAGTGCTGGGGTATTGAAGTTTAGAGAGGAGGAACCAGTAGAGACTCCTAAGCCAGTCAAGAAGAAACAAAAGGTAGAGGAACCAGCTGGTCAGCAGGTCATCCTTAAGAGGCTGGAGAGTCAGGAAGAGAAGATAAATGCTGTAGGGGATCAGCTCAGCAAGTTAGTGAACTTGGTTGAAGGTCTATCTACTTCATTTATTATGAGGATGATCAAGTTAGAGAAACAGATTGCTGGCAGTTCTGGAAATGAAAAGAAATAAATTGAGGAGGACCAGCAAGAAGACCAGCAGAAAGATGACAGTGAAGAGGAGGAGAACCAGGAAGAAACAGCTGAGGAGGCGGCCACTGAAGAAGAGGAAGGAGATGATGAAAATGATGATGTTTTGGTTAGCTAAAAACCGGGAAGTATCTTATCCTAAGATGATCTTATCTTATGATCAAATCATTTAGGATAAATACTTATCCTAAAATCGTATGTATATCTTATACGCATGATTTGAGAATCGCATGTATATCTTATACGTATGATTTGAGGGTTTAGCCGACTAACCTATAAATACGTCTTGATCTGAATAATCAAAACATAGCTCTTACGCAATTTTAACAGAGTTTGATCTTTGAGAGCTAAAAGCACTAATTCAATTATTGAGTGATACACAAGAGCATAATAGTGTTTTAACGTTTTTCTCTATTTGACTTTTGAGAGTTAAATTATTAGAGAGTTCTTGATCTTGTATTCAGTCTTTGACAAAGGGGTTGAAGACTTGGTGAGTGTTTGTGAGTTCAAACACACTAGGAACTTACGAGGGTAAGTTCAAAGCACATTCGGAGTCGAGTGTGGGGTTTACTGGTTCCCGGAGTAGGGAAACAGTAGAGTGATTTGTATCTTTATTTTTCGGAGTAGATTAATAAAGTACTTAGGGTAGGAGGACGTAGGCCAGAGTTGGCTGAACCTCGTTAAGTTTGTGGTGTTCTTTATAGCCTTGTTTTATTCCGCTGCATACGGGAACCAGCGCAACTGGTTCCTTACACATAATCCGAAAAGAAGCAAAAGTTGCCAACGATTACTTAACACTCAATTCACCCCCCCCCCCCCCCTCTTGAGTGCCCATTGAACCTTCACATAAGTAATTAAAGCAAACATACATCTATAGTAACAATGGTAATTCAGAATTCATAGTACCTAGCCATCGTGTGCATCTTCTTGATATCAATGTCATGGTAACAGGTACATTTTTTGATGTCAACTCTCCAGTTCGAAAGCTTAACCTTTTGTTAAGAAAAAACATGACAGATTTATGTCGGAAGCTAGGTTGGTTTACCATTTATGCACAAAGGTACCTTTTGTGCGTATTGTAGGGTGAGAGGGATGATATCTATGTTCATAAGTCATGACATTTCCAAAAACTAAACAGTGAAAGGATATTTCCTTGTACCAGAGGCATAACGAAGTCATCAAGCTGAAATCCAATAAGCAAACAACAAGACGCTAATACAGCAAACAACGAGACGCCAATACAGCAAACAAAATTAAAAGACAACAACATCAACTAGACGCCAATACAGCAAACAACGTTCAATCGAAAATAAAGTGAACAAGGGGAGACGCCAATAGGCCATAAAATGCAAAACTAAAATAAACACTGAAATAATGCCATTAAACTTCCAAGAAATCTGTTAATACACGAATGCAATTGGCTGGGAACATACCTTTCAATCGAAAATATTCACAGAACGAGATGCCCTTCACGCACGCTTGCAATTGTTAATTACCAACCGAAGATATTGGGAGAGACAAGTGAACAAGGGGAGATTTAGTTTCGGTTTAGGGCCGGACAACAAAGTTTGTAATTTGCAATTTTGGGTCAGTGCAAATGGAGGTTTAGGGGGAGGTGCTGCGTAGGTTGAAGGTTAGGGATGAGAAGGAGGCTGCAAATTAAATTAGGGCGCGTGGTATATGAAGCATGTTATATGAATGTATATGCTGCAAAAATGCCAAACACTACAAATGTATATGCTCCGGTTCCTTTAAACCGGAGCTTAAACATGTTATATACTGCATTCATTTTAAACCGGAGCATAAAGACTACAATTACACCCAAAAAAATCGGTCTAAAACAATTCATAAGCATATACTCCGATTGTATGAAGAACCGGAGCATATATGTAGTAGTATTTGGCATTTTTTCCACTAGTGATATCTTATAAATTACTTTAAATAAGCATGTGGTGACTCATGCATCTCTCCAAATGGATTACTCTCCACTAAAGTGATTAGTGTGGGCATCAACTCAAAGTTATTAGAACCCGTAGTAGGTTGCACTATACCACTCTGTACTTGGTAAGATTCAAGAGATCCATACTACCCTAATGACCTCTCTGTACCTTCCGCCATAGAGAAAAGAGGGTTAGAGTGAGTGGAAAAAAAATTGGGACTGATCCTTGCCACAGAATTAGGGCTAGATGTATCCGGATCAGTTTCTTCGCCCTCTACTTGGAATGAGTTATTTCCTACTCTCTAACCTTAACTAATAACTCTTATGGTACACTTAATATCTAGATACATTGGAGCTAGTGGGTAGGCTATGCTACTTCTCCTTGATGGCATACATAATAAAATCTAATAAGAAGGTTAACAATGACAATCACAATGTAAAAGATAAAGGAAGAACATAAAAAAAAACCATATAAAAGAAAACTAGACTAGTAAAAACTACTAAAAACTCGATTATAAACACCATTCCCCGGCAACGACTCTATTTGATAAGGTTAGGATATACTACCAAATTACGAACAAAGATTAGATATACTATGTGATAAACGTGAAATCAACAAGCACAAACAAACTAAAATAGAAAATAGAGGAAAAATATGATAGAAATACTGATATATAAACGAAGAAACAATGATTGATAAGCATTTATGCAAATTCTTTTATAACATCCAATAAAGAGATCAAATCACCAACCTAAACTAAGAATTTTTTATGGACAAAATATAAACCCTAATGCTATGCTTCTCTACTTTAAACTAGACTAATGACTACATAATGACTCCTCCTTGTGCATGCCCTTCTTGCTCTCCCATGTGCCCCGTAGAAGGGTTTGAAAAACAAAGAATTACCAAAATAGACCTGAGCGGGCGCTTAGGTCAAGTGGTAAGCGCCTGCTCATAAGAAGAACTCCAAGTTTCCAGTGAACTGAGCGGCCACCCAATTCAGTTATGAGCACCGACTTAGAAAGGATTTCGCCTTTTGAGCGCCCGCTTGCTACCCGCTCGTAATGTTTAGTATATCAATTTACATTGAACTAAGTGGTATCTTAAGATTCTTCTGAGAAACTATGCAGGTGTGTCCTTCCTAAGAGTCCTCTTGGTTCAAATATCAAGCGATCTCTTTGCTTCACTTCTCGTGCTCATGCTAACTAGATACCTGCATTAAGACACAAAAACACGCATAAAACTAGGAAATTCATAGGAAAATAAAGGAAAACAGGACCTAAAACATGGAGAACTCTCCTATGTCTAGACCATGCGTAAAGTGATGCAAAATGGCACAAAATAGGACAAACCTGGGCTATAAAGAGTATAAAACTCTACTAGGAAGAATTCAAATGAGTGACATAAATGCCACTCATCAAGTTCCCCTAAGCTTGGCTCTTGGTCGTCCTTGAGCAAGACTCTAAGACAAAGGAGAGAAAACATCAAAGCACTATCAATGCAAACTAAGAAAAACAAAAAAGACCTAATTCACTTTCGTAGCACTATCAGGGTTGAGGCTAGTTAAACTCCGCCTCTAAATTTATCGAACCGCCCCCCAAAACTACTATTTTACCCCTCACCCTTCTCTCACCCTTCTTCACTCAAAAAATCACTTCTCCCTCTCAAACCCCAACTCACACCCACCATCACCGGAACCACCACCTCGTGTCGCCTGAATCACCACCTCACTGAAAAACATAATTAATAATATTATCAAATAGTATTAACTAACAAAAATTAACAATAATACTAATAAAAAATAATCACATAATAATTAACAATAAAAGGACGAAATAGTCATCGGAAATAGGAGCTGTTTGATTTTTTCGGCAAGCCCCGGGGCTAGCTGTCCAAGATTTTTGGCAAGCCCTGGGGCTAGCTGTCCAAGATTTCCAGCAAGCTCCAGGGCTAGCCATCCAAGATTTTCGGCTTGCCTTAGGGCCGACCGGAAATCTTGGACGGCTAACCCCAGGGCTTGTCGGAAAAATCAAACAGCCCTCCAATTTCTGGCAACTTTTTTGTCCTGTTATTGTTAATTATTATTTATTTATTGTTTAATTATTGTTTAATAGTATTATTGTTAATTTTTGTTAGTTAATATTATTTCATAATATTATTAATTATTATTAATGTTATTCATGTTTATTAGAATATAAAAGTAAGTATTAATTTGTTAAAAATATATATATGTGGTTCATTTTTACGAGAAAGTGAAGTGGAAAATAAGAATGGAAGTGTAAAATGTTCGAATTTTTTAAATGTGTTAAAGGGTAAAATCGTTAAAATATGGGGCGGTTTGAGTAAGTTGGAGGCGATGTTTAGCGCTTTACTAAGGGTTTCCTGGGAGATACCCCATAACTCTCAAAATAAAATGAAAACTAAGACAAGAATTTCAAAGACTAAAAAGAGAAAAATATGAGAAATGAAAAGAAATAAAAGGAAGATGCAATGAATGGGCATTCATAAAACAATATCATTATGAATATTCAACTTTCTAAACAATAAGAGACGACATGCCAAAGAATGCATAGGAATGATTAAAGGATAACCAAGAAAGAGTTGGAAACTATAGCTCTTATGCACTTAAATTGAAGCATAACCACACTATTCCCAAGCCTTATTTCCATCCTTATAGAACGAGCTTCTCATTACTCCTTAAAGGAGTTGAACAAATAACACCATAAGGTAATGACATATGACTTGACATGTTAATTATCATGCTTACATTATATGCTTGTCCTTTGCCTTCCTACACCAATAATGACTCAACTTCCTAGATTCAAAAGGATTTTTGGGATAGAATATAATCAAAATAAGGAAAGGATTATAACAAAATAGGGAAAGCTTGGGTAGTGGTCTTACGCTTAGTTCATGAACAATAGGATTTATTATGATCTTGACCTTCACTTCATTTCAAGGCATTGAGCCCTCATATTCAATGGAATATTATCTAGCCTCCTCCCCTAAGCTTGTTAAAGAACATATCTGAGTTTTGTATTTTCAAATTCCCATAAAACCTACGACATCTTTCTCATCTCATTTTCTCTCTTCATTATTTCTTCTTTTTATCTTTTCTATATATTTTTTTTTCTAATTCTTTTTTTTATCTTTTTCATCTTTCTTTTCTAATTTCTAATTATTTCCTTGAAAGTCTACAAAAGAGGAGTAGCTCTTAAGAGATGTTATTCTAGAAGAAGCAATTGCTTCCCTTTTTAAGCTTTATAGCTCCTAAATAACCATGAGTACACTTATATCAACTTTCTTGCCAAAGAAATCCCAGCAAGAATAAAGTAGTGAAGGCATATATTGGGTCAATAACTATTAATTGGCTAATTTTGGAGACATTTAAGCTCAAGAATTTAACAATTAGTATGAAAGATAAAATGTACAAGAAATGAGGAAATGTTAGTGGTCAAGGAAGAGGGAATAGGGTTCAAGAGTGCTTTTGTCTTTCCCTAAAACGTTCGACCATGGTCTTGGGTAGGCATAGGGCAAGTTCTTGATCAAAGAATGAAAAATTAAGGATCCTTGCCCCTCAATAAAATCATGTTGACATCTTCAAATGATTTCCTAACCATGGGTTGCAAATACTAATCCTAAGGATTTCACTCAGCTAAGGAAAAGTTGGTGTACTAAATTAAGGGTCATAATCATAATAGTTCCATCTATCTTAACAAAAGTCCATCCTAAACACTTTCCAATGCAATTTAAGTCTAAACCATAAAAACTTTTAAGGTTTAAGGAGAATATTCAACAAGATGTGTGTTCTATTCGTGCTCGTCATAATGCAAGAAAACAAACTACTTGCCTTGCAAAATAAAACTTAAATGTTTTTGTCTTTTCTAGATTTGTTTTGCAAAACAAAAGAAAAGAAAAGAAAATGAAAGATGTATGCATGAGAGTCTGATAAGGGAAAGATTATCTAAAAATTAACACAATCATAATACTAACCATGATCATCAAAACCAATGGTTTCTAGGGAACCAATCCTCAAGAACAGGCTAAATGCCTTTAACAATAAAATGGCATACATCCTTAAAAAATCAACATCCTATAGACTAAAAAACGAAAATACACAAATAAAAGCAATAAAAAGGGGAGTAGAAAAGATTATAACTTAGCCTAATGCTTTTGCTCATTTGCTAATTCTCATGAACAAACAATGGTTAGCAATAACAAGAGAATTATAAGCATAATAATTCTTACTCTAACTCAAACGACGCAAAAGTAAAGAAAATAAAAATATCCATGGATTCTATAATGGCTGAAGAGAAAAGGAAGCTAAGTCCCGGCCTCTTATGAAACAACCCCCCAATCTAAGTGAAACATAGTCGTCAGCACAAAAACCGAGAAATAAAAGGGGAGGGCCAATCAATCGTGGTATGAATAGCTAGTGCTGAGGCCTTTACCCTTCCTACGCCTCTAATCATTGTCATGGGAGGAGAAGTTGTAGGTTATGTCAACATCGGGACCCGATGCATCAGTATAGGGAAGATAATCATACCACAGGTAATCTGGGTAGTTCCCATAGGGTGGCACACCTGCTAGGCCATCCCACCCACTTATATAACCTAAAGGCTAACTCGGTCCATCATATGGGTAGGTGAGATCGCCTCAGTAGTCACTCCCCCATATGAGTGTAGTCATAAGGGCGAAAAAATGGGGGAGTGACAACCGGGATGGTAGGACCCGTCCAATAGGGGTATGTGGGTGTGCCATCCTTAGATCAAGAAGGGACAAGGCTAAGCTGAGGATGGTCATAGGGATAGTTAACGTACTGTGACAAATCCCTTTGTTAAACATGGTAGTCGTAAATTTGATTCTCATGAATCATACTACCCCTTTGGGCTTCATTTTGGCCCTACATCATCACACTTAACTTCCTAAACTCTTCTTCTAAATTAAAATAAGGGGAGGGGCATGAGATAAAGATGTACCTATTGGGGTTCTAGTTGGTGTTGTATAGGTACTAGAAGAACGAGGTTTATGTACCTCATGTATGAGAATCTTCTAAACATTGCCTTCTTCACGTTCTATGCTCGAAATCTCGTAGTCTGGAAGGTAAAAACTTACTACCTCCATACCTTCCACCCATAAACCTTAGGGACAGATGTGTATTAGATGAAATTCATCCTCTTTATTACATCAACATCAATGTAAATGTTATTTACATCAATGGGGTTTAGAAGCTTACACTACTCTACAAAACCTAAAACATGTGCAATAATTGTGACCATTCCCCCCATATGGATGTCCCCAGTCATGCTACCCCTCTTATGCTCAATGGACGTAGCCCAAAATTGGTGCTCAAAGTTGAGCAAACTCCCTATCCTCTCTTTACCCATAGTTACCATCCAAAGCAGTTCAATCTCATCCCTCGCGGTTTTACCCAAATCCTTTTTATCAAAGATGGTACCCAAATATCCTATGTAATATTCTTAGACATGGGTGGATTATGTGAGAGGCATAAAAAGTGTTGTATTGGTATTCCATATCATCAGTAATGGTTCTCCACCAACCCACCTCGTTATAGTTTAGGAATTGCCCCCATGTCTAAAGCATATATATCATTTGAGGGATCCCATTTAAATATTTGGTTTAACCGGGCAAGGGTTGTTGATTGAGGTTGGTTGAACAACTAGAAGGTGATTTGATAATTGTTTTCCCCAATTTCAGTTCATTCTAAGGATGTCAGGAACTCGAATGTAAGACTCTCATGGGTGTAGTTGTGGAGCTCGGAGAACTCATCCCACTCTAAAGCACTAAGTATTTTGAAGAGGTTCTCTTTAATTCTTAATTCCTCCAAAGAGTCCAGCTCATATAATCGAGTACTCAAAAGTTAATGGCTCTTAATGTTGTCATAGTAAAATATTTGTGGTTTGGATCAATGAATTTGAGGACAAGCATAGTGGGTTGTGAGGATTGGGAAGCACTAGTGGATTTAGAGGTTTTTATTTCTTCCTTGCAAACATTTTTCCTCAACTAATTATTCAATCCCAAATATTCAACAATAATCTAATTCCCAAAATTCAAGGCCAAAATTACAACTACAAGAGATTAATACCAACAGTTCCAATGCAAAGTTTTATCAAGATCACCTAAACTGTAATAACTATCCTATGGTTTTCTAGGTTCAACCTAAGTATTGCTATGTTCCACCTAAGAATAAATAGTCTAAGATATGTTCACAATCAAGCCTACAACTACCACAATACAATAAACACAATAAGTTACGAATAATTTTCAAAAAAACAAACAATAACTCATAAAATATTTAATTAAGAAATGAAAAAGAGCAAGGATGTAGAGAATACCAAAAATCCCAAACAAAACCTTCTCCAATTCGTTCTTCAGTTCAAAATTCAAACTTTGTAGCCAAAAACAACAAAAAATTCAACCAAAAGTTTAGAGTTTAATTTGGGGGTCTTTACAAAAGTGAGTATTTTCTGGAAAAAAATTATATCAAGTTGTTGTTAAAGAGGGAAATCAAGTAAAAAGGAAACCAAATTTCAGTGAAATGTTGTTTTGAGCGGGCGCTTAGAAGGAATTTTGAGCCCCCGCTCATAAGCTTTCATTGGGCCGTTTTTCCTTCTAGTCGGGCGCTTAGAAGGAAGTTTGAGTGCCCACTCTGGTCAACTTCTTGCTTGATTTTTCCTTTAGAGTGGATGCTTGCTCCTCACTTAGTGCCCGCTTGTAAACTTTTGCCTCCTTCTTTCTTCTAAGTGGCCGCTCAAAAGGATTTTAAGCGACCACATAGGTCAAGTTACAAGCCCCAATTTTCCACTAAGCAGGCAATTGTTGATCCTTATTGCCCGCTCATAATGTTCAATCAACTCTAGAATAATGAATTAAGTGGGCGCACAGTTTAAGGATAAGCGGCCACTTAGAACATTTTTTCCTGACTTTAGCTTTTCTCATGCATTTGTCTACTGAATGTATTTTTGCCAGTATTCTTGACCCAGTGTTTCTTCACTCCCTTTAATAAGTCTTACCCTAATGTTCTCTCATGCATAGCTTCGGTTCCTTGGTGCATTGTACCTAAAACACGCAAATCCATGTAGAATCAATACTAAAGCTAAAACTACAACAAGAAATAAATGAAAAGAAGGGTTAAAAAACTTGGGTTGCCTCTTACAAGCGCTCTTTTATTGTCCCTATCTTAACATTATGCATGATTTTCAAACACTTGAGGTTGGATCAAGCCTTGACATCATTGAGATGATGTTCTCTTCCTTAAACTGAGTATTACACACTACTATGTGATCTCCCACCATACGACTACACTTTTCCACGAACTTATCATTCCTACACTTTTGGTCTACTTCATATGTCTGCATAACATGTGACCCAACAAAGAGGAAATTATCCCCTTTATATCTTAATTGCATACCCAATAGTCCTTAATTACTCATCTATAAGGTTCATGGGTTAAGTAAATTTGCCAGCATTGAGTTTACAATCGACAATAATCAGGTATGTAGAATTTTCACCCAAATAAACATGTTTTGAATGAGAAGGTAAGGGTTCTAGTTCTACCTTAGGAGTTATAGATCTCTTTTTCCCTTCCTCTTTAACACTCATAGGTTCCAACGAAGATATGAGATCACCAAAGGTATTTTAACTAAGTAGGAACTCTTCCTCTAGGATCTCAGTATCACTCTCTACTCTCCCTTCTAGGCTTAACTGTAGGGCATCAACCTCAACTTCCCAGGAAGACTTTGAAGCCTTCTTCTCCATAATGCCAACATTGAAATACTCACCTTTAGCTGATAGGATCATCATTGTCTTTTAGAGATCAAAATCCACCTTATCCTTCCTTATTTCAATTGATAGTGAAGACTCCACCTTGATATAAGTACTAACTTGTTTTATTTCAATTGAGGGAAGTCATATGTTTGTGAGTATATGTACAAATGCATAAACATTACATAATGCTATTATGTACAATGCTATTGCTACTATTGTGTGTTGGTATGTATTGCTATTTTTTAAGTACCATATCACATGATCGAGCAAATGATTCAAAGTGAGGACTGAAATTCAAAAGAAGTTTGGTTACTATGTTCGTAAGATAAAGTCTTCCTTATTTCATGATGTTGGTTAAGCAAATGATAAGGATGAGACTATTGAGAAATTGAAGCTATTCAAATTTAAATCAAGTCAAGTGATTTAAATGACAAGACTAAGTCCGTTCAAAGTGCCCTATATTCGTGGAGTTAGTTATGCAACCGCTGAAGAATATTTCAAAGGTTCATTGTCCCTTGACGCTGCTTTCATAACTGCCTGAGAAACCTGGAAAAAAGCTTTGAAGAAGTTAGTCAAGTGAAGCTCTGATTCAAGAGCAACGGTCACTTTGAAGCTCAAATCTATCCGTTGCAAATGCTTATATAAAAGGAAGTATGCTGAAGCATTAAAGATGTACAAGCCCTCCAACGTAATACGATATTCAAGCTACAACAAACTTAAACACAACTTTCCTCTCTAGCGCTATAAACTTCATTGTATTTTAGATTAAGAGAAAAGAAAAGAAAATCTCTTTGAGTGTGAAAAATAAAAATCAAAAGAAGAAGAGAAACATACTTTGAGTAAATTTATAATACTCAAAGATTCAGAAAGAAAAAGTGAGAAGATTTTTATTTCTAGGAATTGAGACGCTAGAGTGTAGCTAGGGAAAGCTACGGTATAGAAGATTGGGTAATAATCTTCAAAGGTGGCTTTAGGTCTCTAAAGGAGGAAATAAAGATCATTAAATCCTATGGGTAGGGAACCCTAGGCGGAGACGTAGGCATATTGCCGAACTTCGTAACAAACAATTGTCCCCTTTATTTATTGCATTTACATATTCGTTTGTTTACTTATTTCATACATATTCCAAAAGCCTGATCGAGTCAAAAGCCTATAAACATTTTCAAAGCCCTTAAAACCTGTTCTATTTTTTTCCGCATCTCAAAACCCATTTCAAAGCTTTGAAAGCCTAAATTCGAAAAACGACCATATTCTATTCATCCCTCCTCTAGAGTATATTGATCCATACCCCTTCATTAGCAAGACAAGGTCTACCCAAAATATTAGGGGTTTAGGTGTCTTCTAGGATGTCCATAACAATGAAATCACATTGGAAAATTAACTTCCCCAGAAAAATAGGTACATTCATGATAACCCCATGGGTGTTTGATACTCTTCTCATCAAGCTATAGTGTTATCTCAGTATTACACAAAGCTCCCACATTACGCAACCTCTTATCAACCGACAAAGGCATGAGACTAACACTAGCTCCTAAATCATACAATGCGTTATCAAAAGAAATATTACAAACCTTAATCAGGATAAAAAAAAACTTCCTGGTTCACTTAATTTGGGGGGAAGTCAAAATGACTAAACTTCACTGGTGATATAGACTGACAACTCCCTCGGTTTTTCCTCCTATTAGTGGCTAAGTCTTTTAGAAATCGAAAGAAGGATGGTATTTCATTTATGGCATCTATAAATGGAATACGGAGGTGAATATCTTTAACCATTTAGAGAAACTGCCCATATCTCTCCTAAAACTTACCCTATGTTAGTATCTAAGGGTAAGGAATAGGTAGAATGTAAGGTTAGGGAGGTAATGTAAACTTGTTATCCTCTTCCTCGGGATCCTCAACGAAGGTGAATATAGAGGTAATGAGTTCCATTCGGCCTTCCTAGTGACAAAGGTTTTAACACTCTAAAGCCTTCCTTTCATTCGACCGAATGTGTCTCAGATTCGGTCGAATCTACACCATTCGGCCGAATATGTCTCAAATTCGGTCAAATCTGAGACCATGCATTCCTCTTTTCACTTCTTTCCTTTTTGCACTCCGTGTTATCTTCACGAGTGACTTGAAACATTTGCCAAAGCTATGATACACGTGTCAAAGGCTCGAATGCATCGCATTTTACCTCGAAATCATCAAAAATACCTGAAATGAACTTAAGACAACTCGAAGAAAAGATCAAGGTGAAATCAAGCATAATATGCATAAAACACATATAAAACTACGAGACTTGACACTAAATGAGGTAGTAAATATGCTCTAAAATGAGGACATCACTAATACACTCCCAAATTCAAAGGGACGGGTTCATCTCGAGAATGGCCATCAAAATCAGAGAAGGAGACCCACCCCCTAAGTGGTTCTCTTTAGATGGAGACATCCTAAAGTACAAAGGGAGGATTTTCATCCCAAAAATATCTTCCCTCACCTTAGTTATACTAAAAGAATACCATAATTAAACTATGGGCGACCATGCGGGGGAATTGAAGACTTATCAGAGGATGGCAGTAGAATGGTACTGGCCGGGGATGAGAAAAGATATTACCGAATATGTACGGGAATGTGATGTTTGTCAACGAAACAAAGAAGCTACAACTAGTCCCCAGGGTCTACTACAGCCACTACCGATACCAAAAAGGATATGGGAAGATATATCCATGGATTTCATAGAGGGATTGCCTTCTTTGATGGGATGGAACACTATTTTGGTGGTGGTGGATCGTCTCTCAATGTACGCCCATTTTTTGCTAATTAAACACTCGTTTACCACATTGTGAGTAGCTTTGACCTTTGTGAATGAAGTAGTTCATCTGCATGGGTTTCCATCTTCCATAATATTGGATTGAGATCGTATATTCCTCAGCCCTTTTTGGACAAAATTGTTCAAACTACAGGGGACTCAACTTAAGCAGAGTACGGCGTACCACCCGCAAACAAACGGTCAAACTGAAGTGGTCAATAAAGGCGCAGAAACATATTTGCGTTGCTTTGTGAATGACAATCCTAAGTCATGGTCAAAATAGATTCCGTGGGCTGAATATTGGTACAATACATCCTTCCACACGGCCACACAACAGACCCCCTTTAAAGCTGTGTACGCGAGGGATCCTCTTAGCCTTGTTCGTTTTGCTCATGGAATTTCCAAAATGTCATGAGTAGAGGAGCAGTTGAGGGAGCATGACATTGTGCTAGACAATTACAAATTCCATCTCACCAAGGCCCAAGAGTATATGAAGGTCTATGAGGACAAAAAGAGAAGAGCGGGACATTTTAAGGTTAGGGATAGGGTGCTCTTAAAACTCCAGGTTTTATGGGCCTTACGAGATAGTACAGAGAATTGATGAAGTTGCCTACAAACTAAGCCTTCCCGAGGATGCCAAAATCCCTCAAGTATTCCACATTTCCCAGCTCAAGAAGGCATATGGAAACCACATCGCACCTACTCCTCTACCTGCCCAGCTATCAGCTGACATGGTGTGGGAAGTGATTCCTGAGGCTGTACTGGGGGGTCCGCAATTGCTGGCAAGGTCAGGAGGCTAAAGTGGAAGTACTAATCAAATGGCAGGAGTTACTCGACTTTGAAGCTACTTGGGAGCCTTTTAATGACTTAGCCCTCAGATTTCCACCTTGAGGACAAGGTGAATCTAGTAACCAGGGGTATTACAAGGAATGGACGGAGGCCACCCATTATTGTAACATACACAAGGCATCAGTAGGGAGGAGAGACAAAGAGAATATTGGAGAAGGAAGACAAATAACGGAATGGGAATATCAGGGTGCCAGCAAATGCAAGGGAGCCACGCATGGCATACATTCACTAAACTTTTAGTTATCTATATTAAATAATTGTATTCTGTTACAGAGGTAGTTAGTATATGAGTATTTAAGGAATTTGCTAGAGGGAAGAGGTATCCAAAAAGTAAATATTAAAAGTTATACAGGGAGAGTGCCTTCCTCTCGAATGAAGGATCTCTAATTAGACTGAGTAGCCATATTATAATACAAAAAATGTTACCTATTTTATCATTGTCTCTTGGTCTTTGCAACCAGTTCCCAACATAATTGCTTTAGATGGCCTTGTGATGACTCATGTTTCTCTCCTCCAAATGGATGGCTTTCCACCTAAGTAATAAGTATAGGCTTTAACTGATAACCGTCTTTTAGGTCGTTAACTAAAAGACTAGTTATGCAAACAAAATTTATACCAACCTACGAACTATACGAGTATAGTGGAGTAGGGAGTCGAACCACGAGGACAAAGGATATCAAGACTTTAATTCTTAACACAACCGGACTATTTGGATTTGGAAAACAACTAAAACTAATAACAAGAATATAGATAGCGATAAATTATGAGGCAAATCAAATAGAGAAAAACGGGGACAAGATTAGATTCACCCTAGGAATGAAGCTTTCAAAACCGAACATGATAGATTAGAGAAAATCTGATAACAACTAGCATGGACATCCAAGAATACGAGAGGAAGTTAGTGATTCCACAAATCACAATGAACGACCTATAATCGCCCTATGTCTCCAAAGGAGTGGCAGGATAAGATTCGCATCGGATTGCGAAACTACTTATTATCATCATTCCTACAACCGTAAGCAATAAAGATCATAGCTTTTTCTAGGGTTTCACCAATCAAAACCCCTAAAGGAACTACTCACACATATTCATGCTATATGACATAAAGATTTCCAATAAAGCAAATGAAACAAACATGAAAGGAGATTAACGAGAATGAAAGCAAGTCAGAAACTATTCTAGAAAACGATAAACATAGAACTAAACATGCAATGAAATAAAGCGAATGAATTAAAAGCAAATGAATAGATTAATACTCACAAAAGCTTCAATGTATTATCCACGAACAGAATTTGAATGAAAAAATTCAGAACTCGGAGTACAAACATTGAGAAAACTAAAAACCGAAAGCTAAAACTAAAAGAATTTGGAGGCTAAATAAAACTAAAAGTGCATAAAAATATAAAAACCTAGCTTCCCTCCCTCTCATCAAAGGGAGGGGTATTTATAACAAAACATGAAAGACCTACAAAAACCCTAAAATGCATATGGGCCGGCCCTAAAAAGAAGTAGTTGTTCCGGAGAAAACACTATCATTCGACCGAATTCAAGTCCTATTCGCTCGAATATAGCTCTATTCGCCCGAATGCACTTCCATTCGCCCATTCCAGAGGCTCCAAAGAACCGATCTTTGTCCACCATTCACCCGAATGTATGGTCTGATTCAGCCGAATGGAAGCTCATTCGCCCGAATGAGTTCCATTCGGCTTTCCCAGTAGCAAGGATTAAAATGCACTGAAGTTTGCCTTGCATTCGACCGAATGTGTCGCTAATTCGGTGGAATCTGCACCATTTGGCCGAATATGCCTCAAATTCGGTCGAATCTGAGACCATGCATTCCTCTTTTCACTTCTTTCCTTTCTGTACTCCGTGTTATCTTCATGAGTGACTTGAAACATTTGCCCAAGCTATGATACATGTGTCAAAGGCTCAAATGCATTGTATTTCACCTCGAAATCATTAAAAATACCTGAAATGAACTTAAGACAACTCAAAGAAAAGATCAAGGTGAAATCAAGCATAATATGCATAAAACCAATATAAAACTACGAGATTTGACACTAAAACGAGGTAGTAAACATGCTCTAAAATGAGCACATCATTAACTCAAACTTATTAGCCTTTGTAGTGGGCACTATGTACTTGGTAAGCTCCAGGAGTTCCATATTACCTTAACGGTCTAATATTATTGTCTGCCATAGAAAAAAATGGTTTTGAGTGAGTAGAAAATAAATTTGGACTTAACTCTTCTCTTTTAAGAGTGGGGCTAGATGTATCTAGATCAATTTCTTTGCCATCTACTTGGAATGAACTACTTCTTATTCTTTAGCCTCTTCTAATAGCTCTAATTGTATACTCTATCTCCGAATTCAGTGGAGCTAATGGGTAATATCTTATGCTTCTCCTTGATGGCATACATAATTTAAGCTAAGTAAGGTTAGCAATGACAATCACAATGTAAATATAATAGAAAGAAAATAAAAAGAAACAAAATAAAAATGAACTAGACTCGTAAAAACTGCTCAAGACTCGATACTAAATGCCACTCCTTGACGATGACACCATTTGATAGGGTTAGGGTTAGGGATCAGTCAACACTACAACTACTATCTAAGAATCTTGACTTCGCCTATTACAAGTAACGAGTAAGTTAGGGTCGAATCCACAAGGAATGGTTCTTAATACCTATCGAACTCTAGCAATTCGACTACAAACTAGTTATAACTAAAGTAAGGAAAGGTTTAAATATAACTAAGAATGTAAATCGCAAAGATGTTAGGGTTTGATCCATAGGGTAAAAGCGCTATGGGTTTGGGATTCAACACCAATTCCTAACACAAATGAGCTAAAACTAGATATTGAACTCAAAATAAAATAAGATAAGACTCAGAAACTCACTACTGATCTATGAATTGAACCTAAAACATGCTACAGGGAAAGAGTTTCATCAAGTAACCAACCTCTCGGTTATCTTCAAGGAAGAAAGCATTACAATTAGGATTTATTTCCTATTCATATTCTAAAGCATCCCAAGCAACAAAATAAGATCAAAACAACAACCAATAGCTCAAAAGTCAACAATATCTAACACAGGGTCACTACATAAATCAACATTTTTTTATGTCTTTGACCTAGGAACGCAAATGAAAGAGACCTATATGGTCAGTCTAGGACCAACAAAAACCCGACATCAAATCATATATTATTCATCAAGAAACCAACTTCAAGCTTTAAACATCATCCATGCTCGCGATCGGGTTTTCACCCTATACCCTAATTAATCAAACTACTCATACCTAATATTAGTAAGTATCACAATATATACAAATATAGATAACATACTACCAGATTACGATCAAAGATTAGTTATACTATGCGATAAACCTAAAATCTATAAGAATTAACCAACCAAAATAGAAAATAGAGGAACACTACGAAATATAAATCGAGAAAAAGTTATTTGTGATATATAGATGAAGAAACAATGTCTAAAAAACGGTTCTACAAATTCATTGATTACATCTAATAAAGAGATTAAATCACCAAGCTAAACTAAGAATTTGCTAAGACTAATGCTGAATGATTACTTAATGACTCCTCCTCGTGCATGCTTTTTTTGCTCTCCCATATGCCCCATAGATGACTTTGAAAAGAGCACGAAATTTCCTGAATAGACCTGAGGGGAGCTCAAGTCAAGTATTAAGCGCCCGCTCATAAGAGGAACTCCGAGTTTTCAATGAACTGAGCAGCCGCTCAGTTCAACCACGAGCACCCGCTCAGATGGGGATTTTGCCTTCTGAGAACCCGCTGGATGACCGCTTGCTACCCACTTGTAATGTTCTGTCTGTCAATGCACATTGAGTTGAGCGGTCTCTTAAGATTCTTTTGACTGAATGCTTAGTTCTTTCCTTCCTAAGAGGCCCCTTGGTTCAAATCTCAAGCGATCTCTTGGCTTCTCTTCTCGGCTTTTCTACTATGCATCTCTATTCCTTGGTTCTCGTGCTCATGATAACTGGATACCTGCATTAACCCAAGAAAACACACATAAAACTAAAAGACATGAGAAATAAAGGAAAACAGGATCCAAAACATGAAGTACACTCCTAAGTTTAGACCATATAAATTGGCACAAAATAGGATGAACTTGGACCAAAAAGAGTGTGAAACTCTGCTAGGATGATACAGATGAGTGACATAAATTGCACTCATCACCTAGGGGGAGTCGTACTAAAAAATGGCCAATGCTAGGGCTAGCCATTTTTTGGGAAGGCTAGCCCTAGGGACACATGATATGAAATCCAACTAGTGAAAGTCGATTTAGGGACACCTAGTGCTGATTCTGTAATGAATAAAATGGTTTCACATAATACCTCTAATTCCTACACATGATCAAACTACCTCTAAATAACTACCTATCTAGCCGAGTTTCTTGGCTCGTTTCTAGGAATCCATAGCCAAGTCCGAGGTTTAGTGGGTCCAACACCATATATGGCGAATGAGGCTGAAAAGCGAGGAATCCTATAGAAAGGGTTACGAAACCTACAATGAGAATTCACAATGCTCTACTAGCCTCTTCATGTTGTCAATACAGGATAACCAATCTCACAACACCCTAAGCATAACTCTCCAACTCATGTATGGATCCAACTCTAAGCTCAAGTAAGTAATGGGGCCTTATCCTGTGAAAACTCTTCACGAACAACATGGAGTTAAACATATACATCAATCAACCACCCTCGGCAAATTAACTAACCCTTCAATTCATATTAGGAGAAATGGAAATAATACAAGTGATGAGGACACCTCTATTCTCCTAGTGAGTACTCATAAACTCTACAACGTGAACCCTAAAAGTACTCTTAGCTCCTTTATCAGATCATCGAGGCCAATATCTCATAAACCGCTTGTACCTCAAAAGGAATGCGTAGAATCTACCATACACAATCATCTCTATAAATAAGAGGTGAAACAAGCTCGTGTAAGGCATCTAGCATTTTGTAAACGATACAATCAAGGGCATATTGATATGCTCGAAGAGGGAATTAATACAAGTGAGCTAGTATGGTACCATTGACAATAGCTATGGACTCCTATTATAGACGATCCTCCCTCTAATCATGAAAAATTCCATAAGCCTTCATCTATTTTGGCACTTCAGTACCCCTTAATCCATTCCTGTCCTAATCCTTTGCTATGTGACCCCCGTAGCTAGGAATGACGCTAACATCGAGAGACCCAATCGACATCACTCCTTGTACAAGCTAGTCCTCGTATGCAATTATTTGGCGCTTATGACTATGTGAACTAGTGCTAGTGCTCATCTCTAACCTAACAATCTGAACCCTCAATCGAGTTGGGCCACATTGACAACCTTGTGAATGATGTTGTAAGAAGTATTGTGAAGTGTCCGATTTAGCTTAGTAGGGAAGTCCCCTCCACCCTAATTGTTTCCTTTGTTATTCTCGTCATCTAAAGGACGGGAACCATTGACCCCCAACATATAGGCTTATATGGTCGTCAGGGAAGGAAGAGACAAACGCACTCCAATCTCCAAACTGAAGTGTCTACACTCCGAGCCTAGGTGTGACGCTGCCCAAAGTACTCGTTGGTGGTAATGAACTTGGGAATGGCATGCCTACAACCCTTTAATCATATCAATAACGGCTAAATTCTTAATTACGACTAAAATATAGAAAAATGATTAAACTAATAATAATTATGAGTCTTGTCTAATTTAGTAATTTATTATTCTCATAATTAATTTTATTAACTATAATTGTATTCTTAATTATGTAAATATATTATTTCTAATAACAAAAATTCATACTATAACAATTCTTATTCTAGATTATTATGTAGCATTATTTAAATATATATTCTTATAAATTATTCTTAATTCAAAGTTAAATCTAATTTACTAATTCAATTCCTAACTATTATTCATAACTATTACTTGCAACGAAATAATACTAAATAACATAACTACTATTATATTAATCCTAACTATTATTCCTAAATATTATTCTTATATATTATTCCTAACAAAATATTACTAAATAACATAATTATAATATTATTCCTTACTATTATTCTGAACTATTATTTCTAATAAAATAATACTAAATAATATAAGTATAATATTATTCCTATCTATTATTCTTATGTATTATTTCTAATTTAACAATATTAAATAACATAACTATGATATTATTCTTATAACTACTAGTCTTATTATTAATTTTATTTACTATAATATTATTCTTAATTATTATTTATAATTCTTCAAATATATATGTCCAAAATCATATATTAAAAAAATTCTTAACTACGACTAACTTAATATTCAATCAAACTAATTCAACTAATGTATTAAAAATATTAACAATACTAACAATAATAAATAACATAAATGAAATAATACTAAATAATTCTAATTAATGTATATAAGCATGATAATTAATCTGATTAACAACATTAATTCAGCACTATTTAACACTATTAAATGACTCAATAATACTAATTAATATTTTAAGGTTTGGCTATGGTATAATAAATAAAAGTAATTAGCGCTAATTATATAAAAAACAAAAAAATGGCCATCTAAAATTTGAGGCTAGCCCAAATTTTAAACGACCGACCACAAAAAAAAACTTACACAATGTTGCATCGGCGATCAATCTTCCTCGCTCATTGGCTCCTTCGCGGTTCGATGACTCATTTCTGTGAATAGGAGGTAGGTTTCCAGCAAATGTGAATTTGACAATTTACAATGACTTTTCCTATGAGGTGAGGTGAGAGGAGAGAGAAAGTTAGTTTGAAGGGAGAAGTAGTGAAGGAAAGGATAAGGAAGGGGAAAAAGAGATATGGAAGTAAAAATGGTGAAATATTAGTGGGGTTATTTTAGTAATTTTTGGGGGTAAGCTTATAAATTTGGGGCTGTAAATAACAAGAACCTATATATGTCTATATCTGATATATTGATATTTTTTCGTACTTGATAGGATAATTCAATCATCAAAATTGATTATATATTTATATGATATACATTTATGTAGATAATTGATATAGAATATACAATGATTCATTGATACACAAATGATACACATCCTATACTTGTTTCATCGTTTGATGCAACAATACACATTTAATAATTATTACCTCATAAATATTTAGTTTTGTAATCACTTATCGATATTATCATTTTCCTACTTATGAATTAACCATCATATAAAATCATGTTATCACATGAACTGACCTGAAATCACCATATATAACTAAAACAAATACAACAAAATAGTCAAATATCGACTTTAGTGGCCTGATACGAACCTGATAAAGTCCAACCCGAATTTTAACCGAAATCGAGGCAACCCATTACATAAATTGACTCGACCCAAAATCCGAACTCAAAATAACCTGCTTTAAACCGTTAAGAAACTGACCTAAAATTTAACTGAACCCACCTTAACTCGAACCGAACTCGAGCAACCAAATAACCGATCTAACCCTTCCAATAATTACCATACCCAACTCGAACTAGTCTCGTAGACATAATTGACCCGATTAAACCAAAATCAATAACTAGTCTCGTGACCCCGTATTAACAACCCTACTGAGTAGTCCAAAATCAATTAATTAAGCAAATAGAGGGCGCAATTATCAGCATAGCAGATAAAATGGTACTCCTTTCCTCGCAAAAACAACTTGAAATTCATAATAATAATTAAACATAAATGGAATTACAAGTTTACATAGTACAACAAACTTTAGGCACGTTACAAGATTAAATAAATAAACTAAATGGACACCAAAAATGGAGAGAAAAAGTTCTAAAAGCATATGAACGACGTCGTGTATCCCGCTGCATGCTTTCATTATTGACGCAGGTCAACATCTTGGAAGAAAACACGCCTCAGTCAAAGTAAAAGACAAACTGAGGGGTTCAAATAAAAAATAAAAATAAAAATAAAAAAAAACCTCAACGAAAAGAAACTTTGCACAAAGTAAAACTTATATGCAAAAAATGCAATCCAAAACATAATTAACTATGAAACACACACAATCTATTTCGCGTCTTGCGGCTAGATTAGTCCCCGAGTTTAGAATAGACCAAGTATACTTAGCTTCCATGGCGGATCTTATCTTAATTTAGCTTTCTAAAGTACTCCCCTCCCGACTCCTCTCAATAAAATAAAAAATAAAAAATCAACCGAAAACTAAGATCGACCAACTTTTCTCTCCCCTTAAAAGGCATATTAGTCTTTAAAGTGATATCAATTAAATTACGTGACTAAATAAATAGGCATTGGTGTAGAAGGAATCACGTGCGATGTTTCCATGTTAAGATCACTGAGACTGATATACGGGATATTCAAATCACCCTTCATCGTCGGTGTCATTGTTCCGGTAAGTAAGCCGGACGTAGGCCGACTAGTGGTCCGACATGGAGAAGCAGAATCTGACCCACTCAAGCTGTCAGTGAAGTAAATTGGGCCGGAGATGGACCCACCTCGGGTAGGCTGGTGGTAGTCCAATGGGCTTGGTCTCTTGTGTTGGGCGGCCCATTTGGTCTTGAAGAAGAGCACTGCATTCTTCCACCACCATTGACGCCTCTTCTTCTTTGAACTCTTCCTTGCGTCGTCTTTTGAGATGGGCTTTTGGAGCTTGAAATGGAGGGTGTCTATCGATCTTGTTGTGGTTTCTCTTTTATGCTTCCTCGCCTCCTCCAACCCCTTCATTGTTGCAAATTATAATAAATATTATAACTCGGTCATAGAATCTCACCTTTAAAGTTAAGATCCAAAACCAAATATAAAAATAATAACTCTATCAGTCTAGATTTAACGGTCACATGATGAATATAGTCGCATCTTGAGCGATCCTAACTCCTGAGTACAGATTATGGACGGAGAGAGTACATAGCAGACCAATGTAAGAAACGTTTACCTGGAAATAATCGATTTGAGGGTCGAAGCCGTAATCACTAAAATGGTTAGGTTCAAGCATGGAGAAAGCAGGGGTTTTAGTTGACATAGCTTGTGTAGTTGGTTTACGATGAACTAGTGCTTGCTCTATTATGAGGATATAGGGAAACGAGGAGAAGAGGGAGCGTTGGAGTAGTGAGGGAGTCACTTTAACAGGAAGGCATCTGCGTGTGCTGAGGGGTGGGCTCGAGAAGAGTAGCTTAAGATTGTAAATAACGATAAAAAATAGAATGATGGGAGTGGTAATGAAGGCTGATTAAGTAATGAGTTCATCACATCATCCAAAGGTTTTGCTTGCTAAAATAGGAGCGGAGTGGAGACCGGAGAGCAGTCGAAGGAGGGAGCACTAGAATAATTTTATGGGAATCGATTATACTGTTATAGATTGGATTGGAGTCAGCAAAGTCACACTGAGAAAAGTTTAACCGTGTGGGGTATTAAAGTAAAATCACATCCTGCACACTGTGAAAATAACATTTCATATATATCAATGTTAATTAAGAGTTTTTATTTTTATTATTTGGAAATTTACCGATGAAGATGACACAATTTTATTCGAGTGTGGCTATATGAAAATATTAATTAAAGCTATTGTCATTATCTTATTTTGGAAATAACTTTTTTAAAAAATTTAAACCAAATAAAATTAAGAGTTTATATTATTCGATTGATTTTATTTATTTTGATTAAATATTATTAGATTTTATCTGAATTTATCTTATCTTTTCTGATCTAATTAGAACTTATTTTAGTTATAAATTATTTTTTTCAAAAGATTTAATATACATATGAGATAAATAAGTTTATTATATCCCAATAAAATTACCCCTCAATAAAACTGAAGGGGCTTTTTACGCGTAATTTTAAGGCTCGAGAAGCCAACTAGATTTCGGGTGGATAATTAGAAGAGTGAATCACCACTACAGAGCTTGGTTTTTACAACCCAACCTTTTTCGGTGAAGAGAAAGGAAGGGATTGTCCATGTAGGGGCTTTTTGTATGTTTTAAGGGCGAGAACCCAACTAGGTTTCAGGTGGACAAGATGAGGGAATTGCCACTAAAGAGCTCAGTTTTTTACAACCCAACCTTTCCTTTTCGGTGAAGAAAAGAGAAAGGGACTCTCCCCCACTTGTGCCCTACTATATTTGTGTATCAATAAGGATTTGTTATGCGACTTAGAGACATTGAAAGGGTCAATGAGTTGCCACTAAACATTTTATGGGATGTTTGGAAACCCTTGGGTTTGAATCCCAATATGACTCACGTTAGTGGTCTTTGAACAATGAGAAGGTATGGGAATGAACAACTTATTTCAATCCAAGCATGTGTGCAAGCAATTGGCAGAGAGATGGAGAACAAAATAAGATTTTAGTCCCAGGCAAAGCATGTAAAAACACGACTTATCACACTTTAGATTCAATGGTTGAGCAAGTTAAGTTTAATGCACATCAATCTAGCTTGGTTGTCTATTGTTTGTCTCTTTATGCATGATTTACAATTAATAGGTCTTGATTAGTGTAAAAAAAAAAATAAAGGTGATCATGCCATCTCAATACAAAATAGGAATTATGTAATAAAGAATAAGAGTCAAGAGACAAAGTGTTAGTGTTAGTAATAAT
Source organism: Dysphania ambrosioides (assembly GCA_026401315.1). Lineage (NCBI taxonomy): Eukaryota > Viridiplantae > Streptophyta > Magnoliopsida > Caryophyllales > Amaranthaceae > Dysphania > Dysphania ambrosioides. The sequence goes on from CM048662.1 coordinate 12,421,283, forward strand.
GCAAAGTAAGTATGATGCATGATGAGTTAAAGAGATTATCTTACTCAAATAAAGAATTAAGTCTAATGAGACTTTTTCTCGTGATTTACTCCAACTTAGAAATCGGTCTACTTCAAATGACTTGTATGATTTAGCCTTAAAACATCATTAATATTGAATATGCAAAATAGAAATCAAAGAATAGATTACGAAATCTAAATAAGAAATGAGCATTTTGAGCACTCTTAAACATGTATTCAAGCATGATAGATACTTAGGGTTTGCTCATGAAAATAGGGTCAAGTGACAAGTCTAGTAAGATTTGAGATGTCCATATCTTAACATCATATATTATATGAAAAAAGAGATATAATGTAAATTGCGATAAGTAAATGCAAGGGAGAGGGATTGCAAGTGTTAAGAAGAAATCAATACATGAGGATGATTCCTAAAGTATGGTGCTCACCCTTAGGGTTTGAGACTTCACCTAGGAATAGAGGAGTTACTCCTTGTTCTTCACATCATTGGTAAAAAGAGACATTGAAAGTAAAGTGTATAACTTGATAATAAGAGACTATTAAGTATGATAAAATATTTATTTGATCAAGGCTTATAATAGTTGCATAAAAATCTGAAATAATTGTTCATTTAAGAGGGGTTTGCACCTCACATAATCACCACAAAAGAGCTAGGGTATTGAATGAGTATGGAATCACCAAAGTAAAGTACTAGATAAAGAAGGGAGTAGAATTAGACAAAGAAATAAATGAATTGAAAGTGATTAGGATCCTTCATGTTTATCGTTGCGGATAGTTCCTCTGCATGAGTCTTGGTTGAGTGCTTATTGAAGGAGTAATGGTTTCTTTTTGATGTATGGCAAGATGAATGCCTTGGGTGCTAGTAATTTTGTTTTCTTTGTGTTTAAGAGTATTTGGAAGTATGTGAGCGTGTATTTTAACAGAGTAACGGTGCTCCAAAATTCTTAACAATGTCGACCCTTCGGCCCGAAAATGAAGGGGTACTTATAGGCAAAAAAGCCAGTTTCATGAGCATCGGACGCCAAGCCCAAGCATCAAACGCCAATGTTGTGTGTAAAACGCAGGTCTTAGGCATTGATTGCTCAGAAAAAGGAATATTTTTCTCAATTATAGAGAAGCTCAAGCAAGACCGGTTGATTTTTGAGGTGGCGCACAAGGCTGGGCGTCTAACGCGAAGGCTGGGCATTAGATGCTAGAACTGGTAGCTGATCAGATTCCTTTTCAATAAAGAATTGGAAGCTGGCTAATCATTAAACACTATGTTGATGTGTTAGACTCTTGTTGTGTGTTGGACGCTGAAATATGGCATTTGACGCTTAACTCATGTATTTGACGCCTTGCGTCGAGCGTCATTCAAATATGCTCTGAGCTTTAGGTTGTGCATGGGATATAGGTTTGATTCTTGACGGTTTTTGGTTGGTATTTGGGTCATGGATTTTGGCCTCAGGTTTGTGTTTGAGATTTTTTGGGGTTAGGCTTTAAGGTTTTCTTAGGATCACACGCATGCAAACTCGACCCAAGCGAAATCCTACTTGCAAGGGTTATTTCGTCATTGCATAGCTACACGAGTGTAGGGGCATTTTTTTAATTTTTAGGGTTAGGAACCCAACTAGTTTTCAGGTGGACAATTCAAAAAGTAAATATCCAATAGAGAGCGTTGATTTTTACTACCTAACCTTCCCTTTTCAGTGAAGAAAAGAAGAAGGGACTCTATTCCACTAATGCCCTATAATTTTATGCATCGGTAAGGATCGACTATGCGGCTTTAGAGACATCAAAAGGGTCAAGGAGTCACCACCAAATATTTTAATGGTCTATTTGGAAACCTTTAGATTTGAATCCCAATATGATTTACGTTAGTAGTTTGTAAACCATGAAAAGGTCTAGGAATGAGCAACTTATTTCAATCAAAGGGTGTGTGCAAATAAGAGGCATAGAGATAGAGAACAAATAATATTTAATTCTTAGGCAAACATGCATAAACAGGAGATAGAACACTCTAATTTAGTTGGTTGAACAAATTAAGCTTTATTCTTATAAGTCTAAATTAAGTGATCACTTATGTTAATTGTCTATAAGATTAATTAGTCCTTTGGTTTATTATCCAAATTTATATTATTAACCGTGATTGCAAATAAAAGGTTTTGTTTAACGCATAAGATAAAAGTGGTCATAAAATTATAAGATAAGAATTATGTAATAAAAGTGCATAATTGAAATGAGACAATAAAACAAGAGACAATGAAAATAGGGTTAGGGTTAGTAGGGATACAAGGTAAGTATAATGTATGATGAGTTAGAGAGGTTTTCTTAATCAAATGAAGATGTAAGTCTAAAGAGACTTTTTCTCATGATATTATCTAACTTGAAAAGGGTCTTGTTCAAATGACATGTATAATTTAGTCATAGAACATCATTGACATTGAGACAAAAACAACATTAAAGTATGGATCATGGTGCTTGAAATAAAAATGAGCTTTAAGGATAACTCCTAGACATTTACTCAAGTATGATACATACTTAGGGTTTGCTCATGAAAATGGGTCGAAAGGGTCAAGTCTAGCTAGATTGGAGATGTCCAAATCTTACCATCATAGACCAAGTGCAAAAGAGGCAAGGAAACATAATGTAGATTGCAATAAGTAAAAGTACAAGAGAGAGAGGTTGCTTGAATGGTTAAGAGGAGATCCATCTATGAAGATGGTTTCATGAATGAGATGCTAGAAGTTAGGATTTTGAGGCTTAACTTAGTAAAGTAGGAGTTGCTCCTAGCTCTTCACAACATAGTTAAATAAGACATTGATTATAAAATATGTGAGTTGAACACAAGATATCATCAAGGGTTCTCTTTGTTAGATCAAGGCTCATCAAAGTTTCTAAAAAGATTGAAATAGATTTTCATGCAAGAGGGGTTTGCACCTCACATAATCATTATTAAAAAGGTTCTAATCTAAGGACCTTGAGTGGATGGAAACCACTAGATCCAAAGACTAGAAGGTGAATAGAGTAGAAGTAGACAAAGGAATAAAGGAAAATAGTAGATTTAGAGGGGTCCTTGGTGTTTATCATTGAGGATAGTTCCTTTGCTTGAGTTTTTTTTTAGTGCTTAAAGGAGTTATGGTTGCTTCTTGATCTAAGACTAGAGGGTTTCCTTGAGTGTTAGTAATTTTGTTTTACTTTGTATTTGAGAGAGTATTCTAGCAGAGTAACAATGCTCTAGGATTTCAAATTTGTTGACCCTGTGCCCTTAAAAATGATGGGGTATTTTTAGGCAAAGAAGTCAAATTCTTGAGTGTTGGACACCAAGTCCGAGTGTTAGACGCAAATTTATTACTTAGGCACTTGGCCTATGTGTCAAGTGTCATAGAAGGGGATCTTTTTCTCAAGTGTAGAGCAGTTTGATATGAGCCAACAATTCTTTTGGGTACAGACAAGGCTAGGTGTCTGATGCTCAGGCTTTGCGTCACACGTTGAAATTGACAACTGATTAAATTCTATTTTTTCACGCACTAGAAGCTAAACGAGTGCTAAACATTATGCGCTAAATGTTGGGACTAATCGCTTGATGCCCAATGCTGGCGTTCAACGCCTCACTCTAATGAAGATTCGCTTTGCGCCTGATGGCTGGCTTTGAGCGTCAACCAAAAGTGCTCTGAGCTTTAGGATTTACACGGATTAAGGCTTAAAATTTTGGTGAATTTCAATGGTTTTCGAGGAAATGTGATTTGGCCATTTTGTGTTTGGGCTTGGATTTATTTTTGGGCCATTTTAGAGTTTGGCTTTGGGGTGTTTTCACGATCACATGCACTCAACTTGACCTAAAAAATGTCCTACCTACAAGGGTTGGTTTGTCTTAGGACCGCTATGTGGGGAGACACGATTTCATGTCTATAGAAGCCCCCATTTTGACTAAGTCTTGGGTAAATATGACGGTTATAATACTAATCAAGACGGAGGGAGATTTAAGATGCTTCCCTAGTAGGGAGAGTGGTGTTGATTGGGAGCCGCTATCAAAATGGCGCTACTTATAGATTAGCATATTTTGCCATGGGGAGCCACTATCGTGATAGCGATGCTAACAAACATGGCTAGCTATGCCAATAGGGAGTTGCTATCATAATAGTGAAGCTGAGAGACATGGCTTGCTACGCCAATGGGGAGCCACTTCTAAGATGGCGCGACTTAGAGACGTGGCCTGTTGTGCCAACAGGGAGCCGCTATCAGGGTAGTGTAACTGATAGAAATGGCCTACTGTACCATATAGGGATTCTCTATCATGGTGGTATGGCTGAGAGACATGGCTTGCTATGCTAATGGGTATGTCATAGTGACATAAAATTGAGGAGGGACTAAGTTTTCTAGTATTTATGCCCATGCAATTTACTATGAAGGCTTTATCAAATGGTGCTACCCTACTTCACTAGGGAGTATTCATTCATAATAGTCCCTATACTTAGGTTAATTCACAACTTTAGACGATATAACTTATTTTTTGCTTGATTTAGTAGAAGAGATTGTCAATTTAAAAGGGTTTACTACCTTGGCCTTGTTGGTGTAGACGAACTCTAATAGGGAATTTTTCAGGATCTGTTTTCATAGAGGAGATCCTACTTAAGGCTTTTGAATAACTTTCGAGGGCATTTTCCCCTTTTTGTTCAAGGTGAGGATGCTTACTCGCTCGGGATGCTGATATGTCGAGAATTTCCATCTATTAGGGAAGAATTTTGATTGGTTCTACTAGGGATTGAAACCCTTGGACGATCCACTAGGTATTGAAACCCTTGGACGATCCACTAAGGATTGAAACCCTGGGATGATCAACTAGGGATTGAAACCCTTAGATGATCCACTAGGGATTTTTGGCTAGGCCCACAACTATTGTGACTTTCTTAGCATATTGTAGGGATGCCTCCTAGGGCAATATGGCCAGCTTGACCTACTACATGTATTATAGGTACTCCTCCTATGACGTGATCCAATATGCGTATTATAGGGATGCCTCCTAAGCAACTGAGACAATACATGTATTATAAGTATGTCTCTTAAGACAATAGGGCCAGCTTGACCAATCACGCGTAGAATAGAGACGTCTCCTGAGCCATAGCGTATTTTAGGGATGCCTCCTAAGCCATGAGAAAAAGTCATTGGGTCATTAAAGTGTTGTAGCATCATGCAAGGTTGACTTGGCTTTTGGGGTATCTAAAATCAAGCATCTAGAATGCTTTTTGGGTTACAAGGGCATTTTAGTCTTTTTAACCCATACTTGAAATTCTATTAATCGCCCCATGTGATTTTGGGAGCAAAATACCCAGATTTCTTGACTTAATCATACAAATGATAATAAAATGGGGTGGTCCCCAATTCGCGCTAAGAGATAAATGTGGGCGTCTAGCGCCAAGGTTGAGCGCTCAACGTTGAGGGGTTAGGCATTTGATGTCAAAATAGCACTGAACACGAGCTTTAGTGCATTCAGCGCATGCATTAGAGCTTCTTAAAATGACTCATTTCACCCCTAAGCTTTCATTCCAACATTTTGTTCTCTCAAAACCTACTCAAAGCTTTGCGATTTAGATTTTTACTCTCAATAATTTGAAACTAAGCTTCTAACTTCACCCATTACATAAATCAAGTAAGTTTACTTAAATTCCCTTAGTTTTAACCTTGATTTTTAGTTTTTTGTATGAACCCTAATTGAATTAGGGTTTCTTGATTTTGTGATGTTTTGTTGCAATTGTTGGGTGTAATTGCTTGGTATATGTATGTATATGATGTGTAGGTTAGTTTTTACACAAAATGTGAAAATTTTGACAAGATTTGATCAAATTTCGATGGTATTGGGTAGGGAGGTCAAAAATTTGTGGCTTAGTTATGCTAAATAAAGCTTAAGGATGATGACTTCTGAGTTTGATAATCATGAATTCCTATTTTAGTTGAGTTTGGTAAAATGGATCAATTTTTAAGCCACTAGTTTGTTTATGCTAATTGGTTGGGTAGTGATGGCTTGAGCTTTTGGTGCCAATTTGGTTGTTTCATGGTGCTATGTTATGGATCTAGGCTTTGATGTAGGTTTTCTATGCGTTAAGTTTTGGTATTTATAGGGAAGTATAGTGTTTAGCCGTTTAGGGAAATATAGTCCTTGTAGGGTTCATATTAGGTTGAGAATTGGTATGTTAGGCTATGTCATGAAGGTTTTAGCCAGGTTTGGGCCCAAAATATGAGAATTTTAGCGATGTAGTGAAAATCTATGAATTTTAACAATTATTGCGCTTTGACAAACTGTTTTGTTGGTATGAAAGTCTATGAAATTTTTGATGAGCTATGTCTATGTTTGGGAATGCATATGACTTGGTTTTTCACTAGGATGAGCCCCTTGTGTCAATGAGGCTTGTTGTTATGGAATTTGTGAATTCTAGAGTCTGTTGTTTTTTTACTGTAGTTTGTGAACTCTAAGGTGTATGGAATCTAAAATTGCAGAGTTTATTGTGTCTCACGGAAGTCTGCGAACTCTTATGACTGTAGTATTTCAACAAAATATGATAAATCCTGAGTTTGTTTGAGTTTTAGGGTAGTCTATGAACTCTTGTGACCGCAATATTTCATTGGAGTATGTGAACTCCTGAGATTATTGTTTTTCAATGGAATCTCAGTATTCTGGAGACTTGGCATTTCAGTGGAATCTGAGAATTCTTGTGACTGTTTTATTCTTGTGGAATCTAAAAAATTCTAGTGATGGTTATTCTGGTGGAATATAAGAATTCTTATTGCTTTTTTATTATTCTAGAAATTGAAGAATCCTTTATTGTGATGCTTTTAGACATGTAGCCCGTGTATTTGCAATGAAGTTTCTTGTTTCTGTCACGATGGCACCACGCACTACAACAATAAGGGATGCTTAGCTAGAGAAAGTTGTAGGATCTGCGAGACAAAGGTCTTATGAAGAAAAATGTTCCACCTTGGGAATGATATAGTAGTAGGCAAGGAAGAAATAAGAGGATAACAGCTACTCCAATGAGGATTGCTTTTTGGTTGTCGAGATTTCATCTCACCAGCCCGCTCTTCTTCGGGTAGTGATGCGTGAGATTCTGACCCAACAACCGGTTTTGCTTCAAGTGGTGGTACCTTAGACTAGGCCTCACACTCGAGAGCAGATAAATAAGGTGGCCGACTCCACCTCAAGGGGATCTAGTAAGCAACCCGTAAAGAAGGCGTATGATGGGTTTCGTATAGCTCATCTTCTCGAATAGTATAATCATGACAAGGGCCTCGCTTTGTAGAATTTTGAATAGGATTTGAGCTTATTAGGCTGATGTGGCTCATCTTGACCTATTCCCGTCTTAAATGCTTGATCCTTAGGTTTGCTTGGCCTTCAAAAGATGTTGTCTAAACCACTACCTCAAACATGATTATATAGGATTATGCGATGATGTTATGTGATGATGCTAGACTCTTATTTATGCATTTATGTGTGTGTGCCTGTGCGTGCTTTGCTTTGCAGAGCAAATGATACGTGGGCCAATGGTGCCACGCTAATGATGCATGTAATGCATGGCTTGCTAAGTGCAATGCAATTTATAAATGTGTAGGGACCATTTGCAAAAATATGCCCTATTTTTAAGTCACGAAAGGGTTCTGATGTTGTCCCAACAAAAAATTAAAAAATTTGGGGGAAAAGGCCTATAATGGTTTATCGGGGCAATTTGGATAATGAGTCAGGTTTTGATTTTAAAAGTGTGTTGAGGTTGACATGGGTTAAAATTTGATTAGGGAGAAATGGGCTAGGTTGCAAGTGACAATTAGATTGATAGATGAGTCTGGGTCAGGGTTGAATGGGACTAAAACCAGGGCAAAAATTGGATTAGGGTTTAGTTTGTGATCTTTCGATTAGTTTAGGAATTTAGGTTTTTCAAATGGGTCAAAAGAGTCCAAGTGTGCCATATCCTTAATGAAAATAGCAATTATGCATTGGATTATACTAGCTTAGCCAAAATTAGGGACCAATAGATCATGAGGGCGTGAGGCGACAACGCATTGAAGGGTGTTAGGAACACAGGTTGGGCGTCTAACGCTTGGTTTAGGCGTCAAGTGCTGAGCTAGCTTCTAGCATTAGGTTTTGGCGTTAAGCCTAGTGTTTTAGCTAAAAAAACCCCTTAACAGGATTCCAAGGTATTTGCCATCAAACACAACCCATTTTCTGCTCATTTTAAATTGTTTCTCTCTCTAGAAAAAGAGTATGGCTTTCAAGTTTGAATTAGCCTTGAATCCTTTGCTAAGTTCTTAAAGTAAGAGTGAAAAACTTATTCTTCTTTGAGGTTCATTAAAGTTCACACAAATTTCCTCATGGTGGCTTACAAGTGTTGGGATCAGATTTTCTGTACTTTAAAATTCATGAATGATGGAGTGGTGCCTACGCCCAAGGAGATCAGGACTTTCATCGGTTAGCTAATCAATGGGTCACCTTGCCTTCCACCCACACAAGATTACTACTATATGAATTTCGAGAGGTACTTGGACCTCAAAGGTAAATCCCTCGGCGATGTTGTCTTTGGGGCTCGGGTAGATTTAAGGTGTATGATTTCTTTTTTCTCTATTCCCACCCATGATCCTAGAGCTAAAATTTTCCGCAAGAGAGCCTTGCACTTTTTCTTGGTTTCCCGGTTCCTCTTTGCTAATGAGGGAAATGAGGAAGGATACGCCTCCATTATTTTGATTGAGGAGTAAAGTGCTAGTGGAAAGAATCTTATACCATTTGATCTAGGTGAGTTCATGGTTGGCCTAGATCTTCATCATGTGGCTTCTACATTGGGTTTTGAAGGATGCCCCACCCTTCTTCAAGTAAGTTTTGGTTTAAACTTGATTTAATTTTTGCCTTTGTAATGACAAGAACATTGACTTTTGCTCATTTATTTTTTTTTCTTTTTGCTTTGATAATTTGGTTGATGGAGAGGATCATACTAATAGCCCCTCCTGAGAAACAAATGATTCTAGACTACAAGATGGAACAGCCTAAGACATCCCTCTCAAGGAAGAGCAGGTCAAGCTTTAGGAATTATATTCGAGAGAAAAATCGATGTGGTTTTTACAAGATCCTCCTTAAATGACCATGCTCTCCGGGAGCTATTTGGCTTAGATATGGGAATAAAGGCAAAGTCAAGATTCATGCCACTTTCTCTAGACCTACCCAATACCAAATGATGAAGCATAAGCCCCTAAAGGTTTTTGACCACTTGGGTGTGCAAGTTATGCCACCAAAGGACTGGTAGTGCAAGAGGGTCAAATCGGCTCATAAAAGGCTAGGGAAATAGGTTTTATGGGTTTAGGGTGAAGCAAATCTTGTAAAAAGAAATAAAAAATTGGCTTTGTGTTTAGGCTACAAACGCCAGTTCTTGCGTTGTCTCTTAAAATTAGACTTTTCTTTATTTAAGCTTTAAGACGTCATAAGACCATAACTTTAGGATAACCTTTGCTTCTTTTGAATGAAATCAAGTTTACTTTGAAAATTTTATTATGCCAATTTACAAGCCTTGAGGATTGCATTTACAAAATATTTTACTAACTTAATACCGACTATTAGACCAAATGAGCCAAAATTATCTTAAAAGAACATGTCTAAACCTAGCACGAAGCTTAGATACATATTTAAGAGCCAAATAAACTGAAAATCAAGCCTTTTAAATAAGAGCCTTTATACTTGATGCCAAAACTTTAAATTGGGATTAGGAGCCCTTTTGCTCGGCGCTCATCAGGGATTAGGTAGGGTAGGAGCTTGTTTGGCTTACCCTTGGGACTAAGCGTCAAATGCACAACTGTGCATCAAATGCATAGATGAGGCTTTCAACGCTAGAACTTTATGCTTGGAAATTGGACAGCAGCGAAGAGGAAGACAAGGTCTATTTTTACTAACGCCCTATCTTGGGAGTTTGGTGCTCGGCACGCAGGCGTCTGACGCTGGAGCTTGATCCTAGGACAATTGCTCGTGGCACAAAAATATGTAATTTTTATTGCGATTGGACCTTGTGAGAGGTTTTCTACATATCCTCATAAAGAAATGAGGTCTAGACGTAACACTATTAGGAACTTTTTTTCTGATTTGAAACTCGAGAAATAGTGCATTTCACAGGTTTCCTTTCTAGTTTAGAAACGCGTAGGGTGACCAGGCCTTAGGTGAGGTTTCCTACATATCAACTAAGGGAATCAGGACATAATGTAGCTTTGAGGCATTAACAGGTGCTAAGAGATGAATTTATTCAACCAATCAAGGTTCGTCACTAAACGAAACTCATTGCCGTCCATATCTCCCAATTGCACAGCTCCTCCGGATAGCATCTTTTTAGCAATATGGGGTCCAACCCAATTTAGTCTGAATTTTTCCTGCAGATCCATAACTATTTTCTAGATTGCTTTGAGCACTAGTTCACCCTCTTTAATGAATCGGGTGCAAGCGGTCTTATTAAAGTGCCTTGTGATCCTATGTTGATATAATTTATAGTTATTCGCGGCTTAGAGCCATTTTTCGTCAAACTGGATCAATTCATCGTATTGTTCTTTAACCCAAACAACTTTGGGTTATCAAATTTTAAGAAAAATCCTCAATGATGGAAGTTTGAGCTTAATGGGTTGGATAGCTTCCATCTCGTATACTAGAGAATGAGGTGTCATGCTCGTTGATCTTTGATAACCCCATAGAGAAAAGTGCAATTTTAGCAACCAATCTCTATAATTCTTGGTCATTTTTACAATTATGACCTTCAAGTTTTTATTGACTGCTTCAACTACCGAATTCATCTATGGTCTTTAAGTAAACAAAAAATGGTGTTGAACTTTGTATTTTCCAGAACATCTTCTCATTCACCCTGGAAGTGGACCCCTTGGTGCTTATGAGTTCATGAGGCACACAATATCTGAACATGATATTCTCATCTAACAATTAGGCAACATGCTTGGAACCTAGGGACTTGTATAATTTGGCTTTGAATAACTTGGTAAAGTAGTCAATTTTGATCAGGATGAACTCGTGACCCTCTATGCTTAGAGGAGCTATTTTGCTGATAATGTCAATTTCCCATACCGAGAATGGATAGGGTGACGAAATAAGACTCAAGAATGACAGAGGAATGTGCTGAAGGTTTGCACACTTTTAGCAAGTTGTAGACATAAAATCATGTCTCCCTATGTAGCAGTCCGATGACGAAACAACCTTGACAAGCGAACTTAGCCGAGGTTGAGTTTGAGCATTTGTAAACCTAAAAACACCACAAAATCAAACCCCTAAAAGGCCTCAAAACACAAACTCGAGCTTAAAACACTAACCTTGGCCCAAACAAAAATCAAAAGTCACATAACCAAAACCATCAAAAATAAACCTCAAGTCGTGCAAACCCTGAAGCCCGGAGCTCTTTTTCTCAGTGCACAAGCACAGACACACATAAAGCCACCAGGTCTAGGCACATGCACAACCCTTGTGCATTATATGCCCAACTCCTTCCCCAGCTTAGCTTCACATCTTTTCTATTCTAGCTCATCCCCTACAAGTTTTTAATGCACAACCTCCAGCCCTTGACGCTTAACCCTAGCGTGTGATGCCCAAAGGCCTAAACTAAAGAGGAATATGATCAGTTGTTAGCTCTAGTTCCTGACACACAATTTTAGTGTTTGATTCACTTTGGGTGCTCTATGCTCAAACCCACCACCTGACGCCTTCCCAATGTTTAATGCTCGAACCTAGCTCTTAACACTAAAGAACAGACTTTTTTGCCTATAAATACCCCATCATTTGAGGACCCAAGGGTTCACATCTTCTCCAATCTCAAGGGTTGTCACTCTACAAAAACACACAACACTCTTAAATATAATCAAAGCCTCTCAAACATAATTACCATGGATCAATCCAAGCAGATTCGACACAAGGAAGCAAGGAAATCTTACCCCTTCAATACATACTCACGTAAAGACTCAAGCAAAAGATCTCTCTTCAACAGTAAACACCAAGGTCCCCTCTCAATCCACTCTTTTTCTTTATTAACTTGTCTACTTCTACTCCATTCACTTACTAGTATTTGGATCTAGTGGTTTCCATCAACTAAAGACCATAAGATTAGAACATTTTGTGATGATTGTGTGAGGTGCAAAACCATTTCACATGAACACTTATTTCAATCTTTATGCAACCTTGATGAACCATAATCTAGAAAAGAGACCTTACCCTTGATGATATCTTATAATCAACTCATAAAGTTTTCATTTCAATGATCTCTTGGTAAATGGATCTTCCTCAAGGACATGGACACTTTGATTCATGTATCCAACCCTAGTTCATGATAAAAATTAGAACCTTGGCTAGGTGGTGAGTTGTATTTATCGCATTCAACCAAGCATGCTAGCGTGACTGTGTGAACTTGCGTGTTATTGCCATGTTTTTTTTCTCTAACACTAGATTTAGCTTTGCAAAACCCTAGGGAAATCTAAACCCCTAAAACATGAATTACATGCATCTTTAGTCACGATCACCAATTAGGCTCATTTGAATCATGTCATGCATCAAAGCCGCATCTAAACTGCTTCAGGTCCATCCCAAGTCTCATTTTGCCCATGTCGTGATAAACCATGTTGTCCAAAATCCTAGCCTCACGCTAAAAAAATGACCCAAACTTGGTAAAATCCAAACCTTATCTTAAAAAAATGACACAAACACAGTAAAAATCAAACCTTACCTCTCAAAATTACTCAAATCACAATATTGCCTCTCAAATTTCCTCAAACACAATGAGAACCTAACCTCATTCAATAAATGTCTTAACACAATCAAAGCCCAGGGAAAATGATTCTTCTCCTTACCCCTAAAGTGACCCATGTCATTGAGGAAAATTGTACCTCTCCTTTGAAATGCCTCATGACTTAAGTCACTGATAAAAAGTCTATCTTACCTCTAAAATGTCCCTAGCAATGGTAAAATGCCTACCTTACCTCCGAAATGACTCTTTTCCCTAGTAAAACACTAAGTATACCTCCAAACTGTCTCTTGTCCCTAGTAAAACCCTTAATTAACCTTTGAAATATCCCATATCCTCGGTATAAAACTTGAATTTTTTACTAAATTGCCATCTAGTAAAAACCTGAATTAACCCTTATACTATTGCACTAATAACCCTAATCTTCCCACAAAAACCCTATTAGGGTAAAAACCTAAAATTTCCCCCTTAACCGATAAGACCCTAATCTTCCCATCAAAACTTTATTGCGATACATACGAGAAATTGTCCCCTCCACCAGTAAGACCCTTATCATCTCACCAAAACCCTATACCGGAAAAATTCTAAAATTTAAACCACCTACAAATAAGGCCTCAAACTTCCCATCGAAATCCTATTAGGATGAAAATCTTAAGTTGCCCCATCCAATTGGTAAAAACCCGACCTTTCAACCAAAACCTTATATGGTGTAGAATCCCAAAACTACCTGATGTGCTCGTTTTAGAGCATGTTTACTACCTTGTTTTAGTATCAAGTCTCATAGTTTTATATTTGTTATATGCATATTACGCTTGATTTCACCTTGATCATGTCTTCGAGTTGTCTTAAGTTCATTTCAGGTATTTTTGATGATTTTGAGGTGAAATGCGATGTATTCGAGCCTTTGACACGTATATCATAGCTTGGGAAAACATTTCAAGTCACTCATGAAGATTCCACAGAGTTTAGAAAGGATAGAAGTGAAAAGAGAAATACATGGTATTAGATTCGACCGAATCTGAGACACATTCGGCCGAATGATGTAGATTCGACCGAATCTGAGACAGATTCAGTCGAATGAGGGACAGTCCTTAGAAGCATTTTCCATGGTCTCTAGGAAGGCCGAATGGAACTCATTGGGGTGAATGAGCTTCCATTTGGCCAAATCAGACCCTACATTCGGGCGAATGGTGGATAGAGAGAAATTCTTCGGAGCCTCTAGAATTGTTGAATGGAAGTGGATTCGGGCGACTGGAGTTGTATTCGACCGAATGGGACTTGAATTTGGTCGAATAATAGTGTTTTCTCTGGAACAACTACTTCTTTTTAGGGCCGGCCCATAGGTATTTTAGGGTTTTTGTAATTATTTTATGCTTTATTATAAATACCCGTCCCTCTGATGAGAGGGAGCGCAACTAGGTTTTTATATTTTATGCACTTTTACTTTTGTTTAGCCTCCAAATTCTTTTAGTTTTAGCTTTTGGTTTTCTGTTTTCTCAACATTTGTACTCCGAGTTCTGGTTTTTGTCATTTAAATTCTGATTGTCGATAATACATTGAAGCTTTTGTGAGTATTAATCTATTCCTTACTTTTGAATTCATTCGTTTTATTTCATTCCATGTTTAGTTCTATGTTTATCGTTTGCTACAATAATTTCTGATTTGCTTTCATTTTTGTTAATTTCTTTTCATGATCGTTTTGCATGCTTTATTGAATATTGTTATGTTGTTGAGCATGAATATGTGTGAGTAATCCTTTTAGGGGTTTTGATTGGTGAAACCCTAGGAAAAGCTATGATCTTTATTGCCTAAGGTTGTAGGAATGATGATAATAAGTAGTTTCGGAATCCGATGCGAATCTTGTCCTGCCACTCCTTTGGAGACATAGGGCGATTATAGGTCGTTCATTGTGATTTGTGGAATCACCAACTTCCTCTCATATTCTTGGATTTCCATGCTAGTTATTATTAGATTTTCTCTAACCTATCATGTTCGGTTTTGAAAGCTTCATTCCTAGGGTGAATCTAATCTTGTCCCCATTTTTCTCTATTCAATTTACCTCGTAATTTATCGTTACCTATATTCTTGTTATTAGTTTTAGCTGTTTCCAACTCCAAATAGTCCGGTTGTGTAAAGAATTAAAGTCTTGATATCCTTTGTCCTCGTGGTTCGACCCCCTACTCCACTATACTCGTATAGTTCATTGATTGGTATAAATTTTTTTTGCATAACTAGTCTTTTCGTAAATGACCTAAAAGCTGGTTATTACTACCCCTTACCGATAAAACCTTAAAATTGCCTAGCTGGGTAAAACTCCTAAATTACCCTTTATCACCACAAAAGCCTTAACCTTGACACAAACATTGTGTATTGAGTCCATGCATATTTATTTAGTCTGAAGCATCTAGAATCATTTTGTAATAGAGGTTGAATCATTAAATTGGGCCATGTATTCATATGCATTAGAGGTGATTTGTGTAGTTACATCATACTTGTAACTTCATCATTCATAAGTATCACCTCTCTCCGGACGCTAACCCTAGAATACTCAACCCTAACCAAGTCAAGTCATTATCCCATTTCCTTTCGTAGGAATTCCACAACTTGGGTATGAAGACTAGGTATAAGTTGAAGAGAAAATCATCATCTACTTCAACCAATGGCAATCACAAAACAAATGACTTAGCTCTTAGGTGCGGTCAATGATTTAGCTAAGTTGTTGGAGGGCATGAATGCCTGTCTAGAGCAAATCGAGAGTGCCAACACCTCAGATAGTTTGGCACGGAAAAGTTAAAGTATGGTCCATTAGTTTACCAAGAGTGGATAATATATACTTTAACACAAACCCTGATAAACTAAAGAGGAAAGTTAACCACCTAGAGGAATTTTCCACTGTAGACGTCTCAAAGTTCAAATCAATAGATGATCTAAGATATCATCTTTGCAACTCCGGGGCCACAATGGCCATCAAGGGGATAGACTTGAATTATTCTTAATAATTTTTCCTATGTCCCCAGAGCCAATCTGCCAAAAGTGGTTCTATGCTTATAAGGATAAGGAAACTGAGACATAGGAGGTTATCACCAATTCCTTCGTAAGACAGTACGGACCCAATGTGCAATTGCAAAGAACTCTCTGAACTTTAAAGGTTCTTCGACATAGCACCAATGAAGGGTTCATGACCAACCTGAACAGTTTTAGGAAACAAGCCTCTCAAATGATCTCAAGGCCATCATAAAGGGAAATTCTGAGAACCTTGATCTCAAGTCTTCTACCTAAGTACAAGAACCATTTCAAGTAGTTAGGTCTTAAATCTTTTGACCATGCCTACAACATTGGCACTAACATTGAAGATGACCTTATAAAGAATCATATTGCTACACAAGATGAATAATGGATGGGGAAAAAAATAGAAACTAGCTTTCTTTCTGAATCTTATGATGATGCAATTAATGTTCTGAAGGCTCTAGCATCTCAAGATGACTCTTATAGCAATAACAACAATGACTTTATCGATGACCCTTTCGCTTATTCAACTTTTCAAGGAGGATAGCACAGTGAGTAACCCATCTTCATTGGTCCTTTTTAGGGGGATCCCACCACCGAACGGGAAAATTGTTATTGTCACAAAACTTGATATATGGTGACAAATCTAAAAAAATCATCAAAGGCTTGTGAATGTGTCAACCATAAGGCTTTCTCCTTACTCTTTGGGCTTAAAATATGAAGTAGAACTTTGAATATCTCTCCTAAGTTATAAAATTTATCCATAAAAACTATAAGTGTCAATTCTTGATGTGGTAAAAATAGATGAAAGAAGAGACCAAAGATTACAACTTCTAGAGGCAAGAAGCTAAAGATTGTCACTAGAGAAGGCTTAAAGCTGAATGAGTTGAATAGTTAAACTCATAGCCTAACTCTAAGTCTGAGTTAGTCAAGTCTGAATGCATTAAGTCTAGGCTTGTGTAGGTTATGTCACATGGAGTAACATAAAAAATCCTCCCTTAATGTAACAACCCCTAAAGTCAATAAATAAACATTACATTTTCTATTCACTTCTTTTTTCTTCTACCCTAATCCCTACTAATTGCTTTCTCTCAAATAAATATGACTTTGTATTTAATAAAGTAATGGAAGAATATGAAATAAATCACATAATACTGAAAAACTTGAAAAGACAAAATAAGTGTTAAGCAAGAGCTATAGCATGTGCAAAGCATGCTAGTAGTATCATTTGAAGAACACGAAGAGCAAACATAGTTGCTCACATAATGCATTGATGTCTTTGCCTGGTCTTACCCAGATATGTGAGTGACAAATAGAGATATTCTTGGAATCTAGGTTTATTAGAATAGGAAACTACTCTAATTGAGTTGTAAGAATTATATTCGTTCTGAAGAAGAACCACAAAGTCTTAATAGGTTTAGATTACCAAGATCTAAGCTGGGTTAGTCCAAAAGATGGGATCTAATTGACAAAACAAACCGCCTTGCTCTCATTCAGTAATGCACATGCAAGCTACAACCAGATAATAATAATAAAGGATATAGAGAAAGCTATCTCCCCAACCTAATGGGGCAATCATTGCTACATAATCTTGTTGTTTGGCTCCAAGAACATAGGTGCTTTATAAAGATGACAATTCAAAGATCATCTAGGGAATTTTTTATCTCCCTTTGAATATTCATTGAATGACTCACACAGTTTAATCTGAGACAAAGCTCTCAAAATAATGTCGTAAATTATCATGACCTCTCTAGGCTTTTGGTTTAATCCTAATAAAATCAGGGATATCATGGATATGGCACTCTTTTAGCACCAAAAAGAAATTTGAATATTCTTAGGTCATTTGAAAATATTAGTATGTGAGCTAGTGTTCTCAAAACAGAAAAAAGGAATATAACAAAGATTCCTAACAAGCTTTGAATCTAATAATAAGCTCTCTCATGTTCTCTCTAGCATTGACAGGAGTTTCCTCTTTGTTTATGCCTCTCCATTGTCAACTCACTAGTTAGGGAATTTCTAACTCACGAGGTATAGGAAAGGAAAATACAGCAAGAAATAGTCACGTAACAAAACTGGTATGGACCCATAGGACAAATTTAAACCGGGCAAGGCCGTGAACTTTAGGATATCATTAGTCAAGAATTTTTGTGGGAGGCTAAATTTTCCCTTCATCTTATCGTCATTAAAAGTGTCGAAGTAATAGCCATTGTTGGTGAACTAGTGGAACATTCCATTGATCTTTTGTGCCAGATTAGCTGGGGCATTGGCACTCTCAACTTGCTCAAGTCAAGCATTCATCTCCTTGGAGGGACTTAGTTATGTCATTGACCATAGCCAAGAGTTGGGCCATGATGTGCTTGTTTTAGAGCACGTTTATCACCTCGTTTTAGTGTCAAGTCTCGCAGTTTTTGGTTTTATGCATATTGTGCTTGATTTTACCTTGATCTTGTTTTCGAGTTGTCTTAAGTTCATTTCAGGTACTTTTGATGATTTCAAGGTGAAATGTGATGCATTCGAGCCTTTGACACACGTATCATAGCTTGGGTGAGTGTTTGAAGTCACTCATGAAGATCCCACAGAGTTCAGAAAAAAGAGAAGTGAAAAAGAGGAAAGAATGGTCTCAGATTCGACCGAATCTGAGAGACATTCGACCGAATGGTTCAGATTCGACCGAATCAGAGACTCATTCAGCCGAATGAGAGGCAGTCTTCAAAGATTTTGAGCCTTTCCACTGGAAAAGCCAAATGGAACTCATTCGGGCGAATGAGCTTCCATTCGGCCGAATCAACATCATCATTCGGGCGAATGCTTGACAGGGATCGATTCCTCGAAGCCTCTGGAATGGGCGAATAGAAGACCATTCGGGTAAATGGGATTATATTCGGCCGAATGAGACTTATATTCGGGCAAATGATAGTGTTTTCCTCTGGATCAACTACTTCTTTTCAGGGCCGACTCCTATGCATTTTAGGGTTTTTGTAGGTTTTTCTTGTTTTGGTATAAATACCCCCTTCCTCTGATGAGAGGAGGGGAGAGCTAGGTTTTAGATACTTTTACGCACTTTTAGTTTTCTTTAGCCTCTAAATTCTTTTAGTTTTAGCTTTCGGTTTTCAGTTTCCTCAACGCTTTGTAGTTCGAATTCTTTTCGTGGATATCAAATTGAAGCTTTTGTAAGTTTTAATCTATTCCTTTGCTCTTAATTAATTGTTTTACTTCATTGCATGTTTAGTTCTATGTTTATCATTTATTAGCATAATTTCTGAATTGTTTTCATTCTCGTGATTTCATTCCATGTTTGTTTCTGTTGCATCTTTGAATATCTTTACGTCTTTAAGCATGAATATGTGTGAGTAATTCCTTTAGGGGTTTTGATTGGTGAAACCCTAGGAAAGCTATGATCTTTATTGCTTAAGGTTCTAGAAACGATGATAATAAATAGTTTCGGAGTTCGATGTGAATCTTGTCCTGCCACTCCTTTGGAGACATAGGGCGATTATAGGTCGTTCGTTGTGATTTGTTGAATCACCAACTTCCTCTCGTATTCTTGGATGTCCATGCTAGTTATTATCAGATTTTCTCTAATCTATCATGTTCGGTTTTGAAAGCTTTATTCCTAAGGTAAATCCAATCTTGTCCCTATTTCTCTCTACTTGCTTTATTTTATGATTTATCGTCATCCATCTTCTGGTTATTAGTTCCAATTAAATTTCCAACTCCAAATAGTCCAGTTGTGTTAATAGTTAGAGTCTTGATATACCTTGTCTTCGTGGTTCGACCCCCTACTCCACTATACTCGTATAGTTTGTAGGTTGGAATAAAAATTGTTTGCGTAACCTATCTTTTAGTTAACGACCTAAAATACCGGTTATCAAAATGGCGCCGTTGCCGGGGACAAGGTGTAATATTTAGACCTAACTTGTCTTAGCATAACTTTATTTCATTTCATTTATGTTTTTGCTTTTCTTTTTGTGTGTGGTTGTCTTTGACTTAGGTGTTTGCATGCCCCATAGCATGCGTAGGTCAAACCAGCCAATTACACCCTTAAATCCTGAAATCCAATGTGTGAGTAGACAACGCCCTTCAAAGTATACCTCGCAATCTGTCCAAAACCCATCCAAATCCATAATGGCCGACGAACATCAATTGTTTGGTCAATTCAGAACTCCTGGCTCACAAGAGTTCTAAGGGGTGTAGTACTTCCCATTGCCACTACACCTTACCAAATACACCCTCAGTTCACAAGAATGGTTAAGGAAACACCATTCAGTGGCTTAAGAAATGAATGTCCTCTTCAACACCTAGAGGCATTCTCAAATATTTGTGGACTTATCCCTCCTTGTCCTAATAGCCCTGATTATGTGCCAATGCACCTATTCCATCTGAGTCTAGCGGGAGATGCCAAGGATTGGTACAAATGCTTAGAACCCAATTTGATTATTAATTAGGCTCAACTAAAAACCGCATTTCTAGAAAGTAACTATCCTAAGGTTCGAACACAGGATTGGCGTAAGAAAATTGTGTCTTTCACCCAAGAGGATGATGAGAACCTTAGTGCTACCTAGAGTAGGTTTAAAAGAATGATTAGAGCATGCCCCCACCATGAGTATGGGGAAAACCATCTCAACACATTCTTTTACTATGGTCTTAATGACTCCACCAAAGCACTTCTAGACTCAGCCGAGGTGGCCATCTTTCCAAAATTCCTTGCACCCAGGTAAAGGCCAAAATAGAGGAAGTTTCTAAGACTAGTGCCTGGGGAGGAACTAGGAGTCAGGGATTACCTAGAGGGATGATGGACACAACTAACTTGGACAATATTAGTGCCAAAATAGAGGTCGTTATTGATAAAAAGTTGTCCAAGCTAAGCCTAGCCGGTAGTTCGAACACCCCTCTAGTGCGTGAAAAGCATTATGCATGTGCCATATGTGGGGGTACCAACCATGATACATCTTATTATGGTGGTTCACACTCCGAACACGTAGCTGCAGTTAACTATGGAGGGTATAACCCAGAACCGCAAGTGATGAACTATGACGGTTATGTGTATAACCCTGATCATGTGGCATCCCTTAACTATAGTGGACAGGGACAAGGAGTAGGGTATGGGCAGCAACCTTTCTCGAACAACCAACAGTACAAACCTCCCTTTAACCAAAATCAGGGAAACGTCCACCCGGGATACAACAGAAATGGTCAAGTTGGGTTTAACAACCAAGGTTTCCAGGGGAACCAACCTAATGGGAATATACCTAAGCCTAATGTGTATAGACCCCCAGGGTTCAACCAAGGGCCTAGAAATGGTTCAAACCTACCTTTCTCGCCTAGTCAACCTCATCATGTGGCTCCTCAACCACAATAAGGCCATAACTTAGGCAATGACCAATTAGTCTCCCATGTAACAACTCTTTCTCATCAGAACTAGAGTCTAACTCAGATTAATCAGACTCTAATCCAACAAATACAACAACTTCAAGCTCAGCAAAAGTTGTTTGAAACTCAACTTGCTCAGATAGCCAATCCACCTCCACCATTAATATTCCCATCTCACCCTCAACAAAACCCATCCGCCCAACCTCCAGCACAAAACACCCCTGACTCTAACCCTAAACATCATATATGCAAGGCGATCTTCTTAAGATCAGGAACTTCATATTCAAATCCTGCTATAGCTCCAAAAGATGATTTAGGAGAAGGATCCTCAAAAGATAGTGATTTTCAAAGAGAAATTGAACACAAAGAGGATCTTGAGAGAAGAGAAGAGAAGGAGGTTAGTGAAGGGAATAAGGAACCAAATGTCAAAATAAATGGGTATGAGGGGAAGAAGAAGGATGAGGATGAGAGATGGAGGGAGATACAGGAAAGGAGGAAACATAAGCATCAACATGCTCCACCTCTACCTTTTCCTTACAAAAAGGTAGAGAAACAACTTTAAGAAAAGTTTCTTAAATTCCTAGAGCATATGCGGCAGCTTGAAATGAAAATACCATTCTTAGAGGACATGGAGCAAATGTTGCAATGTGCTACGTATCTTAAAACCCTCTTAAGGAACAAGAGAAAGCTTGAGGGTGAAGTGATTAGTTTGCCTGAGCAGGTAAGTGCCATCATTCAGGGCACGTGGGCAAAGAAAGAAAAATCTAGAGGACCCTTTGTGCTCCCAGTCACCCTTGGAAAACTCAATTCTAAGGGAGCACTTGCTGACCTTGGGGCCTCCATTAGCCTAATGCCGATGTTCATCACCAAACAACTAACTTTCGACCTCAAGCCATTAAAGAAAACCATCCAACTGGCCGACCGTAGTATAAAAGTACCATATGGGGAATTTGAGGACCTTCAGATCCAAGTAGGGAACATTGTGGTTCCATGTGACTTTATGGTACTTGATATGGTTGAGGATCCCTTTACCCCCCTCATCTTAGGGAGGGATGCAATAAACACTTTGGGTGCCCTGATCAACTGTGAATCAGAGACTATAACTATGAGGGTAGCCCATGAGAAGGTTGTTTTTGCCTTTTCCAAGTCTTCTAGGGAACCCATGGTCGAGCAAATTTGTTCCTTTGATATTTTTAAAGGCATAGTTAAAGAAAAGGTTGAGGGGTGTGATGTTTTTGTTGCGCCAGTGTCTGTTGAGGTGACAGTGGAGGTAGTGACAACGAAGGGTGTTATTTTCGAAGTCGAGAAGGACTTCGTTGTGATGTAGGATATTTGTGAGAATTCTGACAGTCCTAACGAGCCAGCCCAAAAAAGAAAAGGGCTAAGAAAAAGAAAAAATCCAAAAAAAGAACAAGGGCTCCACCCTAGCTTGGGGGAACCCCGCATTATAGCCCTCCTCTGGATGACCTTGGTTCGACCTTACTTACTTCTGACACCGATGCTCAGTGGAGGGTCTTGACTCCCCCACGCCAGAGGTGATGGAGATGCTAGGAGTGAGTCCACTCCTATGGCTGGTATAATTCCTTCTTTTTCTTTTTTTATCTAAACTTGTAGCGAGCTACGTCGAGCTAAACAACGTTAAAAAAAGCACTTACGGGAGGTAACCCAGTTTATTTGGATTTTCATCAAACTTACTCATAGTACCTCGATTGATTTTTAGAAGGCAAGTGTTTTGATTACTCAAAGCAAAGAAGTGCAAAAATCACACCCCATTCGGCCGAATGATAATTGCACATAAGCTTAATCAAATTTGGGCAAGTTCCTAAAAGAGCCAAATGACGAGATCTATTCAGCTGAATAGATTTCATTCGACCGAATGAAGGATTCCATTCGGTCGAATGGATCTGCTGAGGAAAATTTTGAAGCTGCTGGTAACCCCGAATGAACATAACATTTGGACGAATGATACTCCATTCGACTGAATGTATAATGTATTCGGTCGAATGGGAACGAAGAATTCTTCGCAGCGCACAACCATTCGACCAAACAGAGCATCTATTCGGGCAAATGGAGGTCCATTCGACCGAATGAAGCCTTCATTCAACCGAATGGAACCCATTTCTATAAATATCAGCTCACTCCACGTAAATTCGCACAGAAAAATTTTCACTCCTCAAATTCGGCCGTCTCTCCTCACACTCTTGCTCTCTCTCAAATTCCTTTACTCCCTTCCCAATCATCCTCAATTACTATGGGTCCAAGGAGAACCTTGAGGAACCCCTTTAAGAGGTCCAAAAAGCATGGAGAAGGTTCCTCTTCGGGTGCGGCATGGGAAGCTTAACAAACCGGTACTCAACAACCCGAGGGCCAATGAAGACTTCTCGGCCAGGAATTATGGTTCGATGAGGACCATCCAATGGTAATTTTCATATCTTTGGAGCAATATGAACGTTTCCAAAGGCTTAAGGTACGAAAAATCAACTCCACTCGTTATTTAGACCTTTCAATTTTGCAACGAATGGGTATATACGAGCAATTTGTTACACTATTAACTACATGTGGGTTAGAGAACTGAATAAACATGTGGCACCCAACTCAAAAGCTCTTAACTTATGAGTTTCTTAGTTCCCTAATCCCGTGTCAATGGGATGGTAGGTTGCATTTGTCTTTTAGGCTAAGGAATACAACCTATTTTCTTGATTATGCTGCATTTTGCACCGTGTTTGGTTTCCATAACGAGCCTATTCCGGATAAACAACCGGAAAACTCTCGGATTTTCGAGTTATGGCCTAAAATAGCTGGCCGGCTTGTTTATCCGAATAGAAACATATATGCTTCTGATGTGCAACACCCCATTTTGCGCATTTTCTTTAAATTTTCTAGGGAGACTTTGTTCCCTTCCCCTAGCCCTCACCTAGTACGAACACACGAGGTGCACATCTTGCACCGTTACCTTGCACCACACGAAGACACTACACTAAGCCTGCCAATGACGCTGTGGAAGTTTCTAAACAACACAGCCACCCTGAATGCAACTACTGACTTATGTTTAGGGGGACACGTATTCTGCATTGCTGAATTCTTGAACGTCATGAATCCTGTGGAATTCGATGAACGATATGCCAGTTCCACTACCCTTCACGAGCAATGTCTCGTACGGGCTGGCTTTATTTTTGCGGACCCCATGCGATGGCGATACTTGAAAGACCGCACCATCCCCCTTCCTTGTCCTCAATTACCTCCCCTATTCCAATTTGGGGCCTCATATCTCTTTGACGACGATGTGCCGAGATACGCTGTAGAACCCCCACTTGTACCCCTCCTCGCCCTCACACACCTTCTATGCGCGACAGACCTAGTACCTTGGTCTTACCAGACCATGACGATTTAGATGATGAATCTGAATTCGATATTATGTCCTCCCTAGGACGCATAGAGAGAAGGCTTGACCAGGTCCTCACCACCCAAGCCCACCACACCGCCCGTCTCGAACACCTCGAGTAAAACTTCGAGCGGGCGAACTACCCATGGTATGATATGGCCTATCGCTCCCACATGGTCGGCGAAAGCATGGCCACCCCTTCCTGGTACCCTCGCCATGACAACTATAATGAGATTTCACTAAGTCATGGGTTTGACCGGTTGCGGGTGGGTAGGCGTAGGTTTAATAACTTTACCCCACTGGATCCTAGAAGAGCCTCGGATGACTATGGGATGGATTACACGGGTGGGGAGGAGGAGGTTAATGAGGAGGATGACCAAGAGGATGGTGAGGAATTTATGGGGGATGAGTAGTGGTAGAACTAACGGCCCCCCTTAGCACCGAGGACGGCTTCACCCTAGCTTGGGGGGGTATCCATAGTCCACTACTCATTCTTTTGCGTGTCCTTTGGTCTTGGCTGTCAGTTTAGTGTTGTGTAGTGTTGCATTGCTTCGTGTTTTGTGTCTATTTCTAGGTGTTATTTTGTGTTTTGCACTTGTCTTTTTGGTGTTGTTTTTAGGTCTTTATATAATAAGTTCCACATGCCGCTGCACCCATGTACTGGTATGATTGCTTACTTGAAAATCCAAATTTATGTATTTAGTTATATTTGTATTTGTTTTCCCTTTCTTTGCATCATGTGCTCCCCTTTTCCATCATATATTCCAAACAAACATGCAAGCTTCTATTGTGCACTTTACATTGATTTTATGCAAACTCGTATTCCCCTAGCCTTGTGCCTGTTTTGGGTCTTAGTTTCTCGACTATTTTTCAGTTATCTTGGGGGATTTGAGCATGCTTGGTATGTGGTTTGGATGACTACCTATTGAGGCACATTTCGACTAACCTAGTGAGGATTAAGCCTTTTAGGACTTTATTACGATTCCTATATTGTTGAGTGTTAGTCAGGGAATCTTAAGAATTGTGTCTGTTCTCCTCTAGCATAGTCTACTTTTCTAGAGGTTAGGGATGATAACATGTTTGTAGTTAAAGCTCCATAGCCAAAGTGCCTACCATGAAAATCAATTTACTCTAGGTTGAGCCAAATTTGTGCCTTTACCTTCTTTTGTAGCCACGCTATCTAACTCCACATGAACCAAATGTTCCCTCTTTTTACTTAGAGGATAGTCATGTGATCATAGTGAAGTTGATATTTGTAGCATTGTAATATAGGATTTCGGTTTGGGGAAATGATCATTGGTTGATTTGACTACGTACACTAGTCTTAGTGCATTTCAAAGAAGTATGCTCATAGAAAGTTCAGAAAAAGCTTGAAAAGCACAAAAAAAGAAAAAAAAAAGGGAAAAAGAAAGAAAAAAAAGAAAAAAATAGAAAAAGAAAAAGAAAATAAACAAAAAGAAATTAGAGAAAAGGTTGAGAATAAAGTTGGCATAGTGTATTAGAGTCTATTATTGGGAATTTTGGGATTGTCATGGTTGTCGGAAGGCGTAATCTTCCTCGGTTTTATTTCCTTGGATCACTTACTATCCTCTATTTCAACTCCACGTTCCCAAATTCTACCATACCTCGATCCGAGCCTACATTACAACCCTTTCCAAACATCTTCGACCTAACCTGATTAGTAAGATCAGTGTTGGAGAGTAGATAAGACACAATTTATGAGATTTCTCCCTGTTTAGGTGTTTAATTCCCGACTCATCTTTAGTCGGATGATTTCGAGCAAAACACACACCCTATAAACACATGAGCGTAATGGAAATTTCCCACACCTCTTGGGAAATAACCTTGGGAGCGTAGACTTGCGACCTCGTTAGGTAGTGGGAGGAATGAACTATGATGTAGCTTGCTTGGTGATCCCAAGTAGGTATAAAAGGTTGATTATGCTTTATAAATCCCATTGTACTTGCACACCCATGGCTAGGGAAGAGTTTTGCACGTGCACGGCTTGCATTGTCTTGATTTCCACTTCTCATGATCTTCATTCGTCTCTTTATTCATTTTTTCATTCATTTTTCCCTAAGCTATCACTTCACCTTCCTATTTCGTTTGCTAGGGACTAGCAATGGTTTACCTTAGGGGAAGTTGATGTGCTCGTTTTAGAGCACGTTTATCACCTCGTTTTAGTGTCAAGTCTCGCTGTTTTGTATTGGTTTTATGCATATTGTGCTTGATTTTACCTTGATCTTGTTTTCGAGTTGTCTTAAGTTCATTTCAGGTACTTTTGATGATTTCAAGGTGAAATGCGATGCATTTGAGCCTTTGACACACGTATCATAGCTTGGGCAAGTGTTTGAAGTCACTCATGAAGATCCCACGAAGTTCAAAAAAAAGAGAAGTGAAAAGAGGAAAGAATGGTCTCAGATTCAACCGAATCTGAGAGACATTCGACCGAATGGTTCAGATTCGACCGAATCTGAGAATCATTCGGTCGAATGAGAGGCAGTCTTCAGAGATTTTGAGCCTTGCAACTAGAAAAGCCGAATGGAACTCATTCGGGCGAATGAGCTTCCATTCGACCGAATCAACATCATCATTTGAGTGAATGCTTGACAGAGATCGATTCCTCAAAGCCTTTGGAATGGGCGAATGGGATTGTATTCGGCCAAATGAGACGTACATTTGGGCGAATGACAGTGTTTTCATCCAGATCAACTACTTCTTTTTAGGGCCGGCTCCTATGAATTTTAGGGTTTTCGTAGGTTTTTCTTGTTTTGTTATAAATACCCCCTTCTTCTGATGAGAGGAGGGGGGAGCTAGGTTTTATACTTTTATGCACTTTTAGATTTCTTTAGCCTCAAATTCTTTTAGTTTAAGCTTTCGGTTTTCAGTTTCCTCAACGCTTTGTAGTTCGAATTCTTTTCGTGGATATCAAATTGAAGCTTTTGTTAGTTTAATCTCTTCCTTTGCTCTTAATTAATTGCTTTATTTCATTGCATGTCTAGTTCTATATTTATCGGTTATTAGCGTAATTTCTGAATTGTTTTCATTCTCGCGATTTCATTCCATGTTTGTTTCTGTTGCATCTTTGAATATCTTTACGTCTTTAAGCATGAATATGTGTGAGTAATTCAATTAGGGGTTTTGATTGGTGAAACCCTAGGAAAGCTATGATTTTTATTGCTTAAGGTTGTAGAAAAAATGATAATAAATAGTTTCGGAGTCCGATGCGAATCTTGTCCTGCCACTCCTTTGGAGACATAGGGCGATTATAGGTCGTTCATTGTGATTTGTGGAATCACCAACTTCCTCTCGTATTCTTGGATGTCCATGCTAGTTATTATCAGATTTTCTCTAATCTATCACGTTTGGTTTTGAATGCTTCATTCCTAGGGTGAATCCAATCTTGTCCCCGTTTTTCTCTACTTGCTTTATTTCGTGATTTATCGTCATCCATATTCTGGTTATTAGTTTTAATTGAATTTCCAACTCCAAATAGTCCGGTTGTGTTAAAAGTTAGAGTCTTGATATACCTTGGCTTCGTGGTTCGACCCCCTACACCACTATACTCGTATAGTTTGTAGGTTGGAATAAAAATTGTTTGCATAACCTATATTTTAGTTAATGACCTAAAATACCGGTTATCACCCACATGATTATGGGTAGAAGGGAGTTGAAAATCTTATCGTAATGTTCTATTTGTCAAAGAAATGTCTGGTCTTGCTGCTAATGAATTGTGATCTATTATCACATACTATTTCTAATGGAATTCTAAATCTGCATATAATGTTATTCCATAAAAAGGATACCACTTCCTTCTCACCGATGTGTTGGAATGCCTCTACCTCAATCCACTTGAAAAATTAGTCAGTTAGAACCAACATGAACACTTTTTATCCTAGCACAACGGGTAATTTCCCCATGATATCCCATGCAATAATTCTAGAGGCTTGTGTGAAACATTTGCGTAACTTTTTCAGTTGTCACACTTCACAACATATTGGGAGGAATCTTATCGCATAGTCGACTAATAATACCCCATTCGGATAGTTTTATTGGCTAAGCTTCTTCCTCTCGCATGGTTTCCACATTCCCCGTTGTGCAAATCACTAAGGAAATGCTGTTATTAGGTATCATCCAAGCATCTCAAATAAGATCCTACAAGTGACTTTCGGAATAACATTTCTTTTATTTAAAGGGAAAAGGGAAGCCTTGAACATACCTTTCGTAATTCTAACTTGTCGCCTGGTACATCACCATTTTTAAGATAATTAATAATTGGAGTGGTCCAACTATTGCTGGTATTTATGACATATATCAGCTGATAATGTAGGAATTGCTCTTTACTAATTAACGATTCATGTAAGTGTACTAAGGGTATATGCTTAAAGGCAGTCGGTCCCAAAGTAACTCCAACATTTGCCAACACGTCAGCTTGGATA
Source organism: Dysphania ambrosioides (assembly GCA_026401315.1). Lineage (NCBI taxonomy): Eukaryota > Viridiplantae > Streptophyta > Magnoliopsida > Caryophyllales > Amaranthaceae > Dysphania > Dysphania ambrosioides. The sequence continues at coordinate 12,450,222 of CM048662.1, forward strand.
TGTTTCTCTCTAAGTATTTAATTTATGGAGAATGCGTCAAACTTTTCAATTTTTTCTTTCACGAAGGCTAAGTATGCTGTCATTTTTTAATCTTTTTGTCGCAAATTCCCTGTATACTTGACTCACAACTTTTAGAGAGTCAATGTATGTGTCTAGTGTAATTCCCCCAAGCTCTCTAGCTAATGTTAATCCTATAAGTTAGGCCTTGTATTCAGCCTTGTTATTTGTAGCCTTAAAGCCATAAGATATAGATTGTATGATTATATCCCCTAGTGGAAAATTTAGCACAACTTCTAATACAACCCCTCTTGCATTTGATGATCCATCTATGAATAACATCTAGTTTTTCCCGTCTTTGCATATGTTTGCACGTTGCAATTCCTTACTTGCCAATGGCTTGAGATTAGGGCTAAAATCAGCCATAAAATACTAGTAGCAAAACCCTTTATTTGCTTCACAACTATTGCTTTTGTTATGTAAACATGAAGCAATTAAAGATTCATATAGGGGATTTAAACAAGTGCTTCGGTTTCTCCCAAACTCAAAGCAATTATGGAACTAATGCTTAGGTTTTGTGAGTAACCGAAACACTTATGCAATTAATGCTTTGATTCTAAAAGTAATCGAAGCACTTGTTGAGTTGATGCTTCGGTGGTTGATGGTGCCGTTGATGGGAGTTTCTGAGGAAATGGCGTTGGGGAAATACATGAATGGTCTTAGGGATGAAGTGCGGGTTGAAGTAAGAATGCTATGACCCTAGTCTTTGGACAATGCAATGGACTTATCATAAAAGGCCGAGGAAAAACTAAAGGTAGGGTCCAAGGCTCGGACTGAAATGCGAGTCCAAGGAAGTTAGAGGAATAGTACCAAGCCAAGCTACAAACAACACTTATCCCACACATTTACAAACCCCTCATCCCCAACCTCACCCCAGGCAACATCACTTCCCTTACCAAACAATCCTAGACCAATAATCAATCTACAAGCAGGGGGTATAAGGAGAAAGGGGATTGTGCTTCAGATGTGATGAGAAATGGAATAGAAATCATAGGTGCAAGAGGAGGGCGTTGAGTATACTTCTGACCGTTAAAGATGAAGGGGAGTAGAAGGAAGAGGGTATAGAAGAGGTGGAGGAACACCACAAAGACTCGACTTAAAAGGCATTGACTAGATACCTAGCCGTTTCACTTAACTCCGTCATGGAGTTCACAAACCCAAAGACGATGAAGCTTTGAGGAGTCATCGGAGGCAAAGAGGTAATAGTTATGATTGACCTCGGGGCAACCCACAGTTTTTTGTCTAATATTATTGCTGAACATCTAGACCTAACGGTGGTGACAACTTTAGGTTTTGGGGTTACATTGGGAAATGGAGAAATTATTCAAGGGAAGGGAAATGTGAAGGGTTGGCTTTGCTTTTGGGAGATGTTATAGTGATTGAGGATTTTTTGGTCTTAATGCTAAGGAACTTAAACATAATTTTGGGTATACAATGGCTAGAGAAGCTGGGTACTATTTCCACATATTAGAAAACCCAGGTGATGAGATTTTATGTAGGAGAAAATCGGGTGACACTAAAGGGTGACCCCTCACTAAGTCAGACCAGCATTCCCCTTAAGGCGATGATAAGACATTGAGGAAGGAAGGCAAGGGGTATTTTATTGAAATGAATCACATGCTAGGTGGGTTACCAAGAAAGGAAATTGAGTTGGGTGTTCCTACGGGTTTGCATGACATTTTATAGGAGTACAAAGAAGTGTTTGATATGCCACCGGGGCTCCCACCCGTAAGAGACATCAAGCATGCTATAGTCCTCAAGGAGGGGACTGACCAAGTGAGTGTAAGACCGTATTGCTATCCGCAAAGTCAAAATGGAGAGATAGAGAAGTTAATTGAAGATATGTTACATGCAGGAATCATCTAACCCTCCACTAGCCCGTATTCATAATGGAATAAGCTAGTAACGAAATATAAGTACCTAGATAGAGAAAACACTTGGGTTCTTCCACATCATATTTATTTTTCATGAATATATTTATTTTTTATTTTATAGGAATCACTGGATCCTCCTAGTACTTTGTTTAGAGAAAAAGACAGTCTATATTTTCGATCCTCTTAAAATAATATGGCAATTAAGGAACAAATGAATACGTAAGTGTTAAAAACTTTTCATGTAATCCACTTAAGTCTAGGTTGTACCATTTGATCTTGTACTCCTACATAACCATTTGTCTTTTTATTTTGGGTACATTAGAGCTTTTCGAAGTCATAGAGTGACTACTAGGCATAGAATAGGAAATAATTAAATTGGACTTCGGCTAAGGTGTACATATTTTTACATGACAAGTTTATTTCAAGTTAAAGATATATTGTTTGATTTTCTTACACTTTAATTATTTTTACTTATATGGTGTAGTGCCCTCAGCAAGTAGGAAATACCGAGTGTGGAAACTACATCATGTGATTTGTCTTTGAAATATTTACTACACATTATAGTAGTCAAGATAGTGTTGAGGTATGTTTACTAAACTTTCATACTTGCTAAACTTTCAGAAGGATCCAAACAATCGGGTTGTGAGCGGGTTGCAAGTGGACGCTTAGAAGCTTGAGTGGGCGCTCAAGGCTGAACTGAGCGGGCACTCAAGGCTGAAATGATAGGCCACTCAATTCACTAAAAATCTAAAATTTTCCTTATGAGCGGGTCGCTTTCCCTTGAACTGAGCGCTCGCTCAATTTTTTTTGGTGAATTACATATTTAGTTCAAACTCTTCTACGGGAAAAGGAGGCAGCAAAAAGGCATAGTATTTTGTTTAGACTAGTTTTAGAGTGGAGAGGTTAGCATTAGGGTTTATGTTTTCTCTATCAACAATTCTTAGGTTTAGCTAGGTTATTTTATCACTTTATTGGATGTAATCAACGAGTTCACAACGTATTTGTCAAACATCAATTCATCATCTATATATTAGTATTTCTTTCAGTTTCTCTCACTTTATATTTCGTAGTTTTCATCTATAATCTGTTTTGTTTGGTTTTATGCTTATTGATTTAAGGTTTATTGCATAGTAGTTAATCTTTATTCGTTAATTTGGTAGTATGTCTTGTTTATTCAATTTTGTGATGTCTGCTTGTACTAGATAAGAGTAGTTAGATTAGTTAGGGGATAGAGTAAAAACCAAATCTCGAGCATGGATGATGTTTCAAGATTGGAGTTTGTTTCTTAATGAATAATTTATAATGCCCTCTGGTGAAAGAACCTTTCACACAGACATTGAAATAAGTTCTTTTTTGATGGTTTAAAAATAAGAGGATTTGTCAAAAAAATAACCTCTTGCAAGAAACTCTCTTCTAAAAAAATATTGGTACAAAATTACCTAATAACAAATTTTGTTGTTTAAGTTCGTTACATAACCTTAGTTTTCATCTTTCATATTCATTTTCTTATGAGGAAACCTTCTTTCAAATATATTATTCCTACTATGAATTAAAGGAAAAAAATATTAATAAAGAAATCTTAGTGAATATTGGTTGATCAAGTAATTTATTAAAATAAAATGGGAGTATTATCTAATTATGGGAAGATGTAGATAATTGTCATTAGTTATAAAGAGGATAGAGGGTGAAAAAAGGTTGTTCAAAACTACCCGACCCCATGACCCGACAATAAATAGTCGGGTTTTTTAAAAAAAAATGATTTTTCGGGTCGGGTACCCGACCCGATAAAAATATAAGATACTTGGGTCGGGTCATAGGCTACTTAAAATTATAATCGGATATTCGGATACCCGAAATATTTTTTTAATTAGTTTTTTGTTGTTTTACTGTTTTAGCCTTAGCCACTTGCACCAAGCCTCTCATAGCAGAGATTCCTTGACATCATATTGGTTTGATCATTTAAAAATAGAGATAAGAATTTTAGAGTATCAAATCAAACAGATACATATATGTGCATGACAGAAGCTGAATGGAAAAAAAAAATAATAACAGATTATTTTGATTTGATGGAAATACTCACTACATTCTGTACTAATTACAAAAGATTTGGTTTCACTCAGGTATAACGAATCTGTGCACTCAAGTACATTGTATTTAAAGTATGGTTAATGCTACATTGTGACCAGATGTGCATCGCTATGTTTTCTGAGGTTTGAGCCTCAACTATCTTGGCTTCTTCTACTGGCCCAGGCGTCTTTTCTGTCTTAGAGCCAATTTTTAACTTAGCTGGATCTATTTTAACCTCAGCCTCTAAAGAAGCCTCAGCCGGAGCAGCCTCAACCGGTGTAGCCACGGCTGAAGCAGCCTCTACTTCGATCTTCTCCTCAGACTTGGATTTTGCTACCTCCGTGGGCTCCTCAACAGGTGTTGATACCGAGGACTCTTTTGCGGCTTCTGTAAGCTCAGGGATATCGAAGGAGGACTCTTCTGTTTTTGCCGCGTCATCTCCATTATTTTCCTGTATAATAAAACATTAAAACATACAAAATCATCAGCAAGCAGTGTAGTACCCGTTTAAGCAAGCTATAATGAACAACCCATGCTATCATGCTCTCACCCTCTCGCCGATTATGGAGCAGTACCAAATCCTGGAGACATATACACGTAACACTCACTATTCAACATTAGATTTTTTTAGCAAAAAAAAATTAGTCCACTGCATTGAACACAAGATTTTTAGCAATAAAATAAAATAAAATAAAGCGGGTACCATGTGACCTGACTCGGTATAACCGTGTCGGGTCATGGGCCGATTTTCGAACTACCCATTATAGTGGATACTCGGTTATGAACACCCCTAGTGAAAATAGGTGGATCATAAAAATTATGAGTGGAAAATTAAATTAGTCGATTTTTAATGCAATTTTCGTCTAGAAATAAGAAAATTTTGAGATTCTAATTTTTAATAAGCATAACTTAATTATAAAAAAATTATATAAGAAAAAAATTCCGAAGAACTTTTAGAAATATTCAAAAAGTAGGAACAATAAACATGAACAAAAGGACTATTCGCTCCATTCTATTTTATTTGGAATTTTTTTCTAAATTTTTTAAAAAAAAAAAATTTCAAAAATAAGCCGATTTTTATCGCTCAAAGAAAATTGTTGCATGGGGTAATGATTTAAAAAAAATCTAAAATCATTGCATGGGGCAACGATTTAAATTTTTTTTTTTATCGTTGTCACAGGCAAGCTAAAATGATAATAAATAGTTTCGGAGTCCGATGCGAATCTTGTCCTGCCACTCCTTTGGAGACATAGGGCGATTATAGGTTGTTCGTGTGATTTATAGGGTCACAAACTTCCTCTCGTCATCTTGAGTGTCATGATTCATTGTTGACTGATTTCTCCTAATTTAGCGTATTGATAGTTCAATTGTCCTTCCTAGGGTGGAACTGATCTGTCCCCATTTTCTTTTCATAGTATAACATTGTTTTAGTTCTTGCTTATTTTCTGTCATTAGATTCATTTTATCAAATAAATCCTTTACATCAAGTCTATAAGCTATCGCCCCTTGTCCTTGTGGTTCGATCCCCGACTTACCACTACACTAGTTGTAGTAGTATTAGGGTGTTTATAAATTTAGTTTGCATAACTATTCTTTTAGTCAAACGACCTAAAAGAACGGTTATCATCTCCCAAAGAGTTTTTGGGGTGAAGCTGTTGACACTGCTTGCTATATATTGAATAGAGGTCTCATTAGACCAAAGTTAAATAAGACTCCCTATGAACTTCTTAAAGGTCGAAAGCCCAACATCACATACTTTCGTGTCTTTGGATGTAAATGTTATGTGCATAATAATGGGAAGGACCAGCTTGATAAATTTGATCCTAGAAGTGATGAGGGAATCTTTCTTGGATACTCTTCTCACAGCAAAGCATATAGAGTCTTCAATAAAAGGACTCTCTGTGTTGAGGAGAGTGTCCATGTCATTTTTGATGAATTTAACATGTCTTCTGAGATTGCGCAGGTACAACCTGATGAAGTGATTGGATTGATGGATTTCACGGGGAACCAGTATACTGGTCCCACAGATGAAGTGCAAGCAGAGCTAGGCCTACCAAATACTCCACCAGATGATAATGATGAAGTGCCTAGAGAAGAAAATGGAGATAATGAGGATTCTGAAGGGGAACCAAGTCCTGATGGTTCCTCATATAATAGACAAGTAATGAGTTCAGGGGGAACAGAAGAAGGTACCACCCCTGAACCTGAGGTAAGTAATGATAGAGGAAATAGCATGAATGTGAATCCTCCTGGTTCTTCAGAAAGAGAAGAGATTCATGAACATGCTAGTTCCCAACTTAATGAGGAAGCACAAAACAGTATTAATTTCAAAAGTTTTAGATATCAATCCTCTCATCCCACTGATCAAATAATTAGTGATATAAATAAGGGGATTCAAACGAGAAGAAGTGTCTTTCAAAACTTTGCGCTTTTTATTCTTTCCTGTCTAATGTAGAGCCTACTGACTATAAAATGGCATTGACTGATCCTGATTGGGTACTAGCTATGCAAGATGAGTTAAATCAGTTTCAGAAAAACCAGGTTTGGCACCTGGTTCCCCGTCCAAAGGAAAGATCAGTCATTGGTACTAGATGGGTCTTTAGAAACAAGTTAGATGACCTCGGTACTATAGTCAGAAACAAAGCAAGGCTAGTGGTGCAAGGGTACAATCAACAAGAAGGAATTGACTATGATGAGACATTTGCACCAGTAGCTAGGCTAGAGGCTATTAGGATTTTAATTGCTTATGCTGCTCACATGAATTTTAAGCTGTTTCAGATGGATGTGAAGACTGCCTTCCTTAATGGCTATTTGAAGGAAGAAGTATATGTGGAGCAGCCACCTGGTTTTGAAGATGCACTGTTTCCCCAGCATGTATATAAGTTGGATAAAGCATTATATGGCTTGAAACAAGCTCCAAGGGCTTGGTATGAAAGACTGTCCAATTTCTTGATGGCTAATGATTACAAGAGGGGAATAGTAGACAAGACCTTGTTCATAAGAACCAGAAGGAAACACTTGATTGTAGTACAAATCTATGTTGATGATATTTTATTTGGTGCTACTAATCAAACTTTGTGTGATGAATTTGCAAATCTTATGCAGAGTGAATTTGAAATGAGTATGATGGGAGAACTAGGGTTCTTCCTAGGGCTGCAGATTAAGCAAACAAATGATGGTATAATGATCCATCAACAAAAGTACTTAAAAGAGCTGCTGAAAAAGTTTGGCATGGAGAACAGCAAAGCTTATGATACACCTGTTCCCACATCCACAAAGTTGGATGCTGATCTTAAGGGAAAAAATGTTGAAGCTACGCTTTATAGAGGAATAATTGGTTCTCTACTTTACCTAACAGCTAGTAGACCTGACATTGTGTTTTCTGTTGGTTTGTGTGCTAGGTTTCAAAGCAATCCAAAGGAATCTCACTTGAAGGCAAGAAGGATACTTAGGTATCTTGTGGGAACAGCAGATCTGTTTTTGTGGTACCCCAAAGGCAATACCATCGATCTCATTGGATATACAGATGCAGATTATGCTGGTTTCCTAGTTGATAGAAAGAGCACATCAGGTATGGCACACTTCCTTGGCTCTTGTCTTATATCATGGGGTTCTAAAAAGCAAAATTCAGTGGCCCTATCCACAGCAGAGTCAGAATATATAGTTGCAGCTTCATGCTGTTCCCAACTACTGTGGATTTTAGGCGTTGGCTTCAATTATTTCCTTCAATGATTGGTTAGAATAAGTATGCTTTTGTATTGATTATGTATATAACTATGTTGCTTACTTACAAATATTGTATAAATAACCTTAGTGGATTATTGTTGCATAGAAACAGGAGAAGTTATTTTGAAACATGCTGAAAATAGAATGACTGGTTCAGTACAGGTACCAGCAAGAGGAAACAGCAGTTCAGCTCTGATATGTCATCCGAAAATATCTTATTTTTGGAAGATTACTATAAGATAATTTCTTTTTGGAAAGAATTATCTTATTTCAGTTATTCCTATCCTACAAAGAGGCAAATATATTTAATTGCCTAATTTATAGTTGGTTGATTTTCTTGTAAAAAGATAACTATAATTTTTAAATTTTCAATTTTTGAAATTATCTCTTCCGTTTATTTTGACTCTCAACCGGCTAATTCTTGGAATTCCTATGTCTATGCAATTGATATAAATATACATCAACACATTGATACAGCTTCACATCACATCATCACTCTACTCATCCTCTCTCTCGTTCAAAAGTGGTACCCTGATCACTGTTCACTCCGTTCTCATCTCCCTCAAAGCTGTGAAGCTTGTCTGCTACAATGGGAAGGAAATCAACCAGGGCTCCAGCTAAGAAAAGGAAGGAGAAGACTCAAGCAAGTGAGTACACTCAATTGAAGGAGACCTCCATCACTGAAATTAACCCTGCTCTGACTTCATCGAGCAACTCACCTCCTACCACCACAAAGAACCCATCACCAACTCCATCTCCATCTTCTAAATCTCCCTCACCTCCACCTCCCAAAAATGCACCTTTACCCAAAACCCCTGAGGCTGATGATTCCATCATCAAAGAACCTGTCTCATCTCAGGGAGACCAACCCAAAAGCACTTAAGAATTCTTCAACACTGTTGGAGAAAGGGAAGAGGAGGAAGTTAGAAGTGAAGAAGATGATCTACAGATTATTGGGCAGAAAAAGGGGACTACAGAACCCTTGGTTCGCAGCAGAGTGACTAGGTCTTCCCTGAAAAGGATTGGCGAAGTAGTAGTAGAGGAACAGTCGATGGACTCTGCTGGTTCCAAACGAAAGAGAACAGCACGGAAGTCTACAAGAGGTATGTCAGTAGAATCTCCATCTGTTGGTATGACTGATTTAGGTTCTAGGGTTGTGGTATCTGGGTGTAAAACAGAAGTTGGTTATTTTGATGAAGTTGCCTTAAGTGATGTGAAAGAGTTGTTAGAACATCAGGGTTGGATGCCTTTGTTTGATGTCTGTGATGCTAATATTGATGGTGTTAGAAAGTTTTATGTGAATCTGAAACAAATGTTGGATAGGTCGTTAAGTTCAGTTGTGAATGATGTTGAAGTGAATGTGTCTGTTGCAAGTTTGGCTGGGTTGTTGAATATACCCAGAGATGGTTTTGATGAGTATTCTGGAGATGGATGGCCCACACTTATAGGGGTCAGTCCAGATGAAGTGCATGACTTTGTGTTTGGAGGGAAAGTTCCAAAGAAAGCTGGAATTTTTAAAACTGATAGCTTGAAGGAACCAGTGATGCTGGTCCTTCACTCTGTGTGTAACAAGATGATTATCCCTCGAGCACAAGGTAGGGGTTTTGTGCGCATCATGGAAATGGTGCTTATATATTTGCTGATGAAAAAGATTAAGATAAATCTTCCTTCCCTAATGATAAACCATATGATGAATTGCTATAATTCATCCCACCACTCTCTTCCTTATGGTTCTTACATAATTAAGCTTCTTAAAGAGAATAATGTTTCTCTCAGTGGATCAACTGCTCCTGCAATGGTGTTTACCAAAGGTATTCTGAAACAAAAGGGGTTGATCATAAGTGCTGGGGTGTTGAAGTTTAGGGAGGAGGAACCAGTAGAGACTCCTAAGCCCGCCAAGAAGAAACAGAAGGCAGAGGAACCAGCAGGTCAGAAGGTTATTCTAAAGAGGCTGGAGAGTCAGGAAGAGAAGATAAGTGATGTAGGGGATCAGCTCAGCAAGTTAGTGAACTTAGTGGAAGGTCTATCTACTTCGCTTATTATGAGGATGATCAAGTTAGAGAAACAGATTGCTGGTAGTTCTGGAAATGAGAAGAAACAAGTTGAGGAGGACCAACAAGTAGACCAGGAGGAAGATGACGGTGAAGAGGAGGAGAACCAGGAAGAAACAGCTGAGGAGGCTGACACTGAAGAAGAGGAAGGAGATGATGAAAATGATGATGATGATTGAATCTGTTCTCTTTTCATTTAGCCTACCTTTATTATATTATATTTTGAATAACTAATTTTGTTGGACTGTTTTTATTCCTCCCAATCCATGAACTTGTTTTGATATGGATTTGGGCTCTATCGTTCACTTTTGTTGGTTTGTATTAAACTATGATCTTTATTGATGGCATGGCTTAATTTTGACTATTCTGACCTTCTTTTGCAGCACTTTATTTGTATAATGGTTGATGCCATTGGATAGTTTAGCACGTTACTTTATGCATAAGATGCTACTTTTGCATATCTTTTTAATGATGCCAAAAGGGGGAAAATAGTTGAAGTTGAAGCCTAGAGTCTTTACTAGTTTAGATTGAGTCGTTTTTGAGTTTTTGTTTTTCTTTTACTTTGACTTTATTTTATTTTCTGTTTCTGTTTAGGAAACTAGTTGGCTTAACTGACTTGTTCCATTGAGTCTTGAGTTCTTGAAGTTTTTGACTACTTTCTTTTGAGTATGTTCACAGGTGCAGAAACTTCAAATGTTTGTCATCATCAAAAAGGGGAAATTTGTTGAGTCCCTTAGGTTTTGATTGATAGTTTTGAATGATGACAAACAGCTAAGGGAAACAGGTCTTGGAAAGTGTTCAATACAGTTGGGGGAACCAGCTAAAATAGAACATTGTTTCCCTAGATAAGTTATTACTTATATGAGATATTTGTTGAACTAACCTGTCTTTATACAGGGAACAACTAGATGATAAATGAGCTATGCATCTAAGTTGATTTCTAAGATTGGAAGCTTGAAAGGATTTTCGATCAACTTAAAGGAAGGTCCTTGGTCAATATTTGAGTTCATTCATGGAAACTTTCAAGACTTAACGAATGCATGAAGGAAGACTACACTCAAAGAGTTATTTAGGATCTTCATGTAAATGCTCCGTAGTATAACTTATATAATTGAGTATATAAAGTGCTTTTAGTATATTAAATATCGTTATGAAATTTGGTACAAGGTTTGGAACAAATTTCATAACATATTCAGTTCAGGGAACCAGGTTAACTGAACAGATTATTTAAGCTGCGGTTTTTACAAAGATTTTACAAAAAGGATATTTTCCGAGAAATATTGATTTAAGATATATCCAAGCAGCTAAAGATAAGATGATATTTTTGGTTAGCTAAAAACTAGGAAGTATCTTATCCTAAATTGATCTTATCTTGTGATCAAATTAATTATGATAAATACTTATCTTAAAATCGCATATATCTTATATGCATGATTTTAGGGTTTAGCCAACTAACCTATAAATACATCTTTCTCTGAATAATCATAAGATACAGCTCTCATGCATTTTTAATAGAGTTTGATCTTTGAGAGCTAAAAGCACTAATTCAATTATTAAGTGATACACAAGAGCATAATAGTGTTTTAACGTTTTTCTCTATTTGACTTTTGAGAGTTAGATCATTAGAGAGTTCTTGATCTTGTATTAAGTCTTTGACAGAGGGGTTGAAGACTTGGTGAGTGTTTGTGAGTTCAAACACACTAGGAACTTACGAGGGTAAGTTTAAAGCACATTCGGAGTAGAGTGTGGGGTTTACTGGTTCCCGGAGTAGGGAAACAGTAGAGTGTTCTTTATCTTTATTTTTCGGAGTAGATTAATAAAGGACTTAGAATAGGAGGACGTAGGCCAGAGTTGGCTGAACCTCGTTAAATCTGTGGTGTTCTTTATTGCTTTGTGTTATTCCGCTGCATAAGGGAACTAGCACAACTGGTTCCTTACACATAATCCGAAAAGAAGCAAAAATTGTCAACGATTACTTAACACTCAATTCACCCCCCCCCCCCCCCCCCCCCCTCTTTAGTGCCCATTGAACCTTCATAACGGATTTACTACAGTCAGATCAGGTTGAAACGGGTTGTTAACTATTTTTGGAATGGTTCGATTTCGGGTTAATAATAGGATCGAGTTTAATTGATTATTTACTTATTCGGTTTGGATCGAATTTGATTCGATTTTGACCAATTCGGGTTTAATGGTTTAAGACGGTTTATTACGGGTATGACTCGACTTTGGCCCATGTCCAATTTGGATGGATAAAGATAGTTTATTTCGAGCCATTTTGAGACAACTCGGTTCAATTTATTATTATTTTACAATTATATTATAAATCGCATTTTACAAGTTAGCTTAAATTCATGATTATTTAGTTTCTATTACGCACTTGTCAATTATTTGACAATAACCAGTGTTGTTAAGATCATCATGATATTATTTTGATATGATGGGTTTGGCAAGATCTAATCAAATCGTAGAATCGTGCAATCATACATAATAACGTTTTTACACTTATAACTCTCAACCTTTATCAATAATATTCCTGATTTTTTTTATTGTTTTGTAGAAATAAAAGAACAATTTATAAAACTATAAATTGTTAAAAAAATCATAATCAACTAATTGGAAACCAATACAAATAAAGTATAAAGATTTCGCAAGAAATAACAATCATCATATCCAAATATCATAATTTTATTCAAGATCGTTAACACTAAGGGGTATGCAAAATAACAATAACTGTTAACCGTGTATAGTCGATTCATATTAATGGTTATTTTACCGAACCGTTAAGAATTAACGGTTACGATTACTACAGTAAAATGTTTGTAACAGTTAACCATCGGTAACTGATATTATTATTATTTTTAAAAAAACTAAACCTAAAATGCTAAAACATTAATGAATCTCATAAGTTTTTTTTATACATGATCAAACCTTTGTGTAAATATGTGTTATTAGTGTTGTGAAATATCCAAATGAATTAAGGAATCATACAATTAGTTTCACAATATTAGGTGTACAACTGCATAAAAATGAAATGAAACGACAAGTGATTAACTATTAATCGTACCGTTAAATACATGTTAATCATTTATTAGTTACCGTTATTTAACAGTTGATTAGTATTTTCCAATAACCGTTATTACGGTTAACTGTACCGTTAAGGTTAATCGTACCTTTAAGGCTTAACGGTACGGTCAACCATTTATGAACACTCCTAATTAACTAATGATGCTCCATTAACATTTCAATCAAGTATGAAGCCCTAAAAATCAACTAGTGTACCAACCACTTTAGATTAATTGATAAGAATTAACTAACTATAAATCTACAAGTGATATACAATTGACTAAGATTTTACATCTTGGTAAAGTATCATAGTTAGATACTACTGAACTTACGAGAATATGAATTCTATGATTATATATACTTATAATTTAAATAATTAATCAATAATATTAATTAATTTGAGCATTCTTAGCTATTTTTGTGTCCGAAAAGAAAAAATGGATATCAATTAATGACAAATGAAAGTCTATTTTATTATATATATTTTTAGACTTATTTTGCAGTTTTGTGCAAATAATTTTTTTTATTTTTACTTAAATTAGTTTAAATAAAACAATTCTAAATTTATAATTAAAATTTTTATGTGCGTATCATTAATTTTGTAGAAACATCTTGTTTTTTTTATTAGAATGTAGCATACATATTTCAATATTTCACATTTATTGAAACACATAGTCACACTAAATTTGTAATATTTAATTTTCTACCAAAATTTAAAATAGGTAACTTTTTAAGTGGGGTTTCTTAATTTTTTTTGCTCAAAATTGAAAATTTCAATGTTGAATTAAAATAAGTTGTTGGAACTTTGAACTCCTAGTTGTTTTGCACATTATTCGATTTCACTGGCTCACTGCTAGTTGTAAGTACTTTGCGATTGTTTTCTTACGTTTGTCTTACCATAACATCAATAAATGTGTATACATTGTACGTGCATGGATGTCTAGTAGAGTTTAAAAAATGTAAGTATATATATAATTAGTTTAAGTAATCTTGTGGATTAGACTACTTATTATGTAATATTGTGGGTTTGAGTATGATAACTCTATTGTTGGATTTTTAACAGGTTAATTTTGAACATATCTTCTTAAATTGGGATAGAATCACTTTCAATTATGCCTTATCAGTTTCTTATCAGGTTCAGATTGTTACTAATCGGTTTACAATCTGGTTGAGTTGTTAACGGGTCAAGTAATTTAAGAATTGAGTTATATTCAGGTTGGAGTCAGTCGACTTCGGGTCGTATTGTATTTCAGGTTAAATCGATTTTTAGGTTAGATTTGGGTCGGGTCAATACGGGTTACATATTTCGGGTTACAAATTAATTCAGGAAAAAACAGATCGAGTTGATACAATCATTATTCACAATCCGGGTTGAAAATAGACTGGTTCTTCCTGTGTACACATTGAAAATTTCGCTAGCAATTCTCCAATATTGTTATTCCGTATTTCTCTCAAAATTTGTCATTCCTTAGTTAAATAAGGAGTAGTCCAAAAAATTGGTCAAAGTTTACGAAATGACTTTCAATGATGATGACTTGTTATCTATGAAAAGAAAATTCCACACCAAACGTGATGACCCTTTTGTTTGAACATTTATACCACATATTAACCCCACCTACCTAATATTAATACTACTACTGAATCAAAAAAAATATTAATAATACTAATTCTATTTCTAAGTCTTTAACTAGAAATTTACACTCAAGTATATTCACAAAAGAAACAACAAATAAGAGGTGAAGAAATTACCAAGTATATTACTGACTTACGTAATGACTTTTTAGTAGTATTTACAAGTTACAACGTCAAAGAATAGAGTTTAAGGGTCTCCAAATCTCCAAAAGTGAAAAGGTATGCCCTGACATGTGACAATTAGAGACAATGACCATTCTACCCTCTGAAAATTAGGCGTCTGCGGATGTGTACAGGTCATATGCACTGACCATGGCCCGAGGAAGGAACAGGCCAGCACGACTTTTCTGACAAGCTTACGCCGAATGTTTTCAAATTCCACGAACTTCCTATTTTGCGCCGTCGCGTGTACGTTACGTTCCCCAGAATTTCGCCCATGTTTTCCCCACTCACTTAAAAAATGATTAGATTAATCCAAAATTAAAGAATGATTAATCCCATTCTCTTAAACCTGATTCGAAGTGTCAACTCGTCCCGACTCGATATCGAATTCACAACAACTTGACCCGGCCGCACCCGAGAAAGACGGCAAAGGGGACCTCTTTTCCCTACTCCAAACCCTTTTCAACGACATTATCCGACTCGTGGGGGATTTAAACCCAGGACCCGGCGAACGTGAGCCACTCGGTCCTGACTCATCCGAGTTAGACCCAGGAAAGCAAAAACTATGGCTCCTCTTCGGCACCTCAATCGACACACCCACCAAATCCCCCCCTTTTCTCCTCCCATCAAACGACGACGACGACCCCAACGATGACGAACCCCCTTCCACCTGACTCGATCCCACATCCTGGCTCAACTCGGTAGCCTCACCGTGTTGACTTCGAGTCAATTCGCCCAACTCGACCACAACCTCACCTCCAGCCTCCGGTGGCAGAATATCGGTGGCGTCAACGGGGGAACGACAAAGAGGGCACGTGGAGTGAGTATGGAACCACATGTCAATGCACTCAACGTGAAAGCAATGCTTACACTTAGGCAACATTCTCCCCTCTTCTCTCTCCTCAAATTCAGACAAACATACAGCGCATTCCAGCACCTCCTCGTCCTCCCCTCCAAGTCCCAAACCCTCCTTCCCAAACTTGAAAGTAGGCAAAGATTTGAGCACGGCCGTGTCGAGCCCGCGCATCTGTGTTTGGACAATACCCTCAGGATTATCCGGCTCGATGTAGAAAACAAGATGTGTCCGCCGACGAGCGCGACGGATCTGTCTTCGTCGCACTCGTAGAATATACCATCTTGCATACACATGAAGACAAACCATAATGACAACTACCGCGAATAGGATGACAATGGCGCTGAGCATAATCCTGCCGCTCAGCGCATACCCCTTCTGCTCACGGACATATTCTCGCGATATTTTCTGGCTCCCTGGACCGACCTGATCCTCCATATATGATTTGGTAAATGTTTAAACAAAACCGATAAATATTGATCAATGAAATACTCTCCAATCAACAAAATAATAAATCACAATCTTAAAAGTCAGTGGTTGGAGGAGAGGGAGGGGAAGAGGGGAGGGTTTAACGAGGGGGAGAGGGAAAGTTCATGGAGGTTTCTTAGCAGAAATGCAGTTAAGAGGGAGGAAAGAGGTATTGGGCGTCCACAAAGGGACTAGAGACGGCAGACGCCCAAGTTGACGTTTTGGATTGTTAATAATTTTTACTATTTTTTTAAGAGAATGAAAATTGGAAATATAATATGGAAAAAAGGGTGACAAGTTGGGGAGTAGTTGTTGCCTTTTGGTGAGTATGAAACTGGGAGAGGGAAGTTGTCAATTGTCAAATTTCAAGCAAAAGCAAAAACCGAGTGAAACGTTAGACAATTCCAGTGTCTTATTAGTTTATCTCGAGTGCACCATGAATCCATGATTACTACGATGCTGCCAAAGCTGATCTAAAAGAGGATCCAAGCTCTCAACCTAGCCTAGAAAATCTATGCCGAGCTCACCTCGTAAGACTCGTCTTATTAGAACACTCACAACGGTGGAAAAAACTGCTTGTTCACGGGGAATTTCCCCTCTTCCTCACATTAGTGGGGAAAAAATCACTTTTTCACGGGTGAGTTTAATTCAGCTCAACAATTGGATAAATGTGATGCATTAAATCACGTGAAGTGAGGTCTTTGTAGTCCATTTTATTTTATTTTTTCTGAATTTGATGAAATGGTCCAATTAATACTTAACACATGGCAAATCTGACTAATCGGATTATCGGTTATATTTTACAATGTTTATATTTCAATGGTCAAAAATAGTTTATATATAAAAAATATATATCAAAATTCATAACTTTTAATTAGTTTGTAATATGTTATATTATTTAAAAAGTTTCCAATGAGTAAAAAACTATAAAATAAATAATAGTTTGATCACGTTAAATAATACAATAAACGTAATAAATATTATAATAATATAGCACCTATTACACAAAAAAATGAATATAAGTATGTTAAATATATAAGAGAGGGAAAATGTGGTGGTGTATTGTAAAAAGTAAGAGAGAGTGTGATAGGGAGATTTTTTAGCCCATTGATGGGAAGAATTATGAAAAAAAATTCTTATCCATGAGAAATCTAATATGGACGAGAGATAAAATGGGTAGAAAGAAAGGGATGGGTAGATTTTTGCCCACTAATGTATGTGCTCTTAATGCCGGTCTAACATGTAGGTTAACATTTGTTTTTGCACCTTGTTCTTACTATTTTTGTTTTATGACTTTAATATAGTCCACAAACCTGTGATAGTGCTATTAGTATTTGTGTTGTCTGTAAGTAAGGATACAAAAAATCAGAGAAACAATACATTGAAATGAAATGCCGTGACGTGTTAGAAACACTGTCTTAGAAGCAAATTTGCCCCGATTATGGTGCAATCGGAGATGGCGTTGCCCCCCAAGATTTAACGCAGCAAACTCTTTTAATGTGGACTCAAAAAGAGAGGAAGGAACTCACAATATGCTGATAGCAAGGTTTTAACAGTCGTTTATGCTAAGCCTTGAACCAAACAATATTTTTAACAACCTACGAACCACACGAGTATAGTGGGGTAGGGGGTCGAACCACGAGGACAAAGGATATCAAGACACTCAGCTTCTTAACACAACTAAACTTATTGTTTTGAAAAGCAACTAAAACTAATGACGCAAATATAAATCACGATAAACTAAAGAGGAAAATCAAATGGAGAAAAACGGGGACGAGATTAGATTCACCCTAGGAATGGTGATTTCAAAAGAGAACATGATAGGTTAGAGAAAATCAAACAATAACTAGCATGGACACCCAAGTATGCGAGAGGAAGTTGGTGATTCCACAAATCACATCGAACGACCTATAATCGCCCTATGTCTCCAAAGGAGTTGCAGGACAAGATTCGCATTGGGTTTCGAGAGCTACTTATTGTCATCATTCCTATAACCTTAGACAATGAAGAACATAGCTTTTCCTAGGGTTTCACTAATCAAACCCCCAAGAGAACTACTCACACATATTTAAGGTATACGACATGATGATATTTAGTAAACAAACGCAACAATCATGAAAAGAAATTAACGAGAGCAAAAATAAATCAGAAACTATTCTAGATGAGCGATAAACATTAGACTAATCATTGACTGAAATAAAACGAACGTATTCAAAAGTAAAGAAGAGATTGATACTCACAATAAAGCTTGAATGCAATTTCCACGATTAGAATCCAAACAATAAAATCAAAAACTTGGAGTACATATGTTGAGAAAACAGAAAATGGAAAACTAGAACTAAAAAAAGTTTAGAGTCTAAGTAAAGCTAAAAAC
Source organism: Dysphania ambrosioides (assembly GCA_026401315.1). Taxonomy (NCBI): domain Eukaryota; kingdom Viridiplantae; phylum Streptophyta; class Magnoliopsida; order Caryophyllales; family Amaranthaceae; genus Dysphania; species Dysphania ambrosioides. The sequence goes on from CM048662.1 coordinate 12,468,552, forward strand.
TAAAAAAACTAGGGTCCCCCTCTCTTCAGAAAGAGGGGTATTTATAACAAACAATAAAAGAAATCCGGAAACACTAAAATGTCTTTTGGGCCGGCCTAAAGAAGAAGTAAAATTTCCGGAGAAAACAGGTCCATTCGACCGAATGCATGACCCATTCGGCTGAATGCAACATCATTCGCCCGAATTCTCCCCCATTCGCCCATTCCAGCAGCTCTGGTGATTCATTTTAATTTCCTTCTCTGTGCACGATTCGCCTGAATAAAGACCATCATTCGGCAAAATGGAAGCTCATTCGCCCGAATTCAAGCCATTCGGCCTTCCCAGTGACAATGGAACACATGCCTCTCTACTGGACTGCCATTCGACCGAATGACTGTCAGATTCGGTCGAATCTGACTCTGCATTCCTCTTTTCAGCTTCTTCAAGTGACTAATGTTTTCTGAAATTCGTGGGATCTTCAGGAGTAACTTGAAATGTGTGCCCAAGCTACGATACGCGTGTCTAATCTTGATAAGAGTGTCAAAGCCTCAAATACGTCGCATTTCACCTCAAAATCATCCAAAACACCTGAAATAACCTTAAAACAACTCGAAGACAAGATCAAGGTGAAATCAAGTGTAATATTTATAAAATCAATCTAAAACCGCAAGACTTAAAACTAAAATGGGATAGTAAACGTGCTCTAAAATGAGCACATCAACTTCCCCCAAGCCAAACCTTTGCTAGTCCCTAGCACATGAACTAGCAAGGTGACATGAAAGCTTAGGGCAAAACAGTTACAGAAGCGAATGAAGAACAAGGAGAGTGAAAAATAAGACAATGCAAGTCGTGCATGTGCAAAACTCTTCCCTAGCCATGGGTGTACAAGTACAATGGGATTAGAAGAGCATAACAACGTTTTCCACATACTCGGGATCAACTAGCAAGCTACAACATAGGTCATTCCGCCCACTACCTAATGAGGTCACAAGTCTACGCTCCCGAGGTTATTTCCCAAAGATGTGGGAAATTTCTAATACGCTCATGTGTTTATAGGGTATGTGTTTCGCTCAGAATCATCTGACTATAGATGAGTCGGGAATTAAACACCTAAACAGGGAGAAATCTCGGGGATTGTATCTTATCTACTCTCCAGCACAAATCTTACTAATCAGGTCAAGTTGAACAGGTTTGGAAAGGGTTGCAATGTAGGCTAGGATCAAGGTAGGGTAAAATTTGGGGATGTGGAGTTAAAATAGAGGATAGTAAGCGATCCAATGTAATAAAACTGAGGACAACTACGACTTCCGACAACCATGTCATTCCCAAAATCCGCAATAATGAACTCTAATACATTATGTCAACCTTATTCTCAAATTTTTCTCTTCTTTTTTTTTTTCTTTTTTTTTTCTTCTTTTTCTTCTTTTTCTTCTTTTTCTTTTTCTTTTCTTTTTGTGCTTTTAATGCTTTTTTTTGAACTTTTCATGTAAATAATTTTGAAATACACTAAGAGTAATATATAGAGTCATATCATCCAATAATCACTTTTTAAACCGAAATCCTACACCACAATGCAACGAACACCAACTTCACTATGATCACATGACTATCCTCTAGGTAAAGAGAGGGGACATTTGGCTCATGTAGAGTTAAATAGTATGGCTACAAAGAAAAAGGTAAAGGCACAAACTTGACTTATCCTAAAGTAAATTAATATTCATGGTAGGCAATTTGGTTATGTAGCTGTAACTACAAACGTGTTATCATCCCTGACCCTTAGAAAAGAAGACTATGCTAGAGGAGAATAGACACAATTCTTAATATTCCCTGACTAACACTCAATAATATAGGGCTCATAATGGAGTCATAAAAGGTTCAATCCTAACCAGGCTAGTCGAAATGCGCATCAATAGGTAGTCATCCAAACCACATACCAAGCAAGCTCAGATCCACCAAGTTAAGTGGAAAACAATCGATAAACTCAGACTCAAAACAGGCATAGGGCTAGGGGAATACGAGTTTACATATAATCATTGTAAAGTGCACGACAGAAGCTTACATGCTTGTTTAGAGCATATGATGGAAAAAAGGATTTAGAGCATATGATGGAAAAAAGGATTTGGAGCATATGATGGAAAAAAGGGTTTGGAGCATATGATGGAAAAAAGGATTTGGAGCATATGCCGGAAAAAAGGAAAGCAAACAAAAATATAAATAAATAAATAACTTTGGATTTTCAAGCAGGAGCAATCATACCAGGACGTAGGTGAAGCATCACATGGAACTTATTACAAGGACCTGAAAACAACACCAAGAAGCAAAACAAAAACACAAAACAACGCAAAACCACACAGCAATAAAACCAACAGCCAGACAGGGCAAAAGACCAAAAGACACGCAACAAAATGATGAGTAGAGGACAATGGATATCCCCTCCAAGCCAAGCTGAAGCCGTCCACGACGCTAAGGGAGGACTTTAGGTCTAGAACTATTCATCCCCAATGAAACCCTCATCCCCCTGGTTATCATCCTCATTGTCCTCTTCCTCCCTACCTGTATAGTCCATCCCATAGTCATCAGAGGCATAGCTTGTTGTACATTAGGTGTGGAACACAATTCTTCAACAAATATTTCCATTGGGAAGTTTGGGAAACTTCTAATACATGCCCACATGCATTCTAATGAGTAAGCATCATTAAGGGGCATAGCCATAGTCCCATGCTTTATTTTCAACTTCACCTCCCTTGTTCGATCCAACCCACACAAATCATAAACTTTATCAACTAACTGATTCATAGAATTGTCGGAGTTGGCCAGAATAATACTACAACTCCCACCTCTATACTCAACACTAGAACTTGATTCAATAAGAGTTCCTCCCCAATGACAAATCAAAGGATATTTTGAATTTTCCATAACGCCTACAAGATGAAAGGTAGATTTAATGACAACACTAATAAGCGTTGGTCTAATATCCCATCCTGGCCTTATTTAAAAGCTATCTCCACCTCCAAATGAAATAGGATATTTCATATGTCTATAATGCAATCAATCCACATCTAAACCTAATAACAACATCACATATTAATTCAATCAATCTAATCCAATCCAAATAATCTAAATATGCTACACAACATACAAATAACAATATCCAATCCAATCCAATTCAATCAATCTAAACCTAATACAACATCTAATCTAATCCAATCCAAATATTTCTTTTACTCCACAAGCTACAAATAATCTAAACCTAATAACAAAATTTAATCAATATGCTACACATGTTAATTATAACAACATTCAATCTACATCTAAACCATTACACAACATTCAATCTACATCTAAACCATTACACAACATTTAATTCATAACTACACCTAATATCATAATTAAATCCAAATAATAATTTTAATCCATATACTACAATCAATCTAAACATAAAAACAAAGTTCAATCTATATCCTAACCACAACAATCAATCCATACCTACTAATCTACTATGATAATATAAAAATCTAAGATAAAATTTGAAAAAAAATTAAAGAAACATACAGATTCGGGGAAGGAGGCGCACCAGAGTGGAGGAGCTTGGGGTTGCCGGAAATTGGGATGTCATGCCGGAGTCGGTGACAGCTTTAAGTCGCCGGAATAATAGAGGTTAGGTTGTGGGTGTTTGTGAAAGAGAAATAGGGGCAAACACGAGGAAAAAGGGAGGAAGCTGGTGATTTAAACCCAGCCACTGAAGAACCACTGTCACTGACAGCGGTTTTTACTTTTTCTACCATGTCACTAAAGAACCGCTGTTAGTGACAACAGTTTTAACTTTATCTTATACCGTTGTCAATGATAACGGTTTTATGCTGACTAGGTAAAAGGTTGAATGCTGACATGATATAAAACCGTTGTCAGTGACAGCGGTTCTAAAGGGGAGGTTATTTTTCTAAATTGTTTTGACCGGAGGTTATATTTTGAAATATTTGTATAATAAAGGTTAGAAATAAAAATTCCACGGAGGACTAGCCATTTGGGCGAGTTGAGTTTCAAATAACTTTTGCTGAGCTTGGAGTTGTTGCATTTGTTGGATGAGAGTCTGATTTATCTTAGTGAGACTCTGGTTTTGCTGAGCAAGAGATGTTACTTGGGAGGCTAAATGGTCATTGTTTGAGGTGTGATTTTGTTGTGGTTGAGAAGCCCCATGATGAGGTTGACTAGGTGGAAAAGGTAGATTTGAACCATTTCTAAGCCCTTGATTAAACCCCGGTGGTCTATATAAACTAGGTCTTGGTGCATTTCCCCTCGATTAGTTTCCTTGAAAACCTTGGTTGTTGAACCCACTCAAAGCATTTCTATTATATCCCGGGTGGAAGTTTCCTTGATTTTGATTCGAATTGAAAGGAGGTCTATATGGTTGATTAGGAAAAGGTTGTTGCCCATACCCTGCTCCTTGTCCTTGTCCACCATAGTTAATGGCTGCAACATGATAAGGATTATACCCATAACCATCATAATTCATCACTTGTGTCTCTGGGTTGTAACCTCCATAATCAACTGCAGCAACATGCTTGGAGTGCAAACCACCATAATAGGAAGTATCATGGTTGGTACCCCCACATATGACATATGCAAAGTGCTTTTCACACACTAGAGGGGTGTTCGAACTACCGGCTAGGCTTTACTTGGACAACTTCTTATCAATAACTGCTTCAATTTTAGCACTGATGGTGTCCACATTGGTTGTGTCATTCATCCCTCTTGGTAAACCCTAACTCCTTGTTCCTACCTAGGCACTATTATTAGCAACTTCCTCAATTATGGCTTTTACCTGGTTGCATGGAATCTTAGAGAGTTGTCCACCTACTGCCAAGTCTAGAAGTGCCTTGGTGGAGTCATTGAGACCATCGTAGAAAAATGTGTTGAGATGGTTCTCCCCATACTCATGGTGGGGGCATGCTCTAATCATTCTTTTAAACTGCCTCTAAGTAGCACTAAGGTTCTCATCATCCTCTTGAGTGAAGGACACAATTTTCTTACGCCAATCTTGCGTTTGAATAGTAGGATAAAACCTCTCTAGAAAATTTGTTTTCATTTGAGCCCAATTAATGATTGAGTTAGGTTCTAAGCATTTACACCAATCTTTGGCATCGCCAGCTAGACACTGATTCTTGGTTTTTAACTTCTTCAAGTATCAAGTCACTCATAAAGATCCTAGGAAGTTTGAAAGCCATTAGAGACTTGAAGAAGCTGAAAACCAAGAATCAGAGTTAGATTCGATCAAATCTCAGATCGATTCGGTCGAATGGTGGTCCAATTCAGTGGCTTACATTTCTTTCTCACTAGGAAGGACGAATGGAATTAATTCGGGCGAACGGAGTGGCTGTCGGCCAAATGGGTCATGCATTCGGTCGAATGAACCTGTTTTCTCCGGAAATTTTACTTCTTCTTTAGGCCAGCCCAAAGGCATTTTAGGGTTTCCGGATTTCTTTTATTTTTTGTTATAAATACCCCTCTTTCTGAAGAGAGGGTGAACCCTAATTTTTAGTTTTAGTTTCATTTTTATCCTCTAAACCTCTCTTATTGCATTAAGCTAAGCCCTAGTTTTCCATTTTCTATTTTCTCAACATATGTACTCCAAGATTTCGATTTAATTGTTTGGATTCTGATCGTGGATATTGCATTCAAGTGTTATTATGAGTATCAATCTCTTCTTTACTTTTGAATTCCTTTTATTTTAGTCAATGTTTAGCCTAATGTTTATCGCTTGTCTAGAATATTTTCTGATTTACTTTTGCTCTCGTCAATTTCTTTTTATGATTGTTGCGTTTGTTTCATTGAATATCATCATGCCGTACATCTTAAACATATGTGAGTAGTTCTCTTTGGGGATTGATTAGTGAAACCCTAGGAAAGGTTATGTTTTTTAGTGTCTAAGGTTACAAGAATGATGGCAATAGGTAACCCTCGAAACCCAATGCAAATCTTCTCCTGTAATTCCTTTGGAGACATAGGGCGATTATAGGTCGTTCGATGTGATTTATGGAATCACCAAATTCCTCTCGCATATTTGGGTGTCTAGGCTAGTTATTATTTGATTCCCTCTAACCTATCATGTTCTCTTTTGAAATCACCTTCCTATGGTGAATCTAATCTCATCCCCGTTTTTCTCCCTTTGATTCTCCTCTTTAGTTTATCGTGATTTATATTTTCGTTATTTATATTTATGTCACTAATTTTAGTTGGTTTTCAAATTAAAAAGTCAAAAGTCCATTTATATTAAGAATCAGAGTTTATTGATATCCTTTGTCCTCGTGGTTCGACCCCTTACTGCACTATACTTGTGTGGTTCGTAGGTTGTTATAAGTATTGTTTAGTTTAAGGTTTAGCATAAGCGACTATTAAAAACTTGCTACCACCTTTCCATAATTCATAGGGTGTTTTATCGAGTTTTTTATAAGGTATTTTATTCAATACATAAGTAGCTAAAAGAATGGTCTCCACCCACATATTATCAGGTGAACCAGAATTGATCAACATGTCATTCATCATTTCCTTAAGGATTCTATTTTTCCTTTTAGCAATGCCATTTTGTTGGGGAGCATAGGGAGCATAAAGTTCATGTATTATTCCATTTTTCTCACAAAGTTCTTTTAAAAAGGTGGTTCCATACTCTCCCCCCTATCTGACCTAAATCTTTTAATCTTGAGATCCAAATGATTCTCAAGTTCTGCGTTATAGATTAAAAACATGTTTTCTACCTCATCTTTGGTTCTTAACATATACACTTTGGTATATCTAGAATGGTCATCAACAAAGGTTATATAATACCATTTATCGCCTCTACTTTCAGTATTCTTAAAGTCAGCTAAGTCCGTATGAACCAATTCAAGTAATTCAGTATGTCTACTAATAACAGGTTTGAATGATTTCTTAGAATGTTTAACTTCAATGCAAATTTCACATTTATGACCATTACAAACAAGGCTAGGAATTAAAGACATGTTTTGCAAATGTTTCATGGAACCATAATTCACATGTCCTAATCTTGCATGCCAAAGATCAAAAGTCTCAACAATATATGTAGAAGTAGAAGCTTTATTAAAAGAACCAACAACCAACACAGTTTCTAAGATAAATAGCCCACCCAACAGACATCCCATCCCTATAAATTCCCCATTATAAGATAATACTAACTTATCTCCTTCAAAAACAAGTTTCACACCAGCCTTGTTAAGAAGTGCACCTGAAATTAAATTTCTACAAAGGGAAGGGACATACAACACATTTTGCAAAGACAAATATTTTCCAGAATTTAATTTAAGGAGAATTTTTCTTTTACCGAGAACTTTAGAAATGCTAGAATTTCCCATGAATACCTAATCATCTTTTGCATATTCATGGAACTCAGTGAAAAGGTCTTTTTCCAAACAGAAATGTTTGGTGGCTCCAATGTCAATGACCCATTCTGCTTTGTTGCCAATGAGGTTTATTTCAGAAACTACGGCAGCAATGACATCATCAGACTCTTCAGCAATATGAGCTTGGTTCTTATTCTGGTCTGATTTTTGCCCATTGTTAGATGCATCTTTTCATTTGTAGCATTGCCATGCCTGATGATTTCAAGGTAAAATGTGACGTGTTTGAGGCTTTGACACTCTTATCAAGAGTTTTGATGCATGTATCAGAGCTTGGGTACGTGGTCCAAGTCACTATCGAAGATCCCACAATGTTCAAAAGCCATTAGACACTTCAAAGAAGCTGTTCAGCAAGGTTTAGACTCAGATTTGATCGAATCTGACATCCATTGGGTACGTTTATTGCTTTTGTTGATTTCATTACTTTCACTGTTATTATGTACTAATTTTTGGCTATGCATGAGTAGTTTTCTTAGGGGTTTTATTGGTGAAACCCTAGGTTGGCTTGTTCGTCATGCATAGGGTTAGGGTTTGAGATTGTCGATGATTGATTGAATGACATTCAATGAGAATCTTATTCTGCCACTCCTTAGGAGACATAGGGCAATTATAGGTTCTCATGTGATTTATAAGGTCACAAACTTCCTCTCGTCATCTTGAGTGTCTTGATTGATTGTTGATCGATTTCCCCTAACTTAGCGTATCTGCTAGTTTGATTGTCCTTCCTAGGGTGGAACTAATCTATCCCCGTTTCTCTTTCATTGCATATTATCATTTTTATTCTTACTTTACTTTTTTCTCATCAGTGTAGTTCAATCAATTCACATTTTAAATAAACGCTTACATCAAGTCTAGAAACTAGCATCCCTTGTCCTTGTGGTTCAACCCCCGACTTACCATTACACTAGTTGTAGTAGTATTAGGGTGATTATAAAGATTGTTTGTATAACTAGTCTTTTAGTTATCAAAATGGCGCCGTTGCCGAGGAAAAGGCGTTATGTTTAGATTATAGTCTTACTGTAATTCATTTTTGTTTTATTAATATTATTGTCTTTTAATTTTGCTTATCAGTGCTTACGCTTGGTCTCTAGTGTTGTTTGCATGTCCTATAGTACACATAGATCAAATCAACAGCTAGAACTATACGACCATGAAATTCAACATACTAAACGACGATTTCCATCCCAAACCCTGTTACAACCAAATACTTCCAACCCTCCTACATTGCCAATGGACAAACTCCAGCAATTATATGGTCAATTTAGGACACCTGGGTCCCAAGAATTTCAAGGAGGTGACGTGTTACCCATTGCTCCAAATCCTTACCAAATACATCCACAGTTCATCCGAATGGTGAAGGAGACCCCCTTTAACGGTTTGGAAAATGAATGCCCTCTCGAAAACTTGAAAGCCTTCTTAGATATTTGCGGGCTCATTCCTCCATGCCCCAACAGCCCGGATTATGTGGGGATGCACTTATTTCACTTAAGCTTAGCTGGCGATGCTAAGGATTGGTATAAATGCTTAGAGCCTAACTCAATCATTAATTGGGCTCAATTGAAAACAACTTTTCTAGAGAGGTTCTATCCTATGGTTCTTACACAAGATTGGCATAAGAAAATTGCATCCTTCATTTAAGAGGATGATGAGAACCTTAGTGCTACTTGGAGTCGATTTAAGAGAATGATTAGAGCATGCCCCCATCATGAGTACGGGGAGAACCATCTCAATACATTCTTCTACGATGGTCTAAATGACTCCACCAAGGCACTTCTAGACTCGACAAATGTTGGCTAACTCTCAAAGGTCCCATGCAATTAGGTGAAGGCTAAGATTGAGGAGGTGGCCAAAAATCGCTCTTGGGGAGGAGCAAGAGGTAATGGATTACTAAGAGGAATGATTGATTCAAGTAACTTGGACACGATTAGTTAAAAAATCGAGGCTATCATGGATAAGAAACTGTCCAAGTTCAAAATTGCTTAAGGTAGCTCCAATGTATCATCGGTCAAAGAGATGCCCTTTTCATTTAGAATCTGCGGGGGCACCAATCATGATACATCCTATTGTGGGGGTTCGAATTCTGAACATGTAGCAGCTGTGAATTATGGTGGGTGCAACCAAGAAGGACCTCCGGTCACAAACTATGATGGTTATGGGTACAATCTCGATTATGTGGCAGCTGTGGGATATGGTGGTCAAAACCAAGGGTTTGCTCAACAAAAACCCTTTAGACCTCCCTTCAAACCAAATTCTAGCCAATGAAACTTCAACCAAGGGTATAACTCCAACAATCAAGCAAATGGGAATTTTCCTAGGTCGAATGGGAATAGGCCATATCCTCAAGTGCCAAGGCCCAACCCCAACCTACCCTATCCATCTACACAGCCAACAAAAAACCCGCCTCCAAATTATGATTACTTTTCCAACCAAGTGAACTCCCTTGCTCAACAAAATCAAACCCTCTCCCAAATCAATCAAACCTTAATCACTCAAATGTAACAACTTCAAGAACAACAGAAGTTGTTTGAGTCTCAGATTGCTTAGATTGCGAGTCCACCTCCACCATTGCTATTCCCATCTCACCCTCAACAAAACCCATCCACCTAACCTCCACCACAAAACACTCCTGACTCTAACCCTAAACATCACACCTGCAAGGCGATCTTCTTGAGATTGGGAACCTCATACTCTGCTCTAGTTATAGCTAATAGAGATGATTTAGGGGAAGGTTCCTCAAAGGATAGTTGTTTTCAAAGGGAAACTGGGCATATGGAGGATCTTGAGGGGAGAGAAGAAAAGGAGTTAGTGAAGAGCATGAGGAAAATAATTTTAAAGTAGATGGGCATGAGAAGAAAAGGGAGGATGAGGAAGAGAGATGGAGGGAGATACAAGAAAGGAGGAAACTTGAGCGTCAACATGCTCTGCCTCTACCTTTTCCTTACAAAAAGGTAGAGAAAAAATTGCAAGAACAGTTTCTTAAATTCCTAGAGCATATGCGGCAGCTTGAAATAAAGATACCATTCTTAGAGGCCATGGAGCAAATGACTCAATATGTTAAGTATCTAAAAACTCTCTTAGGAAACAAGAGAAAGCTTGAGGGCAAAGGGATTAGTTTTCCAGGTGAGTGCCATCATTCAGGGCACGTGGGCAAAGAAAGAAAAAGCTAGAGGACCCTTTGTGCTCCCAATTATCCTTGGAAAACTCAATTCTAAGGGAGCACTTCCTGACCTTGGGGCCTCCATTAGCCTAATGTTGATGTCCATTTCAAAATAGCTAACCTTTGAGCTCAGCCATCAAAGAAAACCATCCAATTGGCCGACCATAGTATAAAAGTGCCATGTGGGGAATTTGAGGACCTTCCAATCTAAGTAGGGAACATTGTGGTTCCATGTGACTTTGTGGTGCTTGATATGGTTGAGGATCCTTATACCCCCCTTATCCTAAGGTGAGATGCTTTAAAGATTTTGGGTGTCTTGATAGATTGTGAATCAGACACTATCACTGTGAGGGTAGCCCAAGAAAAGGTTGTATTTACCTTTTCTAAGTCTTCTAAAGAACCCATGGTCAAGCAGATTTATTCCTTTGATGTTTTAGAAAATGTAGCCGAACAAAAGCTAAAGGGGTGTGATGTTTTTGCTGCCCCAATGTTAGTTGAGGTGTAGGATGAGGAGGAGGCAATGAAGAGTGTTGTTTTTGAGGTTATGAAGGAGATTGCCCCGACAAAGGAGATTTGTGACATGTCCGAGAGAATTGACAAGCAAGCCTGCAAAAGGAAGAGGGCTAAAAAAAGAAAAACCAAAAAGAGATCGATGGCTCCACCCTGGCTTGGGGGAGCCTCGTATTATAGCCCACCTCCAGATGACCCTGATTCTCCGTTGCTTACTTCTGCCACTGCGGCTCGGTGGAGAGTTTTGACTCCCCACGCTAGAGGTGATGGAGATGCTAGGAGTGAATCCACTCCTACGGCAGGTATAATTTCTATGTTTTCTTTTTCGGTCTAAGCTTGTGGCTAATTGTGTCGAACTTACCGACGTTAAATAAAAGTACTTACGGGAGGTAACCCGGTGTTTGTTTTATTTGTATGTTTGTATAGCAATAGCTTCCATAATGCTGATCTTTCTCCATTTTGGTTCTCTTCTCCATCTTTCCCAAGTGCCGAGATGGCTCTTGAGCTGGCTTGGGGGAGGGTTCTTGTGTTTTAAAACTCTCGAAAGATCCGCATTATTGAAACTATTGCTTTGGTTGTTGTTATAGTTTTTGCATATCTAGTTTTGTTAAGTTGATGTGGTTGAGTTGTGAAACCGGCATGTTATGTGCTCGTTTTAGAGCACGTTTTCAACCCCATTTTAGTGTCGAGTCTCGTTGTTTTAGATGGATCTTATGCTCATTACATTCGATTTTACCTTGATCTTGTCCTCGAGCTGTTTTTAGTTTATTTTAGGTACTTTTGATGATTTCAAGGTAAAATGTGACATGTTTGAGGCTTATACACTCTTTTCAAGAGTTTAGATGCACATATCATAGCTTGAGCATGCGTTCCAAGTCACTCTCGAAGATCCCAAAAACTCTAGAAGCCATTAGACACTTTAAAGAAGTTGTTTAGCAAGGTTCAGGTTCAGATTCGACCGAATCTGACATCCATTCGATCGAATGGAAGACAGGAACTCAAGCATATGAGTCAAGCTCTCGGGAATAGCTGAATGAACTCCCATTCGGCTGAATCAAGGCCCATTTGGCCGAATGGGAGCTCTCCTTTGGGCGAATGGTGGACAGGTTCTAAAAACTCGAAGCTTCTGTTTTGGGCGAATGACAAGACCATTCGGCCGAATGGTCCCTCATTTGGCCGAATCCTCCCTCCATTCGGCCGAATGGCCCCTGTTTTCGCAATTTTTGGTTCTTTCTTAAGTCTATCTTCAAGGGTTTTTCTAGGGTTTTACCCCCTTATGTCCCTAGGGTATAAATACCCCCTTGCTCTGTAAAAAAAACCCTTATGCCTATTTTGAGAGCTCTTGTGCCTCAACTTGTAACATCACTTTCATTGCTTTTGATTTCATTTATGCTTTAGTTTAGATTTAAGGCTTTTGTTACACTTTCTTTCCCGCATTGTATATCAGATTCAAAATCTCTTTCATTCACGTAATTTCATTCACGTAAGGTATCGATTCTTTGTTGTTCCATTTCGTTTAATGCTTTCACGTATTGTTTTTGTTAATTCCATTGCTTTTATTATTATCCTTGCTCCATTTACAGCTCTAATAGAGTAGTTATCGGTTTTATTATAGTTCTTCGCTTTCCCTTTTTCGTTCTCTTGTCCATTTATGTTCAAATTGTTTATGCTTTCAATTATGTTCTTGTTCATTGTTTATGCCCTAGTTTTTACTACTATGAGTGAGTAGTTTTTTTAGGGGTTTGATTGGTGAAACCCTAGGTTGGCTTGTTCTTCATGCGTAGAGTTAGGGTTTGAGATTGTTATTGATTGATTGATTGACATTCGATGCGAATCTTATCCTTCCACTCCTTAGGAGACATGATTATAGGTTATTCATGTGATTTATAAGGTCGTAAACTTCCTCTCGTTATCTTGAGTGTCTTGATTGATTGTTGATCGATTTCCCTTGACTTAGCGTATTTGCTAGTTTGATTGGCCTTCCTAGGGTGGAACTAATCTATCCCCATTATGCTTTCATTGCATATTATCATTTTTATTCTTGCTTTACTTTTCTGTCATTAGTGTAGTTCAACCAATTCGCATTTCAAATAAACGCTTACATCAAGTCTAGAAACTAGCATCCCTTGTCCTTGTAGTTCGATCCCTAACTTACCATTACACTAGTTGTAGTAGTATTAGGGGGTTTATAAATATTATTTGCATAACTAGTCTTTTAGTAAAACGACAATAAAATTCAGTTATCAAAATGGCGCCGTTGCCGGGGACAAGGCGTTATGTATGATTATAGTCTTTTTGTAATTAATTTTTGTTTTATTTATTGTTTGTTAATCTTGCTTGTCAGTGCTTACGCTTGGTTTCTAGTGTTGTTTGCATGTCCTATAGCACACATAGATCAAATCAACTTCTAGAACCATACGATCCTGAAATTCAACGTAGTAAATAGAGAATTCCATCCCAAACCCGGTTACAACCAAATACTTCCAACCCTCCTACACCACCAATGGATGAAACTCATTAATTATTTGGTCAATTTGGGACACCTAGGTCTCAAGAATTTCAAGGAGGTGTAGTGTAACCCATAGCTCCAAATCCTTATCATATACATCTACAATTCACCTCGATGGTGAAGGAGATCCCTTTTTGCGGTTAGAAAAATGAATGCACCCTCTAACACTTGGAGGCATTCTCAGAAATTTACGGTCTCATTCCTCCATACCCCAACAGTTCGGACTATGTGCAAATGCACTTGTTTCACTTAAGTCTAGCTGGCGATGCTAAGGATTAATATAAATGCTTAGAGCCAAACTCAATCATTAATTGGGCTCGATTAAAGTCATCTTTTCTAGAAGGTTCTATCCCACGGTTCGAACGCAAGATTGGCGTAAGAAAATTGCGTCATTCACTCAAGAGGATGATGAGAACCTTAGTGCTACTTGGAGTTGGTTTAAGAGAATGATTAGAGCATGCCCCCATAATGAGTACGGGGAGAACCATCTCAATACATTCATCTACGATGGTCTCAATGACTCCACCAAAGCACTTCTAGACTCGGCAGTTGGTGGCCAACTCTCAAATATCCCATGCAATCAGGTGAAAGCAAAGATTGAAGAGGTGGCCAAAAATAGCTCTTGGGGAGGAGTAAGAGGTAATGGAATACCGAGGGGAATGATTAATTCAAGAAACTTGGACATGATTAGCTCGAAAGTTGAGGCTATCATGGATAAGAAACTGTCAAAGTTCAAACTAGCTCAAGGTAGTGCCAATGTATCAACGGTTAATAAGAAGCACTTTTCATGTAGAATCTGTGGGGGCACCAATCATGATACATCCTATTGTGGGGGTTCGAGTTTTGAACATGTGGTAGCTGTGAACTATGGAGGGTGAAACCAAGAAGGACCTCTAGTCATGAACTATGATGGATATAGGTACAATCCCTATTATGTGGCAGCTGTGGGTTATGGTGGTCAAAACAAGGGTTTGCTCAATAAGGTCCTTACAATAATCAACCCTTTAGACCTCCCTTAAATCCAAATTATAGTCAAGGAAACTTCAACCAAGGGTACAACTCTACTAATCAAGAAATGGTTATTTCCCTAGGCCAAATTGGAATAGGCCATATCCTCAACTGCCAAGGTCCAACCCCAACCTTCCCTATCCATCTACACAGCCAGCACCAAACCCGCCTCCAAATCATGACTACCTTTCCACCCAAGTGAACTACCTTGCGCAGCAAAATTAAACCCTCTCCCAAATAAATCAAACCTTGATCACTCAAATACAACAACTTCAAGCACAATAGAAGTTGTTTGAGTCCCAGCTAGCTTAGATGGCCAGTCCACCACCACCATTGCTATTCCCATCTCACCCTCAACAAAACCCATCCACCCAATCTCCACCACAAAACACCCCTGACTCTAACCCGAAACATCATACATGCAAGGCGATCTTCCTAAGATCGGGAACCTCATATTCAGATCCAGTTGCACCTCCACGAGATGATTTAAGGGAAGGGTCCTCAAAAGATAGTGGTTTTCAAAGAGAAACCGAGCATAAGAAGGATCTTAAGGGGAGAGAAGAGAAGGAAGGTAGTAAAGAAGATAAGGAAAACAATGTTAAAGTAGATGGGGATGAGAGGAAGAAGAAGGATGAGGAAGAGAGATGGAGAAAGATTCAAGAAAGGAGGAAACTTGAGCGTCAATATGCTCCGTCTCTACCTTTTCCTTACAAAAAGGCTGAGAAACACTTGCAAGAAAAGTTTCTAAAATTCCTAGAGCATAGGAGGCAACTTAAAATGAAGATACCATTCTTAGAGGCCATGGAGAAAATGCCTCAATATGCTAAGTATCTGAAAACTCTCTTAGGAAACAAGAGAAAGCTTGAGGGCGAAGTGATTAGTTTGCCAGAGCAAGTGAGTGCCATCATTCGGGGCACGTGGGCAAAGAAAGAAAAAGCGAGAGGACCCTTTTTGCTCCCAATTACCCTTGGAAAACTCAATTCTAAAGGAGCACTCACTGACCTTGGGGCCTCCATTAGCCTAATGCCAATATCCATTGCCAAAAGCCTAACCTTTGAGCTCAAGCCATCAAAGAAAACCATCCAACTGGCCGACCGTAGTATAAAAGTTCCGTGTAGGGTATTTGAGATCCTTTCGATCCAAGTAGGGAATAATGTGGTTCCATGTGACTTCATGGTGCTCGATATGGTTGAGGATCCTTATACTCCCCTTATCCTAGGGAGAGATGCTTTGAAGATTTTGGGTGCCTTGATAGACTGTGAATCAGAGACTATCACTGTGAGGGTAGCCTAAGAAAAGGTTATGTTTGCCTTTTCTAAGTCTTCCAAGGAACCCGTGGTCGAGCAAATTTGTTCCGATGATGTTTTTGCTACCCCAATGTTGGTTGAGGTATCGGATGAAGAGGAGGCAATGAAGAGTATTGATTTTGAGGTTACGAAGGAGATTGCTCCGACAAAAGAGATTCGTGACATGTCTGAGGGAATTGACAAGCCATCCTGCAAAAGGAAGAGGGCTAGAAAAAGAAAAACCAAAAAGAGATCGATGGCTCCACCTTGGCTTGGGGGAGCCCCGCATTATAGCCCACCTCCAAATGACCTTGGATCTCCATCGCTTACTTCTGCCACTATGGCTTGGTGGAGAGTTTTGACTCCTCACGCTGGAGGTGATGGAGATGCTAGGAGTGAACCCACTCCTACGACAAGTATAATTTTGTTGTTTTCTTTTTCTATTTGAACATGTGTCTAACTGTGTCGAACTTACTGACGTTAAACAAAAGTACTTACGGGAGATAACCCCATGTTTGTTTTGTTTGTTTGTTTGTATAGCAATAGATTCCATAATGCTGATCTTTCTCCCTTTTGGTTCTCTTCTCCATCTTTCCTAAGTGCCGAGATGGCTCTTGAGCTGGCTTAGGGGAGGGTTCTTGCATTTTCAAAGTCTTGAAAGTTCCGCATTATTGAAACTATTGCCTTAGTTTTTATTAGAGAATCTAAGTATTATGTTTGTTCTCCTAGAGCATAGTCTGCTTTTCTAAGGGTTAGGGATGATAACACGTTTGTACTTACAACTACATGGCCAAATTGCCTACCATGAATATTGATTGACTTTAGGGTAAGCCAAGTTTTTGCCTTTACCTTTTCTTTATAGCTACACTATCTAACTCCATATGAGCCAAATATTCCCTCTCTTTACCTAAAGGATAGTCAAGTGATCATAGTGAAGTTGGTGTCCATTGCATTGTGGTGAAGGATTTTGGTTTGAAAAGTCGTACTCGTATGATATGACTCTTTACATCACTCTTAGTATGTTTTAGAATCATTAGCATGAAAAACTCAAAAATAAAACAAAAATTAAAAAAAGAGAAAACAAAAAAAAGAAAACAAAAAGAGAAAATAAACAGAAAACAAAAAGAAAAAGAGAAAAAAAGAGAAAGAGAATATTTTTGAGAATAAAGTTGGTGTAATGTATTAGAGTTCATTTATGCATATCTTAAGGACTTTGGGAGTGGCATTGCTGTTGGAAGTCGTAGCTTTCCTTGATTTCATTACCTTGGACTACTTACTATCCTCTATTTTAACTCCACAATCCCAAATTCTACCCTAACTTGATCCGAACCTACATTGCAACCCTTTCCAAACCTATTCGACTTGGCCTGATTAGTAAGTTCTATGCTGGAGAGTAGATAAGATACAATTCCTATGATTTCTCCTTATTTAAGTGTTTAATTCCCAGCTCATATTTAGTCGAATGATTTTGAGCAAAACACATACCGTATTAAACACACGAGCATATTAGAAATTTCCCACATCTTTCGGGAAATAGGTAGTGGGTGGCATGACCTGTGTCGTAGCTTCTCTAGTAATCCAGGGTCTGTGGAAAACGTTGTTCATCTTGGTAATATGCTCTTTTGAGCCTATTGTACTTGCACACCCACGGCTAGGGAAGAGTTTTGCGCATACACGGCTGACATTGTCTTGTTTTTCGCTCACCTTGCTTTTCATGTGCTTTACTCATGGTGTTGCCTTACTACTTCATTTGCTAGGGACTAGCAAAGGTTTGGCTTGGGGGAAGTTGATGTGCTCATTTTAAAGCACGTTTATAAACCCCATTTTAGTGTCGAGTCTCGCGGTTTTAGATTAGTTTATGCACATTACATTCGATTTTACCTTGATCTTGTCCTCGAGCTGTTTTTAGGTCATTTAAGGTACTTTTGATGATTTCAAGGTACAATGTGACTTGTTCGAGGCTTTGACACTCTTATTAAGATTTAAATGCGCGTATCATAGCCTAGGCACGCGTTCCAAGTGACTCTCGAAGATCCCATAAACTCCAGAAGCCATTAGACACTTTAAAGAAGCTGTTCAGCAAGGTTTAGGTTCAGATTCGACCGAATCTGACATCCATTCAGTTGAATGGAAGACAGGAACTCAAGCATATGACTCAAGCTCTCGGGAATAGCCGAATGAACTCCCATTCGGCCGAATAAAGGCCCATATGACCGAATGGGTGCTCTCCTTCGGGTAAATGGTGGTCAGGTTCTAACAAATCAAAGCTTCTTTTATGGGCGAATGACAAGACCATTCGGCCGAATGGTCCCTCATTCGGCCGAATGCTCCCTCTATTTGGCCGAATGGCCCTTATTTTTGCAGTTTTTGGTTCCTTTTTAAGTCGGTCTTCAAGGGTTTTTCTACGGTTTTACCCCCTTATGTCCCTAGGGTATAAATACCCCCTTGCTCTGTAAAAAAACCCTCATGCCTATTTTCAGAGCTCTTGTGCCTTAACTTGAAACATCACTTTTATTACTTTTGATTTCATTTATGCTTTAGTTAAGATTTAAGGCTTTTATTGCACTTCCTTTCAAGCCTTGTATTTCGGATTCAGAATCTCTTTCATTCACGTAATTTCATTCATGTAAGGTATCGATTCTTTGCAGTTCCATTTCGTTTAATGCTTTCACATATTGTTTTTGTTTATTCCATTGCTCTTTTTATTATCCTTGCTCCATTTACAACTTTGATAGAGTAGTTTTCAGTTTTGTTATTGTTCTTCGCTTTCCCTTTTTAGTTCTCATGTTCATTTACGTTCAAATTGTTTATGTTTTCAATCATGTTCTTGTTCGTTGTTCATGCGCTAGTTTTTACTACTATGAGTGAGTAGTTTTCTTAGGGGTTTGATTGGTGAAACCATAGGTTGGCTTTTTCTTCATGCGTAGATTTAGGGTTTGAGATTGTTGATGATTAATTGATTGACATTTGATGCGAATCTTGTCTTGCCACTCCTTAGGAGACATAGGGCGATTATAGGTTGTTCATGTGATTTATAGGGTCGCAAACTTCCTCTCGTCATCTTGAGTGTCTTGATTGATTGTTGATTGATTTCCCCTAACTTAGCATATTTTCTAGTTCGATTGTCCTTCCTAGGGTGGAACTAATCTATCCCTGTTTTTCTTTCATTGCATATTATCGTTTTTATTCTTGCTTTACTTTTCTGTGATTAGTGTAGTTCAACCAATTCGCATTTCAAATAAACGCTCATATCAAGTCTAGAAACTAGCATCCCTTGTCCTTGTGGTTCGACCCCCAACTTACCATTACACTAGTTGTAGTAGTATTAGGGTGTTTGATATGATAGAGGATATCAACTTCGAAGGGTTGATTGAAGCTTCAAAGAAGGATGTTACCATGGGGGAGTTGTTGGCTTATGGAGACACGAATCTTCTAGGTGTATCAAAGGGGAACATTTGCATGTGCATGATAACATGCAAATGTGAATGAGGATTGGTAGACATAGGGAATAAGTTGGTTTTGCCTATGAGTTTTCTCCCATTTCATTTGATAGGGTTTTTCTCATTTTAGGCATAGGTGTGTTTTCAAACTTTCCTTTTTCAGGTTTTATGATTCTATAATGTGTGGAAGCCATGGAGGTGATGATTGATGGAAGGCCTTGATCAAAAGCTAAAATCTTGGAGTAATTTTCGAAGATTGAAAATTTTGACCAAGGAGGAAAATTTTAAGACAAGGGGAGGTGCTTGTTACATTGAGATGTGCTTATTACATCTTATCGGTGCTTTATTACGACTTAAGTGACATGGCAAGTGACATGGCATTGGTATGGACGTGGCTACACACATGGGATTGGATATTTAGTGTTTTACTTTAAATAAAATAGGATTAGAGTAGTTAATTTGTAATATTATCTTTTTAGGTAGGATAAGATTCTAATAAGATAGTGTTAGAGTTTTGGTAGGATTATGTAATAAATAGGTGGCATTATCCTATTGGTTATTAGGAGTCCTTTTAGAAGTAGGAGGCCTAGTCATAATATGATTGAAACTCTCAAGCTATGGGTATAAATAGATGTGCACCCAAACTTGGAAAAATCAGATTTGGAGATTCTTTTCTATATATTCTTCAATAAACTTAGAGAGTTTGTTGTTTTTCTTTGTGTGTAACAAAGAGTTGTGAATTGGTGCTTAAAGCTTTAGATTCATGTGAGGAAGTGTAGGAATTGAGGGTGCTTTGCTTTAATCAATTCTTAAACTTTCGCCCTTGATTTTAAACCTTTGGTGCGTAGCTTTAGAGGGTTTTCTATCTAGTTCTATCCCTTTTGTGCGGATTAAGGTTTCAATACCTAGATTCACATCAACTTTTGATGCTTTCATTGAGAGGATTCGAAGAATACTCAAGCAATATGGATTCCAGTGGTGATGATGCACACGAGATGCCATCAGGCTTCAAAAAAGGTTTAACCTTACAAGAAGCCAAAGCCTTGTGTATGGAACGCGAGTTAAAGGAACTGAAGGAACATATGAATGAGCTATTGCAAATCGTGGGGTAGAAGGAAAAGTCCTCAAGCAAAGGTAAACTCTCGTCTCATGAATCTAACTCTAGCGAAAGTGATGGTGAATCCAGTATTAGAAGCTCAAGGAGGCCTAGCAAGAGGGACCCATCCTCTTCAGGTGATGATGAGGAATCATATAAAGGCCGTAGGAGAAAGAGTTTAAGGGGGAAAGAGGATCAAAGCTTGAGACTTGAAATCCCTGAGTTCAATGGCAGTTTGGACCCAGACAAATTCCTAGATTGGATCCGCAGAGTTGAACGAATTTTCAGATATAAGGACTATGATGATCATAGATCCTTTAAGGTTGCTGAACTCAAACTCACTTCTTATGCAAGTTTGTGGCTTGAAGGTTTGCAAAAGAAGAGGAGAAAGGAGGGGCGTTCCAAGATCTCATCTTGGACAAAACTAAAGAAGTACATGCAAAAAAGGCTTGTTCCTCAAGACTTTGAACAAAACAATTTTATAAAAATGCATACTTTGAAGCAAGAAAGGAGGTCTGTGGAGGAATACTTGATGGAATTCTAAAATCTAGCCATGGTGTGTGGGCTAGAGGAGAAAGAAGACCACAAGGTGGCTCGTTTTGTGGCTGGGTTAAATGACCCAATCAAGGAAAAGGTGGAATTACAACCCTATTGGAGCTTTGATGAGGTGTGTACAATAACAACTAGGGTTGAAAGGCAAACACGTAAACCTAGAGGGATCTTTCGATCATTTGAAGCTAAAGGGGTGCGTGAGATGTCTAATGTGAAGCCTAATCTCGAGAAATCCATAAAGCCACAACCTTTTGGGGGAGATAAGGGAGGAAGTTCGAGGCCCCCTATGGGAGATCAACGAACTTGCTTCAAATGTAAGGGACAAGGCCATATCCAAAGGGATTGTCCCCATGCTAGGATTGCTACTACTCGGACTTGGGAGGAAGATGAAACCTTTAAAGAAGAGGAGCATGAGCTTGAAGAGGAAGAAGGTAACACATCTTTTGAAGTCCTAGAGGAGGATGTGGAGGAGGTGATGGCAGAAACTAGGGGATCTAGCCTAGTGTTGCGAAGGGCATTACAATCCAAGTCCTTACCATTAGAGGAGAGCCAAAGGGAGAAAATCTTCCTCACAAGATGCAATGTCTAAGGAAGACTATGTGATGTGATTATAGATTCAGGGAGCTGCACTAACATGGTTTCTACACTCTTGGTGGACAAGTTGGAGGTGCCCACTCAAATCCATCGTCAACCATATAAGCTCCATTGGCTTAGCAAGTCAAGTGACGTAAAGGTTAGTAAACAAGCATTGATTTCGTTCAAAATTGGCAATTATGAAGATCAAGTGATTTGTGATGTTTGTCCCATGAATGCGTGTCATATTCTCTTGGGAAGACCTTGGCAATATGACAAATTTATGAAGTTTGATGGGAGGACAAACATATATGTTGTGAGGAAGAATGCGCAAGCCAAAGCATTTGCTTTGAAGCCTTTAATGACTCCAAAAACTCGTTCCAACAAAGATGACGGCAAGGGAGTGTTATTGGTGGATGGAAAGGAATTGGAGAAGGAGGCAAAGGCAAGTAGCATGGTTTATGTGCTGGTGGCTAAGGAGGTAGAGAACGGAGCCCACGTGGTTCCAAGATCTTTGACACCATTACTCACTGAGTTTAAAGATGTTTTTCCTGATGATTTGCCTCTGGGCTTACCACCAATTCGAGGGATTGAACATCAAATTGATCTCATTCCGGGAGCACAAATACCTAACAAGCCAGCTTATAGGTGCAATCCGGAAGAAACAAAGGAAATTCAAAGGCAAATCGAAGAACTCATGGCACGTGGGTATGTAAGGGAGAGTATGAGTCCTTGTGCAGTGCCTACTTTGATTGTGCCAAAGAAAGATGGAACTTGGAGGATGTGCATTGATTCGAGGGCTGTAAACAACATCACCATCAAATATAGGTTTCCTATTCCCAGACTTGATGATTTATTAGATGAGTTGTATGGTGCGCAGGTCTTCTCCAAGATCGATCTTCGAAGTGGATATCATCAAATACGAATGAAGGAAGGTGATGAATGGAAGACAGGTTTCAAAACAAAACTTGGGCTTTATGAATGGTTGGTTATGCCTTCTAGCTTAACTAATGCACCTAGTACCTTCATGCGTTTGATGAATGAAGTCTTAAAACCATTCCTAGGTAAATTTGTTATTGTTTACTTAGATGATATTCTAATTTATAGCACTTCTATTGATGATCATCTAAGCCATCTAAGGAGTGTGTTTGAGGTTTTGAGAAAACAGAAATTGTATGCTAAGCTCGAAAAGTGCTACTTCATGGTGCCTAGTGTCACGTTTTTGGGCTATATTGTGTCCAAGGATGGGGTTTCGGTGGATCCATCCAAGGTGGAAGCAATAAAGTCATGGCCTATTCCTAAAAATATGACAGAGGTGTGTGCTTTTCATGGGCTAGCCTCATTCTATCGAAGGTTCGTGAAGAATTTCTCGTCCATTGTTGCTCCTATGACTGAATGTATCAAGAAGGACAAGAAGTTTGAATGGACCAGAGATGCAAACAAGGCCTTTGAAGCTATTAAGGAGATGCTATGTCATACACCTATTCTAGCCTTGCAGATTTCTCTAGACCTTTTGAGGTGGAGACTGATGCTAGTGGAGTTGGAATTGGCGTTGTGATCATTCAAGGGAAGAGGCCCATTGCATATTTTAGTGAGAAGCTTAATGGGGCCAAATTAAACTACTCAACTTATGACAAGGAATTTTATGCAATTGTAAGGGCTTTGGACCATTGGAGTCACTATCTAAGGCCAAATCACTTTATATTGCATTCTGATCATGAAGCTTTGAAGCACATCAATGGCCAACACAAGCTTAATCCACGACATGCCAAGTGGGTTGAATTCTTGCAATCCTTTCACTTTTCTTCGAAGTATAAGGACGGTAAGTCTAATGTGGTGGCAGATGCACTTTCAAGGAGGTATTCATTACTAGGTGTCCTAAACTCCAAATTACTTGGTTTGGATCTCATTACACAATATTATGACCAAGATAAGAATTTTGGGCCAATCATGCAACAACTCAACAAAGGGGCCATGGGTTCCTATGTTCTTCATGATGGTTTCTTGTTCAAGGGAAATCAATTGTGCATTCCTAGGTGCTCAATTCGTGAATTGCTCATGAGAGAAGCGCATGGTGGAGGAATAGCAGGACACTTTGGGATCACAAAGACTTTGGATATGCTCCAAGAACACTTCTATTGGCCAAAGATGATTGTAGATGTTGGAGCCATCCTATCCCAATGTGCAACGTGTCAAAAGGCAAAGGCTACTTTTCACCAAGGTCTTTATACTCCATTGCCTGTTCCGGAGTTTCCTTGGGAGGACGTGTCTATGGACTTTATTGTGGGGTTGCCAAGAACTGCTAGGGGGAAGGATTCAATCATGGTGGTGGTTGATAGGTTCTCCAAGATGGCACACTTCACACCATGCCATAAAACAGATGATGCAATGAATGTTACAGATTTGTACTTTAGAGACATCATTCGCTTGCATGGAGTTCCAAAGACGATTGTGAGTGACAGAGACACGAAGTTCATGAGCTATTTCTGGAAATCATTATGGAGATTGATAGGGACTAAGCTTTTATTTAGCACTTCTTATCATCCCCAGACAGATGGACAAAGAGAAGTCACGAATCGAACTTTAGGTGTTCTCTTACATGGTTTGGTGAGTAAAACACAAAAGGATTGGGATTTGAAGCTAGCACATGTAGAGTTTGCCTACAACAGATCTCCATCCTATGCAACAAAACATTCACCATTCGAGGTTGTCTATGGAGTGAACCCAAGACTACTTATTGATTTCACGGGGATTCCCAAAGGGGAATTAGTTCACAAGGATACGAAGGCCAAGGTTGACTATATGCAGAAGCTTCACGCCCAAGTGAGCAAGGATTGAGAAGGTCATTGATATCTATAAGGCTAGAGCTAACAAACACAAGACTCAACATACTTACAAGGAGGGAGACTTGGTTTGGTTGCACTTGAGGAAGGAAAGATTTCCTAATCAACGTAAGAACAAGCTTATGCCTAGGTGTGATGGTCCATTCAAAATCATTAGTAAGGTGGGTGATAATGCATATAAGCTTGAGTTGCCTGGATACTATGGAGTTCACGCCACATTCAATATAGACGACTTAGCACCTTATGTGCCTGATGATCAACTTCGAGGTTTGAGGACAAACTCTTTTGAAGAAGAGGAGGATGATATGATAGAGGATATCAACTTCGAAGGGTTGATTGAAGCTTCAAAGAAGGATGTTACCATGGGGGAGTTGTTGGCTTATGGAGACACGAATCTTCAAGGTGTATCAAAGGGGAACATTTGCATGTGCATGATAACATGCAAATGTGAATGAGGATTGGTAGACATAGGGAATAAGTTGGTTTTGCCTATGAGTTTTCTCCCATTTCATTTGATAGGGTTTTTCTCATTTTAGGCATAGGTGTGTTTTCAAACTTTCCTTTTTCGGGTTTTATGATTCTATAATGTGTGGAAGCCATGGAGGTGATGATTGATGGAAGGCCTTGATCAAAAGCTAAAATCTTGGAGTAATTTTCGAAGATTGAAAATTTTGACCAAGGAGGAAAATTTTAAGACAAGGGGAGGTGCTTGTTACATTGAGATGTGCTTATTACATCTTATTGGTGCTTTATTACGACTTAAGTGACATGGCAAGTGACATGGCATTGGTATGGACGTGGCTACACACATGGGATTGGATATTTAGTGTTTTACTTTAAATAAAATAGGATTAGAGTAGTTAATTTGTAATATTATCTTTTTAGGTAGGATAAGATTCTAATAAGATAGTGTTAGAGTTTTGGTAGGATTATGTAATAAATAGGTGGCATTATCCTATTGGTTATTAGGAGTCCTTTTAGAAGTAGGAGGCCTAGTCATAATATGATTGAAACTCTCAAGCTATGGGTATAAATAGATGTGCACCCAAACTTGGAAAAATCAGATTTGGAGATTCTTTTCTATATATTCTTCAATAAACTTAGAGAGTTTATTGTTTTTCTTTGTGTGTAACAAAGAGTTGTGAATTGGTGCTTAAAGCTTTAGATTCACGTGAGGAAGTGTAGGAATTGAGGGTGCTTTGCTTTAATCAATTCTTAAACTTTCGCCCTAGATTTTAAACCTTTGGTGCGTAGCTTTAGAGGGTTTTCTATCTAGTTCTATCCCTTTTGTGTGGATTAAGGTTTCAATACCTAGATTCACATCAGTGTTTATAAATATTGTTTGCATAACTAATCTTTAAGTAAAATGACACTAAAAGCCGGTTATCAGCATGCAAGCTTCTGACATGTACATTCTAGTGGTCTTATGCATACTCATGTTTTCCTAGCCTTGTGCCTGTTTTGGGACCAAATGATTGACTGTTTTCCACCTAACTTGGGGATCTGGGCTTGCTTGATTTGTGGCTTGGATGACTACCTATTGAGGCACATTTTGACTAGCCTAGTGAGGATTGAGCCTTCTAGGACTCCATTATTAGTCTTATGTTATCGAGTGCTAGTTAGAGAATCTAAGTATTGTGTCTGTTCTCTCCAGCTTAGTCTTCTTTTCTAAAGGTCAGGAATGATAACACGTTTGTAGTTACAGCTACATGGCCAGATTGCCTACCATGAATATTGATTGACTTTAGGGTAAGCCAAGTTTGTGCCTTTACCTTTTCTTCATAGCTACACTATTTAACTCCACATGAGCCAAATATCCCCTCTCTTTACCTAGAAGATAGTCAAGTGATCATAGTGAAGTTGGTGTCCGTTGCATTGTGGTGCAGGTTTTCAATTCGAAAAGTCGTTGTCGGATGATATGACTCTATACATCACTCTTAGTATATTTCAGAATTATTGAAAAAAAAGAGAAACGAAAAAAAGAAAAATAAAAAGAAAAGAGAAAAATATAGAAAGAGATTTTTTTTAAGAATAACGTTGGTGTAATGTATTAGAGTTCATTTATGCGTATCATGAGGACTTTGGGAGTGGCATTGCTATTGGAAGTCATAGCTATCCTTGGTTTCATTACCTTGGATTGCTTACTATCCTCTATTTTTAACTCCACATCCCCAAATTTTACCCTACCTTGATCCTAACCTACATTCCAACCCTTTCTAAACCTATTCGACTTGGCCTGATTAGTAAGTTCTATGCTAGAGAATAGATAAGATACAATGCCCAAGACTTCCCCCTGTTTAAGTGTTTGATTCTCTTCTCATCTTTAGTCGGATGATTTTGAGTGAAACACATACCTTACTAAACACACGAACGTATAATAAATTTCTCACATCTTTTGGGAAATAGCCTGGGGAGCGTAGACTTGTGACCTCATTAGGTAGTAGGTGGCATGACCTTTGTTGTAGCTTTTCTAGTGATCCCGAGTATATGGAAAACATTTTTCATATTGGTATTATGCTCTCCTGAGCCCATTGTACTTACACACCCACGGCTAGGGAAGAGTTTTGCGCATACACGGCTTGCATTGTCTTGTTTTCCGCTCGCCTTGCTTTTCAAGTGCTTTACTCATGGTGTTGCCTTGCTAGTTCATTTGCTAGGGACTAGCAAAGGTTTGGCTTGGGGGAAGTTGATGTGCTCGTTTTCGAGCACGTTTACAACCCTATTTTAGTGTCGAGTCTCATGGTTTGGGATTGATTTTATACGCATTACACTTGATTTTACCTTGGTCTTGTCCTCAAGCTGTTTAAGGTCATTTCAGGTACTTTCGATGATTTCAAGGTAAAATGTGACGTGTTTGAGGCTTTGACACTCTTATTAAGAGTTTAGATGCGCGTATCATAGATTTGGCACGCATTCCATGTCACTCTCGAAGATCCCACAAAGTTCAGAAGCCATTAGAAACTTCAAAGAAGTTGTTTAGCAAGGTTTAGACTCAGATTCGACCGAATCTGACATCCATTCGGTCGAATAGAAGGCAGGGATTCAAGCATATGAATCAAGCTCTCGAGAATAGCCGAATGAACTCCCATTCACTTGAATCAAGGCCCATTCGGCCGAATGGGTGCTCTCCTTTGGTCGAATAGTGGAAAGGTTATCAAAACTCGAAGTTTATGTTTTGGGTGAATGACATGACCATTCGGCCGAATCATCCCTCAGTCGGCCGAATCTATACTTCATTCGGCCGAATGGCCCTTATTTCCGCAGTTTTTGGTTCTTTCTTAAGCCGACCCTTGAGGGTTTTATTGGGTTTTACCCCCTCATGTCCTTAAGGTATAAATACCCTCTTGCTCTGTAAAAAACTCTCATTCCTATTTTGAGAGCTATTGTGCCTCAACTTGGAACATAACTTTCATTACTTTCATTCCATTCATGCTTTAGTTTAGATTTAAGGCTTTTTTTGTTCTCCCTTTCAAGCATTCTATTTCAGATTCAGAATTACTTTCATTCACAAAATTTCATTCACGTAAGTTATCACTTCCTTCATTGCTTTATTTCGTTTAATGCTTTCATTTATTGCATTTGTTGATTTCATTACTTTTGTTGTTATTATGTTTTCATTTATGGCTATGCGTGAGTAGTTTTCTTAGGGGTTTGATTGGTGAAACCCTAGGTTGCAATGTTTTTCATGCGTAGGTGATGTGCTCGTTTTAGAGCACGTTTACTACCTCGTTATAGTGTCAAATCTCATAGTTTTATATTTGTTTTATGCATATTATGCTTGGTTTCACCTTGATCTTTTCTTCGAGTTGTCTTAAGATCATTTCAAATATTTTTGATGATTTCAAGGTGAAAAGTGATGCATTCGAGCCTTTGACATATGTATCATAGTTGGGCAAACGTTTCAAGTCACTCATGAAGATAACACGGAGTACAAGAAGGAAAGAAGTGAAAAGAGGAATGCATGGTCTCAGATTCGGCCAAATGGTGCAAATTCGACCGAATTTGAGACACATTCGGTCGAATGCAAGACAAACTTCAAAGTATTTTAATCCTTGCCACTGGGAAGGCCAAATGGAAACTCATTCGGGCGAATTAGCTTCCATTCGGCCGAATCAGACCATACATTTGGGCGAACGGTGGATAGAGATTGATTCTTTGGAGCCTCTAGAATGGGTGAATGGAAGTGCATTTGGGCAAATGGAGCTGTATTCGGGCAAATGGGACTTGAATTCGGTCGAATGACAGTGTTTTCTTTGGAAGAACTACTTCTTTTTAGGGCCGGCCCAGATGCATTTTAGGGTTTTCGAAGGTCTTTCATGTTTTGTTATAAATACCCCTCCCTCCGATGAGAGGGAGGGCAACTAGGTTTTTATATTTTTATGCACTTTTAGTTTTGTTTAGCCTCAAAATTCTTTTAGTTTTAGCTTTCAATTTTCAGTTTTCTCGACAATTGTACTCCGAGTTCTGGATTTTTGCATTCAAATTCTATTCGTGGATAATACATTGAAGCTTTTGTGAGTATTAATCTATTCCTTTGCTTTTAATTCATTCTCTTTATTTCATTCCATGTTTAGTTCCATGTTTATCGTTTACTAGCATAATTTCTAATTTGCTTTCATTCTCGTTAATTTCCTTTCATGTTCGTTTCATTTGCTTTATTGAATATCTTTATATTGTTAAGCATTAATATGTGTGAGTAGTTCTTTTAGGGGTTTTGATTGGTGAAACCCTAGGAAAATGTATGATCTTTATTGCCTACGGTTGTAGGAATGATGATAATAAGTACTTTTGGAATCTGATGCGAATCTTGTCCTGCCACTCCTTTGGAGACATAGGGCGATTATAGGTCGTTTGTTGTGATTTGTGGAATCACCAACTTCCTCTTGTATTCTTGGATGTACATGCTAGTTGTTATGAGATTTTCTCTAACCTATCATGTTCAGTTTTGAAAGCTTCATTCCTAGGGGTAATCTAATCTTGTCCTTGTTATTCTCTATTTGATTTGCCTCGTAATTTATCGTTATCTATATTCTTGTTATTAGTTTTAGTTGTTTTCCAAATCCAAATAGTCCGGTTGTGCTAAGAATTAAAGTCTTGATATCCTTTGTCCTCGTGGTTCGACCCCCCTACTCCACTATACTCGTATATTTCGTAGGTTGGTATAAATTTTGTTTGCATAACTAGTCCTTTAGTTAACGACCTAAAAGCCGGTTATCAAAATGGCGCCGTTGCCAGGGACAAGGCGTAATATTTAGACTTTTCTGTTCTTGATATAACTTTAGTTCATTTCTGTTTGTTGTTTTTGTTTTTCTCTTTGTTAGTGGTTGTCTTTGACTTTGCTGTTTGCATGCCCCATAGCACGCATAGGTCAAAACAACCAATTACCCCTTATAATCCTGAAATCCAACGCGTGAGTAGACAACGCCCTTCAAAACACACCTCACATTCTGTCCAAAACTCACCCATATCCACAATGGGCGACGAACATCAATTGTTTGGTGGTGTGCCTTGTCGTAGGCTACCAAATAAAATCAAAACTCAAATGAATGTAGCTAGGGAAGTCAAGTTCGTATCCACGAAGAAGAGATACTTAATAACTGAAATCTATGTAAAATTATCTTAGCAAAACAATAAACTAAATAAAGATGGGGGTTTGCAATAGCAAGATAGATTTAATAACCTAATTATAACTGAAACTAGTTAAATGAAAAATCAGTGAAAAGAGCAATCTTAGTTAGTTGAAATCCACTTATGAACTACAAGTTAATCATAGAAGTCTCTTCAATTAACACCATTAACACCATGTTGTAGAATTCCAAAACTCTATATTCTCATGAATTAGCTAGAAATAACAAAGCGTTCCTTTCTAACCCTTTCTAGTGAACAACTCAAGATAAGCACTCTAAATAATTCACAAGAAGCAATCAAGCAAAGAAATCAACAAGGATTGATGAAATTAAAACAAGCCGTCTAATTTCCTCAATAATACTATTCTCCCTTCAAGTTACAATCATAAATCATGCATTAATAACCTAAAGTCACTACTTTGGTAAGATTAAATAGATACAAGCAAATCCAAATAACCAAACCTAGTATTTGATTCAAGCAAATCATGAAATAATACAAGAGAATAGTAAACATTCAATATATATTAATAGAAGAGAAATCTCATAACTTACAGTCAAAAGCTTCAATCTTTAACCAAGAATATGTCGATTAAGCTTCCATAGAGTTCTTCTCCACCAAAGAGCAAAGAAGATATTAAAACCTAAGCTTTTTCTTAAATCTTAAAGTACTTCTAAAACCCTAGATTACAATCATTACTTATAGGTACCTCCCTTAACTAACCTAAACTACAGAAACCTAACCTAAGACGGCCCAAAACAAGATTTTACTTAATGAAAATGCCGCTAGAAAACACTGAAGTTGCGAAATTTTGGAAGACCCGCTGCCAGCTGCTCTTTGCCGATGGCAGCGGCTAAGGCAGCATCCTCCTTCTCTTACTTGCTGTAGGTACCGCTGCTAGCTGGCCCTTTGCCTCTGGTAGCGGCTCTGGCAGCTTCTGTTGATATTCATCATCTAAAAGCTTTCTCGCTCAAAGGTAGATCGTTCTTGCTCAAATGTAGATCGTTCTTCATCATTCCTCCAAGTTCAACATGTCGTTTCAACTCCATAATTTCCCTTAGTTGCACACAATTGAGTTGAAATGGCTAAGACTTATAAAAACCAATAAAACTCCATGAAGAACATCAAAACCATCCTAAAACACCTTTATCAACACATTAAAAGAAGACTTATCAAATTCCCCCATGCTTGAACCTTTACTCGTCCTCGAGTAAGCTTAGAGAACGCATTAACCTCAATTAGGTTCAAAACAGGAGTAAAGCGAAATTCAATAGATCATATCCTCTCAAATCCATAAAACTCTTCTAGCATTCCTCAATAAATCGCCTCTCTAATCTTCACACCTTGACTTTGTCTTCTCTTATCTTTTCTTGTTTTCTTTTTCATGTCAAATCCACCTTAAGAAAAACTAATTCCTAGTGTTGAGTACGTGAATCCTCTAGAATCACTAAAAGAAGTGAAAGCTTGAAAAATTTAGGAACAACTCAACTTCTCCATGCTTCAATGATAAAGTACTTCCACCTTAAACACAAGGAAACAACTCACGCCCCTAAAATCTCTAAGATGAATCAATCTATTTGCCTAACCTCCAACTAACACCAAAATCATCAAGATGAAACCTACCCGAAACCTCCTTATATCTTCCCAACTTATGACACCAATTTCGGTAAAATCATGTGAAAACTTTCTAAAAATATCTCTCTTTTTCTCTCATTTTGCTTAGGAGCCCTTTCGGGTTTTCATCCTAGCCTTTCTTTTCTTTTGAATCTCACCACCTTACCCACTCAATAGCCACATTTTTGCTTAGGTTGCCCTTTCGAGTTTTCAACCTAACCGCGCCCCCAATTTTTTGCCTAAGCCGCCTTCACAGGTTTTTGACTTAGCGGGTATCTTTTTATCATTTTTTTTAGTATTTGAAATAGTTATACAAAGAACATTTAAGTTAAAGTAGCTAATACAAGAAACATTAAAGTTCAAAAAAAATAGCGAAAGAGCCTCCCCCCATGCTTGAATGATGCATTGTCCTCAATGTAAGAATAGTCGATCTACAAAAAAAAATAGGGGCTAGGCCAAATGTAGCTAGCTATCATGTAGAAGGATTCCCAACGTTGGAAGGTCCGGGATTATCACAGGAAGCACACCTTTTAGAACGACGTAAGGTTTGAGAGGCAAGATGGTCCATGAAAGCCTCACTTGGAGGTTCGTAAAGAGCGGGATATTGAGCCGTGTAGAACCGACTCATACTTCGTTATTATGCCAATAGCTTTTGCATCCCATCACAAAACTCCTCCAATTGATCATCTACCTGAGCCCTCCATCTAGGCCAATCATCATCTCTAACTTCATTATCATGCCCCTCATCCATCTGCTCATCGGGATTCTCCTCATCCATATTCTCAATGATAACTTCTACTTCACCCAAGTAAGGTGCAACATCGAGATCAGCAGGTATAAAGAAATTCGCGATTTCAGGGCCATAGGGGAGTTCCCTGCCCATCGTCCGAGGAATTCTCAAGTAATTCAACCCTTGTGGCCCATAGCGCCAGAAATAGCTACCCACCGTGGTGGAACGCGAAAGTAGCCCTATTTTCACCAATGTAGCCACATTATAGGTCAGGTAGGTGGAATCCAATGGTGCAAGATTCCGAGGCAGAGAAATTCCCAAATATTTAGCTAATAAAGTAACCATGCCACCCATGCTAATATGACCACTAGAATTGCTTCGCACTTTTAAACAACTGTCGACAAATATATCAACCCAATCAGGAATGCCGACACCCGAAGGAGTCATGGCCCATAAGTACGACATAATTACCTTCGGGACCTTAGTTGCCTCCCCTTGACACAAAATAGTAGAGGAGAGGGATCTATGGGCTAACCTAAGACAAGGGTGTGTGATTTTAAAGCTATGATCACCATGAGGATCCACCGTACATCCTGTTATTGATCTCCAAAAGTTCCGAGATGAAAATACACAATGGGGATCCCAAATATTACCTATAGGGGGGTCATTCCAACCAAATGCATTCCGAATATCCTCATATGGCATCACATAGTTCTTATTATTGAGATTGAAAGAAATTTCTTTACGACCCTTAATCAATGTAGATAGGAATTCATAAGTGTACCGTACATAGGTAGGTGCGCTCTTCATCAAGAATTCCTCAATTCCTACTTTGCGGAACAATTGTTGAGTCCCTCAGGTTCTGATTGATAGTTTGATAGTTTTGAATGATGACAAACATCTAAGGGAAATAGGTCTTTGAAAGTGTTCAATACAGTTGGGGAACCAGCTAATATAGAACACTGTTTCCCTAGATGAGTTATTACTTATATGAGATATCTGTTGAACTAACTTGTCTTTATACAGGAAACAACTAGATGATAAATGAGTTATGCATCTAAGTTGATTTCTAAGTTTGGAAGCTTGAAAGGACTTTTGATCAACTTAAAGGAAGGTCCTTGGTCAGTAATTGAGTTCATTCATGGAAGCTTTCAAGACTTAATGAATGCATGAAGATAGACTACACTCGAAGAGTTATTTAGGATCTTCATGTAAATGCTCCGTAGTATAACTTATATAATTGAGTATATAAAGTGCTTTTAGTATATTAAATATCGTTATGAAATTTGGTACAAGGTTTGGAACAAATTTCATAACATATTCAGTTCAGGGAACCAGGTCAGGGAACCAGGTTAACTGAACAGATTATTCAAGCTGCGGTTTTTACAAAGATTTTGTAAAAAAGGATATTTTCCGAAATTTATGGTTTTAAGATATATTTAAGCAGCTAAAAGATAAGATGATGTTTTGGTTAGCTAAAAACCGGGAAGTATCTTATCCTAAGATGATCTTATCTTATGATCAAATCATTTTGGATAAATACTTATCCTAAAATCGTATGTATATCTTATACGCATGTATATCTTATACGTATGGGTTGAGGGTTTAGCGACTAACCTATAAATACATCTTGATCTGAATAATCAAAATATAGCTCTTACGCAATTTTCACAGAGTTTGATCCTTGAGAGCTAAAAGCACTAATTCAATTATTGAGTGATACACAAGAGCATAATAGTGTTTAATGTTTTTCTCTATTTGACTTTTGAGAGTTAAAATTATTAGAGAGATCTTGATATTGTATTCAGTCTTTGACAAAGGGGTTGAAGACTTGGTGAGTGTTTGTGAGTTCAAACACACTAGGAACTTACGAGGGTAAGTTCAAAGCACATTCAGAGTCGAGTGGGGTTACTGGTTCCCGGAGTAGGGAAACAGTAGAGTGAATTGTATCTTTATTTTTCGGAGTAGATTAATAAAGTACATAGGATAGGAGGACGTAGGCCAGAGTTGGCTGAACCTCGTTAAGTCTGTGGTGTTCTTTATTGCCTTGTTTTATTCCGCTGCATAAGGGAACCAGCACAACTGGTTCCTTACACATAATCCGAAAAGAAGCAAAAATTGCCAACGATTACTTAACACTCAATTCACCCCCCCCCCTCTTGAGTGCCCATTGACCCTTCAAATTGCCTCATCACATCCTCCAAACCAAGTACTCGCAAAGCTTCCAAATCAAAGAATTTCGTGCATTGCACCATTCGTTTCGGTTGTTGGAGTTGAATCCATATAGCTTTTTCATTGTTTGATAGACGGATACCCATAAAATCATTTGAGGGGGTTAAAGAGGAAGGTTCACCTTCCCTTGAAGTACTACCCGGGTTTCTAGCCCTTGGCACCCTTGAGGTGGATGAAGTATGCCTCCTTTTGTTTCCTCTATCCATTGTATTGGAATGTGATGCTTCAAATACTCCTTCTCTTCCAAAAGACACAAGCTACTCACCAAACCTTCACACCACTTGAATGCTTCTCCTTAGAATGTCAAGTTGAACATGAAGTAAAATGGGGTATGAATATGTGAGATATGATGGAAAAGGGATTTGGAGTGTGGAGGGGGTGTAATTTGTGAGTGAAGAAAAAAAAAATTGGAATGTAAGTAGAGGGAATTGGGATGGGGTTAGGGTTTGAGAGAGAGTGAGTGTGGAGTGTAGGAGGGAAAGAGGGAAGGTAGGGTTTGAAAGAGAATTTTTATTTTTTTTTATCGGGGGGTTTTGCTAGGCAAGCGCTGGTAGCGGCGAAGGCAGGGATGCGGTATTGCTGGGCGCTGGAAGCCCCGCCGATAGCGGCTGGAGAGCAGCTACCAGCGGCTGCGGCATTGACTCTATTCTCCACCTTCTATTCTTCTCATGTTTCCTCCTTTTTTTATATATATATGTAGGATTGAATCCGAGGTATCCACCTACAAAAATACACCAAAAGAAATACATGAATCAAACAAAAACATGAAAACTAAAATAAATGAGAATAAATAAAATTCCTCGGGTTACCTCCCGATTAGCGCCTTTGTTTTATGTAGAGATTGATGGCATAATGCCTTTTATTTCATTACTCAATTGATGGCATGTAGAGATTGATGCTCTCTACAATCTCAACATTTGCACCTTCTCCCAACTCCGGATATGCAATGCACAATGGTTGTTTGTTCAAATTAGGAGCTGTGAGTTCTCTTAATGTTCGATTTTCTGCCATCTCCTTATCTTCTTAAATGTCAAAGGTGGATGGTGATTCACTAGACTTTGTTCTTGCCTCTTTTTCGTAACCTGCAAAGAACTCTTTTAATTTCCGAATTTAACTGTGCAACTTCTTTGTTAGCAGAACGAGTACTTATCATACCCAAGAAGAGAAAAACAAAGAAAATGATCAAACACAATACTAAAATGAATTCTATAAGATTAAACAATTAAAAAGCAATGCCCTTCCCCGGCAACGGCGCCAAAATTTGGTGTGCCTTGTCGTAGGCTACCAAACAAAATCAAAACTTATCTAACTTCAAATGAATGTAGATCGGGAAGTCAAGTTCGTATCCACGGAGAAGAGATACTTAATAACTGAAATCTTTGTAAAATTTTCTTAGCAAAACATTAAACTAAATAAAGATGGGGGTTTGCAATAGAAAGATAGATTTCATAACCTAATTATAATTGAAACTAGTTAAATGAAAAATCAGTGAAAAGAGCAATCTTGGTTAGTTGAAATCTACTTATGAACTACAAGTTAATCATAGAAGTCTCTTCAATTAACACCATTGAACACCATGTTGTAGAATTCCAACACTCTGTATTCTCATGAATTAGCTAGGAATAACAAAGCGTTCCTTTCTAACCCTTTCTAGTGAACAACTCAAGATAAGAACTCTAAATAATTCACAAGAAGCAATCAAGCAAAGAAATCAATAAGGATTGATGAAATTAAAACAAGCCGTCTAATTTCCTCAATAATACTATTCTCCCTTCAAGTTACAATCATAAATCATGCATTAATAACCTAAAGTCACTACTTTGGTAAGATTAAATAGATACAAGGAAATCCAAATAACCAAACCTAGTATTTGATTCAAGCAAATCATGAAATAATACAAGAGAATAGTAAACATTCAATATATATTAATAGAAGAGAAATCTCATAACTTACAGTCAAAAGCTTCAATCATTAACCAAGAATATGTCGATTAAGCTTCCATAGAGTTCTTCTCCACCAAAGAGCAAAGAAGAAATTCAAACCTAAGCTTTTTCTTAAATCTTAAAGTACTTCTAAAACCCTAGATTACAATCATTATTTATAGGTACCTCCCTTAACTAACTTAAACTACAAAAACCTAACCTAAGACGACCCAAAACAAGATTTTACTTAATGAAAATGCCGCTAGAAAACACTGAAGTTGCAAAATTTTGGAAGACCCGCTGCCAGCTGCTCTTTGCCGATGGCAGCGGCTAAGGCAGCATCCTCCTTCTCTTGCTTGCTGTAGGTGCCGCTGCTAGCTGGCCCTTTGCCTCTGGTAGCGGCTCTGGCAGCTTGTGTTGATATTCATCATCTAAAAGCTTTCTCGCTCAAAGGTAGATCGTTCTTGCTCAAATATAGATCGTTCTTCATCATTCCTCCAAGTTCAACATGTCGTTTCAACTCCATAATTTCCCTTAGTTGCACACAAGTGATTTGAAACGGCTAAGACTTATAAAAACCAATAAAACTCCATGAAGAACATCAAAAACCATCCTAAAACACCTCTATCAACACATTAAAAGAAGACTTATCATTTGGTCAATTCAGATCATGGCTCACATGATTTCCAAGGAGGTGTAGTGCTCCCTGTTGCTACTACACCATACCAAATACACCCTTAGTTCACAAGAATGGTTAAGGAAACACCTTTTAGTGGCTTAAGGAATGAATTTCCTCTTCAACATTTAAAGGCATTTTCTGACATTTGTGGACTTATCCCTCCTTGTCCTAATAGCCCAGATTATGTACGAATGCACCTATTCCATTTAAGTCTAGCATGAGATGCCAAAGATTGCTACAAATGCTTAGAACCTAATTCAATTGTTATTTGGGCTCAACTAAAAACCGCATTTCTAGAAAGGTTATATCCTACGGTCCAAACGCAAGATTGGCGTAAGAAAATTACGTCATTCACCCAAGAGGATGATGAGAACCTTAGTGCTAATTGGAGGAGATTTAAAAGAATGATTAGAGCATGCCCCCACCAGGAGTACGGGGAAAACCATCTCAACACATTCTTTTACGATGGTCTTAATGACTCCACCAAAGCACTTCTAGACTTAGCAGTAGGTGGCCAACTTTCCAAAATTCCTTGCACCCAGGTAAAAGCCTAAATTAAGGAAGTTGCTAAGAATAGTGTTTGGGGAGGAACTAGGAGTCGGGGTTTACCTAGAGGGATGATAGACACAACTAACTTGGACACTATTAGTGCTAAAAAATAAGCATTTATCGATAAAAAGTTATCCAAATTAAGCCTAGCCGTTAGTTTGAACACCCCTCTAGTGCGTGAAAAGCACTTTGCATGTACCATATGTAGGGGTACCAACCATCATAGATCTTATTGTGGTGGTTTGCACTCCGAGCACGTTGTTGCAGTTAACTATGGAGGGTATAACCCTGAACCGCAGGTGATGAATTACAACTGTTATGGGTATAATCCTGATCATGTAGCAACCCTTAACTATAGTGGACAGGGACAAGGAGTAGGGTATGGGCAGCAACCTTTCTCGAACCAACTGTACAAACCTTCCTTTAACTTAAATCAAAACTAGGGAAACTTCCACCTGGGGTACAACATAAATGCTCAAGGCGGGTTTAACAACCAAGGTTCCCAAGGGAACCAAAATAATGGGAATGTATCGAGGCCTAATGTGTATAGACCCCCAGGGTTTAACTAAGGACCTAGAAATGGT
This sequence comes from Dysphania ambrosioides, assembly GCA_026401315.1. Classification (NCBI taxonomy): domain Eukaryota; kingdom Viridiplantae; phylum Streptophyta; class Magnoliopsida; order Caryophyllales; family Amaranthaceae; genus Dysphania; species Dysphania ambrosioides. Next base: position 12,506,849 of record CM048662.1, read on the forward strand.
TCAAACCTGTCTTTCTCGCCGAATCAACCTCATCATGTGGGTTCTCGACCACAACAAGGTCATACCTCAACCAATGACCATTTAGCCTCCCAAGTAATAACTCTAGGTCAGTAGAACCAGGTGTAACTTAGATTAATCAGACTCTCATCCAACAAATGCAATAACTTCAAGCTCAGCAAAAGTTGTTTGAAACTCAACTTGCCTAAATGGCTAATCCTCCTGCACTTTCACTATTCCCATCTCACCCTCAACCTAACCCCTCTACACAACCTCCACCTCAGCACCCAAACCCAAACCAACACACTGCTAAAGCTATCCACCTGAGATCAGGGACTCAGTATGATGGTCCTTCGTATCCGGTTGATGCACCTTTGGTACGGGTGAGTGATGAGATGAGAGTGAATAAAAATGGAAAAGAGGAGGAACGAGGTAAGGGGTCCGTGATTGAAAGTGAAAGAGGTGGGGAGAACAAAAATGATAAGACAAGGAGTGAGAAGCTAATAAAGAGTGAGGAAGAGGATTGAGGAGAGAAAGAGGTTAGAACGCTTATGTGCACCCCCGCTTCCTTTTCCCTATAGGAAAGTTGAGAAGTAACTTGATGATAAGTTCAAGAAGTTTCTTGATTATTTGCAATAGATGGAGATGAAAATTCCATTCCTTGATGCTATGGCACAGATGCCAAACTATGCAAAGTTCTTGAAGGACCTATTGTCCAACAAGAAAAAGCTTGAGGAAGAGGTAATCAGGTTAGCTCTATACTGCAAGGGAAAATGCCTATTAAGGAGCAAGATCCTGGTCCTTATAACCTCCCTATAAAGGTTGGAAATCTTGATCCCAAAGGGGCTCTCGCCAATCTAGGGTCTTCGATTAGTCTTATGCCTCTATCAATCGCCAAAAAGCTCCCCTTTAACCTCAGACCTTCAAGGAAAATGATCCAACTGGCAGAAAGGAGTATTAAAGTGCCATGTGGAGAGCTTGACGATATACCTATTCAGGTAGGAGAACTAGTGGTCCCTTGTGATTTTGTAGTAATGGAAATAGAAGAGGACCCTTATATTCCACTTATCTTAGGCAGAGCCATTTTGAAAACACTTCGTGCAGTTATTCATTGCCATGATGACACTATAATGGTAGAAGTAGCTCAAGTGAAGGTAGTCTTCAAAATCTCCCCTCTTTTAAAGAAGCCTATGGTTGAACAGGTCTGTTGCCTTGAAGTAGATAATAGGGAGAGTAAGGATTGTCATAGGGAAAGGGAAATAGAGGTTGGGTATCAAATAAATGATGAGGATACCTGTACAATAGATGAGCATTTGGATGGCCGATTAGATAAGGCCCAGGATTATGAGAGAAAAGAAGCAGAGTATGAGCAACTTTGTAAGGTTCAGGAAGGTATTATGCATAAGGGGGAAAGTCCTAAGCCTTCCCCCCAAGTGAGTTTGAAACCTTTACCTCCTAGCCTAAAATATGCCTATCTTGACGATAAAGAAGGTAGTCCTGTCATAGTGAATTATGAGCCCAATGACATTTCATTGGAAAAACTACTTGTTCTATTAAGGAAATATTGAGATGTCATAGGGTATTCACTAGGTGATTTGAAAGGGATTAGTCCATCCCTTGTTATGCACCAGATTCATCTTGATGATGAACATTTTTCCTCCATTGAGCCACAAAGAAGGCTAAATCCTAACATAGAAGAGGTAGTTAAGGATGAAATCCTTAAACTCCTAAAGGCCGGCAGCATCTACTCAATTTCAAATAGTAGATGGGTTAGCCCAATTCATGTTGTTCCAAAAAAGGGAGGAATGACTATTGTCGAGAATGACAAAGGAGAGATAATCCCTACTAGAGCCACCACAGGATGGTGAGTTTGCATTGATTTTTGCAAACTCAATAAAGTTACAAGAAAGGATCACTTTTCCTTACCTTTCATCGACGAGATGCTTGAAAGATTGGCCAGGCACAGGTACTATTGTTTTCTAGATGGTTACTCGGTTTTCTTTCAAATCTCAATCCACCCCGAGGATCAACAGAAAACAACTTTCACTTGTCCTTTTAGGACTTTTTCCTATAGGAGAATGCTTCGGTTTATGCAATGCTCCATCCACTTTCCAGAGGTGCATGTCGGCTATATTTGCTGATATGTTAGAGGACTTCATGGAAGTGTTCATGGATGATTTTTCTGTTGGAGGGTCTTCTCTTGACACTTGGTTGACACATCTCAAGAAAGTTTTATTAAGGTGTTAAGAAACAAGTCTTGTACTAAATTGGGAGAAATGTCACTTTTTAGTTCAAGAAGGCATTGTTGTAGGCCACAAAGTGTGTTTCAAAGGCATAGAGGTAGATCCTGCTAAAATTGATGTGATACGGAATCTTCCTGTACCTACCTCAGTTACAAGAGTACGATCCTTTCTTAGATACACAAGATTCTATAGTCGTCTCATCTTAGGATTTTTGACTTTACCAAAACCCTTAAATAAATTGCTTCAGAAATATGTCAATTTTAACTTTGATGAGAGATGCCTAATGCCTTTAACAGGCTAAAGGAAGCTCTAATATCTGCGCCCATTATGTAAGCTCTAGATTGGAGTTTGCCATTTGAATTAATGTGCGATGCTAGTGATATTTCTGTTGGTGGTGTTCTTGGGCTGAAAAAGGAAGGAAAGCACCATGTCATATGTTATATCAGTAAAATACTAGATTTAGCACAATATAATTACTCTACAACTGAAAAGGAAATGCTGGCGGTAGTCTATGCTTTTGAGAGATTGCACCAGTATCTAATTTGTTCAAAAGTTGTAGTTTTCACTAATCACTCGACTTTGAAATTTTTAATGATAAAGAGAGATGCAAGGTTGATCCGTTGGGTGCTCCTATTATAGGAGTTTGATTTTGAGTTGAAAGATAGGAAGGGTAGTGAAAATGTGGTAACTGACCATTTTTCTAGGTTACCCGAGCTTAATAATGACTCCTTACCTATCCAAGACGAAATGGTTGAAGAAACCCTGATGACAGCAATAGTAGTTGGAAAAGCCCCTTGGTTTGCGGATATTGCGTATTATTTAGCTTGTAGAGAACTTCTAGAGTTTGAATCAAGGGCTATGAAAAAGTCTTTCTTTGGTAAAGTCAGAAATTTCTTTTGGGATGACCCCTATTTATTTCATGCCTGCACCAACGGTATAATTCGACGTTGTGTCACTGAAGAGGATGTTCCCAAGATTCTGACTCATTGTCATTCATACGCGTGTGGCGGCACCATGGTATAATGAACACTACTACTAAGGTTGCCACCGTAGGTTTTGTGAAGAGCTGTGAGAGATGCCAAAAAGTTGGCAATATCTGAATCAGGAATGAGATGCCTCAGAACTACATCCTTGAGTGTGAAGTGTTTCATTGTTGGGGAATTGACTTTATTGGCCCATTTGTTTCATCTCATGGGAACCACTATATTTTAGTAGGGATTGACTTTGTGTCTAAGTGGGTTGAGGTCATCGCCTTGCCTACGAATGATCACAAAGTAGTTATTAAGCTTTTTCAAAGCATAATCTTCCATCGATTCGGTGTTCCCAAAATAGTCATAAGTGATGGGGGTTCACACTTTGCAAAGTACGAACTGAATAAATTGTTGAAAAATTATGGAGTCGTGCATAAAGTCGATTCACCTTACCATCCCCAAACTCAAGGATAGGTGGAAGCAGCCAACAGGGAAATTAAGATAATTCTAGAAAAGGTGGTAAACCCAAAAAGGAAAGATTGGTCTCTAAAGTTATATGACGCTCTTTGGGCCCACCGTACTTGTTAAAAACCCCTATTGGCACCACCCCATTCTAGCTATTGTATGGGAAATCTTGTCATCTACCGGTGGAATTGGAATGAAAATCTTGGTGGGTGATCCAAACCCTTAATTTGGACCCTACCTTACTCTTCGAGAAGCGAGCTGCATTCCATAACATGCATATCTACAAGGAACGTACTAAACATTGGCATGACCAACGTATCATCCAATGAGAGTTCCTTGTAGGGGATAAAGTGCTGCTCTTTAATTCAAGAGCAAAGCTATTCCCCGGGAAATTAAAATCGAGGTAGTCTGGGCCATTCGAGATTTTACAAGTTTTCCCTTATGGAACGGAAGAGTTGAAAGACTATCATGGAGGAAGTTTCATTTTCAATGGGCATCGATTAAAACTCTTCCATGAGAGTAGCCTTCAAGAAGTCAACACCGTTGAGTGTATAAGGTTAGATTATGTCAAAGTCGAATGATTGGTATAATCATTGGCACTTACTGAGTATCGTAACTTTGAATCATCGTTATTTAAAGTTTTTTTAAGTTTTAAGTAGTTAGTTTAACTTTGGTCTTTGTTTCGTGTTACTTTAGATTACCCGAGCTACGTCAAGCTAAACGACATTAAACAAAGCACTTGCAGGAGGTAACATGGTTTTATTTGGATTTTCATAAAACGTAATCATAGTACCATGATTGATTTTGAGAAGGCACAAGTGATTTGATTATTCCAAGCTAAGAATTTGCAAATTCATATTCCATTCGGCCGAATGATAGTTCCATTTGGCCGAATGAGGTTGGTCTATGAAGTGTAGAGGTGTTTCTGAAAATGCCAAATGAAGAGTTTAATTTGGTCGAATAGCTTCCATTCGACCGAATGGAGGCCCCCATTTAGCCGAATAGATCTGCAGAGGAAAACATTGGGCGCCCATGGAACCCCGAATGAACACTCCATTTGGGAAAATGGAGTGCCATTTGACCAAATGCGTTAGCAATTCGGTCAAATGGGAGCGAAGATCCCTACGTAGCTCTCCATTCGACTAAATAGGGCATCCATTCGGGCAAATAGAGTGTCGTTCGACCGGATGAATGCTCTATTTGGCCGAATGGAAGGTAAGGTTTATATATATCAACTCATTTTCACGGGATTTCACCACAACATTTTTTCACTCCTAAAAATTGCCCGAGCTCCCTCACTCACTTTCCATCCCTCAAACTTCTCTTTTCCCTTCCTAATCCTCATCAATCACTATGGGTCCAAGGAGAACCTTGAGAAACCCCTTCAAGAGATCCAAAAAGCATGGAGAATGATCTTCTTTGGGTACAGCACGGGAAGAACAACAAATTGGTTCTCAACAACCAGAGGGCCACCAACGACTTCCCGACAAGGAATTATGGTTCGATGAGGACCATCCGACGATAGTTTTCATATCTTTGGAGCAATATGAATTTTTCCAGAGGCTTAAGGTACGAAAAATTAACCCCACTCGTTATTTAGACATTTCTATTTTGCAAAGAATGGGTATATATGAGAAATTTGTTACATTACTAACGGTATGTGGGTTAGAGAACTGGATTAACATATGGCACCCAACTCATAAGCTATTAACTTATGAGTTTCTTAGTTCCTTAACCCCGTGTCATCGGGAAAGTAGGCTCATTTGTCTTTTAGGCTAAGGAATGCAACCTATTTTCTAGATTATGCTGCATTTTATGCCGTGTTTAGTTTTAATAACGAACCTATTCCGGATAAACAACCGGACAACTCTCGAGTTTCTGAGTTATGGCCTAAAATTGTTGGCCGGCTTGTTTATCCGAATAGAAATATATATGCTTCTAATGTACAACACCCTATTTTGCGTATATTTTTTAAATTTTCTAGGAAGACTTTGTTCCCTTCCCCTAGCCCTCACTTAGTTAGAACACACAAAGTGCACATTCTGCACCGTTACCTTGCACCACAGAACGACACCGCACTAAGCCTGCCAATGACGATGTGGAAGTTTTTAAACAATATAGCCACCCTAGATGCAAACACTGACCTATGCCTAAGGGGACACGTATTCTGCATCACTGAGTTCCTTAACGTTATGAATCCTATAGAATTCAGTGACAGATATGCCAGTTCCACCACCCTTCACGAGCAATGCCTCGTACGGGCTGGTTTTATTTTCACTGACCCCATGCGATGGTGGTACTTGAAAGACCGCACCATCCCCCTTCTCTGTCCTCAATTACCTCCCCTAATCTAGTTTGGGGCCTCGTATATCTTAGACAGCGATGTGCTGAGATACGCTGTCGAGCCCTAACTTGTACCCCGTCCTCGCCCTCACACCCTTTCTATGCGTGACAGACCTAGGGCTTCCACCTCGGTCTTACCAAACCAGGATGATTCAGATGATGAGTCTGAATCTGATATTATGTCCTCCCTAGGACACATAGAGAGAAGGCTTGACTAGGTCCTCACCACACAAGCCCACCACACCGCGCGGCTCGATCACCTCGAGCAAAACTTCGAGCGGGCGTACTACCCATGGTACGACATGGCCTACCACTCCCATATGGTCGGTGACAACTATAACGAGATGTCATTAAGTCATGGGTTTGACCAGTTGCGGGTAGGTAGGCGTAGGTTTAATAACTTTACCCCACCGGCTCCTAGGAGAGCCTTGGATGACTATGGGATGGACTATACAGGTGGGGAGGAGGAGGAAAATGAGGAAGATGACCAGGGGGATGATGAGGAATTTATAGGGGATGAGTACCACCGAGGACGGCTTCACCCTAGCTTGGGGGGTATCTATAATCCACTACTCCTTATTTCGCGTGTCCCTTGGTCTTGGTTGTTAGTTTTAGTGCTATGTAGTTTTGCGTTTCTTTGTGTTTTTGTGTTCTATATTCTTGGTGTTGTTTTGTGTTTTGCGCTTTGCTTTTTGGTGTTGTTTTCAGGTGCTTGTATAATAAGTTCCATATGCCGCTGCACTTACGTACTGGTATGATTGCTTGCATGAAAATCCAAATTTATTTATTTAGTTATATTTGTATTTGTTTTTCCCTTCTTTCTATCATGTGCCCCTTATTTTCCATCATATGCTCCCTTCTTTCCATCATATTTTCCAAACAAGCATGCAAGCTTTTGTCGTGCACTTTACATTGATTTTATGCAAACTCGTATTCCCCTAGCCCTGTGCTAGTTTTGGGTCTGAGTTTATAGACTGTTTTTCACTTAGCTTGGGGGATCTGAGCTTGCTTGGTATGTGGTTCAGATAACTACCTATTGAGGCACATTTCGACTAACCTAGTGCGGATTGAGCCTTTTAGGACTTTATTATGAGTCGTATATTGTTGATTGTTATTCAGGGAATCTTAAGAATTATGTCTGTTCTCCTCCAGCATAGTTTACTTTTCTAAAGTTTAGGATGATAACACGTTTGTAGTTGAAGCTACATAGCCAAAGTGCCTACCATGAAAATCAGTTTACTTTAGGTTAAGCCAAATTTGTGCCTTTACCTTCTTTTTGTAGCCACGCTATCTAACTCCATATGAGCCAAATGTCCCCTCTTTCTACCTAAAGGATAGTCATGTGATCATAGTCAAGTTGGTGTCCGTAGCATTGCGATATAGGATTTCGATTTAGAAAAGTGAGTATTGGGTAATTTGACTACATACACTAGTCTTAGTGCATTTTAAAGAAGTATTCACATGGAAAGTTCAGAAAAGCTTGAAAAGCACAAAAAGAAAAAAGAGATAAAGAAACAAAAAGAAAAAAGAGAAAAAGAAAGAAAAAGAAAAAAAAGAGAAAAAGGAAAGAAAACAAACAAAAAGAAAATAGAGAAAAGTTTGAGAATAAAGTTGACATAGTTTATTAGAGTCCATTATTGGGAATTTCGGGAGTGGCATGGTTATCGGAAGGCATAGTCTTCCTCGGTTTTATTTCCTTGGATCACTCACTATCCTCTATTTTAACTCCACATTCCTAAATTCTACTCTACCTTGATCCGAGCCTACATTGCAACCCTTTCCAAACCTGTTCGACTTAACCTGATTAGTAAGATTAGTGCTAAAGAGTAGATAAGAAACAATCCCCAAGATTTCTCCCAGTTTAGGTGTTTAATTCATGACTCATCTTCAGTCGGATGATTTTGAGCGAAACACATGCCCTATAAACACATGAGCGTATTAGAAATTTCCCACATCTCTTGGGAAAAAACCTTGGGAGCGTAGACTTGCGACATCATTAGGTAGTGGGCGGAATGAACTATGATGTAGCTTGCTTCGTGATCCCGAGTAGGTGTAAAACGTTGATTATGCTCTTTTATTCCCATTGTACTTGCACACCCATGGCTATAGAAAAGTTTTGCACGTGTACGGCTTGCATTGTCTTTATTTTCACTCTCCTTGTTCTTCATTCGTTTCTATGACTGTTTTTCCATACGCTTTCATGACACCTTCCTATTTCATTTTCTAGGGACTAGCAATGTTTAGCTTGGGAGAAGTTGATGTGCTTGTTTTAAAGCACGTTTACTACCTCATTTTAGTGTCAAATCTCGTTGTTTTATATTGGTTTTATGCATATTATGCTTGATTACACCTTAATCTTTTCTTCGAGATGTCTTATGATCATTTCAGGTATTTTTGATGATTTCAAGGTGAAAGGCGATGCATTCGAGCCTTTGACATATGTATCATAGCTTGGGCAAACGTTTCCAGTCACTCATGAAGATAACACGGAGTGCAGAAAGGAAAGAAGTGAAAAGAGGAATACATGGTCTCAGATTCGGCCGAATGGTGCAGATTCGACCGAATCTGAGACACATTTGGTCGAATGCAAGGCAAACTTCAGAGCATTTTAATCCTTGCCACTGGGAAGGCCGGATGGAAACTCATTCGGGCAAATGAGCTTCTATTTGGCCGAATCAGACCATACGTTCGGGCGAATGGTGGACAGATATTGATTCTTTGGAGCCTCTAAAATGAGCGAATGGAAGTGCATTCGGGCAAATGGAGCTATATTCGGGCGAATAGGACTTGAATTCGGTCGAATGACAGTGTTTTCATGGAACAACTACTTCTTTTTAGGGCTGGCCCATATGCATTTTAGGGTTTTCGTAGGTCTTTTATGTTTTTTTTATAAATACCCCTCCCTCTAATGAGAGGGAGGGCAGCTAGGTTTTTATATTTTTATGAACTTTTAGTTTTGTTTAGCCTCCAAATTCTTTTAGTTTTAGCTTTCGGTTTTTCAGTTTTCTCGATGTTTGTACTCTAAGTTCTGGATTTTATCATTCAAATTCTGTTTGTGGATAATACATTGAAGCTTTTGTGAGTATTAATCTATTCCTTTGGTTTTAATTCATTCGCTTTATTTAATTCCATGTTTAGTTCCATGTTTATCATTTACTAGCATAATTTCTGATTTGCTTTCATTCTCGTTAATTTCCTTTCATGTTTGTTTCATTTGCTTTATTGAATATCTTTATGTTGTTAAGCATTAATATGTGTGAGTAGTTCTTTTAGTGGTTTTGATTGGTGAAACCTTAGGAAAATCTATGATCTTTATTGCCTATGGTTATAGGAATGATGATAATAAGTAGTTTCGAAATCCGATGCGAATCTTGTCCTGCCACTCCTTTGGAGACATAGGGCGATTATAGGTCGTTCGTTGTGATTTGAGGAATCATCAACTTCCTCTCGTATTCTTGGATGTCCATGCTAGTTGTTATCAAATTTTCTCTAACCTATCATGTTCAGGTTTGAAAGCTTCATTCCTAGGGTAAATCTAATCTTTTCCCCGTTTTTCTCTATTTGATTTGCCTCATAATTTATCGTTATCTATATTCTTGTTATTAGTTTTAGTTGTTTTCCAAATCCAAATAGCCTAGTTGTGTTAAGAATTAAAGTCTTGATATCCTTTGTCCTCATGGTTTGACCCGCTACTCCACTATACTCGTATAGTTCGTAGGTTGGTATAAATTTTGTTTGCATAACTAGTCTTTTAGTTAACGACCTAAAAGTCGGTTATCAGTAGGGTTAGGGTTTGAGATTGTCGATGATTGATTGATTAACATTCGATACGAATCTTGTCCTGCCACTCCTTAGGAGACATATGGAAATTATAGGTTGTTAATGTGATTTGTAGGGTCGCAAACTTCCTTTCGTCATCTTGAGTGTCTTGATTGATTGTTGATCGAGCTCCCCTAACTTAGCGTATCTACTGCTAGTTTGATTGTCCTTCCTATGGTGGAACTAATCTATCCCCGTTTTTCTTTCATTGCATATTATCGTTTTTATTCTTGCTTTACTTTTCTGTTATCAGTGTAGTTCAATCAATTTGCATTTCAAATAAACGCTTACATCAAGTCTAGAAACTAGCATCCCTTGTCCTTGTGGTTCAACCCCCGGCTTACCATTAAACTAGTTTAGTAGTATTAGGGTGATCATAAATATTGTTTGTATAACTAGTCTTCTAGTAAAATTCCCTAAAAGCACGGTGATCAAAATGGCGCCGTTGCCAGGGAAAAGGCGTTATGTTTAGATTATAGTCTTGCTGTAATTCATTTTTTATTTATATTATTGTCTTTTAATTTTGCTTGTCATTGCTTACGATTGGTCTCTAGTGTTGTTTGCACTTCCTATAGTACGCGTAGATCAACCATACGACCCTGAAATTCAACGTAGTAAACAGCGATTTCCATCCCAAACCCCGTTACAACCAAATACTTCCAACCCTCCTACATCGCAAATGGACGAAACCAATAATTATTTGGTCAATTTGGGACACCTGGGTCCCAAGAATTTCAAGGAGGTGTCGTTTTACCCATTGCTCCAAATCCTTACCAAATACATCAATAGTTCACCCGGATGGTGAAGGAGACCCCCTTTAGCGGTTTGAAAAATGAATGCCCCCTCGAACACTTGGAAGCCTTCTCAGATATTTGCATGCTCATTCCTCCATGCCCCAACAGTCCAGATTATGTGTGGATGCACTTATTTCACTTGAGCTTAGCTGGTGACACTAAGTATTGGTATAAATGTTAGGTCTGGAGGACGGCTGCTGGTTAGGTTAAGTGTTCCATGCTTGAGTGTTTATTATGAACCGCATAAACTCTTCTTGCCTCATTTAATTTTTCATAGAAATGAACTTGCCCCCAGAACACATTCGCTCATTTTTTGTCTGTACCAAACTTATAAGGTATTAATAAATGAAATCTTCTCTCGAGATTCTTACACTCTTTATAAGATACTTGTAACTAGCTATCATGGTTTATTGTTAGTTCTAATGTGGAGAGTTTGATCTGGAACAACCTCAAACATAAAGTTATTCATTTTTGAGTTTTTTTATAGGGATGCTAGTGGTTCTCTCTTCTTTGGCATTGACCTTGTCATGTTAGTGGGTTATTATCTTTCCCTTCTAACTCTGGCTAAACCATGGCATTGTCCAATGTGATTTTACATGCCTAATAGGCTAGGTTTGTGCTAGACAGTTTTTTTGGATCTTTAAAAGATATCATTTGACTTTGATCTTCAAATTCCAAAATCTTTAACCATCACTATAGTTGATATATTTTGCCCCCTTTTATCTTACTTAGTAATTAACATATAACAAAAGAAACCTTTAGTCATCAAGTTTATTTTGGTAAGTGCCAAAATTGCTGAATTATGGAAGTGACATTACCTCCATTAACTTATATTACTCAAGCTTAGAGCATAATGGACTACGTAGTAGTGGTTGCAGTTGAAGTTGATCAATGCAACTAGGGGTGCTTATGTGCCGAGTCGAGCTCAAGTTTGGCTAAGCTCGACTCGAGCTAGATAACTCAAACTCGAGCTTGACTCGAGCTCAAAAGATCATGAGCTATAAAATCAAATCTCGAGCTCGACTCGAAAACTCAATTTTTGAGCTTGACTCAAGCTCGATTAAAGCTCGTTTCAAGCTCGACTCGAGCTCGATTTAAGCTCGTTTTAAGCCCGAGCTCATTTCAAGCTCTATTCGAGCTTGATTTAAGTTCGATTCGAACTCGACTCATTTTTAGCTTGATTAAAGCTTAATAGGCCTAAGTCCCCAATTGGGCCAAGAAGAAGGCTAAATTTTAGCTTCAATATGCTTAATTTGGTTTTAGGTGGAAAGCACTATTGAGTTTATATATACTAATTGTTTCAAACAATCTATCTTTTTTTTTTAATGTGAGACTTTGATTTTATATGTAAAACTCTCTCCAACCATATTTCATTTTAATCCAATGTGGGACTTTTGGTTTGTATCAAACCATCTTTTATTTATTCAATTTTATATTTTAAGTATACTTTTTAATAAATATATACTGTAAATGAAAATTCGAGTTTCTCACGAACTTTTTGAGTCGAGCTTTGATGTTATCGAGCCGAGTTTGATCTTGAGTCAAGCTTTGACCGAGTCAAGTCCGAGTAGCTCATGAGTAGCTCAACTCAATAAGCACCCCTAAATGCAACAAAGAGCAGAGCAGAGGAGGAGGAAGAAAAACTATGTTTTTATTATTCTAATCATATGTACAGCAAGAATATATATATATATATATATATATATATATATATATATATATATATATATATATATATATATATATATATAAATCATATGAGAACCCCTTAGCTATATGAGAACCCTTTTTATATAAGAACTCATTTAATACCATTGGTTTATTGTATTTAAACAACTGAGATTTATTCTAAACTAATGACAATATTTTAAATATCAAAAAAGTATAAAAATCAAATGGCGGTTGAGAAATATATGGTCCCATGATTATGTGGGGGGGGGGGGATTCCTAAATGTTTTTATATATTCCCTAGGAATATGTAGTTTTCATATTGTTCATATTTCTATATGTTCAAACTCCAATATTCCTTTTCAGTAGATATTCAAACGCTGAAAGATACGGCAACATTCGTTGATTTTTGGGTTCAAAAATACAGGTAATATTCAAAAATTTGTCTTCGCAATTGAATCTTTAAAAACAATTTGACAATACCTTGATGTTAATTGCATGTATGATTGCATCTTTCAAAATTATGAGTGTTTTGAATCATATATATTAACATATCTTATTGATTTTATTAGATTGAATTGTATTAACACATTGAATTAGATATGCATGTTGTATTTCTTTGAAAAATTGGGTGTATAGAACAATTATATTGAAGAAGTATATATATGACTCCTCTTGGTTCAATGTAATAATTGGGTGTATAGAACAATAGGTATATAGAACAATTATGAATTATATAGAACAATAGGACGAAGAATTAGAACATTAGAAATGTAATTTAGAACAGTAAATACATACTTTATTGCAATAGAATAAGTTTTAAGAATAGTAATTAACTTACATTAGAACGATGGAGAGATTTGTAGAGCAATATATATATTGTTTAGAATGTTATGACAAATCATTAGAACAATAAAATTTGCATATAGAACAGTAAGTGTAACATTAGGACGAATTATTAGAACTATAGATATAGAAGAATATGAATATACTCAATACAATAGAATAATGTTTTTGAATAGTAGTTAAAGTACATAAGAATAATAGAATAAATTTTAAAAACAGTTGATATATGATGTGCTCATTTTAGAGCACGTTTACAACCCCATTTTAGTGTCGAGTCTCATGCTTTTATATTGGTTTTATGCACATTACATTCAATTTTACCTTGATCTTGTTCTCGAGCTGTTGTTAGGTCATTTCAGGTGATTTCGATAATTTCGAGGTAAAATGAGACGTGTTCGAGGCTTTGATACCTTTATCAAGAGTTTGGATGCGCGTATCATAGCTTGGGCATGCGTTCCAAGTCACTCTCGAAGATCCCATAAACTCGAGAAGCCACTAGACACTTCAAAGGAGTTATTCAACAAGGTTCAGGTTTAGATTCGACCGAATCTGACATCAATTCGGTCGAATGGAAGACAGGGATTCAAGCACATAAATCAAGCTCTCGGGAATAGCCGAATGAACACTCATTCGGCCGAATCAAGGACCATTAGGCCGAATGGTTGCACTCATTCAGCCGAATGGTGGACAGAGCGCATAAACTCATTGCTCCTGTTTTAGGCGAATGACATACTCATTCGGACGAATGGCCACTCATTCGGCCGAATCCATACTCCATTCGGCCGAATGGAGCTTATTTTCGACTTTCTTGGTTCTTTCTTAGGCCGGCGCTCGAGGGTTTTTCCTAGGGTTTCACCCCTTATGTCCCTAGGGTATAAATACCCTCTTACTCTGTAAATAACCCTCATGCCTACTTTGAGAGCTTTTGTGCCTCAACCTAGAACATCACTTTAAAGCTTTACATTTCCTTCATGCATTAGTTTAGATTTACAACTTTCATTATTCTTGTTTTCAAGTGTTGTATTTCGGATTCGGTTTCTCTTTCGTTCACGCAATTTCATTTATGCAAGGTATCGATTCTTTTCTGTTTTATTTCGTTTAATGCTTTCAAGTATTGTTTTTCTGAATTTCATTCCTCTTGCCATTATCGTTGCTTCTTTTACGGTTTTGATAGAGTAGTTGTCGGTTTTGTTATATGATTTCGTTTTTTGTTCTCTTGTTCATTTCATTCAATTAGTTCGTGCTTTCAATCATGTTCTTTTTCGCTATTTGTGCCTTAGTCTTTATTACTATGTGTGAGTAGTCTTCTTAGGGGTTTGATTGGTGAAACCCTAGGTTGGCTCATTCTTCTTGCGTATAGTTAGGATTTGAGATTGTTGATGATTGATTGATTGATATTCGATGCGAATCTTGTCCTGCCACTCCTTTGGAGACATAGGGCGATTATAGGTTGTTCGTGTGATTTATAGGGTCATAAACTTCCTCTCATCATCTTGGGTGTCATGATTCATTGTTGACTGATTTCTCCTAATTTAGCGTATTGATAGTTCGATTGTCCTTCCTAAGGTGGAACTGATCTGTCCCCGTTTTCCCTTCATAGCATAACATTGTTTTAGTTCTTGCTTTATTTTCTGTCATTAGATTCATCTAATCACGTCTCCAAATAAACCCTTTGCATCAAGTCTAAAAGTTATCGCCCCTTGTCCTTGTGGTTCGATCCCCGACTTGCCACTACACTAGTTGTAGTAGTATTAGGGTGTTTATAAATTTAGTTTGCATAACTATTCTTTTAGTTAAACGACCTAAAAGAACGGTTATCAATATACACTTTAAAACAATAGATATATATTTTAGTACAATAGAATTAATTTTAAAAACATTAGTAAAGGTATATTATTAGAACAATGGGGAGATTTTTTAGAGCAATAGATATAGTATTTAGAACATTGTTCCTCCTGTACATTAGGACGAATATTTAAAAAAATAGATCTGCATTTTAAAACAATAAATATAATATAGACCAATAGGTTTATACTTTATACTATTATACACTAAAATACATTTTAAGAACAATAGTAAACATATATTAAAACATATGAGATTTTATAGAGCAATAGATATATATTTTTTAGAGTAATAGATATATATTTTAGTACAATAGAATAAATTTAAGAACATTAGTAATATACATTAGAACAATGGGGAGATTTTTTAGAGCTATAGATATAGTGTTTAGAATGTTGTTCTTTCAGAACATTAGGACGAATCATTAGAATAATAGAATTTGCATTTTAGAACAATAAGTGTATACTATTATACAATAGAATAAATTTTTAGAACAATAGTTAAAGTTCATTAGAACAATGGGGAGAGGTTTTTAGAGAAATAGATATATATTTTTTAGAGCAATATGATGTGAATCTAGGTATTAAAACCTTAATCCACACAAAGGGATAGAACTAGATATAAAACCCTCTAAAGCTATGCACCAAAGGTTTAAAATCTAGGGTGAAAGTTTAAGAATTGATTAAAGCAAAGCACCCTCAACTCCTATACAACTCTTTGTTACACACAAAGAAAAACAACAAACTCTCTAAGTTTATTGAAGAATACAAAGAAAAGAATCTCCAAATCTGATTTTTCCAAGCTTGGGTGCACATCTATTTATACCCATAGCTTGGGAGTTTCAATCATATTATGACTAGGCCTCCTACTTCTAAAAGGACTCCTAATAACCAATAGGATAATGCCACCTATTTATTACATAATCCTACCAAAACTCTAACACTATCTTATCTTAATTAGAATCTTATCCTACCTAAAGAGATAATATTACAAATTAAATACTCTAATCCTATTTTATTTAAAGTAAAACACTAAATATCTAATCACCTGTGTGTAGCAACGTCCATACCCATGCCATGTCACTTGCCATGTCACTTAAGTTGTAATAAAGCACCGACAAGATGTAATAAGCATCGTTCAATGTAACAAGCACCTCCCCATGTCTTAAAATTTTCCTCCTTGGTCAAAATTTTCAATCTTCGAAAATTACTCCAAGATTTTAGCTTTTAATCAAGGCCTTCCATTAATCATCACCTCCATGGATGCCACATATTATAACATCATAAAAATTATTCCCCATGTCCACCAATCCTCATTCATATTTGCATGTTATCGTGCACATGCAAATGTTCCCCTTTGATGCACCTAGAAGATTCGTGTCTCCATAAGCCAACAACTTTCCCATGGTAGCATCCTTCTTTGAAGCTTCAATCAATCCTTCGAATTTGGCATCCTCTATCATATCATCCTCCTCTTCTTCAAAAGAGTTTGTCCTCAAACTTTGAAGTTGATCATCAGGCACATAAGGTGCTAAGTCGCCTATATTGAATGTGGCATGAACTCCATAGTCTCCAGGCAACTCAAGATTATATGCATTATCACCCACCTTACTGATGATTTTGAATGGACCATCACACCTAGGCATAAGCTTATTCTTACGTCGATTAGGAAATATTTCCTTCCTCAAGTGCAACCAAACCAAGTCTCCCTCCTTGTAAGTATGTCGAGTCTTATGTTTGTTAGCTCTAGGCTTATAGATATCATTGACCTTCTCAATCCTTGCTCTCACTTGGGTGTGAAGATTTTGCATATAGTCAACCTTGGAATTTTCATCCTTCTCTAATTCCCTTCCATCCACCAATAACACTCCCTTGCCATTATCTTTATTGGAACAAGTTTTTGGAGCCATAAAAGGCTTCAAAGCAAATGCTTTGGCTTGTGCATTCTTCCTCACAACATATATGTTTGTCCTCCCATCAAACTTCACAAATCTATCATATTGCCAAGGTCTTCCCAAGAGAATATGACACGCATCCATGGGACAAACATCACAAAGCACTTGATCTTCATAATTGCCAATTTTGAACGAAATCAAGGCTTGTTTACTAACCTTTACGTCACTTGAATTGCTAAGCCAATGGAGCTTATATGGTTGAGGATGGATTTAAGTGGGCACCTCCAACTTATCCACCAAGAGTGTAGAAACCACGTTAGTGCAACTCCCTGAATCTATAATCACATCACATAGTCTTCCTTGGACATTACATCTTGTGAGGAAGATTTTCTCCCTTTGGCTCTCCTCTAATGGTAAGGATTTTGATTGCAATGCCCTTCGCAACACTAGGCTAGATCCCCTAGTTTATGCCATCACCTCCTCCACATCCTCCTCTTGGACTTCAAAAGATGTGTTACCTTCTTCCTCTTCAAGCTCATGCTCTTCTTCTTCCAAGGTTTCATCTTCCTCCCAAGTCCGAGTAGTAGCAATCCTAGCATGGGGAAAATCCCTTTGGATATGGCCTTGTCCCTTATATTTGAAGCAAGTTCATTGATCTCCCATAGGGGGCCTCGAACTTCCTCTCTTATCTCTCCCAAAAGGTTGTGGCTTTATGGATTTCTCGAGATTAGGCTTCATATTAGACATCTCATGCATCCCTTTAGCTTCAAATGATCAAAAGATCCCTCTAGGTTTACGTGTTTGCCTTTCAACCCTAGTTGCTATTGTACACACCTCATCAAAGCTCCAATAGGGTTGTAATTCCACCTTTTCCTTGATTGGGAACCCAGCCACAAAATGAGCCACATTGTGATCTTCTTTCTCCTGTAGCCCACACACCATGGCTAGATTTTCGAATTCCATCAAGTATTCCTCCACAGACCTCCTTTCTTGCTTCAAAGTATGCATTCTTATAAAATTGTTTTGTTCAAAGTCTTGAGGAACAAACCTTTTTTGCATGTACTTCTTTAGTTTTGTCCAAGACGAGATCTTAGAACGCCCCTCCTTTCTCCTCTTCTTTTGCAAACCTTCAAGCCACAAACTTGCATAAGAAGTGAGTTTGAGTTCAGCATTCTTAAAGGATCTATGATCATCATAGTCATTATATCTGAAAATTCGTTCAACTCTGCAGATCTAATCTAGGAATTTGTCTGGGTCTAAACTGCCATTGAACTCAGGGATTTCAAGTCTCAAGCTTTGATCCTCTTTCCCCCTTAAACTCTTTCTCCTGTGCCCTTTATATGATTCCTCATCATCACTTGAAGAGGATGGGTCCCTCTTGCTAGGCCTCCTTGATCTTCCAACACTGGATTCACCATCACTTTTGCTAGAGTTAGATTCATGAGAAGAGAGTTTACCTTTGCTTGAGGACTTTTCCTTCTTCCCTACGATTTGCAACAGCTCATTCATACCTTCCTTCAGTTCCTTCAACTCGCATTCCATGCATAAGGCTTTGGCTTCTTTCAAGGTTAAACCTTTTTTGAAGCCTGGTGGCATCTCGTGTGCATCATGACCACTGGAATCCATATTGCTTGAGTATGCTTTGAATCCTCTCAACGAGAGCACCAAAAGTTGATGTGAATCTAGGTATTAAAACCTTAATCCACACAAAGGGATAGAACTAGATATAAAACCCTCTAAAGCTACGCACCAAAGGTTTAAAATCTAGAGCGAAAGTTTAAGAATTGATTAAAGCAAAGCACCCTCAATTCCTATACTTCCTCACGTGAATTTAAAGCTTAAAGCACCAATTCACAACTCTTTGTTACACACAAAGAAAAACAACAAACTCTCTATGTTTATTGAAGAATACAAAGAAAAGAATCTCCAAATCTGATTTTTCCAAGCTTGGGTGCACATCTATTTAGCTTGGGAGTTTCAATCATATTATGACTAGGCCTCCTACTTCTAAAAGGACTCCTAATAACCAATAGGATAATGCCACTATTTATTACATAATCCTACCAAAACTCTAACACTATCTTATCTTAATTAAAATCTTATCCTACCTAAAAAGATAATATTACAAATTAACTACTCTAATCCTATTTTATTTAAAGTAAAACACTAAATATCCAATCACATGTGTGTAGCCACGTCCATACCAATGCCATGTCACTTGCCATGTCACTTAATTTGTAATAAAGCACCGACAAGATGTAATAAGCATCGTTCAATGTAACAAGCACCTCCCCTTGTCTTAAAATTTTCCTCCTTGGTCAAAATTTTCAATCTTCGAAAATTACTACAAGATTTTAGCTTTTGATCAAGGCCTTCCATTAATTATCACCTCCATGGCTTCCACATATTATAACATCATAAAACTTATTCCCCATTTCCACCAATCCTCATTCACATTTGCATGTTATCATGCACATGCAAATGTTCCCCTTTGATGCACCGAGAAGATTTGTGTCTCCATAAGCTAACAACTTTCCCATGGTAGCATCCTTCTTTAAAGATTCAATCAATCCTTTGAATTTGGTATCCTCTAACATATCACAATAGATATATATTTTAGAACAATACAATAAATTTAAAAACATTAGTAAATGTACATTAGAACAATGGGGAGATTAAGCCAACAACTTTCCCATGGTAGCATCCTTCTTTGAAGTTTCAATCAATCCTTTGAATTTGGTATCCTCTAACATATCACAATAGATATATATTTTAGTACAATACAATAAATTTAAAAACATTAGTAAATGTACATTAGAACAATGGGGAGATTTTTTAGAACTATAAATATAGTGTTTAGAATGTTGTTCTTCTAGAACATTAGGACAAATCATTAGAATAATAGAATTTGCATTTTAGAACAGTAAGTGTAATATAGAACAATAGTATACTATTATGCAATAGAATAAATTTTTAGAACAGTACTTAAAGTACATTAGAACAATGTGGATAGGTTTTAGTGCAATAGATATAGTGTTTTGAATGTTTTTCCTCTAGAAACTATAGTAAAATGCGAAAAAAATTAGGATAAATTATTAGAACAATAGAATTTGCATTTTTAGAAAAGTAAGTGTGACATTAGGATGAATCATTAGAATAATAGATATAGAACAATAGGTATATACTCAGTACAATAGAATAATATTTTTAAATAGGATTTTAAAATACATAGGAACAATGAGGAGATTTTTTAGATTGTACTTGAGTCAAATATTGTCTTTTATTTCTTCCTGTGCAATAGTCTCTTCAAATGTGGTATTTGCTTTGTCAATCATGGAATACATCTCATTGAATTTGGAAGCAAGTGTCTTAGCCAATTTACCAAAATTGTCTAAGTAAACCTTTGAAAAAAGTATATTATTAATAAGATATGAAACAATGGAAGATAGCTACAAATTAATAATTTACGAAACAATCGATATATAAATATAGAACAATAGTTATATAATTTTCAAACAACAACATTATAATTTAGAACAATAGATATATTTACTTGGAACAAAATTTTCTTAGAATAATAGGTAAAACTACTTAACAATTGGCCCATGCTTAGAGAAATAGATATTTTTACTTTGAACAATAGAAATATCTATTTAGAACAATTATCAAGTAGTTACTTAGAATAATAGATATATATATTTTAAACAACAGATATATTTACTTATAACAATATATATACGTACTTAGAACAATATTTACTTAGAACAATAGGTAATTACTTAGCACAATATTTACTTAGTATAATAGATATAATTACTTAGAATAATGGATATATTTACTTAGAACAATATTTACTTAGAATAATAGATATAATTACTTAGAGCAATGGATATATTTACTTAGAACAACAGATATATCTATTTAAAACAATAGATATATTTGCTTAGAATAACATATATATCTAGTTAGAACAATAAATATATTTACATAGAACAATAGGTATATTTACTTAGAACAATAGATATATTTACTTAGAACAACAGATATATCTATTTAGAACAATAGATATAGACTACAATAATTATAGTCTACATGATTAAAGAGATTAGTACAATTGAAAAAAAAGTTCCTAACAATAATTATAGAAGTTTTGCACCAAAAAAATTAGAGGTTATGGGAGTTTTGCACCAAAAAAATAGGTATACAAGATGATTTAACGTAATATTTAACAACTTGATAATAATATGGAAGTTTTGCACCAAAAAAATTAAGGTTATGGAAATTCAATTTAGAAATCAAGGTAAATTTAAAAATTACAGGAAAGTTGCATTTAATAGGTTTATTAGTTATTAATAATTATCCAGTAATTACATTAGAAGGCAATGTCATCCACATAAACCAGGAGAAGGGAGCCTCTGGCTTCGCCCCTTCGGAAAGTGGTTCAGGTAGCTCAGCTGATTAGAGCAAAGGACTGAAAATCCTTGTGATGCCATTTGACGATTACAAACAAAAAGTGAATTTTTTATATGTTTATTTTTTTGAAAAAAATTGAAAAATTACGCTACTAGCCCAATTATTCTGAAAAATAAGCCAATTTAGGCTAGAAAGGAAAACGTTGCCCCAGGAAATGGTTTAGCTAAAGGAAAATTATAAATTATTAATTCCATTCAATATATTTTGAAATGAAGGTGTACTAGTTTTGTGCCCATACGTCTAGCTTGGCTAGCTTATAGGACATTCTCATGCGACCCACAATGCCTTTTGTTATGTAATGTCATTCAAATAAAATGCTGGTCCAACCATTGCCCATAAACCAGCCATATTGTCTTGATCCTGGTCATGCCAGCCCCTTTTTTGTGGTGTAGTAGCATTTATGTCTCATAAGACTATTATACTGGTTTATTTTATGTAACCAACAATTGTAGGGTATGAATATAAGGATGCAGTTTTGTGAATTCAGTTTGATTTTAGATGTATGTTTTTGCAAAGTTGTTTGATTACATGCCCTTGAACCTCAAACAAAATGCAAATCATTGTCCGAAAATAGAAGACTTTCTTAGGAAAAGATATACACAACTATGTATAGAAATTTAGAAGCGATCAGCGAAATTATAAGAAACATTTTCTTAACAACTAATTAGGATCTCATGTATATAATAATATGAATTATCAATATAGAATAACATATCCTTCATGCATGAATTCCTCAAAGCAATAGGTTACGCCTTTCGGATATCTTAGAATGTTAATCACCATTCTTCTAGTATTTGTCCACAAACAATGATCGGATCTCCCACGTATGTTAGTACGGAATTAAGAAAAATTCTTGATTGCTTTTTAGGGTTTAAATAATAATGTGAGAGGAGGAAAAAGTAAGTGATGAATTAGAGTTAGGGTTAACACCACATATGTATATATTTATATATATAACATTTACATATATAACTATTTACATATATCATTTTTTACATATATAACATTTAATATGTAACACTTTACATATAAAAGATTGTATTTAATTAAGTAACTAAGGTGCCTTAAACAACCCAATTAATTCTATTTATAACTTCCACATAATTATATCAAATTTGTCTAATCAATTTCTTATATGTGCGACCTCATAACTTTGATTAAAGTTAGTAGTATGTTAATATATTTAACATACAGATCATAGTTAGTTTCTAATAAAATACGATAATCACCTAAAATAACCAAATATATTATCTCATTAATTAGTTCTAATTATATTTATTAGTTACACTTATTGAGGATATTTCCTTTAATCTCACACTTGTGTGAAAATAAGTGTGTAACCAAAAACTCCTTAAGTCTGTTAATGTCAAATTTGATAATATGATGACAACTTATGTAATCCATACTAATGTTCAAATCATTTCTTGAAATTCGAGCTTTAACTGTCGAAAAAAATGATTTACTCTTAATCCATTTGACCATGTATTTTTCAGTTCTTATTCTTCACAGGCCCAAGACAACAATCTTAACAATTAGAAGAACTTATTCAATCTTGTTCAACCAAAACTCCCACTTAAATTTTAGCAATCCTAAGAATTCCCTTTATAACCTTCTTTTACGACATGATGTTAGAGGATGTTAAAGACATACTAATCACTAAATGAGAACAATGTCGTACTCATGTTAAAGGAATCCACTAAATATAACAAATGAAATTCTTGAAACATTTTTGAAGAATATCAAGTAGGTTTATCCAATAAGTATCCACAAACATATCCATGTAAATGGCTAGACATTTTCATGTCCCCATAGCTCCATGAAACTGCGCTATCAATTAACTTACAAACCTGCCATAAAATGAATCATTAAGTCCAATTTAATGATTTGAACCATAGACTAACCGTATTTATAACCTCAATTTACTTAATAGGGTTCATTCATCAAATCACGCATTGACAAACCTATTGAGTGTTATAGAATACTTTGGACATTTTATTTAACACCAAGCCATAATTAAATAAAAACAATCACTTTAGTGATAAAGATAAACAGACATATCTAAGTGTTTTATGTTTGTGACAAATTTTATAATAAAATAGCACACAACTAAAGCCACTGTCCAATATGCTAAAGCCCTAAAACCCTAGTATGACTTTTATGCTTGGGTTAATAGATCAGTAATCCATGTGATGTTGCTATGAACTCTTCTAGCTCAATAAATCTCCATTCAAACAAAAAGATGAAACTAGATTGAGATCAAAACTCATTTTTTGTTTGTTTGGAAGCACTCATCTATATAACCTTTCAACAACCAACATACTTTCTCCTCTATAAACTAAGAAATGATCCTTAGCTCTCCTTAAGTACTTGAGGATATTCTTAACTGCATTCTATTGCGTATCACTTGGATTTAATTAGAATCTGGTGCACATACTCAAAGCATATATGACATCTAGTCAAGTACAAATCATGACATACATAATGAACCCAATTAACAAAGCATAAGATACATTACTCATTCGCTTAGCCTCATCAATGTTTGAAGGATATTGAGTCTTGCTTAGTGATAAACCATTTTTTAACGGGGAGGAAACTTCTTTTCGAGTTTTCCATATTGAACTAGTAAGAACCTTATAAAAATAAGTTCTTTAACTTAGTCTAATTAATCGTTTAGATCTATTACAATGGATCTCGATCCCCAATATGTACTTAGCCTCCCCAAGGTCTTTCATAGCAAAATAATTCTTTAGCCATTCTTTGACAGAGTCAAGCATGGGATTGTCATTTCCCATGAGTAATATATTATCTATATATAAAACTAAGAAGATAATGATACTCCTGCTTATAGACACAAGCTTCTTCTTCATTTTTGAGGAAACCAAACTATTTGATAGCCTCATCAAACCAAAGATTCTAACTTTGAGATGCTTGCTTTAGTCCATAAATGGATTTTTAAGGCTTACATACATTCCTAAGATTCTCATTATCCACAAAACCCACTGGTTGTGTCATATACACATCCTCTTCCTAGAATCCATTCAAGAAAGCGGTATTGACATCTATATGCCAACTTTCATAATCATAAAAGGCAGCTATTTCTAGGAGAATTCGAATGGATTTAAGCATTTTGATAGGTGAAAAGGTTTCATCATAGTCAATACCATGAACTTGTTTGAATATTTTTGTAACCAATCTAGCTTTGAAAACGTAAATGTTTCCGTCCTTGATTGTTTTCACTTTGAAAACCTATTTGCATGCAATAGTTGTAAACCATCAGGCAAATCCACCAAGTCCCATACTTGATTTTTAGACATGGATTCCTTTTCCAATTTCATGGCTTTAAGATATTTTTTATAGCAATGAATTTTTTGGGTTCAAGAACCCTAAATTTAGCTCCAATTTGATTGAATTGGATGTAATTTGAGAAATTTATCAATAAATCTATACTAAACTATAATTATAAGATAATTACATGTTTTCCTCTTAATTTTGGACCCAAATTAGAGCAAGAACTGCTCAATATTCACTCTAAAAGTTGAGATTTTTTGCGATTGTGCCGTGAAATTTATGGCAGCCATGGCAAAGCTACGGTGGGTGACCAATGATGGGGGTTCTTTTTGAGAGGCTCGCCAGTCACCAGGGATTACAAAGGTGGGCCTTTTTGGTTTGGATCACCAGGAAATGCCGATAGCGAGTTGAAGAATGGGGTGCGTGGGTTGTGCATGCAAGCTGTAGCTGTTGGGTGTAGTGGGTAGTGGTGGCCACAGAGCCGATCCGAGCAGGCAAGGCTAGGCTAGCCACCGAGCCGGGCTGGAGAAGGGACCGGTCTAGGGATATTAATCAATTTACTTAAATCAATTTACTCAAACTAATATAACAAAAGTAATCAATTTACTTGAACTAATTTAACTAAATCAATCAATTTACTTAAATCAATTTACTTAAACTAATTAAAGTAATCTAAATTAATCAACTTATTTATCATCATCAACCTAATGTACTTAATTAAACATTGAAAACATAATACCATAATCAACATATTATCTTCAACTAATTAAAATTCATCAACTTAATCTAACATCATTAACTAATTGAACATTTTCAACATAATGTACTTAATTATCATAATTAACTAAAATCAATTTACTTAAAATAACTAAACTATTTTAAATTAATCAACTTAATTATCATTATCAACCTAATGTACTTAATTAAACATCATCAACATATTACGATAATCAACATATTATCTTAAACTAATTAAACATCATTAACTTAATCTAACATTATCATCTAATCAATAAACTAATTTAACATTTTATCATCAACTTAATCTAACATCATCAACGAATTCAACATTATCAACATAATCTACTTAATTACCATAATCAACTAATTAAACTATTTAAGATAATCAATTTAATTAAAATAATATAACTAATCTAACTTAATATACTTAATTATCATCATTAACATAATCGATGTAAGTAAACATCATCACTAATTAAACATAATTACATAATTAACACATCAACTTAATCTACATATTATCATTGACTAATTAAATATCATCAACTAATTAAACATTATAAACTTTAATTAAACTATCTAATTAAACTAACTAGTTTCCATATTAACATTAATTAATTAGAAGTTTAAAAGTTACCATGACTAGGAGAAGGAAGCGGAAGCATCTTTGAAGTTGGAGTTTGCGGAACTTGACCAATAAGAGTACCGAAAAGTTGTTGCTCCAAGTTTTGAGGAAAATTTGCAGTATTTTCGTACGAGCTACTAACGTTGGATCCTCTAGAAGCCATTTCTTTTATAAAATATAGTAGTAAACAAGTAAATTAAGAATAATAACCCAACTAATTAAGATAACTAGTAAAGACTTGAAAATTTATAATCCATATGTTTTTTTATTATCTATTCACTTTATAGTTTACTTTAAATATAACTTAGTTGTAAGTTATATGAAGTTAATATAAAATAAAGATTAACTATTATATAATATGCAAATCTATTTTAGTATGCCTAAGATGAAATGAAGAGTTTCAGTAAAGTATGTACATTGTGTGTGCCCGTTTGTAATTTTTAGTCATATTGGCCATGTTAGACCAAAATAGGTCACTTTGTCTTATTAGTTTGATCTAATGGTATTAATGGGTAGGTATTAAAGGGAAAACTCATCTCGTATTGTCTGTCAAGTTAAAGTTGTAATTCGTGACAATGCTCAAAGGTAGTATGCTTATAAGCTAAAATTGATTAGCAGAGGTTAGTGACATGATCTATGTTGAAATAGAACATACCCACTAACTCATTTATATATCGCGGATGAGGTATCTTTTGTGTAGCATCGTATCAGATATGTTTTACGGTTGAATGAAAATAATTATTTTTTATATTGTAGGATCTTTTTCTTATAGTTAGATAAGGAGATGTTTAAGGATCATACAAGGAACTGCATTTAGTACATATTTAGATTCTTGTATTCGATCCCTATATATAGCTATCGTACATTGTAACAAATTTCTGTATTTAAATCTATATATATATATATATATATATATATATATATATATATATATATATATATATATATATATATATACACATAAGTAGTAGTTGTTATGTTTAATTTTGTTTGTAACTCAAATCATGTACAATTATATTTGAAACTTAGTTTTATATAAAGAGTATTGAAAGCCTTTGAGCCTACTTTGTTCTAATATTTGCATTGAATAATAGTTTCAATAACAATAATTAGCATTTGCAGAAAAAAAAATTAGAGTTTATGCTCGGTTCTTTGAAAACCAGAGCTTAAAATGATATTATATGCTTTGGTTTTCCAAGAACTAGAGCATAAAGTCTATTTTTTTTAAAAAAGAAGACTATATGCTTCGATTTTCCAAGAAGCAGAGCATAAAGTCTCCATTATACTTTAGTTCGAACCGAATCATAAAGACATTTGCAATATGCTCCGGCTAAATCTACTCTGGGCCAAAATCGGAGCATAAAGCCTTTAAAAAACCAGAGCATATGTGGTTTTTTCCAAGAGTGCAATGAAAAAAAGGACTACGTACTATATGGTTGTTTGGACCTAGAAATATGGCTTGTTCATATTGTAAGGCTCTAATGTGGATGGATGAAAAGGTTAGAGGAAGTTCACTTTCACAACCCTGGTTTAACCTTTGATGTGGAAGTGGGAAAATACTTTTACCATATCTACGTGAAACACCACCATATCTAAAATCCCTATTGACATATCCTCATTTTAGAATTAACATCAAAATAATAAATTTTGTGTTGGCATTCACTTCCATGGGTGGAAAAATAGATCATTTAGTTAATGATGGTCGAGGCCCTTATGTCTTTCACATCAATGATAGTAATTACCATAAAATTGGTTCACTGCTCCCAATGCTAAGAGAAATGCTAAGGTTTGCACAATTGTACATTTTAGGACACTGAAAATGAAGTAAAAAAATAGAATGAGTTTCATTCAAGGAGATGAATCACATGCAATAAATGCAAATATCCTTAAAGGCCTACATAATATGCTTGATGCCATTAATCCATATGCAAAGATATTTCAGTCCGCTAGAGACATGCTGCAAGATCAATGTCATATTCAAGATTTACACATTAGGCTACATTATTGGTAGGTGATGGATTAGAAAATATGGATCATAGGGATGTCATATAACAAAAATCAAATGGAAGATTACAAAGAATAAATGAAACACATCCAAGTTATATGCCACTACAATATCCACTACTATTTCCTTACGGTACTAATGGATGGACACTTGGGATCCCTAAAGTCATAGAATCACATACCTGCCAAAAAAAAGTGACATTAAGACAATTCCTTACATTGAGGGTGACACATTGATAGGGTGGGCATTTATTTCAGCAGTTTAATGTTAATGGATTAGCATCAATTGACCAAAACCATTTAAATTATATAAGCAAAACCAAGGAAATTTTTGGACGAATGTATTTTGAGGGATACAAGATGCCGTAGTTGTAGGGGATGTGAATAAAACTATAACAGGTCACCAATACATTTTGCCATCATCTTTCACAGGCAATAGTTACCAATATTACCAAGATGCTATGGCAATAGTTGGAGAAATGGGCCCTCCAAACTAGTTTGTAACTTTCACTTGCAATCCCCAGTGGCCAAAAATTATCAATGAGCTAGCTACATGTGGCATTGGTTGTCTTGCTAATGATAGACCAGACGTTGTTACATGTGTTTTCAAGCTCAAATTAAAAGAATCCCTTCATGATTTCAAAGAAAGAAAACTCCATGGTTAAATTATTGTAGGTCATAAAGTTTTATTTACATACTTCATACACTTACCTAAATTATACTTATATAACGTAAAGCATTTTATTTCAGACTAACATATCATTGAATTTAAAAAAAAGCATTCACAAAGGATATCGAAAAATTTGTTTCTACGAAAAATTCCAGATAAAGAACAAGATCCTGATGCATTTAAAATTGTTACTAAGAACATGATACATGGACCATATGGCACAACAAGATCCTAAAGGTTATCAAAATAGTTTATGTAATGACAAAACTTTTGATAGTAATGGTTTTGTGAAGTACATATGCATGCCAAACAAGGAACCTATAATTGTGAATGGACGTTAAATAGACAATCGTTTGGTTGTACCACACAATAGAGATCTATATGTTAAGTACATTGCACGTATAAAAGTCGAGTGTGTTACATCAAGAAGTGTGGTAAAGTACCTATACAAGTACGTTCACAAAGGCCATGATCAAGCAACTTTGGTCATATAGGATACTCTATCAGAATTCTACAATTAAGGAAATAAAATTACATTGGTGGAAGAAATCCAACAATATCTAGACTATCATTATGTTTCTACAATTGAAACAAGTTGGAGAATTATTGATTTTGAGTTACAACACCAATATCACCATCAGAGCTACTACAATTTCATCTAGAAGGAGAACAATTTGTTCTCTTCCATGATAATGACAATCTTCATTACATCCTCCAACAACCAATACTGCAACTAACTATGTTGATAATGTGGTCCCAGGCTAACATAGAGGCAAACCAATACACTTACTAAAAACTCCCAGAACATTTTGTATGGGATAGAGAATTAAGGAGATGGAAAAGAAGGAATGCTAGGATTAGCATTGGAAGATTATCGTACGTTCACCTAAATTCTAGAGAATGGTATTTCCTGCGACTTATACTGACAAAAGTACATGGAGCACATTCTTATAAATATATACGTACACTCAGAGGTGTTGGATACAATACATTTAGGGAAACATGTCATGTACTAGGTTTGCTTAGAGATGATAGTGAGTGGCACGCAGCTTTAGGCAAAGAATCTACTTGGGCTTCTAGTGCACAATTACTTAATTTGTTTAGCTCTATATTGATGTTTGCTGAAGGAACTGATTCAAGGTGATTATGGGAACAACATTAGGAGAGTCTTACTAATGATTTAGAAAGATTAATGCAACAACAATCAAGAAATTTTGTTGAATTTAGGCCTACAAGAAATCAAAATTTTGGTGAATACTGATGGAAAATCACTAAAAGATTATCCTAATATGTCCTATCCTTATTTACACGCAACAAATCATGCATCTAATTTATTAATGAGGGAGAAACTAGATTACGATAAAAATAAAGAGGATGTCGAATTTGAAAACTACATAAACGGTGTTAACATAGAGTAATACTATGTGTATTCCACAATAATGCTTGTAAGTGATCAAGGGAATGGTATGGTAGTGGTGGGACAGGTAAAACATACATGTGGAATACATTGATAACAAAATTTTGATCGGAGAGAAAAATTGCACTAGCATTAGCATCCTCACGAATTGCTTCTTTATTGTTACTTGGAGACAAAACAACTCATTCTACTTTCAAGATTCCTATTAATCTAGATGACAATTCAGTATGTAATTTAAAAAATATTCAAATTGTCTAGATTTAATTCGGGAGGCTTTCATAATTATATAGGATAAGGCACCTATGGAAAACCAACTTGCAATAAAAGTAGTAGATCGACACCTAAAGGATATTTGTGATGATGAAAGATCGTTTGGGGGAAAATTCTTTATTTTCGGTTGAGATTTCAAATAAATACTTCCTGTAGTTTCTAATAAAGGTCAAGAGTCAACAATCGCGACTTTATTACACAACTCAAAATTTTGGAGGAAATGACACCTATTGCATTTAAAAATAAACATGTGTTTATGTAGTTCGACAACATCACCTCAAGAAGTACAACAACCAAAGAATTTTTCTGATTAGATTTTAGGAATTGGGGAAGGCATAATAAAGAACAATCAATTTCAAAACATGGTGAAGGCAATTGGATAGAAATTCCATAGAAATTTCTGATTGATAACAATCCTAATGGGTTAAAAAATCTAATTGATTTTGTTTACCCACAACTGCTAACAAGGTACACTAATTGGAAGTATTTTCAAGAACGAGCTATACTTGCACCAACAAATGATGATGGGGATGAGCTAAATTCAAGGATATTTTCAATGTTATTGAGGGAAAATAGAACTTAATTTAGTTATGATTCACTTGGTTATGGAGGAGATGGTGATTGTTTCGCGATTATGGAGCCCACAGAATTGTTAAATTCTTTAACACTTTCTGGACTTCCAAACCATTGCCTAGACTTAAAAATAGGGGCCCTAGTGATACTTCTGTGCAATATGAACCAATCAATAGGTTTTTGTGATGGAACACGACTAATAATCACTAGGTTGGGGAAAAGAGTCATTAAAGCAAGGGTAATCACAAGTCCAAGAGCTGGAGATTTATTACTCATACCTAGAATTGACTTAATCCCTACTAACAAGAAAATAGACTTGCCGTTAAGAATAAGACACTTTCCTTTGAAATTAGCTTTCACCATGACTATCAATAAAAGTGAAGGGCAAACGTTGAATATAGTGGGAATTTACCTACGATTACTTATTCAAAACAAGAAAGAAGTAACAAAAAAATTAACTAAGAACATTGTGTATAGAGAAGTTTTATACAATGTTATTTAGAGTTCTATTCATTCTTGATTTACAGATGTATGTAATACATTATTATTATTACTTTTTTTTATTATTTCTTTAAAATAACATGAAGATTTGTACTAATATAAAAGGATATGGATATAGTATATATACCATGTCATTTCATTACACCAGGCATATTAAAAGCAAATATAAGGGTGCAATTACTATGGATGATTAATGAACATACCAGAGATAGAGGTGGACGTACTCATCGTTTGAGGAATTTAGTATTTCTAGATAAAGAGGTAAAAAAACTAAAGGACTAAATTTTATATTAGCACTTCTTTGTATCATCTCATTAAAAAAATTCTAACTCTTATCTATCTATTGTAGGGTAATGAAAGTAACTTTGTTCAGAAGTGATATTGATAAATACAAAGATATAATGAAACTAGGAAAAGTCTATTAAATTATAAATTTGGAGATTATGCCATTAGACTCTTCTTACAAATATGTAATGGATAATGTTATATTAAAATTTTGATTTAAGACAAAGCTTTAGGAAATATTCAATGACACTATCCCTAATAATTTCAATAAAGATCATCCTAGATATATTGGTATTAAAGAAAAGATCGTGATGTTATTTTTTTAAATTTTTACATAACAATATTAACTAAACTACTATTGTCCAAATGTCATAGGATTGGTGATATATATTTCTGAAGTACACATGGTAGGCTAAGGAAGACAAATACCAGTACGAGATATATTACTCTACAACACAAAGTAAACGATTTATTTTTACAAAAAATTTCAAAAACTTTTTCTAGATTCTACATATTACGAAAACATATATTTTTTCTTTTTCTAATATAGAAAAGAAACTATAAGACTTACCTCAATAATCAAGGACACCAACTTTCCCAATAATTAAATCAACTACATATATTGGCCGCACCCTTAGTTACTATCGGATATTATAATGGTGAGATTTAGTAATTTTAAAACCTATTAACATTATTATTCAATATAAATTATTTAGTATTTTTTTAACATATTTTAAATATAGGATTATATTTATCTACTGTTGAGAGAATAAGGTTGTTCATTAACCCTGATTTACAACATATTGAAGATTTACATGGCTAGTGAGCATATATGTTTCCTTTACCCAAATAAGATAATTACTTTACTACAATAACTCTAACTCATCAATATACATACAGGTACGCAAATGATGGATATATACAAAAGCATATTACTTTCACCCAATCAAGGGATAATTAAATCTTTATTATGGAGATGTTATTCCAAGCAAAAAAAATCTATCTAGATGAATATTCAGTGACATCCAATGTGAGAAGTAAAAAATTACTCAAACATTTCCAATATCTCCCTACATGAGTAAAAACTGCTTATCTAATTTTTATTTTAACATGTTAAATATTTTAGGGTTTGTGCGACAATATTAAGTATTGACACCAGCTTGCCAATTTGGTATGATTCATGTAGATGACACTTAGTGAGGGTTGTTAAATGCACGACACTTAGTGGAAATATATAAAATACAATAGTACAATAAATTATTTTGAGTAAAAAATTAAGTTTATATTTTTTTCAACAGATTTAGAGTACTAATAACCATTGGAGATAGAAATGCAACAAAGTGTACGACGCTATTTGGTAAAGAGGCAGAGATTATTATGGGCTGTAAAGCTTCCTACATTAAAACATCTGCTGATAATGTAAGTCTATAATTTGTAGAGTTTATTAAGAAAAATATAATAACTAACTGAAATTTTTTTCATTGTTAGGAACATGGACGCATTTTCATAGAAGAAGAAGCACAAAAGCGTCTAATCAATTCGTTCACATTCATACTACATGCTCCAACTAGAGAGTATGAAGAAGTAAGAGTTGCAGCAGTGCTTCTGAAAAAATGAGAGGAAGAATTTTTTTATCTTAAGAAAAATATGAACTATTGAAAATCATTAAATTAAACATTTTAATTTTTTAAATATAGTTGACATTTTTGTTAATAATTTAAATTCTTTAGTTTTATTTACCAAATTAAATATCGTGCTATTATACAAGCACATGCTAGTTATTTTAATTAGTTATTTGTAAACACAATGGATGGAGATATAAGGAGTGAAGGTCCAAAGATGATCAAGGATGGTGATCCATGATGGTTTAAGGACGAAGCCCATAAAGACTAGTCTTTAGGGTTTACGAGCCATACTAGGATCACATTTATATTTTAGCTTTTATTGATTTGATATGCTTTTTTAAGTTTATGTTGTCTTATTTATGTCATGAGTTCACCATTAGACAAATCAACATGAGTTAGGTCCTCCCTAAATAATACTGAGTTAATTTTCTTTTCCAAAACAAAAACCTATGAAAGCTTTTGATCATTAGTGGTAGGTTCTACCTAAGCAGGTTGTCACTAATTGATTTAGGATTAAATAAGGTAAATTTGGGAAATTTGCATGTTTGTTTGGTTATACTCAAAGGTTTCGGATTTTGAAGCATAGGGATAGGTATTGGATAAAGAGTTATCACATATCAACCAAGAATTATAATTAGTAAAGAGTTTACTTAACTTGATAAAATAACTTTAAGAGTAGGGCCCAAGTCTATTTAAAATTATTTTAAATAGGATCTTGAAATCACTTAATTCAAAAAGGACATTTTAAATTGAATTAAGTATGCTTGACTTTTATCAATTAAATTGTTTAAATTTTAAAAGCTCATTTTGATAAACATAGTAAATTTTTCATATTTTCTAGTGTAGATATAATGTCTAGTAACAAAAATAACATTTCATCGCTTTTTAATTTGTGTTAAATCATTGAGAAAGATAAGTTGAATGGAAAAAAATTCCTTGATTAGGAAAAAAACCTAAGAATTTTTCTAAGGTTTGAAGGAAGAGATGATGTTCTCGAAACCCCTATCCCAACCTTGAGCTTAAGTCCTATGGGTGCTAAGATAGATTATCATAAAGTTTTCATTAAAAGGTCTGTAATTGTTAACTACCTTATATTGGCTTCTATGGACTCTTTCCTCTAAAAGTGATTTGAGAAAATGGATGCATATAGCATCATCTAGTAGTTGAAAACCATTTTTCGACTATAAGTTAGAGATGAGAAGTATGAGATAAACTAGGTCATTCTTGATGTCAACTAGAGATGGCAAAGCCAATGGGAGAACATGTCTTCAAGATGATTGGTTAATTTGAAAACATGGAAAGACTAGGTTTCCCTTATAGCCAAGAGTTGGGTTTTGACATTATACTCCACTCACTTTATAATGGATTCAAGAACTTCAGGTTGAATATCCATATGAATGGATTAGAGAAAATCCCAACTAAGGTATATGGGATGCTTATTATTACTAAATAAAACATCCATTTTGAGCCAAAGAAAAATGTTCTCATGGTTCAAATGGGAAAATATTTTAAGAAGATTGAGGCTGCCAATAAGAAGTTTGGAAAAGGTAAATGAGGAGTTATTGCCAAAGCTTTTGGAAAGCAAAAGGCTACATCATAGCCAAGGGTGGCTACCGAAAGAAAATGCTTCTAATATGACAAGATTGGTCATTGGAAGAGGAATTACCTAAATACTTAAGGACAAGAAGTTTGGTGCTTTTACTTTATGTATCTTTGTTATAGAAGTTAATTTAGAAAACTTCTACTTCTTTTATACTTAATACCAATTTTGTTTCACACATTTGTTTGAAGGGACTAAAAAAGAGTAGAAAGCTGGCTAGGGGAGAGGTAGAAATGCACATAGCTAATGGAGCAAAGGTTGCAGCCATAACCGTTGGAACTTATAACCTTCCTTTACCTTGTAGATTAGTATTAAAACTTAATAATTGTTATTAAGTTCCTAATATTGATAAAAACATTATATCAGTTCATGTTTTGGATCATAAAGGATATTCGTTTACGATAAAGAAAGGTTGTTTCTCTACCTATAAGAATGACATGTTTTATACTAGTGCAATAATATTAATTGGTTATATCTTCTTAATCAAGATAAACCCACCCTTAACATAGAAAGCAAGAAACATAGATCAAATGATATAAGCCCCACTTATTTATGGCATTGTCATTTAGGCCATATCATCGTATTCGTAAGTGACATAAATGGACTTCGAATATTTTTTGATTTTTAATCTTTTAATTTATGCAAATTGTGTCTGATGAGAAATATAACTAGAACACTTTTTACTAAAAAAGATGAAAGAGATAACAAACTATTGGGCCTAATAAATACAAATTATGTGGATTAATGAGTACAAAATCTAGGGGAGGTTATCTTTACTTCATAAACTTTACTCATGCTTTAAGTAGATATGGGTTTACTTACTTAATGAAACATATGTCAGAA
This sequence comes from Dysphania ambrosioides, assembly GCA_026401315.1. Taxonomy (NCBI): domain Eukaryota; kingdom Viridiplantae; phylum Streptophyta; class Magnoliopsida; order Caryophyllales; family Amaranthaceae; genus Dysphania; species Dysphania ambrosioides. The sequence goes on from CM048662.1 coordinate 12,542,649, forward strand.
TCCTTTGAAAAGTTCAAAGAGTTCCAAAGTGAAGTAGAGAACCAACTTGGTAAGATAGTAAAATCATTATAATTAGATCATGGTGGTAAATATTTAAGCCAAGAGTTCATTGATCATTTGAAAAGTTGTTGGATTCTTTTACAATGAACTCCACCTAGAACACCTCAAATAAAAGGTGTTTCTGAGAGGAGAAATAGAACTCTATTGGTTATGGTTTGATCTATGATGAGTCTTTCTAACTTTCATGAAATCTTTATTTGGGGACATACTCTTAACTGATATGAAGGGAAATGTCCTTTGATTAAGTGTAACAATTGAATATAACATAGACAAATTTATGGAGATAATTATAATCGTTCATTTTAGGTGATAATAGTGTTTTTCTAGAAACCGATTATGATTTGTGAACTAATTTGATTAGTGCATGACTAATAAAAAAAACATCATATGAGGTCACACATATAAGTATATGATTGGATTAAAGTGCAAAAGAGGTTAAGAAGCTAAATAGTCATGCTTATGTGAAGTATTGACTAATGAGTTTATTTTATGACATATGAATGTTACTTACAAATAAACCAAGGAAAAGAGAAAGTATGTACTACTCTTACTTTGCCATCACCAAAAAAAGCTTATTCTCTCAAAAGCTTATTCTCTCTCACTTTGCCATCACCAAAAAAAGCTATAAAGAATCGTTCCTTATTCCATATTAGCATACGTGGGGATTCAATTATTGCTTGTGGACCACCACTAGAGGAGAAATATTTGGTGTTCTAAGGATCTCCATATAGAAGTGTGAAGTGTTCTTTGCTTTGTGGAAATCAAACTTCAAGAGAATGAAATTCTATTCATATAATTCGTAGAAAAATGTGCATTAGGTCATGTTTAAGAAATTGTTTCTTAAAATTCCGCTTTATGTATCTTATTCCTATAGTAGTATCGGTTCGCCTCTTGCATATTAAATTTGATATGATTTTGACTGATTATTTTGATTCAATTAGGGGAGGTTTGATAAGTGGTATTAAAAATACATGATTAAAATTATATTTTAATCAATTGGTATTTATTTGTTTAATTCATAGTGACGCTGGGATTAATCATAATTAGCACAAACTTTTATCGGAAATTGATTCTTTAAATTGATTGTTCTTCAAATGCCAAAATTTGAAATGCTTAGCCATGATAATTTGATTATTTCATGCTAATTGGCTCGAATTTTTCTCGATGAATGTTTTGAATTGCATGAATTTGCAATTTGATTGAGTTTTTATGTTGAAATTTGATTGATTCATGCCCAATCACATTCAAAGTCTAGAACCTTAAAATCACCCCCAAATTGATTGAATCTCTTGAAACTTATGAATTTTCATAATTCATCAATCCCAAACTATGATTATATGATAATAAAATGTTATGCCCTTAATTTGGACCCCAAATTCGAATAAGAGTTGATCAAATTTACCTAAAAACGCTTAAAAGTTGCGTGAACATGGAAGCCTCCGTGGCTGGGCTACGGTGGGCGACCGTCGGTGTTGTTGGGTGGGGTTAGTTTGCCGGCTTCCGGCAAGCAGACCGTTGAGTCTTTTGATGGGTGTGTCGCCGAAAATAGTCGAGATGGGGGGGGGGGGGGGGGGGGGGCGGGCTTGCTGCTGCAAGCGGGCCACGACGGGCCTGTGCGGGCCAGGAGCCCAGGTGTTGAGTATGCTATAATTTTGGTCGTTTTATGCTCTTTAATTTATTTAATTAATTCAGTTAATAACACTTGTAACCTATAATTGAATTAAAATAATTCTTTTTCTAATTAGTTAATGTTAATTAATCCTTTGATTGATTTTGATGATGGCAATTATTACTAGGATCTTATTAATATGATTAATAAAATGGGGTAGTTAATGGCATGCCTTTTATTACTATGGCTAATGAAATAAGTAGTTAATATCATGCTTTACTATTATCATTATTTTATTTTATTAAAATGATTAATAAGGTTAAATAATGTTTTTAAAATTAAGTAGTTTTGATAATTTTTAATTTAATTAATTTAATTAATTAAATTAGACTAATTAATTAAATTAGACTTAATATTCCTTTTTAACTGTTTTAATAACATAATTGAGTTTTGATGTTTAATAATGGTGTTATAATTGCATGAGGTGACTCGTATGGCCCAAGTTAGGATAGAAAATACGACCAGCGCATCATTAAAGTTTTTGTATCCTAAATACGATCTTCTTATCGTATGACTTTTTGTAATTTATTTTAAATTTTTATTTTCAATTTCAAAAATATTATGTATTTACAATGAATGAAGATCCAAGGAGTGAAGATCTAATGATGGTGATCCACGTTGGTTCAATTATGAAACCCATGAAGAGTAGTCTTTAGGGTTTAAGGGTCATACTAAGAACACATTTACATTTTAGCGTTTATTACTTTAAAATGCTTTACTAAGTTTATGTTGTTTATTTATTGCATATGCTCACTTATTAAATAAACCATCATAGTAACTTAGATCGCTAATATAATATTGATTTTATTTTCTTTTCCAATACAAACACCAATGAAAGCCTTGATCATTAATGGTAGGTTCTACCTAAACAAGGTGTCACTAATTGATATAGGATTAAATAGGTTAAATTTTGGGAATTTTACATGTTTGTTTGGTTATACTCAACAAAATCATCAAAAGGGTTTTGGATTTTGAAGCATATGGATGGGTATTGGGTACGGAGTTACCACCTGTCAACCAATAATTACAAATGTTATAATTAGTAAAGAGTTTACTTACCTTGATAAAATAACTTTAAGATTTGGGCCCAAGTCCTCTTAGAATTATTTTGAAAAGGATCTTGGATTCACTTAATTCAAAGGGGACATTTATAATTGAATTAAGCATGTATGGCTTTTCTTATTTAAATTATCTAAATACTTTAAGCTTATTATGCTAAACATAATGAATATTTTGCATATTTCAATTGTATATAGCATGTCCATTAACAACAACAATAGTTCTTCACTTTTCAATTTGTGTTCGATCCTTAAGATGGATAAATTGAATGGGAAAAACTTCCTTGATTGGGAAATACCTAAAAATTATTCTAAGGTCCAAAGGAAGAAAGGATGTTCTTTAAACCCCTATCCTAATCCTAAACTCAAATCCTATAAATGCTGAGATAGTCTCACACGATTGTCTTAGAGAGGTTGGTGATTGTTACCTGCCTCATGCTGGCCTCCATGCACTCTTCCCTCCAAAAGAGGTTTGAGAAAATTGATGCATATAGCATCATTTAGTAGTTGAAAACTAATTTTTGAGGAAAGGCTAGAGTTGAGAGGTATGAGACTCACAAGGCTATCCTTGAGTGTCAGCTAAAGATGGGCTAGCCAGTGGGAGAACATGTCTTGAAGATGATAGGTCCTTTTGAAACATGGAAAGATTAGGCTTTCCTTATAGCCAAGAGTTGACTATTGACATCATACTTCACTCACTTTATGATGGATTTAAGAACTTTAGGTTGAATTTCCATATGAGTGGAGTAGAGAAAACCCTTGTTAAGTTACATAGGATGCTCATTACTGCTGAGCAAAACATCTTATTTGGACCTAAAAAAGATATTCTCATGGTTCAAAAAGGAAAAGGGTTTAAGAAGGTTGGGTTCAGAGAAAGAAGTATGATAAAGGAAAACAAGGTGTTATTGCCAAAGCTTCTTTAAAGCAAAGGCTACAGCAAATCCAAGGGGTGGCTACTGGGAGAAAATGAATTTATAGTGACGTGATTGGTCATTGGAAGAGGAATTGCCCCAAGTACTTGAAAGACAAGAAATGTGGTGCTTCTACTTCAGCTATTCATGTTATAGAAGTTAATTTAGTAACTTCTACTTCTTCTTAGATATTTGATACCAGTTGTGTTTCTCAAATTTATTCAAATGTGTGGGGAGTCAAAAGGAGTAGGAAGGTGGCAAAAGGGGAGGTAGAAATACGCGTAGCTAATGGAGAAAAGGTTGCTTTCATAGCTGTTGGAACTTCTTATCTACATCTGCCTTTTGGATTAGTATTAGAACTCAATAATTGTTACTCTTTACCTAATATTGATAAACAATTGTTTCAATTCATGTTTTGGATCATGAAGGATACTCATTTATGATAAAAAAGGTTGTTTCTCAATCTATAAAGATGACATATTTTACACCAGTGCTAACAATACTATTAGGTTTTATCTACTTAACCAAGATAAGTTCATCCTTAACATTGAAAGAAAGAAACAAAATCAAATGATATAAACCCCACCTATTTGTGACATTCTGGGCCATATAAACCAAACTCACATTCAGAAGTTACATAGAGATGGCTTTTAACATCTTTTGATTTTGAATCTTTTTATTTATGTAAGTCGTGTAAGATGGGAAAAATGACAAGATCATCTTTTTGTGGAAAACGTGAAAGAGCCAATGAACTATTGAGCCTAATACATACATATGTATGTGAACAAATGAGTAAAAATTCTAGGGGAGGTTATAACTACTTTATAACCCTAACTGATGATTAAAGTAAATATGGGTATATTTATCTAATGAGACATAAGTCATAATCCTTTGAAAAGTTCAAAGAGTTATAGAATGAAGTAGAGAACCAACTTGGTAAGACAATAAAAGCATTATGATCAGATATTGGTGGTGAATATTTGAGTTAAGAGTTCAGGGATCATTTGAAGAGTTGTGGTATTCTTTCATAATGAACTTCACCAAGAACACCTCAAATGAAAGAATTATACTAATAACAGAAAAGTAGAGCAAGAACTAAAATGATAATATGCTAGGGAAGGAAAATGGGGACAGATCAGTTCCACCCTAGGAAAGACAATCAAACTATAAATACGCTAAATTAGGAGAAATCAGTCAACAATGAATCATGACACTCAAGATGACGAGAGGAAGTTTGTGACCCTATAAATCACACGAACAACCTATAATCGCCCTATGTCTCCAAAGGAGTGGCAGGACAAGATTCGCATCGAATATCAATCAATCAATCATTAACAATCTCAAATCCTAACTCTACGCATGAAGAACGAGCCAACCTAGGGTTTCACCAATCAAACCCCTAAGAAAACTACTCACACATAGTAATAAAGACTAGGACATACACAATGATAAAAGACATGATTGAAAGCATGAATAGACTGAATGAAAACTATCCTATCAAAACCATAAACAAAGCAATGATAATAGCAAGAGGAATGGAATTCAGAAAAATAATACTTGAAAGCATTAAACAAAATAAAACAGAAAATAATAAATACCTTGCATAAATGAAATTGCGTGAACGAAAAGGAATCCGAATCCAAAATACAAAGCTTGAAAGGAAGTGGAATGAAAGCGGTAAATCTAAACTAATGCATGAAAGAAATGAAAAGCTTTAAAGTGATGTTCTAGGTTGAGGCACAAGAGCTCTCAAAGTAGGCATGAGGGTTATGTACAGAGAAAGAGGGTATTTATACCCTAGGGACAAAATGAGTAAAACCCTAGGAAAAACCCTCGAGCGCCGACTAAAGAAAGAACCAAAATATATGGGAAAGAAGGCCATTCGGCCAAATGGAGTAGGGATTCGGCCGAATGGGTGGCCATTCGGCCGAATGGTGTGGTCATTCGCCCAAAATAGAAGCTTGATGATTTTGCACCCTGTCCACCATTCGACCGAAGGAGTGTACCCATTCGACCAAATGGGTCTTGATTCGGCCGAATGAGTCTTCATTCGGTATTCCCGAGAGCTTGATTTATGTGCTTGAATCCCTGTCTTTCATTCGACCGAATGGATGTCAGATTCGGTCGAATCTGAACCTAAACCTTGCTGAACAGTTCATTTGAAGTGTCTAGTGGCTTCTAGAGTTTATGGGATCTTCGAGAGTGACTTGGAACGCACGCCCAAGCTATGATACGCACATACACACTCTTGGTAGAAGTGTCAAAGCCTCGAACACGTCTCATTTTACCTCGTAATCATCGAGATCACCTGAAATGACCTAAAAGCAGCTCGAGGACAAGATCAAGGTAAAATTGAATGTAACATGCATAAAACCAATATAAAAGCACGAGACTCGACACTAAAATGAGGTTTTAAACATGCTCTAAAATGAGCACAACAAATGGATATAGTTCAACCCATATCAGAAGAAGAATTACTTGTGTCATTTCCTATGGTAGAGGTAGTGCATTCAATGCATGACCCCTCTTCCATGCATAACCTAGTGCTAGAGGAAGAGAATCCAATGGTTGAACCTCCTATTAGTCCACTCAAATCTAATTCGAGCGAAAAATTATTTAATCGTTGCGAAGGAAATTTCTACTGTTGTTGCCCCTCGTAGGTCTGGTAGACCAAGAAATCCACCTAAGAGGTTTGTGGACTTCTTGTTAATTGAAAGTTCTAAAATAATGATTTTATAACTTGAGGAACCTACTAGTTACGAAGATGCCTTGGCGAGTCAAGACTCTGGAAAATGGCTTGGAGCCATGAAATGGAGGGCAGTGAGTTGGAAGAGTTCAAAGCACAACACCATAGTTGATTCTACAATAGAGGCTAATTACATTGATATAGCACCAAAGTTACACACTAGGTTTGTGTCTCATATGAATGTGTTCTACATTCGAGATATTTTGGGAGTGGAAGATTAGCCAATACTAATTAAGGCTCCTGACCCAACCTTTAGCTTTTTTGAAGCTTACCAAACTGTGGTGTCTGGCATGCAAACCTAGTGTGGTGTTGGGGGGTTGTCCTCTTATCTTAGTCTTATTTAAGTAGTGGATCAAGGTAAATTAATCTTGCTCAAGGCCATAGACCCTTTGAATCTTATATCCAACCCTAGTTCATGCTAAAACCCTAGGGAACCCTAAACCCCTAAAACATTAATTGCATGCATCTTTGGTCACAATCATCAATTAGGCTCATTTGCATCATCTCATGCATCAAAACTGCATCTAAACTGTTTTATGTTTGTCCCAAGTGTCATTATGCTAGCGCCACGCCAAACTATGACGCTCGAAATCCAAGACTCACCCTACAAAAATGACCCAAACATGATAAATTCCATGAACTTTTGTTTCTTAAGGTAAGGTTGATAGAACTTCTTTCTAAGGGCTTCTTTAAAGGTTGACCACCCAAAATCAAGAGTTCTTTTGATGTTTTCCTTAGATTTAGACCACAACAAGTTAACTTCTTCCTTAAGTTAAAGGACTCCACTATTTACTTTCATATTCTCTAGATAATTTACAGTATCAAATAGTTTATCAAACTCCCTAATCTAGTTTTCAAGGCTAGTTGGGTCTTCTTTTTTGTTATAGCTTGGAGGTTTGCTACTTGAAATTCGTTTGAAAATTTCTGCAAAGGTGTCATTTTCTTGTTTCCTATTCAATTAATTCGTCATTACTTGAGCTAGAGATTGAGTTAAAGTCCTACCTGATCTCTTTTGAAATAATCCATGCATCGAGGGAGAACCTTTCCTCTATTCTAAAAATGTCCCAAGAAATGATAAAAAGCCTACCTTACTAATGAAATGCCTCAAGCTATCGGTTAAAATCTTACCTTACCTCTAAAAATGTCTAAAGCTACCAATAAAAGGCCTACCTTACCTTTAAAAAAACCCTGAGTGTATCCCTGAAATGTTTCAAGTCCCCAATAAAAATCGAAATTACCTTTGAATTATAGCCTAGTAAATACCTAAATTTACCCCTAAACTACTGCACCAGTAAGGGCTTAACCTTCCCACAAAAACCCTAATGGGGGTAAAATCCTAAAATTGCCCCTTCAATAAGTAAGACCTCGTTCTTTGCACCAAAGCGCTATTGATGTAAAAACCAAAACTTTCCCCTCCAACCAGGAAGGGCCGACCTTCCCACCGAAATCTTATTAGGGGCAAAATTCAAAAATTGCCCCATTCGGCTGATAAAAATTTTAATTTTTACCGAAACCTTATATAGGGTACAATCCCAAAATATATCCCTCACCGGAAAAACCCCAAACTTTTTTAGCCAGGTGAAATTTTGAAATTACCCTTGAGCACCACAAAAAGCCTAAACCCTGACACGAGCATTGTTTATTGAGTCCATACATATTTAGTTAGGCTGATGTATTTTGAATCATTTAGAAATAGAGGTCGACACCCTAAATGGTCCATGCATCCATATGCATTAGATGTTATCATGTAGTTACGTCATACTTGTAATTACATCTTTCATTTATCATCTCTCCTAACATAAACTTCAAAACACTTATTCCTTAACAGAGTCTAGTTCTATTTTACATTTGCGAAGTCATAAATATTCTTCTTCTTTCAAGAGTTGGTGTGCCTTGTCGTAGGCTACCAAACTTATCTAACTTCAAATGAATGTAGCTAGGGAAGTCAAGTTCGTATCCACGGAGAAGAGATACTTAATAACTGAAAATCTATGTAAAATTATCTTAACAAAACAATAAAATAAATAAAGATGGGGGTTTGCAATAGCAATATAGATTTAATAACCTAATTATAACCAAAACTTGTTAAATGACAAATAAGTGAAAAGAGCACTCTTGGTTAGTTGAAATCCACTTATGAACTACAAGTTAATAATAGAAGTCTCCTCAATTAACACCATTAAACACCATGTTGTAGAATTCCAAAATTCTATATTCTCATGAATTAGCTAGAAATAACGAAGCGTTCCTTTCGAACCCTTTCTAGTGAACAACTCAAGATAAGCACTCTAAATCATTCACAAGAAGCAATCAAGCAAAGAAATCAATAAGGACTGATGAAATTAACACAAGCGGTCTAATTTCATCAATAATACTATTCTCTCTTCAAGTTATCAATCATAAAGCATGCATTAATAACCTAAAGTCACTACTTTGGTAAGATTAAATAGATGCAAGCGAATCCAAATAACCAAACCTAGTATTTGATTCAAGCAAATCATAAAATAAGACAAGAGAATAGTAAACATTCAATATATATTAATAGAAGAGAAATCTCATAACTTATAGTCAAAAGCTTCAATCTTTAACCAAGAATATAGATTAGGCTTCCATAGAGTTCTTATCAAACCAAAGAGCAAAGAAGAAAATCAAACCTAAGCTTTTTCTCCAATCTGAAAAGTATCCTTAAAACCCTAGATTACAATCATTCTTTATAGGTACCTCCCCTAACTAACCTAAACTACAGATGCCTAACCTAAGACGGCCCAAAACAAGAGTTTACTTAATTAAAATTCCGCTAGAAAACACTAAAGTTGCGAAATTCTGGAAGACCCGCTGCTAGCTGCTATTTAGCCGCTGGCAGTGGCTAAGGCAGCATCCTTCTTCTCTTGCTTGCTGTATGTGCCGCTGTTAGCTGCCCCTTTGCCTCTGGTAGCGGCTCTGGCAGCTTGTGCTGATATTCATCATCTAGAATCTTTCTTGCGCAAAGGTAGATCGTTCTTGCTCAAATGTAGATCGTTCTTCATCATTCCTCCAAGTTCAACATGTCGTTTCAACTCTATAATTTCCCTTAATTGCACACAAGTGAGTTGAAACGGTTAAGACTTATAAAAACCAATAAAACTCCAGGAAGAACATCAAAAACCATCCTAAAACACCTCTATCAACACATTAAAAGAAGACTTATCAAGAGTTCATTTGTTTGGGTTAAAAGTATTGTCAATTTTCGAGCTGGCATCCACCCTGCCTCTCAGTTCTCCCTATACTCCTCACCTGATTAGATCCGCTACATAACAGATGGCCTAGCTTCTGGTTCTAATCAATGACATCACTAAGTCCCTCACGGGGTTGGATGCTCATCATGAGTAGGTTGAAAGTGTCAATGCTCCTACTAACTGGGATAAAAAATCGAAGAAATGGTCCACCAATTCACCAAAAATAGGCAATACATTAGTATTGTGAGTGACGAAAAGCTGAAGAGAAAGGTTTGCCTCCTCGAAAAATATTCGGATAATGACATGCCAAAGTTCAAGTCTATAGATGATCCTTGCTATCCTCTTCACAAATTTAGAGCCACCATGGCAATTAAGGGATTCAAACTAGAATTAGTCCCTATCATCTTTTCAATGTCTTTAGAATCAATTTTCTAGATATGGTTCAATGCTCTCAAAGATAAGGACACCTTAATAAGGGAGGACATGAACAATGAATTCATGAATCAATATCCCCTAATGTTTAATTACAAACAAGCTTTAGAGTGTTGAAGGTCCTTATATAGGGCTAAGTTGAGGGGTTCACAACCTACCTCAATTACTAGCGAGAAATGGCTTCTTAGATGGTCTCGAGGCCACTGGATAAAGAACTTGTTAGAACTTTCAATTCCAATCTCCCTCCCAAGTATAATAATCATATAAAGTACCTAGCCCTTAAGTCTTTTCAATGTGCGTACAACATTAGCACAAACATTAAAGACAACCTGATGAAAAATCTAGCTCCTCGCAACAATAAAGAATAGAAGACTAAAACAATTTAGAATTACTCTACCTCTAATTCCACTAATGAAGGTTAACTCCTTTATAGCTCCAAGGTCCTAATGAAACTCTCACAACAACAATGGTAAGAGAGGCAATAACTAGAATCGTTCTCACAATGTCTTCTAGAATCTAGGGATGACCTATTCAAATACCTTTGACTGTCTTGCTAGTAGTGGTCACATTGAATCTCATATGATCGTTTTAGAGCACGTTTACTACGTCGTTTTAGTGTCCAATCTCGTAGTTTTATATTGGTTTTATGCATATTATTCTTGATTTCACCTTGATGTTTTCTTTGAGTTATCTTAAGTTCATTTCAGGTATTTTTTATGATTTCAAGGTGAAATGCGATACATTCGAGCCTTTGACACGTGTATCATAGCTTAGGCAAATGTTTCAAGTCACTCATGAAGATAACAAGGAGTGTAGAAAGGAAAGAAGTGAAAAGAGGAATGCATGGTCTTAGATTCGATCGAATCTGAGACACATTCGGTCGAATGCAAGGCAAACTTCAGATTATTTTAATCCTTGCGACTGGGAAGGCTGAATGGAACTCATTTGGCCGAATGAGCTTCCATTCGACCAAATCAGACCATATATTCTGGCGAATGGTGGACAGAGATCGATTCTTTGGAGCCTCTGGAATAGGCAAATGGAGCTGTATTCGAGCGAATGGGACTTGAATTCGGTCGAATGACAATGTTTTCTCCAAAACAACTACTTCTTTTTAGGGTCGACCCATATGAATTTTAGGGTTTTTATAGGTCTTTCATGTTTTGTTATAAATACCCCTCCCTCTTATGAGAGGGAGGGTAGCTAGGTTTTTATATTTTTATGCACTTTTAGTTTTGTTTAGCCTTCAAATTCTTTTAGTTTTAGCTTTTGGTATTCAGTTTTCTCAACGTTTGTACTCTGAGTTCTGGATTTTGTCGTTCAAATTCTGTTCGAGGATAATACATTGAAGCTTTTGTGAGTATTATTCTATTCCTTTACTTTTAATTCATTCGCTTTATTTCATTCCATGTTTAGTTCCATGTTTATCGTTTACTAGCATAATTTCTGATTTGCTTTCATTCTCGTTAATTTCCTTTCATATTCGTTTCATTTGCTTTATTGAGTATCTTTATGTCGTTAAGCATGAATATGTGTGATTAGTTCTTTTAGGGGTTTTGATTAGTGAAACCCTAGGAAAAGCTATGATTTTTATTTCCTACGGTTGTAGGAATGATGATAATAAGTAGTTTCGAAATCCGATGCGAATCTTGTCCTGTCACTCCTTTGGAGACATAGGGCGATTATAGGTCGTTCGTTGTGATTTGTGGAATCACCAACTTCCTCTCGTATTCTTGGATGTCCATGCTAGTTGTTATCAGATTTTCTTTAACCTATCATGTTCGGTTTTGAAAGCTTCATTCCTAGGGTGAATCTAATCTTGTCCCCATTTTTCTCTATTTGATTTGCCTTATAATTTATCGTTATCTATATTCTTGTTATTAGTTTTAGTTGTTTTCCAAATCCAAATAGTTTGGTTGTGTTAAGAATTAAATTCTTGATATCCTTTGTCCTCGTGGTTCGACCCCCTACTCCACTATACTCGTATAGTTCGTAGGTTGGTATAAATTTTTTTGCATAACTAGTCTTTTAGTTAATGACCTAAAAGCCGATTATCAAAACCCATTAGTCTAAAATAGGACCCTCTAGAATACAAAATTTTTTTTAAATGGGACCCTAACAAATATTACAAGTACCACATAAGAAAGGGCAATGACATTAAAGAGTGTATTAGATCGACTTAAGCACCTTCTTCAGTATATGGTGGACAATGGAAGGCTACCACTACCTCCTTGGGTAAAGCCTAATAATTAGACATGTCCCCTAGCCAACTTATGAATATATAAAAAAGGCTTAGTGAATTTTCATTTGGGACAGCGATGACAAGGACGTCTACCTCGATCAAGTCCCTAGGTTATAAGAAAGTGGACTAATTCTTAGAGGAGAAGATCATCAGCAGATATGATGTGCCTCATAAGATCAAAATGGCTAAGGACTCCACTTTTAGGGTAAATGCGCACATATCCTTCCCAAATACAAAGAACCAGACAAAAACAACATCATAATCTAGAAAATGACCAAAAATTACAAAGATTGGTCATAGAATTTGCAATTTGCTCTATGGGATTATTGAACGTAAATCAGGAAGTTAACAGGCATGACCCCAATTCTCTAGTATATTTGGGCTTAATTCCCTTAACAGATATGTATGAGTCTTAGTGATCCTAAAGTTCTATCTCGACTTGATTCCTTTAAGAGGATATGTAGGCAACCTCAAACTAGGCTCGATTGCAATAAAAATCCCAAATCTATGCACTTCTAATAACTTTCCTAGGCTCAAAGTCAAGTAGTGAATGCCAAAGTCAGGTACCAAGTGCCCAAAAATCTAGCAATGAACGCCCAAGGCATAGGCATAACCCAAAACGGTTCTTTCCCTCGTCTTCCAACTGTGAAATTTCCAAGCACAAAGTCTCAAGCGATGAGCGCCCCATAAAGAGTTTAATGCACATGGTCCGTGTTTGGCGCTAAAGCTCTTGCGCCAGCTAAAACGGTTACTACATTGCCAGGTTTCTATCAAGCTCCAAGCAAAAGGCCTTCATATTCTGGTTCGATGTGTTAGTGTCAAGCATAATTACTCCTGTTTAGATTCAAGTGCTTGATATTTAGTTTATTTAGTTCCTAAAAGTGTATCCAAATTTTGTAATAGGTTTAGTCATGTTCTTCCAAGATCATTTTGGCTCATTCGATCTTAATGATCGGTTTTAAGTTTGTAAATATTATGTTATTCATGTAAATTGGCACAATAAATTTTTAAAACAAACTTAGTTCCATTTAAAAGAATTAAAGATAACATAAGATTATAAATTTATGTCCTAATGCCTCCTTAAAATCTTAAGTAAAGAAAGTCTAATTCTAATGAGAAAAGCAAGAAGTGGCCTTTTTAACCTAAACACAAAGCCTTTCGTTTTTTTATACAAGCCTTTCGAAACCAAGCTAACTAATCTATGCATAATTGTTTTCATGAGGTCGACACAAAGCAAAAATAAGAAGCAAATAAGAAACTCTGTTTTCATGACATTACAAGCAAAATAAAGAGAAAAAATTAATTAAATCAAGTGTAAATCTAATCTTACTTGAAGAAGGGTAGGGCACCCTTCGAAACCAAAGGAAGGATCCACATGTTGAAGATCTAAGTCAACTATGAGCTTACCTAGAAATATTGATATAGTCTTCTTTCCCCAAGCACTTTGCTCTATAATTCTAATGATAGAAACATAATCATCTTGTTCCCATCATTGGCAAAGAGGAACCGGGCAAGCAAACAAAAATGAAAGGTCCTTTACAAAACTCTTGAGCTCTTTGCTCACGAGTGGGACTAGAGAAAGAGAAATCATGTATTCTAAGTCTACTCTATCTTAAAAACGATGTCATCAAGAGGCTTACCCTTAAAACTAAAGTATCTCCCAAAGTCCTTGAAGTAATTCTCTGGCGTAGACGGAAGGTAAGGTGGCCCGTTGAACGACCAACTAATAATGCGCCCAAGCTCCTCAAGCATGGGCACTATCTAGTCATTCCTAAACATAAAAGTGTGGGAGACCGGATCCAAACACTTGCAAGTTGCCTCAAGAAAATTTGTGTTGACTTTTATGAATCTTAAGGATGAAAGAACTCTAAGACACATAATTTAAACCTTGAGTTTCTCATTCATACTCAAAGAGCTCGACTGTGCATTCAAAGCTAGCCTAAATTAAGAAGCCATTTCTAGTGAGAGAATCAAATCAAAGTAAGGAAAACCAAGTCGTGTTTAGTGGCAAGGATATGTGAAATTTCTACAAGGGGTTTAAATAGCCAAAATTTAGTTAGAGAAGGCTTGAGCACAAGACGTAGAGGTCTAGCACTAAACACTCATCAAACACTGATCATTGACTTTTAGCGCCTTACACCAAAACCTTGCCCAAAATGCTGGCCAAACCTTTTATACTCAATCCTGGCGTTAGACGCCATGCGTGTATTCATGACAAGACCTAATACATTTTTGCCTTAAAATCTCATGCCCTTCATGGTCACTGAACCTCAACCAAGCTAACTAATCTATGCATAATTGTTAAATTCATTAGTCATATGGCACATTTTGACTATTTTTCCTCATTTGGTAAAATCTAAATTCCTGAACTTATCAAAAATCGCAAATTGAACCCCAATCCATTTTCTGACCTTGAAGTTGACTCATAAACTGATCCAACTATCACTTGCAACTTGACGCATTACCCTCAATAAGTTTTAACCCATGCCAACCCAGACACGCATTCAAATTGAAACCCAACCCTGATCAAACCAATTGTCTCAAATAAATCAAAATTTTACAAGCCCTTCCCCCAAAATTTTGCATCTATTTCTAGGGAGAGCATTGGTACCCCCTCGGTTGCTCGAAAATAGGTCATATTTTTTTTAAATCATTGTTCCGTCATATTTATAAGTTGCATTGCATCTAGCTAGCTATGCATTGCATGTATCATTTTTAGTGGTTGCACAATTGACCCTTGTATTATCCCCACTGCCATGCCAAGCATGCAAAAGCACACAACACAACACACATGCATAAATAATAGTATAGCATTACATTAGGTCATAAAGCACGAATTAACATCATAGATTGTCATAGCATAGTCTTGTATAATTATGTTCCTGCTAGCAATACATGCAACATCTTTTAAAGGCCAAGAAAACCTAAGAATAGAGAAATAAAGATGGGAATAAGTCAAATTAACCTAGCAAGCTTGAATTTACAAGACCAACAAAGCAAGGTCCTCATCAAGACTATACTAGCCAAAAAGACAAGCTGCGAGGAACCCATCCTACGCCTTCTTGGCAAAGTCTTTATAGGTGGAGCCAAATATCGTACGAATTTCTCCCCAAGTTAGAGGTTTAACCATAGGCACCACCACCTGAAGTGAGACCAGCTGCTGAGTTGGAATCTCGGGTGTCACTACTCAAAGGGGAGCAAGTGGATGAGCCGGAATCGCTACGACCATAAAGCACTCCTCATTATCGTTCATCTTTGAGCCTTTTTTTTGCAAGGTCATCTATCATCTCCAAGTTCTCACATGCATTCTCCATAGACCTTTGGCTAGTAGACTATGCAGCTCTTTGTTGTTTTTCTTCCCTCTATACTCTATACTTGGGAGCCATCCTGATAAAACCAATAAACATCACCACAAATAAAAGGGTCAGTCCCAGAAGTTCACATACTCCACTGAAAACAACAGTCCTAGGATTTCAAATATTCCATCATAATAAGTCTCAACAAAACAATGGGCTCATAAAGGTTTAAAAACTAGTCACATGCATTCTAAAATCCAGATATAAGTCATAGGGAAGTTCATAGATTTCATTAACAACACAGCAGTTCATCAAAGCACAATAATAATGGAAATTTACACATTTTCACTACATCATCCAAATTCATAGATTTTGAATTTAAACCTGGCTATAACCCTCATGACATAGCCCAACACCAATTTCAATCCTAACCTAAACCCAACAAGGCTTACATTGACCTAAATGGCCAAAAAATCGGTTTCCCTACAAACACCGAAACTCAACGATTCTCCCACCACATCAAAGCCTAGATACATAACATAGAATCATCAAATAACCGATTTGATACCAAAAATTCATGCCATTACTATTATCCCCCAAAAAATAGGAGATTTTGATTACATTTTATCAAAATATTTTCTATGCATTAATATGATACATATACTTTACATATAAACATATATATACATACATATATGTACATACATATTTCCGAAAGAAATTGCAAAATATTTTATTCTTTTTAATTAAATCATAAACTTTAAACTCTTTTCTACAAAATATATTTTTTATTTATTTTCCTAAGAAACCCACTTTGCCAATAATACCTAAACCTAGTACTACTCTTTCATTGAAACTAAAATACCTAAACCTAGTACTACTCTTTCATTAAAACTAAAATACCTAAACCTAGTACTACTCTTTCATTAAAACTAAAATACCTAAACCTAGTACTACACTTTTACTAATCCTATACTACATAAATTTAAGAATTTTACCTAAACCAAAACATTTCAAAAATAAAAACTGAACCCCATATTCACGTACAAAACAAGAAAGACTAAAACAAACACTAAAACCCCCCCTTAAAACCTTTTCCCATGTGAAATCCAAAAGTCCCACCCCCTTTGTGTTGCATGCCACCGTCCACCACTTCGTCGCCTTAATCGTTGGTCTCTTCCTCTTTCCTTGCTTTCCATTTTTTCCCCTTAATTATTATGCCTAGTATGCATTTTTTATAAATTATTATATGATACCTATATAATTTTACTATGGGTTCAATTTATATTGAAAGTATCTAAATTTGTATGTTCTATAAATTATTTCTATATATCCTACAAGTTTTCATGCATAAATAATAGGGCTAGGTATGCTAGTATCATGAATTAGGGTTTTTGATACTAGGCTTTTGATTTTTACACAACATCTTAATTATTTTGTGAATAATCAATATTAAATTTTTTGGGGTTGTTATTTAAAAGAATTTTCAGATTTTATGATCATATATTTTGGTATAAAAATATTAGTTTTCATGATTTAAGTGTTAGATTCTTATACTAGTATTTGTTTCATGAAATTTTGACAATAACATGATGTATTTTGATAAAAACTTAATGTTATGGTATTTGGAATAAATTTTCAGAATATTATACATATTAGATTATGGTTTAATTGTTGAGATTTCTTGTTTTAAAGTTTAAAATTATATACTATTATTATATACACTAAATTAATATTATTTTATGATACAATTGAGAATAATTTGAGTATACTACATAAAATAAAAAAATTCAGATTTTAAGAGTTATAAAAATAGAGTTTTATAACATATATTATAATGAGTTTTCAAATAATACTTGTATTATTGTGTTAGAGATACTAGATTATGTTTTGGGAGACTTAAAAAGATGTTTTGGAATTGTTTTAAAACCCTAGAAAAGTTAGTATGATTGTTGTATAATTTGGGTAATGATGTATTAATTTAGGTTTTATAATTTGGTATAAGAGAGCACTCTGTAGAAGGTGCTAACTAGTAAAGAAAGTGGCCACACATGTATTTTACTGCAGGTACGTGCAAATTACGAAAAACATTACCTTTAGGAAGATGATCTATGGTGAAATGCAAACTTAGTATCATGTTTAAGGAACCTTTTGGATGAGATTATTTAGTGATTTATTTGAAAGAATATAATTCATGTTCGTTGTATTAGGGGCATGTTTTGGTATCATTGGGGAGAAATTGTGATGTATTAAATTGGTATGGATTTGTTAATTAATCCATAAGGTTGTTTATTATTACTCCTTCATTACTAATAGTATAATTGGAGTAAAGTTGAATTTTTATTATTAAGTCTTAGTGACGAGGGTAGTTGACTTTGTTAAACAAGTTTAACAGTTGAGATTGAAATTAAAAGGGTAAAAATAATTATAGTATAACATAGATTGATTCTATAACAGTAATGTTTGCATGTGCATGCTATGGTGACACTACTACATAATCGGCTTTAGGTAACCTTAAGAAAGTGTTATATAAAGTACTTAAAGTGTTACTATATAGCTAAAGTAACACTTTTATGGGTGATGCATTTGCCAATGCTAGCTATTCTCTTAGGTAACACTTTTATAAGCCGATAGTAACACTTTTAAAGTGTTACTTGTAATTGATGATCATAATTTAACTAGTAAATATCATCATAAAATTAATATGAAAATGATAACAAGACTAATAATAAAAATATTAATAACAATAATAATAATTAAAAAAATAAAGAAATTGATATTCAATTTAATAAATTTATTCTATTCAAGAAGTACATATCACTAGTAGAAAACTATTCAATTGCTTCGCCTCAATTGCTGCGGTTAAATATATTTCGAAGCAATTATTCATAAGTGCTGCGGTTATTTCAAATAACCGCAGCAATAAATCTTCCCCAGGAGATTTTTTTAAAGTACATATTTATTGTTGCGGTTATTTGAAATAACCGCAGCACTTATAGTATAAGTGCTGCGGTTATTTCAAATAACCGCAGCAATAAATCTTCCCCAGGAGAATTTTTTATAGTACTGATTTATTGCTGCGGTTATTTGAAATAACCGCAGCACTTATAATATAAGTGCTACGGTTATTTCAAATAACCGCAACAATAAATCTTCCCCAGGAGAATTTTTTATAGTACTGATTTATTGCTGCGGTTATTTGAAATAACCGCAGCAATAAATATTCCCCAGGAGAATTTTTTATAGTACTGATTTATTGCTGCGGTTATTTCAAATAACCGCAGCACTTATAGTATTTGTGCTGCGGTTATTTTAAATAACCGCAGCAATAAATCAGTACTTTATATCCTGACTTCACTTTTTCCAGGCCATTTTTTCAGAAGACCAGAACTTTCCCCAGACCGAAACATACGAAAAAAAACCCTACCATCCAAACTTCGTCTTCTCCAGCCCCCCATTCCTTCTCTATTCCTAACCCTACTATACCTTTCTCTCTCTCCCTCAAAAAAGGGTTCGCATTTGGGTTTCTTCGAAGCGTCTTCTTCTTTCGAGAGATTTAAGGTACGTTTTCTCATTTCGTCTTCGAAGCGTCTTCATTTCGTGTTTTCTCATTTCGGTACATAAATTGCTTAAGTATCTGGACATAACTCTACCGACAACTGTATGTATAATACTACGAACTTGAACCCCAGATTCATGAATATGACTATGAGACTGTCGCACACAATCCGGGTAGGTTAAGAGACAACTGTATGTATAATGTTATATTAATTCTAGTAACAGTTAAGTGTTTTTATATTAATTCTAGACTATCGCACACAACTGTATGTATAATACTACGAATTTGAAGGTGTTTTGAGACGTACATAATCCGGGTAGGTTAAGAGACGTACATAATTCAGTGATGGAGATGCATTCATGTATTAAATCAGCCCATTTGCTAGATTTATATAGTTTTTTTAAAAAAAATTATTGAAGTTGATTAACAGAGTAGTTCCAATAGTAATGTTCAGCATTAGTTGTATTAGTTGTATGCCTTATTGCTATTCATAGATATTAATAGATATAATTAAGAGAAAATATTTCAAACATGGGGTTTTATAAGGTTAATGATAAGAAATTAGTGGGATGAAGAAATTATGGAGTATATGCTCCGCAATAAAATCGAAGAACACGATTTATTCTTTGTACTTGGTAGAAAGAAAGAGATAGCGTTTTAATATTGAAGAGGGCTCCCATAATGGAGGAGCTGAGTTGCACCAGTTGAGTTGTGTTTAATTGGTAATGAATGATTTACTAAAAGCCTTTGATTGAAGGAAGGATGATTAATTACCTTTAGATAGTAACTCAGCTACGTACTTTGAGCCTGTAAGAAGATTATGGGCATAAGAACACCCATTATTTACAAATATTATGGGCAATCTAGATTTTGTCTCTAGTCTGAAGAATTATATTTTCACCCCTTGTTTTACACATAAGAAATAATAAGGGTTTAAATGTCAGTGCCTCTTTTGTTCCACATTTAAATAATGGATGAGATCTTCTCAAGCCAAATATCAACTAGTATGCACAAAATGATGGTTCATAAAATAAAAAATAAAAAAAATCAGTTCCTTCAGCAATATATACATATACTTTGCACTCAAGTGTTTTGGTTTATATCTTTGAAGTTCAAAATGGATCGAGATTGGATGTACGATAACCGAACCTCAATGGAATACGTACAAGGGGTTGAGGAGTTTGCTAGGGTTGCACTTAGACATCAATTACACAATCATTCGAAGATATTATTGTGTCCGTGTTGTGACTGTAACAACTCCAGGGGTTATCGTGACATTAATGAAGTCAAAGATCATCTAATTCGTCGAGGTTTCAAAGTGGATTATAGGACTTGGAATTGGCATGGTGAAATATTAGAGTTCGGGTCAAGCGCTAGTTGATAACCGGTTTTCTAGGTCGTTAACTAAAAGACAGGTTATGCAAACAATATTTATTCCAACCTACAAACTATACGAGTATAGCGGAGTAGGGGGTCGAACCACGAAGACAAGGTATATCAAGACTTTGACTTTTAACACAACCGGACTATTTGGGGTTGGAAATTCAGTTAAAACTAATAAGTGGAAAATAGATGACGACAAATCACGAATTATAGCAAGTAGAGAAAAACGGGGATAAGATTGGATTCACCCTAGGAATGAAGCTTTAAAACCGAACATGATAGATTACAGAAAATCTGTTAACAACTAGTATGGACGTCCGAGAATACGAGAGGAAGTTGGTGACCCTATAGATCACACGAACGACCTATAATCGCCCTATGTCTCCCAAGGAGTGGCAGGACAAGATTCGCATCGGAATCCGAAACTATTTATTAACATCGTTTCTATAATCTTAAGCAATAAAGATCATAGCTTTCCTAGGGTTTCACCAATCACAACCCCTAAAAGAATTACTCACTCATATCCATGCGTAAAGCCATAAAGATATTAAAAGACACAGCAGAAACGAACGTGGGAGGAAATCGAGAATGAAAACAAAATCAGAATTAATAAACGACAAACTTAAACATGCAATGAAATAAAGCAATGGATTAAGATTCAAGGAAGGAATTAAACTTACAAAAGCTTCAAATTGATATCCACGAAAAGAAATCGAGCTACAAAGCGTTGAAGAAAAACTGAAAACCGAAAGACAAAACTAAAAGAATTTGGAGGCTAAGAAATCTAAAAGTGCCTAAAAGTATTAAACCTAGCTCTCCCCCTCCTCATCAGAGGAAGGGGGTATTTATAACAAAATAAGAAAAGCCTACGAAAAACCCTAAAGTGCATAGGAGCCGGCCCTAAAAAGAAGTAGTTGATCCGGAGGAAAACACTGTCATTCGCCCGAATATAGTTCTCATTCGGCCGAATGTCATCCCATTCGCCCGAATGGTCGTCCATTCGCCTATTCCAGAGGCTTCGAGGAATCGATCCCTGTCAAGCATTCGCCCGAATGTACAGGTTGATTCGGCCGAATGGAAGCTCATTCGCCCGAATGAGTTCCATTCGGCCTTTCCAGTGGCAAGGCTCAAGATCTCTGAAGACAGTCATCCATTCGACCGAATGAGCCTCAGATTCGGTCGAATCTGCAACCATTCGGTCGAATGCCTCTCAGATTCGGTCGAATATGAGAGCATTCTTTCCTCTTTTCACTTCCCTCTTTTCTGAACTCCGTGAAATCTTCATGGATGACTTCAAACACTTGCCCAAGCTAAGATATGTGTGTCAAAGGCTCGAATGTATCGCCCTTCACCTTGAAATCATCAAAATTGCCTGAAATAGACTTAAGACAACTCGAAAACAAGATCAAGGTAAAATCAAGCATAATATACATAAAACCATTACAAAACTACGAGACTTGACACTAAAATGAGTTAATAAATGTGCTCTAAAACGAGCACATCAACTTCCCCCAAGCTAGACCGTTGCTAGTCCCTAGCAGACGAAATAGAAAGGTGAAAAGACAGCTAAAGGCAATATGAATGAAGGAATGAATGAAGAGACTAATGCAAAACATGAGAAGTGAAGCTCAAGTCAATGCAAGCCGTGCACGTGCGAAACTCTTCCCTAGCCATGGGTGTGCAAGTACAATGGGATTAAAAGAGCATAATCAACTTTTTACACTTACTCGGGATTGCCGAGCGAGCCACATCATAATTCATTCCGCCCACTACCTAAAGAGGTCGCAAGTCTACGCTCCCAAGGTTATTTCCCACGAGGTGTGGGAGATTTCCATTACGCTCATGTGTTTATGGGTATGTGTTTCACTCGAAGTCATCCGACTAAAGGTGAGTCGGGAGTTAAACACCTAAGCAGGGAGAAGTCTCGTAAATCGTGTCTTATCTGCTCTCCAGCACTGATCTTACTAATCAGGTTAAGTCGAACAGGTTTGAAAAAAGGGTTGTAATGTAGGTTTGGGTCGAGGTATGGTAGAATTTGGGAATGTGGAGTTGAAATAGAGGATAGTAAATGATCCAAGGGAGTAAAACCGAGGAAGATTATCCCTTCCGACAACCATGTCAATCCCAAAATTCCCAATAGTAGACTAATACACTATGTCAACTTTATTCTCAACTTCTTCTCTAATTTCTTTTGTTTGTTTTCTTTTTTTTTTTTTTTTATTTTTCTTTTTTTTCTTTTTGTTTTCTCTTTTTTTTTTTTTTTTTCTTTTGTGCTTTTCAAGCTTCTTCTGATCTTTCTACGTGCATACTTCTTTGAAATGCACTAAGACTAGTGTATGTAGTTAAATCATCCAATGATCATTTCCCCAAACCGAAATCCTATATTACAATGCTATAAACATCAACTTCACTATGATCACATGACTATCCTCTAGGTAAAAAGAGGGAGTATTTGGTTCATGTGGAGTTAGATAGCGTGGCTACAAAAGAAGGTAAAGGCACAAATTTGGCTCAACCTAGAGTAAATTGATTTTCATGGTAGGCACTTTGGCTATGTAGCTTTTAACTACAAACGTGTTATCATCCCTAACCTTTAGAAAAGTAGACTATGCTGGAGGAGAACAGACACAATTCTTAAGATTCCCTGACTAACACTCGTCAATATAGGACTCATAATAGAGTCCTAAAGGCTCAATCCTTACTAGGTTAGTCGAAATGCGCCTCAATAGGTAGTCATCTAAACCACATACCAAGCAAGCTCAGATCCCCCCAAGCTAAGTGAAAAACACTTGATAAACTCATACCCAAAACAGGCACAGGGCTACGGGAATACGAGTTTGTACAAAGTCAGTGCACAACAGAGGCTTGCATGCTTGTTTGGGATATATGATGGGAAAGGGGGCATGTGATGCAAAGAAGGGTAAAAAAAAAAAAACAAATATAAAAATAACTAAAATACATAAATTTGGATTTTCGCATAGGAGATCATACCAGTACTGGGTGCAGCGGCATATGGAACTTCTTGTATATATTCCTGAAAACAACACCAAAAAAAACAAAGCGCAAAGCACAAAATAACACCTAGAAATAAAACACGAAGCAACGAAACGCTACACAACACTTCTTACATAGGAAGCGTTTCATCTTTTGCCCGTACCATGAAAGGTATGATCTTCTTACGTACGTAGTATCCTCTTGCTTGTATGTTCGTTTTTTAACCATTTACCAATCATATTATAGGCGTCATTGGATACTTCTTGTTTTGTCCTTAGAGAAGAGGACAATATACGTTTTCGATCCTCTTCAACCAAAATGTAACTTAGCGATTAAGGAAGTGCTGAATACGTAAGTTTTTGGTAACTACAGTTTTTTCGTCACTGACAAGAGTAACAGACTAAGGTTTAGTTATTCACGTAGATTGTTTTTCCTAATCTAGTGCCTTTAAGAGCTTTAAAGTTCAGTTCGGCCTCCGTAACGGATTGAAGTTGAACTGGATTCCGACTCAGGTAACCCTGTTTTCAATTTATTTCGTTGCCTTAGAATTGTATTTGATCTGTTTGGTTTACATTGTACTTTGTTTCGTAATGCAGTGTCCTCAGCAGATTGGAAGCACTGAGTATGGCTACATTCTTATGCGTTTCCTGTTTAAAATCCTCCACAACCATACTCATTGTGAGGATCTTTCAACGGTACGTATTCATGAGCTCCATAATTTATTTTTGAGATATAATATGTAGATATATGGGAATTGTTTTGAGTTCTACTCATGTATGGGAATTGTATGTGTTGTGAACACAATGGATTTGTGAATTACATTTAGAATACACAATTGTGTTGTGAATTAGAATACATAATTTTGTTGTGAACAGACAATATATTTATGAATTGTATTGTGAATTGTGGTTAGAATACACAATTGTGTTGTGAACACACAATTGTGTTGTGAATTTTGGATGGATATCGTTGGATTGTAATTATTGTGAAAACAGGCTATTAAAAAATGGGAAAAGGTCGAATTACAGAGGAAACTCTGCCGAAATTTACGCTTGAAATTATGTCTCCTGTTTTGTAGATAACTAAACCTATCATTTCTTACCGTTTCAGGCGATTCAAAGAACAACGCCATACTCACCTCAAGAGCTGATGGAGATTAAGGAATTATGGGCGGAATACTTCATTGAGGCCGGACAATATGTGTAGGTAGAGCTAGCTTAAGGTAGGAGGTAGTAGGAATTCTTGTATTCATTAGATTAAACATTCTTTTGTATATATATAATTCTTTTAGTATGTACTATATATTAAAACACATTGGGTTAATTGACTCATTGCCATATTGGCATAAACACAAAATAAATAAAAACCATACCATTGGCCTTAAGACACACATTGCAGCAATTAATATATTGTCAATCATCAGCTCCATATATACTTGACAGTAATGGTGGTAAAGAAGGGAAAAAAAATGTATTATTTGTTGCGGTTATTACTAAAAACCGCAGCACTTATTGATCAGTACTCTAATATTCATCTATTTAATGCTGCGGTTATTTCTAAAAACCGCAGCAAATAATACTTATTTGCTGCGGTTTTTAGTAATAACCGCAGCACTTATTGGTCAGTCCTCTATTTAATGCTGCGGTTATTACTAAAAACCGCAGCAAATAAGTATTATTTGCTGCGGTTTTTAGTAATAACCGCAGCACTTATGGGTCAGTTTTCTAAGATTCATCTATTTAATGCTGCGGTTTTTTATAAATAACCGCAGCAAATAAGGGTAATTAATGCTGCGGTTTTTTTAAATAACCGCAACAAATAATATTATAAGTGCTGCGTCAAAAAAACCGCAGCATTTGTTAGTTTTATATGTGCTTCGGCCATATGTGCTTCGGTATAATAACCGCAGCAAATAAGGTTAAATAACCTCAGCAAATAGACTTTTTTCTACTAGTGTATATTTTTCCTTCTAAAAAAATATTGTGCATACATTTGCACAAATGCATTTTAAAGGTTGAAGAGAAGAAAAATCCTTATCTAAGATCCCAAAAACAATACTATGTTTGTAAAGATCAAATAATTTATCAAAAAAATATAGTGAAAAAATAAATCTCTTTGTTGATTCCTTCTTTATCATTTTGATCTACACTTGCTTGTTCCCTACAGCCTCATCATCTTTTAGATTTGTTTCCATTCTACCTTCTTGTTCTTGTATAAATTAAGAAGTATAAAATTAGAAAATCATACAACGCGATTAACTTATTGTCATGAAATAAAAGGGCATATAATATAAGGTGATTCATATGAAATAATTCATATCACTTCTACAACACACCCCTTAAATGACAACATCAACAACCTTACAAAAGCAGTCATCTATCAAGTCACAAAAAGAGTAGTAACCTTATGCTCATTAATTAAAACTTCAGCAGCAGAGGAGCAACTTCCACCAATTTATTTGAGCATATACTATAACCACAGGATGTTTCCAAACAAAGCTCTCCTCCAAACCTTCATATGGTAAGATTAACTATTTAAAACTCTAAGTAGTGCTAGGCATCCGAATTTATATGACTATAGAAGTATACCCTATAAAAATAAAATGTCAGTCCCAACCCTACCAATAGATTTCAAAAAGTTCAGTCTCAACTTTCCCTAACACAATCACACAACACTTCACATACAAGCAATAAAATCTACTAACAACCATCTATATAGATATGCAGCAGAAAGCTAGAAAGCTAGTCACGCCCTAAAAAATGGAGCTAGAAAAATTTATTTTAGCAACTCCACAGTTTGCAGTGACCATGGATAATATTCATTACAAGAGAGCTGTCAGGAAGACAGTGGCTCACATTGAAGGCTGGCAAACACCAGGCACTGCAAACTATTGGTAGATAGTGTTAGGTAGATAGTGGCACTGCAAACACCAGCGCTTCTTGTACACCAAGTATGCCGTTAAATAATAATCTTCCCTAGCATAATGTATAAATTTACAGTCAAATAGCCCATATTTGATTAAAGTTGAAGAAAAACAAAACAAATAAGATTACCCCTTGGGCATAGTTTTCAAAACTAAGATCCCTGTGACACCTAAGAACTGATATCAATAGTGACACATCAATAACTAGTCATGTGAACAAACCCAACAGATTACCCCTTGGCCCTTGTCTCTTGAATCGAAAGAGCTTACCCTCTAATTGCATTGTGACACTAGAGGGACAACTAGTTGCAAGTATATTAGTAGGTTATTTATTATGTTAGGAATAATAATTTACTATCAATTAAAACTTAGATAGAAACACAACAGAGTCAAAACTAAGCTAAAGCTGTAGATTTCATAAAACGTAAAATAGTCAGATTTGAGCAGTTGGAGTGTGTAGCTTTGTGGAAATACATGGTATGCCTTTAGAGATGAAGAAGCTATGCTGACAATTGATGGTCTCAATGCTAGTCCTAGTGTTGGTACTGCACCATGGGCTACAATAAATTTGAAAATGTAGAGAAAAAGAAGTTGCTTACTCCTCGTGAGATAGACAGGGAAGATGTTGTAAAGCAAAGCATTAAAGGTTCCATGCGAGTTTTAGAGACACAAAAATACTTCACCAAGCCCAAGACTGAGGGCATAACATCTCCTAGAAATCCCAAGTAGCTGCTTTAAAATTTTTTAGCTTAGCCTTCTCCACAAGTGAACAAAACCGTCATTAATGTATAGCTTTGTATATATACACTACTCCCTATGGTAATACACTCAGAAGACAAACGACATAAACATTAGATCCATAGCTAGCTATATTAGCTCAAGAAAGTAGATTGATGGCAAGATCAAGTTATCACATCGACTCTTACTCGAGCAATTACCCTTGCTTCACTAATTGTACCATTTAATGTTGTAAAGTAATCCCTATCTTCTCTTAAGGGACGTAGTAAAATGGAAATGAAGCAAAAAAAAGGGGAATGAGCTCAAGGAGTAATTTTTTACTGTCTCCTTTGTGACAGTATTGGCTTTTCAAACCAAACACAGGTCGATTGTGTTCGCCATTGAATATAGTTGATAGAAGTTGTGAGGAGTGTAATGCGAGTCTTTATTTTACTTGCAACAATAGTTGGGGACTGTCTTTATGGCAACAACAATTGGGGAGATGTTACTTAACAATTATCATCCAAGCCTCGCTTGATTAGGGGTGGTTTGAGTTGTTCCTTCACTTGCAGGTCCTAATCAATAGGTCATTTATTATGTCAGGAACAATAATTTACGATAAATCAAAACTTAAATAGCAGTACAACATAGTCAAAACTAAGCTAAAGTTGTAGATTTTATAAAACATAAAACTGTCAGATTTGAGTAAAGAAATTGAGAACAAAGTACAATGAAAATGTAGTAAAATATTATGAACTGTAAGTTTCACCTGATTGTACTCTTCAACACTAATACTTCCGGAAGTATGACGCTCTGGAAAAGATGACATCATTTGGGCAAACGATTCAAGAGGGTGTTGTTGCTTGAACAACTTTAATAACTTTGCCACGGTTTTATTCACAATTTGGTCTTTATATGGCTGTAAAAATTCTTCAGGATTTATTACACCACCCACTAAGGCTTTTTTACTCTTTGCTTTCACAGTTAAGCATTGTCCTAATTGTCTTTTCTTGCTCAAGTTTTTTGGATTCATTACTTTATGAAATGCACTATCTCCATCAATTTCTGATTGCATTTGGACCTCCTCCATCTTATCCTATAATGGAATTAACATCAAATACAAATTATGTTACTAAAATGTATGCAACTAAAATGGTGGAAAATAGAACTTACAATGTTAATTTGAATAGGCTCGTAAGATGTCATGTATTTTTTGTCTTCTTTCCTTTTTCAAGTTTCTTTGTACAAAATAGCCAAAGATGGTGGCTTCTTCTCTTTATCTACTTATAGCTAAGAAAATACAATTTGAACTAGAATAAGAATAGGAAAATATTGCACGCAAATGATATTTTATAGTACTTGTACCTAATGAAACTATCAAGATAGGGCTTTAACGATTATTATAAATCAAATATTAAATAACTCAATTATCAATTCATATTGTCTTCTTGCACAGCTCTTTGGACCCATAGTATGCCTATCAATTTGATTCGTACTACTTTCCTTTTTCCTTAGGCTTTCTTCCTGTACGTTATTCACAAAATAAAATGTTGTTGAAAAGATATTTACATTAAATCATTATATTTAGGAAAAAGCAAAAGGGATACCTAAATTTCATCTAAATTCCAATATTCAAGTAAATCCTTAAAATGGGCTTATGGAATTGTATCAGGTGCATTTATCCACCTATCATCATCATTAGTGTATGCTTTAAAGTGCTTTTTCTTCATGAAGCATTTATATCTTCGCCAAAGCATTCCAACTGATTCCAACACAGGATCTTTACCTTCTTTGGAGATAATGTACTTCATCTGCATTAAACATTAATTCATTTTAAATAGCACAACATTACATCACAACACACATATAAGAAATGGTAACTGCCTTTACAAAACTCTAAATATTTTCCTTATTTTCAACACGATGCCAATTAAGCTTGTTTAATGGTGCAAGAGAAGAATTATGTGCTAAAGTCCCTAAGAACCTCGTAAATTTGTCTACAGTATGATCATCCGGACTAATAGGCTTCCCTATTTTATTAAGAACAATAAGCCTATTGTCATTCATTGTCCATTCATGGACATCTTTGCACATTGTCGGTCCTCTAGTTCACTTCTCTCTTATAGGTGCTGCACAATACTTTACAAAAGTCATAAAAAAATATATTGATATAAAATGTTAATATATCAATATAAAAGATTGTTCCTTTCTAAAAAATATGTAAAAGCTTTAAGGTGATGAAAACGTGAATCATTATATTACCACTTTCCTCATTTTATATCTCTTTGTTGATTAAAGTTTCGCTTTGCATGTCTAGTCCGTCACCATTACGAATACACACTTGTGAACCAAATTCTACATCTTCTTTATCCATGTCTTCTCCATTCATATCTCATTCCATTTCACATTCATTTCAATCCATAATGTTTTCATATTCTTTCTCTAAGTCATTTTGTTGTAGATGACTTCCTAATGGCATTATTGAACCACCCTGATGATATGCTTGCATGAAATTACGTTGAACAATAGATTGTACTGCAATGCATCAAAACGTGGTGCTATTAGTTCTTTCTCTTTCACTTCTGCTTTCATTTGTATATAGGCACTGAGTGAACCGGGAGCAACCATTACTTTGATTTGTCTAATCTTTGTTTGGTTACCAAGATCAACCTCCTTATCCTTTTGACTTTCCACCTTGTTATGTGCATTAGTAGACTTACCTTTCCCTTGAGAAATTTGTGATGTATAAGAGCTTACATTTTTCATAGCTTGTCCACACTTTTATTGGTGGCTAACTTGTGCTAAATCTATTTGGTTTTGTGTTACGTGAGCTCCACATAGCTTTTTACCTTGTGTTGGAACTCTCCCTTGTGGAACTTGTTCTAGGAGTCTTTTGTTATTACTTTGATAGTACGTTTTCACTACATCTGCCATTTCCATGGAATTTTCTCTTAAAGCCGAAACCTTAAAATAATGACAATGAAAATAGTTAAACTTAATGCATAAACACTAAATATTAAAAAATTTCATATTCCATCAATAAAATAAATCACCTTCTTAGAGCGAGACATTAAATTCATTCAATATGTCATGATCTCATTTTCATAAACTTCACTAGAATGGTTTTGCTCACCATCTTCATTGGGCGTGTACTCATCATTGACATCTTTACCTATCTTCTCTGACTACAACTTGCTTTTTTTTGAATGTTTATAGCCCTTTATAAACTGATTTACTTCATAAGCTATTGTAATAACTCCCAAATCTCTTATTTATATTTTATTTTCTTCTGTCCTTATTTGCCTTAGTTTTTCATAATCTGACATCTTGCTCTTAAATCCTACAAAGAAGAAATAAAGAGGCGTTTGAATAGGAGAAACATAAATTAGGAATATACTTATAAGATTCATAGTATATTTGAATCGAGAAGAATATAGTTGCCTTTCTAGTGACATATGAGACTCGTTGATTAAGCTAGTACCTGAGAGAGCTTGTTACCTTTGGAAGCTAGAAAATCTACCATGCAAGACAGATATTCCATAATTATGTTACCAATTAGTTGAGAAATCATGAGTATTACTATCCTTATTTGCAAATTCTCTCCTCGTTTCTTCCAAATTCTCAAGTTTAACCACACATAATAAAATAATTTATGTTCTCTTATTTTCAAATAAAATATTAAATGGAAAGATACTCTAAATTGTCAACAATCTTGAAAATAATTAATCAATAAGTAGAGATTTTTTACCATCTAGAAAAAAATTAATATTATTAAACTATTTAGATTGACGGTTCCATCCAATCCCAATCTGTCTCATCAAGATCGGAATTATTTTTAGAATCATTGCTAACAATGTTTTGTTGCACTTGAACTCTATCACAAATATCTCATCTAGACCAACTTATACCCTCTATAGGACCTAAATTCATATCATTGTCAGGTTCAGGAATTTCGCAATCATATGTTTCTCTAGATTGTCCTTCTGCATAAAAAAAAATCTCTTGGCAACTTTTGATTTACATAATGCCAATCCTTTTCAAGGCCATCTTCAATATAGAATACTTGGTGAACTTATGATGCCAACACATAAGGGTCATCTTTGGAGATCAATTTCTTAAAGTTTACCCCAGTAAGGTTGTAGTCGTCTATTACCACTTGAAACCAATCACATTGGAACAACATGACGTTGAATGCACTCCAGTAATCTAACACAATAATTGCTTTTATAACTCCGTAATAAGTTACCTTACCAATAATAGGATTAGGATCCTTGCTACTTACAAAGCTCGAAGTCAAAGCAGTTAATGAGACTCCACTATTTTGGGTCTTGCATTTCTCATCACGCTCCCTAATGTAGAAGTTATAACTATTACAAGAATATCCCACATATCTCCTAACTATACTGCAAAGACCTAATGAGAGCCACTTAATAGGATCTAGAAAATTAGCCGACTCAACCTTTTCTTTGAACGAATCCATAAATTCATTGCTATGTTGTTGAGCCTCCTTCCACCTTTTTCTTTTGTGTTTGGACTTATTTTTCACAAACTCCTCATGTTCCCTACATTAGAAATCATAGTAATTATAAGTAAATTGAATTTATTATAAGCAATAAATATATGACATAAGAAAATAAACTCACTTGATATAATTCTGAACTTGTTCATCTTCACAGTTAAATAGCACATAACGATGTGCTAGAATCCTTATTTTGGAATCTAGAGTGAATGCCTTTCCTTTCTTTTTCCCCTTCTTTTTCCTCCCAAGAGGATAACCAATTTTAGGGGATAAAGGTGATTCCTCCTCTGTAGCTCTATCACTATTCCTATGAGACTGATTAGATCCCTTCAATCTTTTCTTTTTTTCGGCATTAGAGTATCTAGAGTAGCATATGAGGCACTATGTTGCGAGATAACCTTCTGCAATCGAAGCCTCAGGACAATTTTAATTTTTGACATAATATTTTAACTTTCCTAGAAACCTCTCTATTGGGTACATCCACCAATCACATACTCGTCCACCAAGCTTTACTTTATTGACTAAATGAATAGGTAAGTGAAATATTATATCAAAGAAAGAGGGTGGAAATATTCTTTCAAGAACACAACGAGTCTCACTAATCTTAGTTAGAAGGTGATCCAAATCCTTTGGATTTATAACTCTATTGCATATTGATCTAAAAAAGACACATAATCTAATAAGAGGCAAAGCCACGTGCTTTGGTAGAGCTTTCATAATAGCAACTGGAAGTGAGTGATGCATTATAATATGAGCATCATGGCTTTTATATCTTGATATTTTTCCCTCCATCACTTGCACACATCTTTTAAGATTTGATGCACATCCCTGTGGTAGCTTTGTGTTCATTAAAACTCCACAAAATACTCTTTTTTTCTCCTTTATCATTGACAATGATGCTTTAGGAAGCAAGACAAAGTGGTCATCACCTATTTCCAAAGGATGCAACACTTTTCTTATTCCCATTTTTTTCATATCAAGTTAAGCTTTATAGTGATCTTTAGACTTTCTAGGGATGTATAATAACGTTCCTAACAAACCGTTATAAATGTTCTTTTCTATATGCATGACAACTAAATGTTGACGACATCTACAATCTTTGCAATATGGCAAATTGTAGAAGATCGAGGACTTTCTCCATGGAGTATATTTATTTTTCTTTTTGACTGTAACTTCCCAAAATTATTTTTAAAATTTTCTAGCAAGCTTTTAATCTCAGTCCTTGTTAAAGGATCTAGAGTTGTCCTCTCTTTCTTTTCCCCATCAAAAGACTTTGTATCTTGCCGCCAACCATCAACGATTCCCTCTATAATAGATTTCTTAATATTATTCAAATAACAATGGTCAGTTTCATAATAACAATATAAGCATGCAAATTTTCCTTCGGTGCTCCAACAGACAACATTGCGTATCCTGGAAAGTCACTTGTCCTTGATTGTAAAGTTGCATACATCTGATGTGCTCATTTTAGAGCACGTTTACAACCTCATTTTAGTGTCAGTCTCGTGCTTTTATATTGGTTTTATGCACGTTACATTCAATTTTACCTTGATCTTGTCCTCGAGCTGCTTTTAGGTCATTTCAGGTGATCTCGATGATTTCGAGGTAAAATGAGACATGTTCGAGGCTTTGACACTTCTATCAAGAGTGTGGATGCGCGTATCATAGCTTGGGCATGCGTTCCAAGTCACTCTCGAAGATCGCATAAACTCTAGAAGCCACTAGACACTTCAAAGGAACTGTTCAGCAAGGTTTAGGTTCAAATTCGACCGAATCTGACATCCATTCGGTCGAATGGAAGACAGGGATTCAAGCACATAAATCAAGCTCTCAGGAATAGCCGAATGAAGACTCATTCGGCCGAATCCTGGAAAGTCACTTGTACTTGATTGTAAGCATGCAAATTTTCCTTTGGTGCTCCAACCAGACAACATTGCGTATCCTGGAAAGTCACTTGTCCTTGATTATAAAGCTGCATACATCTTAAATGTTTGCTTCTTCAATGCATCATAGGTGCCTAATCCAGTCTCCCATAGATCTTTGAGCTCCTCTACTAATGGTTAGAGATAGACATCAATGTCATTTCCAGGGGATTTGGGCCTTAGAATAAGCAAAGACAGCATTAAGAACCCAGACTTCATACACAACCATGGAGGCAAGTTGTAATTGATAAAGATAATAGGCTATGTACTGTGTTATTTGCTCATAGTTCGAAATGGATTAAATCCATCACTTGAAAGTCCTAAGCTAATGTTGCGTGCTTCAATAGAAAAATTTGGGTATTGCTCATCAAAATGTTTCCATGCCTCTCCATCAGCCGGATGCCTTATCATCTTATCTTTGACCTTTTTTCGGTATGCCACCTAATTAGCTCTGTTGTTTTGGAACACATATACAACCTTTGAATCCTAGGCTTAAGAGGGAAATGCTAAACATCTTTTACAAGGACTTAATGAGCACTCGTAGCTATTAACTTGTTCATATCATCTAAATTTTCATTCTCTTTTTCTTTTAATCTTGAAGTATGACACACATGACAAGATATAGCAGCTTTATGCTCTTTCCAATAAAGCATACAATCATTATGACATGCTTTAATTTTTTCATAGTAAAGGCCTAAATCTTTCACCACTTTCTTTGCCTCGTTAAAAGATTTAGGCAATTTAGCTTCTAGAACTGCCTCTTGAAATAACTCCAAAAACCCTGTAAAGGTAGTAATTGTTATCCCATATGTACACTTCAAAAGGTACATGCGAATAAGGAATGAAAGTTTTGAAAAAATTTTACACCCAGGATATAGCCCTTAATTTCTATCTTCAACTAATTTATAAAACTTCTTAGCCTTTGCATAAGACTCCTCTCCAACCTCTTCATCCTATATGGAAACATATTTGCCATATCTCTATGTGTATCACATATAAACTAGTCCATATCATCTTGGAAGTCTGGCGGATTTTTTACAATATTATTAGTCGTTGAAGATATACCTTTCTCATGACATTGCCATCCTTCGGTGCCTGGCTCAATCCCATTTGCAATCAAATGATTGAACACTTTCTCTCTATGAAACCAGAATCGATGATAACATACCTTACAAGGACAAGTTATTTGATCCTCAATGGCTTGCGTTACGAATGCTCTATCTAAATAATCCTCAACTCCTTTCTCATATTCATTACTAGATTGTAAAAAGTTGGTCCAACTACTCATTTTGTTCGCCTTCTAGAAATTTGAAAAGAAATTCATAAGTTTAGAAATATAATTCAACCATTACATCTAACATGTCTAGATCTTAAGCAATTAGAAATAGCTCAACTTACATGACTAACATGCATACAATGTTCATCATATTTTATATTGCAATCACTAAAAAAAATTTATACATTTAAAGAAGCTAAGGGCTTTGTTCATTTTCTATTTTCTCTATTTATGAATCAAAGTAAACTATTTTCTCTAATGCTCTAGAATACACAGAATAAGGAGTCTTTGCTGAGATTTCTTTGGTCAGCTAGAATGTATTATCAACTATAATCCCTGATTCCATTAATGTTATGGAAGATTAAATATCATGTGAGAAGCAAGTCAGTATACTTCGCAACATCAATGGGGTACTCAGCTATAGAAAATATTCCTTAGAAGGTACAAATGCAAGTACCCATATAAGAGCAATATTTTTTGTCATTCTCCACAGATAAAAAATTTAGACGCATAGATTTCCATCAATCTTAGACTTAAGCAGAGAATCAAGCTAAAAAGGTCAAGCAAATAAAGTTTTTTAACTGAAACCATGGAAACTGATGAGAGATGATTAAAAAACCATCCTACTAACTATCCATTTGCCTAAAATATAGATATATCACACTATTATGGTTACATAATAATGCAGAAGTACAAGGATTAAATGAAACCCAACATCAAAACAGAAATATGCATAAAGCAAAATAAAAATTAGACATTTGATTAAAACATACATGGAAGCAGAAGTTTTATAATTTAAAACTAATATATACATAAAGCACACTATTACTTTTATTCTTGATATGGTATATGTAATTCAACGAAATAGAACCAGAAGCAAGCAAGAAAACCAAACATAAGAATGAAGACATGGAGAATTAAGTCTACAAATTAACCGTAGACATGGAAAATGAAGTCTAGAAATTAAATTGCTTTTTTGGAAATCAATTCATTAATCCCCAATTAACTAAAGATGTTCCTGAAAATTGGCTGCTAAATTATAAAACGCGGCTCGTTGAAGTTGATTTCCAGTGAATTCCAGGAGATTGTGGATGCTTCTAATGAATCAAGGCTAGAATTACCGTTGGTTTTTCGAGAAGGAAGGTAATTTTTAGTGTTATGGTGATTGGAACAAACTGAGGAAGGGGGTTTGATGAACGATGCAATATAGAACAACGGCGGAGCAGTATATAAATTGAGGATTAGAGCGCGCACAGTACGTAGTAGACTAGGCTTTTTGAACGCTTTTTGGTTTATATGGCGGTATGTGAATTGGAATTACAACTTGATTATTTAACCTATATATATATATATATATATATATATATATATATATATATATATATATATATATATTGTAAATTGACAACATATATAATATTTTATGAATTCTAAGGAAGATCAAATCTCACTATTTTGGCATGGATGTCAAGTTGTAAACTTGCTTGTTAACTATATATTGTAAATTAACTATGGCAAAGTCTTTGAAATATACCAAATTTAAGATAGGAATTAGTAGTATGGCCGGTGATTCCCAAAATATATTAGTTATAATTTGAAACATTATTTATATTGAGTTATTAGTTTAAGGACTATTTAGAATTGGAATTCTAATACTTAAAAATAATTGTAATAATTGAAAATAAAATTGTACTATATAAATTGAAGTTATACAACTTTTTACATTTTTTAACCTAGATTGGACGTACCTCAAATTAAATTGAACTATAAAAACTAAAGTTTTATTATTATTATTATTAGAAAATATAAAATATATACAAAAGTGTTACGTACACCTTTAAGTGTTACCAATACAAAAAGTGTTACATATGTGTAACTAATTTGAAAAGTGTTACATGTTAGTGTTTCCAATTTAAAAAGTGTTACATGTTAGTGTTACCAATTTGAAAAGTGTTACATGTTCAAGTTACCAATTTAAAAAGTGTTACATATTAGTGTTACAAATCTAAAAAGTGTTACACGAGGGTGTTACTTAAAGCTAAGGTGTTACAAAAGTGTTACCTAATATTTTAAGAAAGCTAG
This sequence comes from Dysphania ambrosioides, assembly GCA_026401315.1. Lineage (NCBI taxonomy): Eukaryota > Viridiplantae > Streptophyta > Magnoliopsida > Caryophyllales > Amaranthaceae > Dysphania > Dysphania ambrosioides. The sequence continues at coordinate 12,579,653 of CM048662.1, forward strand.
ATATGTAAAAGTCTTACAAATAAGTGTTGCCTAAAACCAATTATATAGTAGTGAAACTTGCTTGTTAACTATATATTGTAAATTTACTATGGCAAAGTCTTTGGAGTATACCAAATTTAAGATAGTAATTAGTATTATGGCCAGTGATTCCTAAAATATATTAGTTATAATTTAAAACATTATTTATATTGAGTTATAAGTTTAAGGACTATTTAGAATTGGAATTCTACTATTTAAAAATAATTGTAATAATTGAAAATAAAATTGTACTATATAAATTAAAGTTATACAACTTTTTACATTTTTTAACCTAGATTGGACGTACCTCAAATTAAATTGTACTATAAAAAATAAAGTTTTATTATTATTATTATTAGAAAATATAAAATATATACAAAAGTGTTACGTACACCTTTAAGTGTTACCAATACAAAAAGTGTTACATATGTGTAACTAATTTGAAAAGTGTTACATGTTAGTGTTTCCAATTTGAAAAGTGTTACATGTTAGTGTTACCAATTTGAAAAGTGTTACATGTTCAAGTTACCAATTTAAAAAGTGTTACATGTTAGTGTTACAAATCTAAAAAGTGTTACACGAGGGTGTTACTTAAAGATAAGGTGTTACAAAAGTCTTACCTAATATTTTAAGAAAGCTAGATCTGTAAAAGTCTTACAAATAAGTGTTACCTAAAACCAATTATATAGTAGTGAAACTTGCTTGTTAAATATATATTGTAAATTTACTATGGCAAAGTCTTTGGAGTATACCAAATTTAAGATAGTAATTAGTATTATGGCCAGTGATTCCTAAAATATATTAGTTATAATTTAAAACATTATTTATATTGAGTTATTAGTTTAAGGACTATTTATAATTGGAATTCTACTATTTAAAAATAATTGTAATAATTGAAAATAAAATTGTATATATAAATTGAAGTTATACAACTTTTTACATTTTTTTAACCTAGATTGGACGTACCTCAAATTACATTGTACGATAAAAAATAAAGTTTTATTATTATTATTAGAAAATAAGATATATATAAAAGTTTTACGTACACATTTGAGTGTTACCAATACAAAAAGTGTTACATATGTGTTACTAATTTGAAAAGTGTTACATGTTAGTGTTACCAATTTGAAAAGTGTTACATGTTAGTGTTACCAATTTGAAAAGTGTTACATGTTTGTGTTACCAATTTAAAAAGTGTTACATATTAGTGTTACCAATCTAAAAAGTGTTACACGAGGGTGTTACTTAAAGCTAAGGTGTTACAAAAGTGTTACCTAATATTTTAAGAAAGCTAGATATGTAAAAGTGTTATAAATAAGTGTTACCTAAAACCAATTATGTAGTATTGTGATTGTGTATATTGAGTTTAAATAGTAAATCACGTATAGAGAAAGAGGATAATCAATAAAACTCTGGAATAGTGCACGTCTAGATTATTGACAATCAGGGGTTGGAGTTTCACAGTGTATTATCTATGGCTTTTATTAGAGGTTGTGTGATCTACGAGTCTCTCCTTTATAAAGTTTTAAACTTAAAATTAGGGTTAGTTGAGATCTCATCTAGCTATGGTGACAGAGTCGCGCCCGTTTACCATCTGGATTTTTATAATGTATTTTGATGCTCTCTAACGGGAGTGCATGGGTTATTTTTTATTTGATGTCCTAATCAGGACATGGGGGAGACAACCTAGTCTATTGCATAATTTAAATCATGAATTAATTTATCATATCAATTGAGTAAAATGTTACGTGATACATTCTTATATTTTGTAATCATTCTTATTTAATTATTATTTCAACTGTGATAATTTATAATTTGTATGTACACAGCTTAATGATTATGTGCTTTGTGTGTTTTTTGTCATGGCTTTTGCCTATAAATGACACTATGATGATCCAATACTAACATTTGTATTATTGGGGAGCAGATTATTCACAGGTATCCAAACGAGAATTCATGCATGGGTGGGTTGAGAGGAGTGTTATTTTAATTTAAATTTTAGAATAAATTATGTTTGTTTGATTTTATTTTAAACTGTTGGTTTTGTATTAGAGGTGAACGTTATTTGGTACATTGCAGTAAAGGTCGTAGTGGTTCCAGTTTATTATGTTAGGAGTTTGTTTTACGTTTAATGTTATTTCAACAGTCTTTTAGTTTTCCGCAACAAAACTCTGTTTTATAGCCTTAACGTTTGAACACGTGGTGGTAGCACACCAGTAGTTTTCTAAACGTTTAATTTTTGGAAAATGAAAATTACCGGGGGGTTACAAAGTGGTATCAAAGCTTTTGGTTAGATTTTATGTCACAAAATTATTTTATTAGGTGCCTAAACTTTTAAACGTTTTGGAAATTATTTGCAAATCAAATAGTATGAGTATTATTTTTATAAAGTTAAACATTGATTTAAAAGTGACTTTTAGTTTTTTTATTACTAATATATTACTATTAATTTTTGAAAATTCAGTTACTTATTTATTAAGTATCAAATGTTCGAAAATGAGTGAGATTTGGGGTTGTTAAGAAGGCATGCATATAGTTAACATTATCTATATGTTTTGTGCTTATGCATTAGTTTTCTTATACTTTCGCATGTGATTATCTTATTCTCTTTATTTTCTTGGGATAATGTAGAGAGATGAATACCGTGTCCCTCTATAAGAGTAATCAGGGTCCAAAAACTATCAGTGGAAACCTCATAAAAGTAATGGAGGATATTCTATGCCCAAAGAAAGACCAATCGGAATATTTTTTAGAAATCTAGGTAGGTAGTTAGGATTACAATAAATATTTCATTATACTAGTTTATCGTAAATGATTGGACAAAAATAGCACATTATTAAACCATATTAGTGTGTTATCCTATATTATTTTAGTTATTTGATATTATTATTATATCTAGTTATTGATTTTATATAGAATTCCTAATTAATACTAATCTGTTTAAATAACTAATGGCAAGCAACCTTTGAGACTTAATTTGCTTTCCTATTTTTTTGAGTGAGAGTGTTGCGGGGAGGGAACCAATTTTAATTTTTTTGATTACTTAATGTGTTCAAAATTATTTGGTTGTCTAAATTGTTTGGTTGATTGGAATGTGAATATGATTAAGAAATGAGGTTTTGCGTTAAGTAGCTATACGTAAAAGTGGAACTTTAATCAGTTTAATATACCCTCCAAGCGTAGAAGTACTATGGCAAGAAATGATGTTGCATTGGCCGAGGCCATATGTGCGCTTACTGAGTAATCGACCCAAAACCGTGGGAAGTGCCTAACCCTCACGCTGAAATGTTTTAAAAACTAGCTCAAGAGAAACCACCTATTTTCAAAGGGGGAGCTGACCCTACCTTTTTAGAGAACTGGGAGTAAGAATTTGATAAAATATTCATTGCGATGAGATGTTCTAAGGAAATGAGGGTAGATCAAGATGCCATGTATTTAAAGATGAGGCAGATAGATGGTGGAGAGACAATGCTGCTAGTCTAAAAGCCCCACCTGACTTTGGATCAGAAACCTTTAAAATAGCCTTAAGAGAAAAGTTTTACCCTCCTTACATGAGAAAGCAGAAAGCTCAGGAATTCATTAACCCTCAAATGGGTAGCATGATCATTGTTGAATACTACCACAAGTTCACCACTCTAGCTAGGTTTGCTCCTTAGGTAGTACCCACTAAAGAGCTGACTAGGCAACTCCAGAAGGATTAGGGAGGAAAAGTGTTCAAAACCCTAGATAAGGTCTATGAGAGCGCTGCTCACTTATATGGGTTGAGGGTTAGGAATCCTACTAAAGGTAGCCATGTTAGGTATAAGATTAAATAAGGGTATTGTATTTCTTATATTTTGATTTACAAAATAATGTTCCTATTTATACTACTGGTTTAACCGACTATACATCAAAGAAACCTACTCCTCTTATAATTCTACTTTCTTTTATAATACTATCCTATTTGTATTATATTGCATTATCTACATTCCCCCTCAAGTTGGTTATGGGGTCACCAATACCCAACTTGTCTAAAATAGCCTCAAATGCATGTGATCCAATTGCCTTTGTTAAAATATCTGCCATTTGATCTCTTGATCTCACATACGGTAGACTCACCACTCTAGCTTCCGAGTTATCTTTGATAAAATGTCTATCTATTTCAACATGCTTCGTTCGGTCACGCTGCACAGGATTTTCGAAGATGCTAATTGCAGTTTTATTGTCACAAAATAATTCACAGCTAGATTCTGGTGGAAACCCAAGTTCCGACAAAACTTTCCTAAGCCAGAGAACCTCAGCAATTCCTTTTATGATTCCCGGAAATTCCGCTTCAGCACTAGACATCGCAACCACCTTTTGTTTCTTGCTTCTCCAAGTCACAAGATTTCCTATAACTAGGGTGAATCCAGATGTAGACCTTCGACTATCTTAACTCCAACCCAATCAGCATCTGTATAGGCCTAAATACATAGGTGACCATTTCACTTAAACATAACTCCCCTGCTAAGAGTTCGCTCAAGATATCTTACGATCCTATATATAGCTTCCATATGAGCCGCTTGTGGTTTATGCATAAATATGCTCATTACCCCAACAATATAAGCTATATCTGGGCGAGTATAAGATAAATATATAAGTTTACCTACAAGCCTCTGGTATTGACCCTGATCTATCATCTCATCTTCCTCAGTTAGTTGTAGTCTATGATTAACCATCATCGGAGTATCAGCAGGTTTATAGTCGATCATTCCTGTTTCTTCTAAATAATCTATAACATACTTCTTTTGAGAGATAAATATGCCACATTGTGACCTAAGAACCTCAATTCTGAGAAAATACTTTAGATTTCCTAGATCATTCATCTCAAACTCACGAAACAACCTTTCTCTTAATGAGCTTATTTCATCATAATTGTTCCTTGTGATGACCATATCATCTACATAAATAATGATGCACGTGATCTTTTCCCCTCTAAGTTTTATGAACAAAGTGTGGTCAGATCCACACTCCTTATACCCAAACTTCTTCATGGCTACCGTAAATCTTCCAAACCACGCTCGACGAGACTGTTTTAGCCCATATAAGGCTTTTCTCAGTCTACAACCTTCCCCTTTCGAGAATTCTTGAGAGAAACCTGGCGGTAGTTCTATGTAAACTTCTTTAGTTATCTCACCATGTAGGAAAGCATTTTTTACATCGGATTGATGTAGTGGCCATCCTTTATTTGCAGCTACTGAGAATAGTACCCTTATTGTATCAATATTCGCTACAAGTGGAAAGGTTTCAAAATAATTTATTACATAGACTTGAGTGTAACCCTTGGCCACAAGTCTTACTGTATATCTCTCGATGCTTCCATCTGCTTTGTATTTAACTGTAAACACCCACTTACACCCTACAGTCTTCTTCCCCTTTGGAATAGTGCACTTATGCCACATTTTATTTTTCTTGAGAGCGTTGATTTCACTGTCCATGGCTTGTTTCCATTCTTCGCTTTTTAATGCCTCTTGGGCTGTTCTTGGGATGCTGGTAGTGTATAGTTTGGCTTTGAATGCTAGAGCCATTTCTGACATTCTGTTGGGTTCTTGACTCAGAACTGGGTACCTTGATCTTTGGGCCTCAAACTCCGGATCATATCTTTTTAGAGGTATTCCTCTTATACTCCTCGGGGGTAACGTATACTTGTCTTCTTGGGCCTTTTTAGCTTCTATTTTATGATTAGGAGAATTACAATCAATAAAATTAAAAGGGTTATCTGATATTACCTTGCTGCTAGAATCTTCAGATCGGAATATCGAACTGATAACCATTCTTTTAGGTCGTTTAACTAAAAGAATAGTTATGCAAACAAAATTTGTAAACACCCTAATACTAATACAACTAGTGTAGTGGTAAGTCGAGGATCGAACCACAAGGACAAGGGGCGATATTTTCAAGAATTGGTGCAAAGGGTTTATATCAGGATTTGATAGAACTATACTAATAACAGAAAAATAAAGCAAGAACTAAAACAATAATATGCGATGGAAGGAAAACGGGGAAAGATCAGTTCCACCCTAGGAAAGACAATCAAATTATCAATACGCTAAATTAGGAGAAATTAGTCAACAATGAATCATGACACTCAAAGATGACAAGAGGAAGTTTGTGACCCTATAAATCACACGAACAACCTATAATCGCCCTATGTCTCCAAATGAGTGGCAGGACAAGATTCGCATCGAATATCAATCAATCAATCATCAATAATCTCAAATCCTAACTCTATGCATGAAGAACGATCCAACCTAGGGTTTAACCAATCAAACCCCTAAGAAAACTACTCACACATAGTAATAAAGACTAAGGCATAAATAACGAAAAAGAACATGATTGAAAGCACGAACTAATTGAATGTAATGAATAAGAGAATGAAAAATGAAGACCTATAACAAAACCAACAACTACTGTATCAAAACCGTAAAAGAAGCAACGATAATAGCAAGAGGAATGAAATTCAGAAAAGAATCGATACCTTGCATAAATGAAATAGTGTGAACGAAAGAGAATTCGAATCCGAAATACAAAGCTTGAAAATGAGAACAACGAAAGCTGTAAATCTAAACTAATGCATGAATGAAATGAAAAGCTTTAAAGTGATGTTCTAGGTTGAGGCACAAAAGCTCTCAAAGTAGGCATGAGGGTTATTTACATAGCAAGAGGGTATTTATACCCTAGGGACATAAGGGGTAAAACCCTAGAAAAAACCCTCAAGCGCCGGCCTAAGAAAGAACCAAGATCTTCGGAAACAGTCTCTATTCGGCTGAATGTAGTGTAGATTCGGCCAAATGATTGGTGTATTTGATCGAATGAGTGGTGTATTTGGCCATATCAGAAACTTTGACTTTTCTCACCCTGTCCACCATTCGGCCTAATGAGGGCTTCCATTCGGCCGAATGGGCCTTGATTCATCCGAATGAGTATTCATTCGGCTATTCCCGAGAGCTTTATTTATGTGCTTGAATCCTTGTCTTCCATTCAACCGAATGGATGTCAGATTCGGTCGAATCTGAACCTGAACCTTGCTTAGCAGCTCCTCTGAAGTGTCTAATGGCTTCTGGAGTTTATGGGATCTTTGAGAGTGACTTGGAACGCATGCCCAAGCTATGATACGCACATCTAAACTCTTGATAAAAGTGTCAAAGCCTCAAACACGTCTCATTTTACCTCGAAATCATCGAAATCACTTGAAATAACCTAAAAAAAGCTCAAGGACAAGATCAAGGTAAAGTTGAATGTAATGTGCATAAAACCAATATAAAAGCATGAGACTCGATACTGAAATGGGGTTGTAAACGTGCTCTAAAATGAGCATATCACGGACTTGGTAGTGGGAAAGGTTGTATACTAGTTGATGCCATCTCGATAGCGCTGTTGTCGTATTCTGGCTGATCTATACTAGCTCCACCTGAGTGAGTTAGCCAGCTTAGACTCTTATCTGAACTCTCCCCCTGATGTTTAAGTTGGTGGTACTAATAGATATCTTCAAAGAAGTCACAGTCCATTGTAGTATAAATATGGTTTATAGTAGGGTCATAGCACCGATATCCCTTTTGATGTACCCATATCCTAAAAACACACACTTGACAACCCGGGATTGAAATTTATTTCCATGTCAATTTGGAAGATGGACATTGACAGTACATCCAAAGACTCGGGGTTGTAAACAATGGGTAGATGGTGTAGGCATGTGTAAGGAGGGTGTCAAGAGGTGTTTTGTATTGAAGACATTTTGTAGGGAGGCGATTAGCCAAGTAATTTTCCGTAGCAATAGCCTTAAGCCAAAAATAGGTTGGTACACATGACTCAAGCATAATTGCTCTGGTCATTTCAAGTAAAGTGTAGTTTTTCCTCTCAGCTATTAACATATTCCCTACCATTATCAGTTCGGAGGGTATGAGTTTGAGTTTGAAATTGGATGCTAATCATGGTGTGAAATTTTACGAAGACATCATATACTTCACTTACATGTTTTAAAAAATACACCCAACTCATCCTAGTGAAATCATTTATAAATAGAACATAATATGAAAATCCATGAGAATTAGAGTAAGTATGTCTATGACTTTTTGCCAATACACATGATTCAAAGTCTAATTTTATTTTTTTCCTTTAAGAGAAGGGAAGATATACTCTAAATAACTTACTATCCAAGCTGGTGATGCCATTTCCAGACTTTTTGGTCTACAAATCCATGAGCCAGCGTTGCATCACCTTATTGAAATGTCCTGTCCACACTGTATAAACTTTTGTCCTCAGTACTAAGCCCAATAGTCATCCTGGTCCGACGATCCTGCACAATACAAGAGTTAGGTTTTCTTAGCACTGTACAATCAACTTCTCTTATGATGTGACTAATCAAAAATAATTTATGAGATAAGCTAGGTACAAAAGGACAATTTTCTAAAATAAGGTTTGACTGTAATTTAACAGTTCCTATGCCCTCCACTGGTACACATTCCCTGTTAGTAGTCTGAATTGTTGTTTTATGCAGTTTTGTCATAGAGACAAAATCTGCCACGTCCTAAGTCATGGTGTCCATGGCCCCACAGTCGAAAATCCACTCCGAGTGATTTGCACCAACATTTTTCTAGGCTTTATACCCTGCCCCTGGCCCTGGCCCAATGTACGTAGGTTGTTTCTACGCTTTATACTCATCCCTAGGTCATGGCCCAATGTCTGTAAATCTTGGCTTGGACTATGATGCTAGGGTTTTTTCCCCAATGTACGTAGCAAGAGGCGCCACCTCTTGCTCTCCCCTTCTACTTATTTTACTCTGCTCTTGTTCCCTTTTATTCGCCCAATGTCTGACCTCTTGCTCTTCGAGGTGTGTTGTGTGTCTCGAGGCACCATTTCCCCATATGGTCCTCTTTTCCCTTAACTCACTCTGCTGCTCTTCCTTATTTTTTATCTGGTATATTTCTCCATCTCTCATCACTTTCCCTTCTCTCACCATTTTTCCATGGCTCATCCTTCCTACCCTTACTCTACTCTTCCTTGTTACTTACTAATTCTACCATACCTTGCTTGGTGTTCTCTGATCTTGTGTCTTCCTTTGTCGGTAAGTCCTCTATATTTTCAGGCGTTGCTTCTGTGAGTTCCTCCTCTCCGTTGGTAAGTCCGTTCCCTTTACATATGATGCACTCCCCTTCTTTGCTTCTTCTTGAACTTTGGTTTGGGATGGGTTTCGCCTATATTTTTCTCCTTCTTCCGGGCTTGCAACTCGACCCACCACTCCGGGTATCCGACGAGCTTGAAACAACCAGCCTTGGTATGTCTCTTGACCCCATAGTGAGTACACTGTAACTTTGAGTTATCATCTTCCTCCCTTTGAGTCTGGGTCTTTCTAAATATTGACTTTGAGGCCAACCCACTACCCACCCTTGGCGCATCTGATATGCCTTCCCTTTTAAGGATACTTCTCCTAGCTATTTCTCTCCTTATGAATGCATAGGCCTCTTCAACAGTAGGTATGGGTTTCTTGTTTAGTATTTCCCTTCGATCTGCAAAGAAGGTGTTGTTTATCCCAGACAAGAATTGGTATAATCTGTTTGTCTGGATTATTTGATTTTATATGTTTATATCCTCTCTGTGTTTCATTTGGTTTGGGACTTTCCTGTCGATTTCTTGCCAAATTGTCACGAGATTGCTATAAAAAACTTCGATTGAGTTGTTACCTTGTTTTACAATGTTGGCTTTTACTATTAGGTCATACACATGAAATTCATCGATTCCACTTGTGTATAGTAGTTCAATACCACTCCATAAGTCTTTTATTGTTGGATAGTCCAAGAATTGGTTGATTAATTCTGATGAGATATTTTCTATGATCTAAGAAATCACAGTCGCATCTTGTTGTGTCCACCTTGGGTATTCTAAGCTATCAGGTGTTGGTGGCGGAGCAATGATATGGTTGAGCTTCCCCCGCCCGCTAATAGTCAGGTAAATAAGTTTGGACCACCGGATATAATTATGATGGTTGAGTTTTTCACTCAACATTATGGTTGATTGGCCACTCGTCTCAGAACCAATCTTGTTGGGTTTTAATTGCTGAAGCAATTGCCACAATTGGTTTACTGTGACTAGTAGATCGGTCTCCTCCTTCTTGATTCCATCTTCGTTATTCGACATTGTTTAGGTAAGGAATATGGTAAATGATGATGGGCTTGATTTGGGTGATTTTTTATTGATAAAAAACATTGGCTCTGATACCATATAAAATTGAAGAAGGGTATTGTATTTCTTGTATTTTGATTTACAGAATAACGTTCCTATTTATACTACTGGTTTGACCGACTATACATCAAAGAAACCTACTCCTCTTATAATTCTACTTTCTTGTATAATATTATCCTATTTGTATTATACTGCATTATCTACACTAGGGATAAAAGAAAAGATTTTGGGCACCATGGGAAAAACAAAAATAACTCGAAGAGGCCTAGGAATGGGAATTTAGTTGAGAATAGAAACCTAGAGGTGGGTAACACCATTAGTAAGGGAAATGGAGATAGGAAGTACTACTTTAAGAGTTACAAATGGAACCACCTTGAAAAGGACTATGATAGAAATCTGGTGATATGTCGATACTGCCACAAGGGTCATAGGGAGTACGAGTGTTATTCAAATAAGAAAAACGAAGGGAATGGTACAAGCAATCCCTAAGGAGTTAAATCCACGTTTGACCAAGGTGTGAGAAACAATAGACCGGGTAATTAGAATATAAAACCCTATAATGGTGGGAATGGCAACGCTAACAACCACAACAACTTCGGCAATAAAAATAACAACAACAACCATTCCGGTCAGAATAGAAGCAACAATTTCGGGCGCCTGTCTGTAATGGGTAGGAAGGAGGTTGACTCCTGAGATATAGTCACTAGTACATTCTTTATTAACTCAATTATTGTGAAAACCTCATTAGATTATGGTGCAACCTATTCCTTTATTTCTACACCTATAGTGAACTAGTTAAATTTATCTGTGAGTTATCTATTATCTTACCTATAGGTAAGGTAGTTGCTTGCACTAGGCTTTATAAGAATATATCTTTGAAGATGAATTAGCTGATCTCTTAGAATTTGACTTAGGAGACTTAGATGTAATACTAGAGATGGATTAGCTAGGTTTATATAAGGCTAAGATAGATTGTGAAATGCAGAAAGTACCCTTGAGAAGTCCTTTAGGAAAAACTATGTCCTATAGACAATTTGAAAAACCTAAAGGCTATGGACTAATTTCAGCAATGGAAATGAGGAAGTTAGCCGCCAAGGGATGCCCAATATACCTTTGCAATATCCAAGATTTGAGTATGAAAGAATACAGGAAAATAGAAGACATTCCCGTAATATATGAGTTTTCAGCTGTTTTCCCAGATGAAGTCTTGGGAATGTCACTTGGTAGAGAGGATATCAAGACACTTCGCTTCTTAGCACAACTAAACTTTTTGATTTTAAAAGCAACTAAAACTAATGATGAAAATATAAATCACGATGAATTAAAGAGGAAAATCAAATGGAGAAAAATGAGGATGAGATTAGATTCACCCTAGGAAAGGTGATTTTAAAAGAGAACATGATAGGTTAGAGGAAATCAAATTATAACTAGCATGGACACCAAAGTATGTGAGAAGAAGTTGATGATTCCTCAAATCACATCGAACGACCTATAATCGACCTATATCTCCAAAGGAGTTGCAGGACAAGATTCACATTGGGTTTCGAGAGCTACTTATTGTCATCATTCCTATAACCTTAGATAGTGAAGAACATAGCTTTTCCTAGGGTTTCACTAATCAAACCCCAAAGAGAACTACTCACTCATATTTGAGATGTATGGCCGGTACTCTTAGTTATATATAATTTGCCTCCTTGGTTGTGCATGAAACGTACGTACATTATGCTTTTGCTTCTAATCTCTTGTCTTAAACAACTTGGAAATGATATTGATGTATATTTTTCACCCCTCGTTGAGGATTTGAGAAAGATGTGGGATAAAGGGGTTTCTGTGTACGATGCACATGCTAATGAAGTGTTCACATTACGTGCAATGCTTTTATTCACTGCAAATGACTTCCCAGCATATGGTAACTTATCCGGGTATAAGAATATAGGGAAGAAACCATGCCCAATTTGTATCAATGACATGGAAGCTACGTGGATTCCTAAGTGCAAACATGTCTTCATGCACCATCAAAAGCTCCTCCCACATGATCATCCCTACCATAAGAAAAATAAGGCATTCAATGGAGAGGTTGAAGAGCGTATAGCTCAACGACTGTTAACCAGTTCTAAGGTTTACAAACAAGTTAAGGGTGTTAAAACAGTTTTTGGTAAACCAAGGCAAGTGGGTGAAGGGTTATGGAAGAAAGAATCAATATTTTGGAAGCTTCCATATTGGAGAGATCTACAGGTTAGACATTGTCTTGACATTATGCACACAGAGAAAAATGTATGTGATGTGAAGACTCCACCTTGATTACTAATGTTTTTATGTTTAATGATGGAAGTCAAAATGCAAAGTCAAATAGAGTTGAAAATATGATGGAAACCTAAATAGTATAATCTCTTGAGCGTTTAAAAGAATTTTTTTTTAGAGAGTGTTATACTAAGAGTATACCCATAATACTCAAACGTATAGAAAAAGAGAGAGCTTTTTATTACTAGGATCTGAGATGCAAAAGTGTAGCTGGGGTGCTATGGAGTAGAAGATGGGGATTAAGATCTTCTAGGGTGCTTTAGGTCTCTAAAGGAAGTAATAAAAGAGCGAGTTAAATCCTAAGGGTTGGACAACCCTAGGCGGAGACGTAGGCAAATTAGTTGCCGAACTTCGTATCAAATCTCCGTGTTTTGTCTCATCTCATTTCTGCCTTCATTGCTTACGTTTTATGTTTGCTTCGCTCATCAATCAAAGCAGCGAACAGTCAAAGCCTGAGTAAAAGCCTTTGAAACCAATTTCAAGAATTTGACGTCCAGTTTCAAAGATAAGCCTTAACGCTTATATTCCGCCTTTGAAAGTCAGTTCAAGACCTTGAGATCTTGAACGCGAAAATCGGTTATACTCTATTCACCCCCCCTCTAGAGTATAATTAATCATATTCCATCTCCCTATTGATTCTTCAATTGGTATCAGAGCTAGACTCACAAGGAAAAGATTTAATCATCTGTGAGGAAAAATGAATTCAATAGGTGATGGTGGTTTTGCTCAAGGAAGGTCTACCAATTGCCCTCCTCTATTTTGTGGTAATAATTTTGCCCATTGGCGTTCATTGATGCAAATGTTTATGATTGATCAAGATTTGGAACTCTGGGATATTATCAAGAAAGGTCCTAGGGTGCCAATGAAGACTAATGAAAGCGGCACAATGGTTCCTTAAGAAGATGATGATTTTACGCAATCAGATTTGGAAAGTGTTGCTAAAAACTATCGAGCCATGAACCTTCTCTATTGTGGTTTAGATGCAAATGAATTCAATAGAGTTTCTGCATGCAAAAGTGCTAAAGAGATATGGGATAAATTGGTGGTCACATATGAAGGAACGAGTTAAGTCAAAGAAAGTAAGATAAGCATCTTTCTTCGACAATATGAGTTGTTCAAAATGACGCCTAATGAAACCGTGAAAGAGATGTTCACAAGATTTACCCAAATAGTGAACAATCTGGATTCTCTTGGTAAGGTATTCACAAATGAAGAAAAGGTGAGAAAGATTCTACGGTGTCTTCCAAAATCAAAGTGGGGTCCAAAGGTAACCGCGATAGAAGAAGCTCAAAATTTGAGAACCTTGCCTTTGGATGATCTTCTTGGAAAATTGATCACACATGAGATGTCTCTTAATGAAGAAGATGGTGAACCAGCATCTTCAACCAAAAATTTAGCACTCAAAGCAAAGAGAGAAGAAGCTACAACGGAAAATGAAGATAGTGATGATAGTGATGATGAAGATCCATTTTCTCTCATCGCTAGAAGTCTTGCCAAGATTCTAAAAATGAAGAAGAATTTCTCAAGAGGGAGAGACTATCATTCAAATAAATATAAAGGTAAGTCATCCAACTCAATGAATAAAGTTAATACACTAACATGCTATGAGTGTGGTGAGACAAATCACTTAGTGAAAGATTGCCCTCAACGAAAGAAGAAACCTTTCCACAAAAAGGATTATAAGAAGAAAGCTATGGTTGCTTCATGGAGTGATTCAGATTCATCTAGTGACTCAGAAGATGAACAAGCAAACCTATGTCTTATGGCTAATCATGATGATGCAAAGAAAGAACATCTTGAGGTAATGGTGACAAATTTAATCTCAAGTCCAATTGATGTTCTGTCCGAATTCTTGCAAAATATGATTATAAATGAAGAGAGTTTGATTCTTGAATCCAAGATTCTCAAGGAGAAGCTAAACCAACAGGTAAGTATCTCTGAAAGTCTCGCTAAGGAACTAACTGATCTCAAAGCCTCTCAGTCAGCTTTTAAACTCAGGGTTCAAGCCTCGGTGTCATCCTTTGACACCCAGGTCAAGGCCTTGAAAACTGAAAACACTGTTTTAAAACGAAAGCTCGCCTCTTTGAGTTATTGTAATGATAACTTGGAGAAGGAAAAGAAGCTACTGGCTGGGAAGTGTAGAGAGCAACATAATTCCTTGGTTAGATTTGTTTACTCCGAATCTACTCTTGAAAAAATGCTAGGTGAGCACCAATCATCCATGAATAAAAGCGGTCTTGGTTACAACAAAAATTTTCCAAATAAAACCATGACCACGTTTGTAAAAGCAAAGGATAATTGGCGAACACCTACATGTTTTTACAGTTGCAAAAAGGGTCATACTAAGCTAACTTGTCCTTTTCATAGGAATGACCCTCAAATTCTTAAAAATTCATTTCCTATTATTCTTCGAGACCAGAGCAAGCAAGTATAGGTTCCTAAAGGGACTAGACCACCTAACATGGTCCATCCCGATTATGAATCTAAATTTGCAATTTGGTCTAGTCGAAAGGTTTGATGTTTTGTTCTTTTGTAGGAAATCACCAAGAGCAAAGATTATAAGTGGATTCTAGATAGTGGATGCTCACGGCACATGAGTGGGAAGTCCTCTTTATTTTCAATGATCAAAGAGCAATCTGCTGGAACAATTACACTTGGTGATAAAGGAAAGTGTAGAATAATTGGTATTGGAAAAGTTGGAGATAATGCATCAAACACCATTGATGATGTGTACCTAGTTGAAGGTCTTAAATACAACTTGCTTAGCATCTCTCAATTATGCGATAAAGGTAATAAAGTCATCTTTGATGAAGAAAAATGCGAGGTACAAAGAAAGGTGGACGGTAAAATTATTTTAATTGCTCCTCGTTGCAATAATATTTATGCTTTTCATACTAACCAAGTTGCAAGTACTAGCTTAAAATGTCTTAAGGCCTTGACCAGCGACTCAAGGCTTTGGCACAGAAGGTTAGGTCATATTAATATGCATACAATGAAGAAGCTTTTCTCAAAGGACTTAGTACGTGGACTACCAAAGTTAGATTTCAAAGAAAAAGAGCTTTGCAAAGCATGTGCA
The DNA here is from genome assembly GCA_026401315.1 of Dysphania ambrosioides. NCBI lineage: Eukaryota > Viridiplantae > Streptophyta > Magnoliopsida > Caryophyllales > Amaranthaceae > Dysphania > Dysphania ambrosioides. The sequence continues at coordinate 12,595,245 of CM048662.1, forward strand.
AGAGGTAAACAAACAAAAGGATCCTTCAAAGCCAAAAAGGTTGTAAGTACCTCTCGCCCAATAGAGCTTCTACACATAGATTTATGTGGTCCTATGCGTGTTAAATCACCTAAAGGTAAACAATACATCCTTGTTGTTGTTGATGATTTTTCCCGTTTTACTTGGATTTCTTTTTTGCGTGAAAAATCAGAGACTTTACTAGAGTTTTCAAAAATTTGCAAGGAATTACAAACATTAAAAAACCTACCCATAGTTGATGTGAGAAGCGATCATGGTAGAGAGTTTGATCAACTAAAGTTTGATAACTTTTGTGCTAAATATGGTATTTCTCACAATTTTTCAGCTCCCAGGACACCTCAACAAAATGGAGTTGTGGAACGAAAGAACCGCACTCTTGAGGATATGTCTAGGACAATGCTTTTGGAAAATAATTTGCCAAAATACTTTTGGGAAGAAGCTGTTAATACAGCAAACTATATTTTAAACCGTTGTTTGATTCGCCCTATTTTAAAGAAAAATCCTTACGAATTGTTTAAAGGTAAAAAGCCTAATATTTCCTATTTCAAACCTTTTGGATGTATGTGCTTTGTTCATAATAATGGCAAAGATAACCTTGGTAAATTTGATGCACGTAGTGATGAAGCAATTATGTTAGGTTACTCCTTGAATTCTAAAGCTTATAGTGTTTTCAATAAGCGTACTAAAGTTGTTGAAGAAAGTATACATGTGATCTTTGATGAAACCGAGAACGGTATCTTGAGTGATGGTTTTACAGGTTTAAACTTAAATAAGCATAAAGGATATTCATTTGAGACAGAAGGAGAAGAAAGTTCGTCAGATAATGAAATGGAGAAATCTTCCCAGAATATGCAAGAGCCAATTTTAGACGCAGATGAATTAGATCAAAGCCTTAACCAGCAGCTTCAAGATCGTGAAACTCCATCTCAAAGTCTTGAGCAGACAAACAATATTATACCAGAAGCCACTCCAGGGCCTTCAGACCCATCTCAAGGCCTTGAAAGGATACTTCAGGAAACTACATCAATTCCTTTGATGCTACCACGAAAGTTCAAATACTCCTCATCTCATCCAACAAACAATATAATTTCGGATCCAAAAGCTGGTATACAAACACGCTCTAATGTTAAAAATTTGTGTGCATTTCACGCTTTTGTTTCTCTTGTAGAACCGAAGAATATCAATGAAGCACTTCAAGAGCCCGATTGGATTTTAGCTATGCAAAGTGAGCTAAATGAATTCGAAAGAAATAAAGTGTGGACACTCACACCAAGACCAAAGGATCATTCAATTATTGGAACAAGGTGGGTGTTCAGAAATAAGCTTGATGGGAATGGAAAGATAGTGAGGAACAAAGCAAGATTAGTAGCCCAAAGTTATAATCAAGAAGAAGGGATAGGTTATGAAGACACATTTGCTCCCGTGGCTAGAATGGAGGCTATTCGAATGCTCCTTGCCTTTGCTTCCTTTATGCGAATTAATATATTTCAAATGGATGTCAAATGTGCATTCTTGAATGGTTATTTACAAGAAGAAGTATATGTTGCTCAACCCCCCGGTTTCGAAAATGGGGAAATTTCCAAAATCATGTTTTTAAACTTGACAAAGCGCTCTATGGTTTGAAACAAGCTCCAAGGGCTTGGTATGAGCGTCTTTCTAAATATCTTTTAGAAAATAATTTCAAAAGAGGGTTGATTGACAAAACTCTTTTTGTGAAAACCAAAGGTAAAGATTTATTAATAGTTCAAGTTTATGTTGATGATATTCTTTTCGGTGCTACTAACGATTCCTTTTGCAATGAATTTTCTGAGATTATGTGTAGGGAATTTGAGATGAGTTTAATGGGTGAGTTGAACTTCTTACTTGGATTACAAGTTAAACAAGAAAAAGGAGGTATATTTATAAATCAAAGCAAATACGCAAGAGATCTCCTTAAGAAGTACAATATGACTCAATCTAAAGAGGCTAAGACTCCTATGAGTTCGTCATTACTTTTAGATCAAGATGAAAATGGTAAGACAGTAAATCAAAAGGAATATCTAGGGAAGATTGGATCTCTTCTCTATCTCACGGCAAGTAGGCCAGATATTATGTTTAGTGTGTGTATGTGTGCTCGTTTTCAAGCTAACCCCAAAGAATCTCATTTGAGTGTAGTTAAGAGGATTTTACGCTATCTCAATGGGACAAAGGATTTCGGTCTTTGGTACCCTTGTAATAGTAACTTTGAACTTGTTGGATATTCAGATGCTGATTTTGCAGGTTATAAAGTAGATAGAAAGAGTACTTCAGGTTGCTGTCAATTCTTGGGATCATCTCTCATTAGTTGGCATTCAAAGAAACAAAATTCGGTGGCACTCTCTACTGCCGAAGCCGAATACATTGCAGCTGGTGCTTGTTGTTCACAAATTTTGTGGATATCTCAACAATTAAGAGACCTTGGGTTAGACTTCAAAGGCATACCTATTAAGTGTGACAACATGAGTGCTATATCCATAACGAAGAATCCAGTTCAGCACTCTTACACTAAACATATTGATGTTAGACATCACTTCATACGTGATCATGTGGAGAAAGGAGACGTATCTATATCTTTTATTTCTACTGATTTGCAATTCGCTGACATCTTCACCAAGCCTTTGAGCGAAGAACGATTTAACTTTATTCGTCTTGAGCTTGGAATGTTAAATGGGGACGCATCCTCGTAGGGGGAGCTATTTGAGTAAGTTATATGTTTATTTTTGCATGTGTATGTCAAAGTCTTGACACTCTTGTCATTGCCTTGACGTACTGTCACTTTTTAATATTAATATTGGATCAAACTATTTGGTACTTATCCTATAGATAATTATCAAATATTTATTAAATGATTTTTGAAATGTCTTGGATACATAAATTGCAGATGGATTTGTACTTTTGCTTTCAATGTTTTTAAAATCTTATTCCATTTATTTTAAAGATTCTCATGGCCTTGAAGCTGTTTTCAAAGTTTTTCGCGTATTTTATTTTTAGCTTTCAAAGTCTTGACTGTTTGACCTTTTTTAAGCAACGCCTTTTTTTCATGTCTTTAAAGGTTTTACTGTTTTATATCTTTTTGTTATTTTGAACAAGTCTTCTTGTGATCCAACATTTATATTTTCCCACCTTGTCGGAAGACAAAAAGGGGGAGAGTATTTATGTATTATCTATTTAAATGGGAGAATATTTTTTTTATGCATTTTATTCTTTGACGTTTGCATATAATGTTTTGTCTTCCATCAAGGGGGAGATTGAACACTCCACCTTGATTACTAATGTTTTTATGTTTAATGATGGAAGTCAAAATGCAAAGTCAAATAGAGTTGAAAATATGATGGAAACCAAAATGCATAGAGTTGACAATGTGTTGGAAGTAATGGAAGCTATATTGCAAAGCTTTATGCATTCTGTCAAAGGACGAGATTAACTCTTGAGCCACGTCTTCAAAAGCTTGAGCCATGTCTCAAAACAGTCAGCAAAGTTCAAACACTTTGTCAAAGGATAAGAATCTTCTAATTGCCTAAATCTTGTGTTTTATCCTTTCCCTATTTCACTTATTTTATGCTCTAACCTAACTTATATATACATGATTTTACTGTCAAAGATATATCTTATTTTCAGCAAATAAGTGATGCTCATATATGTTGAAGATTGTTCAAGTTAATTTTGGTAAATACCAAAATTCAAGCATTGTGGTTATGGAAGACGAAATCTGTTTTAAAGCTTCAAGGTGCAGCAAATAAAGTGGAAATATTCTTGCTGTAATATATTCAATGATATCAATCTTCTACAGCTAAAATGAATTATTCTCTACAGCCATATTGGAGGAAATATTGCTGAAAGTATTGAAAGCAAATCAGATTTTCAGCAGCCTATTTTGAGCCCCCTTTCAACGGCATGAAATCAAGTTCAGTATATATTCCAAGCTTTGAAGCTGAAGAAAGCAAGGGAGACAATGTAAGACACAACGAAACAAAAAGAAAAGAGCAGAAGCTTTAATCGTGAATTTCAGTCACAAGCACATCAACAAAGCTTCATTATTTTCTCTCTAGTTCCATAAACTTTTCTTGTATTTAGATTGAGAGAAAATCAAAGTATAATCTCTTGAGTGTTTAAAAGAATTTTTTTTAGAGAGTGTTATACTAAGAGTATACCCATAATACTCAAACGTATAGAAAAAGAGAGAGCTTTTTATTACTAGGATCTGAGATGCTAAAGTGTAGTTGGGGTGCTATGGAGTAGAAGATGGGGATTAAGATCTTCTAGGGTGCTTTAGGTCTCTAAAGGAAGTAATAAAAGAGCGAGTTAAATCCTAAGGGTTGGACAACCCTAGGCGGAGACGTAGGAAAATTAGTTGCCGAACTTCGTATCAAATCTCCGTGTTTTGTCTCATCTCATTTCTGCCTTCATTGCTTACGTTTTATGTTTGCTTCGCTCATCAATCAAAGCAGCGAACAGTCAAAGCCTGAGTAAAAGCCTTTGAAACCAATTTCAAGACTTTGACGTCCAGTTTCAAAGATAAGCCTTAACGCTTATATTCCGCCTTTGAAAGTCAGTTCAAGACCTTGAGATCTTGAACGCGAAAATCGGTTATACTCTATTCACCCCCCCTCTAGAGTATAATTAATCATATTCCATCTCCCTATTGATTCTTCATGATGCCATACTCAGGACGCTCATGAACACTCTGGGTAAGACGAAGGATGTGAAGGCTGTGCGAGATTACTTAGAATGTAAGGAGCTTTGTCCAGAGTTGTGGCCACAGGTTAAGGAGGGTAAGAAAATAAATAGAGCCGAAAAAGGAGGTGACAAGAACAAGGGAAAAGGAAAGGGTAAAAATATTGTAAAGAATTATTTACCTCCAACTTGTTACACATTGTCTAAAAAAGATTTGTGTCCTTGAATGGGGAGTTGAAGTTGGGAAGTATGAAATCCTACGATTGTCATGTCATGATGCAAGTGTTCTTACCAATTGCAATCCGAGGGATTTTGTCAAAACATGTGAGATATGCTATTACTGAGCTATTTTCGTTTTTTAACACAATATGTAGTAAAGTGCTTGATCCCTTAAAAGTCGATGCCCTTTAAGCAGATGTGATTGAAACTTTATGCAAGTTTGAGATGTATTTTCCTCTTTGTTTTTTGACATTATGGTTCACCTAATTGTCCATCTTGTTCGTGAAATCAAGCTTTTAGGTCCTGTTTTTTTGAGGTGGTGTTATCCTTTTGAAAGACACATGGGGGTTTTACAAAATAAAGTGAGGAACCCGACACAACCTGAGGCTAGTATGATTCAAGGCACTGTAAGCGATTGTGGATATTATGTTATGAGATTCATGTAAGACGTAATCTCTTCTACCACGAAAGTCAATGACGTAGAAAAGGTGTATCTGATTCCTTTACTTACAATTTTTTATATGTACATATATATTAGACAAGTATTCTTAGCTTATATAAGTAGATGTATGATAATCATAGAGAATGAAATTATATGGAATTGTGGAATCGTTCAATTGTGGAATTATGAAGTTGTTCAATTGTGGAATTATTGAACAAGTTATTTGGATTAAAAAATTGGGATAATGTTCATTGTACAGAGGAAACTCTGTCGAATTTTTTAGAACTTTCATAAATAACCGGAAATTGTTATATTTGTTTAAATTAAACATATATATAATTAATTATACATTTATATACGATAGTCTAATTTGTTTTTTATCACGTTTATGGGAGCTAAATTTAGGTTTTGGACACATCGAGAGAAGAGCCTTTCACCATTGACGAAATCAAGGAAATAAGAGACAAGTTTGCACATTTTCTTAGCAACTGCATTTAGTTGTTATGTTTAGTTTAGTTTTCATACGTTAGTTGTAGCAAATTAGTTATCTCTATTTTAGTTTGTAATATAACTCAAATTATTTGAAGGTTTTTTCCACATATTTATGGAAATGAAATTATATCTTTCGTATAAAGAGTATTGAAATTTGACTTTGTCGTAATCTAATATGCCCATTATTAAGAACAATTCGTCTTTATTAAAAAAAAATGTGGACTTTATAGTGCGGGCTTTCAGAAAACCAAAGCATAAACCCTTATTTTTTGTTTTAAATGGACTTTATGTTGTGGGCTTTCAGAAAACCGTAGCATAAAGTCCTTTTTTTAAAAAAAATAAGGGTTTTATGCTTCGGTTTTCTAAAAGCCCACAGCATAAAGTCCATCTTATTCTTTAGTTTAAACCATAACATAAAATCTTTTACAATATACTCCTATCAAATATACTTCGGGCCAAAACCGAAGCATAAAGCCTAAAAAAACCGCAGCAAATGATGTATTTTCCACTATCAGCAAATATAGTAGACATGCACCTCTGGAAAGTGGATGGAGCATTGCATAAACCAAAGGGCATTCTCCTATAAGAAAAAGTCCCAAAAGGACAAGTAAACGTTGTTTTCTGTTGATTTTCGGTGTAGATTGGAATTTGAAAGAAACCCGAGTAACCATCCAGAAAACAATAGTACTTGTGCCTTGCCAATTTCTCAAGCATCTCGTCGATGAAGGGTAAAGGGAAGTGATCCTTTCTTGAAGCCTTGTTGAGTTTGCGATAATCAATACAAACTCATCATCCTGTGGTGGCTCTATTTGGGATCATCTCACCTTTGTCATTCTTGAAAATTCTCATTCCTCCCTTTTTTGGAACAACATGAACACGGCTAACCCACCTGCTATCTGAAATTGAGTAGATGATGCTGGCCTTGAGGAGTTTGAGGATTTCATCCTTAATTACCTCTTTCATGTTGGGATTTAGCCTTTGTGGCTCAATTGAGGAGAAATGCTCATCGTCAAGATGAATTCGGTGCATAACAAGGGTTGGACTAATCCCTTTTAAACCACTAAGTGTGTACCCAATGACACCTTAATATTTCCTTAGTAAAACAACCAATTTTTCCAATAAGATGTCATCAAGCTCAGAACTCAGTATGACTGGACTCCCCTCATCATCATCAATATAGGAATATTTAATGCTAGGCGGTAGAGGTTTCAAACTTAATTGGGGAGAAGGCTTAGGACTCTCCCCCTTATAGGTATTACCTTTCTTAACCTCACAAAGTGGCTCAGCATCTGCTTCTTTTCTCTTACATTCCTGGGCCCTGTCCAATTGGCTTTCCAACTTCTCATCTTCTGTATAGGTATCCTCATTATTCATTGAATACCCAACTTCTATTTCCCATTTATAATCCTTAATTCCCCTATCATCCACTTCAAGGCGGCAGACTTGTTTAACTATAGGTTTCTTTAAGAGTGGAGAAATTTTGAAGACTACCTTTAATTGGGCTATTTCTACCATTATGGTGTCATCATGGCAATTAATAACTACCTAGAGTTTTTTTAGAACGGCTCTTCCCAAAATGAGTGTATAAGGGTCCTCTTCCATTTCCATCACTACAAAGTCACACGGGACCACTAGTTCTCTCACTTGGATTGGTATATCATCAAGTTCTGCACATGAAACCTTTATGTTCCTATCTGCCAATTGGATTGTCTTCCTTGAAGGTTTAAGGCTAAAGGGTAGCTTCTTGGCAATGGATAGAGGCATAAGACTATTCGAAGCTCTTAGATCAGCGAGCGCCCCTTTTGGATCAAGATTCCCCAACTTTACTAGGAGGTTATATGGATCGAGATCTTGCTCTTTTATAGGAATTTTCCCTTGTAAAATGGAGCTAACTTGATGGGGAAGACTAATTACTTCTTCCTCAAGCTTTTTCTTGTTGGATAGTAAGTCCTTCAATAATTTTTCATACTTAGCCATATGTGCCATCGCATCTAAGAATGGAATCTTCATCTCCATCTTTTGTAAGTATCTAGAAATCTCTTGAACTTCTCATCAAGTTGCTTTTCTACTCTCCTATAGGGAAAAGAAAGTGGGGGTGCATACAAGCGATCTAACCTCTTTCTCTCCTTAATCCTCTTCTTCCTCTCTACCTCACTCTTTACTAACTTCTCGCTCCTTATCTTTTCTTCCTCATCATCCCCGCTTCTTTCACTTTCAATTCTCGACCCTTTATCTTATTCCTCTTCTTTTTCATTTACATCCACTCTTATCCCATCACTTACCCGTACCAAAGGTGCATCAACCGGATATAAAGGGTCATCATACGGAGTCCCTGATCTCAAGTGCATAGCTTTTGTACTGTGTTAGTTTGGGAGTGGGTGCTGAGATGGAGGTTGTGTATAGGGGTTAGGTTGAGGGTGAGATGGGAATAGAGGTGGTGCAAGAGGACTAGCCATTTGGGTGAGTAGAGTTTCTAACAACTTTTGCTGAGCTTGGAGTTATTGCATCTGCTGGATGAGAGTCTGATTTATATGAGTGAGACTCTGGTTTTGTTGGGCAAGAGATATTACTTGGGAGGCTAAATGGTCATTGTTTGAGGTGTGATTTTATTGTGGTTAAGAATTCCCATGATGAGGTTGGCTAGGTGGGAAAGGCAGATTTGAAACATTTCTAGTCCCTTGATTAAACCCCGGTGGTCTATATAAATTTGGCCTTGGTGCATTTCTGCTCAATTAGTTCCCTTGAAAACCTTGGTTGTTGAACCCACTCTGAGCATTTCTATTATATCCCAGGTGGAAGCTTCCTTGATTTTGATTCGAATTTAAAGGAGGTTTATATGGTTGATTGGGGAAAGGTTGTTTCCCATACCCTGCTCCTTGTCCTTGTCCACCATAGTTAATGGCTGCAACATGATTAGGATTATACCTATAACCATCATAATTCTTCATCTGCGTCTCTAGGTTGTAACCTCCATAATCATTTACAGCAACATGCTTGGAGTGCGAACCACCACAGTAGGAAGTATCATGGTTGATACCCCCACATATGGCACATGCAAAGTGCTTTTCATGCACTAGAGGGGTGTTCAAACTACCAGCTAGGCTTAACTTGGACAGCTTCTTATCGATAACTGCTTCAATTTTAGCACTGATGGTGTCCAAGTTGGTTGTGTCAATCATCCCTCTTGGTAAACCCTGACTCCTTGTTCCTCCCCAGGCACTATTCTTAGCAACTTCCTCAATTCTGGCTTTTACCTGGTTGCATGGAATCTTAGAGAGTTGGCCACCTACTGCCGAGTCTAGAAGTGCCTTGGTGGAGTCAATGAGACCATTTTAGAAAAATGTGTTGAGATGGTTCTCCCCGTACTCATGGAGGGGGCAGGCTCTAATCATTCTTTTAATCTAACTCCAAGTAGCACTAAGGTTCTCGTCATCCTCTTGAGTGAAGGATGCAATTTTCTTGCTCCAATTTTGCGTTCGAATTGTAGGATAGAACCTCTCTAGAAAACCTGTTTTTAATTGAGCCCAATTAATGATTAAGTTCGATTCTAAGCATTTATACAAATCTTTGGCGTCGCCAGCTAGACTCAAGTGAAATAGGTGCATCCGCACATAGTCTGGGCTGTTGGGGCATGGAGGGATAAGTCCACAAATATCAAAGAATGCCTTGAGATGTCGAAGAGGATATTCATTCCTTAATCCAATTAAAGGGGTTTTCTTGACCATCCTTGTAAACTAGGGGTGTATTTATTATGGTGTAGTAGTAACAGGAAGTACTACACCTCCTTGGAACTCTTGTGAGCGAGGAGTCCCGAACTGACCGAACAACTGATGTTCATCGGCCATTGTGGATGTGGGTGGACTTTAAACAGAATGTGAGGTTTGTTTAGTTGGGCATTGTTTACTTAAACGTTGGACCTCAAGATTATAGGGTTATATTGGTTGGTTTAACCTGTGCGTGTTGTGGGTCATGCAAACAGCAAACTACTACTAACTAAAAAAAATAAATAGCAACAAAAATGAAATAAAATAAAGCTATATCAAGAACAACAAGAGTCTGAATATAACGCCTTGTCCCCGGCAACGGCGCCATTTTGATAGCAAGATTTTAACAGTAGTTTATGCTAAACCTTAAACCAAACAATATTTATAACAATCTACGAACCACACAAGTATAGTGGGGTAGGGGGTCGAACCACGAGGACAAAGGATATCAAGACACTTCGCTTCTTAACATAACTAAACTTTTTGATTTTAAAAGCAACTAAAACTAATGACGAAAATATAAATCATGATGAATTAAAGAGGAAAATCAAATGGAGAAAAACGGGGATAAGATTAGATTCACCCTAGGAATCGTGATTTCAAAAGAGAAAATGATAGGTTAGAGGAAATCAAACAATAACTAGCATGGACACCCAAGTATGCGAGAGGAAGTTGGTGATTCCTCAAATCACATCAAACGACCCATAATCGCCCTATGTCTCTAAAGGAGTTGCAAGACAAGATTCGCATTGGGTTTCGAGAGCTACTATTATCATCATTCCTAAAACCTTAGACAATAAAGAACATAATTTTTCCTAGGGTTTCACTAATCAAACCCCAAAGAGAACTACTCACACATATTTGAGATGTATATCATGATGATAATCAATAAAACAAACGTAGAAGATAATAACAATCGAAAGAAACTAAGGAGAATAAAAACTAAGAAGAAACTATTCTAAATAAGCGATAAGCATTAGGCTAAATATTGGCTGAAATAAAACGAATTCAAAAGTAAAGAAGAGATTGATACTCACAATAAAGCTTGAATGCAATATCCACAATCAGAATGCAAACAATAAAATCAAAAACTTGGAGTACATATGTTAGAAAACAGAAAATGGAAAAATAGGGCTTAATGAACTAAAAGAGGTTTAGAGGCCAAGTAAAGCTAAAACTAATAAAAATTAGGGTTCCCCCTCTCTTCAAAAAGCGGGGTATTTATAACCATCAATAAAAGAAATCCAAAAACCCTAAAATGACTTTGGGCCACCCTAAAGAAGAAGTAAAATATCTGAAGAAAACAGGTCTATTCGATCGAATGCATGACCCATTCGGCCGAATGCAACATCATTCGCCCAAATTCTTCCCCATTCGCCCATTCCAGTAGCTTTGGTGCTTTTTCTCTGTACATTATTCACCCAAATGGGGACCTTCATTCGGCCCAATGGAAGCTCATTCGCCCGAATTCATGCCATTCGGCCTTCCCATTGACAATGGAACACATGTCTCTATGCTGGAATGTCATTCAACCGAATAGCTCTCAGATTCGGTCGAATATGACTCTAAATTCTTATTTTCAGTTTCTTTAAGCGACTAATGTCTTATAAACTTCATGGGATCTTTAAGGATAACTTGGAATGCGTGCCTAAGCTACGATATATACATCTAATCTCGATAAGAGTGTCAAAGCCTCGAATACATTGCATTTCACCTTGAAATCATCGAAAACACTTGAAATGACCTTAAAACAACTCAAAGACAAGATCAAGGTGAAATTAAGTGTAATATGTATAAAATTAATCTAAAACCGTGAGACTTAACACTGAAATAGGGTAGTAAACGTGCTCTAAAACGAGCACATCAAGTTCACCATATACCTAATCTCGGGAGCTGCACCTATTTCTAAGGCACCTCACAAAATGGTACCAGCTAAGGTGGCAGAGTTAAAGACCCAATTGCAAGAGATGTTAGACAAGTGCTTTATTAGACATAGTGTATCACCCTAGGGAGCTCATGTGCTCTTGGTGAAGAAGAAAGATGGAAGCATGAGGTTATGTATTAAATATAGAGAGCTAAATAATGTGGTTGTGAAGAATAAGTACCCATTACCGAAAATAGATGACTTATTTAACTAGTTGAAGGGGGCTATTGTATTCTCGAAAATTGACTTAAGATTGGAGTACCACCAATTGAAAATCTCTAATAAGGACATCTCAAAGACAACCTTTAGAACTCGTTATGGGCACTATGATTTTACAGTTATGACATTTGGGTTAATCAATGCACCCGCTATCTTTATGGATCTAATAAATCGAGTATTCCCCGAGTACCTAGACAAATTTGTAGTAGTATTCATTGATGACATCTTAGTGTATTCTAGGAATAAGGAGGATCATGCCAAAGACATGAGAACCATTTTGGAAACCCTTAAGAGTAATGAATTATATGCAAAGTTTTCCAAATGTGAGTTTTGGTTAGAGAAAGTAGCATTCTTAGGGCATTACATTTCCAAGGAAGGTGTTTTGGTTGACCCTACAAAGATTAAAGCTATTAGCAAATGGCCTACTCCAAAGAATGTGACTAATACTAGGAGTTTCTTGGGTTTGGCAGGGTATTATAGGAGATTTATCAGGGACTTTTCTAAAATAGCCCGACCTTTGACCACCCTAATGAAAAAGGAGACTAAATTTGTATCAGATGAAAAATGTGAGTTGGCATTTCAAACCCTCAAAGAGCGGTTGACTACCGCACTAGTGCTAACATTTCCCAATGAAAACGAAGGATTTGAGGTATATAGCGATGCCTCAAAACATGGGTTAGGATGCGTATTGCAGCAGAATGGAAAGGTCATTTCCTACGCGTCACGTCAATTAAAGCTATATGAAGCCAATTATCCTACTCAAGACATAGTACTTGCAGCGATTGTGTTTGCTTTGAAAATTTGGAGAAACTATCTATATGGCGTCACCTGCAAGATTTTCACAGATCAGAAGAGCCTCAAGTACATCTTCACTCAGAAATACTTGAACATACGACAATGTCGGTGGCTAGAATTAATTAAAGACTATGATTTATATATCTAGTATCAAGAAGGAAAAGGAAATATGGTTGCAAATGCTCTCAGTTGAAAATTGAGTCATAGTATTAATGCCTTAGTGGTGGCCGATGAGTTGTGTGAGGAAATGAAAAAGTTGAGTCTTGAAGTTATGAACCACGGGGAATTAGAAAACCTATTGAATCCTTTATCCTTAGAACCATCTATTTTTGAAGAAATTAAGGAAAAGCAAGATAAAGACGAATCCTTAAAGAAGATTAGAGATAAGGTGAATATTCGGGTAGAATCTGATTTTCAAATTCATGAAGATGGTAGTTTGAGATTTAAAGGAAGATGGTGTGTGCCACAAAGCTATGAAGAAATCAAAAGAAAGATCATGGATGAGAGCCATAATACTCCTTATTCAGTGCATTCTTGAGGCGATAAGTTGTATAAAGATTTGAAGCATATACATTGGTGGCCGAATATGAAAAGAGGAATAGTTGAGTATGTGTCCAGGTGTTTGACATGTCAGAAGGTGAAAATAGACCATAAAAGACCCATGGGGAAGATGCAACCTCTAGAAATACCTGGATGGAAATGGGATTCAATTTTCGTGGAGTTTGTGACTGGTTTGCCAAGGACTAGAACGGGAAATGACACAATTTGGGTGATTGTGGATAGACTCACCAAATCAGTTGTATTCATGGCGATTAAGGAGACTTAGAAAAAAAACAACTAGCTATGGCATACATAATAAATGTAGTCCATTTACATGGAGTTCCTAGGGATATAGTGTTGGACAAAGATTCGAGATTCTTGTCTAAGTTTTGGCAAAAGGTGCAAGATAACCAAAGGACTACCTTGAAAATGAGTATAACCTTCCACCCTGCACCTGATGGGCAGACGGAGAGGACAAATTAGACTATGGAAGATATGTAGAGAACTTGTGCGATCGATTTTCAGGGTACTTGGGAAAATCGATTGGATTTGGTAGAATTCTCATACAATAACAGTTATCATGCTAGTACTGGGATTGCACCATTTTAAGCACTCTATGGAAGAAAATGTAAAAGCCCGGTGTGTTGGAATGATATTGGAGAACACATGACTTTTGGGATTGAATATATAGAAGACATGGTGAGTAAAGTCAAAGTGATTCAGTCAAGGATCAAAACAGCACTACATAGGCAAAAGAACTATACCGACTCAAAAAGGAGGGAAGATGAATTCAATGTAGGTGATAAAGTAATTTTGAAAGTCTCGGGTACTAAAGGTGTAATGAGATTCGGTTAAAAGGGAATGCTTAGTGCCAAATATGTGGGGCCATATGAAATTCTATAATGTGTAGGAAGCGTCACCTATAAGCTGGCCTTACTGACGGAGTTCGAGAAAATGCACGATGTTTTCCATATTTCTCAGCTGAAGAAATACGTATCGAGCGAAACCCATGTTCTGCATTCAGAGGCTATTCAATTGTACGAGTCCCTAACCTTTGAAGAAAGACCAGTCAAGATCTTGGATCAAAAAGTACGAAGTACACGAAATAAAGACATACGAATGGAAAAAGTCCTATGGTCTAATCATGAGTATGAAGAAGCTACCTTGGAAAACGAAGATGTAATGAAACAAAATTATCCCGAGCTATTCGACAAGGTGAGGAACGGATTCCTAACTCTTTTCTATTAAGAGGGGTAGAATGCATATAAATTCGCACTTTTTATTGTGTTTTTACGGTATTTTGGGTGCAAATAAGTACAATTCGTAAAATATCTATGGTAATTATAATAAATTTATAGCAATCTTTTAAAACTTCTAGAGTGTTGAGGCTAAGTTTCGGGTACGAAACTTATTTTAAGAGGGGTAGATTGTAATCCCCCAAAAAATAGGAGATTTCGATTACATTTTATCGAAAATATTTTCTATGCATTAATATAATACATATACTTTACATATAAACACATATATATACATAAATGTACATACATATTTCCAAAATAAATTGCAAAATATTTTATTCTTTTTAATTAAATCATAAACTTTAAACATTTTTCTACAAATTATATTTTTTTATTTATTTTTCTAAGAAACCCACTAAACCTAAAATACCTAAACCTAGTACTACTCGTTCATTAAAACTAAAATACCTAAACCTAGTACTATTCTTTCAATAAAACTAAAATACCTAAACCTAGTACACTTTTACTAATCTTATACTACCTAAACCTAAGAATTTTACCTAAACATAAACACTTCAAAAAAAATAAGAAATACCCAAACCTAAGCCCATATTCATGTACAAAACAAGAAAGACTAAAACAAACACTAAAACCACCCTTAAAACCTTTTCCCATGTGAAATCCAAAAGCCCCACCCACTTTGTGTTGCTTGTCGTCGTCCACCACTTTGTCGCCACTGTCGTTGGTCTCTTCTTCTTCCCTTGGTTTCCATTTATTTCCCCTTGATTATTATGCCTAGTATGCATATTTTATAAATAATTATATGATACCTATATAATTTTTCTATGGGTTGAATTTATTTTGAAATTATTCTATATATCCTACAAGTTTTCATGCATAAATCATAGGGCTAGGTATGCTAGTATCGTGAATTAGGGTTTTCACTACTAGACTTTTGATTTTTACATAAAATCTTAATTATTTTGTGAATCATCCATGATAAATTTTATGGGGTTATTATTTAAATGAATTTTCAGATTTTATGATCATATATTTTGGTATAAAATATTAGTTTTCATGATTTAACGCTTAGATTCTTATACTAGTATTTGTTTCATGAAATTTTGACTATAGTATGATGTATTTTGATAAAAAATTAATATTATGGTATTTGGAATAAGTTTTTAGAATATTATACGTATTAGATTATGGTTTAATTGTTGAGATTTCATTTTTAAAAGTTTGAAATTATATACTATCAATATATACTCTAAGACAATAAAAGGATTTGCAATCTCTGATTTCTTAGTTGATACATCAACATAAGATTCTAAGGAATACTGCGATCTTTGAGACGAAGATCTCCTCGTAATAGAATACGACATCTGGTCATTATATTTTGATGGTGCCTTTAACTAGAAGAAATATGGTGAGGGGATACTCTTGGTACCTCCAAAAGAATATCACACTCCCTTGTCAGTCACGATAGACTTTGAGGCCACCAATAATGTCACTTAATACGAAGCATGCATTCTTAGTCAACAAGCACTAATATCCCTAGATATTCAGAAGCTTTAAGTTATGGTAATTCCTTCTTAAATAATATTTATAGTGACATTGATGCGATAAAGAGGGTGGACTTCATCTAGTATACACTTGACCACGAGGTTTATGGGTGGAAGGTGAGGAGGGTAGTGAGCTTCCACCTTCTAAACCGTAAGCTTACCAGCATAGAGAAGCAAGAAGACAACATATGAAAGATTGTTGTACATCAGGTGTAGGAATTGTATGCCCCTACCATCCAAGTAAGGCCACCTCTAACCTTAGGAGGTATAACCTCTTCTTAACCAACCCCCCCCCCCCCCCCCCCCCCCCCCCCCCCCCCTATTTTAAACCTAGAAGTGGAATATAGGAGGCTAACAATTATGATGTAAGGCAAAAAGGAGGCCTAAAGGGGTAGTATGATTTGTGAGAATCAAATTTATGTCTACCATGTTCAACATGGGGATTTTTCACCCTCCTTAGCTTGGCCTTGTCCCTTTTCAGTTTAGGGATGGAACACCTATATACCACTATTATGCGATCCTATCATCCCTATTGTCATTCCCTCTTCTTTCCCCTTATGATTGCACTTAAAAGGGGGAAAGTGATTACCAAGATGATCCTTCATACTCGTTTGATGGATTCAGTTGGCAGTTAGGTTATACAGGCGGATAGGATGGCCAACACGTGTACCACCCTATGGGAACTATTCAAAGCACCCGTAGTATGACATGCCTCCCTACACCGATGGATATGGTCTCGATGTTGACCCAACTTACAAATTTTCCTCCCACTACGATGAGAAGAGGCGTAGGAAGGGAAAGGACCCTAGTATTAGCTAGTCAAACCATGATACATTAGAACTCCCCTTTTCTTTCTCGGTTTTTTCGCTGAGGATGTGCTTCACTTAAGCTTGGGAGGTTTTGTTCCAAAAGGATAGAGCTCTAGCTTCCTTTATTCATCATCCTCTATAAAATCTATGTATAGTTTTCCTTTTTTTTGTGTGTGTTTTTAGCTAGAATAGGAACTATTATTCTCATGTTTCTCTTGTTATTGGTAACCATTGTTTATTCATGAGTATTAGTAAATGAGCAAAACAAGAGGCCAAAGTATAATCTTTCCTACTCCCCTTTTTATTTCTTTCATTGGTGTGTTTTCTTTTTTTTTAGTCTAAGGGAAGTTTATTATTTAAGGATATAAGGAATTTTATTGATGAAAGTGTTTATCCTTTTTTGAGGAATTGTTCATTGGAAACCATTGGTTTTGATGACCATGGTTAGTTTGTTGATTGTGTTAATTATTAGTTTACCTTTCCTATATCATACTCCCGTGCATGCATCTTCCTATTTTTCTTTCTCTTTGTTTTTCCCTTACAAAATCTGAAAATCCAAAAAGATTTTGAGTTTTATTTTACAAGGCAAGTAGTTTATTTTTCTTGCATTAAGTTAGGCATGAATTGAACACTCATCTTATTGATTTTTTTCCTTCCTAAGCCTTAAGAGCTTACATAGTTTAGACTTCAATTGCATTAGAAAGAGTGTAGGATGGACTTTTGTTAAGTTATATGTAACTATCGTTATTATGACACTTGGCTAAGCACCCCACCTTTTCCCTAGTTTAGTGAAATCCTTTGGATTAGTATTTGCTAACCCAGGGTGAGGAAACCTTTTGAAGCCTTCAACATGATTTGCATTAAGTGCAAAGGATCCTTCATTTGTCATGTTTCCATCAAGAAGTTTTCCTATACCTACCCAAGACCGCGACCAAACTTCTTAGGGAAAGACAAAGGCATTCTTGAACCCTTTTCCTTTTTCCTTAACCAACGATATATCCTCCTTTCTTGTATATTCTATCTTCCCTATAAATTATTACCTTTTTGAGTTTATATTTCTCCAAAAATTATCCAATTGATAGTTATTGACCCAATATGTATCTTGTTATGAGTGTCTTGATGGTAATTTAGGAGTTATGAAGCTTAAAAGGGTAGTAATTGTTTATTTTTTTAATAAAATCTCCTAAGAGCCAATCATCTTTTGCTGACTCTTTTAGTAAATAGAAAAAGTATTGAAAAAAATAAAGAAAAAGAAGAATGAAAAAAACAAAAAAAAAATTATATAGAAAAGGAAGAGAAAAAAAAGAAGAAACGAGATGAGAAGGATATCGTGAGTTTATTAGGAATATGAGAATGAAAAAAACTCATATATGTTCTTCAAGTCTTCTTTACATATCTAACTTATCAAGTCATCGAGAATCATTCAAAATATTCAATTTCCCATGCCACTTGGAATGTACAAACATGGACCAACTACTTTTGTCAATCTCTTACTCTCACGTTGACCTAACTTTGACCAACTTTAGAGCAACTTTGACCAAGCCCGGATTGAAGCCTTACTCCTAAAGTTTGAACCTTTATGGGTTAAAAATACTTTATTTACTCCCTACTTCTAATTTAAGTAGAATCTAATTCTCCAAAACTACTACTTTCCAAAAGTAGAAAATTCCCAAAGTGGAAATTTTCCAAAATTATAAAGCTTTCCAAAGTAGAAAGCTTTGCAAATTAGATAGTTTCCATCACAGGAATAGTCAACACAAGTCAATGCCTCAAAATATCATACTAAAATAAGTATGTTTTTTCTATTGACTTTCCACCATGTTTGCAATGCATTGGGCCACCTCTTTGATGGTTAAGGGATCTTTTGTGTTCTTTAATAGCATAGACTCCTAATATACAACACCCTCCCCTTCTTCAAAAAATTTATTTCTCAAACATGGTTACTCTTTAAATCTCAAATCTTTTAAAGAATAGGTTGATACTTTCCTTGATTTAATGAATGGATCATGCCATGTACAAAGCCAAACCCTTCTCTTCATAGGAGCTTTCCATAGTAATCCATGTCTTGCTTCTTTTTCTTTTAACTTTCCTTTACTTTGAGATGTTGAAAGCTCCATGGATAAAAGTATGGATTGAAACAAATTTGTTTCTTTAAATGATTTCTCCTATGAAATTTCTTTTAACCAGCAATAAAAAAGGTTAGAAAAATTTTAAAGCCTAGGCAAGGCTTCACAATAGAGCACACTAACTTCTCTATGCGTGGGGTACATAATTCTTGCAAGCACATGAGACTCCATCACACCAAAGAGCTTTCTAATCATCCCCACTTTAGACGTCTTCTTTTATCCCCTCAATTGCCACAATCCATTAGAAGAATAAGTCCAAATCCTATAAAACTTGTCGTCATCTAAGGCCTAAGCTTCTCCTTCTATGGACTCATTCAATTCGCCAATGTCAATGTGATTAGGGGTTTAGCATTAGATTTGGAAGGAATGATAGGAGTAAGCGCTACATTCTTCTTATTTTGGGTAAACAAGTAAGTATTTTTATGACCATCATGGTTGACTTTCCTATCAAACAACCAAGGTCTCTGTAATAATACATAAATCGCGTCCATAGGAATCACATCGCACCAGATTACCTCCCTATATTGCCAATGCTAAAATTTAGTAGAATTTGTTGTTTGACTTTTATTTCTTGTTCTAGATTCAACCATTGAATCATGTATGGATTGGGGTGATTTTCAACATCAAGACCTAGCTTATCAAAAAGCACTTATGATGCGATGTTATTGCAACTACCTCCATTTATGATAAAGTTACAACTTTCTTTTGAATGGTACACAAAGTATGAAAGATTGCTTCCCTTTGTAGGTTTTCATCCTCCACAAATTGCACATTCAAAAGCCTTCTTAAAATACGACACTCTCCTTCATCAGGTTCAAAATAACCTGATTCTTCCTCTTCCTCAACATTCTCCCCTCCTTTAATGTCTAGTTCCTCCTCAAAATAAGGATTTTCAAATGTTTAGTATTCAGCCAAAGACACGACTTTTTTGTTAGGACAATCAAAAGTAATATGTCTTAATCCTTGACATCTGAAACAACGCTTTTGGATTCGAATGAGGGTACTTTGTAGAGTTGGGTTTAATTTAGGTGGGTTAGGACGTGTTTGGGGGCTTTGGGTTTCATAGTTTGGGACGTGTTGTGTATAGTCGCGTGGGGTGTCACATTTACGCTTGGGTTTTTTATTGGCTTTCAACCTTATGGAAAAGCATGATGAGTTCCTCTAAGGTTGAATATGGATATAAATCCACTTTTCTAGTAATCCTAATCTCTAAACCTCTAAGAAAACACGCTAAAGTTTGAATACTAGTGGAAAAAATAGCATCTACTACATTATATATGCATCGGTTCCTGTAAGAAATGAAGCATAAAGTTTACGAAATTACATTGAAGACACTTTATGCTCTGGGCTTCTAATAACCGAAGCATAAAAAAATTATATACTCCAGTTATCTTTGAACCGGAGAATAAACACATAGTATACTCCGGGCTAACGAACCGCAGCATAAACCCAATCTCCCGCATAATTTTATTAGGTTGTCGCGCTCAAATCCACTCTCAAACCTCTCGCACATAGCAGCACTGCCACATTACACTCTCAAACACATTCCCCACTTTTAAATCATCCAAAATCTCAGCGAAATTACACTACTCTCATCCAAAATCTCAACTTCCCCACGCACTCTCACCATTAATCTTAGTGAAAGAACTCGAATTTTGCTAGGAATCTCTTTGAATGTTGGTGTTTTTTCTTGGGATTTCAAAAACAGTTATTCGTGAATTGGAATAGGATATCTGAAAGGTTAGTTGAATTAATCTTCCTTAATTTTTGTACCCATCTTGATAATTTGTGGGTTTTAGCCGAATTATTGGGATTTTATTTTCGGTTTTAGGTTCGAAGTGTTGGGATTCAATTTTTGGTTTTTTGTTCGAAATGTTTGGATTCTATTCATGCTGCGTATGCAATGAATTTATCATATACATTTTGGTTAAATGTCATATGCTAGAGAGAGCATATGCAATGCCATGTCTTGCATGATTGTGGGGTGCTGCACAAGCTCTTTAATTTAGCATATAATGGGTTGAGTTCGATTAAATGTCGTGAGTCATAATCTATATTTGGATTTTCTCATTCTTCTCCTTACTGTATTTTAGGGCTGCTTCATTCAAGATATGTAGTAGATGTTTATGTACTTAATATATGCGGGACATTTTCTTGCACTTCACAACAGTTCAGAGGAGTTGCCCAATAAGGTGACCTTACATTTTAGAACACTTATTTCACATTTGGTTATTTTGCTAAGCTAGTTCCTTATATGGTCCTGAATTACGAATCAAGTTACTGAAAACCTCGGGTTATTAACATTACTAACCTCCCCTGTAGGCCTGCACAATATTTGTTTGCGCATTAGTGTATAAAGCCTCGTAGTACCTGTTAACTAGTGAGTAAGTAACTTGGCCAAAGAACATGTATTCCTTAGATAACTGTTTAGTTATTACTCAACACTAGAGGGTTATGAAGAATGTTGGGAAATGTCTACTTATTCCTTATCTATACTCATTGCATCTTATCATAAGACATCCATAACTCGCCACTTTTACTTTTCAGTTTTATTATCCAGGCAGGATTCATATTTTTGATAAATTACATGTAAGGACTTATAGTATACTAAAGTATTATGCCTGTTTTGTGCTCGTGCCTGCCTGACTAGGCGATTTGTTGTGTGAATTGGTATACAATCTTTAGGATTTCCTTTAATCTCTAGTTTGTGAATAGATTGGCATTTTAGAATTAAGGTGGAGACTATGTTTTATATGAGTTATAATCAAAAGATATTAAAGCAAATTAAGATTAGTTTCTTTCTAGTTAGAAGTTGATTAGAGTCCAAATAAATTATGAAACCCTAAATTTTGATTATATTATATCAAATAATATATTTATATAAAATCTTATTAAATATATCTTAATATAAATTTTTATAATATCAAATTTTCATAATTTTTTATCTTAACGAATTTAGAAAAAAAATAAAGTATTTCAAGTTATCTTGAAACCATAATAATTCAAATGTAACTATCAAATAGAAATAAAGAGAATATTAACGATTGATTTCCTGTTAACTTTTTTCTTCTTTACTGCTTTCTTCATACTTTTTTGTCTGATAGAACTTCTGGGAAGCATAAGGCAGCAACTACAATTTATGCAGCGTTCCCTTAAAACTGAAATTCTCCTTAAATGGGCTAGTGGATGAGATGAAAGAAATGAACAAGCATGTTCATTTCACACAAGCTTGGTTGACGACGAGCCTAGGATGTGCACATTTAGTTTACTTACAAACTCTACTGCAAATGGTACACCAGAAAAAAATGACTTAAACGCATTCAGCCATCATCTGTGTTTCGCAACGCAGTCACAAAATCACCTTAGAGCGATCCAGGAATAATGTCACCAATTTTATTACTGGGCTTGCTATATTCTCGAACCTTTTAGAGAACTTTACAGAAATAAGTTTGAGTATTAACAGATATTCCCAAGAGTTATCCGCCTTTCCTTCGGTAGCATTCACAGCATGACAAAAGGCTGGCTATTACAGCTAACAGATTTTTTGCTTAAGCACTCTATAGCCTGGATCTTTGCAGCTCCAATCTACCAATTGTAGCCAGGTGAACCTCATCGGGACCATCAGCTATTCTGAGGGTCCTTGCTGTGGCCCATAGATGTGACAAAACAGTGTCAGATGACAAGCCCAGGGCTCCATGCACCTGCATGGCCATGTCGAGCACCTGGAGTGCCATGGTTGGAGTAGCTACCTAAAGTGTGTACCAAAATTATATAGTAAAAATATTAGTCAATACTTGATAAAAGAGATCTATAGATATGTAAGAAGAGTATTGCCTAAAAGATGTATCAAATGTATGAAAGAATCATCCTTTGTTCCTGCGTTACCCTTGTTCTCTCTAAGGACCAACACATGCGACATTGGACAACATAAGGAGATACAAGCACAACAATATGGCAGTTACAACAGAAAAATACCTTAGCCATTGCTATGGTCCCACGGGCCTTTTTGTTTCCAAACCGATCAAGTTGGTCAGCAGCTTCCAGAACTAGAAGTCTAGTTTTTTCTAGCTCTACACGACACTGCCAACAGTGTGGTAGAATGTAAATATGATTTACCTAGTCCTTAGGTCATTCCATAGTATAAGATATAGAGCAGCTTCAAGTACATTTTTTCAAGCAAAACTATCTGAAAGAGCAGTATTACCTTGGCAATATCCGAAAGAAAAGAGCCTTGCTGAGCAATCAATTTACCAAATACTCTACGTTGAAGGGCTCTTTCAGCCATCATCTGCATCCCACGCTCTGCTGCACCAATAAGTCTCATGCAATGATGCAGCCTTCCAGGTCCTAACCTACCCTGCAAGAAGGTTATTAAATGTTACAAAATTTACAAACTATATTTTAACACCATCCTAGTGTCATGCAGCTAATAAAAGAAGAAAAACACAACACATGCGTAGCAGACAGAACAATCAAACCTGAGCAATTTCAAAGCCACGTCCTTCTCCAAGTAGAATGTTCTTCACTGGTACACGTACATTTTGAAAGGATACTTCAGCATGACCATGAGGGGCATCATCGAAGCCGAACACCATTAGTGGTCTCTTAATATGAACCCCAGGAGTATTAGCATCAACAAGGATCATGGACTGCTGCTTGTGCTTTGGGGCATCAAAATCTGTCTTGCCCTGCATCCCATAACATTTGAATAACAAATGCACCTATTTTTTAATGACCAAAGTGAAATTGTTCCACTTACATCTAAGAAAAGAAACTAACCATAACTATAAGAACTTTACATCTTGGATCCATTGCCCCACTTGTCCACCACTTGATTCCATTTATGACATAAGAATCTCCATCTCTACACACAATTCACATCATATCATGAATAAGGCTAGATAAGCAGAAAAATCAGAAAGAAATTCCGACCATTGCCTTTTCTAGGAGCAAGTAAATCTATACTAAAGAGATGAAATTTGTTTTACAGATAAGTTGAACTTGATAAACAATTGAGAACAATATTGAGTAACTAAACATTATGGGCACCATTGCTGATTTCTCCTTTCCGAATGTATGTTTCCTCGCCATTAAACAGATTGAAAGTATTAGAGAAGCCTGTTTCTAATCATATAGTTGATTGATGAAATGCTAAATGAACAACAAATTTTCAGAACCACTCTTGTAAACAAGAAATATGTTGCAGCCAGGGATGCATCAAATTCAACATCACTTGAAACAATAGGCAAGTATATCTAAAGGATGCACATTTCTTATTAAATAGTAGGCACCTGCACAATTAGTTTGCCCCATAAACATGTGTTCCTAACCAGTACCAATCCTCCATTTCTTAGAAAAAGAGGAGGGAGGGGGGTGGCGGTTGTGAAAAGGAGAAGTACTCCCATAAACCTTTCTTTCAAGACATCTGAGCTACAGTGCTTAACTCTGACATGCATATGTCCCCAGTCACTAACTGCATGAATAACTACTTTGGCCATGGGAAACACCTATACCCTAAATGAATGGGACAGGAAGCAGTAACTTTCACTTGGAATAACATTGCTTATATGTTCAGACAAGAACTGTATTCAGAATTAGAAAATGGTAATTGTACATGTTGAGAGAAACCACATTGTTTATCTTTCCCCCATCTCAATTGTTCAAGTCTTAAGATTATTTTCACCCGTCACAGTAATTTAACTATCAAACTCGTTCCTATAGCTTTTGTAATCTCAAACTTCTTTTGAAAGCATAGAATACTGCAACTTCTGGATATATCAAGGAAGACTTAGCTTATGAAATAAAATTCACAAGCGGAGCAGAGCTAGGCACAAGTTGCTACTAATGTTCTTTAATTTGGCTGATTACAATATATAGCTGCAAAGAAATGGTCTTGCATTTAATCACATATGCAAGCGTAGTGATTTTTTATTTAGAGAGATTGTTTTTAAGGTTGCTTGTAGAAACACAAAACATAATAGGAAATTTCATTTATAATTAATTACTGTTCATGAAGAGTACTTTCTCAACAGTCCAACACTTCCCAGAAATGATCTTGTATTCAATCACATACACCAATACCATCATCTGATTTGAAGAGAGAGCTTCACTCAATGCCTCTCATTGTGAATCTACTATGCAGAACTGCTTACAGGATTTAGACCCCTTATTCAATTATCCTTCGTTTCTACATGCTTGTGATTTATAAAGGAAAGCTTAAACTCAAGACCATCTTGCTTTCAGTAGATCAAAAATTCATATTTTAGATTGAGGGTACATAATTTTTTTTTAAATCTTAATTCTCTATACATGTTTCCACATTTCATATCATGTTGAAGAATGTCAATTCCCATTTTCACCAATTTCCAATGTTGCTTCCATTTCCATGCTTACACAAATCAGTAAATTATGCAATCCCCACTGGACTTGATCAATTGTGAAAATCAGCCCCTTAACTTAAAATTGTAGCAAAACAACCCACAAATAACATAAATTGCGCAGTTAACTGTCCACCTATATTTTCAGACAATAATCTAACCGAAATGCTTATGTTACACCAGAAACTTGTAATTTAATAGCATGTATTTAAATACAGCTCATATATTAAATTAATACATATAGGTCTACTTTATACACTATCACACTATTGTATAAAGGATTCGGTGAGTATTTATACACTTAGGGTTTGATGGATCTTGTTATTAACAGCCAAATCGGGTATTAGCTCCAACAACGCAAGCAAGCAACTTTAAGAAATGTTCCAGCACAAATGCAACCCATGGATGACAAAACCCCACTTATGGAAACCCTTATGTTGTATATCACGAAAAGAATGTCCACTATGACCCAAGGCAAAGCATGCAACCGGCAGCTCAACACAATGAATTATGCTCAACAAATCCAACAACTACGAATTAAGGCAGGACACAAACCCTAATTTATGTATCAATATAATTCTAAGCAAAGCCCTTAATCACATAACAAACAAGCCTTAATCTGTGAGTCTTCAAGACAAATTATTCATGCATACAACAACCCAATACAAACTAATCGTGCAGCAATGGATTGTTATAAAAACAAAATAATTGACTTCCTATGAATTGACAATAAACGAACCAAGAAAGAGCTAGAACAAACTCACAATACAGCCACACCCAGTGAATTTGATTATAGGGCAGCTCCAATTGATGCAAGGATATAGACACACCACCAGCCACTACTTAGGGTTTCTTAGACACCACTCAATTCGCGAAAATTGAGCTAGCAAAGAAATCACTTCAAAAACTCTCAATCTAGAGAATTTAGAAAGTAACAAACTGATTTCTCAATATCAAAACATACTCCTCTTTACAAAGCTACCAGCAACCCTATATATGGGGTTTAGGATGAGCATCCTAGTCACCATCCAACTAAGCAAGTTTTAATCCAACTAGGATACATGTTGGACGCCAACTACACTAGAAAACCAGAAAAAATTGCCTATAGGAATGATAGCTAATACAAGTGTAATAAGCTAACTAAAACTCCTAGATTTAAGGATATCCTAACTAATTTCCCTAAATTTTAGGAAGTCAAAAATACTAAATAATCTAATCTTAGAAATCAGATTTTTATTAAGTTCAAGCTTGATGTGAATTCATGCATGGAATACTTTCAAGATAGTTGAATCCTATTCCCTCTAGTATTCATCACATCTTTACGAATCCTACTTGGATTAGGATTTGTTTCGTTTATTTTTAGTAGGAGTCTTATCCATCATATTATATGGGAAGCCATGGAAAAGAACATTGGGGAAGTTTTCTTGATTAAAAAATTCAATGTTTAAGAGTTTATTGAAAATTGAATATTTTAACCAAGGGGGAAAATTTTTAAGACAAAGAGAGGTGCTTTATTACATTGGTCGTCTGTCGGTGCTTTATTACATCTTCAGTGACATCCGCAAGTGACGTGGCATAGGCATGGACGTGGCTATGACATGGCAAGGCAAGTGACGTGGATACACACATGTGATTGGATATTTAATGTTTTACTTTAAATAAAATGGGTTAAGAGTAGTTAATTTGTAATTTTATCTTTTTGGCAAGGATAGAATTCTAATTAACAGAAGATAGTTTTAGAGTTTTGGTAGGATTATGTAATAAATAGGTGGCAATATCCTATTGGCTATTAGATGGTTATTAGGAGTCCCAATTAAGATGGGACTGAAACTCTCAAGTTATAGGTATAAATAGATGTGCACCCAAGCTTTGGAAAAATCAAATTTTGAGTTTGTCTTTCTTGTTTTAAGCAATAAACTTTAAAAAGTTTATTATTCTCTTGTACGTAGCAAGATTGTGAATTGGTGCTTTGCTTTATATTCACGTGAGGAAGTGTAGGGAATTGAGGGTGTTTCTTTAATCAATTCTCAAACTTTCGCCCTGGATTTTAAACCTTTGGTGCGTAGCTTTAGAAGGTTTGATATCTAGTTCTATCCCTTCCCGTGGATTACAATTTCAAAACCTAGATTCACATCAAAACTATAAAACAAATCCTAAACACTTAGAACACCTAGATGGGAACTGGTCATATATTTTGGCACGATCTTGTCTTTAATTTGTTTGTAATTGTCGGCAATTGATGAAGTTTGAGGAGTTATTATTATTAAATCAAGTAAGAATACTTGAAAGAGCTGACTAACTGAAGTTGACCTAAGTAAGTGAATAAACACTTCCCATTGCACTTATTATATGAGTATTATGTTGATTAGAGTAAAAAATACAATTTACAAGCGTTAAATTTGCTTTTTGGCATAATTGGAGCGCCTTGTACCCAAAGGCTAGCGCCTTTGCTTGGCGCCTAGGCTCTGGGGACCCTTAACGCCTTTGGGCGCCTCGCGCCTTTTTAAACTAAGGAGCCAGGTCAACAATCTGGAACCACGATGCCTTGGCTAATATACAACACTCATCATACACATTGATTCCCCATTAGGTATCTTTTGTTCTATTGACTAACCACCATTTCCCTCTAAATTTTGTGGTTTATTTGGGTTGGGTTTCCTATGTTTTGCACTTCACCTTCATTCACTACACTCTTATACTATTCCTAACTAACTGCTCTGAAACTCTGGGTTTGTTCCCATCCTCGGCAGCTCACCATCAATCGTTGCTCTTGTCTCTCAACCCATCGTTTATGTCCAAAACGTTGCCGAACTGTAGTTGATTATTCAAGGATACCCTTAATCAATAGAAAGAATGAAGCTGAGGACAAACTTAGAAAACTTTCATTAAACATGCCCATTAAAGAGCTTTAAACAAATCACAGAGCGCTTTGTCGCATAACCAAAAGAAGTTTTCTTTAATGCCATATCAAAGCAAGACCTTTCCTACAAAGAAAGAAACTGAATGCTTCCTTCTTCACCGTCTTTATAGAATCCTACGCCTCCATCTGTTTAGATAATTCTGTACTTCTGTTATGGTGCTCTCGAAGCTTAGCTTTTTGTTCTTGTATTTTGGGTGTTGCGTTTGATGGAGGGGTTGGATGTATAAAAAGGTTGATGATTGATGTTTATGGTATACCTGTGTAATTGTACTAATTTAATTAAATGAGATGTAAATAAATTAGAAAAGTGAAGCTAGTTTCCACATTCCAGGAAGATTTTTGGTCGGAAATGCAGGTGGGGAGTTAATTGCAAATTTAAATTAGATTTGGGGTTGATTTGCTCTACTTGGAAGTTATGGTGTTGATTTTAAAAAGTAATCAAGAAAAAAACACTACAAGTGTACAACTATATAATACTCCCAATTAAAAATATGCCACCAGTAACTATGCCACTTGCGTGGATCAACAAGAACCAGTAAGTATACAAACTATAATGCAATACAGTACACTACATATATTTAAGGTTTATGAGATTCACCTCGCGTCAAAACCTCTTCTTGATTCTTCAGAATTATAAGAGATGACACTGTGTCGTTCACTAATGTAAGGTCTTGCACAACTTATGGAAAGTAGAAGAATCAAGACAGCAGTATCAATGTTGCTTTTATGTTTGCACCTTTTGTGCTTTTCTATATGCCATCGTTAAAAATATTTGTCACTAAGGTTATGTGAGGCACTTCCTATAGACCTACACAACTTGAATCTTACCAGAATAACTTCAGACAGCTGTCCAAAACCAGAAGCTATTGCAGCAGTCAAAGACATCAAATGTATACAGCAATAGTGGGCCATAGCCTTACCTTTATCCAATCTTATTGATTTGACTATTAGCGTTGAATCAAAGTCATGGGTTTTAGACTTAGGTCAATCAGTAAATACAAGCATAATACAACTGGACATGAAACACATATCCACTTTATACCAAAAGAAGAAACCTAAACTATATCATGCAAATTTTATTGAATAAAAATCCTCACTTGAACACAGACAAAATTAACGGGAAGGAAATTACAAAGCTATATACCAACCTTTTAATGGAACACTCAATATTCGTAGCATCAGATGATGCTACTTGTGGTTCTGTCATTGCAAACCCAGAACGTATTTGGCCTTTTAACAAGGGAATAAGCCATTCTTCTAGTTGATCTTTAGTTCCATAGCGTAGTAAAACCTAAAACATAATGTTAGTCCATGATTAGCCTTCTCTATTTCAAAACCACTTTTAATTCATCTTCTCACAGACAGAAAGAAGCATCAGCAAACAACAAATGACTATGAGTTCATTCTGTATCCATGTATAACCATAATCTAAATCGTTCATATTAAGATCATGCGTCTATGTATAGCAATTTCAGTTCTGATGAATAAAGACTGATGTAAGCAACATCAAGGAATCGCAAAAAGACAAAATCCCTAATACCAAAATAAACATCCCCAAACTAAGCTAGTGATCATCAAGACTCCTTATATACATGACAACAGAAGAAAAATTCTCTAACCTCCCGATCTAGTTAGCTGGCTCAAATAGAACAGATAATGCATCAAAAAAAATTGTTACCAAGTTTGACAGGATCCCAAAAAAAAGGTTTGGATGCTTGCAAAAGTATGCCATCATTGCCATCTCAACATGCCTCAGGCAACATTGGAAAGCTTCATTTCTCTTCTTACATATTCTGATTTCCCTTATTCAAGCATTTCTATTCTTTTCTTAAACTAGGTTCAGCCATCCAGTCATAAAATTTTCAGAATTTTTGAAGAGCTTAATGTTGAATACAGAATTTTTCATGCAAAGTTATAACTCCAAATCCTTTTATAAATGTTATCCATGGAAGCTTATTTCATACAAAAAGAAAAAAGCCTGTTATATGACTTATATCATCCACATGAGCGTTGCAATTTTCTGCAGTTACTAGCTAGTAGAATTTCATTTTTCAAATATTTTTCATCTGAAATTAAACCAGGAAACCATTCTTCCAAACTGGAAGTCCAATCAACACCCATGCAAAATATTAGGTTCTTGAACACAACTTTTCCACCCGAAACAACCAGCAAATTACCAGTAAAAACCGAATTTGGCTCAAAATCATGAACAAACCTGCATAAATACTTTCCTCGTTTTAATAGATGTACCATATTGACTATTTCTCTATTCATGTAATCACCTTTAATAATCTTCGTACTTCATAAAGAAAAACATAATCACGTGGATCTTGTTTGATTTGTCTTAAACTAATATATATATTTTCAAAATATCAAACATTTATATTTAATTTGAGATGTAATTGTTGAATCTGTGTGTTTGCAAACGTGAAAAACAAATAGCAGACCAATTAGTAAATAGAGGAGCACAAAGGTTAAGAACACACATAACTTGGGGCTCCTATAGGATGTACACAAGCATTTAAGCATATTATTTTTCAATGCTTGGTCTACACTCCATACAGAAGGTAATTGCAATTTATATAAACATTACCTCCATATTTCCAGTATCAGGAGCCCCACAATTAAAAATCTGAGGAGCCCACACAGAACGGCCCATAATCTCACAAAGATTTCCATATTCAAGATTTGAGAGTCCTGGTCCAAGTAAATTATCACGTCCATCTCCAAAAGAATTCTGGCTTTTTTCATTAGAAAATAATTTCCTAGCATACATAGCACTATCGACCTGCATGAAACCAAGGTAAATGTCAAAATGATATCCTCAGGTTCTTCAATGTATGCAAAAACTTCTTAGTATGATGATAAACTACAAGGTCCCATGCAAAAGGGAAGCAAACTGTTGATAATTAGTCTGACCCTCGACAAAATGACAAGTTCAAGGGAACTTACCTTTAGAATCTGATGGCTCCAATATCATCCCAGAAGTTAGATGTATCTCAATGCAATAAATCGAGGGAAAAGATAACTCAAGAATCCAGTGTAGGATGGCCAAAGTTTCATAATTGCAGGACAAGGTTGTCTTCTTAAATAGATTATAGTAGCCTAGCATGTATTCAAGCTTTTTGGAGGCAATTTATTCTTCTTTACCCAAATTTGGCACAGTTTTTTAACTTTCATGGAAATTCTGGAGTTCTTTTGCTAGCGACTCCAAGTGTACACATGTTATCACTACCAGAACCCTCTAACAGGATCTTAAGGAATAGTAACACATACTCCATTGATCCTTTGGGGATTTCCTAGAACTCTATCTGGAAAGTCAAAACAACAATAAGATGAAAACTATGTATTCAAAATATGAAGAGCCAAAGCAGGAATATGGGAGCAAGAGAACCAGAGAATACATACTGGTATCCATAAATTCCATAAACCTTCTCTCTTTGCCAGCTCTTTTAACTTCTCCTCCACAGGATGAACAGTCCAGCGAGACGAAGAGAGAGCAAGTTTATAGAACTCATTCTCCATGGGATATATATGGTCCTCCATAAATTTGATCAATTTGTTCCTTAGTCCCAAAACCCTTCCATTATAAGAAAATTTTCCTCCTTCCTTCAAGGTATCTGGAATTTTATGTTGATCTCTATCTTTTTGAATATGACCTTGTGAGCTTGGACCTAGATATTTTGAAGCATGTATTAATTTAAGAAGAAGAAAAAACTACCATATACAAACAAAACATACTAAGTGTCAACTTAAACAAAATTTACTCAAACAAAGAAAACCGCATATAGCTTTTCGTAATAGCACTTAGCTTTTTCATAAACATCACAACGAATCACAGAATTTCATTCTAAGAGATGACTTTATTTCACGACTGAGATAATGGCTAGGTTAATGGTTCAGGTATAAATTTCAACTATAAAATTTTTTCATACATATACAAAGTATATAAGAAAAAAATATCATTTAAAACAGCACAAGTGAAATTAAAAGTGTAAAAGTACCTTGAGCAGCTATAATAGTTAGTATCTCTGTTATTTATTATATAATGAACCCAACACTGATAAAAAAAGTTTGAATCTGAAGCATTAAGAAATTTTTGGGTTCATGAGGCATCTTAAACTTAGAATTCAGATGAGTAAAGCCTAAACAACCTAAACATAAAGCACAGTAAAGCAATACTATCTCTGTCTAAACGATTCAAAAAGCGGGGACACTCTTTGAGTAGCCTTTTTCCGCTAATATTTCAGCGTACTTTTGAGTATCTTTTCTTCTTTGCTATCCATCCTCTCATCCTCAAAATTGATTTGCCCCCATTCCTATAAATGTTTAGTTTTGACAGAAATAAAATCCTCAAACGATACTAAATGGACCACCCACTAGCCACCTCCATTGGAATATAATCAATGAATTTTGCATGTTTAATCCACATCAATGCTGTGGAACCCAAAGCCAACTCCTCAAGAATTCAAAGCTCCAATAGAAAAAAAAAATAAAAAAAAAAGCATTACCTGATGATGGATTTATCAGCAATAAATGTATCAACTGATCTATATCTTGATTCTAACCCAATCCAAATTACAAATCCTTAGTTATAAACGACCATTACATATCAGTTGATACTTCCAATACATTTTAAATGTGGATCAATCAACAGTGATACCGCTGATATGATGGCCATAAAACCAGGTTTGCATCAACTGTATGACACTGATAACATATGCTTCCACAATGTGCGGCCCACTTTACGCTCATGACTGCAACAATGACTGGAAATCCCGTATCAAACAGGCAAGCTCCAAAAGAATTTTTAAGTCGAAAATATTTGTCACATCAAAGATTCAAAGGAATTAGAAATCACTTCAACAGGTTCCATCAAAGAAGCTTGCCTACCATCACAAGTTCTTAAAGACAACTGTGCATATGGGAATATAATTTTGGGACATTCAGCTATCACGAACTTGCAGATGGGTAGTAATTGAAATAAAATCAAAATGAGAAGCTTAGGCAGTAACAACAAGAACAAGAACATACCAGAAGGTAGCTTCTCCGGAAGAACAGAAGTTTTTGCAATAAATGACCACGCATAGTCAATAAGAACATCAGCTTTTGTTCCAGTATGGATGGCACGCTCTCCTCCAGAAGCATTACCCTATAATTGGAGGAGAAAAATCAACATACTGTGGCGCATAGCATTTCTCACAAAGTTGAGAACAAAAACTCAAAATCACTACCATAATCCATCTGTTGTAGATTCCAGCATAAATAGCTGCCCCACGAAACAGAGAGAAAGCAACATAAAACTTCCAATGAGCAGCAGGCCAGGGTTTTCCCTATAGAATGAAAATTACAGTCAGACGTCTTTCACCAGAAATTTAATGATCCACAAAAATTCCCAAAATTCAGAAGAGCAGGGGGTAAGATACTATATACCCTAGATTTTCACATCTTTTTCTCAAAAAAATCTTTTAACATTGAAAATTATCATAGACCAATTTTGTAAGACTTTCTAAGAATCATAACACATGCTCATATATCCCTTCCAAGAAAGTTTGCATCTTGTAACAGCTTCATTAATCTTTTTCTATAGTGTAATGTCAGCTAAAATTGTTTGGAATAGCTACTGCATTTAAGCCTTGTTTTTTTACCATTAAAATAGAAATTTAAGGACAATTAAGTTCGGATGAAGCCCAAGAAGTTCAGATCAGAGGCAAAAAATTAAGATACAGTTAAACTACGCAATTGTCAAGTTTATCATCATCAAAGAATAAATTCAAGAAAATGCATATAAGTTCAAGAAAATTCAAGAAAATGCATATAAGAGTCAACAAGTTCATAATGTTGGGTAAAATAAGATAAGAAAATTTCAAAAGGAAAAAGCAAAGCATTAGTGGCTTTCTTCCCCAAAACTGGTACATCTTGAGTAATTCAGATTTGAAGAGCAGCATGCACTTCTTCCAAAGTTTTTAGAGGTAAGATACAGCAAAACTTCGGAACAGTGTTAAATATAGTTACCACAGTGGACATTAACTTAGTATATTCCAAGTCTACAGGCAGTATGACAAAATATCCATTCTTCAGTTGCCTTGTATGTTTCATACGGTGAGAGAGATTTTTCATTCAAAAATATTATCACAACATAGAAGGAAGCAGACGGCAGAAAACCACAACCGAGCTTGAGTATGTGCATGTACAAACATACTTCTATGTATACGAGAAAAATTATGACTTGAACGCAATAACTTATCACAGAGGTGTAATATTTTTAGTAAATAGGGGGATGTTTGTGGAAGAGTTTTAAAGAACTAAAGTTTTGCATCTAAAAGGCTCAAGGAAACCACTTTTTCTGTGGAATGGAATTCAACTGCTTGCAAGAAATATCGTAGATTGCTTCAATTACTTTTGATAACTGGCTCAAAGAACCATTGCCACAGCAGAAATCAGACAATACAGAACTTAAGGTAACGTCAATAACTAACAAATTTCATCCAAAATTATGTCCAATTGAGGCATCAAACTAAACATCTTACAGCAGCGGAGCAGTATTCTGCTACATATTCTGCCATCGAAGGGATCCCCTCTGGTATTCCAGTTTCTTCCAATCCTTTGTCATTACCAATCTTATCAATAGAAGAATCTACAATATAAGGCTGCACATTAAATGTCACTGGTTAGTTAACTAGACAGAAAGTAACAAAAAAGTACTAACTCTGCAACACACTAAGGCTAATAAATTTCGATTAAAATCAGCTCCACCTCCATCAGGAAGAAGGCAAAACTAACTCTTAATAATAGTTAGTTAATATGAAAGAGAGAAAGTTGATGTTTAGTACCATGCAATTGTAAGCAACATCACACATTTGGTTTCCAAGAGTACACAATTCCCAGTCCAGAATTCCAATCACTCGATCCTGCAGCACTCAAGAAGTATTGTGATTATTCAAGGACATAATTAAGAGGGACTGTAATCCATAATGACAGCAACAAAGAAAGAAATAAATTTGTTCAAAGTATAATAAACTGTTTGTAAGTATAAAAATGACATCTTATCTGTCACCAGTTATTCGTGAACTAAAGTTTAGAGCAAAGAGAGCCACTAAGACTATTGTAGCACCAAACCTCGTTTGGATGGAAGATAAGATTATCAATTCGAAAGTCACCATGGACTAGACCAGAAGCAGATCCTGATGAATCTTCCGAAGGTATATTACTGCGCAACCAGCTGATAAGCTCAAGCATTTTAGGATTTCTCTGGGGCTTACCCCCTGCAGTTGATGCCATGTATTGCTTTCCCCACCTTTCTACCTGGTTCAAATCAATTCCATAAGAAAAGTTTAAATTTTGTTTACTATGACAAACATAGACTAGCAATGGGGAGAAACCTATTGAAGCAGGATAAAATAGCAACGTAAAAAGGTGGATAAAAGTTGACATTAGGCAAAAAAAATGCAAGCATTTGAGCCTCTTAGCATGCAATAAATTATAAAAAGAAATAACAAAAGCCAAAAGCGTATTGAGATTTCTGTTGTACACAAGCTGCTACAACAGCTAAACATACCATCTTGTAAGCACCTCCTAACTACTAAGTTTAAAATTTGGAAGTATACATAGTATCAGCAATAATAAAGTTGATTTCAGGGTAATAAATGCAATCTTATAGTAAACAAACTGTTGAACACTCCATCCTTTGATAGTAGTCATTTTTAGGCAACAGAAGAATATAAGAGACCATAACACATTATGATGCAACTGTTTTCTTTGACTTCAAAATAACCATTCAGAATTTTGACATGTTAAATGCTCTGAGTCAATTGTTACTAAAATAATTGACAAGTTTAAGTGCACTCCAGAACAGTAAAAATTAACAACTAAAGGGCAGAGGAAAAGGAAACAATTCAAGAATATGAAAGACGCTAAACTTATGATCCAGAACTAAAGCTGGTGACATTGACAAGAGAGAAAACACTATTTTCTCAAAATACAAAAACAATTATTTCTTTTCAGTTAAGTAAGCTAAGCCCAGCCAGAGGCCACTATCTACCAGACAAGCACTGATGCACAATTGCACAGCTGTTCTCAAAGAGAGTCATCATATGAGATGATGGACAATGATTGGCAACAAATTATAAGCAGGAAAGTGCGAGAAGCTCCATAAATAAAGCTTAAAATGTAGTTTTTAAACAATCATATAAAGAAGATTAAACTTATTACGATGAAAATGGTAAGAATGTAGAGGAATAGGTCAGAGTCTCCTAAAGAAAATCAAGGGAAAAAATAAAATAGTGAGTAAAAACAGAGTAGAGATTCACTTGCCTGCCTCTGGCAATAATTGTCACGGCGCCCAAAATTTCCTAGGCCAATGGCATCAACATCAATTTGATGCAAGGAAGCCAATGCTCGAGCAGACTCTCGATATACTACATTCCTTTTATGCGGTTCCAGCCCCTACTTACAGAAATTTTATTAATGGAGAAGCAAGAATCATATAATAGAGTAATTTGACACAAACATGATTATCAATATACAAATTTAGTAAAAAGATTATGCTGTAGCCTACAATGATAGATTAAGCATGTACCGGAAGTGTTGGATCTAAAAACAAGCGACCATCTAGATACTCCATCACATAAAAAGCAGTTCCAATTACACTTGTATCGGTGCACAAACAAAAGACCTTAGGAACAGGTAATCTGGTGTGAGTACCCAACGCATGCAAGACCTGTCATAAGAAAATTTTCAGATAACAGAAGGTTTCCATCTGCTTAACAAATCAGTAATTCACATGCACTAGTCACCACTCTTATGCATCACCAACAACACCAAAGTAAGACTCAAGAATAACCTTAAACTCTCTCTCCACAGCATGAGCAGAAGGGAGCAGTTTCCCAGGGGGCCTTTTTCGTAAGACATACTGATTCAAGATACCATTGTCATTCACTTCCAACAAGAATGTAGGGTTTGATTGACCATGCCCAAACTATACAGCAAAATCAAACAAAAAGAGATCAGCAGCAAAATAGCTAGATTGAGATAGGTGACAACGGTGTAAACCAAACACGCTGAACATTAATGTAAAGATGAAATTTAAGTTTATGCCTTTTCTAAAATAATAGATTAAATTTCTTCTACATTGGAAAATTGCAGGATTAAGAACCATATCAAATTTACGGCGTGTAACAAAATAACTTCAGATAAGGGACGTGAATCAAATAAGTTCCTACAAGTTTCAATATATTCAGATTAGTTTTAGTATGTGAGAAAAAAAATTCAATAGAATACAGCGTTACATAAATTCATTGAAGAAACCTTTATATTTGCCTTACATATGATTTTGCCATAATTTCTTGTTGCACCTCACCATTTGTGGACGTTTAATTTAGTTAATCTCAGTAAATGAAGAAAGTTGATAAGAAATTTTTAATGTAAACACTCCTAAACATGATTTTCTCAAAAGATATATACTTCTTTCGCCCAAACTATTTTATCCATGTTTAATTTTTCATGGTTTCCGACTCACTCTAGTTAACCTATTAAGCAAACAGAAAGCAAAGTTTGGAACTTTGCGATGAAGAAAGAAAACAAATTGCAAGGAGGAACGAGAACCTATCAAAACTGAACATTCCTGGTCCACACCAACTTTTTGATTGCATATCCCGTACTAAATGTTGTACATTGAATCAAAAAAAAAGTTCGTAATTTACAATTGTTGAATTCTGAAAATATCATCAATGAGCTACATTCATAATGTTTTGTGATAGTGATGTGAAGTTTGGATTTTCAATATGCAATATTCATGCTACAATATACCACCAAAAAATGGTACAAAGAACTCGAACGCCAGTGTTTAAATAGATGCAAATTTTTTAAAACAAATAAATACCATGAATAATTTAACAAACTACCCGGCTACCTAGTTCATCTAATATACACCCGAGTGCACGCCTCACACATTTTCCTGATCACATCCTCGGCCCATGAACATGTTACCGTATGTGAGAGGTAACATCTTGTTCCGGGTGTATGTAAGCTATTCAACCCGCCACCACTCGAACCAATAATAAAAAATAAAAAATAAAAACAATAATTCTCGAAAATGAAAATAAGCAAACTCAAAGCTTAAGTAAATTTAAACCAACTAAATCAGGTAACACATATAAAATTAATATAATTACCGATGAAATAGAGAATAAATCAAATCAGAAAAGTCATAAAAAATGCGTATTATACCTGACGGACGGAGAAAAGAGAGGGTATAGTAGAGGAAGGAAACCCATGGATGTGAGAACGGCAGTAATTGAGAAGTGATACGACGTCGAATTGGGGATCCGATGAGGATGATATGTCAAGTGTTAGCTCCGACGTAAACTTCGCCATTGATGATGAATACGCTGGGGGTGACTTTACCGCTTTTTCTTTGGTACTTATCTAAAATGGATTGTTAAGTATCATCTCATCTAATTTAACCCATAATTTACTTACCTACTTTTTTTTTCTCATGTCTCAAAACTCGTAATTTCTTTTCTCATGTCTCAAAACTCGTAATTTCTATACTTATTGTCTGGTATTTTTTTTTATGCATTTTGTGCATTTTTGACAATATTATTCTTATCTATTTAGTTTATATATTTATATAACATTTTAATTTACTAACTTAATTTAACCCATTTACCTACCTTCTTTCATTTCTCTTATAAACTCATCCTTATCCATTTACCTATCTTCTTTCCTATTACTAACAAACCCATCCTTACCTATTTAACTACCTTTTTTCCTATACATTTCAACATTTCTCAAACTTAAAAAACCTCTCTAAAAAATCAGATTTCCTCCCAAAAATTCACCAATTTAACCATTTCAAGAGAGGACAAAGAACTTTATCAGAGCTTGGGTGGAAGACTAAGCAGAGTTGCTATAAAGCTTTGATAGGATTGTCGGTTGTTCATCATCAAATTAATGTATATTTTGATTTCCAAATAATTTGAAGTTAATTTACATTGATTTTATATTTTGATGTTTATTTAGAAAGATGCATGTGTTGTATTTTGTGTCTTGTTTCTCGTCCGCCATTGTTTCGGCAGTAGTAGACATGGCTCGATTTTTCAAATCTAATGTTAGGGATGGAATGAATTTAGAATAAAAAATAAAATTAAAGTAGAGAAGCGTGTGAAATAAACGGTTCTACCACAGTAAAATCATCCAAATTGGACGACTCTACCCCGTAAAATCGTGTATTTTATATGGTTATAACATGGTAGAACTGCCCAAATTGGACGTTTCTACCATATAGAACCGTATAAAATACACGGTTTCACCATGGTAGAACCGTCCAATTTGGATAGTTCTACCATGGTGAAATCGTCCAATTTGAATAGTTATACTATGGTAAAACTATGTATTTCACACGGTTTTAAAGCTTTTAGTAATTTTGCTTGAATATATATGCGTATAGTTACTCTAATTAACATGCTTATATTTGTGTTTTGTAGTTATATCATATTTAGTCGTTAAATCATGTTATATGCTTTAGTTAATATGTTTTAATATTTATGTTTATTTTAATAATTACTAAAGAGTTAATATTATTATAGTAAAGAATTGAAACTCCTTTTTTATAGATATTAATATATGTTGGTTAGTTAATAATAATATAAATTTGTATTAGTTAAGATTAGGTGTTAAATTAGTTAATAGGTATTAGTTAAGATTAATAATAATGCATATAATTACTCATAATGCTTATGCTTGTGTTTTGTAGTTAAATCATGTAATATGTTTAGATAATAAGCTTTAATATTTAAATTTATTTCAATAATTACTAAATATGTAGTTAAAAATATTAATTTTATTTGGTTAATATTATTATAGTTAAGAATTAAAATTCATTTTTTATATAAATTAATATATGTTGGTTAGTTAATAATAATAAAAGATTTGTATTAGTTAAGATTATGTGTTAAATTAGTTATATTTATTATTTAAGATTAATAATATTAAAAAAAATTTATTAGTTAATATTTATAATAATGTTGGTAAGTTCATTTTAGGTGTATAGCGTTAAGATTGGGCATTAAATTATTTAAATTATTAATATTTATTAATGTTGGTAAATTAATGTTATGTGTATCTTATTAGTCATTAAGTATAGTTTCATAGTAAGTTATTATATGTATAGTGGTAAATAATAATTATTATTATATATCATATTAGTTATTAAGTACGGTTTTGTACTAAGTAAGTATATTTATTAGTTTAGTAGAATATTTATTAGTTAAGGTTATTTTTAAATGTTAAAAAATATATTTAGTAGTTGAGATTTATGTTTAGTAGTCTATTTATGTTTTCCAATTTAACTATATTTGTAAGTTAATATTTAGGTTTATTAGTTTATTAATTAGTTAATAATTTATATTTATTATTTATTATTTATCATTAATATTAATGGAGGGAGAGAGATGGCCGGTGTACGATTCCAACAGCTACATAAGGATGAGGTTGATGAGGATTCAGTAGATGATTTGGATAATTACATGATAGATGACGATGATCAGGATGATATTTCAAACTTTGATTTGTGTGCTGCTAGTGTAAGGCCAGAGGAATAATTACAATAACAATATATTTCTTCAACTATTTGTTTCTGGCCCGAGTAGTAAGAGGAAGAAGGTTGACGACTCTTGAGTTTTGAAGGGTACAGATCCTAGCGGCCAAATCAAAGAGAGAGTGTTCTTAGCTTTATGGGTCACATTGTCACAAATATTTGAGTTGGCAAGGAGCAAGTAATTAGTTTATTAAAATGTCAAAACCGTGACAAAATGTGCTCCCTTCTTAGTAGATGGGCTTGTACTAAGCTGGATGGAAGTCCTTCCACTTTCCATTCGGTGAGATGATTATTATATTGCATGACGGGGAGTCCATTCTTTGTATTCGTGCAGAGGGTAAGTTGGTAGATGATTGTACCAATGTCTCCTCTACGACACCAAGTGAACTTCTATATATTGACCCTGCTATCCTCGGAGGTGAAGATCCTGAGAGCATATATCTGCATGGTTATTTCTGGTATTGGGTTGCACCTTGTTGGTAGATAAGAGTGGCGACATGGTTAAGAAGCAGTGTTTGCAAGAATCATTGGAGTTGGATTCTATTTGTACATATTCTTGGGGATCAATATTCCTAGCGAACATGTATCGCCAATTGGGGATAACCATCCGGAGTGATTGCCAGGAGATCGATTGCTAGGTGTCTCACATTATTGCTTTATGAGGACTTCCCAACTTTTTGGCCCCATAGAGACCCGAATCTTGATATGACTATGATTCCTCGAACCAAGTTGTGGGGAAGTCGAGCCGAGGAGAAGACTATGGAACAACTGATTGAAATTTGGTGCCAACTTGACACGATGACTGCGCATGAGGTACACTACTACTAGTATTAGTACTTGCTAGGGCATCATGTATTACATAAATACTTTTATTGATTATTTAATCTATTACTTGATTACATTTTCAGGTTGATTGGTTGCTATGTGTGGCTAATACGATTATTAATTGTCCAAGTACTTCTTATACGGGGACTTATTCAATATAAGAACGTGATTGAACCTTATATGCCTCAAAGATGAGTTCTCCAACTTGGTTTCATTCAGTTTATCAAATCCCCTCCAATGAGGCCCACAAATGCCATTCGATCCACTAAATCAAAGGAGTACAAGGTGGAATGGCCAAAATGTATAGTGAGCTCATTTTTGGATCAATTTCCTGTGACGAGCCATCTTGATTTGAGTTCATTGATCCCAACGACGCCCGGGAACCATGGAGCACTTCATGTGAAGCATTACATTGATAAGTATTACATGCATTCTCACCTATGTATTATGATTATGGGTGTATGCCCGGTAGGAGACAGTTGGCCTCCATGGACAGCTGGTGATGCGGTATGTTCTTGAATAATTGCTATTATGTTAATTTGTTTTTAAATATAAATACATTAATTACTACGCTTTATGTTGGTGAAATTATGTATTGGATAAACTTATTAATAAAAGCTTCTCAAGGTGTCATTGTAGAGAAGGTAAGTCTTAATAGTGACATGTCCAAGTTCTCAAAAGAACAAATGAAGGAGGTCATTAAGAAATGGAATAATGTTTTGTACTTGTTATCTTGTAGGATTTCATGTTTGAACTTATGGTGGACTTAATAGTTTAGTATTTAAATTTTGGATTGTGTTTTTATTTGTTAGTTGGTGAAATTGTGTTTGGAATATTACTATGTATTTTCGGGTGTATTATTGATCATACGTTGATAACTTAAATGTCCAAATTACAGAGATAATTGTGTTGAATTTCACACTCTAACATAAGAAAACATAAAAAATGGAATTAATAATTCAAAATAATGTAAAACAAGTTCAACACATAATACATTTCTTAGATTATTATTATCATGGTACGCAATTAGCTAAATCATTCCAATCTGCTATTCTTCGAGCATAGAGTTGATCCACCCGTCAACAGTGGAATCACACATGTCCTCCCATAACTAGTTTATCGGAGGGACCAAAAAACTAGGGAACAAGTGTAACCGAATGAAATGCTTGTAAATCCCCAAATGTGCAATTGTCAATTCCGCTAACGTTGTAGTGTACACCAATGGCGAATGCCAATGCAGGATTGTAGTGGATGGATAAAACGTGCGTTCATGCAATCCCACTCCAAATAACATGATTGCACACTACAGTTGCAAATAAATCTGCACTAACCTCCATCCAATGTTCTTCCCCGAAACATCCACCTTCCCGGTTAATACGTTGAAGAGATCATTCCACTTTGTTGAAATAGACAACAGTTAATACGTTGAAATAGACAATAGTTAATACATTAAAATAGATAGCACTTAATACGTTGAAAAGCTCATTCCATTTTATTGAAATATTAGCAATTATTATGTTATAGTTTGCTACCACTTCATTATACATGAGCTTATGTACCAGAGGGAAGTTGTCCTTCATTGTGTTCATGTAAGTTAACAGTAGTAAATGATGAAGGGAAAAACATACCTACTCTGATACCATGATGGTTTTAAGCTTCTTTTATTGTGTTTTGGTTGAATTGTTGTGTTGATTAGAATGAACTGAATGTATAGTATAAATACATCAAGCATTGCCTAATTTACAAGCTCTAGAATGACAGTTAATCCCCTAAATCACTCATATATTCAAGGTTGATTTATTTCCTTATTCTCCTAAGATTCTTTTCCCTCTTTTCTTGATTCTAATATCTTGGCTTTCCTACATTGACAGTTCTTGACGATTTGTTTTTCAAATTATACGCACAAAACTTTACCTTATGATCATTATTAGTGTGCGATTCATGAATATCTCCAATCTTATAATCGTTACTCATGCAATAATAACCAAATTCAGCCATATCAAGAGACGTCATATGCCTTACAAGTGTAGTGTGAGACTAGGTGTGAAAA
Source organism: Dysphania ambrosioides (assembly GCA_026401315.1). NCBI lineage: Eukaryota > Viridiplantae > Streptophyta > Magnoliopsida > Caryophyllales > Amaranthaceae > Dysphania > Dysphania ambrosioides. Next base: position 12,638,858 of record CM048662.1, read on the forward strand.
TACCCAGCTTACACCTTCAAGTAATACACAACTTTAATTGATCGTATGCATTGATTCGACCATTAGCCTATTATCTAATTGTCAACCTATATAATTAGCTAGTGAGTATTAATAAAGTTACTAATGTCAATGGAGTAATAACAACAATTCAATTAATGTGTACAAATAGTGCTTCCAAATAACTTCCAAAACTAGATGAGCACTTTAACCGACCACCTAGATAAAAAATCCTAGCTCAACAATCCAACTAAGGTCTCAAGTCTGGTGGAAATGACCACTAAACCCACCACCTCCCTTGACGGCCGGAAAATCATAGGGATGGAGACAACTGTTATAGTGCATGACAATACTCGCGACTCCATTGATGGAAGAGAGTGAAACAGAGAAGGCAAGTTCTATTGAGAGTAGCAGATGAAATTCGGTGGAGTGAAAGTTGCTTTTGAATAGTGTTTGGGCTGGAAATAGAGCTGTCAGAATCAGACCCGACCCGATAAGTTACCCGAAACCGAACTGGAGACAACCTGATTATGACCCGAAAACCGACCCAACCCGACCTGAAGTTAACCTGAAACCAATTTGAACCAATATTCAAAGACCCGAACCCGATCCGTGTCCGACCCATTAGGGACCTGAACCGTTATAGACCCGACCTCATTAGGGACCCGACCCGTTAAGAACCCAACCCATTATAGACCCGACCCATTACAAACCCGACCCAAAAAGAACCCAAAACCGATTGAAACCGACACATAACTGACATAACCCAATTTATAACAATGTGTTACCCGAATTCACTCGATGTATTAATAATCTCAATATACGTGAATATGACCTAATCATGACAGACCTACTTTTACCTAATATCTAATAACTTTGAAACCAAACATTTTTATTGAATTAATTATTTAATAAGTACATTTATGAAAATAAAATTTTTAAAAGATTTACTAAATATTCTAATAAAAGAAAAACCATCATGTCTATGCGTATGAAAAGTGAGATTAGAGCCTTCCAATTTGGGGTTTTATTGTTTCATAAATTTCGTTGACGTCTTCTTTTTTCCAAAATAACAATCATATTCCTACAACCTACTCTTTAAATAATATTATAAAAAACTAAAATATAGTTTTCATAAAATGCATGACAAAATAACTCAAAACACAGAGTGAGCATGCAGTGGGAGACACGTCAGCATGGGGTGGGAGACATGTTAGCATGAGAATTGGGTATTGAGTGAAAATATTATTTGGTAATTAGGAAATACAAAAGTTGTACTTGATAAATGTGAAAAAGAAAATATTTTTTTCCAGAAGTCACTGTAACGCATAGGACAATCTGATTTTTTTGCATTGGGAATCGTGATAAAAGAGGCCAGAGTTAATGCATGGAAAATGACACAATACACGAATAAACATTATATAGGCATCCACTGAACATTTAGTGGTACATAAATAAACATGTGAGTATTATCTAATAAACATTTATATACTTGGGTGAATTAGTTCAAAACGAATTCATTGAATGTTTTTACAATGAACATTTTATAACGAGACACTGAACATTTAGTTTAACAAAAATGAATATTTATTATTATCTAGTGGAATTTTTTTTTACTTGAGAGAAAGAGTTCAAAAAGAATGCATTGGGATGGAGCATTAATTTATAATGATTATGTATTGGGATTCCTTTAATTTAATATTAATGATTATTACGTATCAGTACCTATTGTAATATATTTAATGATTTTAAAAGTATTTAACAATTGTGATATATTATAATATTTTACATGCTAAGCTAATGAACATACTAGTGTAAACGAATGAACATTTACGGTTTTGTTTGAATGAACATTACATATCAGTACAAAAATCTAAGAGATTTCATTAGGAAGGAACATTTTTTTATAATGATGATGCGTGGATTTTTTTTGCAAAGATATTTTCAAGATTTACTTCAATATGTGAGATTTTACATTGTTACTTTTGACATTGTTAATTTTGTATTTTATTTCTGGTCTTCAAAAGTAGAAGCCTAACCAACTCATTCCCTCTTCATATTTCGAATAATTGGAAGTGATTTTATTTTAGCTTATTCCACTGAACATTTGTCTATTTTCACTGACCATTCACATAATTTCACTGAACAATTCATTCATTTCACTGAACATTTGCATAAGTCCACTGAACATCTCCCTCTTTTCACTGAACATCTACTAAATCTCAATGACCATTTACTAAATCTCACTATATCATGTACCTTATTCCACTTAACATTTCTCCATTTCCAATGACCATTTACATAATTCCACTGAACATTTCATTCATTTCCCTGACCATTTACTAAATCATTTATATTTATTATTCAATGATTGTTACGTAATTGTAATATTTAATATTGTAAAAGTATTTAATATTGTAATGAATGAACATTCTACTGAAATGAATGAACATTTAGAATGAAGACAATGAACATTTACTTACATTACAATGAACATTTAGTAACATTACTTGAGTAATTTTATTGATAGTTTTTACAATGAATATTTTATAATGAGACACTGAACATTTAGTAGAAAAAAAATGAACATTTAGTATTATCCAATGAACATTTATTTTACTTGAGAGAGTTCAAAAAGAATGCATTGGGATGGAGCATTAATTTGAAATGATTATATATTGGGATTCCTTTAATTTAATATTTCAATGATTGTTACGTATCAGTACCTATTATAATATATTTAATGATTGTAAAAGTATTTAACTATTATGATATATTTTAATATTGTAAACGCTAGACTAATGAACGTACTAGTGTAAACTAATGAACATACTAGTTTAAACGGATGAACATTAGGTATTGTGCGAATGAACATTACATATCAGTACAAAAATCTAAGAGATTGCATTATTGGGAAGGAGCATTTTTTTGTAATGATGATGCGTGGGTCTTTTTTTGTTTATTTAATATCGAAATGATTACGACCGACAACAGTACATAGATCTTTACAAGATTTACTTCAATATATGAGATTTTGCAATGTTACTTTTGGCATTGTTAATTTTGTATTACTGCAAATAGTCACTAGGTTGGGGTAAATGGTCAGTGCATTATCTGACGTGTAAAAAGTAATCTAGACACTTGTATTTTGTGTTATATTGGGCTGCGTTTTACACAGGGTGCACGATGCGCATCGTGCACCCAGGTGCAAGGTCCATATGTTGTGTTATACTTGGGGTAGAAAGAGAAATACTCTGTTTTAAATATAAATCGATGTCTAGAAATTGATGTTCTCCATCTTGAGAGTTTGCTACCAGCTAAACAGACATATATGTTGACAATACGTCGAACATAAGAAATGGAGATGGAAAGGAAGAAAGGAGATTTAAGTTGTGGACAAAAGTGTAGAATACAAATCCCCAAACGGTGGCAAAGTCATAAGTTTAATCCTACATGATACAAAAAGAGTACATATGACATGATTAAGTAAATAGGTGCATCTTAATGGGAAAATGAGTATTTTGATGTTTATATTTATTAAACCCCTTTAGTAGCTAATTGTACCTCTTTACTCTGTTATTTAATTCAAGTTTAATTAACTAAGTTCATTTGATACTCGTGCAATGACAATTTTTTTGAATGCTTTATTTGTCTAAATGTTTATATAAAATGAATATGAAATTAAAAAGATAAATAGGATTATTTAGATTTTTTAATCAATAATAATAAGTTATTAACTTTTTTAATTATAATCCATAAATTTTCGGATTAATACACAAAACTAGTTATTTTAACATATTTTATTTTGCATTTCTAAGTATTGAAACACCTTTTTCCTTATTTGAATACGAAGTAGAAAAATATCGAAACGGCTCCTTAAACCTATGCATCATGGGACTATTCATCTTAATGTCCTAGTATATGTTGATGATCTCATTGTCTCGAGCAATGATTCTTCTGCAATTGTGTCATTTCACTAGTGGAAAAATCGCATATACTACACTCTATATGCTCTGATTCTTCATGCTAAGTATATATTCGAACTTACGACAATCATAAGTAATAGAGATAAATGAAGAGCTTGCTTTTTCTTTTATCCCTCATGCTAAGAACAAGTAATAGAGATTGATAATCTAATTTATTTTATTATAGTGGTTACATTTAGGTTTTCAACCCATCAAGAGAGGAGCCTTTCACCATTGACGGAATCAAAGAAATAAGAGACAAGTTTGCATGATTCCTTGCCAATAAATGCATTTAGTAGTTAGATTTTTGTATATGATCCCTATTTATATTTGTCATACATTGTAGAAATCTTTGTATATTCGTAGTTGTTATATGTATTGAAAGTCTTTGAGCCTGCATTAATTATTTTAATATTTGCATTGAATAATATTTCCAATACTAATATTAGCATTTTTAAAAATAAAAAAAAATTAAAGACTTTATGCTCCGGTCCACTGAAAATCGGAGCATAAAATACCCATTATATGCTCCAGTTTTCACTGGACCGGAGCATAAAGTCTTTCATATGCTCTGGTTTGAACCAAACATAAAGTCATTTGGAATATGCTCCGGTTACATTTACTTTGGGTCAAAATCGGAGCATAAAGCCTTAAAAAACGGAGCATATGAGGTTTTTTTCACTAGTGTCATTTAACAACCTATATGTTGAGTTCTAACGGGTCGGTGTATCGAGACACCATTGTCTCTTCTTAAGGCGTCTTTCCTTACATAAGGCCATATACTTTCTTATAACCGAGGCCGTAATCCTAATCTATTTAATTATACTCCAAATGGGGTTAAAAAAGTCATTTAACTCGGCTTAACCTTCTTAAACCGAGAGGTTCATAATATGAGCACATCAACATACATGTAAAAGCTCTCAACTGTTCAACAATTTTAAGCTAGGTTTGGATATTAAACAATCTATACATTTTGTGCTTACTAAAGCATTATCTAAGGAAAGGGAAAAAACTTTATCAAGCAAGTGAAAGGTCTTAAGGCATTCTATTATCCTTACCTCAAAGCAAATGTTACGCTTTTAAATATACCACTCATCATCTATTCAATAAGCGGTTATACAAAGAAAAGGTTCACCGAAAGTAGAGGCCCATGTATCACTAGTAAGGCTAATACGACCGTTAAAATTGCAAAAAATTTCTATTAAACTACTTTTATATTTGTAATAAGCAGTTTGGGTATGGCGTTTAAGTGTGTTCCTGAAGACACATCTATATGCGGGTTGTAAGGAGGTTCTAGAAAAATGTTCGAAGTTCGGGCTCTCACCATTGTTTAAATGGTAATTCGTCGGCAACTACAAAGTTTGCCAATTCATCAATCATCCTATCTCTATTATACATAAAAGGCATACCTCCTCCGGGCATGTAACCCATATACCTGCATAGTTGTGTTGGATTTGATGATTTTGTTGCGCGTGCGGATTCAGCTGCTTCCAGGTTGATTCCATGTACTCCGGTCAAATGACGGGATAATGTCTCCATCCCATAACCGGTCTTTCATGAATGTAAAGCTATCGACCTTTTCCTTTGTTGCTTGCATATCAAGCAATAGCACATGAACCTTCTCAAAATATGGTCATACCGGTGAACATTTCTTTCTACAGTGAGTGGATTCGGGTACTCCACCTTCATCTTCACCATCATCTTCACCTTCATTTATTATCAAGTTATAAATATTGAGCCAAAATCTAACATTATTAGTTCATTAACTAACTAATTAACATCATCAATCTAAGTAAACTAATCAATATAATATAACATAATCAACTTCATAAAACAAATACTAATTATCAAGTTAAACATTATCAACTAATTAAACAACATCAACTTAATATAACATAATCAAGTAATCTAACTAATTTAACATAACTAATCAATTTAAACTAAATAAACTCATCTAACTAAACTAATCAATTTAACTTAATATATTTACTTAAATTAATCAAACTAAATTAATCAATTTAATTAAATCAATTTACTTAAACTAATTAAACTAATCTAACTAATCAATTTACCTGAACTAACATCATAACTTAATATAACATAATCAATTTAAATCAATTTACTTAAAGTAAATAAACTAATCTAACTAAACTAATCAACTTAACTTAAATTAATTTACTTAAGCTAATCTAACTAAATTAATCAATTTACTTAAACTAATTAAACTAATCTACCTAAACTAATCAATTTACTTAAACTAATCTAACTAAATTAATCAATTTACTTAAACTAATCTAACTATAAACTAATCAATTTACTTAAATTAATTTACTTAAACTAATCTAACTAAATTAATAATTTTACTTATACTAATTAAACTAATCTAAATTAATCAACTTAATTATCATTATCAACCTAATGTTCTTAATCAAACATCATCAACCTAATGTTCTTAATTAATTAAATGTCATCAACATATTACCATAATCAACATATTATCAACTAATTAAACATCATCAACTAATTAAACATAATCAACCTAATCTACTTAATTATCATAATTAACTAATTAAACTATTTAAGATAATCAATTTAACTAAACTAATTGAACTAATCTAACTTAATCTACTTAATTATCATCATTAACATAATCTACATAATTAAACATCATCACTAATTAAACATAATTACACAGTCAACATATCAACTTAATCTACATATTATCATCGACTAATTAAAAATTATAAGCTTAATTAAGCTATATAATTAAACTAACTAGTTTTCATATTAACATTAATTAATTAGAAGTTTAAGAGTTACCTTGACCAGTAGAAGGAGGCAGACGTATCTCCGGAGTTGGAGTTTGAGGAACTTGACCAGTAGGAGTATCGAAAGTTGTTGCTCCAAGTTTTGAGCAATATATGTGGTATCTTCGTATGAATTACTAACATTAAATCTACCTCTTAAAGCCATTTTTTTTATACAATGCAGTAGTAAATAAGTAAATTAAGAATAACAAAATAAATAATTAATATTACTAATAAAGATTAAGAGAGTAATTAAGAAGAAGATTAATACTAATAAGTAAGCTAATTGTATTTAGTAGTAATTGGGAGATTGAGAAAATGAGACTTTGAGAGTGAGGAATAGAAAACCAAATTCATCGGTTTATATAGTGTGATTTTCAATGGCTAATCCAACAACTACTTTTTGGCGAATTATTCGGTCCGAGCCAGGCTCCGGATGGGTTGGCTGGTCAGGTTTGAATAGTGGGCTAAGTCGAATTTTTTCATGAACGAATTGAATGTAGTCACATTTGGGAAATTTGGATTCGTATTTATTCCACTAAATAGACAGACCAAAGTAGTCTTGGCCCGGTTTGTGGGCGGGCCAGTCTCGGCCAGGCTTTGACCAGGTCGGGTTGGGGCTAGGCCGGGCTGAATTGGCCCAGTGGCCACCTCTACTTTTATCTACCTAATTCATTTAATTTTTTTTATTTACACTTTTTTTCCTTACACTAGTACATAATTACAATCTATTATTATGAAAGAAAGATAACAAAAGCTTATAGAGATTATTTTCAAAACATGCAAATGCTGCAATTGGAGTTAGGGATGTCAATTTTCAACCCAAACCGTGAACCTAACTATACCAACTTGATCCGTTTTAATCCGAACGGTTTACAACCCAAAAGGTGTAACTCGTAACAAGGTGTGATTAACAAATCAAGCTACTCGGGTTCGGCTCGAGCTTAGCTCGGTCAAAGATCGGTCAAATAGAACTCGGTTGGACTTTGGACTCGGCTCCAAAGCTCATTAATAAGCTCGATAAAATTTAATATATAAATATTATAAATTTAATATATATATATATATATTATATTTTGAATTATTTTTTTATATTTTATTTAAAAAATCTAAATTTTTAATTAAAAATTTAATGTCAAGCTGTGCTTCGAGCCTAGTTTTGAGCTGAGTTTTGAGGCGAGCTTCTATTCAACTATCGAGCTCGAGCCCGATTTCAAAGGCTTGTCGAGCTTCGAACTCGAGCCAACCATATCCTTATTGAGCCCGAGCCCACTATTATTCGGGCTCAGCTCGTTGATTAAGCACCCCTACGGAAAACGAATAATACTAAGTAGCTATTTTCTTGTGTAGTACTACGTCTTTTGTTACGATTATTTATATGCAATGTGAGATGACTATTTATTTACGAGATTATATCCAAATAATTTGGATTGGCAATGAAATTTGTGGCAACTTTTCAGCTCCAGTTTACTGTAAGTATATTGTACCAACACTCTTCTTTAGAAATAATTTTTATTATATCAAGGAGTAACTTTTGTCGGCCACGCAATAACTTTATTGTATCACGTGTGCAGATAAAATATTCCCTTCCACGAGAGGTAAACATCGATATAGCCAAAGTTGGTATAGGTCCAATTTTTAGTCATTTGCTTAAATTATTTGAGTTTGAAATGAATTTTCTATCAATATAAGTGAACACAAGTACGTGTAGATTGCTAGCGGGTTAGTTATTTGACTTATACCAAAATATTTCCCTTATATTCCCCCTCCCCTTCAAAAATTAGACATTCCAAAAAAAAGTGAAGAATAAAAATCTTAATCTACAGATACCACTAAATCAGTAATAATATATTTGTACATGGACACCCATTAATGTGTCTAATATAGAGTTCCTATAGTCAAATGTTAATTCTCAAATACTCAAATTAAACTAACATTTTAATCATAATCTCACGTAAGAGGTGTGTCAGATGTTTCCATAAGAATTGCATATTAAGTAATTTGTACTCTTAAGGCAATATACACTCTCATAACCAATGTACAATTGATTTGATGATGAAAATAAGATTAAAGGCTTACTTGGTAAGCTTACATCCTACAAGTAGTGACCATGCCATGAAATAGCACATATTGCATATCAAAGTACACATGATATCAAAAAGCAAAAATACATAGAGTACAACAAAACATAAGGAGAGGAACTATGGAAGGTTTGTTTTGTTCCATAAACAGAGTCAATCATGTTTGACTTTGATAAAGCATATGGAGGCAAAGCCAGTGTCAAGTATGTAGTACCATGGAAGCAAACTAGCTAAGCTCATTAGTTATTGCTCCTAAGCCAATGGTAAAGCCTTCTAACTTTGACTCGTTTTTCCAGCACTTGTCTACTTAGTGAAGTAGAGAAACAAAATCTATATTGCCTGAGGAACTAACAGAAGGTTGGGTTCATATGGTGGTGTGTTCTTTTTATCAATAACTTATCTAGACTTATAGGGGTGACTAGTGAGTTGGACTTGGGTAGCCTCTATTGAAACTATTGGAACATGGCTCCCAAGGGAGAAATCATTCAATGGGGTTTTCAAATGGATAACAGAGCTATGAGCAATTTCTGTAGTTGAGAGTCCCACATAGAAATAAAATTGAAGTACTATAAAGCAAGCTCTTATAAAAGCTAAGTTGGCTCTTTGAGCTTTCTATAGGTTGATGCAATAGTGGCCTTGAAAATGGCCTAAATGGTAAACAACTTATGTCTTAGGCCTACTTGAGTACTTGAGTCTAGGAGAATTTATGAAATTTTGGATCTTTAATCCTTAAAGTAGGTTTATTATAACTAATATTTAGCTAAGAGAAATCGAGTTCGAGTACGAGTCGAACTCAATATTTTGATAATGAGCTCGAGCCGAGCTCACATTTTGAAGCACGATAAGCTAGCCAAATTTTTAGTCAAGCTCAAACCGAGCCTAGTACTATTCGGGCTCGGCTCAAAGGTTAAGCACCCAAATTGTAACCCGTACCAACCAGACCCAAATCCAACCCGAAAATCGATTTAACTAGAAATACAACTCGAACCGAACCTGACCGACTCCAACCCGAATATAACCCGATTTTGAAATGATCTGACCCATTAACAACCCAACCCAATTGTAAACTGATTGGTAACAACCTAAACCCGATTTCAACCAGAAAAGAAACTGATAAGTCATATTTGATAGTGACCCTTAACCCAATTTAAGACGACATGTTGATGTGCTCGTTTTATAGCACATTTTTAACCCCATAGTAGTGTCGAGTCTCACGGTTTTAGATTGATTTTATACACATTACACTTGATTTAACCTTGGTCTTGTCCTCGAGTTGTTTTAAGGTCATTTCAGGTACTTTCGATGATTTCAAGGTAAAATACGACGTGTTTGAGGCTTTGACACTCTTACCAAGAGTTTAGATGCGCATATCATATCTTGGGCACGCAATCCAAGTCACCCTCAAAGATTCCACAAAGTTCAGAAGCCATTAGACACTTCAAAGAAGTTGTTCAGCAAGGCTCAAATTCGACCGAATCTGAGCACCACACTAGTAGAGAAATGTCTATTTGCTGCGGTTTTTTAGCTTTAAATGCTGCAGTTATTGATACGAAGCACATATAGGTGAAGCACATGGAAAAACAATAAATGCCGTAGTTTTTTAAATGCAGCAATAAAAACATCAATTGCTGCGGTTATTAGAAAAAACCGCAGTAAATATATCTATTATTTGCTGCGGTTTTACCAAAAAAACCGCAATACGTATTTTTAAAAAATAAAAAAAATATTTTTTTAGCATTATTTGCTGCGGTTTTTTGGTAAAATTGCATCAAATAATAGATATATTTGCTGCGGTTTTTCTAATAACCGTAGCAATTGATGGTTTCCAGAACAAATAAAAAATTAAAATTAATAGGTCATTTTATATGTATATAAAAGTATATTATTAATAATTAATATCTCTCAAAATTTTATATACTATTACAACACAACACATTTAATCAAGAACATAATTTGATCTAAGCTAAGAATATCATGCATAATGTGTTAAATAATATATCATAAAAAATAAGAAAAGCTAAGAAATGATCAACCGTGAAGCATATGAATCGAAAATTCTATTATGACCATTCGTTTGGGCACGCAAAATCGCGATCTACGATATTTTGTACTCAAAATAAACAACCAATTAATTCTTCATAGATTTCTGGTGCTATTCCGAGGTTTCGGAATGTTCAAAGAGGCATATCTCTTAGCCGGTAGTCCGAATGGTGTAATTTTTTTTAAACAACCTATTTTTAGAGGCACTATACAACTATGTTACCCTTTAGCAGCCTCGGTGACGTATTATTTGAGATATTGAAAAAAAAACTTTGAGAAGCCATAAAATTGACTACGGGACTCCGAATGAGGCTTGTAATATGTCTAACTTGTGTGTTTTTGAGAGATCTATAGGGGCAAATATATGTCCACTCATTATCTCCAAAAAAGGCCTCTAACACCCTATAATCCATGAAATCTGTTTTTTAAGGCTTATTCCTTCATAAACACAACATATAACATACAGATCTGAACATATAAGAGTTTTTCATCTTCGCATTTATATATTAACAAATTATGGACAAAAAAATTTTAAAAAAAATTTATACTAGAGTTCAAGGCATATACAAACCGTGATTTTGAGCTTTAGAGTATGTAGACTTCTTCAAAAATTGTTAATTGTGCAAAACTGCAAAAGAAGTTTAAAGACTATATAATAAAATAGACTTTTATTCGTCATTAACTAACATCCACTTTATCTTTTCAGACACAAAAACAACTAAAAATGCTCAAATCTAATATTGTTGTTGATTAAATTATTTATATTCTAAGTTAGTAGAATCATTGAATTCATATTCTTGCAATTTCATTAGTATCTTACTATGACAATTTACCAAGATGTAAAATCTTAGTCAATTGTATATCACTTATAGATCTATAGCTAGTTATTTCTTATTATTTAATCTAAAATGTTTGGTAAACTAGTTGATTTTTAGGGCTTCATACTTGATTGAAATGTTAATGGAGCATCATTAGTTGGTTTTAACTAAGGGTATTCATAAACGGTTAACCGTACCGTTAAGCCTTAACGTTACGGTAAGCTTAACGACATGGTTAACTGTTATAACAGTTATTGGAAAAGGTTAGCCGTAACCATACCTTTAAGTAATGATAAATGATAAACGGTTAATCATCATTTAACGCTAACGTTAACGGTTAGCAACTAACAATTTTATTCCTTTTTTATGCACTTGTACGCTTAATATTGTGGAACTTCTTAAGACATTCATTCATGTTTTAACCATTATAAAAATTTTATTACTGTAACCGTAACCATTAATTCTTAATCGTTCGGTAAAATAACAGTTAATATGAACCGGTTATACATGGTTAACGGTTACGGTTATTTTGCATACCCCTAGTTAACAATCTTGAATAAGATTATGATTTTTTGATAAGATTATAATTTTTTGATATGATGTAAATAACAAATTCATAACTTTATACTTTATTTGTACTATTAGTTTTTAATAAGTTGATGATTATGATTTTTTAACAATTTATAGTTTTATAAATTATCCTTTTTCTCAAAACAATAAAAAATTATGAATATTGTTGATAAAAGTTGAGAGTTATAAGTGTAAATATGTTATTTTGAAGGATCCCATGATTCTACGATTCAATCAGATCCTACCAAGCCCGTCATATAAAAATAAAATCATGATCTTTATAATACTGTTTATTGTCAAAGAATTGACAAATGCATAGTAGAAACTTAATAACCATGAATTTAAGCTAACTTGTAATATACAATTTACATCATAATTATACAATAATCATGAATCGATCCAAATTGTCCCAAAATGGCCCGAAATAAACTATCTTAACCCGTCCAAATTGGACTTAGCCCAAAGTTGAGCCAAACCCGAAATAAACCGTCTTAACTCGGTCAAACCCGAACCATTCAAACACAAACTAGTCAAACCCGAACCAAACTGATAAAGTAAATAACCCATTGAACCCGATCTGATTATTAACCCGAAACCAAACCAATCCGAAAAATAGTTAACAACTCGTTCCAACCTGACCCGACAGTACAAAACCCGTTAGTACCCGATTTGACAACCCTAATTGGAGTGTATTTATTTGGGCAATGGCAATGCTTGAGTTTAATTGTAGTAGTAACGACTATTTTTCCAAATGCTTGGTAGTCCAATACTTCGCAAACGACTATTTTTCATGTATCTTTAAACGGCTACTACTCTAGTAACGGCTATCAATTTATCAAATGTTTTTTCCTATATTTACAACATTCATTCAACGTATTTTCTCACAACTAATCAACTATTCTAATTCATCAAAATAAAAAATCATCAATCTCTTACAATCTTTGACTCTTAATTTTTCAAAGTGCAAAGTTTATTTTACAAAGTGGTGCAATGGCAATCGATAATTCGATATTGGCGCTTGGAATTGGTTGTAAAATCTAACTCATTTTTATTTTTATTAATAGTAATTATTATAATATTGTTTTTATTGCTAATTTGTCATTATTATTGTTGTTTTTATAGTTATTACTATTATTATTATTGTTAACTTGTTATTATTATTGTTGTTGTTATTATTATTATTATTACTATGAAACCAATGCTAAGTGTAAAACATGTAATAATGTATTTTCGGCTATATCCAAAGTGGGACTGGGCACCTCAGTAGGCGTGTCAAAAAATGTGGTGGACCATCTAGCCATCTCGACCCAAAATTTCGACATACCATCCATATGGCTTCACTTACTATTATGAAAGGGATATATGGATGAACTTGGAAAAATATTAGTTAATGTTGAGCAATCTTTCTTATTCGTCGAAAATAAACCTTTTAACCATTATATTAATATAACACTACAAACACAACATAAAAAAATTTCTAGGAAAACTGTTCGTTCTTCTGATATGAAAATTTACATGGAGTATAAATTAAGATTAATTAAAGTGTTAGCAAATCTCCCTTGAACAGTTTCTTTGACTGCAGATTCATGGGATGGTGGCTATGGACTACATTATTTTTACGTGACTTGTCATTGGGTGGATAATGAATGGATGTTATAAAAACACATCATCTATTTTACAATGTTAGAATAACCCCACACTAGACTTAATATTTCTCATCATCTAATGCATGCCATTGATGCATATAATCTTAGGAAAAAATCATGTCCATAAAATTTAATAATGCATTATCAATGACATATAGCACAAATATGGTTAAACAACATCTAACTAATTTCATATTAAATACAAAGGCACTTTATATTAGATGCATTTGTCATGTACTTAGTTTGTGCAGGAAGGATGGAGTTAGTGCAATAAGTCCTTATTATGAAAAAAATAGAAATTCTATTCTTGCTATTAATAGTTCTTCTATGAGACAATAGGAATAGAAAACATTTCTTTGGTAGCAAAAGGCAAAGATTATCAAGATCAAAATAGATTGTCATAATAGTATTACACCAAGATTCCTCACATTTATATTTTTCCTCACATCGGAGGAAAAATGGCGTAAATATTACACCAAGATTCCTCACATTTATATTTTTCCTTTTATATTAAATCCCAGGCAAAAGTATGATGATACATATCTGTTAATTAATATTTATTTTCAATCCATGCAAATTGATGATGATGTTGATTTTTACAAAACTCATATAGCTAACCTTTTTTTGATTTATAAAGAGTATACGAAGTTAAATACGGGTCCACTACTCGATTTTGATGGAAATTATGAAATTCCATCTAGTGCTAATAGGGAGATTTTGTTGGCAAATCTTTTGAAGAAAATGGGTTGGACCATTTTTGGTTACATGGCCCATTTATCTCTTTGCAAGGGTATACTTAGGGGCGTGTTTTAAGACATTTAATTAGGGAAGGTCAAAATCACTGGGGGCGTTTTATGGATGGTTTGGGCTAAACTTTGGACAGTTTTAAGGGGTATTATTAGGGTATTGAAGAGGGTTTTTGGCTAAACTTATTGTGCTTATTATTCACACTTAAGCCACGGTTTTGAGAGGAAGTTGGAGGGTTTATGCATGAAGATGAAGGGTTGAATTTACTATGTCTTTAATTCTTGTAACTTATACTTCAATGAGAATTTGAGATGTATTAAATAAAGGTTGAATTTATGGGAGTGTTGAAGACCTTTGTAGAGTGCGTTCATGAGGAATCTATACGTGAGATTTAAAGGCGAACTCTCACTCATGATGCATGTTTTGGGGATTCAATGCCTAGGAACCTCTTGGTGTTGCACGCCCAAATGAAAGGTTAGAGGGCTCTTGGTGTTGCCTATGGTTAATGCTTGGAATTAAAAAAGAGTAAAGGCAAAGAGTCATGAGGGGAAGACGAAGTAATGGAAGATCCAATCATTTAAGCCTCGAGGAAACTTTTCATTTTTGGATTTTTGTTGTTTTGTTTTATTTTGTAAACGGACATTGAACTCTTGGTTGGTTTGTTTTATTTGGTTTAATTTCAGTTCTTCTTAGCATTAATTTTTGTAGTATGCATGCTAGGGTTTGTTGTCTATAAGTATCACATATTTTATAATGGGAGTAGTTGTTGATGTTTGAACTTTTGAATGTCTTGTCAATTTCGTGTGAATTGCTTGTGATTTTTCGAAGATATTGTCTTGACGAATTTGAGTGGCACGTGAGAAATCCTCCACATAAATTTTCGTAGTTTCTCTAGGGTCAAGTGAGTATTCTTTCCCTTAGATCTATACCTAGTGGGTTATGTGAGAAATCCTTACCTACATATCTCAGATTGTTTAAGTGAGTATTCCTTATAATCTACTCTTTTATATCTCTTCTTTTTTCCATCTGAATTCGAAGCCTTTCCTCCATAAAAGCCACACCCTTATCTATCCATTTTTCCCCACGAAAATACATCCCTTTTCTAGCCTAAACACATACTCTTAAACTTTCTAAAAAGCCTATATCATCTGTCCATTTTCTTAACCTATTTTATGATCCATTTTCTCGTAATTACTAGTTCTTTTCTACTAGGTTTTGCATCAGATTTTCTCCTGTTCAATCATCCAAAAATCCAAATAAAAGAACAAAGGGTTTATTTGCACAAGCTGCTAATATGATGTCTAAGTTTTCGAGTAATGAAGCTTCTAGCAGGATTCAAAGCGACGTTTCGGAGTTGCAAATGTACTTAAGCTATGATTTCATGAAAGACATGAACGATGAAGTAAAATACAACCTCGACATCCTCGAATTGTGGAAAGGGAGAAACACGAAGCATACAATTATAGCGACGATGGCACACGGCATTTTTGCTATCCAAATATCCTCCGTTGCCTAAAAAAGAGCTTTTAGTGCATCTGGAAGAGTATTGGACGATAGAAGAACACGTTTGAAACCCGAAACACTTGAAATGTGTGTTTGTTATAAAAATTGGTGAGACGCTGACAATCGCTCACAAGATCATACATACGATCAAAACGACAACGACAATGGCACGTCAGCTTCCAATCGTTCAGGGTCTAGTAGTTCCCAATCGATGCAATTAGCAAATAATCTCTGAAGAATCAATAGGGAGATGGAATATGATTAATTATACTCTAGAGGGGGGGGGGGGGTGAATAGAGTATAACCGATTTTCGCGTTCAGGGTCTCAAGGGATTGAACTGACTTTCAAAGGCGGAATATAAGCGTTAAGGCTTATCTTTGAAACTGGATGTCAAAGCCTTTAAATTGGTTTCAAAGGCTTTTGCTCAGGCTTTGACTGTTTGCTGCTTTGATTGAGGAGCGAAGCAAACATAAAACGTAAGTAATGAAGGCAGAAATGAGATGAGACAAAACACGGAGATTTGATACGAAGTTCGGCAACTAATTTGCCTACGTCTCCGCCTAGGGTTGTCCAAACCTTAGGATTTAACTCGCTCTTTTATTACTTCCCTTAGAGACCTAAAGCACCCTAGAAGATCTTAATCCCCATCTTATACTCCATAGCACCCCAGCTACACTTTAGCATCTCAGATCCTATTAATAAAAAGCTCTCTTTTTCTATACGTTTGAGTATTATGGGTATACTCTTAGTATAACACTCTCTCAAAATATTCTTTTAAACACTCAAGAGATTATACTTTGATTTTCTCTCAATCTAAATACAAGATAAAGTTTATGGAACTAGAGAGAAAATAATGAAGCTTTGTTGATGTGCTTGTGACTGAAATTCACAATTAAAGCTTATGCTCTTTACTTTTTGTTTCGTTGTGTCTCACGTTGTCTCTCTTACTTTCTTCATCTTCAAAGCTTTGAATATATACTGAACTTGATTTCAGGCCATTGAAAGGAGGCTCAAAATAGGCTGCTGAAAATCTGATTTGCCTTTAATACTTTCAGCAATATTTCCTCCAATATGGTTGTAGAGAATAATTCATTTTGGCTGTAGAAGATTGATATCATTGAATGTATTACAACAAGATTATTTCCACTTTATTTGCTGCACCTTGAAGCTTCAAAACAGATTTCGTCTTCCATAACCACAATGCTTGAATTTTGGTATTTACCAAAATTAACTTGAATAATCTTCAACATATATGAGCATCACTTATTTGCTGAAAATAAGATATATCTTTGACAGTAAAATCATGTCTAAATAAGTTAGGTTAGAGCATAAAATAAGTGAAACACAAGATTTAGGCAATTAAAAGATTCTTATCCTTTGACAAAGTGTTTGAACTTTGCTGACTGTTTTGAGACGTGGCTCAAGCTTTTGAAGACTTGGCTCAGGCTTTTGAAGATGTGGCTCAAGAGTTATTCTCGTCCTTTGACAGAATGCATAAAGCTTTTGCATTATAGCTTCCATTACTTCCAACACATTGTCAACTCTATGCATTTTGGTTTCCATCATGTTTTCAACTCTATTTGACTTTGCATTTTGAGTTCCATCATTAAACATAAAAACATTAGTAATCAAGGTGGAGTCTTCAATCTCCCCCTTGATGGAAGACAAAACATTATATGCAAACGTCAAATAATAAAATGCATAAAAAAAATATTCTCCCCTTTAAATAGATAATACATAAATATTCTCCCCCTTTTTGTCTTCCGATAAGGTGGGAAAATATAAATGTTGGATCAGAAGAAGACTTGTTCAAAATAACAACAAGATATAATACAGTAAAACCTTTAAAGACATGAAAACAAAAAAGCGTTGTTTAAAAAAGGTCAAATAGTCAAGGCTTTGAAAGCTAAAAATAAAATACGCGGAAAACTTTGAAAACAGCTTCAAGGCATGAGAATCTTTAAAATGAATGGAATAAGATTTTAAAAACATTGAAAGCAAAAGCAACAGATCCATCCGCAATTTATGTATCCAAAACATTTCAAAAATCATTTAATAAATATTTGATAATTATCTATAGGATAAGTACCAAACATTTTGATCCAATATTAATATTAAAAAGTGACAGTACATCAAGGCAATGACAAGAGTGTCAAGACTTTGACATACACATGCAAAAATAAACATGTATAACTTACTCAAATAGCTCCCCCTAAGAGGATGCTTCCCCATTTAACATTCCAAGCTCAAGACGTATAAAGTTAAATTGTTCTTCACTCAAAGACTTGGTGAAGATGTCAGCAAGTTGCAAATCAGTAGATATAAAAGATATAGATACGTCTCCTTTCTCCACATGATCACGTATGAAGTGATGTCTAACATCAATATGTTTAGTGCGAGAGTGCTGAACTAGATTCTTCATTATGGAAATAGCACTCGTGTTGTCACACTTAATAGGTATGCCTTTGAAATCTAACCCAAGGTCTCTTAATTGTTGAGATATCCACAAAATTTGTGAACAACAAGCACCGGCTGCAATGTATTCGGCTTAGGCAGTAGAGAGTGCCACCGAATTTTGTTTCTTTGAATGCCAACTAATGAGAGATGATCCCAATAATTGACAGCAACCTGAAGTACTCTTTCTATCTACTTTATAACCTGCAAAATCAGCATCCGAATATCCAACAAGTTCAAAGTTACTATTACAAGGGTACCAAAGACCGAAATCCTTTGTCCCATTGAGATAGCGTAAAATTCTCTTAACTCGATATTCCTTTTGATTTACTGACTTACCATTTTCATCTTGATCTAAAAGTAATGACGAACTCATAGGAGTCTTAGCCTCTTTAGATTGAGTCATATTGTACTTCTTAAGGAGATCTCTTGCGTATTTGCTTTGATTTATAAATATACCTCCTTTCTCTTGTTTAACTTGCAATCCAAGAAAGAAGTTCAACTCACCCATTAAACTCATCTCCAATTCCCTACACATAATCTCAGAAAATTCTTTGCAAAGGGAATCGTTAGTAGCACCGAAAAGAATATCATCAACATAAACTTGAACTATTAATAAATCTTTACCTTTGGTTTTCACAAAAAGAGTTTTGTCAATCAACCCTCTTTTGAAATTATTTTCTAAAAGATATTTTGAAAGACGCTCATACCAAGCTCTTGGAGCTTGTTTCAAACCATAGAGCGCTTTGTCAAGTTTAAAAACATGATTTGGAAATTTCTCATTTTCGAAACCGGGGGGTTGAGCAACATATACTTCTTCTTGTAAATAACCATTCAAGAATGCACATTTGACATCCATTTGAAATAACTTAATTCGCATAAAGGAAGCAAAGGCAAGGAGCATTCGAATAGCCTCCATTCTAGCCACGGGAGCGAATGTTTCTTCATAATCTATCCCTTCTTCTTGATTATAACCTTGGGCTACTAATCTTGCTTTGTTCCTCACGATCTTTCCATTCTCATCAAGCTTATTTCTGAACACCCACCTTGTTCCAATAATTGAATGGTCCTTTGGTCTTGGTGTGAGTGTCCACACTTTATTTCTTTCAAATTCATTTAGCTCACTTTGCATAGCTAAAATCCAATCGGGCTCTTGAAGTGATTCATTGATATTCTTTGGTTCTACAAGAGAAACAAAAGCGTGAAATGCACACAAATTTTTAACATTAGAGCGTGTTTGTATACCAGCTTTTGGATCTGAAATTATATTGTTTGTTGGATGAGATGAGGAGTATTTGAACTTTCGTGGCAGCATCAAAGGAACTGATGTAGTTTCCTGAAGTATCCTTTCAAGGCCTTGAGATGGGTCTGAAGGCCCTGGAGTGACTTCTGATATAATATTGTTCGTCTGTTCAAGGCTTTGAGATGAAGTTTCAAGATCTTGAGGCTGCTGGTTAAGGCTTTGATCTAATTCATCTGCGTCTAAAATTGGCTCTTGCATATTCTGGGCAGATTTCTCCATTTCATTATCTGACGAACTTTCTTCTCCTTCTATCTCAAATGAATATCCTTTATGCTTATTCAAGTTTAAACCTGTAAAACCATCACTCAAGATACCGTTCTCGGTTTCATCAAAGATCACATGTATACTTTCTTCAACAACTTTAGTACGCTTATTGAAAACTCTATAAGCTTTATAATTCAAGGAGTAACCTAACAGAATTGCTTCATCACTATGTGCATCAAATTTACCAAGGTTATCTTTGCCATTATTATGAACAAAGCACATACATCCAAAAGGTTTGAAATAGGAAATATTAGGCTTTTTACCTTTAAACAATTCGTAAGGAGTTTTCTTTAAAATAGGGCAAATCAAACAACGGTTTAAAATATAGTTTGCTGTATTAACAGCTTCTGCCCAAAAGTATTTTGGCAAATCATTTTCCAAAAGCATTGTCCTAGACATATCCTCAA
Source organism: Dysphania ambrosioides (assembly GCA_026401315.1). NCBI lineage: Eukaryota > Viridiplantae > Streptophyta > Magnoliopsida > Caryophyllales > Amaranthaceae > Dysphania > Dysphania ambrosioides. Next base: position 12,659,461 of record CM048662.1, read on the forward strand.
GAGTGCGGTTCTTTCGTTCCACAACTCCATTTTGTTGAGGTGTTCTAGGAGCTGAAAAATTGTGAGAAATACCATATTTAGCACAAAAGTTATCAAACTTTAGTTGATCAAACTCTCTACCATGATCGCTTCTCACAGCAACTATGGGTAGGTTTTTTAATGTTTGTAATTCTTTGCAAATTTTTGAAAACTCTAGTAAAGCCTCTGATTTTTCACGTAAAAATGAAATCCAAGTAAAACGGGAAAAATCATCAACAACAACAAGGATGTATTGTTTACCTTTAGGTGATTTAACACGCATAGGACCACATAAATCTATGTGTAGAAGCTCTATTGGGCGAGCGGTACTTACAACCTTTTTGGCTTTGAAGGATCCTTTTGTTTGTTTACCTCTTGCACATGCTTTGCAAAGCTCTTTTTCTTTGAAATCTAACTTTGGTAGTCCACGTACTAAGTCCTTTGAGAAAAGCTTCTTCATGGTATGCATATTAATATGACCTAACCTTCTGTGCCAAAGCCTTGAGTCGCTGGTCAAGGCCTTAAGACATTTTAAGCTAGTACTTGCAACTTGGTTAGTATGAAAAGCATAAACATTATTGCAACGAGGAGCTATTAAAATAATTTTACCGTCCACCTTTCTCTGTACCTTGCATTTTTCTTCATCAAAGATGACTTTATTACCTTTATCGCATAATTGAGAGATGCTAAGAAAGTTGTATTTAAGACCTTCAACTAGGTACACATCATCAATGGTGTTTGATGCATTATCTCCAACTTTTCCAATACCAATTATTCTACACTTTCCTTTATCACCAAGTGTAATTGTTCCAGCAGATTGCTCTTTGATCATTGAAAATAAAGAGGACTTCCCACTCATGTGCCGTGAGCATCCACTATCTAGAATCCACTTATAATCTTTGCTCTTGGTGATTTCCTCAAGATGTTCTTTCTTTGCATCATCATGATTAGCCATAAGACATAGGTTTGCTTGTTCATCTTCTGAGTCACTAGATGAATCTGAATCACTCCATGAAGCAACCATAGCTTTCTTCTTATAATCCTTTTTGTGGAAAGGCTTCTTCTTTCGTTGAGGGCAATCTTTCACTAAGTGATCTGTTTCACCACACTCATAGCATGTTAGTGTATTTACTTTATTCATTGAGTTGGATGACTTACCTTTATATTTATTTGAATGATAGTCTCTGCCTCTTGAGAAATTCTTCTTCATTTTTAGAATCTTGGCAAGACTTCTAGCGATGAGAGCAAATGGATCTTCATCATCACTATCATCACTATCTTCATTGTCCGTTGTAGCTTCTTCTCTCTTTGCTTTGAGTGCTAAATTTTTGGTTGAAGATGCTGGTTCACCATCTTCTTCATTAAGAGACATCTCATGTGTGATCAATTTTCCAAGAAGATCATCCAAAGGCAAGGTTCTCAAATTTTGAGCTTCTTCTATCGCGGTTACCTTTGGACCCCACTTTGATTTTGGAAGACACCGTAGAATCTTTCTCACCTTTTCTTCATTTGTGAATACCTTACCAAGAGAATCCAGATTGTTCACTATTTGGGTAAATCTTGTGAACATCTCTTTCACGGTTTCATTAGGCGTCATTTTGAACAACTCATATTGCCGAAGGAAGATGCTTATCTTGCTCTCTTTGACTTGACTCGTTCCTTCATATGTGACCACCAATTTATCCCATATCTCTTTAGCACTTTTGCATGAAGAAACTCTATTAAATTCATTTGCATCTAAACCACAATAGAGAAGGTTCATGGCTCGATAGTTTTTAGCAACACTTTCCAAATCCGATTGCGTAAAATCATCATCTTCTTTAGGAACCATTGTGCCGCTTTCATTAGTCTTCATTGGCACCCTAGGACCTTTCTTGATAATATCCCACAGTTCCAAATCTTGATCAATCACAAACATTTGCATCAATGAACGCCAATGGGCAAAATTATTACCACAAAATAGAGGAGGGCGATTGGTAGACCTTCCTTGAGCAAAACCACCATCACCTATTGAATTCATTTTTCCTCACAGATGATTAAATCTTTTCCTTGTGAGTCTAGCTCTGATACCAATTGAAGAATCAATAGGGAGATGGAATATGATTAATTATACTCTAGAGGGGGGGGGGGGGTGAATAGAGTATAACCGATTTTCGCGTTCAGGGTCTCAAGGGATTGAACTGACTTTCAAAGGCGGAATATAAGTGTTAAGGCTTATCTTTGAAACTGGACGTCAAAGCCTTGAAATTGGTTTCAAAGGCTTTTGCTCAGGCTTTGACTGTTCGCTACTTTGATTGAGGAGTGAAGCAAACATAAAACGTAAGTAATGAAGGCAGAAATGAGATGAGACAAAACACGGAGATTTGATACGAAGTTCGGCAACTAATTTGCCTACGTCTCCGCCTAGGGTTGTCCAACCCTTAGGATTTAACTCGCTCTTTTATTACTTCCCTTAGAGACCTAAAGCACACTAGAAGATCTTAATCCCCATCTTCTACTCCATAGCACCCCAGCTACACTTTAGCATCTCAGATCCTAGTAATAAAAAGCTCTCTTTTTCTATACGTTTGAGTATTATGGGTATACTCTTAGTATAACACTCTCTCAAAATATTCTTTTAAACACTCAAGAGATTATACTTTGATTTTCTCTCAATCTAAATACAAGATAAAGTTTATGGAACTAGAGAGAAAATAATGAAGCTTTGTTGATGTGCTTGTGACTGAAATTCACAATTAAAGCTTATGCTCTTTACTTTTTGTTTCGTTGTGTCTCACGTTGTCTCTCTTACTTTCTTCATCTTCAAAGCTTTGAATATATACTGAACTTGATTTCAGGCCGTTGAAAGGAGGCTCAAAATAGGCTGTTGAAAATCTGATTTGCCTTTAATACTTTCAGCAATATTTCCTCCAATATGGTTGTAGAGAATAATTCATTTTGGCTGTAGAAGATTGATATCATTGAATGTATTACAACAAGATTATTTCCACTTTATTTGCTGCACCTTGAAGCTTCAAAACAGATTTCGTCTTCCATAACCACAATGCTTGAATTTTGGTATTTACCAAAATTAACTTGAATAATCTTCAACATATATGAGCATCACTTATTTGCTGAAAATAAGATATATCTTTGACAGTAAAATCATGTCTAAATAAGTTAAGTTAGAGCATAAAATAAGTGAAACACAAGATTTAGGCAATTAAAAGATTCTTATCCTTTGACAAAGTGTTTGAACTTTGCTGACTGTTTTGAGACGTGGCTCAAGCTTTTGAAAACGTGGCTCTGGCTTTTGAAGACGTGGCTCAAGAGTTATTCTCGTCCTTTGACAGAATGTATAAAGCTTTTGCATTATAGCTTCCATTACTTCCAACACATTGTCAACTCTATGCATTTTGGTTTCCATTATATTTTCAACTCTATTTGACTTTGCATTTTGACTTCCATCATTAAACATAAAAACATTAGTAATCAAGGTGGAGTCTTCAATCTCGATCAAGAGGAAGATGAAGAATTGTAACTTAGTAAATATTAATTATCATAAGACTCACTTTCTTATTTTTGTATTTTTTTATATTCAATAATAATCAAGTTTTTTTAGCTTTGTTTCGTTAATATTTCTTAATATTCGATGTTTGAAAACTAAATACAATTGTCCGAAATTAATGTATTGGATCATGTTATAATTATCCAAAATTAGTTTTTCCAAAATTACTTTTTCCGAATTAGTTACAATTGTCCGAAAAGTAAATACAATTATCCGAAATTATTTATTTTAAATTTTTAGGTTTTTTTTAAAAAAGAAGAAAAAAATTCAATTATGGGCTAGCACAGTGACCGACACAACACTGCACGATGGGCCAACAAGCTAGGTTAGGCCATGTGCCTAATTTTTAGGGTGTAAGGCACCACATGACATGACACAATCATATACTAGGCACGACATGCCAAAAGGGCAAGCACGCTAGGCACCGGCCCACTGCGGCATGAGCATGGCACGTTCTCAACTTTAGTAATGCTTGAATGTGATGCTATAAATATTGTGTGTAATCACGATGAAGTTGTAAGGTGCAGTTCCTATTTTCATTCTCTACATAGATATAATAATGAATTTGATCATTTTAGTTGTGGTCATGTTAGACGAAAGGGAAATATTGTAGCCTATTGCTGGTGGAATATTAGTAAGGATATGAAAAATGTTTTGCTAGACTATTTCCCCCCAAAGTATCCAAACTTTGGCGAATCTTGACTTAATTTAATAAGTCCGCAAGAAATTTTCCCAAAAAAATAATGCAGTTCATCAAATTGTACAATTATCACCGTCTTACAGTAGTACATAATCCATTACTTGGTAGCAATATGAGAGAGTGATCAAAAGTTTATTGTGATTCTTGAGTGGGATGGAAATTTCCTTACAAAGTCTACTCATGAGAAAAGCAACGTGGAGTACAAAAATGTTCAAAGTATAAATAAGCAAAATCTTCTTTTTTTTCAAAGCATCTTACTAATATTGAAAGAGAATACGTTAAAGAAAATTTTCTTTCCAAATTTCCCTCCCAAACACATTAAGTTAGACTCCTAATCCAAATATATATTTTTTACGGAACGTTAATAACTTTACATGAAAGAGTACTTTTCAGATTAAACTTGCTCGTTCTTCTAGCTCGAATTCTGTAAGAATTATAAAAATGGTCTTGTTAACCAATAACAATTTAATAAAAAAATGTGATTTCTAAAAAAAATATAATTTCATGACTGATTTCTTGAAAATACTTAGATTTATCAACTCATAAAAACTAGACATGTGCATTAGGTCAGGTTAGGACCGAGATGGATTACATACAAAACTGGTCAGGCCGGGTCAAAAGAGATGCTAAACGAGCCGAGTCGGCTAAGCCAAAGGAGATATATAACAGGTCGAGTCAAATCGAGTCCATCCAAAGAGAGTATAGTTTTTATTTATAAAGGGTGATAGTTTACATGTATCACCTTCAACCTTTGATAGTGGACTATCGGTAGGTATATAAAAATAATTCATTACCTAATAGTGTTTAAAAGTTTTAAAAACTATAGGCCTATTATTAACACAATTTGATCCATTAAAGACTATAAAACATGACTTCTTAAAATACCGACCATTAGACCCATAATTGATTAAACCCTTTTTATAAACGGGACGGTCAAGTATCCTTAACGAAAAGCTGAGCGAAAACTATCTAATTAAGAAACAAGGTTACTCTTCTTTTCCCTCTCTTTTCTTAGTGTTCCTTTCCTTGCCTTTATTAAAAATGCACATCCAATCTAGCCGTAAGCCAATTTAGAAACAAGAGAAACACTACCATTGAAGGTTCAACAATTATTCTCCTATCATTGTGGTTATATGCAAGTTACAAGAGAACTTGGAGCTCAAAGAATTAAAGAACAGAGTGATAGTAACATTTCTTCCACTTTTCACACTAAAACACAACATCCCCCCTTATAACCCTTTAGCAACCAGATCACAAGCCATCTATGATGATATCCGACCCACTAAATAACATAATTCATAACACGAATTATCTTCCACAACAAACACAGATTTCCACAGTTCTCTGCAGCAAAAGCTTGGACAGGAGTACAGGGAAAACATCACTGCTGCATCACTGCACCAATGCAATAAAGAGGGTTAAAAATGTCCATGTTCATAATTGAATAACTCTTTAAAATGTTAAAAGCAAGGTATTCAGAAATTGAATTTTACTGCACGTCAGCAGGAGGTGCCTTCACAGGAGCCCAAAAACAGCATATAGCTAGTGTGAAACCCTCTTCTGGCTAAGAATTTCCTGCTCTTTAAGCTGGTGTTGGAATCTGGCAAGCCGAGCCTGCAAGCTAACCAGACCAGCGGCCTTACGTGAGAGGACAAAACTTAGTTGGGTTACATAATTGTCAATCAGACTCCCTGGCTGCTCAACTTCTGCCAAAAGTTTCATTTCCTGTAGCAAATAATTTTAAAAGTCAAACTTTGACCATCAATTTAACTCAAACAAAAATATAAAAAAAATTCAATAATTAGTAAAAACTTATGGCGTAAAATTACTTACTTCACGAACAATCTCCATCGTATCTTCTATTTCCTTTCGATGAGCAGCAATTAGAGCTTCTTCCTCCTATCAAAAATCCAACAGATGTTTAACTTAGATACGTGATAAATGCAAAGAGGGTAGAAAACAGCAAACAAGAATAAAAAATTTAACTCATGCTAAATTAGGAAAAGGAAAAAAATTTAACTCATGCTAAATTAGGAAAAGGAAATAAATAGGACTCAAACCCAAAGCTATAAGTAGTGAGAAAGGGATACTGATAACACACATGGACAACCAACCTCCAGTATTGCATCAATATTTCCATCATTCACAAAGGATTCAGGTTCATAATGTCTAAATGGAACATTGTTTGCATTCACAGAGCTCACACTTTGAGATTTGTTAGTCATGGTAGACTGATCAGGCCCACCCCCTTCCTTCTTAAGCCAGTTTCCAAGCTTCTCTGATTTATCATCCCTACTTGAGATTTTTCTGCGAGGAGGAGATACCTTTTGAATGCATTCTTCTACATCAGTAGAGTTCTGGGCAGATGAGTAAATCTTTTGACTACTAGAACCACCATAAGTTCTTTTCATCTCAAGTTTATCTCCATCACTTGATCCAGAAGCAGCTCCATTCACACTCCTTCCACTGTAGCCATAGCTTGACAGAAACTCGGATGAAGGATTTTGTGAGAAGTTTTCCTTCTCGATAACTTTTCGACTGACATCAGCCACTCTAGCTTCTGAACGCTCTTGAACAATCTCCGCATCAGCAAAAACTTGTGTACAGGGCACAGACAAAGATTCCTTTACAGATGGTAGTGAACTTGACAATGGATCCTTCTTCACATTCCCACTTTTTGAAAGACTTTTTACCCTGTCCATTCAAAACAGGAAATTTTATTAAGATTTATGCATTCAGAAACATAGAATCGCAAAACACAATAGCAAGTACCTATCAGCATATCTCAAAGTATTAAGGGTGTGTTCACATGAGCCTGCATTCGGAGAAATACAAGATATCATGACAGTCTTCGAGTTGCCAACAAAGGAGTCACGAAGAACCTCAGTGAGTTTACTCCCTCGAAATGGAATATGAAGTTGGTCATTGTCAAGAGCACGAATACACTCCTTTAGGGCTAAAAGGCTTTTATTAATTTCAGCTCCCTCTATCCTGAAACAAGTCCGCACAAGAAATTGGCAACAATGGCTATACAATGAAACATCACAGGCAACAAAATTAGATAATAAAAAAGCAGAACACAGCTGATAACCCTAATAAAATAGCACTCATGGAAAAGATGAACAAGTGGCACCGAATAACACCCACAGAAACGATGACAATCAAGTCAATCATTCACAAACCTCCGACGACAATCAAAGTAAAAGCCGTCTAATTGGGCACAACCCAAAAAAGCGGTAACAATATATGATCTATACCCTTATTGTGAAGGTCACTCCCCCTAGGGAGTATCAGTTTGATTATAAAATTATAGAAAAAGGACACAAAATCTATTGCTCATCATGAACAAGTGCCATCTTATATCAGTTTTTCCAACTCTAAAAATTCAGGATATGTTCGTATCTAAAAGATGGCTACTAATTTCCTGGTACAGGCAGGACCTGAAGCAAAGAACAGAGCTGCAGATGAGGGACAAAAGCAAACTATCTTAAGTAGGTGATAATGATAACATATTCCCTCTCCAGTGCAGAAATACCCACCTAGCCTCCTAACAGTGCAAAGTATTACCCCCTATTATGTGCATCGAATTACACTTTTGTTTACCACTATCTATCTTTTGATAACCTAAGAAATGGTATTCAATTTTCTAAAACACAGTTGGTGCAACTAAAATCTCAGCAATAATGAATAAAATTTAATACTTGTCAATACATAAACATATCAAGTGACAAAGTGATTGAAATTGGAGCAAGATCTGCACTCATCTAATGTTTTCTCCAGCACAACTCTTTAGGTAGAGAGGTTGGCAAAGAGTTTTGGTAGAGAAAGCACCTTGTTTGTCTATCGTTATCAGTCGTGTCTGCACCTCTTTCACTTCCTGCTAAATCAATGAAAGAAATTTTTCCAATAATCTTTCCATTCTTAGCTTCATTAACATCATTATTATTATTATTATTACGTCTTATATCCTTTATTTCACTGTGCTTCTTGACGACAAGCTGAAGGATTGCATGTGACCTAGAAGATTCCTCATTGGCACCCGTGGAGCCAGTACTTCTTGTTCCATTCCCTCTTTCAATATACTCTTTAACAATTTGCACATCACAAACTTCAAATTCCTGCAGTCCAACAATGCAAACTTGCTGCCGCCCATCTTCCCTCATACAGAGTTTCCTACAGAAGCATAAGAGAAATGCTCATTCAGTTTGTGCATAAGGCATGTCAGTAATCATGATCCTACTGTGCAATGCATTTTATCCCTGTTTCTATTAGTATAATTGTTTACCAGGCATAAACGTTCAGGAACACAATGTATGCTATTTGATTATAAGAAACTCCCCAAAGTTGATGCACCAAAAAGGCTTTCACAACTATTTAGAACCCACAAATTACAAAGAACAGTTCCAGACACATTGTTTTCAAAGTATTCTAAGCCACAGAGAACCCATACCACCTCTCATAAAATGAATAACAACAATAAAATCTAAGTTAACACGCAAGAATCATACTTTCTATCACATAGAAGATCAAATAATTTGCCTCCATAAATCTCAAAGTAACTGAGCCACAACTTGAATCTTTGATTACAATACAAAGGTTGGTGCAATAATCTCAGGAGATCTTCAGCTGCTCTGATAGGTAAAGGTTTCATGGTAAATGTCTTCCCACTACCTGAAAATAAGATATACAATGAATGGTTACATCATTGGTGATTATTTAATACATAAACAGTACATATCTATCAATGAATAAGGCTGAATATACAGAAGATTTTTGCCTACAAAAGCGATGGGCTCTAAAATAAACATATTTCCTTTAAATTACAACAAAAAGAATTCTTTTGCATCCCCACCCCCCTTTCTTTCTCTGCAAATGTAGAGCATGAACCCAGGATAGCTTCATAAAAAAGTAATGGCTAAGATAAACCAGTGGCACACAAAGTACATTATGCTCACGCTGGCTCACTCACTCCATGGATCAAGGTAGCATTTGGGAGTGATCTTTCTCAACATTTCTGTCATTCTTTTACCCAAGATGAAAAGGGGTGAAGATACTAGCGTACCACTATTAGGTTAGCCTTTTCAAAGCTGGTAAAAGCATAGATTTCAGGAGATTAAAAACGAGAAGAAATTTTTTTTAGATTATCCTCTGGTATAATAAATACAATAAAAGAGAAAGCACAAATTAATATAGAATAAATCCCTAAAAAGATGCTTCTACCACTGGTGGAAATCGTGACAAATTAATAAAATTATACATTTATTATTGCAATTCTGAGGGAGTCTATCAAAAGTGAACTATAAATCAAACTAGCATTGACTGAAAAAAGAAATAAAACAGTAGAAGTAAACAGCAGATTAAGACCTTCAAAATAAGCCAATGAACAAAAACGAATACAGCACTATGCAGACCAACAATTAGAGAAGAGAAATCTGACATACCAGTCTGACCATATGCGAAACATGTTGCCTTTGTACGCTGAAATATGGTTGGAATAATTGGTTTAACAGTATCACGGTATACCTGATAGAAGAAATAACAAGGAAAAACAGATTACCCTCCAAATGGAACAGACAAGATCAGAGTATATAATCATCGAAGTACGATCAAAACAAAAATAGCAAAAAAAATAGTAGAATGGTCGTACCTCATCATTTGTTACATGCTCATCCAGAACTGCATCAAAACAAAACTCATGCTTCTCAACATATGCTGTTAGGTCCACCTTTCATTTGACAATGCAAGAGGAAGAAAAGTACATAAATTTCACAGAAAAAATAATATTACATCAATAGCAAATTGAAGCAATTGAATCCAACAAGATCCCAAATAATAATACTTTAATCATTATATTAAGAAATGATACTGTCAAAATTTTCTGAAATTTAACCTATAAACAAATAAGTTGTAGTAGTAGGGAGTACTAAAGATAGGAATAGCGTATAATAATAGGCATAGTCAACTATTTCAGAAGCAAAGCTAATGTGAAAACTAAATACCTTCAGTTTGGGTTCATGAACAGTCAAAGCATTGTCGTCAACAGTGACCACATCATCTTCTTTACGAGCAAGCTCCTTTTTGTTCAAAGGCCTTTTGCGCACCTGGAAAAAAAGAGATTAGAATTTCCACATCCCACAAAGTTGATAATTTACAACTAGCAACAGATGCAATGTACAGCAGGTGAAATAATGCTTACACACAAGTTATGAACCAAAAATTGATGAAGAAATCTGGTTAAGTATAAATGTGAAGAGTCCTTCATTGTACATAATTTGGTTGTTGAGAAGGAAAATTGCAGAAAAGTAAAACTGAGCAATCATGGCAAAACTTATATTTCCTGTTTTTCTTTCTGTGATATTCCCTAGTAAAGTGATAGAAAATCTGTGGGAAGCTAAACAACTCAATTTCTAAGCTAGATGACCCCCTGATTTTTTTTGCATAAAATTCTAGAGCTTTACAAAACTATATATTTTTCATTGGTATACTTCTCATATACATACATTCAATTGGTTCCCAAACACACAGTAAATGTATTCAAGAATCATTGTCAATAATAAAATCAAGGAAAAGCAACGGCATAAGCCAGAAGCCAAGGCATTAAATAAACCCAAGGAAAAACGATTACATCCACAATAACCTCAGTTTCAAAATTACCAACAACCCCATGCAAACAGTTTTTAAAATTATCATACTCTCCTGCTTACATCCATCTTATAGAAGAATACCAGAGATGTATCCCAAAAAATCAACTACATCGTCTTGATGACATTATTTCCTTGGTTATATGATCCAGATTTTAGAGCACATATGAGCACAAAGCACAAAGGCATTTCATAAACCCAATAGCCTATCGGTTCACAAATCACAATTACAAAAGTATGTCATAGATAAATCTAAGCATAAGACATGGCAATGTTCTATCTTCAATATCATCCTCACATCACTGGTTCACATAAATGTTTGACAATAATATTATGAGGTCTGTACGTGTGACTCGGGCATGGGTGATAGAAATTCAAGGCATGGGACATCGGGTGTGTCCTTCATTTGGATAGGTGTAAGGGGACATGATTTTCTAGATTCCAAATATAGTTCTTATCAACAATAACAGTCCAACTAAAGACCTGTAAATCACTCTGGGATTGTTGATCTATTCCAAGTAAGTAGATAGCTGATATGAATCTGGGTAAAGCTACCAATACACCAGCACTCTCTTAGTTTTTGTTAATTATATAAAAAAAACCATAATCAAGTAGGATCTTGTTAGAATCATCTCAATGTGTACATTCCAAATTTATAATTTTCAAAGTTTTTACCAATATAAAATTAGAGAAAATTTTAACTTAGTAGACAAAAACCAAAAAATGACGGATTTGGTTTGGTATGATAATCTTGTCTTGTCTGATATGGTTCTAATAAGAATAAGTCATAAGTTCCTGAATATATGTTGAGAAGAACATAGCCTGATTGAACAAATTCTCATTTTGCTAGGGAATAATGATAGGGGGTGAAATTCGAAAAGATTTAGATGAAAGAGACAATATCTTTCAATCAATTTATAGTCCCCAAACAATCTAAAGGCTACACCAGAAAGCACTATCATTGTACAAAACATAACTCTAAAACTAATTTTTACATCCTCGTGTATTCGTAAAACAATTTTCAAATTTATCATACAATAAAATTGAAAGAGAGTGTTATGTAAACAGGAACCAGAATGTGAGCCAAAAAGTTCATAAATCACTGGTGGTAACATACATATGGCAGCCACATCTTTGTATCTGATGGAACTGAAAAAAAAATTCTTAGAAAATTTTTTCAGTGTGGGCCGGGGGGGGGGGGGGGGGGGAGGGCGAGAGAGGGGGGTGTTGAACCTGCTTTCTCAAGTACCTTTATCTTGATATTTTATAGAAATTACCCATAGTTTTCTTACACCAGGATCAGGCATAGGATGTTCAATATTTAGACATCAACTAATAGAAAAAAAAAAAAAACACAAGATTAGAATGTGTTTCACAAGTTAATCCAAGTCCTACACCATTGGTGTGCCAACTTTATAAAGGAAAAATTTCAGAACATCATAAGAATCCCACACGAAACAAAAAAGACAAATAAAAGAGGTAATGCAGAGTATAATCTTATTATTTCAAAGGAAAAACTTGACATTCATAAGTTGATGGTAGATCCCATAAACACTTTCCTATATCATGAGTAGTTATTTATTTACAAGAAAGTATGACCAAGACAACCAAGATTAAAACCCTGGGATAAAATAAGTCATAGGAAAATAATCCTTTTTTATAAGCATTTCCTTTCAACCATAAAATTAAAAAGTCAACTACATTGCCATAATGCCTTGCCACACCCAACAACAAAAGCTTTGCTTCTTCTGACTGCTTAGAATTTCAAATATCAACTATTTGCAAAGGAGCTTTGGGAAATTATTCTACAAACTGTTCACATAACAACAACCACAGAAGACAGGCTTAACATTTAACCATTCGCAATGCCAAAATTAGATGCAAGGAAAACTTTTACTTGTTCACAAGGCCAAAATTAATTCAACTAGGCTACTTCACCCATAATCAAAATGTGGCAACCAAAACGCAGTGAAGAACCGAGACTAACATCTAGTCCTTAAAGTAACATGAAAACTGTTATGTGCCTCAAAAGAAAGTGACAAGCAGAAAAACTATAGTCACAGCATAAGAAATTAGAATATCAACATGATATAATACTTACAACAACTCTTATTTTAGCAACATTATTTTCTTTTGGAATAGTCTCCTTATCATAAGCAGTTGACGCAATAGGCGCATCTGCATCTCCTTGCCCTTGTCCTCGTAGCGGTTTATTGCTAATCAAATTGTTGTCACCATCAAATGAGGTTGTTGAACCCAGCATGAAAGGTGAGGGCTCAAACGGCTCTGAGATAACATGCTGGAGAAATAAATTTGTAATATATTAGGGAGAATGAATTGACAAAATCGGTCAAAACAAACAAAAAAAAAGCAACACAAAAAGCATTCATAAAGTGACTGAAGAACCAAATAAAAGAGCAAGAGACACACACCCTAAAAACAATAACGTCATACAATCTCCAAATCACATCCTAGCAAGGGATATACCTCTGACAGAAGTTCTGTGTCATCCATAGCGTGCAAATCCAGCAACCCTGCTCCAAAATCCCCTCTGAACTCTGGAGAATAAAAACCCTCAGCAGAAACACTCTGGCCTGTAGGCGTATATGGCTCAGAACCAGATTCCCCATTAAAATTCAGGCTCCTCATTAATTTTAAAAGCCTTTGCTTCTCCTCTGTAGATTGCGCTCCATAGCCCTACAAGGCCATTAAAACACAAGACACTTAAACAATAATCTGAAAAAATTGCAAACTCAGCACGAATTATCAATAACAGCACATGTCATCTCAATAATAATCAAAATTATCAAAGCCATTCGACTCAACTCTCCTTGCCATAACTAATCACATTTCCACAGTCAACTTATAATTTGTCTACCCTAACATAATACCAAATCTCCGAGCATTAAATTTGCGGGTTAAAGAAAGCAACGAACCCGAAGTCCATCATCAAAATAATAAATGCAGGATTGCATTAGAATGGCATATACCTGCATGAGAAGATTGGACATGTGATTGTTGGCAGCCAAGGGAGAGGCAAGATGTTGCAACCCGGCGGATTGAAGCCAGCGGGCCATGACAGCATCGCCGGCATCGGTGGTGGAACCCCCATTGTTGTAGAGGGATCCACCGGCCGCACCAGGGTGATCATACAGAGCCGCCGCCGCTGCGGCATTGCTCTGCTGCATCTGGCCACCCATGTGGCGCTGTGACCGTCGTTGGGGAGCCAATTTCAAAATCTATGTTATCCAATCTTCAACAAAAAAATCTCAAGCAATCAATAAAATGTACAATTAATAATTAAAACAAAGATCAGAACTTCAGAATGTAATAATAACACTCACAAGTCGTTGAAAATCCGAACCCAAACCAACACATCAAAGACGGTCTCACACTAATCTGATACGCAACAATCAATACCGATTCAGAAATTCAAAATTCAGTCAAATTTTCATGAAAAAATTGAACGAGATCGAAAGCGAGAGAAGTAGACGTTTACCAGATTCAGCTTTCAGAAATGTAGCAGCGTAAATGAGATGTCAATTGAGCGGATCAAGAAGAAAAAAAATTAGGGGGAATTGCAAGAAATCCTATGATGAATTCGATGCGAAAAAACTGGGGGAATTTCCTCTCTCTCCTCTATGGGAAGTTCGGGTCACGTATTGGTATACTTTTTCGTGGATTTGTAATGAGTCTTTTTAAAATTTTACAGGTGAAAAATGAACGGCTATTTCTGGAAAAAGGAGAGAAATTATTTGAATATTTGTTGATTAGAAGGTAATAATTTATATTAATTGAATGAAAAGGAGGAATAATGGGGTTGAGTAAGAAAGGTTAGACGCGGGGGGTGTCTGAATCTTTACGTTACTAAAAATATGAGGGGTGTAGATTTTACAGATTTGGGGTTGGGCATGTGATTAATGTGTTGTTTTCAAGTGTGTTTTGGAGTTTGAAACTTCGAAAGTGGGAAGCGGGTTATAGAAGCACGCACCTGGAAATCCGGTGATGGTGTTATTTGTCAACTGGTTTAAGGCTGGTAATGATGTAATCTCGTGTGTTGGCTCTCATTTTAAAGGACCAAGTTATCATCTCTTTTAATAAAAGGCATATAAATAAAGAGTATGAGTTGTAAAGGAGATTAGAAATTGTAAGTTATCAAATTGGACCTTTAAAATATAGAAATAGATCTTTAGGCTTTGGAAATCACGTGTTTGGCTTAGAATTGAAAAGTGGCATAGGGTTTGGGATGGAAACAAAGGGAAAATTTGGAAATGGCTTAGGAAAGCATGATTTTAGGGTTTATAAGGCTTTGAGTTTTTTTTGGTGTAAAACGGGGTGGGAAAGAACTTGGATCGTTTTGTGGTGGAATTTGGACAGCAAAGTGATGTTTTGTGGAGAAAAGAAACGGAGACATGATTAGGATAGAATTAGTGAAGAAAAGAGATGGCTTACAAGAAACATTTAAATTGTAAATAAGGATATGTAGGCAAGGAATACTCAATTTGTTCTACTGGGTGTAGTGATTATGTAAGGAAAACTGAAGTGAATCTGGGCACATAGGTCAAGGTTCACACACTTTAAAGATTCAAGCTTTTAGGTTGGTTCACTCGCACACAGGAAATCGCATAAAACTATTTGTTTGACTAGATGCGTATTAATTGGATGTGTTCGGGTTTAGATGGTTTGGTTAATCCTTACTCCCTTAGGTATAATCCACTACTTAAATATTAAGGTTTCCTAAGATCAATTATATAATATCAAAGCTAATTACAAACCTTGAATTAGCTAGCCTATTTATATAGATAAGGGCCATAACTGTGATCTACTTCTACTCCTACTAAGTCTCCTAAAGATAGAAGAAGATTAAAAAATAAGATTAAGGAATAGAATTGATTTAGAACTCTATCTTAAAGAACTTGAATCCTTCTCAAGTTAGTTTTCCTCTTCAAACCGTCACTCTTAGAGTCCTCCTATGTTTCTCCTTTTGTATAAGATAGCCTTAACCAATTTGATCCCAAGTAGACTTTGCTTCATCCAATTTAATGTAGGAAAGGTCTTCACATATTATGACTTCTTTTTGGTTTCGTCTATCCTTGACTTGCAAGCATAATCCTCCTCTTTGACCTTGATCTTGCTCCCTTTTGCTCCATCGACATAAAGTTACAATCTTAACTTAGTCTATTTAACAAAGACTCTAGGAACTTTTATTCTAACCTAGGCAAAAGTTTAGGCAAGCATGCCAATTTTATAACAAACTTGTATGTACTATATATAGAAAGCTACTAAAATAAGAAAATTACTATAATAAGAAATTAAACTATTACAAATAATGGAAACTAGACTTGGGTTTGATATCCCCTTAAACACACAACTTGCATAAACAACCACTAAAATTTAGGAGGAACACTCAATTTCACACTTGAATTATTTAAGAGGAACTCTTGAAAACTCACTTAGCCAATTTCACTTAATTGTTCAAGGCAAAGGATTATACTTGTGATGAGTGATATTTATGTCGCACGTTTATATCTTCCTAGCAGAGTTTCTTACTCTTTTTTGCCTGAGTTCGTCCTAAGTTATCTTATTTTTTATCACTTTGTGCATAGTTTAGGCTTAGGAGCATTTGTCGTGTTTTTATCCTGTTTCTCTTGATTTTTCGTTATCTTTTCTACTTTTATGTGTGTTTTTATGGCTTGATGCAGGTATCTAATGAGCTCAAGCACGAGAACCAAAGAATGGAGATGCATAATAGAAAAGCAGAGAAGAGAATCCAAAAGGCTGCTCAAAATTTGAACTAGGAGGTCTCTCGAGAGATAAAATCCTAAGCGGGTGCTTGTTCTGTCACAAGCGGCCACTAAGTTCAATGGAAGTGGATAGGTAAAGAGTTACGAGCGACGTTGAGTGGGATCCAAGAGGGTTCTTATTGGCCTAAGAGGTTGCTCATAGTTGTACTAAGTGGCCACTTAGTTCATCTGAATCCGGAATTTTGGGCTTATGAGCAAGTGCTTTACTCTATACCGAGGGGTCGCTCTACTCTATTTTAGAAATTTCGTGCTTAAATCAAACTCTTCTACAGGATTAAGAAAAGCAACAAGAACGGGAGATGGGAGAATTCATTCATTAGCAGTAGTTTTAGCCTAGTTTTAGACCTAGAGAGAAAGCTTAAGGTTCCTTCATTGTCTTTCACAAAACTCTAGATTACTAGTAGATTTATCATCGATTATTTGAACTTTAATCTAATTTTCCATCATCATTTGTTAGACATCAGTAATTAATCAATATATTAGTATTTCTTTCACTTTCACTTGCTTTATATTTCGTAGTTTTAGTTTATTTTCTGCTTCTGTTAATTTATGTTTGATTATTATTAGTTTTTTGCATAGTTTTATTAATCTTTGTTTGTGATTCAGTAGTTTGTTCATCTTTATTCATGTTGCGATTTTTTCTAGTATTAGTCATGAGTAGTTAGATTAGTTAGGGGATAAGGTGAAAAATCGATCCCGAGCACAGTGATGTTTAAAATATGGAGTTAGTTTCTTAATGATTTATATGTGATTTGATGTCGGGTTTTGGTTGGAGTCTAGATTGGCCATATAGATTTCTTTCATTTGCTTTCCAAGGTCAAAGACATTAAGAAATGCATATTTAGGTAGTGACCCGATATCATATGTTGTTGACTTGCAAGCTATTAATTGTTGATTTGAATATATTATGTTGTTTGGATGCTTTAGAATACGATTACTAATTGTAATGCTCATCCTTAAAGATGATCGAGAGGTTGGTTCTTTGTCAAAATCCCTTCCTTGCAATATGTTTAGGTTTGATTAATAGGATAATAGTAAGTTAATGAGACTCACATCATCTCATTTTGAGTCTAACTCCTAATTTTAGCTCATTCGTGTTAGGAATTAGTGTTGAATCTTAAACCCTTAACACTTTTACCTTCATAGAACAAGTCTTTTTGAAACTCACAATAGATTTTAGTTAGATTTAGCCTTGATCTTTGATTTAGTTTGAGCTAACTTATAGTTGAACTGCTAAAGTTTTGTAGCTAGTAGAATTCATTCCCTGTGGATTCGACCTTACTTGCCCATTACTTGTCATAGGTGAAGTCAAGGTTTTGTTAATAGTAGGTGTCGTGACAATGATAGGCTTATCGCGTACCTAACAAATATAACCTAACTAATCTCCTAACAATCCAGAAGGGTAAGTAAGGATCGAATCCACAAGGACTATGGTTCACGTCAATCTAAACAGACTCAATTAATCACTAAGCGGGCAACAATCAAAATAAGAGTAATTATCACTAATAACCTAATCAACGCAATCAATTAGACGGAGAATTAATCAATAAACTAAAACATCCAAGATCATGCATTACCACAATTATGATTGATTCAATAACAAATCCTGGTTCCTCAATAATAATCCAATTTTCATGAAGAAAGAAAATCCCTAATTAATACCAAATCGTCTCTCTCGAGCTATTCATTGGCTTCCCAAATTAACAATCAAACCTACTTTCGTGGAATCATGAAAACTAAGGACTTTAAACACCATGCTTATATTCTAGATCATTCAATCAACTACTTTCGTGATGATGATTTTCAAACCCTTAATTGAAATACCCTAATCCCGTTAATACCCAACTTCCGTTGATCTAATAACAAAGGGATGATAACAATACTAATTATTTCTAGTCTAGCATTGGCATGAATACAATCAATTAAGCATGTCAATCGGGATTATTATTGGGAAAATTTAAACAATTAAACCCTAGACATCAATCATAATCGGGCCTTGCAAGATCTTAGATTAACAGACTACTCACACATATTAATGGAAATAAAAGCAATAATCAAATAAGCAAACATAATTAAAGGCAGAAAATTAAACTAAATTAATATATAAAAATAAGGAAGATGAATATCGAAAGCTTCAATAACAATAATCCAAGTGTTGAAGTACGAATCTACGGAATGATGTAAAAGATGCTTGAAAGAATTAAAAACTAGGGTTTCCGCTGTTCTACAGAGGAAGTGGAATAATTCTGAATAAAAGTCGTGCCGTCAAAATGTAAAATACATTGGGTATTTATAGCCCACAAAAGATAAGGCTCGTAAATTAAATTTATCGGCTAAAAATAACCTCGCCCGGTCAAACAGGGCAAAGGCTGCCCGACCGGGCGAACAGGGTCAGAAAGTCTGCTGCATTGTTCTTCGCTGAATTACTTGCATTATTTGTTTCTTTCGTTGCCCGGTCAGACAGGGCAGAGGTTGCCCGACCGGGCAAGCTGAGTTACTTGCCTTTCACTTTGCAACTCTTCCAAAAATCAAATGGGAACGCGTCCGATCCTCCGTTTGAGCTCCATATTCCTAATAAACTCTAAAAATAGATCGAACATACTAAAGAAGAGATTATTAGCAGGAAATAGCTCCGTAGAGCGTAAAACCACGTAAAACATCGTAGTAAACCCGGGGAAAAACATAATATAATTCGCATATATCAAATTCCCCCAAGCTAACCCTTTGCTTGTCATCACGCAAAGCAATCAAACACAATAAATAACTAACAAACATACTTCACCCCATAGTGCAATTTAAAACAATGGATTCGATATTGAAATCAGGTAAACATGCATCTCAATTCATCAATCAAAGTGTTCAAACGACTAATCAACTTAAAAGTCATCAAGCAAAGCCAACCATGCATAACTCGAGAATCGATGACTAGAATATCGCACTTGGTGGTCACTCCACACAAATTTTATGTGGCGAGCTAAAAATGAGCTCGATCTCTCACCATCCCCACCAATAGTAATGAACCCCCCATCTCACAACACTCGCGTGTTTAAAGGGTTATAATGCCGCTCAACCTAGTCAATGTCGACTCGAAATGAGATACATATTCCAGCATTTTGACAAAGAACTCCTTTCACATAAACATGATACAATGCACGAAGATCAGAAGGACTTTTATAAAGCTTGTAATGTAGGCCGGGTAGAAGTGGGTAGGAAATGTATTTGGGATATGTAGGCTATCAAAGTCGCAACCGGGGAGCTATCGAACACAATCAATAATCAACCACGTTTTATCCTTCTCACTACGAGAATACGAGTCCCAGATCATAATATGGGATCAATTCTTCTACCTTTCTTATTTTTCACACGATTACTTGCTTTATTTCTTCAAAACTTTTGTTTTTTTTTTCATTACCATTATTTAACCTTCATGGATTCAACTCTCCTTCTCTTGAAAACCATGAGTAAGTCTCATGACTTCCATATCATACCAAAGACAATTTTCCATCAAGATTCGCAAATCAATACCACCAAAACAAAGCTCCCCCGAGCTAGACTTGGGTATGTAATCAAATAGGTCCAAGGGGTTAATTTGTGGCTTATATGAAAAATATGGACAAAGCTACAACATGGGTGAGCAAAAAGGGAACGAATGCTTCTATATTCATCTGAAAGCTACCTAAAGAACATGGCCTTCATCATTCTCAACATGAAAAGCATTATGTCATATTACTAAAAGTTCAAAGTCAAAACTAAGATCAATATCTCACCAGGAACTAGACACACATGAAGAAAATATAAGGCTCAAACCTCACAGTTAACACAGTCAAGCTCCCAATTTATGCATGATTAACAAAGTTGACTTCTAACAAGTATCAAGACAGTTTAAGATCAAATCATGATAAATCAATCACAAGCGTACCTTTTTGTTCAAAACCAAATCAAAAGCCTTTTCATCAAGGACAGGGGCACAGGGAAGTAGTCTATTAGTCATTTATATATATATATATTTTTTTTTGTACACACACAAAAATATATAAAAAGAAAAGCAAAGAAAACATATCTATATATAAAGCATAGCTTACTCCCCCAAGCTGAACTCGGCAATGGCCTCATTGCAGCCTTTGGAGCAAGAGAAGTCCTACCAATCCTCAAAATGGGCATGAAGCGTCATCATCCTCTCCGTCATCATCAGCCTCGTCAACATCATCGCCATCCGTCCTGCTGCCACCTGCAAAATCTCCCGCATCGGGAAAGGTATACCACAAAGGATGGGAAGCATCCCTCGGGATATGACCTTGCCTATATAAATGGTCATAAACAGGATACATTGACAGACGAAAGTCAGTCTCTAAGGTTTGAATATGGGTGGAAAGGTCCTGTTGACCAAGCCGTAGGTCCTAAATACCGGCCATAATGGCCGCGTTATCGCAAGGGGTAGGCTGGGAGGATGAGGAAGTAGAGGGGCCGGTGGTCTCTCGCCTAAAATATGTCCTCGTAGGGGCAACCTGTGGGGGAGGGAGGTCGCTGGAGGGGTGGAGAAGATATGTGGGTTGATACGGCAAAACCTTAGGTAAATCGGGGGAGGGTAGGAAAATAGAGGATCTAGGGTTTCTCCCGATAAACCAAGTAAAGCGGTTAACGTCAGCCGTTAACCAACCTGCAGTCGCTAAATAGGCCTGATCGATGGTGATAGGCCCAGGTACGGGGTGTCGGTCAGACTCGTCGAAACCCTCTCTAAGGGCAAGGTGGGTGACTAAACCACCTAAGACTATGGGTATGTTGGAGCGGGAACCGTCGGCCCTAACAGATGTAAATGTGTCTCCTTGCTTCCTAAGGTGTAAGGCAAAAAGGTGGGTGACGTTCATTGAAAATACCTCATCGTTATCCCCTTTCCTTAGATAACTACACAAAATAGCTAGCTCATCAGACCGCACGTTGTTGGGTTCTATTCACCCAAAAATAGCCCACCCCATTAACCTAGTCCAGAATCGAATTACAGGATGATGAATTTTGTGTGACTGTGTTGAGTCCCTCAGGTTCTGATTGATAGTTTGATAGTTTTGAATGATGACAAACAGCTAAGGGAAACAGGTCTTTGAAAGTGTTCAATACAGTTGGGGAACCAGCTAATATAGAACACTGTTTCCCTAGATGAGTTATTACTTATATGAGATATCTGTTGAACTAACTTGTCTTTATACAGGAAACAACTAGATGATAAATGAGTTATGCATCTAAGTTGATTTCTAAGTTTGGAAGCTTGAAAGGACTTTTGATCAACTTAAAGGAAGGTCCTTGGTCAGTAATTGAGTTCATTCATGGAAGCTTTCAAGACTTAATGAATGCATGAAGATAGACTACACTCGAAGAGTTATTTAGGATCTTCATGTAAATGCTCCGTAGTATAACTTATATAATTGAGTATATAAAGTGCTTTTAGTATATTAAATATCGTTAGGAAATTTGGTACAAGGTTTGGAACAAATTTCATAACATATTCAGTTCAGGGAACCAGGTCAGGGAACCAGGTTAACTGAACAGATTATTCAAGCTGCGGTTTTTACAAAGATTTTGTAAAAAAGGATATTTTCCGAAATTTATGGTTTTAAGATATATTTAAGCAGCTAAAAGATAAGATGATGTTTTGGTTAGCTAAAAACCGGGAAGTATCTTATCCTAAGATGATCTTATCTTATGATCAAATCATTTTGGATAAATACTTATCCTAAAATCGTATGTATATCTTATACGCATGTATATCTTATACGTATGGGTTGAGGGTTTAGCGACTAACCTATAAATACATCTTGATCTGAATAATCAAAATATAGCTCTTACGCAATTTTCACAGAGTTTGATCCTTGAGAGCTAAAAGCACTAATTCAATTATTGAGTGATACACAAGAGCATAATAGTGTTTAATGTTTTTCTCTATTTGACTTTTGAGAGTTAAAATTATTAGAGAGATCTTGATCTTGTATTCAGTCTTTGACAAAGGGGTTGAAGACTTGGTGAGTGTTTGTGAGTTCAAACACACTAGGAACTTACGAGGGTAAGTTCAAAGCACATTCAGAGTCGAGTGTGGGGTTACTGGTTCCCGGAGTAGGGAAACAGTAGAGTGAATTGTATCTTTATTTTTCGGAGTAGATTAATAAAGTACATAGGATAGGAGGACGTAGGCCAGAGTTGGCTGAACCTCGTTAAGTCTGTGGTGTTCTTTATTGCCTTGTTTTATTCCGCTGCATAAGGGAACCAGCACAACTGGTTCCTTACACATAATCCGAAAAGAAGCAAAAATTGCCAACGATTACTTAACACTCAATTCACCCCCCCCTCTTGAGTGCCCATTGAACCTTCAATTGGTATCAGAGCCTAAGCTTCTCGAAAGAGTAACATCTAGAGGAGTTAAGAATGAGTACTCAAGAATTAAGTGCAATCGGTTATGACAACAAGACACCAAAGTTTAATGGAAATAATTATGCCTGGTGGAAGAATAGGATCCAGAATGTGATCATGGGTATTGATTATGAATGCTGGCTCGTAGTTAAAAATGGTCCTAATATCATTCTCAAGACAGAAGCTGATGGGAAACAGGTTCCCAAGAAGGATGGAGAATTGGTCACTGCTGATTACAAGTTGCTGGAGAAAAATGCTAAGGCAATGTCGATCCTACAACAAGCAATAAGTGAAAATGAAACAAATCGGATCTCTGGTTGCAGTAGTGCTAAGGAGATATGGGATACCCTTGAACTTGCGTTTGAGGGAACCGGTGAGGTAAAACGTTCTAAAATTGATTTAATCATGTCTAAATACGAATTGTTTGCCATGAATAAAAATGAAAAAATCAATGATTGCTTTCGTAGGTTTATGACTATTGTTAATGATCTTAGATCACTTGGTAAAATGTTTTCTGATGAGGATCTTGTGAGAAAAATTTTGCGTAGTTTGACAGATACATGGACAGCTAAGGTAACAGCAGTGTACGAAGCAAAGGATCTATCTACCCTGTCCTTGGAACAGCTGATTGGTTCCCTTATGACTCATGAGATGCTGATTGACTCTAAGTCTGAGAAGGAACCAGCCAGAGGCATGGCACTAAAGGGAACAGTAGAGGAAGAAGAAGATGAGATCAGCCTGATTGCAAAAAGATTTGAAAGATCTCTTCGTGATCAAAAGAGGAATTTCAAAGGTAGAAACTTTAAAAACACTAAAAAATCTAACTCATCTTCATCTTCAGGTTGCTTCAAGTGTGGTGAGAAAGGACACGTTATTCGTGATTGTCCAAAATGGAAGGACAAACAATCTCAATCTGGAGATAAGAGGGCTTTCAAGAATGCCATGATAGCATCTATGTGGGGAGAATCTGACTCAGGATCTGATGAAGAAGAAGATACAACTGATTCTGATGTTTGTCTAACTGCCTTCACAAACATCAAGGAGAACAGCACTGGTCAGGGAACCAGAGGGGGAACCAGTACATTCAAGAAATGCCTAATGGCTAAGAAGGATGTACTACAAAGACATAAGGTAAACCTTGAACAAATTAGAGTAGATATGCATGAATATGATAGAGAAAATATGCTTGCCTGTATAGATTCTTTATTAGATGAATGTTATAAATTAGGTGAAGCTTATATAACTGGCAAAAGAGAACTAAAAGAAAAACGAAATGAATCTGAAATTGCTATTGCTAGTTGTGATCACCTAGAAATGGTTTGCCATAACTTGAAAAATCAAAATGCTGAACTAGAAATTGAACTGGACAAGTGCAAGGTAGAGCTAGAAAGGGCAAGATCTTCTGAACTAGACTATCCAAGTGATGGTGAAGAAGATCTGATCTCTTGGTTCCCCAGAGACTTATCAACTACTAGTAAAATCCCTGATTTCTCTACAGTCATAAGTAAAGCAAATTCTTGTAATAGAACATCTTTGTTGAAAGCCTTTGAAGCATTGACCCTCAACGTAGAAAACTCTTACAAAGAAATTGCTTCACTTAAAGCTGCTCAGTCCCCTAGTTTTTCCACTGGAACCAGCGTTGAAGTCAGCAGTATGATTAATGAATATGAAAGTACTATCTGTAAATTACATGCTGACTTTAATCAACTAAAAAGTGAAAAGCAATCAGTAGTTATTGACATGTCTAATGATCCTATGATTTTAGATCTTAACCTACAACTTGCAACTTTAGAAAGTAACTTTGAGTTTTTGAAAGAGAAAAACGAGCTGTTAGTTAAAACACTTGAAACAAAAGAAAGGGAATTGCATGATAGTCATAGACATGTGGATAAGCTACTGAACGCACAAAGAACTTTGAACCTTTTGACCTCATCAGGAGGAAACAAAGGAAAACTTGGTCTTGGTTATACTAGACAGAGAACCAGGACTAACTGGTCTTGGTAAGTATGTCATGACTAAAGAGATGCACGTATGTTTTCATTGTGGTAAGAATGGACATAAGATACATGAATGTCCAGCTAAGAAAAATAGTGCTAATAAGAACAGCAAGAGTATAATGTATGTATGGAGAAGAAAGGATAAACATGATGTTAATGTTGTTGAAAAGGGACCCAAGTACACTTGGGTTCCTAAAACTAATGTTTGATTCAAACTTACAGGCTAGAGTGAAGGGAGATACCTATTGGTATTTGGACAGTGGTTGCTCAAGACACATGTCCGGGGATAAAGATCAATTCCTTTCACTAGTGGCCTTTGATGGAGGAAGTGTCACCTTTGGGGATAACAACAAGGGAACCATCACTGGTTTAGGTAAAGTTGGTAAGACACTTTCTAGTACAATAGATGACGTTTATTATGTTGAAGGCTTACAACATAATCTCTTGAGTATTTCTCAATTATGTGACAAAGGAAATAGAGTTGAGTTTCAAGCCAACCTATGTCACATAGTTAACTCACAAACAGGAGAACTGGTATGTGAGGGAACTAGGAAGCATGATGTCTACATCACCTTCTTAGATAAGATCCCTCAAGACAAGTCCACTTGTTTGAGAGCTGTTTCCGAAAAAAATCAATGGATTTGGCATAAGAGATTTGGGCATGCTAGCCTAACACTTCTAAACAAGCTTAAAGCACGTGACTTAGTGATAGGTCTTCCTAACATTAAGTACGAAGTTGATAAAGTTTGTTCTGAATGTGTAAGGGGGAAACAGGTCAAAATCTCCTTTAAGCCCAAAACTGTTTTGAGTACGAGCAGACCCTTCGAACTTGTACACATTGACTTGTGTGGTCCCATGAGAGTACAAAGTCGAAGAAGTCATAGATATGTCTGTGTTATGGTTGATGATTATTCCAGGTACACTTGGGTAATGATGTTACACACAAAGGATGAAACGTTTGAAGAATGGGTAACATTGGTGAAACAAGTGGAGAACCAGCTCACCCAGAAGCTGGTCTCGATAAGATCAGACCATGGTACTGAATTTGACAATGCTAACTTTATTGATTATTGTAGGGAACATGGAGTTAATCACAACTTCTCAGCCCCTAGAACACCTCAACAAAATGGTGTTGTAGAAAGGAAGAACAGAACTCTTGAGGAGATGGCGAGGACGATGCTCATTGAGAGTGGTCTCCCAAAGAGTTTTTGGGGTGAAGCTGTTGACACTGCTTGCTATATACTGAATAGAGGCCTCATTAGACCAAAGTTAAATAAGACTCCCTATGAACTTCTTAAAGGTCGAAAGCCCAACATCACATACTTTCGTTTCTTTGGATGTAAATGTTATGTGCATAATAATGGGAAGGACCAGCTTGATAAATTTGATCCCAGAAGTGATGAGGGAATCTTTCTTGGATACTCCTCTCACAGCAAAGCATATAGAGTCTTCAATAAGAGGACTCTCTGTGTTGAGGAGAGTGTCCATGTCATTTTTGATGAATTTAACATGTCTTCTGAGACTGCACAGGTACAATTTGATGAAGTGATTGGTTTGATGGATTTCACGGGGAACCAGTATACTGGTCCCTCAGATGAATTGCAAGCAGAACTAGGCATACCAGATACTCCACCAGATAATAATGATGAAGCGCCTAGAGAAGAAAATGGAGAAAATGAGGATTCTGAAGGGGAACCAAATCCTGATGGTTCCACACACAATAGACAGGTAATGAACTCAGGGGGAACAGAAGAAGGTATTACCCCTGAACCGGAGGTAAGTAATGATAGAGGAAACAACATGATTGTAAATTCTCCTGGCCCTTCAGAAAGAGAAGAGATTCATGAACATGCTAGTTCCCAACTTAATGAGGAGGCACAAAATAGTATTAATGTCAAAAGCTTTAGATATAAGGCCTCTCATCCCACTGATCAAATAATTAGTGATATAAATAAGGGGATTCAAACGAGAAGAAGTGTTTTTCAAAATTTCTGTGCTTTCTACTCTTTCCTGTCTAACATAGAGCCTACTGACTATAAAATGGCATTGACTGATCCTGATTGGATACTAGCTATGCAAGATGAATTAAATCAATTTCAGAAAAACCAGGTCTGGCACCTGGTTCCCCGTCCAAAGGAAAGATCAGTCATTGGTACTAGATGGGTCTTTAGAAACAAGTTAGATGACCTCGGTACTATAGTCAGAAACAAAGCAAGGCTAGTGGTGCAAGGGTACAATCAACAAGAGGGAATTGACTATGATGAGACGTTTGCACCAGTAGCTAGACTAGAGGCTATTAGGATTTTAATTGCTTATGCTGCTCACATGAATTTTAAGCTGTTTCAAATGGATGTAAAGACTGCCTTCCTTAATGGCTATTTGAAGGAAGAAGTATATGTGGAGCAGCCACCTGGTTTTGAAGATGCAATGTTTCCTCAACATGTATATAAATTGGATAAAGCATTATATGGATTGAAACAAGCTCCAAGGGCTTGGTATGAAAGACTGTCCAATTTCTTGATGGCTAATGACTACAAGAGAGGAACAATAGACAAGACCTTGTTCATAAGAACCAGGGGGAAACACTTGATTGTAGTACAAATCTATGTTGATGACATTTTATTTGGTGCTACTAATCAAACCTTGTGTGATGAATTTGCAAATCTTATGCAGAGTGAATTTGAAATGAGTATGATAGGAGAACTAGGATTCTTCCTAGGTCTGCAGATTAAGCAAACAAATGATGGTATAATGATCCATCAACAAAAGTACTTAAAAGAGCTGCTGAAAAAGTTTGGCATGGAGAACAGCAAAGCTTATGATACACCTGTTCCCACATCCACAAAGTTGGATGCTGATTCTAAAGGAAAAGATGTTGAAGCTACACTTTATAGAGGAATGATTGGTTCTCTACTCTACCTAACAGCTAGTAGACCTGACATTGTGTTCTCTGTTGGTTTGTGTGCTAGGTTTCAAAGCAATCCAAAGGAGTCTCACTTGAAGGCTGTTAGAAGGATACTCAGGTATCTTGTGGGAACAGCAGATCTGTTTTTGTGGTACCCCAAAGGCAGCACCATCGATCTCATTGGATATACAGATGCAGATTATGCTGGATTCCTAGTTGACAGAAAGAGCACATCAGGTATGGCACACTTCCTTGGCTCTTGTCTTATATCATGGGGTTCTAAGAAGCAAAATTCAGTGGCCCTATCCACAGCAGAGTCAGAATATATAGCTGCAGCTTCATGCTGTTCCCAGCTACTGTGGATAAGGAACCAGCTGAAAGATTTTGGTGTTATTTATAAAAGTGTTCCTATCTTCTGTGATAACACCAGTGCAATCAATATTTCAAAGAACCCCGTGCAACACTCCAAGACCAAACACATTGAGATAAGACACCACTTTCTAAGAGACAATGTGGAGAAAGGATTGGTGGAGATGTTGTTCTGTAAAAGTGAAGATCAAATAGCTGATATCTTCACAAAGCCTTTATGTAGAGAGTCTTTTTGTAGGTTAAGAGTCCTTTTAGGACTAGTCAGGCTTTAGGCGATGGCTTCAATTATTTCCTTCAATGATTGGTTAAAATAAGTATGCTTTTGTATCAATTATGTATATAACTATGCTGCTTACTTGCAAATATTGTGTAAATAAACCCAAGAGGATTGTTGTTGCATAGAAACAGGAGAAGTCATTTTGAAACACGCTGAAAATAGAATGACTGGTTCAGTACAGGTACCAGCAAAAGGGAACAGCAGTTCAGCTCTGATATGTCATCCGAAAATATCTTATTTTCGGAAGATTACTATAAGATAATTTCTTTTTGGAAAGAATTATCTTATTTCAGTTATTACTATCCTACAAAAAGGCAAATATATCTAATTGCCTAATTTATAGTTGGTTGAATCTTTTATAAAAAGATAACTACAAGTTTGAAATTTTTAAATTCTAAAATTCCTTCTTTCAACCGGCTAGTTATTGAAAATCTTATATTTGAGCAATTGATATAAATACACATTAACACCTTGATACAGTCTCACATC
Organism: Dysphania ambrosioides; assembly: GCA_026401315.1. Taxonomy (NCBI): domain Eukaryota; kingdom Viridiplantae; phylum Streptophyta; class Magnoliopsida; order Caryophyllales; family Amaranthaceae; genus Dysphania; species Dysphania ambrosioides. The sequence continues at coordinate 12,688,604 of CM048662.1, forward strand.
ACATCATCACTCTACTCATCTCTCTCCCGTTCAACAGTGGTGCCCTGATCACTGTTCACTTGCTCCCATCTCCCTTAAATCTGTGAAGCTCACTAAGCAACAATGGGTAGGAAATCAACCAGGGCTCCAGCTAAGAAGAGAAAGGAGAAGACTCAAGCAAGTGAGTCAACTCAATTGAAGGAGGCTTCCATCAGTGAAGCAAACCCTGCTCCAACCTCATCGAGCAACTCACCCCCTACCACCACAAAGAACCCATCACCAACTCTATCCCCATCTTCTTAATCTCCCTCACCTCCACCTCCCAAAAATGCTCCTTTACCCAAGACCCCTGAGGCTGATAATTCCATCATCAAGGAACCTGTCTCATCTCAGGGGGAACAGCCTAAAAACACTGAAGAACTCTTCAACAATGCTGGAGAAGGAGAAGAGGAGGAAGTTCGTAGTGAGGAGGATGATCTACAGATCATTGGGCATAGTAAGTGGACTCCAGAACCCTTGACTCGCAGCAGAGTGACCAGGTCATCTCTGAAAAGGGTTAGCGAAGTGGTGATAGAGGAACAGTCAATGGACTCTGCTGGTTCCAAGCGAAAGAGAACAGCACAGAAGTCTGCAAGAGGTATGTCTGTAGAATCTCCATCTGTTGGTATAATTGATTTAAGTTCTAGGGTTGTGGTATCTGGGTTTAGAACAGAAGTTGGGTATTTTGATGAAGCTGCTTTGAGTAATGTGAAAGAGCTGCTAGAATTTCAGGGTTGGATGCCCTTGTTTGATGTCTGTGATGCTAATATTGATGGTGTTAGAAAGTTTTATGTTAATTTAAAACAAATGCTGGATAGATCGTTAAGCTCAAGTGTGAATAATGTTGAAGTAAATGTGTCTGTTGCAAGCTTGGCTGGGTTGTTGAATATACCCAGGGATGGCTTTGAGGAGTATTCTGGAGATGGATGGCCCACACTTATAGGGGTTAGTCCAGATGAAGTGCATGATTTCGTGTTTGGAGGGAGAGTTCCAAAGAAAGCTGGAACGTTTAAGACTGGTGGCTTGAAGGAACCAGTGATGCTGGTCCTTCACTCTGTGTGTAACAAGATGATTATCCCTCGAGCACAAGGTAGAGGTTTTGTGCGCATCATGGAAATGGTGCTTATTTATTTGCTGATGAAAAGGATTAAGATAAACCTTCCCTCTCTAATGATAAACCATATGATGAATTGCTATAATTCATCCCACCACTCTCTTCCTTATGGGTCCTACATAACTAAACTTCTTAAAGAGAATAAGGTTTCTCTTAGTGGATCAACTGCTCCTGTAATGGTGTTTACCAAAGGTATTCTGAAGCAAAAGGGGTTGATCATAAGTGATGGGGTACTGAAGTTTAGGGAGGAGGAACCAGTAGAGACTCCTAAGCCGGTCAAGAAGAAACAGAAGGTAGAGGACCCAGCTGGTCAGCAGGTTATCCTTAAGAGGCTGGAGAGTCAGGAAGAGAAGATAAATGCTGTAGGGGATCAGCTCAGTAAGTTAGTGAACTTGGTTGAAGGTCTATCTACTTCATTTATTGTGAGGATGATCAAGTTAGAGAAACAGATTGCTGGAAGTTTTGGAATTGAGAAGAAACAAATTGGAGAAGACCAGCAGGAAGATGACAGTGAAGAGGAAGAGAATCAAGAAGAAACAGCTGAGGAGGCTGCCACTGAAGAAGAGGAAGGAGATGATGAAAATGATGATGATGATTGAATCTGTCTTCTTTTTCATTTAGCCTACCTTTATCATAACTTTCTGAATAACTGATTTTGTTGGACTGTTTTTATTCCTCTCAATCCATGAACTTGTTTTGATATGGATTTGGGCTTTATCGTTCACTTTTATTGGTCTGTACTAAACTATGATTTCTGTTGATGGCATGACTTAACTTTGACTATTCTGACCTTCTTTTGCAGCACTTTATTTGTATAATGGTTGATGCCATTGGATGGTTTAGCACGTTACTTTATGCATAGGTTGCTACTTTTGCATATCTTTTTAATGATGCCAAAAGGGGGAAAATAGTTGAAGTTGAAGCTTAGAGTCTTTACTAGTTTAGATCAAGGTTGTGGTTGAGTTTGTTAACCTACTTTATTGTATTCTCTGTTTCTGTTTAGGGAACCAGTTGGCCTTACTGACTTGTTCCATTGAGTTTTGAATTCTTGAAGTTTTTGATTATTTGTTTTTGAGTATGTTCACAGGTGCAGAAACTTCAAGTGTTTGTCATCATCAAAAAGGGGGAATTTGTTGAGTCCCTCAGGTTCTGATTGATAGTTTGATAGTTTTGAATGATGACAAACAGCTAAGGGAAACAGGTCTTTGAAAGTGTTCAATACAGTTGGGGAACCAGCTAATATAGAACACTGTTTCCCTAGATGAGTTATTACTTATATGAGATATCTGTTGAACTAACTTGTCTTTATACAGGAAACAACTAGATGATAAATGAGTTATGCATCTAAGTTGATTTCTAAGTTTGGAAGCTTGAAAGGACTTTTGATCAACTTAAAGGAAGGTCCTTGGTCAGTAATTGAGTTCATTCATGGAAGCTTTCAAGACTTAATGAATGCATGAAGATAGACTACAGTCGAAGAGTTATTTAGGATCTTCATGTAAATGCTCCGTAGTATAACTTATATAATTGAGTATATAAAGTGCTTTTAGTATATTAAATATCGTTATGAAATTTGGTACAAGGTTTGGAACAAATTTCATAACATATTCAGTTCAGGGAACCAGGTCAGGGAACCAGGTTAACTGAACAGATTATTCAAGCTGCGGTTTTTACAAAGATTTTGTAAAAAAGGATATTTTCCGAAATTTATGGTTTTAAGATATATTTAAGCAGCTAAAAGATAAGATGATGTTTTGGTTAGCTAAAAACCGGGAAGTATCTTATCCTAAGATGATCTTATCTTATGATCAAATCATTTTGGATAAATACTTATCCTAAAATCGTATGTATATCTTATACGCATGTATATCTTATACGTATGGGTTGAGGGTTTAGCGACTAACCTATAAATACATCTTGATCTGAATAATCAAAATATAGCTCTTACGCAATTTTCACAGAGTTTGATCCTTGAGAGCTAAAAGCACTAATTCAATTATTGAGTGATACACAAGAGCATAATAGTGTTTAATGTTTTTCTCTATTTGACTTTTGAGAGTTAAAATTATTAGAGAGATCTTGATCTTGTATTCAGTCTTTGACAAAGGGGTTGAAGACTTGGTGAGTGTTTGTGAGTTCAAACACACTAGGAACTTACGAGGGTAAGTTCAAAGCACATTCAGAGTCGAGTGTGGGGTTACTGGTTCCCGGAGTAGGGAAACAGTAGAGTGAATTGTATCTTTATTTTTCGGAGTAGATTAATAAAGTACATAGGATAGGAGGACGTAGGCCAGAGTTGGCTGAACCTCGTTAAGTCTGTGGTGTTCTTTATTGCCTTGTTTTATTCCGCTGCATAAGGGAACCAGCACAACTGGTTCCTTACACATAATCCGAAAAGAAGCAAAAATTGCCAACGATTACTTAACACTCAATTCACCCCCCCCCCTCTTGAGTGCCCATTGAACCTTCAGACTGGACGTGTTGTAGGGATTCTATGGTTTCCCCAGTCAAAGCGGACCATAATTCTCCCGACACAAAGCTACTAGGTTGTTGCGTTAACCCGGTTGACGGGAGACTGAACTTCCTAGCGAATCCCTCTAAGGTCAATCTATGGGACCTATTTAGTAGCCTGTATCTCACTGACTCCACTATACCATTGTTACCCTTTTGGATTTCAAATGAGCTTAAAAATTCTAGAGTAATGTCAGTATATGTTCGACAAGTCATATTGAATAACCATGACATACCCAGATTAGAGAATAAGGTCCTACATTCAGTGTCGATTCCTAACCTAACAAGTAAAGATCGATCAATGAAACGAGTAGGAATTACCTTCCTGTGAGCAAGCTCAATGAATCTCCTTCGTTGGTTGGGAAATTCTGGAACGAATTCCACTGTGGGGAAATCCGGAATTCCTTCTATATCGAATTGCTGTTGTTGTTGTGAAGTGCTCCTGGTTCTCTTCCTATGAGCCATTTGTATAATTCCTGAAAAATAGATAAAGAAACAAAGAAGAAAAGCACAAAAAATTTCATAAAAAAGAACAGCAAATTCGCAACTTAGGGTCTTTTGTGAGTGGTGGGAAGAGTGAGATTGATGATTTTGGGTGAATTGGAGTTGAGGAATTAGAGATTTGTAGAGGGATTTGATGGAAGGATGAGAGTTGGGGTTTGGGGATTGGGGTTTCTAGAGAGAGAAGGGTCGTGGGTTTGAGAGGAAGGAAAAGGGAGTATGAAGATTCTGATAAAAAAATCGGTGTTTTGGGGTGAAAACTGTTCGCGCCCGATCGGGCGGGAGTTGCCCGGTCTGACCGGGGGAAGAGGGTTTTCTCAGCTCTCCGTTTTTTTTTTTACAACGGGTTGCCTCCCGGAAGCGCTTGTTTTTAAGGTCTTTAGCTAGACCATCTTCATGCTCATCAGTTTGATAGTGGAGAAGAGAGTACGATTTCTGACTTCTCATCAATTGGGTCTCCTGTACGATAGTGCTTTACCCTTTGTCCGTTGACTTTGAAAGTGTTTTCATTTGCACTACCTAGTTCGATAGTACCATAAGGGTATACCTTAGAGACTGTGAAGGGACCCGACCACCTTGATCGTAACTTTCCTGGGAATAACTTTAATCGCGAATTGAAAAGCAAGACTTGATCACCTTGCTTAAATTCCCTCCTGACGAGGCCTTTGTCATGCCATCTCTTCGTTCGTTCTTTGTACAGCTTAGAATTTTCGTATGCTTCAAGGCGGAGTTCATCAAGCTCATTCAACTGCAATAGCCTCTTCTCTCCTGCTGCTGTAGCATCGAAATTTAAACTTTTGATCGCCCAAAAAGCTCTGTGTTCTAGTTCGACGGGTAGATGGCATGCCTTCCCGTAGACAAGTCTGTATGGGGTTGTACCTATTGGCGTTTTGAACGCTATTCGGTATGCCCATAATGCATCGTCGATTTTGTCTGCCCAATCTTTTCTTGAAGTAGCGATTATTTTCTCCAGAATGGACTTGATTTCTCGATTTGACACTTCAACTTGTCCACTGGTTTGTGGATGATAACCGATGCCGAGTCTGTGTTGTACTCCATACTTCTTTAACATGGCTTCGAAACGATTTTCCGTGAAATGCGTGCCCCTGTCACTAATCAACACACGTGGGATACCAAATTGGGGAAAAATAATTTTTCTGAAAAATTTACTTACCACCCGAGCATCGTTAGTTTGAGTGACAATGGCTTCAACCCACTTGGATACGTAGTCGACGGCAACTAGTATGTATCGGTTCCCTTTTGAGGAAGGAAACGGACCCATAAAATCTATCCCCCACATGTCGAATAACTCGACCTCGAGTATGTTGTTGAGTAGCATCTCGTTTCGTTTTGAAATGTTTCCAGTCCGTTGACATCGATCACAGGCCTTGACAAACGAGTGTACATCCTTGAATAGGGTAGGCCAGTAGAACCCGCATTGTAGAATTTTTGCACTCATTTTCATAGGACCTGCATGGCCACCACAGGGTAAGTTGTGACAATGAAACATTACATTCCTTACTTCGTTCTCAGGGATGCATCGTCTGATTATTGAATCGACACATAGTTTGTACAAGAAAGGGTCCTCCCAATAATGGCGGCGTGCCTCATAAAGGAATTTCTTCCGTTGTTGATGTGAGTAACCGTGAGGCAGTGTACTTGTAGACAGATAATTAGCTAAGTCAGCATACCAAGGGGAATCAGTTTGTAGTAGGGCTAGTAGGCGTTCAGCAGGAAAATAGTCATCAAAAGGGAGGGTATCGCCATCCCCTTCATCAAGGAGGAGGCGAGAAAGATGGTCTGCGACGACGTTCTCCGTCCCTTTCGTGTCTCTGATTTCTATATCATAGTCCTGCAACTGTAGGATCCATCTGATTAAACGCGGTTTTGCATTAGTCTTGCTCATTAAATACTTCAATGCCGCGTGATCTGTATGAATGATGACTTTCGACCCTACTAGATAGGAATGAAACTTGTCCAACGCATAAACCACGGCTAGCATCTCTTTTTCTGTAGTGGCATAATTCATCTGGGCAAGATCGAGGGTTTTGCTAGTATAGTGGATTGCGTGCAATTTCTTGTCTTTCCGCTGCCCCAAGACGGCCCCTATCGCATAATCGCTAGCATCGCACATGATCTCAAAAGGTAGAGACCAATCCGGGGGTTGCATCACGGGAGCAGAAATTAAAGCTTCCTTCAACCTGTTGAAAGCTGTAAGACAAGCATCATTAAAATCAAAAGTAGCGTCCTTAGCTAAAAGTTCTGTTAAGGGCCGGGCAATTTTGGAGAAGTCCCTTATAAACCTACGATAAAAACCCGCATGCCCTAGAAAACTTCAAACTCCTTTTACAGAGTTCGGGGGAGGAAGTTTTTCTATTACTTCAATTTTTGCCTTATCAACTTCAATACCCTTATTTGACACAACATGGCCTAAAACGACTCCCTGTTGTACCATAAAATGACATTTCTCCCAGTTCAAAATTAAATTTACATCCTGACATCTATGAAGTACTTTTGTTAGATTTTCAAGACATGATTCAAAAGATGTACCATAAACAGAGAAATCATCCATAAAGACCTCCATAGAATTTTCTATCAAACCTGAGAAAATTGCTATCATACAGCGTTGAAAAGTAGCCGGAGCGTTACACAGTCCAAACGGCATCCTGCGATATGCGAAGGTGCCATATGGACAAGTGAACGTGGTCTTTTCTTGATCACAAGGACGGATGGGAATTTGAAAGAAACCAGAATATCCATGCAAATAGCAGAAAAAGGAATGGTTAGCCAATCGTTCAAGCATTTGATCAATAAAAGGGAGGGGGAAATGATCCTTCCTGGTGGCCTTATTTAATTTCCTGTAATCAATGCACATACGCCACCCTATAACAGTTCTAGTAGCAATAGGTTCACCTTTGTCATTCTTGACAACAGTCATGCCTCCCTTTTTGGGTACGACTTGCACAGGACTAACCCACTTACTGTCTGCGATAGGGTAAATTATTCCTGCATCAAGCAATTTAAGAACCTCTTTCTTGACTACGTCCATCATTGTTGGATTAAGTCTGCGTTGGGGTTCTCTGGAGGGATTATGATCGTCCTCAAGAATAATTTTATGCATACAAAAAGAAGGGTTGATACCCTTAATATCATCAATAGTGTACCCAATAACTTTTTTATATTTTCGAAGAACAGTGAGCAATTGCTCTAATTCATTGTTATTGAGTTCAGCATTAACAATAACGGGGTATGTATTATCAGGGCCCAAATATGCATACTTAAGACTACTGGGAAGGGGTTTCAATTCTACCTCGGGAGGCGTAGTACTCTCCCTATCATTTTCCTTAAACACTGTTTCCGGATCGTTCTCTGAATTGATCAAGGGGATCTGTTCAAGTTGCACCTCATCAAGGGCATCTACTTGACAAATAGTCTCACCTGTAGAAGGTGATGTCTTCATAGCATTAGTCAGTGAATATTCCATCTTCTCGTCTCCTACCTCGAAAGTTATCTTCCCATTCTTCATATCGATGATTGCTCCTGCTGTCGCCAAGAACGGTCTACCGAGGATGATTGGGACCTGTGCATCTTCTTCCATTTCCATCACGACAATGTCGCATGGAATAAATAATTTTCCTACCCGCAGGGGAACGTCTTCTAGTATGCCTAGAGGGAACTTGACTGATCTATCTGCGAGTTGTAACGATATTCTTGTGGGCTTCAAGTCGCCCATATGGAGTTTCTCGCAGATAGATAGTGGCATGAGACTCACACTTGCTCCAAGATCACTTAGTGCTTTGTTAATCTCTATATCGCCGAGCTTTACCGGAATAGAATAGCTACCTGGATCTCCTAATTTCTTAGGAAGGGTATTTTGTAGAATTGCACTACATTCTGCAGTAAGTGAAACAGTAATATTCTCTGCAAGCTTTTTCTTGTTAGAAAGCATATCTTTCAAGAATTTAGCATAAGATGGCATTTCAGATATTGCATCTAAAAATAGAATATTAATGTTAAGATTTTTAAGGATGTCAAGAAATTTACCATACTTCTTCTCTAACTTAGCCTGCGCTAACCTCTGCGGAAAGGGAATCTTTGGTACGTACGGGACAAGAGGTGGAGTTATCTTCTTTGGGTCTTCCTTGCTCTGGTCTTGATTTTGTTCAGTACTTTCGAATGCCCGATCGGGCAAGGATTGCACGTTCCTTTTCTTTTCTGAAATTTCCTCTCGCGCCCGATCGGGCGAGGATTGCCCGGTCTGACCGGACAGACTAAGATGTTGATTTTTCTCGTTTTCGCTCATTCCTTCAATATCCGTCCTCGATAACTCTCTTTCGGGAGAATCTTCTAACTGTTTACCACTCCGTAAGATCACAACATTCATGTGCCCCTTCTGTGGTTGCTCCGTTTGGCCAGGAAAAGTTCCTGGCGCCTTAGAGGATTGGCCGACTTGTTGAGCAAGCTGGCTTAATTGGTTCTCTATGAGCTTGTTTTGAGTTTGTAGCTGTTGGATGGAGGTTTGCTGCTGTTGGAAAGTATTATTTGTGGTGGTAATGAAATTCTCCATCAATATTTCGAGGTTGGACTTTTGAGGAGGTGGTGGAATGGGTTGCATGGGTGGCTGGGCTATGGGTGGTCTTTGTTGAAAACCAGGTGGATTGTAGTTGTTGTTTCGAGGTGGTGGTAATGGATTCAACTGGGCTTTGGTGTTTTTGTAGGAGAAGTTCGGGTGATTCTTCCAGCCTTCATTATATGTATTAGAATGTGGATCGTATGGCCTCTTGGTGTTGGAAGTGTAGAAAGCATTGGCTTCTTTGATTGATGCTTCTCCCGAAATTCATGGGCAATTAGGTGCGATGTGTCCTTAAGCAGAACACATTTGACAGTTCTCTAGTGTATTAGCGGAAGATCCAGTCTGAAGTCTATCAAACTTGCTTAAGAGTGCCTGCACGGAACTAGCCAAAAGGGTTAAAGCATCAACATCTATTTTACCTCCTTTCTTTACATTGTTACGGCCGCCTGGATGATAGTTGTCATTAGCTGACATCTTTTCAACAAGCTCCTTCGCTTCAGTCAGAGTTTTGGTCAACAGGGAGCTTCTAGATGCGGCGTCAATGTAGATCCTGAATTCATGGGTTAAACCATTGTAAAAGGTTTGGATCATCATCCACTCGGGTATCCCGTGATGAGGGCATTGTCTCTGTAAACGCTTGAATCTCCTCCATGCGTCGTACAGAGATTCTTCATCTTGTTGCTTGAAAGTGGACAACTCGTTTCTCAATCTCGCTGTCTTTTCTTGTCCCAGGAACTTGACCAGAAAAGCTTTTACCAGTTTATCCCATGTATCGAAAGAACCAGTACCCTCGTCTCTTAACCATTCCTTCGCCCTATCCCGTAATGAGAATGGGAAAAGGCGAAGTCTCAGGGCATCGTCTGTGACACCATTTAGCTTCATAGTGTCACATTTCTCCAGGAAACTGTCTATGTGATTCACTGGGCAGTCAAAGGGTGTGCCCGCGAATCCATCGTTAGATATGAATTGAATAAATTGTGGTTTCAACTCAAAGTTTTGAGCAGTGATGGGTGGTCTAACGATGCTGGAGAGGAGTCCGGTTGTTGTGTCCGGAATACCGTACTCCAAAAGGGATTTTGTTGCTTGATCGTCCATGTTTCGATTTCCCCTTCGTCTTCTTCTAGCTCTTCGCCTCCTTGTGGTTGCTTCAATCTCAGAATCAAAAGGCAATAAATCGTCTGACCCTGAACTTCGCGTTTGCATACAAATGAAGATTCTAGAAAAAGATTATCAGACACAAAAAGGAAGAATAGCCGAAGCAACAATTAAATTTAGTAAAAACGAAGCACGAAAAGAATAATATGAAACCGTTAGTCCCCGACAACGGCGCCAAAATTTGATAGGCTTATCGCGTACCTAACAAATATAACCTAACTAATCTCCTAACAATGCAGAAGGGTAAGTAAGGATCGAATCCACAAGGACTATGGTTCACGTCAATCTAAACAGACTCAATTAATCACTAAGCGGGCAACAATCAAAATAAGAGTAATTATCACTAATAACCTAATCAACGCAATCAATTAGACGGAGAATTAATCAATAAACTAAAACATCCAAGATCATGCATTACCACGATTATGATTGATTCAATAACAAATCCTGGTTCCTCAATAATAATCCAATTGTCATGAAGAAAGGCAATACCTAATTAATACCAAATCGTCTCTCTCGAGCTATTCATTGGCTTCCCAAATTAACAATCAAACCTACTTTCGTGGAATCATGAAAACTAAGGACTTTAAACACCGTGCTTATATTCTAGATCATTCAATCAACTACTTTCGTGATGATGATTTTCAAACCCTTAATTGAAATACCCTAATCTCGTTAATACCCAACTTCCGTTGATCTAATAACAAAGGGATGATAACAATACTAATTATTTCTAGTCTAGCATTGGAATGAATACTATCAATTAAGCATGTCAATCGGGATTATTATTGGGAAAATTTAAACAATTAAACCCTAGACATCAATCATAATCGGGCCTTGCAAGATCTTAGATTAACAGACTACTCACACATATTAATGGAAATAAAAGCAATAATCAAATAAGAAAACATAATTAAAGGCAGAAAATTAAACTAAATTAATATATAAAAATAAGGAAGATGAATACCGAAAGCTTCAATAACAATAATCCAAGTGTTGAAGTACGAATCTACGGAATGATGTAAAAGATGCTTGAAAGAATTAAAAACTAGGGTTTCTGCTGTTCTACAGAGGAAGTGGAATAATTCTGAATAAAAGTCGTGCCGTCAAAATGTAAAATACATTGGGTATTTATAGCCCACAAAAGATAAGGCTCGTAAATTAAATTTATCGGCTAAAAATAACCTCGCCCGGTCAGACAGGGCAAAGGCTGCCCGACCGGGCGAACGGGGTCAGAAAGTCTGCTGCATTGTTCTTCGCTGAATTACTTGCATTATTTGTTTCTTTCGTTGCCCGGTCAGACAGGGCAGAGGTTGCCCGACCGGGCAAGCTGAGTTACTTGCCTTTCACTTCGCAACTCTTCCAAAAATCAAATGGGAACGCATTCGATCCTCCGTTTGAGCTCCATATTCCTAATAAACTCTAAAAATAGATCGAACATACTAAAGAAGAGATTATTAGAAGGAAATAGCTCCGTAGAGCGTAAAACCAGGTAAAACATCGTAGTAAACCCGGGGAAAAACATAGTATAATTTGCATATATGAGACAACCAATATCTAACCCTATCAAATGGCGTCGTTTCCCGGGATTGTCGTTTTGTATTAAGTTTTTAGTAGTTTTTACGAGTCTAATTCATTTTAATTTACTTTCTTTCATTTTCTTTCTTATTTTTATTAATTTTTCATTGTGATTGTCATAAGTGGTAACCTTATGCTTAGCTTTGATTTTGTATGCCATCAAGCAGGAGCAGTAGAGCATACTATTAGCTCAACTAAACCCTAAAATCTAGCGTATGATTAGAGTTATAAGAAGAGGGTTGAGAGCAGGAAATAGCTCACTTCAAATAGAGGGCGAAGAAGCTAATTTAAATTCATCTAGCCTTATTCTTATTGAAGCAAAGTTCAGCCAAGACTTATTTTCTACTCACTCTAATCCTTTATTCATTATGGTTGATGGTACAAATAGACCCCTGAGGCAATATAAGGCTCTTGAAGCTTACCAAGTCTAGAATGGTATAGTGCAACCCACTACAGAGGCTAATAACTTTGAGTTAAAGCCAATACTGATCACTTTGGTAGAGAGCCATCCTTTTGGAGGAGAGAAACACGAGTCACCTAATGCCCATCTTAAGTAGTTCATAAGATATTGTGATATAATCAAGGCAAATGGTGTGACTCAAGATTACATCAGACTAAGTCTATTTAAGTTCTCCCTAATAGGAAAAGCTAGTTAATGGCTTAAGAAGATGGAGCCCAACTCTTAGAGGACATGGAAAGAAGTGGCTAGAACATTCCTACATAAGTTCTTCCCACCTTCAAAGAATAATGAAATGAGGAGTAAAATCTCAACATTCCATTAAAAAGGAGATGAAACTTTATTTCAAGCATGGAAATGATTCAAGGGTTTGATAGAGGCATGCCCACATCATAGAGTAGAGAAGTATTACTTCTTCATAGCTTTTATAATGGACTGTCTTAGAAGAATAAGACTCGCCTTAATATAGGAGCCAATGGAGCCATAATGAGATTGAGCCCAACTCAAGCATTCAAAGTTATTGAGTAGGAGGTCAAAATTTTTACTAATTGGAATAAAGTTGAGAGAGTGCATAACAAACAAGAAGGAAGGTATGAAGTAGATTATATTAATATACTTTCTTCTAAGTTAGATGCACTTACTAATAAATTTAATGTGGTTGGTTTGAATAGTCCAATGCGTGGCATGAAATCCCCACAAGCATCTAGTTCTAATGCTCCTATACAGGTGTTGTTTTATGATGTTTATGGTGATTATGATTGTAACCCTATGTAATTTCATTTATAAGCCTATATAGGGAATGCACCATCTGGAATGGAACTGGTTAATTCCATGAACTCACCTAAATTTTGGTTGGAGGATGGCCAGAACTAGGGGAATGGGAACTTCAATAAGCATAACCATGGAAAATTTCAAAACCAGGGGATTGGGAATTTTAGTGGTCAAAACCAAGGGAATTTCTAAGGTAATAAGAACTACGAGAACCAAGGTTAGGGTAGTTTTAGAGGATATGGGAACTATGGGCCAAATCAGAATTTGAACTGGTTTCAAAACCCGAATCAAGGTCAACTCCAAAATCTAAACCAACATAACTCACTTGATTTTAATTTAGGACCAAGATCTAATGTCCCCTTAACCCAACCACCTCCTCAAAAGTCTAACTTAGAGTCTTTGATGGAGAGTTTAGTAACTACCCAAATTAAAAAGAATAGTGACATTGAGGAAAGCCTGAGGCAAATGAAAACACATGAAAAAATGCTTGAAAATCAGATTTCCCATCTTGTCGATTCCCTTAAGGATAGCTTGAATCTTTAATCGATAGCCAAGGCTTAGACCCCATCGATCCTATCAATGCCATAGTAATTAGAAGTGGAAAGACTCTAGAAGAACCTACACTTGTGACTAGGATGAGTGAGAAAACACCTAAGAGGGAAGAAAGTAGAACTAATAAGGATCTCGAGGAAGAATATAGCAAGCCTACATCACCTCCCTGATCCACCCATTCCCTACCCTTAGAGACTACTACAGGGTAAGCTAGAGGAGAGATATGGGAAAGTTTCTGAAAATCATTAAGGATGTTCAACTCGAGATTCCATTCGTAGATGCCATAGCAGAAATACCTTCATTTTCTCGTTTCCTAAAAGATTTAGCCACCAGTAGGAGAAAAACTAAAGGGGTTGTTAACTTATCTCACTAGTGTAGTGTAATCGTCTCAAACTGACTTCCACCTATATTAGGTGACCTAGTTAGTTTTTCTATCCCCGTTAAGGTTGGTAGCCTCTCCTTTGATAATGCATTGTGTGATTTAGGAGCTAGCGTTAGTCTCATGCCTCTTTCTATTTATAAGAAGTTGTGTATTATGGGACCCTTGTCCAAGACCGAGATAATGTTATAGCTTGCTGATAGGAGTATGAAACACCTTATTGGTGTGCTCATGGATATGGCTATTTTAGTTGGGAAGTTAATTTTCCCATGTGTCTTTATTTTTATGGATATCCCTGAAGACATCTAATCCCTTATTATTTTGGGTAGACCTTGTCTTGCTACTGTAGGTGCATTAATTGATGTAAAGAAAAGCAAGCTATCTTTTGAAATAGGGAAGGATAAGGTGGAGTTTGAGCTTCAAAAGGCAATAAAGATCCTATCAGCCAAGCTGAGTGTTTCATTGTTATTATTGTGGAGAAGAAGGCTTCAAAGTCTTCTAGGGAAGCTGAAGTTGATGCCTTATAGATGAGCTTAGAAGGAGGAGTGGAAAATAAAGTTGAAATCCTTGAAGAAGAGCTCATAATATGTGGAGACCCTTTTGGTGCTCCTATATTTCAAATAGAACCTATGAGAGCTAAAGAGGAAGTGTAAGAGAGATCTACGCCTCCTGAGGTAAAAGTGAAACTCTTATCTCCTCACGATATTGTTTTTGGTGAAAATTTTATGTAACCGATTGTCATCAATTGCAAACTTGATGGTGGCCAATCAACTTAACTCATGAACCTTGATTATGAGTATTTAAGGATTATTGGATATGAAATTGATGGTATAAAGGAGATAAGCTCCTCTTTGTGTTCTCACAGGTCATGTAGAGTAGAGGAAGTGGAACAAAAGTGTAAAAATGATAAACTCATAGAGAAGTATGGCATCACAGTGGGAGACCCCATAGTGGTGTGTAATATGTGATTCAAGGATGAGAACATCATATCTACAACGCTTAAGCTTAATCCAACCTCAACAATCTGGCAAACTTGAATAATGTCAAGTTAGTGACGTTAAAAGAGCACTTGAGGGAGATAACCCGAGTTTTCTAACTTTTCTTTTCATTTGCTTTCTTTTAGATTTGTGATTTTAGGTTTAGAAATAACTTTGCATGGATTTTTACATTTCAGGTAATATGCACTAGGGAAATAAAGACTTAAATAAGAAAATGGTGAGGTAGAAGTGTTTAAGAGGAATGATGAAAGTCTAGGTCAAAAATAGTGCTAAATAGGAAGTTCAGCAGAAAATGCAGAAAAGATGCTAAAGTGTAAAAAATATAAATGATCGGGAACTTAACCTACCTTGAGCACCCTCGCTCAAGTTAAAAAGTGGGAGTAAGCAGAGAGCTTGGAGCGGGAAACAACGCGGTTAGCAAGCGCCCACTCAAGAGGAAACTAGAAAATTATGGTGGTCAGAGAGTTTTGAGCGAGCATTGAGCGAGTATCAAGCGCTCACTTAGAAGGAAATTGGGGGCCCTGTAACTGAACTAAGTGGCCTCTAAAAATCCTTATGAGAGGCCACTTAGAAGAATAAAGGAGGGGCCTAAGGCTTATGGGCGGGCGCCATAATCCTTTTGAGCGCCTATTTAAACTGCTTTTTGAGAGAGATGTGGCTTTCTTAAACTCGAAACACGACTCTACTCCCTCATCTTCTCACATTATCTTCTTCATCCTCTCATACCCACTTTTCTCTCTCTAAAAACTCCATTATTCTCCCACGTTATTTCTTCCATAACTCACACAATTCTCCTCTTTTTCACTCCAAATTACCACCATTCTCTTCCTCTTCTGTTGATCTACACTTTGATATAATTTTTTTTCTTCAGAAAATACCCACCTTCATAAAACACCCCAAATTCAATTTTTTTGTTTTTTTTGGAAATCTTTGGTGATATTGGACTAAGGGAGGATTTGGAGCAAGTTTCGTTGGAGATTTTTGGTATTCACTATAATCTTACTCCTTTTCAATCTCTTGTTTGTTTTTTCATGAATTTTAAGTTCATTTTCAAAAAATTATTGTTATATTATTGAGATTATAGTAGTGTGGTAATTTTGGGCTTAATTGTTATACATTTAGGAGTATTTTCATAGGAGAACATATTGAATTTAGGTTGAACTCGGAAATTTAAAGGATAGTCATCATAGTTTAGTGATTTGGTTGCTAGTTTTGGTATTGTAGTCTGGTTTGCTATAGTTGGTTGTGTACTAAATTTTGAAGAATTAGGTTATTGATTTTTGGATATACCATTTCTTAAGGAAAAATGTTTTCAAGGAAGAATTCTAAGACCTCTAAGGCTCCGAGCACTTCCTTATCCTCCCAACCATCTCAACCAACCGTTCCCTTGTTAAAATTTGTCAACTCGAATCACAAACCATTATATGAAATGATTAAAAACCAAAAAATCCTTAGGACCAAATTATATGAACTTGACTCCTTAGAGAAATTAGGAATTGAGGAGGAACTTTATGGATTACTCAATGCCATGGGTTGGGGTAAATTTTTTGAACTTAAGAACTACACCTATGAGAGATTCACCTTAAAATTCCTAGCTTCTCTAGAAAGAACTTTAATTGGTGAGAATGAATATCACATCACCTTCTAATTGTTCAACCAACCCCAGACCATCACCTTAGAGAGGTTGAATCAAATCTTTACATGGGACCCCTCAAACACCATTCTTTTTCCCATGTCCTCTCGCCCTCTTTAACATTGAATAGGAATTTAGGATGCTCGCCATGTCCAACATGGGGAATTTGCACCCTATGTTAATTACCCTTATGGTCCTCATCAACTCAGCCCTATCCCATTTTGGTTAGGGGATGGTCAACTTACCTACCCTTATTGGACGGGTCCTACCGTCTCTGGTGTCAATCCCCCTTCCTTTCCCCCTTATGATTATAACTAGATTGGGGGGCAGTGATTACTGTGGTGATCCTGCCTACCTGTACAATGGACCGGTTGGCCTTTGGGTTATACAGGAGGGTGGGATAGCCCAGCTGGTATGCCATCCTTTGGAAACTATCCCGATCAACCGCAATATGATTGGCCGCCCTACACTGATGCATCGAGTCTCGATGTCGACCTAACCTACATCTTCTCCTCCCATAACAATGAGGAGAGGCGTAGAAAAGGAAAGGGCCCCATTACTATCTAATCTTACCATGATTGATCGACCCTCCACTTTTATTTCTCGATTTTTGCGTTGAGTTCTGTGCTTCACTTAAGCTTGGGGGGTTTATCGTAAAAGGGGTTGGGCCTTAGTTTCCTCTCTCCTGTTTTTAGAATCCATGTATAGTTTTATTTTCTTTGCTTTTCATTAAGTGTTTTTTTAGCTAGAGTAGGAACTATTATTATTATGTTCACTTGTTTTGCTAATCATGGTTGTTTATGAGTATTAGCGAAAATGCAAAGCAAGAGGCCAAGGTATGATCTCTCCTACCCTCCCCTTAATTGTTTTCTTTGGTTTATTTTTCTTTCTTTTTAGTCTAGGGAAGTCGATTGTTCGAGGATGCATGACACATGTTCTCGCGTCCCCCGTTCGGGCTCTCGCTCAAATCGGAACCTTTATGCCTCAGTGCCTTATACAACCCCCCTCCTATCTCCTACTTGCTACAAGAGTGTTTCGTTTAGTACGAGATCGCTTCACACCTCGCGGTGCGGGCTTACAGGGCTAGGGCTCATAAACCTTGTGTTGAATTGCTAAGATAGCCTTTATCGTTCCATACTCCCGTACATGCTTCTTCCTATTTTTATTTATCTTTGCCAAAATTTGAAAATCTAAAATGATTTTGAGTTTTATTTAGCAAGACAAGTAGTTTTCTTTTGATTTGTTTTTCTTGCATTGAGCTGGGCATGAATAAAACACTCGTCTTATTGAATATTTTCCTTCCTAAACCTTAAGAGCTTATATGATTTAGACTTAAATTGCATTTGAAGGAGTTTAGGATAACTATTGTGATTATGACCCTTTTTCTAAGCACCCCACCTATTCCTTAGTCGAGTGAAATATTTAGGATTAGTATTTGCAAACCCAATGGTGAGGAAATCTTTTGATGCCTTCAACATGATTTGCATTGAGTGGCAAGGACCCTTAATTTTTCATGCTTTGATCAAGAACTTGACTTATACCTACCCAAGACCACGACTAAACTTCTTGGGGAAAGACAAAGGCACTCTTGAACCCATTTCCTTTTCCCTTAGCCACATATATTTCCTCATTTCTTGTACATTCTTTCTTTCCTATAAATTGTTATCTTTTGAGCTTATATTTCTCCAACCAAAATTACTAATTGGTAGCCCTTGACCCAATATGAACTTTTACCACCTCGTTTTTGATGGGATTATTTGCCAAGAGAGTTATATGAATATATTGAGGGTGATTTAGGAGTTTTGAAGTTTCGAAGGGTAGGAATAGTTTCTTTTCAAATAACATCTCTTAAGAGCTACTTATCTATTGTAGACTATTTTAGTAATCAAAAGGAAAAAATACAAAAAAAAAAGAAAAAAAATAAAAAAATTCAGAAAAGTTCTATAGAAAAAGAAAAAAGGGGAAAGAAATAAATAACAGAAGAAATGAATTGAGAAGAATTTTTTAGGTTTATGGGAATCTGAGAACCAAAGAATGCTAAGATAAGTTCTTAACTAAGCTTAGGGGAGGAGACTAGTTGGTATTCAATTGAATATTAGGGATTAAGGCCTTGAAATGAGGTAAAGGTTAAGACCATAAGAATTCCATTGTTCATGAAGCTAAGCCTCACACAATGAACCCAAGCCTTTCCTTAGTTTGTTCTAGTGCTTTTCTTATTTTACCTACCTTTTATCCCGAACCCTTTTCAACTCTAGGAAGTTGAGTCACTGCCAGTGTAGGGAGGTAAAGGTCAAGCATATTGAGCGAGCATGACAATTAAGATGTCGAGTCATAAGTCATTACCCGTACTTTTTATTTGTTCAACTCCCTCAAGGAGTAATGAGAAGCTAATTCCTTAAGGATGGAAATGAAGCTTTGGAAGAGTGTGGCTGTGTCTTAGTTTAGGTGCATGAAAGCTATAGTTTCCTACTCTTTCTTGGTTATCCTTTATTAGTTTTTAAGCATTCTTTAACATGTTTTATCTTATTATTTAGCAAGTTGAATATCCATCACGATAGTGTCTCATGAATGCCCACTTGTTCCTTCTTATTTTCACTTCTTTTTACTTCTTTTCATTTATTTTAGTTTCACTCCTTGTAGTCTTTAAAATGGTTTCTTTGTTCGTTCTTTTATTTTGAGAGTTATGGGTTAACTCCTAGGAAACCCTTATGAGAGCACACTCGTCCTCCTAAGCGATTAGGGCGTTTAAAGGGCTTGTTGATTGTTACAAAAATTAACCATGATTCCTACGAAAGTGAGTTAGGTTTATTATTTTCCATAGTGTTGTTAGTGTTTAATGATTTCCATCCTCTTTCCTAGAGTCTCGCATGAAGATGAATAAGAGCCAAGCTTGGGGGAATTTCATGAGTGACATTTATGTCACTCATTTGTATCTTCTTGGCAGAGTTTCTTACTCTTTTCGGCTTAAGATTATCCTATTTAATCCCTTTTTCATCACTTTGTGCATACTTTAGGCTTAAGAGCAATTCTTGTGTTTTTGTCCTATTTCTATTGATTTCCTATTATCTTATTTACTTTTATGTGTGTTTTCATGGCTTGATCTAGGTATCTAATGAGCTCGAGTATGAGAATCGAGCACGATGATGTTTAAAATATAGAGTTAGTTTCTTAATGGTTTATGTGTGATTTGATATTGGGTTTTGGTTGGAGTCTAGATTAGCCATATAGATTTCTTTTATTTTCTTTCCTAGGTAAAAGAAATTGAGAAATGTAGATTTAGGTAGTGACCCAATGTTAAATGTTGTTGACTTGTAAGCTATTAATTTATATTTGAATCTATTGTGTTGATTGGATGCTTTAGAATACAATTAGGTGAGAAATCCCAATTGTTATGTCCTTCCTTAAAGATGACTGAGAGGTTGGTTCCTAGTTGAAATCCCTTCCTTGCAGCATATTTAGGTTCAATTCATAGGTTAATAGTAAGTTAGTGAGCCTCACATCATCTCATTTTAAGTCCAATTCCTAGTTTTAGCTCATTTGTGTTAGGAATCACTGTTGAATCTCGAACCCCTAGTGCTTTTACCTTCATAGAACAAGTCCTTTAGAACCTTGCAATAAATTTTAGTTAGATTTAGCCTTAATATTTGCTTTAGTTTGAGCTAGCTTATAGTTGAATTGTTAGAGTTCGGTTGATATTAGAAGTCATTCCATGTGGATTCGACCCTTTCTTGCCCATTACTTGTAATAGGTGAAGTCGAGGTTTTATTAATAGTAGGAGTTGTGACGAGCAATATCTAACCATATTAACTTGTAATTGCATTATACATATGTATCATCTCTCTTGACATTGACCCATAAACACTTAACCCTAACTAAGTTAAGTCTCCTCTAATGTCCTTTTGCATGAGTTTGCCATATTAGATATAAAGACTGGGTATAAAGTTGAAGAGAACATCATTGCCTTCTCTTCCAACTAATGGTAATTGCGAAACAAATGGCCCTGCTCCTAGCTATGGTCAATGATTTAGCTAAGTTCCTAAAGGGTATGAATGCTCATATAAAGCAGATCGACAGTGCCAACTCCCTAGAAAATTTTTCCAGGAAAATTAAAAGTATGGTTCATCAATTCACTAACAATGGACATTACTTGGACATAACTCCTGATAAACTGAAAGGGAAAGTTAGCCTCCTAGAGAAATTTTCCATTGAAGACATCTCTAAGTTCAAATCAACAAATAATCCAAGATATCATCTTCACAACTTCAGAGCCACCATAGCCATAAAGGGGGTAAAACCTGAATTATTCTCAATGACATTTCTTATGTCCCTAGAATTAATCTGCCAAAAATTATTCTATGCTTTAAAGGATAAGGAACTTGAGACATGGGAGGACATTACCAGCACCATCATGAACTAGTACAAGGCTAATGTGAAATTACAAACAACTCTCCAAGAGTTATAGGTTCTTTGATAAGGCACCAATGAAAGGTTCACAACCTATCTAAATCATTGGAGGGAATATATCGTCTCAAACGGTCTCAAGACCACTAGAAAAGGAAATTGTGAGGACTTTAATCTCAAGTCTTCTGCCTAAGTTTAATAATCATATGAAGTACTTGGGTCTTATATCATTTGAGCGTGCCTACAATATTGGCACAAACATTGAAGATGATATGGCAAAGAATCCTATCACTCTAGACAGTGAACAACGGATGGGGAATGAAACTAAAACTAACTCCTTTTCTGAACTCGATGAAGATGAAATCAATGCTATTGCGGCTCTATAATCTTAAGATAACAACAACAACAATGGCTTTATCAATGACCCGTTCATTTGCAGTCTTACCTATCTACAAGGATGGCCTTATTGATGGCCCATCTTCTTTGAACACCTCCATGGGGATCCTATTACTAACCGAGAAAATCATGTTGTCTTAAAATTAAATATATGGTACATAAAGAAATGACGATAAATATGAAGAATAATTAAAGCCACCTAAATACATCAACTACACGACTTTCTCCTTACTCTTTAGACTAGAGAATACTAAAAAATAGAGTACAAATGACTCTCCCAAATTATAACATTTATCCATTGAAGATAATTGTACCAATTCTTAACATGGTACATAGATGAAAAAAGACATCAAAGATCGCAACTTATAGTTGAAAGAAGCTAAAGAATATCACTAGAAAAGTCCAATGCTGGGTGAGTTGAGTTGTCTGAGATAGAGTCTGAGTCTAAATCTAAGCCATTCGAGTCTAAATCCATTAAGTTTAGGCATGTGTCAATTGTGTAACTTAATTAGAGAAATAGAAAATTCCTTCCTCAATGTGATAATCCCTGAATTTAATAAACATTACTTTTCTTTCTTACTCCTTCTCTTCCACCCCAATTCCTACTAATTGTTTTGTCTCTAATGAACATGACTTGAATTTATTAAAGCAATGGAATAATATGAAAATGAATCTCCCATAATCAAAGAAACTAAAAAGATTAAAAAGGTGTCAAATAGGAGCTAAAGCATGTGCAAATTGGGCTAACGCTAACCCTAAAGAACACGCAGAGTAAATGTTGTTTCTTAGAGAATACATTGATGTTTTTGTTTGGTCTTATAGAGATATGCTAGGGATTGACATAAATATTATTGGAAATTAGGTTTGTCAAAGTTGTAAACTATCCTGATTGAATTATTAACCTGATCAATAATGACTCTGCCTGCTGGCCTGACCCAAAAAAGTCCATGTTTGGACACCAAAAATCAACCCGAAATCAAGTTTTAGGAAAGTTAACTTTGGCCCTAAATATTTTGGGATGAATTTGGGTAATATTTCATAGTTTGATGCCTAGCCTAATTGGAAAAATAAATACAAAATATTAGAACTAAGGGAACATCTAAATAATAAGTAATAGTCTACTTATTATTTGTCATGAGTTAAACATCATTTTTAGGGACATACTGTGTTGTCCCAACGAGTTCAAGAACTACGAAATGATCTTACATTCTTAATCCAGATAAAAACATGAAGTTACGGGAACCCAAAATAAGGATGTAGTAAAGAAGTAGAATAGGAGTCTAAATCATGAAGACTCAATGGAGTATGTAGAGGACTCGACGTAGTTGATGCATCAAAACAGGTAGAAAGGGGCTTCCAGGTGAAAAAGTGAAGAAAGGAAGGACACTCGAGTTTATAGAGCACTCGATTGAGTCCTCATTCATTAGCCAATTATGACCTACATTGAGAAATTGCTAAAAGAAGAGACTCGATCAAGTCTCCTCTACTGGGCTTGTTTTCTGCGCGTTTTGTATTATAGCCCAAAAGCTTTGTATATATATTAGATCTTTTCTAGGTTATTAGGGATGGCGTTTTTCTAGTTTTTTCTCAGATTTTTATCTAGTTTCCTCTAAAATACTCTCTAGATTTATTTATTTTTCTCTTATTTTCCCTAAAAGCATTGAGATTTGCAGCACACTCTAGCCTTGTGAACATCGAATTTGTTTTGTTTTATATTCACTTTTTATTACTTTGTTGTCTTTATTGTTTAGAATACATTTTGTTATTAATTATGTCTTCTACTATTATTTATGTTGTTTTTATGTCCATAATGTGTGAGTAGTTTTCTAATTTAGGATCCCAATAATCTTAATATAGATTAGGCATAAATGAATCCCGAAACCTAAATCCTAATACATAAATCAATTCTTTTAATCTATTATTGGCTTTAACTCTATTAAAAGTCTAGAAATAGTTGATCAATAGCATGGATTAATTTCAATGGAAAGAGTCTATTTATAATCTAAATTAGAATCATAGGTTATGGTGTGAGAGATGATCACGAAAGTAAACATCATGACCATTAAGACTTTAAGAATGTTGTGTTTAATGTCTTCTTATTGCATGACTTCACGAGAGTAGGTATGATTGCTTTAGGGGGAAGCTATTGATACTTGAGATAGATCCTTAGTATTGTTTAGGGTGCATTCGTCTTAGGAATTGCACTATGTTAAATTCAAGGGATCGGGATAGAAATCTATATATAGTCATATAGTGGGGATTCGTTGACCTAGATGTTTGTCTCATATTGATATCAATCTTAGTTATAATTTATGTTTTAGCCTAGGTTAGTCTAGTCAATAGTTTAGTTATAATCCTCCCTTATTTTATAACATTCCTAATAGAAGTTAGAATAGTAGATAGCAATAGATTCCTAATATTCTCTTGGGATTTTGACCTGATTTACCCGAAATACATTAGTTTAGGTGGACATGTTATTTTCGATAGGGTAGAAACAAACTACCTCTAAAACATAATCATAAACTCTAAAACATTCTTTAGTCTAAAACAAGGATTAACCATTGTATACTTTGCCTTCATTAAGGAAGAAATCATTATTCATTCTAACCACACTCAATCTAAGCTCACGCAAATGAGATTCCCTCAATAGTATACACCAAAGACTATTTCAATTCAATCACTTTTACTTTTTGTTTTAGTCTACTTATACTCCATTCACCATCCATCATATGATCATGTGATGTTCTTCAACTCAAGGGCTTAAGATTAGATCTTTTTATGGTGATCATCATAGAGGTCACTCCCCCACTTGGTTTAGAATTTGAGGCATTGATGGAAGTTTAATAGAATAACCTTCATTGAATGTATAAACATTCTCCCCATGATGATGTTATAGGCCAAAGGTGCATCTGCTACGTTGAACTTGACTTTTTGTTTACTCCTTAGGAAAAAATGGGTAGTATAATCTCACTAGTTATATGTAATAACTCTCCACTAAATGTTACAAGTATTTTGGAACTCTAGATGATATCCTCTTAGCTTTGTCCTATGCCTTATAAAGCGCTCAAGTAAAATTTTTTAGATGATCTTTCTTCATCCACAAAACTCTCTTAAGTAGGCAATTCCCTATGATAAGGAGGACCACCAAACCATCGTGATGATGTTTGAATTCCTTGAGGTTCCAATCATCAAATGTGATAAGCATATTATTACATCTTCTATCTCATCTTTTGGTATGTCCTCTAAATTTCTTGTGACCTTGTGTTACACTTTTTTATGCTGAATAGGTTAATACTCACATTTTAGTGTTGTATGGATATTCCCAATGAGTATATATACAAGAATGAAGGTTTCGGATAAAAACTAGGCCTTGGGAAACACAACAATAACTCTAAACACTTCACTTGATCTCACAAGCTCCCTAGCCTTTCCACTCACCCTTCTTGCTCTTCCTCAATATAAATCACAATTTTCCACAAGTTTCCAACCACCATGTGCTCAATTAACCCCTAAGAATGGCACTAGCTCATGTAACAAATAATCTGGCTGATTTGAGGCAAATGTGCAATATGATCCTAGGATTTTTTAATTTAATTTTAATTAAACCAATGATACCAATGCTTTAACCAAACAAACTATAATAAACAAGGCTAATAATATCCATAATTTGAGTCACAAATTCAACAAGGATATCAAAAGTCACACATTAAAACAACTCAATCTCAACCTGAGCAAAAATATATTATAACTTTTCTAGATTTATCCAATAGGAATTTAACTATTTTGACTGGTTGTCGCTATCCTATCAAAAGTAAGATATTCACCCAAACTAATGTACCTTAGGTAAGTAGGGCTAAAATCCCAAGCGATTATCATATTCTATTGTTGTCTATGATAGTTCTAATTTCTATAAGGAATGTCACAAATGATAAGGAGTCTAATATAATTACTTGCTAAGCTAAACTAGGCTAGGATACAAACTAGTGCTAAACTTAGATTATCAATATAAGACAAACTTCTAGGACAACAAATCTGCACTAATATGACTTAGACATTGATTTCTATCCCAACCCCATGAATGCAATACATAAAGTAATTCCTAGGACGAATACACCCTTAACGATATTAAGGATCTTTCTCGAATATCAATAACTTCCTCCTAAAGCGATCCTACCAACTCTCGTGGATTCATGCGATAACAAGACAATATGCACAACATTTTATAGCCCTAATGGTAATGATATCTACTTTTGTGATCATCTATCATATCTTAATAAGTGATTCTAATGTACATTATGGATTGACTCTTGATGCGAACCTAATACATGCCATTAATTAACTATGTCTAGCCTTTTAAAGGTATTAAAGCTAACCAAAGATTACAAGAGTCAACTTTATGCATATATATTCAAGTTTTAGGACTTAATCAATACCTAATCCATACTAGCGTTCATTAGGATCCTAAAATAACAAATTACTCACGTGTATTAATAATAGAATCAACACAAATAATGAACAAAGACATAATCTATGTTAGAATGATATAAATGAAAAAAATTACTAGAATAAGAACAGAATATAGTGTGAAAATACTAAAATAAACAAACCAAATTTTTCCACAATGCTAAGGTAGTAATTTTGAAACTTGAATGCAAGGCAAATAATGAACAACACTAAAACTTAGAGAATTTGAGAGATCTAATGCTAAACTAATGAGTATTGCTGTAAAACCTAATAAAAAACCCAAAAAATATTCTTAACAAATAAGCCTAAATATATACATGTAGAGTTTTGGCTTCAATAAAACACAATCTAAAAAACGACCCAATGACAAGGCACTCAATTAAGTTCGAATGCCACTCGATTGAGTCTTTCTTCTTTTAAGAGATTTTAAATTAGCACAAAACTAGCTATTAGAGAGGAGACTTGATTAAGTGCTATGCACACTTGATCGAGTGTCTTAGAATTCTTCACTTTTTCAACTCGAAGCCACTTTTTACTAGATTTCATGCTTCCACTTGATCGAGTCCTTTGCATACTCGATCAATCTTACTTTTGATTTTAATTTTGCTCCTTTGCTTTATCCTTTGATAGGGCTCTTTTAGGGTTACATTATTGACTTGATAGGAGCTTTGCTCCTTTGGTTTTGAACTTGTCCAATCACACTGAGTTTGTAGGAAACCTGAAATGAAACACAAGCATTACAAAAACCCGTTAATGCATCATATGATAACAATTGACTAAAATTCACCTAAAACTAACCTAAAATGCAATATCAACATCTTAAATGACCTAAAATACCATATAAGTATGAGTATAATTGGGACTTATCAAATTCCTCTAAGTTAAACAAATGCTTGTCCTCAAACATTCAAGAGCAACGAGAGAGATGGGATAACGCCCCTTAGGAAATACAACATGCCTCAATTTTACAAAACCCAAGTCAAAATATATTTCAAAAACAAATAAGCACATATATGAGTTTATAAAATCTATAAACAAGTTGATAGTCAAGTGTGTCAACTATGTACTCCCCTAAGCTAGTCTTGATCATATGCTATAGATTTCTCACTTTAGGTGTACATAGGGAAAATAAGACACTCATTGGTTTTCAGGTTTAGAATATAAACACTCAACTTAGTAATCACGTAAACTCTGTGAAATCATTCTCTTTAGGCTTGCATTATGTCTTTCTCCATAACTCTTTAAGGTCATGACTCTCTAAGTAGGTAGACTTAATTAAATAAGGTAGGGTGATGTTATTTAGAAAAGTGGTGCTCAATCTAAATAAAAATCCACTACTATATTGGTGTATGGGTTTAAAATCACCTTATAAACCTCCTATACTTCCTAAATATGGCCTCTTGTTCTTCATACTAAAATCAATACTTTACCTTAACTATAATGGATATAAACTACTTCATTGCTCTATTGATGATGAGCATAGACTTAAGAATTCTCCACTTTTCTCTTTTTATCTTTTTCTTCTTATTCTGATTTTTTTTCTTTCATTTTAACTTCACATTTTTTTTCTATTTTTCTTGCTACTACTCTTCTCTTTATTTTGATACATACTAGAGAAGTGGATGGAAATTGAAACTCTTTTACAAGATGTCATCAACTCAGTACGAGAGACATTTAAAACTACATACTTTTCTCTAAATGTAAACCTATCAAAAAGGCTCTAAGGCTTTTAATTGATAGGCATCAAGAAAAAGGGAATACAGGCTCAACGGGTTTCATCCTAAGAGTAAATTAAAAGAAAACAACTTAAGTGGAAAAATAACTAAAGTATGAGTTCAATCATTCCTATAAGTTGCACCAAAGAGTTTCAAATAGCCAGATAGGAAACCCAAGAGTAAAACCACACATAGAACGACATCTAACTCACATGAAAAAATAGACCAGAATAATATCATCGGTCTATGACTCAAGTTCTAGTAAATAAAAGTCTACAGCATTGAGTGAGACTAACTGCCAAAGAGAGAAAATCCTAGTTCATAATAGTCTAATGTACATGATTTTCAAAAATCAATTGGTATATCCAAGAAAAACTTTTTTTGAAAAAGAGATATATGAATCTATTAGTCTTCATTAAAAGGCTAATCTTAACTATACAGGTAAAAATATAGTATGTATGCAATGCTCTAAAATACAAAACGCATGAAAATGGAACAAATTAGTAATTACTAAAAAAACTAAACAAAGAAATAATGACTGAAAAGAAAATATTGAACAAAGAAATTATGACTGAAAAACTAAGAAAAAGGAAATAAAGAAAACACTAGGGAGACATTTAGAATGCACTCAAAGGAAAAAAAAAAACTAAATAAGGAAATAATAAAAACTACCTACAATGTAATGCATGCTTTATATGAACTCTCCCCCTAAGAAAAAACTTGTAATGTCCCTAGTACAAGCATAAGAGATCAAAGAAAATGTCAAAAAGGGAGAGCATGCAAAAGTCCTAACCTAAAAAAAACACACCATAAGCAAACAAAACAAAAAGAAAGAAAAGAAAAGAAAAAGAAAAAGCCTACTAATGGGGGGAGGGTAGGGTCCATAACTAGGGATAAGTCCATATATAGGCGAGCCATAGTGTGATAAAGAACTGGGATAACCCCAAAAACACCTTTGTATAGCCTTCTCTAAGGACAAGGAACTATTCGCATAGTGCTCTAGTCAGTCCTCATCTAATTAAACTATGCACTCATTGCCCGGTTAGACTCATACATAGCATGATAAACACCCCTTATATCACGGTATGAATTGGCCATGGACTTGTGTGAGGCCCTTAGCTCAGTGAAAATATCCCATATATGCCCAAAATCGGCTTATAGCAGACCAAAGTTATGCTTTAGGGCACCTATCTAAGCCTCATAGGACTAAGATTGGATACTACTCGCCTCATAATGGAGAAATATTTAGCGATTCCTCCTCCATCCCTCTAAAGGCCTATCGAACCTCCTCAAGTGCTCCACCCTCCTCGGGGAATGGATCACATTCGTCGACTAGTGGGGCCACTAGAAGTCTAGGGGTAGAATACATGACTTAGGATCCTATAGGAGAGATATGATCCCAAGATAAGAAGGCATAAGGGGTCAACCACTAGGGATTCAGGCGCCCCAAAAGCCACTCAAAACCTTAGTGTCAACCTCTATAGGGTCAAATCCATCACATGTTTAGAAGGTTGTGCAAAGTTATATGTGTAAGGTGTAGTACTTCATAAGGAGAATAACTAGATAGGTCTAAATCCTTATACAACGCTTAAAGGCTAATAAGGCCTTCTACGGCTATCTCGATCAAACCTATACTACTTGGGCTAGTGTTCTAAAAGCTAGGCTATCAGATAATGGATCCTAGTACAATAGGCTCTATGTACCCCACAAATAGGCTTGGACTCATTGTCAATCAAATGCCATAAAAATAAAGCTCGCGAGACGAGCAAACGCCACCCCTATCTTCTCTGGAGAATAATGTCCAACCTAGGACACCTTAAAACCTACACCATTGGGTGGATGTTCTACGTCACCTTGGATTGACTAAGGTCATAGGAGGTTAGCCCGATAATGTCTTTCCCGAAGACACTATCATAGTAATCCTATAGCCTAGGATGGCTAGGAGGAAGAACCCCATTCATAAGCAAACCTAAAGCCCGATGAACATCTTCTAAGGAGAAGAAATATTGATTCCTCAAAAGGTTGAAATAAATCCTAGTAGGGGTAGTATTAGGTGATTGATTAAGGTTGAAGGAGGAGAGGGATTATAGGGTTAAATTCCTATAAATTGGGGCATAAAAATTCAATAAATATTCTCTCCCAAACCTAGAGAATAACTCATGCACCACCCCCTCTAGACCTAGATCCCTTAAGGGGACTCAAGATTACATCAAACTGAGTTTGTTCAAATTCTCTCTTATAGGCAAAGCTAGTGAATGACTTGAGAAGATAGAGCCTAATTCTTTGGGGACATAGGAAGAAGTGACTAGAGCATTCTTACATAAGTTCTTCCCACCATCAAAGACTATTGAAATAAGGACTTAAATTGTAATGTTCCTTAAAAAAGGAGATGAAACTCTATTTGAAGCATGGGAGCGATTCAAAGGGTTGATAGAGGCATGCCCACATCATGGAAAGGAGAAGTGGTTACTTTTTCATAGCTTTTATAATGGAATATCTCAATAGAATAAGACTAGCCTTGATATAGGATTCGGTGGAGCCATAATGAGATTAAGCCCAACTAAAGCATTCAAAGTGATTGAGCAAGCAATCGAAAATTTTGCTGACTTGAACGAAGGTGAGAGAGTGCAGCTCAAATGAGGAGGAAGGTATGAAGTAGATTCTATTAATGTACTATGTTCTAAGTTAGATGCACTTACTAATAAATTCAATGATGTTATTTTGAAGAGTTTAATGCATGGAATGGAATCCCCTCAAGCATATAGTTTTAATAGTCCTATGCAGGTGTCGTTTTGTGATGTTTGTGGTGATTTTTACCATAACCCTTTGCAGTGTCATTTACTAACATCTATAGGGAATGTACCATCTAGCTCCAAGGAATCCCCATAACCATGAAGAATATGACTCTTAACCCTAAAAGTTAGTAAAAGTTTAATAAAGTAAAAGTTAGTAGAATATAGATAATGTATGAAAACAAAAAATGAGTATAATTTAGGAAAATAAAAGAATTTAGCTTATTTATGATATTTATTTAGCTTGAATTTCTCCTTCGAAATATACCTTATTCATGTTAACTACTGAGATTTTTGGGGGATATTATTGAAAGAAAGGTTTTAAACACTAAATTTAGTAAAAGTTATATTGTAATAGTCTCTATTACAATTCTTCTTTCTTGTATTTAGATATCCTTAGTGTGTTCGTCAAGTTTTTCAATTTCTCTCCAACTAAGGTTGATAAAATTTCTATGTATTTGATTATTATAGTACTCCATAATACAATTTCGATTGCTTTCTTGATATCATAGCATTTTTCTTGCGATATCATATAATCTTTCTTCCTTCATGATTTCCATCTTTCTTGAGATATCATAACATTTATGCCATCTTTCATAATAAAGGCATGTGCCATCTTTCATGATTTTGTTTCAGTTTGTGTAGTTTTTGGTTGAGCCATATCAATGGCTAATTATTTGGCTCCCACTATGATTGACTTTAACTTTCTGGACTAGATGAATCTTGTACTTTTTTCATCATTTTACATCATTAGTGACCGACTTTTGTGCTGAAAATCTTATACTCCGTATTTAGCTTAAGCTACTAATTATTCAAAATGTCATGTTTATAGAGTGCTTCTAGTGGTACTTTAGTTAGTCAAGATTAGTGGATAAATGTAAGAATGAGAACCGTTTGAATAGCCCATGCATATGAACAAAATGACTACTCTAAAAGTAAAAAATTCATATATGAGGGGATTTATTCGGAACGAAGAGTTTATCGTATATTTGAACAAAAACTAGGATAGTAAATCCAGTGATGACTTGAAGATATGCATGTTGGATTTGAAACTTAGAGCTAATGGACCGATTCATGATCTTAGCTTGGTTGATGAAGAAGGTATAGACTTGTGCAACTATTATGGCATATGCAAAGGTGCATGCCCAAATAAGGATCAGGCAAACTATAAGCTTTACTTTTTCCACTTGATTTACTGAACACAGTCTCCATGGATTTCGAGACTTGAAAGATGAATCTCTATTGTTGATGATTATTTCCTTGTCCTAACATCTGCAGTTGAGTTCATTTGAATAAAAGCAATGTCAATATTAGAATATTGCTGCATATTTATTACTCCATCTGTCCCTTAATATTTTCCCTATTTATGTCACTCATTTGGATCTTCCTATTGGAGTTTTCATACTCTTTTGGCCCAAGTTTGTCCCATTTTGTACCATTTTGAATCATTTTATTCATGATTAGGAGTTAAGAGCATTTTCCTTGTTACTATCATGTTTCCCTTTATTTTCCCTATCTTTTCGACTTTTATGCATACTTTTGTTGGTTTGATGCATGGTTAGCTTGAACATTAAAAGATAAGAAAATAAGCCAAGAGATCACATGAGAAAAGAGGCAAGAGCCTCTTAAGGCGTGAAGAATTGAGCTTGCGCTCAAAAGGATTCCAATTGGCTGCTTAGTTCAATGAAAATTAGAGACAAAAAGTTTTGAGAGGGTACTGAGAGGGCGCTCAAAACAATTTCCTTTTGAGCAGGCACTTAGATTATAGCTAAGCAGCCTCTTAATTCATTCTAGGGTCTGAAATCCTTCTGAGTGGCCACTCAGTTCAATCTGTAGCCTCCATACCTTCTATAAGTGGGCGCTCATAAGTTATACTAAGTGCTCGCTGAAGCCAATTTTGGGCGATTTCGTGCTGAACTCAAACTCTTTTATGAGGGATATGCAAGGGGCAGAAAGAGGTGACGCATCATTCATTGATTAACACATATTATTCTTAGTTTAGCCTACGTTTAGAGAGTATAGAGTATAGTTTAGGGTTGTACTTTTCCATCGCAAAATTCTTAGATTATTTGAAGAAATATTCCTTGATTTTCGCTGTTATCAACATATTCGCATCAAAACTTATTGGACATAAGAATTTAATCCATAAAATTCAGTATTTTCTTTTCTTTATCTCCTTTTTATATTTCGTAGTTTTCCTTTCTTTCCTATTTTATTTTGTTTATGCTTGTTGATATTTAGATTTCCGCATAGAATATCTAATCTTTGTTCTTTAATTGGTAGTATGTCCATTTTTATTTTTATTGTAATGTTTGTTAATTATAATTATGAGTAGTTAGATTAGTTAGGGAATATGGAGAAAAACCTTTTCTCGAGCATGGATGATATTTAAAATATGGATTTTTTTTGTTAATGATTAATGTGTGATTTGATGTTGGGTTTTTGTTGGAGTCTATATTGGCCATATATCTCTCTTTCATTTGCATTACTAGGTCAAAGACATTGACACATGATTATTTAGGTAGTGACCCGGTGTTGAATGTTATTGACTTTTGAACTATTGGTTGTTGTTTTGAATCTATTGTGTTGCTTGGATGCTTTAGAATACAATTAGGCAAGAAATCCCAATCGCAGTGCTTTCTTCCTTGAAGATGACCCAGAGGTTGGATCATGGTTGAATCCCTTTCCCTATAGTATGTTTTATATTCAATGCATAGGTCAATACTGAGTCTGTCAGCCTCGTATTATCTCATTTTGAGTCTAATTCCCATGTTTAGCTCATTCTTGTTATGAATCAGTGTTGAATCCCAAACCCCTAGCACTTTTACCTTTATAAAAAAAGTATTTTAGAGCCTCGCATTAGATTTTAGTTAGATTTAAACCTAGTCTTTGCTTTAGTTTAAGCTAGCCTGGAGTTAAACTGCTAGAATTTGAAAACTAGCTATTAGAAGCCTTTCCTAGGGGATTCGATCCTTACTTACACGTTACTTGTAATAGGTTAAGTTGAGGTTTTATTGATAATAGGGGTCATGAAGACTGATATCTAACCCTATCACTCTAAAAAAATGGTCAAATAGGGCAAACAATAAGGGATGAAGGGATTATATTATACAAAAAGATATATACTTTTTACATATTTAGTGTTTTAGAGTTTTAATTAAATAGAAATTGTTGAACTTAAGAAACATGGGATAAATAGTGTAGAGTGATATTATTTTCCTTATGTATCATGGCACTGTATAGGATCTCAAAAATTTTGGCATTTTAATGTCAGGAATCATTATAAATGAGTGCATACAAGTCACGTAGTTAGTTTATCTCACCACTATAGTGCAGTCATCTAAAAACTGGCTTTCACCTAAATTAGGTGACCTAGATAGTTTTTTTTATCCCGATTAAGGTTGGTAGCCTTTGTTTTGATAATGCATTGTATGATTTGGGAGCTAGCGTTAGTCTCATGCCTCTTTCTGTTTATAAGAGGTTGCATAATGTTAGATCTTTGTCCAAGGCTGAGATAACGTTACAACTTTCTGATAGGAGTACCAAACACCCCATCGGTATGCTCATGGATGTGCCTATTTTAGTTGGGAAGTTAATTTTCCCACATGACTTGACTGTTATGGATATCCCTAAAGACACCCGAACCCCTATTATTTTGGGTAGGTCTTGCTACTGCAAGTGTATTGATTGATGTAAAGAAAGGAAAACTATCTTTTGAGATAGGGAAAGATAAGGTGGAATTTGAGCTCCAAAAGGCAAGATGATCTTGTTAGCCCAAGCTGAGTGCTTCAATGTTGGCATCATGGAGAAGAAGGCTTTGAAGTCTTCCTGGGAAGTTGAGTTGATTCCTTATAGACGAGCTTAGATAGAGGAGTGGAAAATAAAGTTGAAATCCCTAAAGAAGAGCTCGTAATTTATGGAGACCCTTTTGGTGCTCTTACCCCTCAAGTATAACCTATGAGAGCAAAAGAGGAAGTGCATGAGAGATCTACCCCACCAAAGGTAAAACTGAAACTCTTATCTCCTCATAATGTTTGTTTTTGGTAAAAAATCTACGTACCCGATTGTCATCAATTGCAAACTTGATGGTGGAAATTCAACTCAACTTATTAACCTCACTCATGAGTATGTGAGGAACATTGGATATGCAATTGATGATATAAAAGGGATAAGCTCCTCTTTGTGTTATCACAGGTCATGGAGAGCAAAGGAAGTGGACTAAAAGTATAAAAGTGATGAATTCGTAGAGAAGTGTGGCATCATAGTGGGAGACCTTATAGTGGAGTATAATACACAATTCAAGGAAAAGAACATCATTTTTGCAATGCATGAGCTTGATCCAACCTCAAAAATCTGATAATCATGAATAATGTCAAGCAAGTGACATTAAAAGAGAGCTTGCAGGAGGCAACAAACCCAAGTTTTTTATCCTTTCTTTTCATTTTCTTTTCTTTAGGTCTGTGATTTTAGCTTTAGAAATAACCATGCATGGATTTTCGCAATTTAGATACAATGCACCGAGGTAAATGACCTTGAATGTGAAAATGGTGAGTTAGAAGTGCTCAAGAGGAATGGTGAAAGTCTAGGTTGAAAACAATGCATAAAAGTAAGTTCAGCAAAGAACTCAGAAAAAGCTGCTGAAATGTCAAAAATTGAATTGAGAGGGCGATTGACTTGTCATGAGCGCCTGCTCAAGTAAAAAATAAGGGCTAGACACAGAGCATTGAGCGGGTAAAAAGAGGTTGGCAAGCCCCCGCTCAAGAGAAAAATTTTGAGGAAAAATTAAACTCAGCGACCGCTTTAAAAGAGAAAGGAGAAAAGTCAGAGGCTTTTAAGCAGGCAGCGAGCAGGTAGCAAGCGCCCGCTTAGAAGGAAAAATGGTGCTTGTATCTTAACTAAGAGGGCGCTCACATTGTTCTGAGTGATTGCTTGGAAGGGCAAAACCAGGGAATTTTGTGTTATAAGCAGGCGCTCACATTCCTTTCGAGCGCCCGCTTATGTTGCTATCTGTGCAGAGGGAGGCTTTCTTAAACATGATTTCGCCCATTACTTCCCCATTTCACTCATCTTCAACCTCTCAAAATCATTTCTCTCTCTAAAACACCATTTTTTCTCCCTCCTTATTTCCCACAAATCTCAACCAATTCTTATTCTTTTTACTCCAAATCATCACCATTATACTCCTCTCTTCTCGATCTACACTTTGATACCAAAATCTTTAAGTGGGACCCCACCCACAAATTTCATGCTCTAAATATGGGTCAGTTTATGGAGTATTGTGAGACGCAATGGTGGAGCAAAATTACTAATGATAGGGAATACCAGTTCAACACTTGCCACACCTCTCACATCATTCACTCATGTTTAAGAATCATGCATAGAATTTTAGGGTATACAATTTTTGATAAAAAAGATTTGGGAAAGAACGCCAAGGATGAGGTACAACTACTCTGGATGGTGGCATATAGGAAAGAGCAATTGGGGATATTCTGAAATTTAGGGCCCGGTGCATTCAGCACAAAAGATGTAATTTGACTGGTGACATTCACTTAGGAGGAATGGTCACATGATATCTACATCGACGCGATGAAGAGGATGGATTTCATCCAATTCACCCTTAACCCTGAGGTATTTGGTTGGAAGGTGGTAGTGCACTTCTACCTTCAAAAAACATTCACTGATATCGAGTTAGAAGAGGGCGAGCTCTGGAAGATTCCTACTCATTAGGGGCCACACAACCGTAGGCCCCTAGCGTTCACCAAAGGCATTCACCCCAAACCTCCAGAGGTACCTCTTCCTGCCATGTCCCTCCCCTTCTTTTAACTTAGAAGAGGAATTTTAGACGCTAACAATGATGGTGTAGGGCCAAGCTGAGGCCTAGAGGAGTAGTATGATTTGTGAGAATTAAATCTTTGACTACCATGTCCAACGCGGGGACTTTGCACCCTATGTTAACTACCCTTATGATCCCCCTCAGCTCGGCCCCATCTCTTCTTAATCCTACCATCCCTAGTGTCACTCCCCCCTCTTTTCCCCTTATTATTACACCCAGATGGGGGGGGGGGGTGTGAGTGATGACCGTGGTGATCCTACTCGTATGACAGACCAGATTAGTCCCCGGGTTATACAGGTGGGTGGGATGACCTTACTTGTATGCCAACCTTCCGAAACTATCCCAATGAACCGCGTTATGACTGGCTACCCTATACTAATGCATCGGATCCCAATGTCTACCCTACCTATAACTTCTCCTTCCATAACGATGAGGAGAGGCATAGGAAGGGCAAGGGTCCCAGTACTAGACAGTCCTACCGTGATTGATAGGCCCTCCCCTTTTATTTCTCGGTTTTTGAGCCGAGGACTGCGCTTCACTTAATCTTGGGGGGCTTCATTCCCAAAAGGGCCGGGCCTTAGCTATATATGCTACGATTTTTCAAAAAACCGCAACATATAATGTGTTTTTTTAATTTTTTTAATTCTAAAAATTATATGAGTTCTAGTTTTCTAGTATTACTACATCACATATATAAAATAAATGTTGTGGTTATATTAGAAAACCATAGAAATTTATAGTTTGTAGGTAAAAACAAATTTTTGTAGGTCATTTTACGAGCTAATTACATATAAAAGTATATTATTAATAATTTATATCTCTCAAAATTCTTGTACCACCTCCAAATTACTAATATAATAATAATAATAATAATAATAATAATAAAAATTTTAGTAACTTAGGGGTATTACCACCACATGTCACCACGTTGCGCCTATGCTACCTAATTACTATATTGCAGCGGAAATAAAACTTGATTTATTTATTAAAAAGAATTTTGATTGTCCAAAGGTATAAAAGTTGAATAAGAAAAATTATGAAAACTCCTAACTAATATGTGCCCCTTGATGTAATGCTCTCATGCACATATATTCCTGCAAACCTACTCACCATAAATAATAAGTAGGACAAACCAAAAACAAATAGAAAAATACATTTCAGTATAAAAACAATGTGTACATATAAATGCTAAAAGAAATACTTTAAATTTTTAAATTCCTTTATTTTGAACACACCTTTTATAATCTATAAACTTTAAACCTTCCTTTATAATAATCCAATACAAATGGAATTATTAAAATATTTAGTAAAAACAATTTTTTCTTCTTATATCCCTTCCTTGATCCTGAGTGTGCACACCCCCTAAGTTAGTTATCCCATTACGGATCTATCCTTGGAGTTTCCTTTTATTTGCCAATAAGTGGACTTTGAAGCATGAACCCTTCTCGATTATGAAATCAAGCGGTAATGTATAATAATAATAAGCATAAACCCTTTTTAATTATGAAATCAAGCGGTAATATATAATAATAACTCTCCTTTTATAACTTCTTTAAATAGAAATACCTTACTTTAATTATTAAAGCACATTGAAAATTATTAAATCTCAAATGTCATTAAACCCTTTTGAAACATGATACATATTAAATAAAATAAGATAAATATAAATAATCAATTCTTTTTTTTAAATCAGAATTTCAAATAAATAACCATATAAATACATATATAAAAAATGGTGCATGGCTAAAATTTAAATTATAATTTATTTAGCAAAATACATAATAAAAATATCTTAATACATTATAATTCAACAAAACATTTAATTGCACATAAAAAGATTTAACACATATACGTACCTTAAATTCTAGTACTTTCTAGCAACTTCCTACTAAACTTAAAGATGATCTTCCTATTAATTAACATAAACTACTCAACATAATGCAACACAATAATATGCATAAAATATTAAAACTTTAATTAAATTTAGAAATAGTTTTAAGAACTAAACAATTTGTAGAACAATTAAAATAGTTAGAAAAAGAGGAGGCTAACGATGGATGGTGATTGTTGGTGGCACCAGAAAGCCGAATGCATGAAGAGAGTGACTTGAAAGAGAGGGAGAATGTTTGAGAGAAGTAGAAAGGGTTTAATGAGTTTTGTGTAAAGAATTAGGTGAGATTTAAGGGTCTATTTATAGTAGAAATTAGGATAAATTTTAGGATTTAAAAATACTAAAAGATAAATATGAATTTAAAATAATAATTATCATCCAAATTTTCAGAAAAATCTTTTATTTATAAAATAATTAAATTATTAAATAATGTAACCAATTAAAATTATTTAATTCAAAACAACCAATTATAATTAGTTAAAAAAGATAAAATTTTATAATAATATTTTTTTATATTTTTTGGAAATTTCAATCATAGAAAAAGTAAAGGATAAGGATAGAATTTATTATTATTTTTTTATTTTTTGAAATTTTTTTATTTTTAAATTAAAACTATCTTTTCAACTAAAACTATCCTTTAGATTATGATTAAATATAGATAATAATAATTTTTTATATTTTAAAAAATACTAATCCTGGTAGTTGTCCATGATTAGATATGGTCAAATTTTTTGTTTTAGTATTATTTTTTTCTCTGGTAAATATATCTTATTTTTAATATTATCCATTTTAAATTAATAACAATCTTTATAAATATCTTTAAATAATTTTTTTTTCTGAGAATAATATCTTAAAAGCTTCTAGAATATTCTAGAATAAAATTAGATATTTGGGATATTTTGGAGGACTTTTTGGTAATTTTAATGGAATAATTAAGGAATTAAATATTTATTTATAAAATTAAATAATTTTCTTAATTAAATTATAAAATAAATATATAAATGGTGGTCCATAATTATAATTGGGCCAAAATAATTTTTAAATTATTTAATTATACTAAATTGTTCTTAAAATAATTTTATTTAAAATACTAATATATAATGTACATTTAATTTTAAATATAACTTAGCATATTAGGGTTTTTAATATAATGTCTAAAATACGGGGTATTACAGTCTACCCTCCTTAAAGTTTTTTCCTTTCAACTTGAAAACATTTAATGAAATTTTGAATGCAATGCATGTGAGATATGCAAGTAATTCATGTAACTTATATAATTAACTCTTGTATGTCCTAAAAAT
This sequence comes from Dysphania ambrosioides, assembly GCA_026401315.1. Taxonomy (NCBI): domain Eukaryota; kingdom Viridiplantae; phylum Streptophyta; class Magnoliopsida; order Caryophyllales; family Amaranthaceae; genus Dysphania; species Dysphania ambrosioides. The sequence continues at coordinate 12,727,637 of CM048662.1, forward strand.
GGCAAAGCGCGAAATTCTATCGCATTCTATCCCCCTTAAAAGGAAGTCACGTCCCCGTGATTCGACTACTTACCTTAGAAAATAAGTCCGGATATTTCTTCATCATTTCATCATTTGCCTCTCGAGTTGCCTCTTCGGTTTCATGATTTGACCATACACTTTTATTGTAGGAAAAAGTCCATGACCCTTGATACTCCATCACACATGCCCTAAACATATCTTCCAAGATCTATAATAGTTTACCAAAAATTTCATATAAGTTTTTCGTAATTGGTTCATCGTCTAGGTGCTTCATGGCTTTGAAAACGATAGTCTTTGTGAGTCTATCCACAACCACCCAAATAGTATCATTTCCCGCCTTTGTTCTAGGAAGAGTTTCTACAAAATCCATTGATATCAAATCCCATTTCCAAATAAAAACTTTCAATAGTTGAACCTTACCTTGCGGACGCTTATGTTCAATCTTTACCTTCTGACAAGTAAGGCACCCGGCCACAAATTTGGCTACTTCCTTTTTTCATATTTGGCCACCAAAATGTTTTCTTCATGTCCTTGTACAACTTATCTCCTCCAGGATGTATAGAGTAAGGTGAACTATGAGCTTCTTCCATCAATCTATTCTTTATATCTCCTCTATTGTATGGAACACACAATCTTCCTTTAAACCTAATACTCTCATCATCATCGATAACAAAATCTAGGGTATGTCCTTCTGGATTTTCTCTTTGATATTTTTTTAATTTTTCATCTTTCGGTTGGCTTTCTTGAATCTCATTATAAATGGATGGCTAGATTCCAATGACATTAATACATTTTTATACTCCTCCTTATTCCACTACCTCTAAGTTCTTTTTCTGGATTCTATACATAACTAATTAGGAAAAATCATTCCATTTACCGAATGATTTGACTTCCTACTTAATTCATCTGCCACAGCATTAGCTTTCCCTATGTGATACTGAATCTATAAATCATAATATTTGATAAGTTCCAACTGTCTCCTTAACCTCATATTTAACTCCTTATAGGTGAAAATATACTTTGAACTCTTATGATCAATATAGATCTTACAAGTTACTCTGTAAAGATAATATCTCCAAATTTTCAAGGGAAAAACTATTGTTGCTAGCTCCAAATCAGGAGTCAAATAGTTAACTTCATACAGTTTCAATCTCCTAGAGGCATAGGCTATAACCCTTATGTTTTGTATCAATACACAACCTAACACAAACTTGGATGCGTCATTATAGACCTCATATTTATTACTCCCATCTCGTAAGACTAAGACTGGTACCGATATTAACTTATCTTTTAAGGTATGAAATGCCTTTTCACATTTTGGAGTCCACATAAACCTACACTCCTTTTTCTTAAGGCTAGTCATAGGTCTAGATATTTTCAAAAAGTCCTTCACAAATCACTGATAATAGCCTGCTAATCCCAAGAAACTTTGAATATCTAATACACTCTTCAGTGTTAGCCACTCACTTAGTGCTTTGATCTTTGCTGGATCCTTAAATACATCTTCCTTAGCTACCACATGTCACAAAAATATTCTTCGTTGTCATCTTTATCCCTCGAATACACCAAAATATCATCAATAAAAACAACCACAAACCTATCTATGTAAGGCCTAAAGATTTAGTGCAATAAATCCATGGACACCGCTGGTGCATAAGTCAACCCAAATGGCATTACTGTAAATTCATAGTGTCCATAAAAGGTTCTAAACTCACTCTTTGGGATGTCTTGCTTGGAAATCCTAAACTAGTGATATTCAGACCTAAAATCAATCTTAGAAAATACCCCTTACCCTTTAAATTGATCAAATAGGTCATATATCCTCAGAAGTGGGTATTTATTATTCACAGTCACATTATTCAATTCTCTATAATCAATGTATAACCTCAAACTTCCATCTTTCTTCTTAACAAACAACATTAGGGCTCACCAAGGTGACAAACTAGGCCTAATATAACCTTTATCTAACAGATCATCCAATCGAGTCTTTAACACTTTCAATTTAGCTGGTGCCATCCTATAGGGGCCTTAGAGATCGATCCATATCTAGGCACTAGATTTATGGTAAACTCGACATCTTTAAGTAGAGGCATTCTTAAAATCTCTTCTGGAAAAGTGTCCGAAAATTCACAAACATTTGAAATCTCTTGCTTATTTCCATTTTCTCCTTCCTGAATTTCTTGAACACTGCATAGGTATAAATGATAGCCCTTTGGCATATATTTATTTGAAAGACTGAAATAATCTTCAATCCATACCCAAGATCACATCTAAGTCACCCATTTCAAATTCTATTAAGTCTGATGAGAATTCAACTCCTGAAATTACTATAAGTATTTTAGAATGCAACTTAATACAACTCATAGCTTCCTCGGATGATAAAGCCATGTCTATTGAAATGGATTATGACTCTGCTAACTTTAGACTTCCTACTAAAGTCTTAGAAATGAATTAATAAGATGCTCCTAAATCAAAAATAACTTTTGCAGGCAAATTACAGATAGAGAAAGTACCAGCTACTATTTTAGAAGTATATCTAGCCTAACGACTATTCATAACAAATACTCGGCTTTTAGAAGGATTGTAATTTGCACCTAACACAAGTTTAGGATTCTCGTTTAGTTGGATTAAACTAGGTTGACCATTTTAAGGAAGTTTTCCATTTTGGGTAGAGACACTAGGGCCACCAGATGTCTTTTTATAACATTCATACTCTCGATGCCCCAATTTTGACAAAAACGATAGGTTACAAGGTTACCTTTGCAGTCCCTCCCAGGGTGATTCTTGTCACACCTCTTGCAATGGAAAATTATCTTAGGCTTCTCACCCTTCCCTTGGTTTTTTCTTCCCTTCCCAAGGCTTCCGTTAAAGTCTCTTTTCCCTTAAAAATTTCCATTGGTTCTAGCTTTTTTATCACCTCCATAGAAGTTTCCATTTCCCTTTCTCTTTTCCCTTAAGATTTGGTTCTTTAATTCTCTTCCCCTAATCCCATACAAGTGAGAGGCTCTCCCATACACCTCATCTAAGGTTTCAAAATTGACCCCTCCTAACTTCCCTTGCAAGTTTAAGGTTAGGCCTTATTCAAATCTCTACGCTTATATGGCTTCGGTCGAGACTACCTCTGGAGCAAATCTCATAAGTTCAATAAACTTAACATAATATTCATTAAAGGTAATGCCTCCCATTCTAAGGTTTATAAATTCCATGCACTTTTGTTTCTTAAGGTAAGGCGGATAAAACTAACTTCTAAGGTTTTCTTTGATGGTTAACCACCCAAAATCAGGAGTTCTTTCAATGTTTTCCTTATATTGAGACCACCTCAAGTCATCTTCTTCTTTAAGGTAAAAAATGCACTATTTACTTTCATATTCTTAGGATAATTTACAACATCAAATAGCTTATCAAACTCCCTAGTCCAGTTTTCTATGCTAGCTAGGTCTTCTTTTCCTTTATAACTCGGAGGTTTACTACTTGAAATTATTTTGAAGGTCTTTCCAAAAGTGTCAATTTTTGGCTACCTATTCAAATGAATAGTCATTACTTGAGCTAGAGATTGAGTTAAAGCAGTTAGGTGCTTGCTTGTCCTCCTAAGGTCATTTTGGGTGGTTCGAGAGTTTCGATTAAGCATTCGACTCGACATATTTCCTGAATAATCAAATAATCATTTTGAATTCATATTCAAACACTTTGAAACATATAAATCCTAGAACAAACATTCACTTTATTCAAATAAATATTCACATGTAACGAACTTCTCGACTAAAATACTTGGCTTTACTTGACTATAGATTGGCATATGAAAAAATGGATACATTTAAGCACATAATTCACACTTCCTTGATTTAATTCACATGACACATACTTTCTCCTATCCTTGAAAAAGTTTATAACCTAAATTTACAACAAGTAATCCAGATTGGTTAATTAATTCAACCTTCCTTGTTTGTACTTAAGTATTCTTGAAATTCTTTTATTTTGCAACTATTTTAATTTTGAAACTTTTAATAGTGTACTTGATGTCTACACGGATAAATCAATCCAATGGTTTCCCACGTAAGTTACGTACGACGTTGATGAGAGCCTTTCCTAGCCATAAAACTTAACGGAACACTCTCCCAGGTTGGTCGTACCTTCCTTAGACAGAGAGTGTTACACTTGATCACCAACATTTCCATCTTTCCAAAACCAAAATAGTTTTTATGAAAATATTTTATTTTATGCATAAGAATGTGAAACTCTATCCTACATGCCCAATGTTATGTATACCCAAAAGTTTATTATTTCCAATTTTAATCTTTTATAACCTGGAAAAATGATACCACTTTGTAACACCCCCTAATTACTAATATAATAATAATAATTTTAGTAACTTAGGGGTATTACCGCAACGTGTCACCATGCTTTAGCTGCACTAACTAATTCCTATATTACAACGAAAGTAAACTTGATTTATTTATTAAAAATAATGGTTATTGTCCAAAGATATAAAAGTTGAATAAGAAAAATTATGAAAAATCATAACTAATATGTGCCCCTTGATGTAATTCTCCCATGCACATGTATTCCTGCAAACCTACTCACCATAAATGATAAGTAGGGTGAACCAAAAACAAATAGGAAAATACATATCAGTGTAAAAATATTGTGTACATATACATGCTAAAAGAAAAATTTTGAATTTTTAAATTCCTTTATTTCGAACATACCTTCTTATAATCAATAAAATTTAAACATTCCTTTATAATAATCCAATACAAATGGAATTATTAAAACATTTAATAAAAAAAATTTCCTCTTCTTATATCCCCTCCTAAGTGTGCACACCCGCGCCCCCGAGTTAGTTATCCCATCACGGATCTATCCTTGGAGTTTCCTTTTATTTGTCAACAAGTGGACTTTGAAGCATGAATCCTTCTTGATTATGAAATCAAGCGGTAATGTATAATAATAATAATCATAAACCCTTCTTGATTATGAAATCAAGCGGTAATGTATAGAAATAACTCTCCTTTTATAACTTCTTTAAATACAAATACCTTACTTTAATTATTAAACATTATTTAAAATTATTAAATCTCAAATGTCATTTGACCCTTTTGATACATGATACATATTTAATAAAATAAGATAAATATATATCATCAATTCTTTTTTAAAATCATAATTTCAAATAAATAACCATATATATACATATATAAAAAATGGTGCGTAACTAAAATTTAAATTATAATCTATTTATAAAAATACATAATAAAAATATCTTAATACATATAATTAAACAAAACATTTAAATGCACATAAAAATATTTAACACATATACGTACCTTAAATTCTAGTACTTCCTAGAAACTTCCTACTAAACTTCAAGATGATATTCTTATTAATTAACATGAACTAAGTAACATAATGCAACACAATAATATGCATAAAATATTAAAACTTTAATTTAATTTAAAAATAGTTTTAAGAACTAAACAATTTTTAAAACAATTAAATAAAAGGACTAAACTTCAAGATGATTTCATAATCAAGAAGGAGCCAGATGAAATCATCTTGAAGTTTAGTTCTTGATTATGAAAGACTAGGATATCGACCAAGGTTCTATGCTATCTTCTAATTATACCGAGGTTTAAGCGACTTTACTTAGATGATAGTAATTAAAAATTATTGCCGAGGGGAGGAAGAAAGATGGGTTGTTAAGGAATTCTTCTAATTCTCCTTAATGGAGAAACAACAATAGGATGTTAACGGGTTTCGGTGGGGAAGATCGGAATCTTAGGCTAGGTCTTTGCACGGATGGAATAAATCCATTCGGGACCTTAAGACCCAATATAGAACTTGGCCCATTCTTCTCACTATTTATAATTTGCCACCTTGGTTATGCATGAAGCGCAAATACATCATGTTATCGCTTCTTATATCTGGACCTAAACAACCTGGTAAAAACATAGATATGTATCTAGCTCCTCTTATTAATGACTTGAGGTTATTGTGGGAGGATTAGAACTAGAGATTGCATACCACACATAGGACTGTTCACAACAAATTCATTAAATTTATTAGTTAGTGCATCTTACTTAGGAGAAAGTACATTAATGGCATCTACTTCATACCTTCCTCCTCTCTTTGTCTACACACTCACCTTCATTCCAATTAGCAAAATTTCTAACTGCCTGCTTAATAACCTTGAATGATTTGCTAGGGCTTAATCTCATTATAGCTTCACTAGCTCCTACATCAAGGCTAGTCTTATTCTGCTGAGATAGTCCATTGTAAAATCTATGAAGAAGTAACCACTTCTCCATTCCAAGGTGTGGGCATGCCTCTATCAAACCCTTGAAAGTTCCCATGCTTCAAATAGAGTTTCATTTACTTTTATGAAGAACATTGTAATTTTTTCTTTATTTAAGCAGACTTTGAAGGGGGGAAGAACTTATGTAGGAATGCTCTAGTCACTTCCTCCCATGTCCTCAAAGAATTGGGCTCCATCTTCTTATTCCATTCACTAGCTTTGCCTGTTAGAGAGAACTTATTTAATCATGAGTCACGCCATTTGCCTTTACTGTATCATAGTATCTTATGAACTTCTTAAGGTGGGCATGAGGTGACTTATGTTTCTCTCCTCCAAAAGGATGGTTTTCTACCAGAGTGATTAGTGTTGGCTTTAACCCAAAGTTGTTAGCCTCTGCAATGGGTTGCACTATTCCTTTTTGTACTTGATAAGTTTTAGGAGCTCTATATTGCCTTAGTGGTCTATCTGTACTATCAGCCATATTGAATAAAGGATTTGAGTGAGTAAAAACTAGGTCTTCACTAAATGCTAGTTCTACAGGAATAATGCTAGATGAATTCAACTTAGCTTCTCCGCCCTCTATTTGCAATAAGATATCTCCTGCTCTCAACCCTCTTTTTGTAGCTATAAAAGTACGTGCGATTTTAGGATTCAGTTAAGCTAAACGTTGTGCTCTACTGCTCCTGCTTGATGCCATAAAGATCACATCTAAACAAAGGGTTAGCACTGACAATCACAGCGAAAGATTAATAAAATAATAAAGAAAATGAAAAAAATAAAATAAAATGAATTAGACTCGTAAAAACTATTAAATACTCGATATTGAGTGTCATTCCTCGACAACGGCGCCATTTGATAGGGTTAAAAATCAGTCATCATGACACCTACTATCAACTATATACCTCCACTTCACCTATTACAACTAATAGGCAAGTAAGGGTTGAATCCACAGGGAATGACTTGCAATAGATACCAAACTCTAGTAGTTCAGCTACAAGCTAGCTAAACTAAAGAAAGGATTAAGATTAGATCTAACTAAATTCTAGTTTGAGGTTCTAAAGGACTTGTTCTATGAAGGTAAAAGCGCTAGGGGTTCAGGATTTGATGAGTGACGTTTATGTCGCTCTTAGGATAGTCTTTTCTAGTAGTTCTAGTAATAATTCGGTCCATTTTAGTATGTTTTTGCTATGATCTGCCTATTTCCAGTATTCTACCTTTGTGGCGCGTAATGTGTATTTATGTGGTTTAGGTAGTCTATACTCCCCTCCTCTTTCATTGTATTACGCCTTGCCTTCCTGTTCCATGATTGCAGGTGTATGTCGTTGATTCGGAGATGGAAGGAACAAGGGCAAAGCGGGATGAAATCCAGACCAGACAAATGGCGCGGGCGCGCCACCTATAAGCGCAGGCGCGCATCTCTTGAGCGCGGGCGCGTTGATGAGCTGGACCAACCATTAAATACCCACTTTGGAGCGGGCGCGCATTTCGAGGAGCGGGCGTGCCATTGTTGGGCGCGGGTGCGCCTGCCTGCTGCTGATTCAAATCTCGATTTCAGCCCGAGTTAAAAGGGGGGGACAACATTCTATCACAGGGGGAATGCTTATTATTATTTTTGAGCATAGAAACCTTAGACGAGAGCTTTTAAGGAATTTTTCTAGGTTTTTGTTTTAGCCACTTTTGTATTGAACAATCTTGATAGTTTTTAGTGTAATTTTCATTGTCTATCAACATTAGTTTTACTCTTAGTTTTTGAAGAAGTAATTTTACATCATTGATGTATGGTCAAGCTTGGAGATTGAATGATGTATGGCTCTTTATTTGGATTTCAATGAAGGTTTTGGTATATTTCTCTATTTTCTCTTGTTTTTATGATTAAAGTTTCTACCTTTGTTAGTTTAGTTGATAAAAACTTTGTCTTTCTTACTATTTCATTGGTTATAATGTTGCTTAGTATGATTGTAGTTGTAGTTATGACTAGTGAGTAGTTTCTTGTTGCTAGGGGTTTGGTGAAGATATGCTTTGAGTTTGATGTATGCTAGGCTAGGTTAATTTGGAATATTTGTGATTAAATCTTCCTTGTGCTTATACTTATTAGCCACTCCATGTTTATGGCCATACGCATGTTGTGGTTGAATGACGTGAACTAAATCGTGACGATAGTGCGACTTAGGAATAGTCATTAGGTGATTGATTATTGCATGACCTTAGCTTGTATGCCTTACGACGATAGTGTGAGTGTATGCTAGCTAGGAAAGCTCTTAATCCCGATAGGTGATTAGAGAGTATTCTTGATATTGCCTTGTATGAGTTGCTTGGGTTACATGTAAACCCATTTTCCGATGCCTAACTTCGTTGAATTCATAGCATGTTTGATCCTTCCCCCTAGTGCTTGTTTTAATTGTTATTCTATCCCCCTTAGTCATTACTTTACCCACCATACTTTTTGATCGAATTAGATTAACATTAGGAGATAAATAGCGGTGCTTAATCGTTTCCCTGTGTTCGACCCTTAACTTGCCTCTATACTCTTTTAGTTGCATGTTTAGGACTACAAATATCATTTGATAGAGGTGTCTTAGTAGCGACCTAAAATACCGCCTGTCAGGATTCAACACCGATTTCTAACATGAATGAGCAAAAGTAAGGAATTGGGCTCAAAATGTGATAATATGAGGCTTAATAACTTGCTATCAACCTATGCACCGAACCTACTGATAACCGTTCTTTTAGGTCGTTTGACTAAAAGAATAGTTATGCAAACTAAATTTATAAACACCCTAATACTACTACAACTAGTGTAGTGGTAAGTCGGGGATCGAACCACAAGGACAAGGGGCGATAGCTTATAGACTTGATGTAAAGGATTTAAATGGGATTTGAAAAGAATTATACTAATAACAGAAAAACAAAGCAAGAACTAAAACAATGTTATACTATGAAAAGAAAATGGGGACAGATCAGTTCCACCCTAGGAAGGACAATCGAACTATCAATACGCTAAATTAGGTGAAATCAGTCAACAATGAATCATGACACTCAAGAAGACGAGAGGAAGTTTGTGACCCTATAAATCACACGAACAACCTATAATCGCCCTATGTCTCCAAAGGAGTGGCAGGACAAGATTCGCATCGAATATCAATCAATCAATCGTTAACAATCTCAAATCCTAACTCTACGCATGAAGAACGAGCCAACCTAGGGTTTCACCAATCAAACCCCTAAGAAGACTACTCACACATAGTAACAATAAAAGACATGATTAAAATCATGAATAGACTGAATGGAAATGAACAAGAAAACGAAAACTAAGAACTATAACCGAACCAACGACTACTCTATCAAAACTGTAAACGAAACAACGATTATAGCTAGAGGAATGAAATCAATAAAAACAATACTTGAAAGCATTAAAAGAACTAAAACAGAAAAGAAATAATACCTTGCATAAACGAAATTGTACGAACGAAATAGGAACCGAATCCGAAATACAAAGCTTGAAAACGAGAACAACGAAAGCTGTAAATCTAAACTAATGCATGAAAGAAATGAAAAGCTTTAAAGTGATGTTCTAGGTTGAGGCACAAGAGCTCTCAAAGTAGGCATGAGGTTATGTACAGAGAAAGAGGGTATTTATACCCTAGGGACAAAAGGAGTAAAACCCTAGGAAAAACCCTCGAGCGCCGACTAAAGAAAGAACCAAAATATGCGGGAAAGAAGGCCATTCGGCTGAATGCATAGTGGATTCGGCCGAATGGGTGGCCATTCGGCCGAATGGTGTTCACATTCGCCCAAAACATAAGCTTGATGATTTTGCGATCTGTCCACCATTCGGCCGAATGAGTGGAACCATTCGGCCGAATGGGTCTTGATTCGGCCGAATGAGTCTTCATTCGACTATTCCCGAGAGCTTGATTTATGTACTTGAATCCCTGTCTTCCATTCGACCGAATGGATGTCAGATTCGGTCGAATCTGAACCTAAACCTTGCTGAACAGTTCCTTTGAAGTGCCTAGTGGCTTCTAGAGTTTATGGAATCTTCGAGAGTGACTTGGAACACATGCCCAAGCTATGATACGCGCATTCAAACTCTTGATAGAAGTGTCAAAGCCTCGAACACGTCTCGTTTTACCTCGAAATCATCGAGATCCCCTGAAATGACCTAAAAACAGCTCGAGGACAAGATCAAGGTAAAATTGAATGTAACGTGCATAAAACCAATATAAAAGCACGAAACTCGACACTAAAATGAGGTTGTAAACGTGCTCTAAAATGAGCACATCAACTTCCCCGAAGCCAAACCTTTGCTAGTCCCTAGCAAATGAACTAGTAAGGCAGCACCGTGAGCAAAACTCATGAAAAGCAAGGTGAGCGGAAAATAGGACAATGCCAGCCGTGTACGCGCAAAACTCTTCCCTAGCCATGGGTGTGCAAGTACAATGGGCTCAAAAAAAAGCATAATACCAAGATAAACAACGTTTTCCACAGACTCGGGATCACTGGAAAAGCTACAACACAGGCCATGCCACCCACTACCTAATGAGGTCACAAGTCCACGCTCCCCATGCTATTTCCCAAAAGATGTGGGAAATTTCTAGTACGCTCGTGTGTTTAATATGGTACGTGTTTCGCTCATAATCATCCGACTTAAGATGAGTCGGGAATTAAACACTCAATCAAGGAGAAATCTTAGGGATTGCATCCTATCTACTCTCCAGCACAGAACTTGCTAATCAGGCCAAGTCGAACAGGTTTGGAAAAGGTTGCAATGTGGGCTAGGATTAAGGTAGGGTAAAATTTGGAGATGTGGAGTTTAAATAGAGGATAGTAAGCAATCCAAGGTAATCAAACCAAGGATGGCTATGACTTCCAAAAACCATGCCACTTCCAAAAATTTTCTGGATACGCATAAATGAACTCATTACACCAACTTTATTTTCGAATTTTTCGCTTTCTATTTTTTTTCTTTTCTTTTTCTTTTTTCTTTCTTTTTTCTTGTTTTTTTTTTCTTTTTGTTTTCAAGCAAATGCTTCTGAAATAAACTGAGAGTAATGTAAAGAGTCATATCATACGACCATGATTTTTCCAACCAAAATCTTTCACCACAATACAACGGGCACCACTCCACTGTAATCACTTGACTATCCTCTAGGTAAGAAGAGGGAATATTTGGCTCATGTGGAGTTAGGTGATGTAGCTACGAAGAAAAAGTAAAGGCACAAAATTGGCTTACCCTAAAGTCAATCAATATTCATGGTAGGCAATTTGGCCATGTAGCTGTAACTACAAACGTGTTATCATCCCTGGCCTTTAGATAAGAAGACTATGCTGGAGGAGAACAGACACAATACTTAGACTCTCTAACTAGCACTTAATAACATAGGACTCATAATGGAGTCCTAGAAGGCTCAATCCTCACTAGGCTAGTTGAAAATGTGCCTCAAAAGGTAGTCATCCAAGCCGCAAACCAAGCAGGACCAGATCCCCCAAGTCAGGCGGAAAACAATCAATTATTCGGTCCCAAAACAGGCACAAGGCTAGGAAAAGCATGAGTATGCATAAGACCACTATAATGTACACGTCAGGAGCTAGCATGTCAGTTTCACAACTCAAGCACATTAATCGTAACACACCTAGACATGCAAATAAAATAAAAAAAAAAACAAGGTAATAGTTTCAATAATGCTAATCTTTCGAAGTTTTGAAAACACAAGAACCCTCCCCCAAGCCAGCTCAAGAGCCGTCACGGCACTTGGGAGAGAAGAAACAAGAGGGAGAAAGATCAGCATTATGGAAGCTGTTGCTATACAAATAAACAAACAAAACAAACACCGGGTTATCTCCCGTAAGTACTTTTGTTTAACGTCGGTAAGTTCGACACATTTAGGCACAAATTTATACAGAAAAAGAAAATAAAGAAATTATACATGTTGTAGGAGTGGATTCACTCCTAGCATCACCATCACCTCCAGCGTGGGGAGTCAAAACTCTCCACCGAGCCGCAGTGGCGGAAGTAAGCAATGGAGAACCAGGGTCATATAGAGGTGGGTTAGAATCCGGGGCTCCCCCAAGCCAGGGTGGAGCCATCAGTCTTTTTTTCCTTTTTCTAGCCCGTTTCCGTTTACGGGCTAGCTCGTCAGTTCCCTCAGATTTATAATATGTCTCCATTGGCGGAGCAATTCCATTTGTAACCCCATAAATAAGACGCTTTTGTGCATCTTCCTCATCTGACACCTCAACTGTTATTGGAGCAACAGAAACACTACACCTCTTGACTTCTTTTGCAGCATCATTCTCGACCACCCTAAAGGAACAAATCTGCTCGACCATGGGTTCCTCTGAAGATTTAGAAAAGGCAAACACAACCTTCTCATGGGCTACCCTAACGGTTATAGTCTCTGATTCACAGTCGATCAGGGCACCCAAAGTCTTCAAAGCATCCCTCCCTAAGATCAGAGGAGTATAAGGATCCTCGGCCATATCAAGTACCACGAAGTCACATGGTACTACTATGTTCCCAACTTGGACCGGAAGGTCCTCATACTCCCTACATGGCACTTTTATACTACGGTCGGCCAGCTGGATTGTTTTCTGTGATGGCTTGAGGTCGAAAGTGAGTTTCTTGGCAATGGACATCAGCATTAGGCTAATGGAGGCCCCAAGGTCAGCGAGTGCTCCCTTAGAATTGAGTTTTCCAAGGGTGACTGGGAGCACAAAGGGTCCTCTAGCTTTTCCTTTCTTTGCCCACGTGCCCTGAATGATGGCACTTACTTGCTCTGGCAAGCTAATCACTTCGCCCTCTAGCTTTCTCTTATTCCTTAGGAGGGTTTTCAGATACGTAGCATATTGCGGCATTTGCTCCATGGCTTCTAGGAATGGTATTTTCATTTCAAGCGGCCGCATATGCTCTAGGAATTTAAGAAACTTTTCTTGAAGTTGCCTCTCTACCTTTTTGTAAGAGAGGCGGAGCATGTTGACGCTCAAGTTTCCTCCTTTCTTGTATCTCCCTCCATCTCTCATCTTCGTCCTTCTTCTTCCCCTCACACTCATTTATTTCGACTTTTGGTTCCTCAGTCCCTTCACCACCCTCCTTTTCTTTTCTTCCCTCAAGGTTCTCCTTGTGCTCAGTTTCTCTTCGACAACCACTACCCGTCGAGGGATCTTCCCTTAAATCAACTCCATTGGCTACAGTTGGATAAGGATGTGAGATTCCAGATCCTAGGAAGATCACCTTACAAGTGTGATGCTTAGGGTTAGAGTCAGGAGAATTTTGTGGTGGAGGCTGGGTGGATGGGTTTTGTTGGGGGTGAGAAGGATATGGCAATGGTGGGGGTGGACTAGCCATCTGCGCAAGCTGTGACTCAAACAACTTCTGTTGCGCCTGAAGTTGTTGCATTTGGTTCATCAAAGTTTGGTTGATGTGCGAGAGGGTTTGGTTTTGTTGCGCAAGGGAGTTCACTTGGGTGGAAAGGAATTCATTAGTTGGAGGCGGGTTTGGTTGAGGCTGTATAGATGGATAGGATGGGTTGGTGTTGGGTTTTGGCATTGGAGGGTATGGCCTATTCCCATTCGGCCTAGGAAAACTCCCATTCGCTTGATTGGTAGAGTTGTACCCTTGGTAGGAGTTCCCTTGGTTAGAATTCGGGTTGAAGGGAGGTCTAGAGGGTTGATTGTTGTAAAGACCTTGCTGAGCAAACCCTTGGTTATGACCACCATATCCTACTGCTGCCACATAATCGGGATTATACCCGTATCCATCATAGTTCATGACCGGGGGTCCTTCTTGGTTATACCCCCCGCAATTAACAGCCGTTATGTGCTCGGAATTTGCACCCCCACAATATGATGTATCATGATTGGTGCCCGCACAGATTCTACATGAAAAGGGCGTCTCTTTAACCGATGATACATTAGAGCTACCTTGGGCGTATTTGAACTTGGACAGCTTCTTATCCATGATAGCTTCAATTTTTGAAGTAATCATGTCCAAGTTGCTTGAATTCATCCCTCCTCTTGGTAATCCACTACCCCTTGCTCCCCCCTAAGAACTATTCTTAGCAACCTCCTCAATCTTAGCCCTCACTTGATTGCATGGGACTTTCGAAAGTTGGCCACCAACAGCGGAGTGTAGGAGTGCCTTGGTGGAGTCGTTTAAACCATCATAGAAGAATGTATTAAGATGGTTCTCCCCGTACTCATGATGGGCGCATGCTCTTATCATTTTCTTAAACCGACTCCAAGTGGCACTAAGGTTCTCATCATCCTCTTGAGTGAATGACGCAATTTTCTTACGCCAATCCTACGTTCGAACTGTGGGATAGAACCTTTCTAGAAACGCTGTCTTTAATTGAGCCCAATTAATGATTGAGTTGGGCTCTAAGCATTTATACCAGTCCCAAGCATCACCAGATAAACTCAAGTGAAATAGATGCATCCGTACATAATCCGGGCTATTAGGGCATGGAGGTATGAGACCGCAAATATCTGAGAATGCCTCCAAGTGTTGGAGAGGGCATTTATTTCTCAAACCGCAAAAAGGGGTCTCTTTCACCATCCGGGTTAATTGAGGATGTATATGATAGGGGTTCGGGGCTATAGGCAACACTACACCTCCTTGAAATTCTTGGGACCCAGGTGTCCCAAATTGACCAAAAAGTTGTTGGTGGTTTTCGTCCATTGGTGGTGTAGGGTGGTTGGAGGTATTGGGCTGCGATGAGGTTTGGGTTGGAATTCTCCGTTTGCTGCGTTGAACCTTAGGGTCGAATGGTTCTAGTTGTTGATTTGATTGACGTGTGCTATATGGCATGCAAACAACACTAGAGACCAAGCGTAAGTACTGACAAGCAGATTATTAGACAATAAAATAAATAAAACTAAAATGAATTACACCAAGACTATAATCTAAACACAACGCCTTGTCCCCAGCAACGGCGCCATTTTGATAACCGTTCTTTTAGGTCATTTGACTAAAAGAATAGTTATGCAAACTAAATTTATAAACACCCTAATACTAGTACAACTAGTGTAGTGGTAAGTCGGGGATCGAACCACAAGGACAAGGGGCGATAGCTTATAGACTTGATGTAAAGGATTTAAATGGGATTTGAAAAGAATTATACTAATAACAGAAAAAACAAAGCAAGAACTAAAACAATGTTATACTATGAAAAGAAAATGGGGACAGATCAGTTCCACCCTAGGAAGGACAATCGAACTATCAATACGCTAAATTAGGTGAAATCAGTCAACAATGAATCATGACACTCAAGATGACGAGAGGAAGTTTGTGACCCTATAAATCACACGAACAACCTATAATCGCCCTATGTCTCCAAAGGAGTGGCAGGACAAGATTCGCATCGAATATCAATCAATCAACCGTTAACAATCTCAAATCCTAACTCTACGCATGAAGAACGAGCCAACCTAGGGTTTCACCAATCAAACCCCTAAGAAGACTACTCACACATAGTAACAATAAAAGACATGATTAAAAGCATGAATAGACTGAATGGAAATGAACAAGAGAACGAAAACTAAGAACTATAACCGAACCAACGACTACTCTATCAAAACTGTAAACGAAACAACGATTATAGCTAGAGGAATGAAATCAATAAAAACAATACTTGAAAGCATTAAAAGAACTAAAACAGAAAAGAAATAATACCTTGCATAAACGAAATTGTACGAACGAAATAGGAACCGAATCCGAAATACAAAGCTTGAAAACGAGAACAACGAAAGCTGTAAATCTAAACTAATGCATGAAAGAAATGAAAAGCTTTAAAGTGATGTTCTAGGTTGAGGCACAAGAGCTCTCAAAGTAGGCATGAGGTTATGTACAGAGAAAGAGGGTATTTATACCCTAGGGACAAAAGGAGTAAAACCCTAGGAAAAACCCTCGAGCGCCGACTAAAGAAAGAACCAAAATATGCGGGAAAGAAGGCCATTCGGCCGAATGCATAGTGGATTCGGCCGAATGGGTGGCCATTCGGCCGAATGGTGTTCACATTCGCCCAAAATATAAGCTTGATGATTTTGCGATCTGTCCACCATTCGGCCGAATGAGTGGAACCATTCGGCCGAATGGGTCTTGATTCGGCCGAATGAGTCTTCATTCGGCTATTCCCGAGAGCTTGATTTATGTACTTGAATCCCTGTCTTCCTTTCGACCAAATGGATGTTAGATTCGGTCGAATCTGAACCTAAACCTTGCTGAACAGTTCCTTTGAAGTGCCTAGTGGCTTCTAGAGTTTATGGAATCTTCGAGAGTGACTTGGAACACATGCCCAAGCTATGATACGCGCATTCAAACTCTTGATAGAAGTGTCAAAGCCTCGAACACGTCTCGTTTTACCTCGAAATCATCGAGATCACCTGAAATGACCTAAAAACAGCTCGAGGACAAGATCAAGGTAAAATTGAATGTAACGTGCATAAAACCAATATAAAAGCACGAAACTCGACACTAAAATGAGGTTGTAAACGTGCTCTAAAATGAGCACATCAACTTCCCCCAAGCCAAACCTTTGCTAGTCCCTAGCAAATGAACTAGTAAGGCAGCACCGTGAGCAAAACTCATGAAAAGCAAGGTGAGCGGAAAATAGGACAATGCCAGCCATGTACGCGCAAAACTCTTCCCTAGCCATGGGTGTGCAAGTACAATGGGCTCAAAAAAAAGCATAATACCAAGATAAACAACGTTTTCCACAGACTCGGGATCACTGGAAAAGCTACAACACAGGCCATGCCACCCACTACCTAATGAGGTCACAAGTCCACGCTCCCCATGCTATTTCCCAAAAGATGTGGGAAATTTCTAGTACGCTCGTGTGTTTAATATGGTACGTGTTTTGCTCATAATCATCCGACTTAAGATGAGTCGGGAATTAAACACTCAATCAAGGAGAAATCTTAGGGATTACATCCTATCTACTCTCCAGCACAGAACTTGCTAATCAGGCCAAGTCGAACAGGTTTGGAAAAGGTTGCAATGTGGGCTAGGATTAAGGTAGGGTAAAATTTGGAGATGTGGAGTTTAAATAGAGGATAGTAAGCAATCCAAGGTATTCAAACCAAGGATGGCTATGACTACCAAAAACCATGCCACTTCCAAAAATTTTCTGGATACGCATAAATGAACTCATTACACCAACTTTATTTTCGAATTTTTCGCTTTCTATTTTTTTTCTTTTCTTTTTCTTTTTTCTTTCTTTTTTCTTGTTTTTGTTTTCTTTTTGTTTTCAAGCAAATGCTTCTGAAATAAACTGAGAGTAATGTAAAGAGTCATATCATACGACCACGATTTTTCCAACCAAAATCTTTCACCACAATACAACGGGCACCACTCCACTGTAATCACTTGACTATCCTCTAGGTAAGAAGAGGGAATATTTGGCTCATGTGGAGTTAGGTGATGTAGCTACGAAGAAAAAGTAAAGGCACAAAATTGGCTTACCCTAAAGTCAATCAATATTCATGGTAGGCAATTTGGCCATGTAGCTGTAACTACAAACGTGTTATCATCCCTGGCCTTTAGATAAGAAGACTATGCTGGAGGAGAACAGACACAATACTTATACTCTCTAACTAGCACTTAATAACATAGGACTCATAATGGAGTCCTAGAAGGCTCAATCCTCACTAGGCTAGTTGAAAATGTGCCTCAAAAGGTAGTCATCCAAGCCGCAAACCAAGCAGGACCAGATCCCCCAAGTCAGGCGGAAAACAATCAATTATTCGGTCCCAAAACAGGCACAAGGCTAGGAAAAGCATGAGTATGCATAAGACCACTATAATGTACACGTCAGGAGCTAGCATGTCAGTTTCACAACTCAAGCACATTAATCGTAACACACCTAGACATGCAAATAAAATAAAAAAAACAAGGTAATAGTTTCAATAATGCTAATCTTTCGAAGTTTTGAAAACACAAGAACCCTCCCCCAAGCCAGCTCAAGAGCCGTCCCGGCACTTGGGAGAGAAGAAACAAGAGGGAGAAAGATCAGCATTATGGAAGCTGTTGCTATACAAATAAACAAACAAAACAAACACCGGGTTATCTCCCGTAAGTACTTTTGTTTAACGTCGGTAAGTTCGACACATTTAGGCACAAATTTATACAGAAAAAGAAAATAAAGAAATTATACATGTTGTAGGAGTGGATTCACTCCTAGCATCACCATCACCTCCAGCGTGGGGAGTCAAAACTCTCCACCGAGCCGCAGTGGCGGAAGTAAGCAATGGAGAACCAGGGTCATATGGAGGTGGGTTAGAATGCGGGGCTCCCCCAAGCCAGGGTGGAGCCATCAGTCTTTTTTTCCTTTTTCTAGCTCGTTTCCATTTCCGGGCTAGCTCGTCAGTTCCCTCAGATTTATAATATGTCTCCATTGGCGGAGCAATTCCATTTGTAACCCCAAAAATAAGACGCTTTTGTGCGTCTTCCTCATCTGACACCTCAACTGTTATTGGAGCAACAGAAACACTACACCTCTTGACTTCTTTTGCAGCATCATTCTCGACCACCCTAAAGGAACAAATCTGCTCGACCATGGGTTCCTCTGAAGATTTAGAAAAGGCAAACACAACCTTCTCGTGGGCTACCCTAACGGTTATAGTCTCTGATTCACAGTCGATCAGGGCACCCAAAGTCTTCAAAGCATCCCTCCCTAAGATCAGAGGAGTATAAGGATCCTCGGCCATATCAAGTACCACGAGGTCACATGGTACTACTATGTTCCCAACTTGGACCAGAAGGTCCTCAAACTCCCCACATGGCACTTTTATACTACGGTCGGCCAGCTGGATTGTTTTCTGTGATGGCTTGAGGTCGAAAGTGAGTTTCTTGGCAATGGACATCGGCATTAGGCTAATGGAGGCCCCAAGGTCAGTGAGTGCTCCCTTAGAATTGAGTTTTCCAAGGGTGACTGGGAGCACAAAGGGTCCTCTAGCTTTTTCTTTCTTTGCCCACGTGCCCTGAATGATGGCACTTACTTGCTCTGGCAAGCTAATCACTTCTCCCTCTAGCTTTCTCTTGTTCCTTAGGAGGGTTTTCAGATACATAGCATATTGCGGCATTTTCTCCATGGCTTCTAGGAATGGTATTTTCATTTCAAGCGGCCGCATATGCTCTAGGAATTTAAGAAACTTTTCTTGAAGTTGCCTCTCTACCTTTTTGTAAGGAAAAGGTAGAGGCGGAGCATGTTGACGCTCAAGTTTCCTCCTTTCCTGTATCTCCCTCCATCTCTCATCTTCGTCCTTCTTCTTCCCCTCACACTCATTTATTTCGACTTTTGGTTCCTCAGTCCCTTCACCACCCTCCTTTTCTTTTCTTCCCTCAAGGTTCTCCTTGTGCTCAGTTTCTCTTCGACAACCACTACCCGTCGAGGGATCTTCCCTTAAATCATCTCCATTGGCTACAGTTGGATAAGGATGTGAGATTCCAGATCCTAGGAAGATCGCCTTACAAGTGTGATGCTTAGGGTTAGAGTCAGGAGAATTTTGTGGTGGAGGCTGGGTGGATGGGTTTTGTTGGGGGTGAGAAGGATATGGCAATGGTGGGGGTGGACTAGCCATCTGCGCAAGCTGTGACTCAAACAACTTCTGTTGCGCCTGAAGTTGTTGCATTTGGTTCATCAAAGTTTGGTTGATGTGCGAGAGGGTTTGGTTTTGTTGCGCAAGGGAGTTCACTTGGGTGGAAAGGAATTCATTAGTTGGAGGCGGGTTTGGTTGAGGCTGTATAGATGGATAGGATGGGTTGGTGTTGGGTTTTGGCATTGGAGGGTATGGCCTATTGCCATTCGGCCTAGGAAAACTCCCATTCGCTTGATTGGTAGAGTTGTACCCTTGGTAGGAGTTCCCTTGGTTAGAATTCGGGTTGAAGGGAGGTCTAGAGGGTTGATTGTTGTAAAGACCTTGCTGAGCAAACCCTTGGTTATGACCACCATATCCTACTGCTGCCACATAATCGGGATTATACCCGTATCCATCATAGTTCATGACCGGGGGTCCTTCTTGGTTATACCCCCCGCAATTAACAACCGTTATGTGCTCGGAATTTGCACCCCCACAATATGATGTATCATGATTGGTGCCCGCACAGATTCTAAATGAAAAGGGCGTCTCTTTAACCGATGATACATTAGAGCTACCTTGGGCGTATTTGAACTTGGACAGCTTCTTATCCATGATAGCTTCAATTTTTGAAGTAATCGTGTCCAAGTTGCTTGAATCCATCCCTCCTCTTGGTAATCCACTACCCCTTGCTCCCCCCCAAGAACTATTCTTAGCAACCTCCTCAATCCTAGCCCTCATTTGATTGCATGGGACTTTCGAAAGTTGGCCACCAACAGCGGAGTCTAGGAGTGCCTTGGTGGAGTCATTTAAACCATCATAGAAGAATGTATTAAGATGGTTCTCCCCGTACTCATGATGGGCGCATGCTCTTATCATTCTCTTAAACTGACTCCAAGTGGCACTAAGGTTCTCATCATCCTCTTGAGTGAATGACGCAATTTTCTTACGCCAATCCTGCGTTCGAACTGTGGGATAGAACCTTTCTAGAAACGCTGTCTTTAATTGAGCCCAATTAATGATTGAGTTGGGCTCTAAGCATTTATACCAGTCCCGAGCATCACTAGATAAACTCAAGTGAAATAGATGCATCCGTACATAATCCGGGCTATTGAGGCATGGAGGTATGAGACCGCAAATATCTGAGAATGCCTCCAAGTGTTGGAGAGGGCATTCATTTCTCAAACCGCAAAAAGGGGTCTCTTTCACCATCCGGGTGAATTGAGGATGTATATGATAGGGGTTCGGGGCTTTGGGCAACACTACACCTCCTTGAAATTCTTGGGACCCAGGTGTCCCAAATTGACCAAAAAGTTGTTGGTGGTTTTCGTCCATTGGTGGTGTAGGGTGGTTGGAGGTATTGGGCTGCGATGAGGTTTGGGTTGGAATTCTCCGTTTGCTGCGTTGAACCTTAGGGTCGAATGGTTCTAGTTGTTGATTTGATTGACGTGTGCTATATGGCATGCAAACAACACTAGAGACCAAGCGTAAGTACTGACAAGCAGATTATTAGACAATAAAATAAATAAAACTAAAATGAATTACACCAAGACTATAATCTAAACACAACGCCTTGTCCCCAGCAACGGCGCCATTTTGATAACCGTTCTTTTAGGTCATTTGACTAAAAGAATAGTTATGCAAACTAAATTTATAAACACCCTAATACTAGTACAACTAGTGTAGTGGTAAGTCGGGGATCGAACCACAAGGACAAGGGGCGATAGCTTATAGACTTGATGTAAAGGATTTAAATGGGATTTGAAAAGAATTATACTAATAACAGAAAAACAAAGCAAGAACTAAAACAATGTTATACTATGAAAAGAAAATGGGGACAGATCAGTTCCACCCTAGGAAGGACAATCGAACTATCAATATGCTAAATTAGGTGAAATCAGTCAACAATGAATCATGACACTCAAGATGACGAGAGGAAGTTTGTGACCCTATAAATCACACGAACAACCTATAATCGCCCTATGTCTCCAAAGGAGTGGCAGGACAAGATTCGCATCGAATATCAATCAATCAACCGTTAACAATCTCAAATCCTAACTCTACGCATGAAGAACGAGCCAACCTAGGGTTTCACCAATCAAACCCCTAAGAAGACTACTCACACATAGTAACAATAAAAGACATGATTAAAAGCATGAATAGACTGAATGGAAATGAACAAGAGAACGAAAACTAAGAACTATAACCGAACCAACGACTACTCTATCAAAACTGTAAACGAAACAACGATTATAGCTAGAGGAATGAAATCAATAAAAACAATACTTGAAAGCATTAAAAGAACTAAAACAGAAAAGAAATAATACCTTGCATAAACGAAATTGTACGAACGAAATAGGAACCGAATCCGAAATACAAAGCTTGAAAACGAGAACAACGAAAGCTGTAAATCTAAACTAATGCATGAAAGAAATGAAAAGCTTTAAAGTGATGTTCTAGGTTGAGGCACAAGAGCTCTTAAAGTAGGCATGAGGTTATGTACAGAGAAAGAGGGTATTTATACCCTAGGGACAAAAGGAGTAAAACCCTAGGAAAAACCCTCAAGCGCCGACTAAAGAAAGAACCAAAATATGCGGGAAAGAAGGCCATTCGGCCGAATGCATAGTGGATTCGGCCGAATGGGTGGCCATTCGGCCGAATGGTGTTCATATTCGCCCAAAACATAAGCTTGATGATTTTGCGATCTGTCCACCATTCGGCCGAATGAGTGGAACCATTCAGCCGAATGGGTCTTGATTCGGCCGAATGAGTCTTCATTCGGCTATTCCCGAGAGCTTGATTTATGTACTTGAATCCCTGTCTTCCATTCGACCGAATGGATGTCAGATTCGGTCGAATCTGAACCTAAACCTTGTTGAACATTTCCTTTGAAGTGCCTAGTTGCTTCTAGAGTTTATGGAATCTTCGAGAGTGACTTGGAACACATGCCCAAGCTATGATATGCGCATTCAAACTCTTGATAGAAGTGTCAAAGCCTCGAACACGTCTCGTTTTACCTCGAAATCATCGAGATCACCTGAAATGACCTAAAAACAGCTCGAGGACAAGATCAAGGTAAAATTGAATGTAACGTGCATAAAACCAATATAAAAGCACGAAACTCGACACTAAAATGAGGTTGTAAACGTGCTCTAAAATGAGCACATCACCTACACATGTTACTAGGAAGGGATTTCAACTAAGAACCAACCTCTCGGTTATCTTCAAGGAAGGGCGTTACAATTGGGATTTCTCACCTAATTGTATTCTAAATCATCCAAGCAACACAATAAATTTAAACCAACAATTAATAGCATGCAAGTTAGCAACACTTAACATCGGGTCACTACCTAAATCTGCATTTCTCAATGTCTTTGACCTAGGAAAGCAATGGAAGAAATCTAAATGGCCAATCTAGACTCCAACCAAAACCTAATATTAAATCACACGTAAATCATCAAGGAACCAACTCCATACTTTAAACATCATCCATGCTTGGGATTGGTTTTTCACCCTATCCCCTAACTAATCTAACTACTCATGACTAGTAATAGAAAACATTAAATAATCAAAATAACAAGACATACTACCTAAATAAAGAATAATGATAAATAAACAATGAGATAAACTAACAATAATCAAACGTAAATAAACAAAAACAGAAATAAATTAAAACTATAAAATATAAAACAAGAGAAAGTGAAAGAAAATACTAATTTATTAATATGGAATTTATGTCTGACATATGATGATTGAAAATCCAATGAAAGTATGCAAAACTGGTGCAAAATCTATGAGAAATCTAAAGTTTTATGGAAGAACAATAAAATAAACCCAAAGCTATCTCTCTAGGTCTAAAAACTACAGCTACTCTATGTCTCTAAAATTATCCTCCTTCGTGCTTCTTTACCTTCCTTTGATTCATGTAGAAGAGTTAGAGCAAGCTACGAAACTGCCAAAAAACAACTAAGCGAGCACTCAGTACAAAGTCAAGCACCCGCTCAAAAGGCCTCAACTCTTGGTTCCAGTGAACTAAGCGGCCGCTCAATACAACCTTGAGCAGCCGCTTAGGCCAATACGTGACCTCTTAGAGTCCGCTTGACATCCAGTCGTAGCTATCCACCTGTTCACTCTAATTAAATTGAGCAACCGTTTGTTATAGAGTAAGCGCCCACTTAGGTCGTTTTCTCTTGAGAGGCTTCTCTATTCAAGTTTTGAACAACCTCTTGGCTTCTCTTCTCGACTTTTCTATTATATATCTCTATTCTTCATTTCGCATGCTAGAGCTCATAGGTACCTGCATCAAGCAACAAAAACACGCATTAAGTTAGAAAATATACGGTAAATCAAGGAAAATAGAACAAAAACACGAGAAATGCTCCTAAGCCTAGACTATGCACAAAATGATGCAAAATATGATAAAATATGACGAACTCATGCCCCAAAAAGAGTAAGAAACTCTGCTAGGAATATACAAATGAGTCATATAAATGTCACTCATCACAAACCGACGGGAAATCAACATACATGCTCTGGTACGCATGTGACACAACTTCTTAGGCCTCCTCAATGGTTTTGCTGACCCTTTCTCCCTAAGAGTTCACGTAGCGGAGTACCAAGTCCACAAGAGGGAAGTCAGGACCCTCACCTCTAGCAGGTTGCCTAAATAGAAAAGCCTAAAATATGAAAGGTTTAAAAAGGTATATTAAAAACTAAAGGCAAGTATCATACTTCGAGATGGATTAGCCTCACCGGGCAAGCTAACCTAGAAACCAACGTCGAATAGTCCACCTCGGGACTCACCACTAATCCCAGGATGTATGCAAAGTGGTGGTCGAGGCCGACTACATGAGCTTATCAAAGCTCACTAGGTCTAGCACGGTTGCAAGAGGGTTCACTAGAGTCGGAAACTCCATGGTCGAGTGCTGCTGGGCCACCTTATGAGGAAGCTAGCCCTATCCTACCCTCAAGGGGCTCTATGTCAGCACAACACCAAAAGTTGACCTGCTCTCCTCAGCAAACCAATGTTAGAGATCAAAAGCATACAACAAATGCAATATACAATGTCATAAATCAAAGCTTATAGATTCAGGGGTGGAACAGAAGAGAATCTTTCAAATACGGCCCTAGGTCACCCCTTCCTTCTCTTGCCTGGCCCAGGAAGTGCCCACTAGGAAAGCTCAAACCTTCGGGTGAGGTAATGTAAGCTTAGGGAGGTACTCATAAGCCTAGAGTTGCATGCAAAAGAAAATGGGTTAATAAAAAGGCTAAGAAAACTGAAGGCTAGCCAAGCAGAAGGGAAAGAATCAAAGTACCTTGATGACTCTCCACATGCCTCCCGCGGAGACTTGTCCCTTGATACAGCCTTACACTGCCTCCTTCATCTCGTACAAGAGATGGGCATAAGTAAGACCTCCATAGTTGTAGCTGGGTAATACGGCGATATCCCATAAAGATGGAAAGAAGAAAAGTGAGGCCCGACTACTCTTATTTGGACAGATAAGTTGTCTTAACATCTACTCATCAGTGGCGCCTCTCATCTTAAGGCCAATAGCAATTTGTCCATACCTGACGCTCATAGCCTCGTCGAGGATGGTTGCCGAAACAGGGCCAATCAACTCTGTCGCCTCTGAATTCTTAAAACTAAGGTCAAAGTCAAGGACTATGGGCTTATCAGCTAAGCACAAACCCGTGATCAATGCGAAGTCTGTGGGGGTGATGGTTAGCTCCCCCCACGGGAAATGAAACATGTTGGTGGTGTCCCACCACCACTCAAGAAGATTATGGATCAAAATACATGACCCAATCTACCGAATGAAAAACTAGGTGACTAACCTGAAGTCACCGAGTTGGGCACTAGCAAACAACACCCGTTGTCGCTCACTTCTCTAAACCTTCTTTAGAAAGGAAGGGAAGCTCTTAGCGGAACTGAAAGTCCACATGTATAAATCATCACTTTGAAAGAAAATTGAACTCATCTGAGGATCAATAAAATCGATAACTTCTAAAACTAATACAAAGTGACTTACCATGCCCATCAAAGGGCAGTGTGAGAGGTGCCCAGCAGGCCGAAACACTTGCTGGTTTGGCGTCCACCCTGTCCGACACCAATAGGTGTGGGAGTTCTGTGGAACCGCCTGTTCCTCATGGGATCCTTCACTCTCTAAGGACCCTACCACTGCCGTAATGTTTAGAATGTGGAGCCATCCTAAGAAAAGCAATAAACTTCAAAACAAAGACCCAAAAAATCATAACAAAGACTCTACAAAAGCAATGCAACAACACTCACAAGAATTCTCAGATTCCACTAAAATGTCATAAGTATTAGGAATTCTCAAATTCCACTAAAATGTCATAAATATCAGGAATTCTCAAATTCCACTGAAATGTCATAGTCTCAGGAATTCTCATATTCCACTAAAATGTCGTAGTCTTAGAAATTCTCATATTCCACTGAAATTTCACAATCATAGAAATTCTTAAATTCCACTGAAATACTATAGACATGTGAGTTCACAGACTCCTTTGAAAAGGCAAGAATTCCAAGAGTTCACATACTCCACTAAAATAACAAATAGACACAGGAATTCTCAAATTCCATCAAAATACAACAATCTCAAGAATTCTCACAAAACTACAACCTTAGGAGTTCACAAACTCCTCTGAAACTGAACAGACTCGGAAATTATAAGATTCCATTGACCCTGGAGTTCACATACTCCACTAAAAAACAACAGACCCTAGAACTCACAAATTCCTTCACATAAATTCTCAACAACACAAGGGGCTCTTTCAAAGTTCAAAAAATAATCACATGCATTTTCAAACCCAAACATAGTTTAATAGGAAGTTCACAGACTTACATACTAGCACAACACTTCATCAAAGCACAGTAACAGTAGAGATTCACATATTTTCACTACGTCACCAAAATTCTTAAATTTTGAATCTAAACTTGGCTACAACCCTCATGACATAGCCAAACACCAATTATAATCCTAACTGAAACCCTACAAGGCTTACATTTCCCTAACCAACCGAAAAAACTAGGCTTCCCTATAAACACATAAACTCAACGATTTCTCATACCTAACCTACATCAAAGCCTAGATCCACAACCTAGCATCACCAAACAACTAATTTTCTATGAACAAACTGAGGGCTTAAAACACCGATCCACTTCATCGGACTCCATCAAAACGAGAATTCATGACTCCCAAACTTATAAGTAATCATCCTTAAGCATAATTAAGCATAACCCAACAATAAAATCAAGCCAAAACATATGCACTATAAAGACCCATATATTTTTGGCCATACACCACCAAAAATTGCCTAAAAACCTTTCAAATTGGTCACATTTTGTGTAAAAACTAGCCTACACATTATATATACATGCATATACCAAGCAATTACAACCAACATTTGCAATAATTCACCATAAAATCAAACACTCCTAATTCAATTTAGGTTTCATCAAAAAACTAAAAGTCATGCTTAAAACCAAGAGAAATCCAAGTAAACTGTTTTGTTTATGCAATGGGTAAAGCTACCAACCTTGTAGACCAAATCCTTGAAAGAAAAAATGTGGAAGCAAGAGTTTTAGGGAACTTTTGAGAGAATAGAGTGCCAAAATGAAGCCTTGGCACGACCTCAAACTAATTTAATATCCTAACACGTGTGTTGAATGTGCAAAGAAACGCGTTGAGTGCCAGTCTTCGGCGCTAAGCACACAGAGGTCTAGTGTCAGGTGTCTAGCCTAGGGCTCGATGCTTGACCTATTTTCTCAGTGCAGGCTTCGAACCACCCCATGTTACCATTATTGGCATATTCAAGTATAGAAAGTTGGGTATTTTGCTACCAAAATCGCACGGGAATATAAACTAAATTTTAAGCATGGGGTGAAAAAGTCAAAATAGCTCTATGACCCAAAAAGCATTCCAGGTGCTCATTTTTCTAAACCATAAAAGTCGGGCCGACCCTGCATGACGTCGCAACACCTCAAATGACTCGTAAGCACTTCAATAACCCAATGAGTCTAGCTCTTGGCTCGAGAGACGTCCTTAAAATATGTTTTGGCTCGTGAGACGTCCCTAAAATACATTTTATCTTAGGAGGCATCCTCATAATACATAATGGCTTTGGAGGCATCCTTAGAATACGTGATGACTCAAGAGACGTCCTTAAAATACGTTTTCGCTCGGGAGGTATCCCTAGAATATGTGATGACTAGGGAGATGTCTCTAAAATACGTTTTGGCTTGGGAGGCGTCCTTAGAATACGTAATGGCTCAAGAGGCATCCCTAATAACGCACCTGCTAGGAAGGCATCCCTAGAATATGCATTGGCCTAGGAGGAAACCCAATAGTACTTATAGTGGCTCTTGGCTTAAGAGACGTCCCTAAATTATATTCTAGCTTGAGAAGCGTCCCTAAAATACACATTGGAGTTGCCCCGACAATAATTCTTCCCCAGCGGATGAAATTTATAGCATATCAAAATCCCTTGGCGGATAAGCATCCTCAGCTAGGATAAAATATGGGAAAAATGACTCAAGTGGGATCTCTATAGAGAAAAGGCAAATAAAAAACTCCCCAACAAAGTTTATCAATCCCCAACAAAGACCAAAGGTAGTAAACCCTTCAAATTGACAATTTCAATATCCAAATCAACCACAATCAGGGCTAAATCATCTAAAGTTGTGAATCAAGGACCCGTATAAACGTAACTTCCTTAGCAAAGTAGGGTAGCACTCTCTGAAAGTGTAAGAGCCTCCTTAGTAAATTGCATGGGAGTAAGGAGCACCAGACTAGTCTCTTCTCAGTTTTATGCTGTTATGGCCTCCCATCTAGCATATTAGGCCATATTTGTCTACCATAGTATGTCATGTCCCTAAGTCATGCTACCCTGACGATGACTTCCTTGTTCGCACATCAGGCCAACCCTTAAGTCACACCACTTCAGTAACGACTTCCTATTGGCTCATCTGGCCAACTTGTAAGATATGTCATCGTGATAGCGGCTCCTAGTCAGCATTAGTCTCCCTAGTCGTACAACATTAGACTCTGACTCTTGGTATTGAAGGCAATCAACACAAGTTCCCATTCTTAACAAAACTAACTAAAAGGCACTCAATGAGCATGTATTTGTGAACTAACCCTTGTTTGTTTTGCAGGTGATGGCATTAGAAGGAGGATTTGAGGTTATAGAACATTTTTCATCTTCCTCCATCCTTGATTGTACTTTAACTATTGTCTCTACCCAAGACTCGGTCAAAGTGGGGGCTTTTATATACACAAAATCTTGTCTTCCCATGTAGCGGTCCAATGAAAAGGCCCAAACACAAACCCGAGTCCAAATATGAATTATCCCAAAATATGACCAAAAGTCCATCTAAATACCAAGCTTAAAGTCGTGCAAAACCTAAAGCTCGGAGAGATTTTGGACGATGCTCGAACCATAGCGCCAAGCATATAAGCAGAATCTTCCTCAACATTAAGCGCCAAGCATTAGCATCCGGCGCCAAGCATTTGCACCCAGCGCCAAGCGCACGCTTCTAGTGTTCAATGTATAGCAGATACTTGACGCCCAAAGCTAACACTCAAACTATAATAGAACATAAACTACTTCTAGTCCCAGCGCTTGACACACAGCCTGACACCTACCGACCAAGCCTTGTGCACAACTTCAAAAGAGCACTTGGCATGCCTAAGCTATGATCCTTTAAGAAAAAGATTCTCTCTTAAGTTCTTGACACATAAGCCCAACGCTTAACGCACAAGTTGTGCGCCTAACACTTGGTCTTGGCATCTAATGCCAAAGAATCTAACTTTTTTGCCTAAAAATACCCCTCATTTCCTATACCCAAGAGGTCAACAATTCTAAAGTCCTAGAGCACTGTTACTCTACTAGAATTCTCTCCTAAATCCTCACAAACACTAATAAACACAATCACTACTCTTGAAAGAAACCCTCAAGCATCAATCCAAGGAGGAACCATACCTCCTTCCTCAAACACTTAACTAAGACTCAAGCAAAGGAAATATCCTTAATGATAAACATCAATGACCCCTCTCAATCTACTTATTTACTTCTTTGCTTTATCTATTTATACCCCCCTTCACTTCCTAGTGTTTCGATCTAATTGTTTCTATCCACTCAAGGTCCTTTGATTAGATTTATTTGGTGATGATTATGCGAGGAGCAAACCCTTCTTACATGAACACATATTTCAATATTATTGCAATCTTTTAATGAGCTATGATCTAGCAAAGAGCCCTCATCATTGATGTCCTCTTTTGATCAACTCACACACTCTATTTTCAATATCTCACCCTACCTATGATGTGAAGAGCAAGGAGCAACTCCTTCTTCACTAGGTCAAGCCTCAAGATTCTAACTTTAAGCATCTTAATCAAGAAAATATCTTCATAGATTGGTCTCCTTTTAATCATTCAAGAAATCCCCCTCCCTTCCATCTTTCATTTATTGCAAGCTATGTCTCTTTGTCTCTCTTTTGCACTTAGTCTAAGATGCCTAGATTTGGAAATCTCTAATCTAGCTAGACTTGTCACGTTTGATCCATTTTCATGAGCAAACCCTAAATGAGTATCATCCTCGAATACATGTTTAGGAGACAATCCTTATCTTGATTTCTAATTGTATATGCAATGTCAATAATGTTCTATGACTAAATCATACTTGTCATTTGAACTAGACCCATTTCTTTAAGTTGGAGCATTATCATGGAGAATAGTCTCTCTAGACTAATTTCTTTATTTGATCAAGTAATCTCCTCCAACTCATCATGCATTACTCTTATGTTACATTGTCTCTAACCATAACCCTAACATTTTCTTGTCTCTTATGTCATGTCTCTTGCCTCTTGATTACATAATTATTAATTTGTGATTGCATGTCCACCCTTTATCTTATGATTATAAACAAGACCTATTGTTTGTAATCACGCTTAATAAGATAATCTTGGACAATTGGCCATAAGAACCCTAAATTATGGACAATTAATGCAAGTGGTCACCTAATTTAGATTAAGTGCATAAATGTTAACTTTTTTAACCTACTAAATTAGAGTGTACCATCTCTTATTTGTGCATGTTTTCCTAGGAACTATATCTGATATGTTCTTTCATCTTTATGCTAACCGTTTTGCACACATTGTCGACTTGAAATAAGTCGCTTATTCTCCAAACTTCTAATAGTTCATAGACCACTTACGTGATTCATTTGGGGATTCCATCCCGAAGGTTTTCAAAAAGGCCATTAAATTTTTGGTGGTGACTCCTGACCCTATCAATGTCTCTAAAGCCGCATAGACGATCCATATTGATGCACAAACCTATAGGGCTCTACTAAGGGAGAGCTCCT
Organism: Dysphania ambrosioides; assembly: GCA_026401315.1. Lineage (NCBI taxonomy): Eukaryota > Viridiplantae > Streptophyta > Magnoliopsida > Caryophyllales > Amaranthaceae > Dysphania > Dysphania ambrosioides. Next base: position 12,758,910 of record CM048662.1, read on the forward strand.
CCGACTTTTTTTTACCAAAAATGGAAGGTTAGGTTGTAAAAACCAAGCTCTCTAGTGGAAATTCACTCATTGAATTTCTGACCCAAAACCTTGATGGATTCTAGACCCTTAGCACTTAAAAAAAGCCCCCAACACTAGGATATTTTGGAGTTAAGTAGGCTTTTTACGGGGTGGCTTGGGATGTTTTGAAGGTAAGGTAGGATTTTTATTGGTGTTAGGTTTTTTAGAGGAGAGGCAAGGTTTTCCTTGAGTTTTGATATATGAGATTAGGCTTTCATCGTATTTGAGGCAATTTGGGAGGTAATGTCGAGATTTTTTCCAAGGTTAGGTCATTTATGTGATGCAAGGCTAGGGTTTTAGGTGGCATGTTAGGGCATGACATGGGCACAATGGGACATAATGAGACTAGGGATGGGCATGTCAATGGTTTAGATGCAATTTTCCATGTAATGATGTGAATGATCCTAATTAGTGATCATGGACCAAGGATGCATATAATTCATTTTTCAGGGGATTAGGTTTCACAAGGGTTTTGCAAAACTAGATTCTAAGCGTTAGAGAAAAAATCATAGCTCTTCACATCATAGATTAAAGAGACATAGAAAATAATAGTTTTAGAGTTGATTTCAAGAAACATCAAGGGTGACGTCTCTTTGATTGATCAAAGCTCACCAAATATTGCAAAAAAATTGAATTAAGTGTTCATGTAGAAAGGAGTTTACATCTTCCGCAATCATCACAAAAATAGAGTAGCCTAAGACCCTATATGGATGTAGAACCATCCAGATCACAAACTACTAAGTGAAGGGAATAAAAGTAGACAAAGCAATAAATGAAACCAAATTTGAGAAGGGCCCTCGGTGTTTATCGTTGAGGATATTTCCTTAGCTTAAGTCTTACTTAAGTATATGTTGATGGAGCAATGGTTGCTTGATATTGTAAGGAAAAAGTTATGCCTTGAATGCTTGGATTTATGCTTGGATTTTGACATAGCAATAGTGCTCTAAAATTCTTAAAATGCCAACCCCTTGCTAAGAAAATGAGGGGGTATTTATAGGCAAAAAGAGTAAGAGTCCTTAATGTTGGATGCCAACTTAGTGCGTTGGACACCAGCTTAAGGCATCAGATGCAGGTCATGGGCGTTGGACGATTAAGAAAACAATCATTTGCTCGGATAGAGGCTTGAAAGGAGACATGAGCGCTTTTGAGGTGTCGCACAAGGTTCGTTGTCAAACACACAAACTAACAACTTATTAGTTTCTATTTCAGTTCAGGCATTATTTGGAGCATGTTATGCGTTTGACGTCTAGTTTGTGTGTTAGACGCTGATCTAGAGCTCAATGCACAATATGGGCATTGGACGTCTAAAGCTAGTAGAGTTTCAGTTTTGGCATTTAACACCAACTTCGAGCTTTTGGAATTTGTTCTCTAAGCAACCTGCTTTTACATGATTTTGTGGTTTGCTTTTGGTTGATTTTTGAAGTATTCTTGGGTCAATATGTTTAGGCCAATGTGTTTTAGGCTTTATTTTGTGTTTGGCCCTTTTTCGCGTTCGGCTTTGAGGTGATTTTGGGTTTACATACACTAAAACTCAACCCAACCTAATTCCACCTACAAAGGTTGGTTCGTCATCGGACCACTACATGGGAGACATGATTTCGTTTCTATGACTTGTATTTCAAAGAAGTGGTGTGCTTGCATAGAGTACCTCAAACTATTGTGAGTGTTCGGGGTACTAAGTTTATGAGCTACTTTTGGAAGACTTTATGAAAGCTTCTTGGCACAATGTTGCTATTTAGCACTTCTTATCATTGACAAACTGATGGATAGACCAAAGTGTCTAATTAAAACTTAGGAACTTTGCTAAGTGGATTGGTTAGGAAAAGTACTAAGAATTAGGATTTAAAGCTTTCTCATGTAGAGTTTACATGTAATAGGTCTCCTACTTATGCAACTAAGCATTCTCAATTTGAAGTTGTGTATTGGGTTGATCCTAAGGCTACACTGCTGATCTCATACCTTTGCTTAGAAACGAATATGTTCATAACGATTTAAGAGGTGCAAGCAATGTTAAAGATACACACACAAGTTCTGGCATGGATTGAGAAAGTAAAAGGGATATGTCCTTCCAAGATCATTGAAAAGATCAATGACAATGTATATACGTTGGAACTTTTGGTAGATTATGGGATGAGTGCTGCTTTCAACATTAGGGACTTAGCTCCTTATGTTCATGATGAAGATATGGCACGGCACAAATGAAGACAATTGTTTTTGAAAAAGAGGAGGATGATCCAAGTACAAATGAAGAAGCAATTTATTAAGCACTTGATCTATTTTGAAGGAATATTGAATTGGACATGTCTTCTTTACATGGAGAGTTATTCAATTTTACTACAAAGGTGGTGGTAGTATGTAAGCTTACTAACCTTAGGGTGCAAGCAAAAGGAGGTGCAAGAAGGGAAACTTGGATATAAAGGCTAAGCAATTGAGTTGAATCCTTATCCTTCAAGAATGCATAAAATCTTTAACAATTCTTTTAAAATTAGGGGTTTCTTTCAAAAATTTGACATATATGGTTTTATTATCATACTTAAGATAAGTTCTTTTTTATAAGCATTACAAGATATTTTATGTTAAATAGGAGTTTTATCTTTATCTTCAAAAATAAATTAGGATTCTAATGCTTAAAATAATTTAGTTGCCTTTATAACGTCTTAAATTGTAATTATTTAAGGCAAAGTTGAGTAATAATCTGAGTTTATTTACAAACATGTTTTCTGTTTTGAAAGTCGAGGTTTATATATTTACCTTTCATATCTATCAGTTTTGTTTAAGTTATGGGTGAGTCAATTCTTTAATTAACTTAATAAATTCTACCATTTGAATCTATTCTCAATGGCATGTCATTTAGAGAAAGTTTTCAAAGTTAAGCTTTTGCGGTCTTAGACAAAATACATTATGTCATAAAAACAATAAAATAATTATTTCCATTTACAGAGCAGCTTAATTCCACTAGAACCAAAACAATTTTCCCTCAAAAAACCAAATTTGAGTCAACACGATCATGAAAAAGCAAAGGTCCCGCAGACATTGAGAAACCATGGGAACTTGACTTATTCAACTCGCTAGTAATGGGATCGACTCAACATAGTTCAATACTTCCACAATTCAAACTATTCATTCAATGACGTGTTATAGAGGTAATAAAGTGAACAATCAAAGAAGGGAAAGCACCGTACAAAGAAGAATATCTGGTTTCGGAGTTGTGCTAAATCAAGTCCTAGTTTGACGCTAATTTTTATTTTTGACATTTTTTAAAAAAAATTCAAAAACTAACTCTCACCTGAAAATATTTCGAAATATAACATCCGTTTTTGTTTTTTTAAAATTTAAACTCCAAACCTCATTTTCCCATTTCTCCTTCATAAAAAAAATGTTTAAACACCAAGGACAACTGTTTTACCTTTACGTAAAACCGTTGTTTTTGACAGCGATTTTACACTAGGAAATTTAAAGTCTCATAAAGTTAATATAGTAAAACCATTGTTAGTAATAGCGGTTTACAAACGAAAGTCATATTTCTTAATACTTTTGGGTTTGTTTTTGAATTTTTTTTAAGAAAAGGAAAAAAAATAATTGGCCCCTGGTTTGAACTTAGTGGTCACACAGTATCTATGAACCGATGAAACTCACTCAAGTCTGGTCAGAATCTAAACCAGACAGGGATAACCAGACAGGGATAGGTCTAGGCTGAAGTGGACCGGATTGGCCATAAATATTTGTGATTGGTTCCAGCTTTAGTTCAGATTTCATTTCAGCACTACAGCATAACTATTTCTGCCGAAGCAACCACAGACCACAATGGACAATGCAAAGCAACCTTTCGTACCCAATGTTTGCTAACTGGAATTACTATGTGCACGCAGTTTTCAACAAGGTGTACGCAATTCATTCCTATCAAATCACACTGGCTTCAAGAGAAAAAAACAACAGTAATCAGCTTAAAAAGCACTATCTAATCTTGGCAAGATATGTGGACCAAGACTGGGCATCCTGATAGTTACACCCCCAGTAAGAAATTTCTGAAGGATGGCAGTCTCTGTAGACAGTATACTAGTCACCCATCCTCATTCCTAACGATCACTAAATCAGCTCAGTAAGTGAAAAGTTTCACTCTCAGACACCTACTCGCCTTTACAGACTACGATCAGCATGCTTGAAAATCAAACCAATCACAGCTCTATGGAAAGATAAACATACAGATGTCGATTCAGAGTTTCAGACCCTTAAGTACTTCTATACAAGCTTTAATGACCGTTACTTCACGGAGACAAGACTAATTACCTAAAGCCAGGTCTTTTCTAGAATACTTTGGCAAAGTGGCAAACAACCAAATGAACTCTTAGCAAATGCCACAAACACATCCTTAGGATTCGCCAAACAAAAGCTACAGAACTGCAACAAAGATCGACACAATCTTGCAAGAAGAAAGGATTCTTTGAGGAACCATGATTGGTTACTTTACTCATTTGAATGAATATAACTAAAGCGATACTGACGGAAACAACTGGTTCTTTCAAGAACCGTGGTTTTACAATTACCTTAAAATCTCCATATTACCTATCACAAAAAATAGGAAATCAAAATAAAAAATTTAAATAATAAACCATTGAAATGTCCACCCTCCAAGCTTCTATACCAACTATGATCAAGACGATAACTTAATGGCTTTGAACGGTGGATGAAGCAAACCAAGATCATCCCGAACTTCAAGCGGATTACTCGTTTCGTTCCTCGTTTTAACCACCTTTCTACTAGCTAAAGATTTGTGAGAAAACCCATACATCTGCAAAACCTGATTATCCCCAAAATTATAAGCCCTATCCATCTGCTTCAAACACCTCTCAACCGGGTAATCCCCGAATTTCCCACAAGGTTTACACCCCACAAAGTGAGTAACCAAAGGCCATCGATGATCACCGAAACCCGGGTGATACTTTTCAATGTACTCCTCATAGTTATCCACTAATATCCCCCAATACCCATGAAGATAATAATGGTTCTCTAGATACACCTTATCGCCCCATTTCTCCTTCTGAGTAGCCAAGATATAGACCATGGCGGACTGATCATCGGCCTCGAAAACCGGCCGACCCTTTAATTCCCTAGTCAACACCGCCCCGGCTTCTTCCCTGATCTTCCCCTTGGGACCCATTGGCGCCCAGGTATCAAGCAAATCCAATGCCCACTGATTATTCCTCAACAGAAAACTCCCAGTGTTCAACCCAATCCAATTCTTCTGATCATACACCATCTCATTCCAACCGTGCATAACCATGTTGTAATCCTTGTACCTCTCCCAAGGCAGCTCGAACACCATATCAGTAAACATAGCATCACTATCCATCCACCATAAGAACTCGATTTCCGGATGCGACAACAATAATTTCCTTATCAATGGCAACTTAGCCCAAAACCCAGCCATCTCCGCATCCAGCAGCGCTAAATTGTAGAAGATTTCAATCCCGTGAATCCTACAGTAATCAATCTTGTTCTTTATTGACTTTAACAAGTAATGATCCCCGACCGGGTTCTCGCACGGCTTCGGCGACGACCCGGTCACAAGCAACACCCTCGGCTTACCCGGCTGCACGAAATTCGGAAAATCCGGATTGTTCTTCAACCACTCCTTCCTCTGCTCATCCCAATCCGAGATCTTGGGCCCCAGTGCATACGGCACATTGGGGTCCTTCTTCTCGGGTGGCTCCTCATCTATAAGAATCTTGCGGATGTCGAAGGACTCGTAGCTGTTCGAGTTAGCGGCGGGTTTTGAGTCGCCGGATTCTTCTAGAATACGGCGGTTATGGGCGTGGTGGGTGGCGGCGGAGAGGGTCGATTGGAGGAGGTGAATGTCTTGCTCTGGTGTACCGTAGTCGCCGGCCCCGAGCATGGAGCGGATCATGATTATGGTTAGGAATAAGCAGAGGATTGTGAGCTTCATTTTGTGGAACGCTCTTGAAATTTGGGCAACTCTGCGTTGCCCTATACAATATGAAAGCATTTGAAACTGAACTTAGCGTTTAATTTGATTGATTTTGCGTCAGAATTTGGATTGACTTTTTTTGTGTGTGTTGTATTTGGGGTAGATGAGATCTGTGTTTGGGTGATATGAGATCTGCGGGGTGTCGGTGAGAAAATTGGAGTGAGGGGAATGTATAAGGAAAGAATAGTGAGGAATGGTTGGTAAGGGGGTAGGGGGGTTTTTAAAATTTTACACTGTATGTTAGAGGGAATCACGTTGCAATTGATTGATTGAGAAGGAGGTGGTTTGTGAACGTGTATAGCTGTCAGTGAGGTGCTTTGCAACTTCATGTGTTATTCTGATTTGGGTTTTCTTTAATTAGGGTCAATTTTATATTTTTGGAAATGATTACAGTACATGATTAGCTTTGAATTACACAAGGAGAATTGACAAACTTTTTATAGCCGTGTTTTTATGGGGTTTGAATTACACGGGTTTATTTGGAAGGTAATCAAACATCAGATTAGACCGTAATCTCTATGCTATTTGTTGTACAATTAGGGTTAAAGATGATCTAACTGAAAGTCTAATCTAAGCAAAGAAATGGGGGTTTAATCCACAAAGTCACGTAAGAACTTTCTATCAACCCAGCAAGTTCACAAATGCAAGTATGATACATAGGACGTTTTTTGATATATTTTACTCGAACAAGGGTTATCTAGATTATTCAATGCAAGTTTGAAGCAATACTAGTTTCAATGTCCACGCAAGATTAGAACTTTCCAAATACGGATCAAGCAGTGGTTATTGCAAGAAAACCCTAATGCAAGTATTCAACTTTTAATCATCTTAAGATCAATTTGCCTACATAAACTAACAATTTGTTGAAATTCTTAGCTTTGGCTCCTAAGCAACAGGTAACTAATGATAGATCAAAGGACACAATTACTTCACAAAAATCACCAAGTAATTAAAACCTTTGGGCGTCCTTAAGAGTATTGAGAACTGATTCACCACTCAACACGTTAAGGCTCCAAGAACACCCTCCAAGTAGCCACGTTTGAAGTAGCAAGAAAAATGATCGGGTTGTCGCAATCCTATCAAAGATACCTAGCTACCTAAACTAATATAGTTTGGGCAAGTAGGGTTGAAATTACAAGAGACTATCGGATTAATTAAGTTACCCTAAAGATAATTTCTACTAAATGAGAAAGAAAATTAGAATCTAAAACTAACTCTAGGAAGCAAATAATGATTAATGTCGTATAAATAATAAGATAGAGACTTAGGATAATGAATCCCCACTAATATGGGCATGCATAGATTTTATACATGACCCCTTGAATTTAATTCATTAGACATTTCCTAAGACGAATGCTCCCTAAATAAAACTTGAGATCTCTTTAGAGTATCGATAACTTTCCTCGAATGCAATTAAGCCTACTTCCGTGGAATCATGCATAGAAAGACATTAAAAACGACACTCATAAGTCATCATGCTTATGATATCTACTTTCGTGATGGCGCACTCACACCTTAAGCTAGGATTCTAAATTAGATTATGAACCAACTTTCACTATGAACTTAATCTATATCATTAATCAACTAATCTTTTAATGAGATTAAAACTAATCCTAGACCAAAAAAATTGTATAACGAATTAAGGGTTTGTGTTTTGGGATTTATCTATGACTAATTCATATTAGGGTTCATCAAAATCCTAGATTATGAGACTACTCACACATGTTAATCACATGTTAATCATAAAACACATATAATTAAAGAAAACACAGTTGAATAACAAAAATTAAATAAGAAATAAAGGGAGAGAAAGTATTAGTAGAATAACAAGAAATAAAGCGAGAAGCGTTGATTATAAAAGCTTAGAATCTTTCAAACTTCAAAGGTTGCAATACATAAAGTAAGAGAAAACTACTATAGAATAATGTTTCATGCATCCTAAACCTAGAAAAATAACTTATGTTGAGTCCCTTAGGTTTTGATGTTTTGAATGATGACAAACAGTTACAGGAAACAGGTCACAAGTATTGCGAACAGTTGGTTAGGGAACTAGCTACAATAGAATACTGTTTCCCTAGACAAGTTATTATTTGCTTGTGTTATCAATTGAACTAACTTGTCTATTTACAAGAAATGGTTAGGTATGAATTGATCTATGTACTGGTGGGGAACCAGTTGGAACTGTTTCCTTGACTGCTATGCTGTAAAGCAGTCACATATTATCTATTGTATGTTAACCATGTTATATGTGCAGTAGTTAAGCTGATTCCAAGACTTAGAGTATAGAAGCCTTTCGAAGACATTCGAAGAAAGATACTTTGCTCAAGATGAAGCATCCAAGGAAGATTCAAGTCTTGTAGATTACATGAAAAGAAGAATATTTGTACTTTACTGTTAATCTAAATTTTCATGTAATGTGCTCTGTAGTATGACTTATATGAGTAGGTGATATAAGTGTTTTAAGTGTGATAAGTCATGTTATGAATTCTGGTACAAAGCTGGAACATAATTCATAACATACTTAATTCAGGGAACCAGGTTTACTTAATGGAATATCAAGCTGTGTATTTTTGAAAAGATTTTGTAAAAATATTTTCTAAGAATTATTTTGGAAAATATATTAAGCAGCTGGTAGATTAGATAAGAACATATTGGTTACCTAAAAACTAGGAGTATTTATCTTACTTGATTCTATCTATATGATTAAGTCAAATAATATAAATACTTTCCTAATTTCACATAAGATGGCGGCACAAAAGATTATGTGATTTTAGGAAAGCTAGGGTTTTTGTAATCATATATATAAACTCATCTAATCAACCTAATTCTGTAAGTCTCTCACGTGAAAAAAACTGAGTTCATTTCTAGAGAGCATTATACACACTTAAGCACAAAAACCTTTCATTAAGTCATATACAAGAGCATCATTAGAGCTTATATTTTTCTCTCATATTAGCTTTTAGAAGCAAGATCAAAGGAGAGTTTGATTCTATAAAGAGCCTTCAACAGAGGGGTTGATAGGCTGGGAGAGTGTTTGTGAGTTCAAACACAAAAGGGCTTACTAGTGTAAGTCGAATGCACACTCGTAGTAGAGTGTGGGGTGAACTGGTTCCCGGAGTAGGGAAACAGTTGAGTGTCTGTGTTCTTTGTTTTTCGGAGTAGATTAATAAAAGAACATAGGGTAGGAGGACGTAGGCCTGAGTTGGCTGAACCTCGTTAAATTGTGTGTCTTCTTTTATTGCTTTACATATATCCGCTGCTAATAGGAACCAGCACAACTGGTTCCTCCCACAGATCGAAAAAGTAGTAAAAATAGGCCAAGGCTATTTAACACTCAATTCAACCCCCCCCCCCCCTCTTAAGTGCTCTAAAACCTTCAATTGATATCAGAGCCTAGGCTTCTCATAAGAGTAAAATCTAGAGAAGTCAAGTATGAGTACTCATGAATTGAGCGCTATGGGCTACGACAATAAGACACCAAAGTTCAACGGTAACAACTATGATTGGTGGAAGAACAGGATCAAAAATGTGATCATGGAAATTGATTATGAATGTTGGCTAGTTGTCAAAAATGGTCCCAACATCATTTTCAAGACAGATGAAGAGGGAAACAGGGTTCCAAAGAAAGATAGTGAACTAGTTACTGCTGATTACAAACTACTGGAGAAGAATGCCAAGGCAATGTCAATTCTACCATAGGCTATAGGTGAGACTGAAACAAACCGGATCTCATGTTGCAGCAATGCAAAAGAGATTTGGGATACCCTCGAACTTGCTTTTGAGGGAACCAGCGAGGTAAAAAGGTCCAAAATTGATTTACTTATGTCTAAGTATGAATTGTTTGCTATGAAAAAAATGAAAAGATTAATGACTGTTTTCGTAGATTTATGACAATATTTAATGATCTTAGATCTCTTGGTAAGAACTTTTCTGATGAGGATCTTGTGAGAAAATTTTTGCACAGTTTGACAAATGCATGGACATCCAAGGTAACAACAATATATGAGGCAAAGGATCTATCAACTCTATCTCTGGAACAACTGATTGGTTCCCTCATGACTCATGAAATGTTGATTGATTCTCAGTCTGAGAAGGAACCAGCCAGAGGAACAGCTCTTAAGGGAACAATAGAAGAAGAAGAAGATGATATTGACATGATTGCTAAAAGATTCGAAAGAACTCTTCGTGATCAAAGGAAGAATTTCAAAGGTAAGAACTTTAAGAAATCTAACTCTTCTTCTGTAGGTTGCTTCAAGTGTGGAGATAAGGGACATCTTATTCGAGATTGCCCTAAGTGGAAGGACAAACAATCCAACTCTGGAGATAAACGGGCCTTCAAAAATGCAATGATAACATCCATGTGGGGTGATTCTGATTCAGGGTCTGATAAAGATGAGGAATCACCTAACTCTGATGTTTGTTTGACTGCCTTCACAAACATTCAGGGAAACATCACTGACTCAGGAACCAGAGGGGGAACCAGTACATTCAGAAAATGCTTAATGGCAAAGAAGGATGTGCTACACGAACACAAGGTAAACTTAGAACAAGTTAGGAAAGATATGCATGAATATGATAGAGATAATATGCTTGAATGTATTGACTCTTTATTAGATGAATGCTATAAAATTGGTGAAACTTACATAACTGGCAAAAGAGAACTTAAAGAAAAACGTGTTGAATGTGAAATTGCTGTTGCTAGTTGTGATCACCTAGAAGAAGTTTGCTTTGAATTGAAAAATCAAGTAGCTGAACTAGAGGTTGAATTGGACAAGTGTAAGGTGGAACTGGAGAAGGAAAGGTCTTCTAAATCTGACTGTCCTAGTGATGGTGAGGAAGATCTGACCTCCTGGCTCCCCAGAGACTTATCAATTGCTAGTGAATCTCTTAATTTTTCAGTAGCTATAGGAAAAGCAAATTCCTATAGTAGAACTTCCTTGTTGAAAGCCTTTGAAATATTGGCTCATAACTTACAAGAAATACACAAAGAATTTGTTTCACTTAAGGCTGCTTAGTTCATTGTTTCCCTTACAGGTACCAGTGTTAAGATTAGTGATGTAATAGATGAGTATGAAGGTACTATTTGTGATTTGCATGCTGAGATTCATAAACTGAAAAAAGATAAGCAGTTAGTAATTATTGACATGACTATTGATCCTATGGTTTCAAAACTTAATTTACAACTTGAATCCTTAAAAAGTGATTTTGATTTTCTAAAAGATAAAAACAAGTTGTTGATTAAGAATCTTGAAACCAGAGAGAAAGAACTTCATGATAGTCATAGACATGTTGAAAAATTATTAACTGCACAGGAAACTTTGAATTCTTTAATTTCATCTAAAAGTTATAAATGAAGGGTTGGTCTTAGATATACTAGACAGAGAACCAGGACTAACTGGTCCCCTAGGGAAACCACGTGGGTTAAAGAATTCAAAAGAGGTAAGTATGTAATGACTAAAGAGATGCATGTTTGTTATCATTGTGGAATGAATGGGCATAAGATACATGAGTGTCCTGCTAAGAAGAACAGTGAGAATAAGAACAATAAACATGTGAAGTGGGTCTAGAGAAGAAAAGACCAACAAGAGCCTAATGTCATTGAAAAGGGACCCAAATATGTTTGGGTTCCTAAAACTAATGTTTGATTTGTTCTTGCAGGCTAAACTGAAGGGAGATACCTATTGGTATTTGGACAGTGGTTGCTCAAGACACATGTCCGGGGATAAAAGTCAATTCCTTTCACTAGTAGCCTTTGACGGTGGAAGTGTCATCTTTGGAGATAACAACAAGGGAACCATCACTGGTTTAGGTAAGGTAGGCAAGACACTTTTAAATGCAATTGATGATGTATATTATGTTGAGGGCTTACAACATAATCTCTTGAGTATTTCTCAATTATATGATAAAGGTAATAGAGTTGAGTTTCAAGCTAATCTTTTTCATATAGTTAATTCTCAAACAGGCGAACTTGTATGTGAGGGAACCAAGAAGCATGATGTTTACATCACCTTTTTGGATAAAATTCCTCAAGACAAGTCTATTTGTTTGAGAGTTATTTATGATAATAACCAATGGATTTGGCATAAGAGATTTGGACATGCTAGCTTGACACTTTTGAACAAATTAAGGTCTCGTGATTTGGTGGTAGGACTTCCTAACATCACTTATGAGGCAGATAAAGTTTGTTCAGAATGTGTTAAGGGGAAATAGGTCAAAATCTCTTTTAAGCCTAAAACTATTTTGAGTACTAGCAGACCCTTCGAACTTGTACACATTGATTTGTGTGGTCCCATGAGAGTACAAAGTCGAAGTGGTCATAGATATGTTTGTGTTATGGTTTATGATTATTCCAGGTACACTTGGGTAATAATGCTACATTCAAAAGATGAAACATTCGATGAGTGGGTAGCATTGGTGAAGCAAGTGGAGAACCAGCTCTCTCACAAGCTAGTCTCGGTAAGATCAGACCATGGTACTGAATTTGATAATGCTAACTTTGTTGGTTATTGTAGGGAACAGGGAGTTAGTCACAACTTCTCAGCCCCAAGAACACCACAGCAAAATGGTGTTGTTGAAAGAAAGAATAGAACTCTTGAGGAGATGGCCAAAACAATGCTCATTGAGAGTGGTCTCCCTAAGAGTTTCTGGGGTGAAGCTGTGGACACTGCTTGCTATATTTTAAATAGAGGTCTCATTAGACCAAAGTTAAATAAGACTCCCTATGAACTCCTTAGAGGTCAAAAGCCTAATATTGCATACTTTCGTGTATTTGGATGCAAATGTTATATTCATAACAATGGGAAGAACCAGCTTGATAAATTTAATCCTAGTAGTGATGAGGGAATCTTTCTTGGATATTCTCCTCAAAGCAAAGCATATAGAGTCTTTAATAAAAGGACTTTGTGTGTTGAGGAGAGTGTACATGTCATCTTTGATGAATTTAACATGTCTTCTGAGATTGCACAGGTACAACCTGATGAAATGATTGGATTGATGGAGTTTACTGGGAACCATGATGCTGGTCCCCTAAATGAAGTGCAAGCAGATCTAGGCTCACTTGATACTCCACAAAATTATGATAATGAGGAGCCTAGAGAAGAAAATAAGGACAACAAGAATTCAGAAGAGGAACCAAGACCTAATGGTTCCCCAAGTGACAAACAGGTAAGGGGTTCAGGGGGAATGAATGAAGATGCCTCCCCTGAACCTGAGGTAAGTAATGTTAATGGAAACAGCGTGAATATGAATCTTACTAGTTCCGAAGAAATAGATGAGATTCATGATCATGCTGGTTCCCAATCAAATGAAGAAGCACAAAATGATTTCTCTTTTAAAAACTACAAATATCAATCTTCTCATCCTCCAGATCAGATCATTAGTGATATTAATAAAGGAGTTCAAATGAGAAGAAATGTTTTTCAAAACTTTTGTGTTTTTTATTTTTTCTTGTCTAATATAGAGCCACCTGACTAGAAAATGGCACTGACTAATCCTGATTGGGTTCTAGCAATGTAGGATGAATTAAATCAGTTCCATAGGAACCAAGTTTGGCATCTTGTACAAAATGGGTCTTTAGAAACAAATTAGATGACCTAGGTACAATAGTCAGAAACAAAGCTAGGCTAGTGGTGCAAGGTTACAATCAACAAGAAGGGATTGACTATGATGAGACTTTTGCACCAGTAGCTAGATTAGAGGCAATTAGGATTTTAATTGCTTATGATGCTCACATGAATATGAAATTATTTCAGATGGATGTAAAGACTGCCTTCCTAAATGGATATTTGAAGGAAGAGGTATATGTAGAGCAGCCACCTGGTTTTGAAGACAAGTTGTTTCCCCAACATGTTTACAAGTTGGACAAAGCTCTATATGGATTGAAGCAAGCTCCAAGAGCTTGGTATGAAAGATTTTCTACATTCTTAATGGAGAATGATTACAAGAGGGGAACCACTTGATTATAGTACAAATTTATGTTGATGATATCTTATTTGGTGCTACTAATCAAGTACTATGTGATGAGTTTGCTAATCTTATGCAGAGTGAGTTTGAAATGAGCATGATAGGAGAACTAGGATTCTTTCTAGGATTGCAAATTTAGCAAACGGAGAATGGAACCATGATACATCAGCAAAAATACTTGAAAGAATTGCTGAAGAAATTTGGCATGGAGAACAGCAAGGCTTATGATACACCTGTTCCCACATCCACAAAATTAGATGCTGATCTAAAGGGAAAAGATGTTGAAGCCACACTTTATAGAGGAATGATTGGTTCCCTTCTCTATCTAACAGCTACTAGACCTGATATTGTGTTCTCTGTTGGATTGTGTGCTAGGTTTCAAAGTAATCCAAAGGAATCTCACTTAAAGGCTGTTAGAAGGATACTTAGGTATCTTGTGGGAACAACAGACTTATGCTTGTGGTACCCCAAAGGGAGTGCAATTGATCTTATTGGGTACACTGATGCAAACTATGCTGGCTTTCTTGTTGATAGAAAGAGCACATCAGGTATGGCACACTTTCTTAGTTCTTGTCTAATATCATGGGGTTCTAAAAAGCAAAACTTAGTGGCTTTATCCACAGCAGAGGCAGAATACATTGCAGCAGCTTCATGCTGTTCCAAGCTACTGTGGATAAGGAACCAGCTGAAGGATTTTGGTGTTGTTTATAATAGTGTTCCTATATTTTGTGACAACACTAGTGCAATTAATATTCCTAAGAATCATGTTCAACATTCCAAAACCAAACATATAGAGATTAGACATCATTTTCTGAGAGATAATGTAGAAAAAGATTTAGTGGAAGTGTTGTTTTGCAAAAGTGAAGATCAAATAGCTGATATCTTCACAAAACCCTTGTGTAGAGAAACTTTTTGTAATTTAAGAATCTTACTAGGTCCAGTTAGATTTTAGTCTTTGGCTTTATCTATTTCCCTCAATGATTGGTTAGAATGGTATTCTCTTATATAGTATGTGTACATACCTATGTCGAAATCCTTCAAGTTTTATGTAAATGATTTAAGATCCCAAAAGGATTAAAAATCATTGTTGCAAGAAACAGGTGAAATTAAACTAAGTTGCCAGAAACAGGATGAGGTGGTTCTATTCAAGTACCAGCAAAGGGAAACAACAGATTAGCACTGATATGTTTTCCGAATATTATTTTTATATTTTTGGAAGATTATTATAAGATATTTTCCTTTTGGAAGGAAATAATCTTATTTCAGTCATTTACCATAAAGATAATGGCAAATCAATCACATGCCTAGTTTATAGGATGGTTAAGATATTTATGGCAAGTAATGATAGCTATCTTTTCAAAATTTAAAACTTGTCATACTTATCTAATTGTTAAACCGTCATATATTTTTTTTTGGACTTCCATATCTTTTTTGTGCTACAAATATATAATTATAATTGAGCAACCACTCAGTTCATCCAGGGGTTTGAAATTCTTCTATGTGGGTGCTAAAAACTTCAACTGAGTGACCTCTTAGTTCAATGTGCATCCTTAATACCTTCCTTCACCAGGCACTTGTTAATTGTACTAAGTGCTCACTCAGGTTAACTTTGGCAAAATGCATATACTTCTCAAAGTCTTTTACGAGGGTTTTAAATGGGGGTCAGCAGCAAGGACAAACATACACATTATTATTCATAGTTATGACCCTAGTTTTAGAAAGTAGAGTGTATAGTTTAGGGTTTTATTTTTCCTTCACAAAATCTCTAGTTTAGTTTGAAGATTTGTTCTTGGTATCTGTTGTTATCCACGAATTTGCATCAAAACTTGTTAGACATCAAATTCATTTGTATAAATAAATATTTTCTTTCCCTTCTCTTTATTTATATTTCATTATTTCCTATTATTTTTTTGTTTTTGCTTGATTTTTGCTTGTTAATTATAGGTTTATTTCATAAATTTTTTAATTCCTATTCGAATTTAAGTATTATATCTTTCTTTATCAATTCCATGATTTTAATTAGTATTAAGCATTAGTAATTAAATTAGTTAGGGGATAGGGTGAAAACTCAATCCCCATAATGCATGATTTTTAAGATTTAGACTTGGTTCCTTGATGAATAATTAGGTGATTTAATGTCATGTTTTGGTTGGAGCCTAGATTTAGCCATATAAGTTTCTCCCATTCACATTCATAGGTTGAAGAGAAAGAAAAATGTAGATTTAGGTAATGATTAAATGTTTGATTTGTGACTTTTGAGCTCTTGGTTTATTGTGTTGTTTCTATTGTGTTGTTAGAGATGCTTTAGATAACAATTAAGCTAGAAATCCCAATTATAGTGCTTGATTCCTTGAAGATGACCAAAGGTTGGTTCATGGATGAAACCCCTTCCTTGCAATATGTTTTAGGCTTGATGCATAGATCGGTAGTGACTTTGTGAGCCTCATGTTATCTTATTTTGTGTCAATTTTCCAGCTTTAGCTCATTTATGTTATAATTGGTGTTGAATTCCAAAACCCCTAGTTCTTTTATCTTATAGAATCAATCCCTAGAACCTCGTATTTAGCATTTCTAATTAGACTTAGAAACTTCTCTTATTTTAGTAAGAACTAGCATGTAGTAGATTGCAAGAATTCGGTAGCTATTAAGAGTTATTCTCTGTGGATCACGACCCTTACTTGCCTGTTACTCGTAATAGGTTAAGTCAATGTTTTATGAGAGTGGGTGTCGTAACGACCGATTAACAAGACCATAAATTTATCAAGGGAAATATATTACTACTAATTGGAATAAGAATTTACTTCTTTATGATTAAAACCTAAAATTAACAAGCATAGATCAAGTAAGACAAGAAACAATAGAAAAACAACAAAATCTAGAACAAGAAAAGGGAAATAAATTACTGAATTTTATAGTTAAATCTGAATTTTAATAGGCTTCATTGCGAATTATTGATAACTGCTAATTTCGAAAAAAAATATTAAAATTAGTCTAGCAATTTGATTAAAACTAAAAGCCTAAAAACTACTGCTCTCTACTCTCTAAACTAAGGCTAAAAACTAATAATTATGTGTCTAATCATGCCTCTTTGCAAACTGTTGCATCCCTCCTCAATAAAGACCATAAAGAATTTGAAGTGTGCATAAAAGTCACTTTGAATAAGCCTAAGCAGGCACTCAAGTCAAGTTATGAGCTCTACTCATAAGGAAATTCTAATGAATCAGTGAACTAAGCAAGCACTCATTTCACATTATGAGCACCCACTCAAAAGTGAATTTTTCGTTTGAGTGCCCTCTTGACTCCCTCTCGCATTCTTCTTTTCTCTCTTCCAATTAAAATGAATGGCTTCTTAATAATCCTTCTAAGCGGCCACTTAAATCTTTTTGCTTTGAGAGGCCTTTTACCTCTTTTCTTAAGCAATCTCTTTGCTTCTTTTCTTAACTTTTCTACTACACATCTCTATTCCTCATTGCTCATGCTCATACCAACTATATTCTTGTATCAAGCCAACAAAGACACGCATAAAAGTAGTGAAGACACAGGAAATAGCAAAGAAATAAGAAAAATACTCCTAAGTCTAGATCATGCATTAAATGATGCAATATGGCACAAAATAGAGAAACTCAAGTCAAAAGAGTTAAAAAAAATCTGTTAGGAAGGCATAAATGTCACTCATCACCAACATATTTGATGAGTATATTCTAGATCTCGGATAACATTATTGATGAAATTCACTCATTGATAGCTAAAGAAAACTCTGTATTGGTAGGGAAGTGGAGTGACAAAGGAAATTCCTTAATTAGCTAAAGAAAGAAGGAGGTACTTAGGGTTTTCAACCAAGCCTTATTAGCTATGTAGGTATGGCACTTATAACGTAATCCAAATTCCATTGTTGATAAAATTTTAAAGCCTTATATCATAAGTAATGTGGTGTCCTTAAAGCATATAGAGGCTTTGACCCGAGTTATACGTGGAGGAGTTAAAGGGAGAAAAACCCTTATTGTTGGAAGGCATTAGCTAGTGGATAAGGGATGGAACTAACATAGGTTTCGTACTATTTTTGGCCTGAGTTCACCCTGTTATGTTCCATTTTGCATAATTTTGTGCATGGTATAGGTTTAGAAGCATTTCTCGTGTTTTTTCCTTTTTTACTTGATTTCCCATATCTTTTACACTTTTATGCATGTCTTTGTGGCTTAACACAAGAATCCAATTGGCATGAGCATGAGAACTAAGGAATAGGAGTGCATGATAGAACAGACAAGAAGAAAAGCCAAAAGGTCACTCTAGATTTGAACCAAGAGAGAGAAAAAGGCTTGAGCGGTTGCTCAAAATAATCCAATTGACCGCTGAGTTCAATGGAAATTGATAAGCAGAGAATCACGAGTGGGCAGTGAGCAATTATCAAGAGGGCATTTTATGGCTTAAGCAGGAACTCAAGGTTGAACTAAGTATCAGCTCACTTAACTAGAATTTTAGATTTTGCCTTATGAGCGGGCACTTGCTCTTGAACTAAGCCCCCGCTTAGGTCTATTTTGGTGAGTTGCATATTTTGATCAAACTCTTCTATGGAAAAAGGAGATGTAGAAAAAGCACGAGGGGGAATTTCATTCATTCCAAAGTAGATATTAAAGCATAGTTTAGGGTAGAGAGCATATTCTAAGGTTTCTAATTTTCCATTCAAAAAAACTCTTTAATTATTGGTAGATTTGTTGTCGTTTTTCATCATTCTCATCGGGATTACAATCAACATTTGTCAAACACTATTTTCCATCAATATATCAGTATATCTATTACTCTCTCTCGCTTTATATTTTTATAATTTTTATTTATTTTTTATTTTGTAAGTTTATGCTTGATTATTTTCAGTTTTTTGCATAGTATTGTTAATCGTATTTCTTGATCTGGTAATATGCCTAGTTTATTTAATTTTGCAATTTTTTCTAGTATTTGACATGATTAGTTAGATTAGTTAGAGAATAGGGTGAAAACCCAACCCTGAGCATGGATGATGTTTAGAGTTTGGAGTTGGTTTCTTAATGAATGTGGGATTTGATGTTGGGCTTTGGTTGGAGCCTAGATTGTCCATGTAGGGTTCTTTCTATTGCATTCCTAGGTCAAAGACATTGGGAAATACTAATTAAGGTTATTGACCCGATATTAAACGTTGTTGACTTTTGAGCTATTGGTTGTTATTTCGAATATATTGTGTTGCTTGGATGCCTTAGAATACAATTAGGCAAGAAATCCCAATTATAATGATTGCTTCCTTGAAGATGACCGGGAGTTTAGTTCCTATTTGAATCCGCTTCCATGTAGCATATTTGGATGTTTTAGAATACAATTAGGCGAGAAATCTCAATTATAATGATTCAATGCATAGATCGGTAGTGAGTCATTGGGCCTGGCATTATCTTATTTTGAATCCAATTTCCATTATTAGCTAATTTATGTTAAGAGTTGGTGTTAAATCCCAAACCCTTAGCACTTTTATCCCGTACAATAAACCTTTTAGAACATCGCGTTAGCTCTTAGTTAAATTTAAACCCTTTTCTTATCTTAGTTTGAGCTAACATGTAGTTGAATTGCTATAGTTAGGTAGCTATTATAAGCCTTTCCCAGTGGATTTGACTCTTACTTTCCTATTACTTGTAATAGGTGAAGTCGACGTTTTGTTGATCATAGGTGTCGTAATGATTTACCTTATTAATAATGAAGCTGAGGAGAGTTGCACGCATGCTATCTTTGACTGCCTAAAGAACCGAACAATATGGGAGGAGTAGGCTATGGGGAAAATATCAATATTCTTCAAGGGAGAACTTTGGCACAACATGGAGATAGTTTAAGGGTCATTGATCAAAGGAGGAACCACTTCATCTAAGCGTTCTAAAATGGGCAGCTAGGACTTGCATGAAAAAGGCTTGCTATCAACAACTGGTGATGAGAATAATCTTTAATTGAAAAACAAATGAAACACAATCCAATATTCTTTTCTTGTTTTAAATTAGGAGAAATCATAAATTCAATTCTAAATGATCATTCTCCATCTAAATTAATTCAAGTGTGAAAGTTTAGCAAACATACCTCAGCAATATCTTGACTACTATGATGTGTAGTAACTATTTCAAAGACAAATCGCATGACATAGTTTCCACACTTGGTGTTTCCTATTTGCTGAGGACACTATCCCATATAAGAAGACATAATTAAAGAGTTCGAAAATCGTAGAACATATCTTTAACTTGAAATAAACTTATCATGTAAAATTATATACACCTTAGCCGAAGTCCAGTTTAACTTATTTTCTATTCTATGCCTATTAGTCACTCTATGACTTTGAAAAGCTCTAATGTACCCAAAAAAAAGACAAATGGTTATGTAGGAGTACAAGATCAAATGGTACAACCTACACTTAAGTGGATCAAATGAAAAGTTTTTAACACTTACGTATTCATTGGTTCCTTAACTATCATATTTCTTTTTTCTTTTAAAGAGGATTGAAAATATAAGTCATCCTTTTCTCTAAGCAATGTACTAGGGGGATATAGTGATTTCTATAAAATGAAAAATCAGTATATTCATGAAAAAATAAATTATATATTTTCAAACCAAACAAATTCATACTTTTCATGGTACGGATACATGATGAATTGTTTAGAAGACGAGCATCACATTACCTAAATGTTGAATCTTGCTTTGGCAATAGTTTCTAGAAATATTACCCTAGCTTCACGAGTCTTGGCTATCTCCATCCTGAATAGAGTCTAGCATGTTCAATGTCATAATATGCAAACATAAACGCATAGATATGACTAGATAATCAAAAGCCAATAAATTATGTTTAATTATGTTATCTTTTGCACCCAAATCCATATTATTAGATTTAAAATTAGTTTATCTTAACTTTCTAAGGATGAGAATTAGGACTAAGGAGCTATTGGGTCTACAAGAGCTTTCAACCAAAATGAATCGGACTAATATTTATTTATTTCTTTTTGGTGAAGAAAGTTATTTTCCTGATGGAATTTGACTAAGAGCAGCCAACTCACATACAAATCAAAAGCTATACTAACATGGGTAAATCAATCAAGCATGCGAGATTATCTGTTTACTAAGTCCATAGTCCATGAACATAATCATGAAAGATAAGCACAGGTCAGTTACTCTAAGGGTGAAGAATTTACTCTATGGACTTAGTAAACAATCAAGAACATAATCAAGACATAATAAAGATTGGGTAAGAATTATACTCTTCACTCTATGGACTATGGTCTATCCCCAAAATTAGAGTATGGTTAATCTATGGACTATGGTTTATCCCCAAGATAATAGTGAAGCGTTACTCTATGGACTAAGGCTCCGTTTAGTAAGGTGTAAAATGTTTTTAACTGAAAATGGTTTTTCATGAAAAACCTTTTATGGTGGAAAACCCATTTTCATGGAACTTTTTCGTTATTTGGTTGTATGAAAAATAATTTTACATTTAAATATTTTCCATTGTGTGGTTGAACTAAAAATCTATTACTCCTATTAACTTTTCTAATTATATTTTCTTGTTATTTTTTTATTATTTTTTTCCGTTATATTTTTAGTTATTTGTCATTAGCTATATTTGTTCTGCTATAATACATATTTTTTTTTAAATCTAAATACATTTCTCTGATCTATTAATAACATATAACATTATAAAGAATATCGCCATAAAATCAAAGAACCCTAAAATTATAAAAATACCTTAAGCTAACTATAAAGAAGTATTCGCAATCGAATAAGCAAAAAAATTAAATAGGTAAACTAGTCATTTGGTTGTAATGAAATAGTTTGTACTTTTACATTTTAAACTCTAACAGAAAGAAAATTTCTACTCTAACTTTAAATAAATTGTTGATTGTCCACATTTCATGTGAAACTTACAAATTCAATCGAATCGGGGGAAATCTAGGTTTTTTGTTATTTTCGACTAAAATGGATAAAATAGTTCAAATTCATGATATAGTTCGATAATTTAATAATCAAAGTATTAGATTCGAAGAAAAACGTACTAAATTGATGATATTCGAAAAGATGAAAAGAAATTGTGGATTTTCCCCCAATGTTTAAGCGAGAGAAAGTATGGAGTAGAGAGAGAAGCAACCGAAAATATGAGAAATGAAAAATGCGTAAGTAGAGTTGGGCATGGGCTGAGCCGAGCAGGCACGCTTTTGGTATAGTACGACACAAGAAAAGTCGTGGCACGACACGATACACTATCCATGGAGTGGGCCGCAGGCCAGACCGCGGACAACAAAAAAATTTAGGCACTAGCACGCGAGCGGCATGCCAATTTGTCACGAGGCACGACCCGAAGCACGCTATCATTTAGTACTATTTAATACAATCAATATTACTATTATTTTTAATATTATTATATTCCTATAATATAATTTATATTATCTAAAATTATTTTTTTAATTAAATTATATACTTTATTTTTAATTTTTGTTAAAAAACTCGGCCAGCACGAGGCAAGACACAACATGCCAAGCAAGTGGGCCATGCTAGACCATTGACCGAGTTTTAGGGAAAGGTAGCATGACACAGTTCGGCATGACCATAATTAGGCACGAAACGACACGACACTACAAGAGGCCAGACACGAGCTGACACGGTCCATGACAAGCACGACATAACCCATGCCCACCTCTATACATGAGATGGTAATGTGTGTGTTGTTTGTTAGTTAGTATTTTTTTAGAGTGAATGGATGTAAAATTATTTTACTCCCATTTTTGAAAGAAAATTTTTTCCATAGGGTGTAAAATGAATTTACTTTCCAAGTTTTACATCATATATTTTACTCCAAACTAAACAATGTAAAATGGGAAAATAGTTTTCAGGGAAAATGTTTTACACCCTATGTAACAGAGCATAAGTGTCCACACCCCCCAAGTTAGTTATCCCATCACAGATTTATCCTTGGAGTTTCTGTTTTTTTTTCCAACAAGTGGACATTGAAGCATAAATTCTTTATAAAATCAAGTGTTAATGTATAATAATAATAACTCTCCTTTTATAACTCCTTTAAATACAAAGACTTTTCTTTAATTATTAATGCTCATTAAAAATTATTAAATCTCAAACGTCATTTGACCCTTTTGGAATATGATACATATTAAATAAAATATAATAAATATATATCATCCTTTCTTTATAAGCGGAATCTCAAATAAATAACCATATAAAAACATATATTTAAAAAAATTGTACATAGCTAAAGATTCAATTACAATTTTTTTAGCAAAATACATAATAAAAATATCTTAGCACAATATAATTAAACAAAACATTTAATTGCACATAAAAAGATTTAACACATATACATACCTTAAATTCTAGTACTTTCTAGAAACTTCCTACTGAACTTTAAGATGATTATCCTATAAACATGAACTAATCAACATAATACAACACAATAATATACATAAAATATAGAAACTACCCAAATGGTATCATTATCAGCAGGTGCTCTTCATGGGTATGAAAACGATAGTCTTAGTGAGTCTATTCACAACCACCCAAATGGTATCATTATCAGCCTTTGTTATAGGCAGAGCTCCTATAAAATTCATCTAAATCGAATCCCATTTCCATCTAGAAACTTTCAATAGTTGAACTTTACCTTGCAGATGCTTATGCTCAATTTTTACCTTATGACAAGTAAGGAACCTAGCCACAAATTTGGCTACTTTCTTTTTTCATATTTGGCCACCAAAATGTTTTCTTCATGTCCTAGTACAACTTATAACCTCTAGAATGTATAGAGTAACGTGAACTATAAGCTTTTTTCCATCAATCTATTCTTTAAATCTCCTCTATTGTATGAAACACACAATCTTCCTTTAGACCTAATACTCTCATGTATGTCATCAAATTTTCTCTTTGATATTTTCTAACTTTTCATCCTTCTGTTGGTTTTTTTAAGAATCTCATCATAAATGGATGGATGGATTCCAATGACATTAATCAATTCTTATACTCCTCCTTGTTCTACTACCTCTAAGTTTATTTTCTCAAATTATAAACATAACTGATCAGGCAAAATCATTGCATTTACCGAATAGTTCAACTTCCTACTTAATGCATCTGCCACAGCATTGGCATCCCTTCGTGATATTGAATCTCTAAATCATAATCTTTGATAAGTTCCAAGCATCTCCTTTGCCTCATATTTAACTCCTTATCGGTGAAAATCTACTTTAAACTCTTATGATCAATATAGATCTTACAAGTTACTCCGTAAAGATAATGTCTCCAAATCTTCAAGGCAAAAACTATTGCTGCTAGCTCCAAATCATGAGTCGGATATTTAACCTCATACGGTTTCAATTCCATAGAGGCATAGGCTACAATCCTTCTATTTTGCATCAATACACAACATAACCCAAACTTGGATGCATCACTATAGACCTCATATTTATTACTCCCATCTAGTAAGGCTAAGGCTGGTGTTGATGTTAACTTCTCTTTTAAGGTTTGAAATGCCTCTTTACATTTCGAATTCCACACAAACTTACACTCCTTTTTCATAAGGCTAGTCATGGTTCTAGATATCTTTGAAAAGTCCTTTATAAATTGCCGATAATAGCCTGCTAATCCCAAGAAACTTCAAATGTCCGATACACTCTTTGGTGTTGGCCATTTAGTTACTGCTTGAATCTTTGTTGGATTCATGGATACGCCTTCCTTAGATATCACATGTCCCAAAAAGGCTATTTTCTCCAACTGCAACTCACACTTAGTTTGCTTAGCATATAACTGATTTTCCCTTAAAGTCATCAAAACCAACCTTACATGTTCTTTGTGATCATCCTTATCCCTCGAGTATACCAAAATATCATCAATAAAGACAACCACATACCTATCTATATAGGGCCTAAAAATTCAGTGCATCAAATTCATGAACATCGTTGGTGCATTAGTCAACCCAAATAGCATTACTGTAAATTTGGACATGGGGTCTAAATGTCCATGGGTTCGGGTCCAAAAAATTAGACCTAGATCCGACCCATGTCTGACCCATGGACCTGCACTTTTTAAAAAAGTAAAATTAAAATCTAATCTCTATTTAGAACTAAAAATAAAGATTCATTTATATTTCTCTATCGTCTTCCTAATCTACGCTTCTCCTCTCCATCCTCCATTTTCCACTCTACTACAAGCTTTCAACTCATTCTCATTGCCACTCGTCAAGTGACATATCCATATAATTTTGATGTATACTTTGTGATTACTAGATTCTCGTCATCATACCCCCTGCAAACATATTCAACTAGGTTAGATTACTAGCTTTTATGCGATTTTAAAGCTTGCGAGTAGTAATGCACCAAATCTTAAAAATATGGTAATAGAGTATGTTGAGTTTAAAACTTTTGATACACTGTTGGATTTTAACTCCAGTCTAAACTTCTTTTCCACTCAATTAACTAAATATTTTTTTACAAGTATTTCAACTATATAAATTGTGTACTTAAGAAATAATTTATTAATTTATCTCATTTAAAATACTAATGTAATTTATTTTTCTTTATAACATTTAATCGGTAAAAAATTCTAAGGTTTGAAATACAAAAATACATCTAATTATAAAACATGTGAATAATAAACACATAAAAAATAAAAGTATGTTAAGCTCCCATTTTTTACCCGAGACCATAAGATCCAGTAGATATGGGTAAGGGTCTGAAATTTTAGGATCTAATATATCTAAGTCGAATATAGGTCTAATTTAAAAATAATGGTTATGAATCATTAGACCCTACCTAGATCCGATTTATTGTCATCCTTGCGTACAACTCTTGGCTCATAAATGATATATTTAGAGTTGTCAGAATCAGACCCGACGTAATTATGACCCGAAAAGTGAGACCTGAAAACCAACCCAACCCGACATGAAGTTAACCCGAAACCGATTTGACCCGATATTCAAAGACCGGAACCTGATACGTGTTCGACCCGTTAGTGACCCGACCCGTTATAGACCCTACCCGTTTTAGACCCGATCCGAAAAGAACCCGAAACCGATTGAAATCGACACATAACTGATATAACCCAATTTATAATGATTCATTACCCGAATTCACTAGATGTGTAAATAATCTGTATATACGTTAATATGACCTAATCTTGAGATTGACCTATTTTTTTTACCTAATATCTAATAACTTTGAAACCAAACATTTTTATCAATTTAATTATTTAATATGTACATTTATGAAAATAAATTTTTTAAAATATTACTAAATATTCAAATAAAAGCAAAATTATTGTGTCTATGCCTATGAAAAGTGAGATTAGAGCCTTCCAATTTGGGGTTTTATTGTTTCATAAATCTCATTGACGTCCTTCTTTTTCCAAAATGACAATCATTTTCCTACTATTTAAATAACAATGAATAAATAAATAAGAAACTAAAATATAGTTTTCATATAATTCCTCTATTTATACCAATGTGAATGTATGATCGTTTATATGTTAAGTTGCTAAATATTTAATTATCTCTACATTTGAAAGTTAATCTCTTAATCTTTTAAGGTATCAAATTCTTTCCTAATCATCTATCATTTATATTCGACAACTAAATAGTAATACACATTGGTATAAATAAAGGAATTCTATTATAAGTTCTTATGTATATATAAACTTAACATCGTATGTTATTGACTAGTTCAATATGATAATACACATTTAATGATCATTACCTCATAACTATTTTGTTTTAAAATGACTTATCGACATCATCATTGTCCAATTTATGAATTAACCATTATCATTATTCGATTTTATCAAAACCGACCTTGACCCGAAATAAATCGCTATAACCCGTTCAGGAATCGATCTGATTTTACTAGAACCGACTATGATCTGAATTCAAAATAACCCGCTATAACCCGTTTAGGAATCGACCCGATTGTATTATAATCGATCTTGACCCGAACCGAATACAATTCGAACTGACCTTGACCTGAACAGAATACAACCAAAACCGACATTGACCCAACCCGAACCCGACTAGATCTGATAGGCAAAATTGACCCGAGAAAAATTGACCCGCGATGTGTCAACCCAGAACCGACCCATTGACCAGATTTGACAACCCCAAGAGTATCCAATAAACATACAGGTGTTACGGAATACGGATTAGCAAAATATAAGCGGCAAGTGAACCGAAGACAGCGCCGAGCACCGGGGGTAAACGGCAACCACGCGGTAATCGAGGCTACCAGCGCGTCCAGCTGTCAACAGTCACAGCGATTTCACGCTTCGCAGTTTGTTTGTTGATTTGTTATTACTCTCGTCTCACTTGCACTATGTTACTCATAGTTTCTTCGATACTTCTTTAGTATAAAAATTAACCATCCATTATAATGTTTAGTGTTAAGGTATGCTTGATTTATTTCGTTTTATCACACTTAATGAATAAATTTTGTACCCACTTTCATGCTAATTGTTGGAAAATTGGGGATTTTGACATTGAAATTATTAACTGTCAAATAAAACAAGTGTATGTTGATTCTGCAAGTTTGAACTATTGAGATGGTTTCAAGATAATAAACAAATGACAGCGCTGTCTACGTGTGTGTTGGGTGTGGGGGGTGGGGTGTTGGCGGCTTGTGTGTGTATTGGTTTGTGTGATTTGTGACTGTTCCCTTGCTTTTCAAATCCCTCTACTGCTGACAATGAACTGTATCAAATTATAAATTTCCGTGTAATTATCTTCTTCTTTTCTTATTTGGTGCTCATCTATAAAGTTAACAATATCTCAGTCCTCACCTAACTGTGATTCTGATTCTTCATAGTTTAATCTGGACATAATGAATGATTCAGGAAGATAATCGTTTGTATATATCTAGCAGCATTCTTTCTTTGGAGCATGGCATCATCTGTTGTGAATTCAGGGGCCTTAGTCATTCTGGAAGAGCTGAAACCGTCTTCTCCACATTATCAGAGTGGGGCGTCACTTCGTGTTACTGGAAAGTGAGTATTTTTCCTTCACAGTACATTGTGCAATATGCTTAGTGAGCAATGTTGTATTGATTTCTTAGATAGATCTTTGAAAAGATTATGTTTCTAAAGTTTGCTGATGACCAAACCCAATCTTAGTAGTATATGGCTTTAACCAAAATCATATTATTTGCGATGAGCTGGCCACAAAATCCCCACAATGGTAGCTAATTCATCTCCTTTTACTTGTCTTCCGACTGTACATGAAAAGTAATAATACTGCCTGTAAGGCTATATTATGTTATTGAGCATATACCCTTTAAGAAATCAGGACTATGTATGATTTTTGGAGCAAACCATCTTTCCATATTCTCTAATTTGGTCCTTCCTTATTCATGGAATTGCTTTGAAGTCCCCACTAAATCATCGTAGTAATCAGGGAGTCCAAATTTCCAAAATGAATTAATATACGAAGTTTTAACTAAGGCTCTGTCTTTCTGTCTCCCATGCTCCTAAATCCTAAGGAGAATTGTTCTTCTTTAATTGTGTTTGTGGAGATACCGATTTGGTATAGCTAGCAATTGAAAATTTAATGTTATTTGTTCTTCTCTCTTACTAACAACATTCGGAGTAATTTTATGGGAGACCTGGAAATGGGTTTTCAAGGGGATGTGAATATGAAACATAAGAGAATGTTGTGTCTTGTTTCAACTATCAACCTTGTTAGCTAGTTAATTGGACATTGCACCAATATATATTGTTTACCTGAGTACCATTGAGATCTTTAACTATGATTTGTATGTCAATTTTTAGGTTATGTCATGGATACTGCAACGCTTAAGATTGACGCACAGTAGTGTCTTGTTTCAATTATCAACATTGTTAGCTATTTAATTCGACATTACACCAATATATACTGTTTGCCTGAGTACCATTTAGATCATTAACTATGATCTGTATGTTAATTTATAGGTTACTGGATTATGTCATGGATACTGCAGTTGCAGTTATTATTGATGGCTATGCAACACTTAAGATTGACACACAGCACTTGAATATAAATTTTCGAGTGGACTCTATCTACCAGTTTATAGGAGAACTCTTCTTGGAATCTGAGAATCAGGTGAGATTTTATTGTGTGACGGTCTTGGATAAACTAAAGGCAACTCTCATTATTTTAATTTGCATATTATGTTAACTTTTTATTTTTGGCTTATAGCCGATACTGAAGGCAAGAGTTGGCAGGAATGTTGATGGCATGGACCTCAATCTCTACCGTCAGTCTCTGCGGCTCTTGAAAGAATTTCAGGATGAGCAAGCTCATAGCTAAAAAAGCATGCGAGTCGTGATAGAGTTGATCACGTTCATAATAGAGCAGTATCAACACGAACCCGACCCGACTTATACCATGATAGTGTAATTCTCTTGTACTGTTAAATTCTGAAATGTCGAAAAAATAAAAAAGTATGCGACTCGTCAATGATTTGCCTCCTTGTAAAGAAATGATAATTATAACTTGCATATGGCACAGTGGCAGTAATGTAGTTGAGCACTTGAGCTAACATGGTAAAAAGTTTTGTTATGATATGGAGTTCCCTTTGTTCGCACTCTTTAAGAGTTTTCTTGTAAAGCTATATAGGGGTGTACATATCCTGGTCAAGCCTAATTTACTGATCAGATCACAGTCCACGAAAGTGTTGCCATTTGCATTCTAGTTTGATTTTTTAAAAATTTGTGTTAGTGTTTGTTTTTTACATAAGCTGTATTCTAATTTGATCACAGGTCTTTTTAATTTTTGGTCCAGACTAGGTTAAACTGTGATTTTAAATTTTGTTCCATTTGTTACAGTAGTTATAAAAACGACAAACTTAAATAGTAGTTAATACCAAAGATTTTTTTTTTAATCTTAATGAAACTTATTTCATTCAACACACGATACATTCGAATTCAGAGAAGAAGGTTCGAACTTCTACGCCATTCTAGTTCAGAAAGAAGGTTTCAACTTCTAAGCCAACCGATCATATGTGATGTGAATCTAGGTATAAGAACCTTAATTCACACAAAGGATAGAAACTAGACTATGAATCTTATAAAGCAATGCACCGAAAGCTATAATCTAGGGCGAAAGTTTAGAGAATTGATTAAAGTAACACCATCAATTCTTTCAACTTTCTCACGTGAACTTAAAACAAAGCACTAGCTCACAAATCTTTGCTATGCACAAAGAATATTTAACTTTCAAAGTTTATTGCTTAAAACAAGAAATCAAGCTCAAAATCTGATTTTTCTTAGTTTGGGCACACATCGATATATATCCTAAGCTTGAGAGTTTGAATCACATTGAAACTAGAAATCCTACTTCTAAAAGGACTCCTAATAACCACCTAACAACCAATAGGATAATGCCACCTATTTATTACATAATAATACCAAAACTCTAACACTATCTTATGTTAATTAGAATTCTATCCTACCTAAAAAGATAAAATTACAAATTAACTACTTTTATCCTATTTTATTTAAACTAAAACACTAAATATCCAATCACATATGTGTAACCACGTCACTTGTCCTTGTCATGTCATAGCCACGTTATCAACATGCCAACTCAGTAGCCACGTCACTCCATAACACCATCCATTGTCCTGACCCACCGACCATTGTAATAACAATTTTTTCCCTTGGTCAAAATTTTCAATCTTAGAAAATCACTCCAAAATTTAGCTTTTGATCAAAGCCTTCCACCAATCATCAACTCCATGGCTTCCACACATTATAGAACCATAAAAACTAAAAAAAAAGGAAATTTTTTTAAAAAAATTGCCTTATGCCTAAAATGAGAAAAACCTTAACAAATGAAGTGGGAGAAAACTCATAGGCAAAACCAACTTATTCCCCATGTCCACCAATCCTCATTCACGTGTGCTAATATTGCATGTTATCATGTACACGCAAATGATCCCCTTGGATGCACCTAGAAGATTCATATGTCCATAAGCTGATAATTCCCCCATAGTTGCATCCTTTTTTGTAACTTTGAAGTCATAGCCTTTAATCATATCAATATGTGTCCCTTCTAGCGGGGAGTTGATAGGGCGAATGAAATTTGGAATAGACTTGCTGTCACGAAACATAGGTTTATTACTTGGGTGGAGATATAGGAGGTGCTCCAGACAAGAGAAATATTTTGCAAGTTTTGGCGTGTACTATGCTCAACTAAGCCTTATTTGTACAACACATGCATCTAATTTCTTTCAATGTCATTTATGTATCTGAAGAAATTAATGAAACGCATAAAATGGCTTGGCTTTTCATTAGGCAAAATCAAAACAATATAAAGAGAACCAAAGCAATATAATGAAATTAATGCCAGGCTATTAATATGACCCCTGCTTGGATTATGAAAATTGATAGTCTAGCTGCCATCATAGCCTTGAAGTCTCCAAGATCTAATGTTATACTAATGAGTACTACTGTAAAACTAATGAAAAAACCTAATACTTTGCTTAACATAACCTAGGTTTCCCCTAAAACATGCAACTCATCCTAATTATATACAAAATAAGTTTGGGCTTCAATAGAACACTCGCTAAAAAATCGCCCAATGGCAAGACACTCGGTTGAGTTCAAATACCACTCAATCGAGTCCTTCTTCCTTTAGCAGATTTTGAATCAGGTTAAAATTGGCGGCTAGAGAGGAGACAAGATCGAGTCCTCTACATATCTCAATCGAGTCTCTTTGCTTTTGAGTCCAATTTTGCTTCTTTGCATCATCCTTTGATCAGGCTTTTCTAGGGTTGTGTTCTTAAATTAGTTAGAGCTTTATTCATTTAGTCTCAAACTCGGCCAATGACACTAAGTCCGTAGGAAACCTAAAAAGCAACACAAACACTACAAAAACCTGTGAACGCATTGCATGATAACAATTGAGCAAAATCCACCTGAAATTAACCTAATATGCAATAATCTATATATAAAATGACCTAAAATAACATATAAAACTAGTATAAATTGGACTTATCAAATTCCCCCAAGATAAATAAATGATTGTCCTCAAGCATTCAAGTGTAAAGAGAGATAAGATAACACCCCCTTAGGACTTACAACATGCCTCAATTTTATAAAACCTAAAACATAGTTGTAAAAAAATAAGAACCTATATGAGTTTATAAATTCCATGAACATGTCGATAGTCTAGAGTTTCAACTATGCACTCCCCCAAGCTAGTCTCGATCATATGCTATAGACTCCTCACTTTAGGTATGCATAGGGAAAATAAGCCACTTGTGTGTTTTCGGGTCTAAAATGTATACATTCAACCTAGTAATCACGTCAACTATGAGAAATCATCCTTTTTAGGCTTGCACTCTTGCTTTCTCTACTACTAAGTATAGTGTTAAATTGTAAAGGTCATGAATCTCTGAATAAATAGACTTGGTTAAATAGGGTAGAGTTATGTTATTTAGGAAAATGGTGCTCAACCTAAATAAAACTTCACTACTACATTGATGCATGGGCTTAAAACCACCTTATAACCTCTTATACTTCATGAGTATGATCTCTTGTTATTCATACTGAAATCAATGCTTCACTTCAACTATGATGGATATAAACTACTTCATTGCTCTATTGATGATGAGCATAGACTTGGAATTCTCCACTTTTCATATTCTTCATCTTAATTTTTCGATTTATTTTCTTTTTTCTTTTGACTTTTCACATTTTTTCTTCTTTTTCATTTTTTTTTAATTTTTTTTTCAAGTTTTTGGCTACTACTCTTCACTTTATTTTGATATATACTAGAGAAGCGGATGGAAACCGAAGCTCTTCTACAAGATGTGATCAACTCGGCATGAGAGACATTAAGAACTGCATACTCTTCTCCAAAAATAAACCCAGCTAGCAAAAAGGCTCTAAGGCTTTTTGATGATACGCATCAAGAAAAAGAGAATACATGCATAATGAGCATCATCCTAGGAGTTATTGAAAAGAAAAAAAATTTAAGTGGAAAATAACCTAAGTGTGAGAAAAATGGCTCTAATTATAAGGAGAATTCAATCATTCCAATAAGTCGCACCAAAGAGTTTCGAATAGCTAGATAGCAAACCCAAGAGTAAAACAACGCAGAGGACGGCATCTAAAACACATGAAAAGAAACATACCAAAATAATACCTTCGGTCTAAGGCTCAAGTCTCACTAGTAAATACAAGTCTACTACATTGGGTGAGACTAATTGCCAAAGGGAATAATAACCTTGTTCTTTAACAGTCTAATGTTCATGATTAATAAAAAATCAACTGATATATATATGTAAAATCATTTTTAAAAAGAGACATATGTATCTATTGATCTTCATTGAAAAGCTAGTCTCAATTATATGGGTAAAAGTATGGTAAGGATGCAATGCTCTAAGCTAAGAAATACATAAAAAGATGAACAAAGAAGTAATGACTAGAAAAAACTAAACAAAGAAGTAATGATTAAAATGAAATATCAATCAAAGAAATTATGACTGAAAAATAAGAAAAACCTAGCGGGATATTGAGAAAAAAACAAGGAAATAATGAAAGCTACCTACAATGCAATACATGTTCTATATGAACTCCAACCTCCCCCCCCCCCTCCCCCCCTCCCCCCAAGAAAAGCCTTGCAGTGTCCCCAGTGTAAGCACAAGAGACAAAAGGAAATGTCAAAAAGGAAGAGCATAAAAAGACCTAACCTAAATAGAAAACATAGAAAAAGCAAACAAAATAATGCAAAATAAAATAAAAAGAAAGAAAAGAAAAAGGAAAAGCTTAATACTGATATGGGAGAGGGTAGGGTCCATAGCTATAATCGAGTCTAGGTACACCATAACTTCCTCCATGGATGAGAAACTAGCTTGCATGGTGTTGTTGTTAGTTCTTATCCAATTTTAGTATGCGCTTATCACCCGGTCATACTCCTACATAGCATGATAACTAGTACTCATATCATTATGCGAGTTGGTCATGGACTGGTATAGAACCCTCAACTCAATGAAGTTGTCTCACATATGCCTAATATCAGTTCGTAACATACCAAAGTCGTGCAGCAAGCCAGCTATTTGTGCCTTATAGGACTAAGACCAATTACTTATCGCCTCATAAGAGAGGGAACTACGGATAGGTTCCTCCTCCATCCCTCCAGAGGCACATTGGTCCTCATCAAGTGCTCCATCCTCTTTGGGGAGTGGGTCACCTTTGGCAATCACTAGTGGCCACTAGATGTTTAGGGGTAGGATCAATGTCTCAAGACCCTCTAAGAGGGGTATGACCCCAGTGTAAGAAGACATAGGAGGACAACCCTCATGGAGTCGGACACCCCCACAAGCTATTTAAAACCCTAGGATTGACCTCTATGGGGTTGAATCAAGCTCATGTTCTAAAGGGTTCGCAAGGTAATACGGATGAGGCCTTGCACCTTATAGCGAGAGCAACCAGAGAAGTATAAATCCTTTAATAGCATTAGAAGAATAATAAGGCCTCATACGGCTATCTCGGTCGAACCACTAGCTACATTGGTCAGATACTCCATTAACCAGGACGCCAAACAAAGGATCCAAGTACCAAAGGCCCTATCTACCCTAGGAATAGGCCTAGACTCATTAGCAATTAAATGCCACAAAAAATAAAGCTTGCGAGACGAGAAGACACCACTTCGCGCTTCTCTAGAGAATAGGGTCTAAGCTAGGAACCTATACGCTACCTACACCATCAGGTGGATGACCCAAGTCACCTTCGAGTGACTAAGGTTATTGGAGGTTAGCTTGGTGATGTCTCTCCTAAAGAAACTATCCTTGTAATTCTCTAACCTAGGTTGACCAAAAGTAAGAACCCCGTTCCTAGGCAGACCTAAAGTCTGATGAACATCACCTAAGGAGAAGCAATACCAATCCCCTAGAAGGTTAAAATAGGTCCTAGCAGGGGTAATATCAAGATATTGGTTAATGTTAAAGAAGGAGAGGTCCTCTAATAACCGGTTTTCTAGGTCGTTAACTAAAAGACAGGTTATGCAAACAATATTTATTCCAACCTACAAACTATACGAGTATAGTGGAGTAGGGAGTCGAACCACGAAGACAAGGTATATCAAGACTTCAACTTTTAACACAACCGGACTAATTGGAGTTGGAAATTCAATTAAATCTAATAAGCAGTAAATAGATGACAGTAAATCACGAAGTAAAGCAAGTAGAGAAAAGCGGGGACAAGATTGGATTCACCCTAGGAATGAAGCTTTCAAAAACCGAACATGATAGATTACAGAAAATCTGTTAATAACTAGCATGGACATCCAAGAATACGAGAGAAAGTTTGTGACCCTATAAATCACACGAATGACCTATAATCGCCATATGTCTCCAAAGGAGTGGCAGGACAAGATTCGCATCGGAATCCAAAACTACTTATTCACATCGTTTCTACAATCTTAAGCAATAAAGATCATAGCTTTCCTAGGGTTTCACCAATCAAAACCCCTAAAGGAATTACTCACTAATATTCATGCTTAAAGACATAAAGATATTATAAGAAACGAACATGGAAGGAATTTACGAGAATGAAAGCAAAATCAGAAATTATACTAATAAACGATAAACTTAGAACTAAGCATGCAATGAAATAAAGCAATGAATTAAGATTAAAGGAAGGAATCAACCTTACAAAAATCTTCAATTGGATATCCCCGAAAAGAAATCAAACTACAAAGCGTTGAAGAAAAACTGAAAACCGAAAGCTAAAACTAAAAGAATTTGGAGGCTAAGAAACCTAAAAGTGCATAAAAGTATAAAACCTAGCTCTCCCCCTCCTCATCAGAGGAAGGGGGTATTTATAATAAAATAAGAAAAACCTACGAAAAACCCTAAAATGCATAGGCGCCGGCCCTAAAAAGAAGTAGTTGATCCGGAGGAAAACACTGTCATTCGCCCGAATATATATAGGTGTCATTCGGCCGAATGTGATCCCATTCGCCCGAATGGTCTTCCATTCGCCCATTCCAGAGGCTTCGAGGAATCGATCCCTGTCAAGCATTCGCCCGAATGTACAGGGTGCTTCGGCCGAATGGAGGCTCATTCGCCCGAATGAGTTCCATTCGGCCTTTCTAGTGGCAAGGCTCAAGAACCCTGAAGACTGCCTCTCATTCGACCGAATGAGTCTCAGATTCGGTCGAATCTGCAACCATTCGGTCGAATGTCTCTCAGATTCGGTCGAATCTGAGAGCATTCTTTCCTCTTTTCACTTCCCTCTTTTCTGAACTCCGTAAAATCTTCATGAGTGACTTCAAACACTTGCCCAAGCTAAGATACGTGTGTCAAAGGCTCGAATGTATCGCCTTTCACCTTAAAATCGTCAAAAGTGCCTGAAATGAACTTAAGACAACTCGAAAACAAGATCAAGGTAAAATCAAGCATAATATACATAAAACCAATACAAAACTACGAGACTTGACACTAAAAAGAGTTAATAAATGTGCTCTAAAACGAGCACATCAACTTCCCCCAAGCTAGATCGTTGCTAGTCCCTAGCAAACGAAATAGAGAGGTGAAATGACAGCTTAAGGCAATATGAATGAAGAAATGAATGAAGAGACTAATGAAAAACATGGGAAGTGAAGCTCAAGTCAATGCAAGTCGTGCACGTGCGAAACTCCTCCCTAGCCATGGGTGTGCAAGTACAATGGGATTTAAAGAGCATAATCAAATTTTTACACCTACTCGGGATTGCCGAGCAAGCTACATCATAATTCATTCTGCCCACTACCTAATGAGGTCGCAAGTCTACGCTCCCAAGGTTATTTCCCACGAGGTGTGGGAAATTTCCATTACGCTCATGTGTTTATAGGATATGTGTTTCACTCGAAATCATCCGACTAAAGATGAGTTGGGAATTAAACACCTAAGCAGGGAGAAATCCCATAAATCGTGTCTTATCTGCTCTCCAGCATTGATCTTACTAATCAGGTTAAGTCGAACAGGTTTGGAAAGGGTTGTAATGTAGGTTTGGATCGAGGTATGGTAGAATTTGGGAATGTGGAGTTGAAATAAAGAATTGTAAGTGATCCAAGGAAATAAAACCGAGGAAGATTATGCCTTCCGACAACCATGTCAATCCCAAGGTTCCCAATAATAGACTCTAATACACTATGTCAACTTTATTCTCAACTCTTTTTTTTTCTAATATCTTTTTGTTTATTTTCTTTTTCTCTTTTTTTTCTTTTTCTTTTCTTTTTTTTTATTTTGCTTTTCAAGCTTTTTTTTTTTTGAACTTCCTATGTGCATACTTCTTTGAAATGCACTAAGACTAGTGTATGTAGTCAAATCATCCAATGATCGTTTCCCCAAACCAAAATCCTATATTACAATGCTACAAATATCAACTTCACTATGATCACATGACTATCCTCTAGGTAAAAAGAGGGAACATTTGGTTCATGTGGAGTTTAGATAGCGTGGCTACAAAAAAGAAGGAAAAGGCACAAATTTGGCTCAACCTAGAGTAAATTGATTTTCATGGTAGGCACTTTGGCTATGTAGCTTTTAACTACAAACGTGTTATCATCCTTAACCTTTAGAAAAGTAGACTATGCTGGAGGAGAACAGACACAATTCTTAAGATTCCCTGACTAACACTCATTAATATAGGACTCATAATAAAGTCCTAAAGGCTCAATCCTTACTAGGTTAGTCGAAATGCGCCTCAATAGGTAGTCATCCAAACCACATACCGAGCAAGCTCAGATCCCCCCAAGCTAAGTGAAAAATAGTTGATAAACTCATACCCAAAACAGGCACAGGGCTATGGGAATACGAGTTTGCATAAAGTCAGTGCACAACAGAGGCTTGCATGCTTGTTTGGGATAAATGATGGGAAAGGGGGCATGTGATGCAAAGAAGGGTAAAAACAAATATAAAAATAACTAAAATACATAAATTTGGATTTTCGCATAAGAGATCATACTAGTACTGGGTGCAGCGGCATGTGGAACTTCTTGTATATATACCTGAAAACAACACCAAAAAGCAGAGCGCAAAGCACAAAATAATACCTAGAAATAAAACACGAAGCAACGAAACGCTACACAACACTAAACTAGCAACCCAGACCAAAGGACACGCGAAAGAATGAGTAGTGGACTATGGATATCCCCCCCAAGCTAGGATGAAGCCGTCCTCAGCGCTAAGGGAGGCCGTTAGGTCCACCACTACTCATCCCCCATAAATTCCTCATCATCCCCCTGGTCATCCTCCTCATTAACCTCCTCCTCCCCACCCGTGTAGTCCATCCCATAGTCGTCCGAGGCTCTTCTAGGAGCCGGCGGAGTGAAGTTATTAAACCTACGCCTACCCACCCGTAACCGGTCAAACCCATGACTTAGTGATATCTCGTTATAGTTGTCATGGCGAGGGTACCAGGAAGGGGTGGCCATGCTTTCGCCGACCATGTGGGAGCGGTAGGCCATATCATACCATGGGTAGTTCGCACGCTTGAAGTTTTGTTCGAGGTGTTCGAGTCGGGCGGTGTGGTGGGCTTGGGTGGTGAGGACCTGATCAAGCCTTCTCTCAATGCGTCCTAGGGAGGACATAATGTCAGATTCAGACTCATCGTCTGAATCGTCATGGTCCGGTAATACCAAGGTAGAGGCTCTAGATCGGTCACGCATGGAGAGGGTGTGAGGGCGAGGAGGTGGTACAAGGGGGGGCTCGACAGCGTATCTCGGCACAACGCCTTCTAAGAGATACGAGGCCCCAAATTGGACCAGGGGAGGTAAATGAGGGTAGGGAAGGGGGATAGTGCGGTCTTTTAAGTACCGTCATCGCATGGGGTCCGCAAAAATGAAACCAGCCCGTATGAGACATTACTCGTGAAGGGTAGTGGAACTGGCATATCTTTCGCTGAATTCCACAGGATTCATGACGTTCAGGAATTCAGCAATGCGGAATACGTGTCCCCCTAAACATAAGTCAGTAGTAGCATTTAGGGCGGCTGTGTTGTTTAGAAACTTCCACAGCGTCATTGGTAGGCTTAGGGCTGTGTCATCGTGTGGTGCAAGATAACGGTGCAAGATGTGCACCTCGTGTGTTCGTACTAGGTGAGGGCTAGGGGAAGGGAACAAAGTCTCCCTAGCAAATTTAAAGAACATGCGCAAAACTGGGTGTTGCACATTAGAAGCATATATGTTCCTATTCGGATAAACAAGCCGGCCAGCTATTTTAGGCCATAGCTTGGAAACCCGAGAGTTGTCCGGTTGTTTATCCGGAATAGGCTCGTTATTGAAACCAAATACGGCACAAAATGCAGCATAATCAAGAAAATAGGTTGCATTCCTTAGCCTAAAATATAAATGCAACCTACCATCCCGTTGGCACGGGGTTAGGGAACTAAGAAACTCATAAATTAAGAGCTTATGAGTCGGGTGCCACATGTTTATCCAGTTTTCTAACCCACATGTAGTTAATAATGCAACAAATTGCTCGTATATACCCATTCGTTGCAAAATTAAAAGGTCTAAATAACGAGTAGAGTTGATTTTTCGTACCTTAAGTCTTTGAATACGCTCATATTGCTCCAAGGATACGAAAATTACCGTAGGATGGTCCTCATCGAACCATAGTTCCTGGTCGGGAAGCCTTTGTTGACCCTCCGGTTGTTGAGAACCGGTTTGTTGAGCATCCTGAGCCGCACCCGAAGAGGAACCCTCTCCATGCTTCTTGGACCTTTTGAAGGGGTTCCTTAAGGTTCTCCTTGGACCCATGGTAATTGAGGATGATTTGGAGGGGAGTAGAGGAATTTGAGAAAGAGCAAGAGTGTAGGGGGAAATCGGCTGAGTGGAAGAAGTAGAAAAGTTTCGGTGCGATTTTACGTGGAATGAGCTGATATTTATAGAACTGACTTCCATTCGGTCGAATGGAGCTTCCATTCGACCGAATGGTGTCCTATTCGCCCGAATGGATAACCTGTTCGGTCGAATGGAGTAGTGTTACGAAGAAATCTTTGCTCCCATTCGACCGAATAGGTTTCGCAATTCGGTCGAATGTAACTACATTCGACCGAATGTTGGCTTCATTCGAGGTTATTAGCAGCCTCGTAAATGTTCCCATTAGATCTATTCGACTGAATGGATCACTACATTCGGTCGAATAAGATTCATTCGGCCGAATTGAACCTTCATTCGGCATTATCAGGAACTTGGCCAAAATTGGTTTTAGCTCCATCTTCATTTTCATTCGGCCGAATGGACTTATCATTCGGCCGAATGGGCAGCGATTTTGCACTTTTTAGATCAAATCACTTGTGCCCTCTCAAAATCAATCGATATACTATTATTAGGTTGTTTGAAAATCCAAATAAACCGGGTTACCTCCCGTAAGTGCTTTATTTAGCGTCGTTTAGCTCGACATAGCTCGGGTAATTAAACAAAGACAAAAGTGAAACTAAGCATTTAAAACCTAACAAAACGCTAAAGAACAATGATTCAAAGTAGGGATATTCGATAAGGGTCAATGATTATACCAATCATTCGACTTTGACATCATCTAACTTTATAAGCTCAATGGTGTTGACATTGTGAAGGCTGCTCTCATGGAAGAGTTTTAACCGATGTCCATTAACAACGAAACATCCTCCATGATGGTCTTTCAGCTCTACCGTTCCATATGGAAAAACTTGTGGAATCTCGAATGGCCCAGACCACCGTGATTTTAACTTTCCGGGGAATAGCTTAGCTCTTGAATTAAAGAGCAGCACTTTATCTCCTACAAGGAACTCTCGTTGGATGATACATTGGTCATGCCAATGCTTAGTACGTTCCTTGTAGATGTGCATGTTATGGAATGCATCGAGCCGTAGTTCTTCCAATTCTCGTAATTGGGCGGCTCGCTTCTCGCAGAATAAGGTAGGGTCCAAATTTAGAGTTTGGATCGCCCACCAAGATTTGCATTCCAGTTCCACCGGTAGGTGACAGGATTTCCCATATAAAAGCCGGAGAGGGGTGGTGCCAATAGGGGTTTTGTAACACGTCCGGTGGGCTCAAAGAGCGTCATCTAACTTTAGAGACCAATCTTTCCTATTTGGGTTTACCACCTTCTCAAGAATTCTCTTGATTTCCCTATTAGCTACTTCCACCTATCCTTAAGATTGGGGATGGTAGGATGATCCGACTTTGTGCACGACTCCATAATTTTTCAATAATTTATTTAGTTCGTGCTTAGCAAAGTGTGATCCCCCATCACTTATGACTATTTTGGGAACACCGAATCGAGGAAAGATTATGGTTCCACCCACTTAGACAAATAATCAATTCCTACTAAAATATATTGGTTCCCATGAGATGAAACAAATGGGCCCATAAAGTCAATTCCCCAACAGTCAAACACTTCACACTCAAGGATGTAGTTTTGAGGCATCTCATTTCGCATTGAGATGTTGCCAATAGTTTCACAAAAGTTTTTCACAAAAGTTTCAACATCCTTGTGTAACGTTGGCCAATAGAAACCTGCGGTGGCAACTTTAGCAGCAGTGTTCATTATACCATGGTGACCGCCACACGCGTATGAATGACAGTGAGTTAGGATTTTTGGAACTTCCTCTTCAGTGACGCAGCGGCGGATTATGCCGTCTGCACAAGCATGAAATAAATAGGGATCATCCCAAAAGAAGTTCCCGACTTTACCAAAGAAAGCCTTTTTCATAGCCCTTGATTCGAACTCTGGAAGTTCTCCACAAGCTAAATAAGTCGCAATATCTGCAAACCAAGGGGCTTTCCCAACTACTATTGCTGTCATTAGGGTTTCTTCGACCATTTCGTCTTGGATAGGTACGGCGTCGTTATTAAGCTCGGGTAGCCTAGACAAATGGTCAGCTACCACATTTTCGCTACCTTTCCTATCTCTTAACTCGAAGTCAAACTCCTGTAATAGGAGCACCCAACGGATCAACCTCGGCTTTGCATCTCTCTTGGTCATTAAAAACTTCAGAGCCGAGTGATCAGTGAACACTACAACCTTTGAACAGATCAGATATTGGCGCAGTCTCTCAAAAGCATAGACTACTGCCAGCTTTCTTTTTCAGTTGTTGTGTAGTTACGTTGTGCAGGGTCCAGTGTTTTACTGATATAACATATAACATGGTGCTTTCCCTCCTTTTTCTGCCCAAGGACAGCACCAACAGAAATATCACTGGCATCGCACATCAATTCAAATGGCAAACTCTAATCCGGAGCTTGCACGAGGGGTGGCAGAAATTAGAGCCTCTTTTAGCTTGTTAAAGGCATTCATGCATCTCTCATCGAAGTAAAATTCGACATCTTTATGAAGAAGTTCATTCAAGGGTTTCGCTAGAGTCGAAAATCCTAGGATGAGACGCCTATAGAATCCTGTGTGTCCAAGAAAGGATCGTACTCCTGTAAGTGAGGTAGGTACAGGAAGATTCCTTATCACATCAATTTTGGCAGGATCCACCGCTATGCCTTTGTAAGACCCTTTGTGGCCTAGGATGATGCCTTCTTGAACTAAAAAGTGACATTTCTCCCAATTTAGTACAAGATTCGTTTCTTGATACCTTAATAGTACTTTCTCAAGATGTGTCAAGCACGTGTCAAGAGAGGACCCTCCAACAGAAAAATCATCCATGAACACTTCCATAAAGTCCTCTAACATATTGGCAAATATAGCCGACATGCACCTCTGGAAGGTGGATGGAGCATTGCATAAACCGAAGGGCATTCTCCTGTAGGCAAAAGTCCCAAAAGGGAAGGTGAAAGTTGTTTTCTATTGGTCCTCGGGGTGGATTGGGATTTGAAAGAAACCCGAGTAACCATCTAGAAAACAATAGTACCTGTGCTTGGCCAGTCTTTCAAGCATCTCATCGATGAAGGGTAAGGGAAAGTGATATTTTCTGGTTGCCTTATTGAGTTTGCGATAGTCAATGCAAACTCGCCATCCCGTGGTGGCTCTTGTGGGGATCATCTCTCCTCTGTCATTCTCGACGATGGTTATTCCTCCCTTTTTAGGAACAACATGAACTGGGCTAACCCATCTACTATCTGAAATTGAGTAGATGATGCCGGCCTGGAGGAGTTTGAGGATTTCACCCTTAACAACCTCTTTCATGTTGGGATTCAGCCGTCTTTGAGGCTCAACGGAGGAAAATTGTTCATCATCAAGATGAATCCGGTGCATAACAAGGGATGGACTAATCCCTTTTAAATCACCTAGTGAATACCCGATGACATCCGATATTTCCTTAATAAAACAAGTAATTTTTCCAAAGAAATGTCATCAATCTCAGAATTCACTATGACAGGGCTTCCTTTATCTTCATCGAGATAGGCATATTTTAAGCTAGGAGGTAGAGGTTTCAAAGTCACTTTGGGGAAAGGTTTAGGACCTTCCCTTTTGTGCGTAATACTTTCCTCTACCTCGTAAAGGTGCTCATACTCTGCTTCTTTTTCAGAATTTTGGGCCGTATCTAACCGGCCTTCCAACAGCTCATTTATAGTAGGGGTATCCTCATCAATCATTTGACACCCAACCTCTACTTCCTTGTTCCCATAACGAACCTCACTCTCCCTTTCACCTTCTTCAAGGCGACAGACCTGCTCAACCATAGGCTTCTTTAAAAGGGGAGAGATTTTGAAAACTACCTTTACTTGGGCAACTTCTACCGTTATGGTATCATCATGGCAATTAATAACTGCCTGAAGCGTTTTCAGAATGGCTCTGCCCAAGATAAGTGGAGTATAAGGGTCCTCTTCCATTTCCATTACCACAAAATCACAAGGGACCCCTAGTTCTCCTACTTGTATAGGTATGTCGTCGAGCTCTCCACATGGCACTTTAATGCTCCTATCAGCCAGTTGGATTGTTTTCCTTGAAGGTCGGAGGGCAAAGGGGAGCGTTTTGGCGATCGATAGAGGCATAAGACTGATCGAAGCCCCTAAATCGGCGAGCGCCCCTTTAGGATCAAGGTTTCCCAACTTCACAGGGAGGTTATAAGGACCGGGATCTCGCTCCTTCATAGGCATTTTCCCTTGCAGTATAGAGCTAACTTGATGGGGCAGACTGATTACCTCTTCCTCAAGCTTTTTCTTGTTGGACAGTAAGTCTTTCAAGAACTTAGCATACTTTGGCATTTGTGCCATAGCATCGAGGAATGGGATTTTCATCTCCATCTTCTGAAGATGTTCAAGAAACTTCTTGAACTTATCATCAAGTTGCTTCTCAACTTTCCTGTAGGGAAAAGGAAGCGGTGGTGCATATAACCGTTCTAACCTCTTTCTTTCCTCAGCTTTCTTCCTCCTCTCCTCCT
Source organism: Dysphania ambrosioides (assembly GCA_026401315.1). Classification (NCBI taxonomy): domain Eukaryota; kingdom Viridiplantae; phylum Streptophyta; class Magnoliopsida; order Caryophyllales; family Amaranthaceae; genus Dysphania; species Dysphania ambrosioides. Next base: position 12,803,224 of record CM048662.1, read on the forward strand.
CACTCTCTACTGGCTTCTCACGCCCTGCCTTAGCATTGACGTCCTCCCTACCTCTTTCATCCTCAACCTCTAGCATTTTACCATGTTCCTCCTCTTTTTCATCATTGTGTACTCTCGTCTCATCACTCACCCGCACCAAAGGTGTATCAACCGGATATAAAGGACTGTTATACTGAGTCCCTGTTCTCAGGTGGATAGCCTTAGCAGTGTGCTGGTTTGGGTTTGTGTGCTGAGGTGGAGGCTGTATAAAGGGGTTAGGTTGAGGGTGAGATGGGAATAGCGGTGGTGCAGGAGGATTAGCCATTTGGGCCAGTTGAGTTTCAAACAACTTTTGCTGAGCTTGAAGTTGCTGCATTTGTTGGATAAGAGTCTAATTAATTTGCGTCAGACTCTGGTTCTGCTGAGCAAGAGTTGTTACTTGGGAGGCTAAATGGTCATTGGTTGAAGTGTGACCATGTTGTGGTTGAGGAGCCACATGATGAGGCTGACTAGGGGGAAAAGGTAGGTTTGAACTATTTCTAGGTCCTTGGTGAAACCCTGGGGGTCTATACACATTAGCCTTAGGTACGTTCCCATTAGTCTGGTTCCCCTGGAAACCTTGGTTGTTAAATCCACCTTGACCATTTCTGTTGTATCCCGGGTGGAAGTTTCCCTGGTTTTGGTTGGAGTTAAAGGGAGGTTTGTACTGTTGGTTGTTCGGGAAAGGTTGCTGCCCATACCCTACTCCTTGGCCCTGTCCACTATAGTTAAGGGCTGTCACATGATCAGGGTTATACCCATAACCGTCATAGTTCATCACCTGCGGTTCTGGGTTATACCCTCCATAGTCAACTGCAGCTACGTGCTCGGAATGCGAACCACCACAATAAGATGTATCATGGTTGGTACCCCCACATATGGCACATGCAAAGTGCTTTTCACGCATTGGGGGGTTGTTCGAACTACCGGCTAGGCTTAGCTTGGACAACTTTTTATCAATAACGACTTCTATTTTGGCGCTAATGTTGTCCAAGTTAGTTGTGTCTAGAATCCCTCTAGGTAATCCCTGACTCCTAGTTCCTCCCCAGGCACTATTCTTAGCAACTTCCTCTATTTGGCCTTTACCCGGGTGCAAGGAATTTTGGAAAGCTAGCCACCTACAGCCGAGTCTAGAAGTGCTTTGGTGGAGTCATTAAGACCATCGTAAAAGAATGTGTTGAGATGGTTTTCCCCGTACTCATGGTGGGGACATGCTCTAATCATTCTTTTAAACCTACTCCATGTAGCACTAAGGTTCTCATCATCCTCTTGGGTGAATGACGCAATTTTCTTATGCCAATCCTGCGTTCGAACCGTAGGATAGAACCTTTCTAGAAATGCGATTTTTAGTTGAGCCCAATTAATAATTGAATTGGGTTCTAAGCATTTATACCAATCCTTGGCATCTCCTGCTAGACTCAGATGGAATAGGTGCATTCGCACATAATCAGGGCTATTAGGACAAGGAGGGATAAGTCCACAAATATCTGAGAATGCCTCTAGGTGTTGAAGAGGACATTCATTTCTTAAGCCACTGAATGGTGTTTCCTTAACCATTCTTGTGAATTGAGGATGAATTTGGTAAGGTGTAGTAGCAACAGGAAGTACTACACCCCCTTGGAACTCTTATGAGCCAGGAGTTTCGAATTGGCCAAACAATTGATGTTCGTCGGCCATTATGGATATGGTAGGGTTTTGGACAGATTGTAAGGTATACTTTGAAGGGCGTTGTCTACTAACACGTTGGATTTCAGGATTTAAGGGTGTAATTGGCTGGTTTGACCTACGCGTGCTATGGGGCATGCAAACACTAAGTCAAAGACAACCACACACAAAAAGAAAAACAAAAAAAACAGAAAGGAAATGAAATACAGTTATGCTAAAACAAGTTAAGTCTAAATATTACACCTTGTCCTCGGCAACGACGCCATTTTGATAACCGGTTTTCTAGGTCGTTAACTAAAAGACAGGTTATGCAAACAATATTTATTCCAACCTACAAACTATACGAGTATAGTGGAGAAGGGGGTCGAACCATGAAGACAAGGTATATCAAGACTTCAACTTTTAACACAACCGGACTAGTTGGAGTCGGAAATTCAATTAAATCTAATAAGCAGAAAATAGATGACAGTAAATCACGAAGTAAAACAAGTAGAGAAAAGCGGGGACAAGATTGGATTCACCCTAGGAATGAAGCTTTAAAAAACCGAACATGATAGATTACAGAAAATCTGTTAATAACTAGCATGGACATCCAAGAGTACGAGAGGAAGTTGGTGACCTTATAAATCACACGAACGACCTATAATCGCCCTATGTCTCCAAAGGAGTGGCAGGACAAGATTCGCATCGGAATCCGAAACTACTTATTAACATCGTTTCTACAATCTTAAGCAATAAAGATCATAGCTTTCCTAGGGTTTCACCAATCAAAACCCCTAAAGGAATTACTCACTAATATTCATGCTTAAAGACATAAAGATATTATAAGAAACGAACATGGAAGGAATTTACGAGAATGAAAGCAAAATCAGAAATTATACTAATAAACGATAAACTTAGAACTAAGCATGCAATGAAATAAAGCAATGAATTAAGATTAAAGGAAGGAATCAACCTTACAAAAAGCTTCAATTGGATATCCGCGAAAAGAAATCGAACTACAAAGCGTTGAAGAAAAATTGAAAACCGAAAGCTAAAACTAAAAGAATTTGGAGGCTAAGAAACCTAAAAGTGCATAAAAGTATAAAACCTAGCTCTCCCCCTCCTCATCAGAGGAAGGGGGTATTTATAACAAAATAAGAAAAACCTACGAAAAACCCTAAAATGCATAGGTGCCGGCCCTAAAAAGAAGTAGTTGATCCGGAGGAAAACACTGTCATTCGCCCGAATATAGGTGTCATTCGGCCGAATGTGATCCCATTCGCCCGAATGGTCTTCCATTCGCCCATTCCAGAGGCTTCGAGGAATCGATCCCTGTCAAGCATTCGCCCGAATGTACAGGGTGCTTCGGCCGAATGGAGGCTCATTCGCCCGAATGAGTTCCATTCGGCCTTTCCAGTGGCAAGGCTCAAGAACCCTGAAGACTGCCTCTCATTCGACCGAATGAGTCTCAGATTCGGTCGAATCTGCAACCATTCGGTCGAATGTCTCTCAGATTCGGTCCAATCTGAGAGCATTCTTTCCTCTTTTCACTTCCCTCTTTTCTGAACTCCGTAAAATCTTCATGAGTGACTTCAAACACTTGCCCAAGCTAAGATACGTGTGTCAAAGGCTCGAATGTATCGCCTTTCACCTTGAAATCGTCAAAAGTGCCTGAAATGAACTTAAGACAACTCGAAAACAAGATCAAGGTAAAATCAAGCATAATATACATAAAACCAATACAAAACTACGAGACTTGACACTAAAAAGAGTTAATAAATGTGCTCTAAAACGAGCACATCATCCTCTAAAGTCATGTTTTAATAGGTCACAGCATAAAAATTCAAATGGATTCCCTCCTAAACCTAAAGAATAACTCATGTACCGCCCCCACGAGACCTAAAGCTCTAGTGATAGGACTATATATCGGTCATTACAACACCTACTATTAACAAAACCTTGACTTTACCTACAAGTAATGGGTAAATAAGGGTCCAATCCACTAGGAAAGGATTTTAATAGATTACAAACTCTAGCAGTTCAACTACAAGCTAGCTCAAACTAAGGCAAGGAATAGTTAACTCTAACTAAAAGCTAAAGCAAGGTTCTAAAGGATTTGTTCTATAAAGGTAAAATCACTAGGGGTGTGGGGTTCAACATCGATTCCTAATATAAACGAGCTAAAGCATAGAAATTGGGTTCAAAATGAGATAATATGAGGCTCATAGACTCACTATGGACCTATGCATAGAATCTAAAACATGTTGCAGGGAAGGGGATTCAACCAGGATCCAACCTCTCGGTCATCTTCAAGGAAGGAGCATTATAATTTGGATTTCTCACCTAATCGTATTCTAAAGCATTCAAGCAACACAATAGATTCAAAACATCAACTAGTATATCAAAAGTTAACAACATTTAACATAGGATCACTACCTAAATTAGCATTTCTCAATGTCTGTGAGCTAGGAACGCAAATGAAAGCATCTTATATGGCCAATCTAGGCTCCAACCATAACCCGACATCAAATCACACATTATTCATCAAGAAACCAACTCTAAACTTTAAACATCATTCATGCTTGGGGCGGGTTTTCATCCTATCCCCTAACTCATTTAACTACTCATGGCTAATACTAGAAAATATCGCAAAATTCAAATAACGAGACATACTACCAAATTCACGAATAATGATGAACAATACTATGTAATAAGTTGAAAGAAATCAAGCATAAAACAACAAAATAGAAAGTAAATGAAAACTATAAAATATAAAACAAGAGAAAGTAATAGAAATAATGATATATTAATATAGAATCGATGTCTAACAATCATTAATCGCAAATCCATTGAAAGTAGCAAAAATCGATAAAAATCTACCAATAATCTAAGAGTTTTGTGAAGAGAAATAATAAACCCTAAGCTATGCTCTCTAAGTCTAAAACTATGCTATATTATTCACTCCATTGCTTTATATCCTCTTGCCTTTTGTTGTTGCTCTATTTCCTGTAGAAGAGTTTAAAAAGAATACAGAAGTTGCCAAAATAAACTGAGGGGGCTCTTAGTTCAAGGGCAACCACCCGCTCATAAGGCAAAATTTTGGGATTCCAATGAACTAAGCGGCCACTTAGCTCAACCATGAGTACCCCCTTAGGCTATAAGCAATCTCTTGGAAGCCGCTCGACTCCTGCTCGTGATTTTCTATCGGTCAACTTCCATTAAACTAAGCGACCGCTTGGGATTCTTTTGAGCGAGCGCTCATATATTTTTCTCTTGAGAGGCCTCTTCGTTCAACTCTTGAGCAACCTCTTGGTTGAACTCTTAAGCGACCTCTTGGCTTCTCTTCTCGGCTTTTCTACTATACATCTATATTCCTGGGTTCTCGTGCTCATGCTGATTGGATACTTGCATCAAGCCACACAAACACACATAAAAAGTAGAAAAGATAACATGAAATCAAGGAAAATAAGGCTAAAATACGAAGAATGATCCTAAGCCCCGACCATGTACAAAATGATGCAAAATGAAACAAAACGGGACGAACTTGGGCAAAAAATAGTACGAAACTCTACTAGGAAGACATACATGTCACTCATCACTTAGCGGCTTACGGATCATAAAAATGAGTAGGGATGAGGTTTCTATTTGTATTCCTTACAAAATTACTCATATACTCCTTATTGCACCCGAAATCAATCCCTTATATCTCCATGTGTGAGATGTATACTCTCATGGTGGAAGGGTTTCTCTACCTCCTAGATTTAGTTCTCGTGAAGAAAAACATTAAAGTCTACTGGTTTAAACACTAAGGGGTTCTAAATTACAAGGGAATAGGGGTCCGAAAGGGGAGTCTAGTACTACCTAGGGTTTATGCTAAAAAAATTCCTGAATTTTCTATGTTCAAAATCGATCTTCAAATAAACCAAAAAAAAACCCAAACATAACAATCCAAAAAAACTTTCAACAAAAATATAATCATAAATCCGAAAATTGTTGAAGAAATTATAAAGGAAAAGCGAGAGTGAGGAAGGAGTATACCCAAGCAATGTAGAAAAAATTTCCTTGCCAACTTTCTCATAATGTGTATTGAATCACCTCCAAGCACCAATTTGCAAAGATCTAGCTAGATTAAGAAACACTAACAAATTCTAAAGTTAAGGTTTTATGTTAGAGTAAGAGATTTGGTGAGATTTTTGGATAAAAATAGGTTGTTAAGTATGGAGTAGTGTTGGAAATTAAAAGATTTGAGGTTTTAAGTGAGTAATTTTGGTGGATTTTGAGTGGGAGTAGGAGTAGTGAGGGCAAGGAGTGCGTGAGTGAGATAAGTGAGTATGAGAGAAATGAAGAAAATAAAGTGAAGGGTGTTTAAAATAGTCCGATCGAGGGGCAATCGATCCAGTGCGAATAGCACTTGATTGAGTCCCTTGTAAAAATAGACTTTTTGATCATTATCCCAATAAATCAAAACTTCAAAAATGGAGGGCACTTAAGAACTTCTCAATTTTTCAGCTCTTGATTCCACTTTTTCAGGTATAGGTGGATCTTTCTTTGGATCCTTACATTGATCTTGGCATGGATCCACCTTATACACTAGAGTAGTCATAGGCTTTTTTCTATTTGGAAAGGCAAGGCAAACTCCACTTTAGTATCTCCTACTTCAAAGGTAATCCTACGATTCTTCATATCTATTAAGGCACCAGTTGTAGCCAAGAACGGTCTTCCCAAAATGTTGGGTATTCCCTCATCCCCGTCCATTTCTTTCACCATGAAAATGTAAGGTATATAAAACTTCCTTAAGCAGATACAAACATCTTCCAAGATACCCATAGGTAACTTCACAATTTTATTAGCTAGCTATAAGGTAACACAAGTGGGTTTCATAAGTGGGTTTCAGATCACCCAATCTAAGTTTCCTAGATAAATATGTAGGAATTAGGTTCACCCCATATCCTAAATCACATAGTGAATTTGTGATCTCGTTGTCACCCAAAGTGACTGGAAAGGAGTAGCTACCTAAATTACCGCACTTCGTAGGAAGCATATTCTGAATCACTACACTACTCTCTGCGGTGAGAGGCACTTTTTCATCTTCTTCAACTTTTCTTTTCTTTGACCAAATCTCCCTCAAATACTTAGCATATGAAGGCATCTTGGATATAATGTCAACAAACAGAGTGTTCAGACAAAACTTCTTCTAAATCTCGATGAACTTCCCATACTTTTTCTTAAACTTTGCCTGCACCAGTCTTTGAGGGGAAGGGACAAGTAGCCTATGTGGTTCAACTACAGTACAGGGAGGTTCTTTCATCTCATCCTCGATCTTATCAACCACTTCTTCTTCAACCTTGGCTTCTTTTGCACCTTCCGTCACCCTAATCGGTTGATCCACCAGATCTTTACCACTCCTCATAGTCACTGCATTGACTTGTTCCTTAGGAGGAGTCTCGGTATTTCCAGGGAACTTTCCTAGAAATTTTGAGAGATGACTCACTTATTGAGCTAGCTAATCAAGATGAGTTTCCATAATCTTATTGTGGGCACTAAGCCCTACAAAATGGGAAGAAGATAGCATTCTTAAAGAAAGAATTAGAGGACATGGAACATAGAAAGCATTGCATGGATGTTCTGTTGGAAAAACTATCTAAAATGTCTAGGAGGCAAAGAGTAGACTTACCCACACAATGCCAATAATAACCCAAACTTCCTTCAACCCCTATGAAGCAACCCAATTTTATATTCTTTAACATTCATGTATATGATGAGAGTGATGTATAGGAGGATATCTTGGAGAAAATAGAGGTTGGGCTAGATGAAGGGGAATAGTTAGAGTTGGTATTGGAGGAAGAGGAGGTCAACCCAAAACCTAAATCAAAGGCATAAGCTACTTTGAATTGGGTTGAATGGATTAGATTACTAGAAGAGGAAGCTTGGGCCATGGAAGATCCCAAACTATGGAGGATTTGGGTGATTTTTCTCATGGATTCATGACACTTGATAGGCTTAGAGAGGAAACAACCGAGGTTAGGAAGCCTAGTAGGCTCTTTGGCATGGAGGAATCTTATGGGATTACAAGAATTTATGGGCTCAAGCAAGGAAAAGGTGGTGCTAAGTGGAGTGAAGCCTTGCGTAGGCTTCCAAATTTTTTTTTCTCCTAATATTTGTTTTTGCAGGTTCCATAAACGAGTAGACGAGTCATTTGACCTTTTTGTAGATCTGAAGTTTAAGGACAAATTTCCTTCAAGGAGAGTACATTGCACGTGGATTCACAAAGCCAAGGTATAGGGATTCAATGTGCAAGTTATGGGCCTAGGTTCCAATAAAATTGGGCCTAAAAATGAGCTTCAGACTAAGAATGGTCCTTGGCTTTGACCAATTAATTTAGAATTGGTAAAAGATGGGCTTGACCTTGTATTTGACTTTCATGGGCTTGACTTTGGATTTGATCTCCATGGGCTTGACCTTAACTTTGACTTCTATAAAGATGAGCTATGGATATAAGTAGGCCAAACATGAAGTCAAATATGGACCAAGGAAGTATGGCTTATGGGCTGGTCCATGGAACAAGTGGCGTGAGAAAGCAAGGACCCAAATGGCATGGGCTATGCAAGAAGAACCAAGAGCAATGGGCATAGGATATGGGTCGATGTTGACATTCAAATGGAAGCCTAAATGGCGAGAGAAAAGGTAGCAAGAGGCATGGGCTAAAGCATCCAATAAACGTGGGCTTCAAGGCTTATATTGGTGTGGAATCAAGAGCCCAATTCATGGGTCTAGGTGGTTGGATATTTGAGAAGTCCAATGGGATTGAGTAAGAAGAATCCTAGCTTCCTAAGAATGTGAAGACTCCAAGTGCATCTTAACTTCTTTGTTTTTATTTTCTAATTTTAATTATTTTAACAAGATTTTTATTTCTTTCAAAGTCCTTTTAGTATGGACGTGTATTAGGACTCTAAATTAGTTAGCTCATTTTGTAATTGCTAGTGAAATTTGTTAGCTAGGTGTTTCATTCAATTAGGGCTTGTTTTGCACATGGGTTGTAGTCCAACTTGATGGACTTTAGTTAGCACGTGTTTAGGGATTAATATTAGGGTTTTCTTAGGTATTTTATTTAGCTTAAACTCTTGTATTATTAGTATTTAAATAGAGCAACAAGAGAATAAGAAAATCAATTGTTAAAGTTAAAAAACGTGAGTTTTTCTTCTTTGAGTTTTTGTAATGGCATGTGTGAGGCTTTGAATGTTCCATGCAATTTCAACTTTGGTAAGTTGAAAGGTGATCTTGGAGACCTTAAGAACTTAGGTGGTGAACCTATATCCTAAGCCATTAAGGGTTGCTTAAAGGTAAGATTATTTGGTGATTTCTATAGAATAACCAAACCTTTATTCTATCCGGTTACTTTGTTAATTTTAGGCCGAATCATTGTTTGTTTAGAGTTGCTGGTTTGTAGATTTAAATCTCGAGAATTAGTCTAGTATATATTAAAATAATTTGCATGATATTTGGGAGAATTTAGCTTAAATTCATGGCTAGTAAAATCTAGAAAGTGTTGCTAAAAGTTAATCCAGTCTTAGCAAGATTTTAATTGTGAATGTGTGTTAGAGTTATGTGGTTGACCTACTAGAGTTTTGTGTGTTGGATTGTTACGAATTCATACATATTAAGCTTTGATAATTCCTTAGATTTTGTTGGACAATCATATCATATCAGTTGCTACTCACAAATTTCAACTAAGGGTGAAATTGAGCTCTTGCATACTTGGTTAGTTTTTGGGGGAAATTGCTAGTTTTCATGTTTGGATGTGTTTGGTGTTTGAATTTAGATAGTGAATTTACACCTCCCTTATATTAGACTTAGGCTATATTGGAGTAGAAGAGGGTCAAGTGAGGTTGAGGAGAGGCACGTGAGCTGCTGAGAACTGCGAGAAAAATTAGTCGGTTTGCCAAAATTGACTAGAGCATTGGTGGGTGTTTGGACTTCAATCCTTGATCCGAAACAACCCCAACATACAGAATACCTATTAGAAAATTCTGCTAAAAAAGTTATCAAACACAACTTTTAACATTTGCTATAAGCTTCTGGTATGTATCCTTAATTAAGTTGATGCACTTACATTACTTGCCTTTCTTAGTAATTCTCTCGGTACCTTATCATACGCCTTTTCCAAATCATGAATACCATGGATAAATCTTTGTTCCTTACATAATAATGCTCCATAATTTTTCTAAAAAGTTGGATCCCTTTATAGTTGATCGACTTGGTATTAACGTACCAGCACACTTCCTCAATCTTTGCTCAATCACTGTCCCATTATTTTGTAATGCAACTCATAAGTTCTATTCGATAGTTTGAACACTTTTTAGCATTTCCTTTGTCATTATAACTAGGCACTAAGAAGCTGCTCCTCCAATCTTTTAGCGTTTTGCTTGTCATCCAAATCTTATTAAATAGATACGTTAACAACTCAATACCAATTTTGTCTGTCTCAAAATCTCTACAAGGATACCATATGGTCCAACGACTTTATTTAATTTCATCCTCTTCAATTCCTCCTCCACTTATATATTTGTTTATCCATTTCATACTTGTACCCCCTATACACCACACATGGCTTCCATTAAATAACTCCCCAAAATACTCTCTCAATTTGCCTTTAATCTTGCAATTCTAAAAAAGAATATTTTGATTTTAATCTTTCACACTTTACCTTACACTGATATTTGACAAACATTTGTCTCATCTTGGCTATCATATATATCTCCTATTTCTCTTCCCTAGAATTTAATTTATCAAAGACATCCTTATTACACCTTGTACCCAACTTCTTGCACCGCTTCTCTTACCTTGACTTAAGCTTCCCAATATTTAGCATCAATTTCTTCATCTCTAGATTTTCTCATTTCTAAGTAACGTTCGTTTTTCTCTTATCCGCTACTTTCATTCCACCATGTTTGTAATTCAGCATGGGTGGTTATCGCCTGAAACCCCAAATACCTCCTTTACTACCCTACAAATGCATGCATTCATCTTTAGCAAAATAGAGTCAGAGTAGTCCTCCAAAGCCCAGTCAAATATGTCAAAAGGCTGATTTTTTGTGATAAAGTACTACTTATGAACTAAATGGGGAGCAAAAACGGGTTTTCTTTATTCCAAATATGCTAAAAAAGATTATGATGCTAGTATGGGTGAGAAATATGTTAAACAATTAATCCTATCCAAAACCATGACAAATACAAGAGAAAATGAAACCAAATAGCAGAAAGAAAAGTAATCACTTCTGGGAAAGAACAGTATTCACTTCCTATTTCCAGCTACATCACAACACAGATATCAACATCCTGAACTAGTTCAAAGTTCTCTATATTCTCAATTGAATGAAGACAAAATACTGATGTTCAAGATGCAGCAATAAAGGTTCCCGGCTTTCAAGCAATAATGCGAAATAGTGGGACTGGTGAGGATGTACATTTGCCCAGTTCCTTCATGTGATAGAAGGGAGAGTTTCATAAATTCTGGGACAAATAAGAGATTAACTGGCAATATTGGAGAATACCATAGAAACACAACCATCCATGCTTCAACGTATCTGAAATTAGAATGTTATTGCAAATAAATCAAGGTGTCTCAGAGAGGACGAGAAACAAGGGCCAACGAAGAGAAAGACTAAGTGAAGAAAATAAACCTTAAAGCACAAATGAATACACTTCCAAATATTACTTAACTTCTGCAAAACCCTGTCTATAATTTTGATAAGTAGGAAAAACTTAGATTCTACCCTTCTCTCTCCCCAAATACCCCTCTGAACCTCCCTATTCAGAACAACACAACAAAAAGCACCATCCTCAAAATCGAAACGTGAAACCAATACATACTCCAATTGAAAGATGGGAAGTCTTTCCTGCCAAACAGATACATACTACAATCAAAAAATCAAGTCTTTCTAACAAAGTCAATGCATACTCCATTCAAAAGATTAAGTCCCAACTAACAGTATCATGACCAAAAGCAAACTGACCTAACCACTTCACTTTTTCATAAGCATTCACAAGTATAGCAAACACCAGTAACCTAACGAGGCTCCTTTGAACAACACAAAAGGAACAAAGCAAATCAACAACAAAATTTTGTGACCAAACATTAAATTGAAAGTCAAATGGGGAACAAAATATGGTCCAGTATTCCTAACCTATGCTAAAGAAGATTCCAATGTGAGCATGCCTAAGAGCTATGCTTACAAACTAATCTTGTTCTCAACCATGAAGAGTAAAAGAGAAAGGAAAACAACCAAATAGCATAAGGAACAGTACTCACTTTAGAATTCCAGCTTCCTTATAACACAGCTAAAAATATCCTGAGTTTTCTATAGTCTTTGGCTGAATGAAATCATAATACTGCTGATCAAGATGCAGCAATCAACGTTCCTGGCTTTCAAGCAATAACGAAAAATAGAGGGACCAATGAGGATTGAGCTTTTGCCCAATTCCTTACTGTGATGACCAGCTTTTGTTCAAGTTCTTGATTTCCTCGCATTAAAGGTATCCCCAATCATACCCAATGAAATCATAATACTGCTGATCAAGATGCAGCAATCAACGTTCCTGGCTTTTAAGCAATAACGAAAAATAGAGGGACCAATCAGGATTGAGCTTTGCCCAATTCCTTACTGTGATGACCAGCTTTTGTTCAAGTTCTTGATTTCCTCGCATTAAAGGTATCCCCAATCATACCCAATGACCATTTGATTACTACTTTATTAGTCTACTGTACTCACCCTACATAAATCCCTCATCCATAACAGAGGTGTTTTAGGATTTTTAAATAAGAGAAAGGGTGATTTGGCAATATTGGGGAAAGATATGGAGGCATCTTGAGGTTATAGGAATTGTAATGAACAAATTAGTTAAGAAATTGGCGCGGGAAACTAGATACAACAACCTATAATTCAATATTTCTTCTAAAACTAAATGCTTGATGCAAACAATAGCAAGGTATCTTGTGAAAAAATGAGAAAAGAGGACAGGGGAAGACAAGGGGAGGATAAAGCCACCTTGAAGCAAAAACGAATGAACTTCAAAATTTTCCTGAACTTCAGGGAAAAAAAAAATATCTTTCTCTAAATTTAATATCCAAACTAGGAAAAACAGAATTCCAGCCTTCTCAGCCCTCTATATCTCACTGACCATACCAACATAAGGTCTAAAATATACTAGCACCATCCTCAAAAACCATGGATTCTACGATCAAACTTACTTGCATCTGAGCATACACGACAAAATCTCGATAAAGTGTTCAATATCTTCAAGAAATAACAATCATGGTTTTATAATCTCATCAATCCAATCGAAATCACACAAAGTCCTAATCAAACCCTGAAATAAAATCAATTCATAGAAAAAAAGCAAGAACTTCAGAACACTGATCAATTAACATAACACAAAATTGCAATTTAACAATTTAAAACTCATATGCCAAAATCACATAAAAATAACACTTAATCAAAACCCTACTCAAATTCCAACAATTAACTCCACAGCACAACACAACACAAAATCCATCCAATTCCAAACGCACCAACAAAATCATGAATAAAAACCCAGAATCAAACTCAACGAACAACATTATTTGGCCGCGACAGGAGGGGTGCCAAGGAGGCTAGCCTGTTGAAGTTCCAACGCATCTAACTGACCATCACGCTCAAGCTCAATAATAAGAGGAAGGGCAAGGACAAGGAAAGAGGTGCCGACGATCCAAGCAGCTTTACCAGTGCTCTTAAGAAGCTTTTTGGTGACGCCGGCCGCACCGGAAGCGGCTTGTACGCCAGTTTGGAAGATGGGATATTCTGAGACTGTGCTTGTCACTCGGCTCAATACTCCATTGTTGTTGCTTGATCCAATTCTCTTCCTGCCGCTGTTTGATGCCATTGAATTTTCGGAACTGGCTTTGAGAGAAAGAAGGGTTTTCGTTGTTGGGTGCTAGATTGAAAACGGGGTTTAGAGCAAAGACGTTGGGTTTATGTGCGGTAATGTTACTTGTTTATATATGAAGTGAGCTTATAAGGTTTTCATTCGACGTCAGTGAATTACTCCGCCACTTTATATATTTATGATTTTGTCATTTTTTTTTAATATTTCTCTTCTCTTTATTACTTTCTCTCTCTAAATTTAATTCCGAACACATCGATCCCTTCGATTAACATGCAACCGTTATCATCGAAAGTATTTAGCGAGGTAAATTTTTTTTGTTGAAAAAAGTTAAAACACTCGGATTTGGCGGTTTGACCATGGAGGTTTCTTTAGGGTCAAACTGACCATTTCAAGCGTTTTGACCATTTTTACCGTAAATTTTTTTTTACCTCATCCGATGATTGCTATTGCATGTTAGTCAAAGGCTCGACATGTTCGGGGTTGCTTTTCGAGAATATTGGCAAAAGAATGTGAGATAACATGGTTGTAATCATTCAACAACATGGTTCCAGATATAAAAAGAAGGGTACATGAACCCGATTGTAGTGGTGGCCACGGGGCCGGTCCGAGCGGCAGGGCCGGGCTAGGGGGCGAGGGACCGAGATCGGACCGGTCCTTGGGGCGGGCCAGTTCGGTTCCGGGGTGGCCTTGGGGGGTGATTCGCACCGAATTGAAAACGAAATCATGAACTGAATCGAACTGAATCACAAACCGACCGAATTAGCGAATCAAATCGAATTGAATTAGTGATTCGAATCGGAATGAATCCGAACCGAATCGAGTCGAATTGAAACGAATCAAAATAAAGTACTTATAAACACATTTATAAATTAGAATAAATAAATTGTATTGAATGTCATTGAACATTTATATTACACTCATTAAACAATTTCTTGATAATTATGTATTATTAAATTAATTACGTATATTCGCCTAATTTCATATTTATGTATTATTAAACCAAATAAAATAAATAAACTAACTAACATATTATTTAATAAATTATGTATTATTAAACTAATTAACGTAATTGGCTAATTACATATTTACTTATAATTCATTATCATATTAATTTATTTTAATTAAACATGTTTTAGGGGTTGGAGAAAAAAGAAAGGGCTTGCACTTAATTTAGGAAATTAAAATATAATTATATAACTAAATATTGATTTTCAAAATTAAGTTGCTTACGTATCCCGAATGTGTCAAAATCCACGTAGTTTTGTTAAATATCTCGAGGGGTGCCTAGCCTTGCTGGGGACAGTCCCCGAACCTCCCTCACTTGGTGCGTTGTCACTTAATTCGCTCATGTTCATCATCATCCAAGTATCGTCTTCGTCATTGTTGTCCTCCCTCAATCCTTTGGTCTTATGCTCCGCCAAATCCCAATCTTTCTTACATACGCATATTTCTATGTCTCCAGAGATAAGCAGGATCTCTTCTCGTCCAGTACTCTTCTACCTGCACTAAAACAGACTCAGAAGCAATAGAGGAGGCGGGAATTGCAAGGATATCCTTTGCAATTCCTACCATAATGGGAAATTGTCGTTCATGATCGCGCCACCACTTAATAATTGAAAATTTATCATCAGTTTCATGTTGGTAAGAAAGATATTCGTTATTAACATAAAGTGAAGAAGATGAAGAAGATGATGAAGAAGATGAAGAAGAAGAAGAAGAAGCCGATGTTTTTTTTTTTTAAATTCCACTAAGTGTTAGCACGAATCGCATACTGGAACTTCCACTAGACGACAATAAATGTTGGGAAGGTGCATGAATAGAAGCATAATAATCATATAAACTAGATAAAACACTATTACATTTTTTATATAGGCTTTGACGTTGTATTTTAAACCTAGAGTGTTATAGTAAAATTCTAACACGTTTTCTAAACCCAAAGCCTTAACCCCGAGATAAAAACTAGCAACTACACCATATATGACAGGAAATTCACTAAAGTAACCATACTACTTACTTAGCATACTAGTAAGTAAATCAGTAATTTGGGTGATGTTGAAATGCTCGCTAAGAGTTTTAACTACGCTAACACACTCTAATATTACTAAATGAATGTTAGGGTCGTAAATATATGAGAAAATTTTGGTTGCATGGTCAAATGCTGCTAAAATGTCACGAATAAAAATAGAGGTAGTCTAATGGAAATCACTAATAAATTCATTAGGAATTGCTCGGGTTTCGTTATAAAGAATGGATAAAACCTCACGATATTTAATGACATTATTTAACAATTTATATGTTGAGTTCCAACTGGTCGTTGTATCGAGACACTATTGTCACTTCTTAAGGCCTCTTTCCTTACATAAGGCCATATACTTTCTTCTAACTGATGTCGTAATTCTAATCCATTTGATTACACTCCTAATGGGGTGAAGCAAGTCACTTAACTCAGCTAAACCTTCTTGAACCGAGAGGTTCATAATATGATCTCAACAACGAACATGTAAAAGCTCTCCACTGTTGAACAATTTTAAGCTAGGTTCAGATATTAAATAATCTATACATTTTGTGTCTGCTGAAGCATTATCTAAGGAAAGGGAAAAAACTTTATCAAGTAAGTGAAAGGTCTTAAGGTATTCTATTATCCTTTTCTGAAGATTGTAACTGGTATGTCTCTCCTCCATAGCCTCAAAGCCTCAAAGCAAATGATATGTTTTTTAATGTACCACTCATCATTTATCCGATGGGCGGTTACACAAAGAAACGGTTCACTAAAACAAGAGGTCCATTTATCACTAGTAAGGCTAATACAACCATTAAAAGTGAATTTTTTTTATCTATTAAACTACTTCTATATTTTTAAAAAGCAGTTTGGGTACGGAATTTAAGTGTGTTTCTAGAGACACGTCTATAAATGTGTTGTAAAGAGGTTCTAGCGAAATGGTCGAAGTTCGGACTCTCACCATGGTTAAACGGTAATTCATCCGCAATTATAAAGTTAGTTAATTCATCAATCATCCTATCTTTATTACATAAAAGGCATACTTCTTCGGGCATGGAACCCATATACCTGTGTAGTTGTGTCCGACTTGACTTTTTTGCTACACTTGCGAATTCAGCTGCTTCTAGTTTGATTTTGTGTACTCTGGTTAAGTGACAGGATAATGTCTCCATCCCATAACTAGTCTTCCATGAATACGAAGCTATTGACATCTTCTCTTGTTGCTTGCATATCAAGCAATCGCACATGAAATTCTTCCATTTGGAAGAAGTGTCGGTCATTGGAACCTTCTTGAAATATGGCCATATAGGTAAAGATTTCTTTTCTATAGTGAGTGGACTCAGGTACTCCACCTTCACCATCATCTTCACCTTCATTTCATATCAAGTTAAGCCAAAAAACTAACATTATTAGTTTATTAACTAACTAATTAACATTATCAACCTAATATAACATAATCGACTTCATAAAAGTAATACTGATTATCAAGTTAAACATTATCAACCAATTAAATATCATCAACTTAATATAACATAATCAACTAATTTAACTAAACTAATCAATTTAACTTAAACATTATCAACTAATTAAACATCAACAACTTAATATAACATAATCAACTAATCTAACATAACTAATCTTAACATAACATAATCAACTAATCTAACTAATCTAACACAACTAATCAATTTAACTTAAACATTATAAACTAATCTCACATAACTAATCTTTAGTTAACATAATCAACTAATCTAACTAATCTAACTAATCTAACACAACTAATTAATTTAACTTAAACATTATCAACTAATTTTTTTTCATCAACTTAATATAACATAATCAACTAATAAAACTAATTTAACATAACTAGTCAATTTAGCTTAAAATTTATAACCTAATTAAATAAAAAAAACAACTTAATTAATCTATCTAAACTAATAAACTTAATTTAATTAAACTAATCTAACTAAATTAATCAGTATACTAAAATTAATTTACTTTAACTAATCAAACTAATCAGTTTACTTAAACTAACATCATAAACTTAATATGACATAATTAATTTAAATTAATTTACTTAAATTAATTAAATTAATCTAACTAAATTAATTAATTATACTAAATAAATCAATTTACTTAAACTAATTAAAATAATCCAAATTAATCAACATATTTATCAACATAAACCTAGTTAGCTTAATCTAACATCATCAAATATTCAACTAATTAAACAATATCAACATAATTTATTTAATTACCATAACTAACTAATTAAACTATTTAAGAAAATAAATTTAATTAAACTAATTCTACTTTATTAGCAATATCAACATATTCTAAACAATTAAACATTATCACTAATTAAACATAATTACATATTCAATAAATCAACTTAATCTACATATTATTGTCTACTAATCTAACATCATCAACAAATTAAATATTATAAACTTAATTAATTTATCTAATTAAACTAACTAGTTTTCATATTAACATTAGTTAATTAGAAGTTTAGAGTTACCTTGACCAGTTAAAGGAGGCAGATACATCTCCGAAGTTGGAGTTTCAGGAACTTTACTAGTAAAAGTACCGATAAAATGTTCCTCCAAGTTTTGAGCGAAATATGTGGTATCATTGTACGAGCTACTAATGTTGAGTCTACCTCTTGAAGTCATTTCTTTTATGAAATGTAGTAGTAAATAAGTAAATAAAAAATAAAAAACCCATTAATTAAGATAAATAATGAAGCTTATGAGAGTAATTAAGAGGAATATTAGTAGTAATAAGCTAATTTTATTTAATAGTAATTGAGAGTAAATTTGTGAGGAATGAAACTGAATTCATCGGTTTAAATAGGTGTGGCATCAACGACTATATTAATGACTCTTTTGCAATGAATTCACTGGGTTGGGCCGTGCCAGGCTGATGGGCTAGGCCAGGTCAATTGAGTAGGCCGGTCTGGTTCGAATTGTGGGCTGAATCAAATTTTTTCATGAACTGAACTGAACAGGGTCAGAATTCCAGATTCGTATTCAGCCCACTAAGGAACAGGGCCGAATCGAGCTTGGCCAGGTTCGTGGGCGGGCCGTTCTTGTCTAAGCCACAGGCAAGCCGGGTTGGCGCTAGGCTGGGATGAATTGGCCTAGTGGCCACCTCTACCAGATGGACAACACTCTTTCTTCCTCGCATAACTCATAGCATGCCCTACAAATTATGAAATACTTTTCGTCAAACCCACACGAATAACTATAGTTTATATAAGAAATTTAAAAGGTTCAAGTGGTCACATCATGAAAACTTGTAACACCAAAACATTAAGCTCTAATCCAATGAGAAGTTGATTAATATCATCTTCGATGACACTAATATCTTGGTCTTCCTCATAGTGGAATGTCTTCTTCCTAGCACTGAATATGACAAGACTACTAGGATATAGGCGTGCAAAATGAGTGTTCAACATAGTTTAGTAATCACCTAAATTGCCTAAGGCATAGTGAGTGAGAGTGTGTACTATGGTTTTCTTCATGGTAGACCTAGTAGTATTGAGACCACTATCAACCTCTTACTTTTAACCCTTGATTCTTAGTATCCATTTCCTTTTGTAGTATCTCCTAACAATGCAATAAATTTTATTTAAGTGAACAAAATACCTCATCATTCGAGAGCAAAACTAAGGACTTTGGGCATTTAAGGTACTGTTAGCTTGTTTAAGCTTCTTGATAAATGATGAAGGTGCGGGAACTGGATCATCTTTGAACTAAGCGTCATAATCATCTACACTAACCTTCACATGATTAAGGGTCAACGATGGATGAACGATGCCATGAGCAACGACTTTAGAACCATCATTCACCAAAATATGCAACCAATATAAGACAAGTTTCTTCTGTTTATTGAAATATAATTATTAGTACATTACTTATATATGGAAGGGAAAAATAAACAATCATAAATTTATTGCAGAACCATACTTGTAACTTGTGGAAAGGGTCATTTTCCCCCAAGTTTCCGTTACTAGGATTGACAAGAGTGTTTATTTTAACTAGTGGCGGACCCAGGATTTTCTACCTGGTGAGTCACAATAAATAATCAAATATATAAGGCTATTACATTCATAATGTCTTCATCATGCTTTTGTAAGGCCATATTCAAGTTATTTGTTATCCCAAATATACCAACCATCAAGTGTGTCAGAACACAAAATCAAAGGACATCAACAAATTTGTAAGTGTTTGAGCTCTATTCTAGTGCTTCATATACTTTTACAATATCATCAAGAGAAACAAGGATTACGGGGTATAAATCAAGCACATTCAAGATTATCTTGAAGTGAGATCCCTAACGAGTATCACAAGGTCTATCTAATTTACGTTCTTGATTTAAACCTGAACCCCGTTTCAAGTTCACCTAGAGACAAAGCTTCCATCACTAGAACTGTCAATCCAAGGAGATTCATGGTGAAATTGGACAGTTTGGATGTAGTCAAGGTGTCCTAGAAAAGTAAGGCATCTATGCAATTTATAGTTCCACGCTTTAATCTTGTAATCATCCCCTACAAATCCACAAAATAGAGAGAATCAAAAGATATAATATTGAAATATAGATAATTAACATTAATCTCAAAAAAGGAAATGGTATTAGAAAATTTCTTACAAAATACACATTATACAACACAAAATCTATCAAAACAAATGCTATAGACCAAAGCAATCAAGACAAGACAGAGCACCATTTTGAAGTTCTCTTAAACATTTTAACTAGTAACAACAGACTAAAGCATTGTCCTATCAATTAAAAAACTTTAGTAGCACTCAACAAGGATCATGTTGATATTTATCCCAAGCAGCTCTATGATCAACAACCTATGTAAACAACATAGCAATCTTACTTTAGATCCACCAAGATTTCATAAATTCTAATCCAAGTTGAGGGTGTAACATGCCACCATAAATCATAGCAAAGATCCATTGTGATCAACATACAATTCACTGATCCACCTCAATCTTAACATGAGCAAATAAAAGTAAGTAGATCCTCAGCGAAATAAGTCTACATCACCAACATAGCTAGCAACATATATGATCATAAAAAAAACTAGCAATCCAACTAATTCATAACATGAGGTGGGATATAAGCAAGGAGATCATGAACAACAAAATGCATATCAGAGAACCAAACATGAATATCAAAGCAGCATTCACCAACACATCTTATCACTAGAACTTATTGATTTATACAACACATACTCAATACTTCAAATTATCCAAATATCCAATGTCCCAATAAAAAACTCTAAATCTAATGAAATAATGTCGAAATAATTATTATATTAATAATTGAAATAAAACCTAGAAATAACTCAATTACTTAAATAAGAAATTACCTTGTGACTAGTGAGTGGATGAGTGACTTAGTGAGGTTGGCCAGTCACCGGTCGGTGCCCGGGGAGTGAATAGCTAATTTGGGTGAGTGGGTGACGAGTTAGGGTGAGGCGTTGTCTCAGTAACTCGGGGGTGACGACTAACGACAACCCACTGGCCACTGGGGTTTATCGACTGTCGGTCTAGGGACACGGGTCTATGGGGATCAAGAGAAGTCGGGACTCAGGAGAGAAGAGCAAGAGGTTAGGGCTGTAATGCGTGAAGTAAAGTGAGAAATTGAAGTGTTTTTTTAATAACTTAGAAAATTTTTTAGGCCCCTGTTGAGTCATTTGACTCACCAAGTCTAACGGTCATTCCACCACTGATTATAACATTGTATGCATCACGTTCTTTACTTAATAATTGAAGACCAAATCGCTTAGCAAATATCATGAACTTCTCTGTCATAAGTGCATCCATCTTCTCCTTCATTTCTCTAATAGTTTCTTCCCTAACCCTATTTGTTTCAACCTTAACCTACTCTTGCACCTTCTCTTGCAGCTGCTCCTTCATCCTTTCCTCTAACTCAGCCATCGTCTCCACTCCATAACTTTTTTTTACCATCAAAACCAAATATTTCTCTATGGCCATCTCCGGTACCAAAACAAACCACATGCCTTGCGTGGTCTTTCTTGCTAAGAGCATGAGAAGGGAGATCATCCCGTATACTGGGAACAAATTCTCCAACTATCTCCTTTTTGTTTCCATTGGTCCTAAAAATGTTAGAAAACATTACTTGAGTTAACATGCATCATTACTAAAATATTTTTAAGAAAAATAAATTAATTAAGAATACTTACAATGGAGTCTTTTATCACTAGCATTTGTTTTATCAGACACAACAAGATTTCCTTGATCGTCCGACACTAATCTTTCTAGTAGCCACATTGTAGTTCTATCTAGTAAACTAGACATAACAGAAGGAGAACTCAATGTATTGGATGGTGATGAAGGAATAAACCCTTTTTCTACGCCATATAGGGCCCATCACAGCGAAGGATTTTTTCTCCATATGATGAGGGTACAACTTTAGGGAGACACTCCACTTTGCCTTCTCTTTTTTTGCATATTATAGTAGAATATATTAATGTTAATCATGTTTGATTTAGAAAAGGACATTTATTAACATCTACGCTTGCTGATTCTAGATATTATAGAACTAACCTTAAACTCATCTATGGTATGCGTCCTCACAAATTTGTTCTAATCCTCTTCAGAAGTGAAATTTTAAAGATCATATGGCTTTTTCCTAATTTTGCTTGGTTTATTCCTTGTGCATAAAATCCAACCACTAACCAAATTAACTTTAAAATCTCTCCATTTTAGATCACAAGAGGTTCAAAACTAGCTATTTCTTCCTTACGTCCTCTTCAATATAGAACTCTAAGTGCATTAATATGAGACAAGAATTATATATATTATTAGCATATTATATGTTGTAATTTCTTATATACATATTAGAGCTTACAAAATATCAACTGTTGGTTATATTAGCATCTTCCCAAAAGTGTCCTTTATCCCCTATGGAACTTTATTGCAATCTTGAGTCAAGATTGACACCTTCGAACGACTAATTTCAAGTACTCCCTGTAAGCCGGGCTTTGATGTAATACCTTTTGAAGGATCTCTCCCAACTCTTTTCCTTTTTTGGCTTTTTGAAGAATCTTGACTTGAGTCTAGACCTCATATCTTGTCATCATCATATATGGCTAAAACCTACACAATATACAAAAGAAGTGGAATTAGTTGATGCAAATTTGAAGAAAATAAGGATAACAATATAAATTTGAGAATTTAAAACATTAAATATCTAAGTACAACTCATGCATTTTTATTAGTCTTGGCCCTTAGCAACATAGAATCCTTTATCACGATCATGACATCTTACAATGTCATCTTCATCATCAACAATCAATTTCGGTGTATTTTATAAGGATGGTGGGGTCACATCAAACTGCTCATCATATTCATCTTCATCAACTACATCGCCAATACCAAGAATTCCTCTTTTCCCTTCAAGAATAACTGACCAACTACAATCGACATGATCGACCATGTAAAAATTTTCTTTACTTGCGATGCCAAAATAAATGGATCTGCATGATGACCTAAATGACTATGGTTCACAAGGTTCAATGACCCATGTTCATCCATTTTAACACCATAGTTACTATCAACCCAATCACAAGAGAAGAAAGGAATCTTGAAAAGCACATAATCAAGCTCTATAATATCTTCAATGAACCCTAGTAAGAATTCCTTTTATCCATAAGTATTTTATCCTTTTCACTAACAAATTCTTAAGACAAATCAACTACTATTACACCACTATTTTGCATAGTTGACTTATCATCTTACCGCTTTGTGTAAAAAAATAACCATTAATGTCATATCCCTCGTACGACAGAATTTAAACTTTAGAACCATACGCTAACTTGGAGTGCTGGATAATTGAGACATGACTCTTTTCTTAAACCATGCAACAAATATACAATTATGCTCCTTTATCACTAGTAGTTCCCCTTTCAAGGGATATTCACTTCTTATGACATTCAGGTGCTCCTATCAATATGGATGGACGTCACTTAGATTCTGTAGTACAATGAGTTTAGCCTTAGACTTCATGTCAATACCTGTTTTCGGCCAAGTGTACCATGACCTTTGAGCCTCCCCTCATATCTAGATTTTGGTACCCCGATTTCTCGTGCTCGTGCCAAATATTGAGCAATCCACACTGCAAATTCTTTAGCCACTATTCGTTGAATGATACTTGCCTTGGGTTTGGCCGGATTCATTACTTTTCCCTTTAAGGTACCCATTTCTCGTTCAAAGGGATACATTGTAACACCCCCAAATTAATAACATAATAATAATAATGATAGTAATTTTAGTAACTTAGGGGTATTATCACCATGTGTTACCATACTTTGGCTTTGCTAATTAATTACTATATTGTAGTGGAAGACAAACTTGATTTATTTATTAAAAAATAATTTTGATTATCCAAAGGTACAAAAGTTGAATAAGAAAGATTATGAAAAATCCTAACTAGTATGTGCCCCTTGATGTAATTCTTCCATACACATTGTTGAGTTCCTTAAGTTTTGATGTTTTGAATAATGACAAATAGTTACAGGAAACAGGTCACAAGAAGTTGGAACTGTCTCCTTGACTGCTATGCTGTAAAGCAGTCACATATTATCTATTGCATGTTAACCATGTTATATGTGCAGTAGTTAAGCTGATTCAAAGACTTGGAGCATAGAAGCCTTTCGAAGACATTCGAAGAAAGATCCTTGCTCAAGATGAAGAATTCAAGGAAGATTCAAGTCTTGAAGATTACATGAAAAGAAGATCATTTGTACTTTACTGTTAATCTAGTTTTTCATGTAATATGCTCCGTAGTATGACTTATATGAATAGGTAATATAAGTGTTTTAAGTGTGATAAGTCATGTTATAAATTCTGGTATAAAAATGGTATCACAGAATTCATAATTTACTTAATTCAGGGAAACAGGTTCAGGGAACCGGGTTTACTAAAAGGAATATCAAGGTGTGTATCTTTGAAAAGATTTTGTAAAAATATTTTCTAAAGAATTATTTTTGGAAAATATATTGAGCAGCTGGTAGATTAGATAAGAATATATTGGTTACCTAAAAACTAGGAGTATTTACCTTATTTGATTCTATCTATATGATTAAGTCAAATAAGATAAATACTTTCCTAAACTCACATAAGGTGACAGCTCAAAAGATTATGTGATTTTAGGAAAGCCTGGGTTTTTGTAATCATATATAAACTCATCTAATCAACCTAATAAAACAAGTCTCTCACGTGAAAAAACTGAGTTTATCTCTAGAGAGCATTATACACACTTAAGCACAAAAGCCTTTCATTAAGTCATATACACGAGCACCATTAGAACTTATATTTTTCTCTGATATTAGCTTTTAGAAGCAAGATCAAAGGAGAGTTTGATTCTGTAAAGAGCCTTCAACAGAGGGGTTGATAGGCTGGGAGAGTGTTTGTGAGTTCAAACACAAAAGGGCTTACTAGTGTAAGTCAAGTGCACACTCGGAGTAGAGTGTGTGGGTGAACTGGTTCCCGGAGTAGGGAAACAGTTGAGTGTCTATGTTCTTTGTTTTTCAGAGTAGATTAATAAAAGAGCATAGAGTAGGAGGATGTAGGCCTGAGTTGGCTGAACCTCGTTAAATTGTGTGTCTTTCTTTATTGCTTTACATACATTCCGCTGCTAATAGGAACCAGTATAACTAGTTCCTCCCACAGATCGAAAAAGGGAGAAAATAGGCCAAGACTATTTAACACTCAATTCACCCCCCCCCTCTTGAGTGCTCTAAAACCTTCAATTGGTATCAGAGCCTAGGCTTCTCATAAGAGTAACATCTAGAGAAGTCAAGTATGAGTACTCATGAATTGAACGCTATGAGCTACGACAATAAGACAACAAAGTTCAATGGTAGCAACTATGCTTGGTGGAAAAACAGGATTAAGAATGTGATCATGGGAATTGATTATGAATGTTGGCTAGTTGTCAAAAATGGTCCCAACATCATCTTCAAGACAGATGAAGAGGGAAACAGGATTCCAAAGAAAGATAGTGAACTAGTTACTGCTGATTACAAACTGTTGGAGAAGAATGCCAAAGCAATGTCAATTCTACAACAGGCTATAGGTGAGACTAAAACAAACTGAATCTTAGGTTGCAGCAATGCAAAAGAGATTTGGGATACCCTCGAACTTGCTTTTGAGGGAACCAGCGAGGTAAAAAGGTCCAAAATTGATTTACTTATGTCTAAGTATGAATTGTTTGCTATGAATAAAAATGAAAAGATTAATGACTGTTTTCGAGATTTATGATAATAGTTAATGATCTTAGATCTCTTGGTAAGAACTTTTCTGATGAGGATCTTGTGAGAAAAGTTTTGCGCAGTTTGACAGATGCATGGACATCCAAGGTAACAACAATATATGAGGCAAAGGATTTATCAACTCTATCTCTAGAACAACTGATTGGTTCCCTTATGACTCATGAAATACTGATTAATTCTAAGTCTAAGAAGGAACCAGCCAGAGGAATAACTCTTAAGGGAACAATAGAAGAAGAAGAAGAAGATGAGATTGGCATGATTGCTAAAAGATTTGAAAGAACTCTTCGTGATCAAAGGAAGAATTTCAAAGGTAAGAACTTTAAGAAATCTAACTCTTCTTCTGTAGGTTGCTTCAAGTGTGGAGATAAGGGACATCTTATTCGAGATTATCCTAAGTGGAAGGACAAACAATCCAAATCTGGAGATAAACGGGCCTTCAAAAATGCAATGATAGCAGCCATGTGGGGTGATTCTGATTTAGGGTCTGATGAAGATGTGGAATCACCTAACTCTGATGTTTGTTTGACGGCCTTCACAAACATTCAGGAAAACATCACTGACTCAGGAACCAAAGGGGGAACCAGTACATTCAGAAAATGCTTAATGGCAAAGAAGGATGTACTACACGAACACAAGGTAAACTTAGAATAAGTTAGGAAAGATATGCATGAATATGATATAGATAATATGCTTGAATGTATTGACTCGTTATTAGATGAATGCTATAAACTTGGTGAAACTTACATAACTGGCAAAAGAAAACTTAAAGAAAAACGTGTTGAATGTGAAATTGCTGTTGCTAGTTGTGATCACCTAGAAGAAGTTTGCTTTGAATTAAAAAATCAAGTAGCTTAATAAGGTGGAACTGGAGAAGGAAAGGTCTTCTAAATCTGAATGTCCTAGTGATGGTGAGGAAGAACTGACCTCCTGGCTTCCTAGAGACTTATCAGCTGCTAGTGAATCTCTTAATTTTTCAGTAGCTATAGGTAAAGCAAATTCCTGTAGTAGAACTTCCTTGTTGGAAGCCTTTGAAATATTGGCTCACAACTTGGAAGAAATACACAAAGATTTTGTTTCACTAAGGCTGCTCAGTTCACTGTTTCCTCTACAGGTACCAGTGTTAAGATTAGTGATGTAATAGATGAGTATGAAGATACTATTTGTGATTTGCATGCTGAGATTCATAAACTGAAAAAAGATAAGCAATCAGTAATTGTTGACATGACTATTGATCCTATGGTTTCGAAACTTAAATTACAACTTGAATCCTTAAAAAGTGATTTTGATTTTCTAAGAGATAAAAACGATTTGTTGATTAAGAATATTGAAACCAGAGAGAAAGAACTTCATGAAAGTCATAGATATGTTGAAAAATTACTGACTGCACATGAAACTTTGAATTCTTTAATTTCATTTAAAAGTTACAAAGGAAGAGTTGGTCTTGGATATACTAGACAGAGAACCAGGACTAACTGGTCCCCCAGGGAAACCACGTGGGTTAAAGAATTCAAAAGAGGTAAGTATGTAATGACTAAAGAGATGCATGTTTGTTATCATTGTGGAATGAATGGGCATAAGATACATGAGTGTCCTGCTAAGAAGAACAGTGAGAATAAGAACAATAAACATATGAAGGTGGTCTGGAGAAGAAAAGACCAACAAGAGCCTAATGTCGTTGAAAAGGGACCCAAACATGTTTGGTTTCCTAAAACTAATGTTTGACTTGTTCTTGCAGGCTAAAGTGAAAGGAGATACCTATTGGTATTTGGACAGTGGTTGCTCAAGACACATGTCCGGGGATAAAAGTCAATTCCTTTCACTAGTAGCCTTTGACGGTGGAAGTGTCACCTTTGGAGATAACAGCAAGGGAACCATCACTGGTTTAGGTAAGGTAGGTAAGACACTTTCAAATGCAATTGATGATGTATATTATGTTGAGGGCTTACAACATAATCTCTTGAGTATTTCTCAATTATGTGATAAAGGTAATAGAGTTGAGTTTCAAGCTAATCTTTGTCACATAGTTAATTCTCAAACAGGCGAACTTGTATGTGAGGGAACCAGGAAGCATGATGTTTACATCACCTTTCTAGATAAAATTCCTCAAGACAAGTCTGTTTGTTTGAAAGATGTTTCTGATAATAACCAATGGATTTGGCATAAGAGATTTGGACATGCTAGCTTGACACTTTTGAACAAATAAGGTCTCGTGATTTGGTGGTAGGACTTCCTAACATCACTTATGAGGCAGATAAAGTTTGTTCAGAATGTGTTAAAGGGAAACAGGTTAAAATCTCTTTTAAACCTAAAACTGTTTTGAGTACCAGCAGACCCTTCGAACTTGTACCCATTGATTTGTATGGTCCTATGAGGATACAAAGTCGAAGAGGTCATAGATATGTTTGTGTTATGGTTGATGATTATTCCAGGTACACTTGGGTAATAATGCTACATTCAAAAGATGAAACGTTCGATGAATGGGTAGCATTGGTGAAGCAAGTGGAGAACCAGCTCTCTCACAAGCTAGTCTCGGTAAGATCAGACCATGGTACTGAATTTGATAATGCTAACTTTGTTGAATTTTGTAGGGAACAGGGAGTTAGTCACAACTTCTCAGCCCCAAGAACACCACAGCAAAATGGTGTTGTTGAAAGAAAGAATAGAACTCTTGAAGAGATGGCCAGAACAATGCTCATTGAGAGTGGTCTCCCTAAGAGTTTCTGGGGTAAAGCTGTGGACACTGCTTGCTATATTTTAAATAGAGGTCTCATTAGACCAAAGTTAAATAAGACTCCCTATGAACTCCTTAGAGGTCGAAAGCCTAATAGTGCATACTTTCGTGTATTTGGGTGCAAATGTTATATTCATAACAATGGGAAGAACCAGCCTGATAAATTTAATCCTAGGAGTGATGAGGGAATCTTTCTTAGATATTCTCCTCAAAGCAAAGCATATAGAGTCCTTAATAAAAGGACTTTGTGTGTTGAGGAGAGTGTGCATGTCATCTTTGATGAATTTAACATGTCTTCTGAGATTGCGCAGGTACAACCTGATGAAATGATTGGATTGATGGAGTTTACTGGGAACCATGATACTGGTCCCCTAAATGAAGTGCAAGCAGATCTAGGCTCACTTGATACTCCACAAAATAATGATAATGAGGAGCCTAGAGAAGAAAATAGGGAAAATTCAGAAGAAGAACCAAGACCAAATAGTTCCTCAAGTGACAGACAGGTAAGGAGTTCAGGGGGAATGAATGAAGATGCCTCCCCTGAACCTGAGGTAAGTAATGTTAATGGAAACAGCGTGAATATGAATCTTACTAGTTCCGAAGAAATTGATGAGATTCATGATCATGTTGATTCCCAATCAAATAAAGAAGCACAAAATGATTTCTCTTTTAAAAGCTTCAAATATCAATCTTCTCATCCTCCAGATTAGATCATTAGTGATATTAATAAAGGAGTTCAAACGAGAAGAAATGTTTTCCAAAAGTTTTGTGTTTTTTATTCTTTCCTGTCTAATATAGAGCCAACTGACTATAAAATGGCACTGACTGATCCTAATTGGGTTCTAGCAATGCAGGATGAATTAAATCAGTTCCATAGGAACCAGGTTTGGCATCTTGTACCTAGACCAAAGGATAGGTTAGTTATTGGTACAAAATGGGTCTTTAGAAACAAATTGGATGACCTAGGTACAATAGTCAGAAACAAAGCTAGGCTAGTGGTGCAAGGTTACAATCAACAAGAAGGGATTGACTATGATGAGACTTTTGCACCAGTAGCTAGGTTAGAGGCAATTAGGATTTTAATTGCTTATGCTGCTCACATGAATATGAAATTGTTTCAGATGGATGTAAAGACTACCTTCCTAAATGGATATTTGAAGGAAGAGGTATATGTAGAACAACCACCTGGTTTTGAAGACAAGCTATTTCCCCAACATGTTTACAAGTTAGACAAAGCTCTATATGGATTGAAGCAAGCTCCAAGAGCTTGGTATGAAATATTGTCTAAGTTCTTGATGGAGAATGATTACAAGAGGGGAACAGTAGACAAGACACTGTTTATCAAATCTAGGGGGAACAACTTGATTATAGTACAAATTTATGTTGATGATATCTTATTTGGTGCTACTAATCAAGTACTATGTGATGAGTTTGCTAATCTTATGTAGAGTGAATTTGAAATGAGCATGATGGGAGAACTAGGATTCTTTCTAGGATTGCAAATTAAGCAAATGGAGAATGGAACCATGATACATCAGCAAAAATTCTTGAAAGAATTGCTGAAGAAATTTGGCATGGAAAACAGCAAGGCTTATGATACACCTATTCCCACATCCATAAAATTAGATAATGATCTAAAGGGAAAAGATGTTGAAGCCATACCTTATAGAGGAATGATTGGTTCCCTTCTCTATCTAACAGCTAGTAGACCTGATATTGTGTTTTCTGTTGGATTGTGTGCTAGGTTTTAAAGTAATCCAAAGGAATCTCACTTGAAGGCTATTAGAAGGATACTTAGGTATCTTGTGGGAACAACAGACTTATGCTTGTGGTACCCTAAAGGGAGTGCAATTGATCTTATTGGGTACACTGATGCAGACTATGCTGGCTTTCTTGTTAATAGAAAGAGCACATCAGGTATGACACACTTTCTTGCCTCCTGTCTAATATCATGGGGTTCTAAAAAGCAAAACTCAGTGGCCTTGTCCACAGCAGAGGCAGAATATATTGCTGCAACTTCATGCTGCTCCCAGCTACTGTGGGTAAGGAACCAGCTGAAGGATTTTGGTGTTGTTTATAATAGTGTTCCTATATTTTGTGACAACACTAGTGCAATTAATATTTCTATGAATCCAGTTCAGCATTCCAAAACCAAACATATAGAGATTAGACATCATTTTCTGAGAGATAATGTAGAAAAAGGTTTAGTGGAAGTATTGTTTTGCAAAAGTGAAGATCAAATAGCTGATATCTTCACAAAACCCTTGTGTAGAGAAGTTTTTTGTAATTTAAGAATCTTACTAGGTCTAGTTAGATTTTAGTCTTTGGCTTCATCTATTTCCCTCAATGATTGGCTAGAATGGTATTCTCTTTTATAGTATGTGTACATACCTATGTCGAAATCCTTCAAGTTTTATGTAAATGTTTTGAGATCTCAAAAGGATTAAAAATCATTGTTGCAAGAAAAAGGTGAAATTAAACTAAGTTGCCAAAAACAGAATAAAGTGGTTTTAATCAAGAATCAGGAAAGGGAAACAGCAGATCAGCACTGATATGTCTTCCAAATAATATTTTCATATCTTTGGAAGATTATTATAGGATATTTTACTTTTGGAAGGAAATAATCTTATTTCAGTCATTTACCATAAAAATAATGGCAAATCAAATCACTTGCCTAATTTATAGGATGGTTAAGATATTTATGGCAAGTAATGATAGCTATCTTTTCAATTATTAAAACTTGTCATACTTATCAAATCACTTAACCGTCATATTTTTTTTGAATTTCTATATTTCTGTTATGCTTCAAATATATATATAACTCTTTGTGCAGCTTCATTAATTCTCATTCATCACTCTCCTTCTCTCTTCTGCGTGCTGCTCAACCATCAGAGTGTTATTCATCATCTTCATTCTCAATTTCTCTTTCACAATGGGAAGGAAGACTGTAGCTTCATCTAGGAGAGGCAGAGGAAAGGGGTCTGCTAGTGACTCCACTCAATCAAGAGGAACCCCCATCGGTGTTCCACCCACCTCTCATAAAAAATAAACCCCAATTGAACCTTCATCACCCAATGTAGCTTCATCACCTTCAGAAACTCCTACCACAATCCCAGATTCCCCTCAAAAATCCTCCTCACCACCAAAATAGACCAAACCCTCATCAAAACAACCTAAGCCTATCTTCCATCCTCCAGAAACTGATGACTCTGTCATCAAGGAACCTGTACCATCTCAGGGGGAACAGGAGACAGAAGCTCAGCAATCTGTGAGCCAAGGAGTGGAGGTTAGTAGTGCTGAAGAACACAGTGACGAAGTGGAAGTGGTTAAGGTTACTGGGTTCAAAGAAGGATCACCAGATGAAAAGGTTAGGAGAAGTGGTCGTTTCACACATTCTTCTGTAAAAAGGAAAATTGATGACACCCAGGAGGAACAGTCTGCTAATTTTGTGCAAAGAAACACGAGAAAGAGGTTGCCTGTTAAAACCTCTCTTGCTTCAAAAGGTAAACCTGTAGAATCTATTCCTACTGGTTCTATTGATTTAAATTCTAGACTAGTGTTGTCTGGGTGTGGTGTTGAAAAAGGATATTTTGATATTGCTGCATTATCTGAGTTCAAGGAGTTGCTTGATTATCAAGGTTGGTTAATGTTGTTTGATGTTTGTGCTGCAAATGTGTCTGGTATTAGGGAATTTTATGTTTATATCAAGCAAATGCCTGATATGTCCATAAATTCATGTGTGAATGGGGTTGATGTCAGTTTATCAGTTGCTTCTCTGTCAAGTCTGTTAAGTATACCAAGAGATGATTTTGATAAGTACTCTGGTTACTGGTGGCCCATGCTTGTTGGGGTCACATCAGAGGAAATATATACTTTTATGTTTGGAGGGAAGATGCCCAAAAAGCCAGGGGTTCTTAAGTCTGTAAATTTGAAGGAACCAGTTATGCTTGTTCTACACTCTCTGTGTAACAAGGTTTTAATACCAAGGGCTAAGGGTAGAGGTACTGTAAGAATAATGGAAATGGTATTGATGTATCTGTTAATGAAGAAGGTGAAAATCAATCTTCCGGCATTAATGTTGGCCCATATGATGAACTGCCATGGGTCATCTCATCACTCCTTGCCTTATGGATCCTTTATAACCCACCTGCTCAAATCTAATAATGTACCCCTGAGTGGTTCCACTGTCCTAGTTACAGTGTTTACCAGGGTCATTTTAAAGCAGAAGGGTTTAGACATAAGTGGGGATCAGCTGCTGTTTAAATCAGAGGAACCAGTGGAGGATGTGAGATCTCCAACAAAGAAGAATAAGAAAGTAGAGGAGCCAGTAGGACAGGCTCTAGTTTTGAAAAGGTTGGAGGATTAGGAGATTTTGCTCAAAAACATCACTGGTCTGGTCCAAGATTTATTCTCTTCTATTGATTCTAGGTTTATTAATCTAGAAAAGAAGCTTGCTGGTTCTCATGATCAAGAAGCACCTGGTACAAGTGCTGCTGCTCCACAGTCTCCTCCTGAAGAAGAGATGCATGATGCTGAGGAAGGAGATGACGATGAGTAACTAGCTGATGATGGAGACCAGGATGCTGACAGAGAAGAGGAGGATGAGAATGATGAAGATTGATTCTGCTTTCTGTCTTTTTTAATTGCCTACCCTATCTATTATGACTGATTCTGTTGATTTGCTTCTTCCCACTCAATGAACTGTTCTTTTGATATGGAGTTGGGGTCTTTAAATTGTTGAACTTTGTTTGATTTTTTTTTAAACAATTTTATTTCTGCTATGACATGCTTCGTTTGACTAATCTATTTTTTGCAGCATTTAACTTGAATAGTGGTTGATGCCACTGCATGGATGAGTACATTTAATAATTTGTGCATTTTATTTTTACTTGAGTATACTTTTTAATGATGCCAAAAGGGGGAAAGAGTTGAAGCTGAAGCCTAGGATCTTCTTAGCCTTTTAGGATTTTTAGATTAAGTCAAATAGAAGTCGAGTCAAGTTAACTTAAGAAATTTTTTTTCAGTGAGTGTTCATTTTGTCTTAAAGATTGTTGATGTACTCAATCCTAGTTGAGTACTCTATTGGAGTTTGTATGTTTTTAATGTGCTTGGATTGCAGGAACTTCAATTAGTTTGTCATCATCAAAAAGGGGGAATTTGTTGAGTTTCTTAAGTTTTGATGTTTTGAATGATGACAAACAGTTACAGGAAACAGGTCACAAGAAGTTGGAACTGTCTCCTTGACTGCTATGCTGTAAAGCAGTCACATATTATCTATTGCATGTTAACCATGTTATATGTGCAGTAGTTAAGCTGATTCCAAGACTTGGAGCATAGAAGCCTTTCGAAGACATTCGAAGAAAGATCCTTGCTCAAGATGAAGAATTCAAGGAAGATTCAAGTCTTGAAGATTACATGAAAAGAAGATCATTTGTACTTTATTGTTAATCTAGTTTTTCATGTAATATGCTCCGTAGTATGACTTATATGAATAGGTAATATAAGTGTTTTAAGTGTGATAAGTCATGTTATGAATTCTGGTACAAAAATGGTATCACAGAATTCATAACTTACTTAATTCAGGGAAACAGGTTCAGGGAACCGGGTTTACTGAAAGGAATATCAAGCTGCGTATCTTTGAAAAGATTTTGTAAAAATATTTTCTAAAGAATTATTTTTTGGAAAATATATTGAGCATCTGGTAGATTAGATGAGAATATATTGGTTACCTAAAAACTAGGAGTATTTACCTTATTTGATTCTATCTATATGATTAAGTCAAATAAGATAAATACTTTCCTAAACTCACATAAGGTGACAGCTCAAAAGATTATGTGATTTTAGGAAAGCCTGGGTTTTTGTAATCATATATAAACTCATCTAATCAACCTAATAAAACAAGTCTCTCACGTGAAAAAACTGAGTTTATCTATAGAGAGCATTATACACACTTAAGCACAAAAACCTTTCATTAAGTCATATACACGAGCACCATTAGAACTTATATTTTTCTCTGATATTAGCTTTTAGAAGCAAGATCAAAGGAGAGTTTGATTCTGTAAGGAGCCTTCAATAGAGGGGTTGATAGGATGGGAGAGTGTTTGTGAGTTCAAACACAAAAGGGCTTACTAGTGTAAGTCAAGTGCACACTCGGAGTAGAGTGTGGGGTGAACTGGTTCCCGGAGTAGGGAAACAGTTGAGTGTCTGTGTTCTTTGTTTTTCGGAGTAGATTAATAAAAGAGCATAGAGTAGGAGGATGTAGGCCTGAGTTGGCTGAACCTCGTTAAATTGTGTGTCTTCCTTTATTGCTTTACATACATTCCGCTGCTAATAGGAACCAGTACAACACTCAATTCACACAGATCGAAAAAGGGAGAAAAATAGGCCAAGACTATTTAACACTCAATTTACCCCCCCCCCCCCCCCCTCTTGAGTGCTCTAAAACCTTCACATATTTATTCCTGCAAACCTACTCACCATAAATGATAAGTAGGGTGAACAAAAAACAAATAGGAAAATACGTGTCAGTGTAAAAACACTGTGTACATATACATTGTAAAAGAAATACTTTGCCTTTTAAATTCCTTTATTTTGAACTTGCCTTCTTATAAATTAATAAACTTTAAACCTTCCTTTATAATAATCCATAACAAATGGAATTGTTAAAGCACTTAATAAAAATAATTTTCTCTTCTTATTTCCCTTCCTTGATCATAAGTGTGGACAACCCCCAAGTTATTTAGCCCATCATGTATCTATCCTTGGAGTTTCCTTTTATTTTCCAGCAAGTAAATTTTAAAGTATGAACCCTTCTTGATTATGAAATCAAACATTAATGTATAATTATAATAACTCTCCTTTTATAACTCCTTTAAATACATATACCTTGCTTTAATTATTAAAGCTTATTGAAAATTATTAAATTGCAAATGTTTGTGTGTGTGTATACGTCTATATGTGTGTGTAGAGGCGAGTTCTAGTAAAAATCCCCTAATATATAAGAAATTCTTATATATGAGAACCCATATTTAGCCATTAAATTTTTAAATCCAACGGTTTAGATGCATTGGTCATCAAATGGGCATAAATATAATTATTGGATAATTATTAATAACTAACAAGCCTATTCAATGTAGCTTCCCTCTATTTTTTTAAATTTACCTTGATTTCTGCCACCAGTATCAATTTTGGTCAAATTGAATTTCCATAATTTTTTTTGGTGGAAAACTTCCAAATTATTATAAAGTTGTTAAATATTACGAATTTCCAAATTTTTCAATTGTACTAATCTCTATAATCTTGTAGTCTATAATTATTATAGTCTATAATCTTGTAGTCAATTCTATAATTTTTTCAATTCTACTAATTTCCATAATCTAGTAGTCTATAATTATTGTTACGAATTATTTTTCAATTGTACTAATATCTATATCATAATGTTTTGAAAACCTTGTATATTATATTGTAATGATTAACAAGCCTTGTATAAATATATTGTTGTACATAATATGCAAGCCTACTGTTCGAAAGTTATATGTAGTTGTTCTAAATATATAACCCTTTTTCGATGGTTAATATTATATATATTTATTCTAGTTAACTGTTTTAATGTTCTAAAGTTATATGCAGTTGTTTGTATTTGGTATCTTATTGTTCAATATATTTAATCAATTGTTCTAAACTTATACTTCGTTTATCATAATGTTTTGAAAGCCCTGTATAATATATCGTAATGTTCTATATGCCTTGTATAATTATATAGTTTTACATAATATGTTGGCCTCCTGTTCGAAAGTCATATATAGTTGTTTTAAATATAAAGCCATGAGTTTGATGGTTATTATTATCTATATTTATTATAGATGTCTATATTTTTTCAATTGTACTAACTTACATAATCTAGTAGTCTATAATTATACATACGAATTTTTTCAATTGTACTAATCTCTATCGTAATGTACTGAAAGCCTTGTATATAGTTGTGCATAACATGATGGACTACTGTTCAAAAGTTATATGTAGTTGTTCTAAATATAAAGGCCTTTATTCGATGGTTACTGTTATCTATATTTATTCTAGTTAATTGGTTAAATGTTCTAAAGGTATGTGCAGTTGGTATCCTATTGTTCAAAATATTTAATCGTTTGTTCTAAACTCAATTTTTCTAATGTATAATTTTCGAAAGCGGATATTGTATATATCAGTATTAATGTTCTAAATTTTAAAACTATTGTTCTTTTAAATCATGTTATTGTTCTAAAATATCATATTATTATTCAGAACATGTGACACATCCATTACGTGTGAAACTTCATATTACATTGAATATAAATGAATATTCCGAACACTAAGAACATTGAATATAAACTAATATTTAGAACATGTCACTGATATATTGTTCTAAATTGTTTACTCCTACTATATATAAATTAAGAACATTTGTTATAATATTTAGAAATTAAAGCTTGAAAATAGATCCCATGTTGTCGAATAAGATTATATTCAAAACTTTTTGTTCTAAAAAATAACTGCAAAAAACACCCACGTTTACAAAAAAATAAAAATAAAAAGAAAGTTTCCCTCTAATTTTTTAGTGTGCCTAAAAATATGCAACACTTTAAAGTAACTACTGCAACCTTTTAGCTTCCTATTTTAGACTTTACAAATTTATCCTAACTTGTCAAATCCTTCAAACCATCAGTATCTACTTTATCAAACTGCTAGAAAAAAATTCTAAACTTCTATTGATAATTTCATTCAAAAATTTTCACTTTCTTATGCAATTACCAATGGAGATAGCAACAAATGCCATGGAAGAATTAAACACTATACAAAAGTCCATTGAATCCAAGAAGAGAAGCATTGAGAACCTATTGTAAGTTTATTTTTCATAATTTCTCAAAAAAATGTATTATAATAATATAATTCTAATAAGTCTTTACATTTTTCAGGCAAAGGATTAACGAAGAGACTTCTCCTATACTCTTACTACCCCTAGTGGATTTAGCAATAGAAGAAAACGAAAAGTATGGTTTAGTTTTTAATTTCTCAAAATTATAATAATCCAAAAGATTGTAATGTAGTATTCTTATTAAAATAATCTTTTATGATATTCTAATTTTTATCCTAATGTTGAAAATATTATTATACAATGTTTGTTTATTTATACGTTTGCTATTTTCGTGTTTATAGAACTCCATTTCTATTTTTGAGTATTAATGTTCTAAAAATTATAACCTATTATTCTATTTTTATTGACTTATCGTTCTAAAATTATAAAATATTGTTCTAAAGAAACCATCCATGACACATTATTATATTATTTTTTTAATAACCTACGAAATATTCTTCTATGATGTTTTAAATTTTTAGTATAATGTTCAAAATATTATTATACAATGTTCTATTATTTATTCGTTCGTTATATTCATGCGTACTAAACTCCACTTCTATTTTCGAGTATTAATGTCCTAAAATTATAACATATTGTTCTATTTTTGGTGACTTGTCATTCTAAAATTAAAAAATATTGTACTAAAGAACCATCCATGAAACACTACTATTCTGTTTTATAATAACCTACGAAATATTCTTTTATGATGTTCTATTATTTTAGAATAATCATCTAAATATATTTGTTTAGTGATGTTTAATTCTTTTATATGTTTGTTATATTCATGTGTACTAAACTCTACTTCTATTTTCAAGCATTAATGTACTCTAAAAATCAAAACTAATGTTCTATTTTGATATCATATTATGATATAATTATAATCTAGTGTTCTAAAAATTGTATCAGGTTGTTCTATTTTTATATGTATTGTACTATATACTTTAACAAATGTTCTAATTATAATTTATTGTCTTCTACATCTTGTATCATTTGTAGTGTTCCTTTGAAGAAAAAGAAAAAAAAGGAACAAGCACTTATCGTCCATCCAAGTCAGAAAAAATAACAAAAAATGGAAATATCAATTGTGAAAAAAGGAAATAATTGGACATTTCTGTAAAACAATCTAAAGAGAAAAAAAGAAAGGATGTTCATGATGTTAATGTATTAAATCAGAGAGTTCTCCCAAAGCAATTCATGTCTATTGTCTTAAAGAACATTCCTGAACAACACAAGGAAGCAATTAAAAGAATTGGCTTTGGAGGATTTTTAACTCTAGATTTAGACTCACATAAATCTAGTTTCTGTGCAGAGTTGATCAATAACTTTGACCCTGATCGGTCAACATTGGT
The DNA here is from genome assembly GCA_026401315.1 of Dysphania ambrosioides. NCBI lineage: Eukaryota > Viridiplantae > Streptophyta > Magnoliopsida > Caryophyllales > Amaranthaceae > Dysphania > Dysphania ambrosioides. Next base: position 12,842,094 of record CM048662.1, read on the forward strand.
ACTCTCATAAGGCAGAGAGATACCACTTATTGTTGATGACGTTTACCTAGTATATGGACTACCAATTTGAGGTCAGCTCATTAATGAGCAAATTGACGAGGATGAAGAAGCCCAAGGTTTCTTACAAAAATGGAGGAATATGTTTGGATTGAAAAATGGAAGTCCTAACAATTCAGCTCTAATTTGTGTAATTGAAGAGCAAAAGGAAGTTGATGTGTGTGATGAGTTTCTTGTCAATTTTGTTGCTGCTTTCATAAATTATTGTGTTAGACCAACAACAAATCAAGCATTAACTTTAAATTTTTACATTGCTACAAAGATATCAGCAAAGTAAAGACTTTTGATTGGTGTGCTTACACTTACAACCACATATTGCGTTCAGTTTTTGAATGACAAGAAGGATCATCATTTTTTACGAGACCTCTCCCATTTTTTATGATAATACACTTATAAACTGATAATGTTCTATTGGTTATAATATGTTGTTCTAAAACATAAAAAATTGTTCTAATAACTATTAAATTGTTGTAAAAACGCAGATTTCATATTTTGATAGACTGCAGAGAGGAGATGTTCATCCACTAAGACTATTCCTTCTCATTACCATTTGGAATAAGGATCTTATCCAGTCTAGGATGAAGATTGAGATGAAGTGGGGCTTTGGAAAGGGGATTGTGCTTAACAGAATGAGCATAAAAGAAAATGATTTGAACCTTCAGCATCAAAAGCCTTTGCCAACATGCTAGTAATTAAGCTAAATTATATTAATAATGTTTAATATTATATAGTTAATGTTCTATTTTTTGTATATAATGTTTAATATTATATAGCTGATTCTAGTATGTATATATAGAATGTTCTTAATATTATACGACTACTATTGTTCTAAAGATATGACCTATTGTTCTTAATGTTATATAACTACATACCTATTGTTATAAATGTATGACCTGTTATTCTTAGTAATAAACTAATTGTTCAAAATAACATACCAACTGTTATAACAACTTGAAAATGTAAAAACTATTGTTCTAAATGTATGATATATTATTCTTAATAATAAACTTATTATTCAAAACAACATACCTATTGTAATAAAAACAACATACCAACTGTTAAAAAATTAAGACCCTAGTGTTCAAAACAACCTACAGGGTATGACCTGTTGTTATAAACGTATGATCCATTGTTCTGAATAAAAAATGTAATGTTCAAAACAATATACCTATTGTTATATAATAATACATGTTTATGTAATAAATATATATTATACTAACTTGATTATATTATTGTTCTATGATATATAACTATTGTTCTATGTATTATATTAATACTTTCACTAAACCCCATTTTTTTATAGGTATATTTAGAAACTTTTGGTAAGTTAGCTAAGACTATTGCTGCCAACGTCAACGAGATGTATACCTTGATTAACAAAGCTAGCACAATATTTGAAGAAACTTCAGTACAAGAAGAGATAAACATTTTAATTAATAATATTTGGAACAAGTATACATCAAAGAAACCATCCATGACCCAGGATGGGGACAAGGGTCTAATGATTCTTAAGACCAACATTTGTTTGATGAGCTAGCATTTATGGCAGAGCTCAATGAAGTTATGGGGAAAGCATGGACAAATTGTAAACAAAAGGACAAAGTCAAAGATATAATAGTTCTAATTTCTTTCACTGCCCCTAGTTTTAATATCTTCATTGATACACAACCATTCCAACCTTTGCCCTCATCCCCCCCCCCCCCCCCATTGCCACCATCCCCCTTATTACCACCATTTGAACCATTTCCCCCTCTAAACCATTACCACCCCCCTCTTCAAACCAATCCCCACCATTCTAAATCAGTTTGGTGAAGAAGAGCCTCCACAAAAGCGTGAGAAAAGATGTCCATAGAACCTTTCTTTGTACTTGTGCTCCTCATTCATGGTTAAGCATGAGAGTACAAAGAATTGGATGCTTCTCAAAGGAGGCTTGCAGAATATACATTCTCTGATGGACCCAAAGAGCAATGTTCTGAATTTTATCTTTAATGCTCTTAAAATAAATGGTATTGTTCTATTAATTGTTCTTGATTTTAAACATAGACTACCTATTGTTCTATATTCTACATCTTATGTTCTAAAAATGTATAATGTTCTATATTATAAAAATATAATAATGTTCTAAAAGTTATGATATATTGTTCTCAACTATAAAATTGAAGGTTCTAATTATAACATATATGGTTCTAAATTTTATTTGACTGTTCTAAATTCTAATTATAGTGTTTAAAAATAAATTCCTATTGTTCTAACTTTCATACTATTGTCTAAATTTTTGCATGAATGAAGTGAGGATTTATACAGTGATAAATTGAATTTCATCAATAGGGACGACATATTGTCCCTTACAGAAAACAACTATATTACGAACAATATAGTTGATTCATGTGCACATATTCTTAATGCTATGAATAGAAGAAGAAGCCCAGAAGCAAAGAACAGATTCTTTTGCACAAGTGAATTATGGGTAAATTTCTAAACATCATTATATCAATATATTTTCAAATGTATTTCTATACTAATATATAATATAAATATTTTTCACAACAGATAATTCTTTGGAGTAATACATACTTCAAAGAGAATGATTCATTTGAAGACAAATACATGGCCTTTAGATCTAGAATGGAGAATGAAATGAGGCACTCCCAAATAAGTTCATTTGACAAAGTTCAATTGGTATGTAATTGAATATTTTCTATGATTGTTTTTTTAGTGATAAATATAATATAAATGTTCTCTTATTGTAATAAATAACAATTTTAATGTTCTAATTTATATTTCAGGTGTTCTTCCCAGTGTGTTCCTATGAGCACTATTACTTATTCTACTTTAGTTTTTTAATTAAATTAGTTGAGATTATTGAAAATAGATTTCTTAATAAGGGTGTGACATTTATATCTAACTACAAACACTTTTCCAAGACAATGGTAATTTATTTCAATTTTAAAACTTCTGATCTATTTTGTTGTTTTAATGTTCTAAGATTTTAGACTATTATACTATACTACTGAACTAGTGTACCTAATGTTTAAAAATAAATATACTTATAATAACTATTCTCTATTATTTTTATTGACATTATATAGTTGAAGGCCTTCACTAGATTCTTAAAGGAGTAAAAGATAGGTGATGGTGCTCTAGTATCTACATTTAAGGGCTCAATGAAGAGGATGAAATGGAGGGATAACACCAATGTAAATGATTATGGGGGTGTACATCATGATGCATATGGAATCATACCAAGGCCAGAGAAATGAGCAATGTGATATTTTTTCGTATGTAATTTTAGTTATAATGACATACTTTATAATATATTAGTTAATATTCTCAGTTATTATATTTATAGGATAAAGCATTGAAGAAATTACGAATTGAGTATTGTGCTAGAATATTAAGTAACAATGAAAACAAGTTTAAGGATAAAGTAATTTTAAAGTCAAAGGAATGGGTGAAGGAGCAGCTCAAGCAAAAATAGCTATATGTCAATTACTAAAATATTGTTCGAAACAATTATGTCAATTATTAATATATTAAGAATTACAATTATTGTTTTGAATTACATATTGTGCTATATTCTAAATCTAATATTCTAAAAATCTATACTAATGTTCTATAAACATGAAACAAATGTTCGAACTATTAACTTATTGTTCGAAACTATAAACTATTGTTCAAAACTATTCCCTATTGTTTGAATCTATTAACCTATTGTTCAAAACTATAACCTATTGTTCGAAACTGTTGTTTTGGTCTATTAACCTATTGTTCGAAACTATTATTCTGATCTATTAATTCTAATCTATTAACCTATTGTTCGAAATTGTTGCTCTGATTTATTAAACTATTGTTCGAAAATATTAAACAATTGTTCGACACTAATAAACTATTGTTCGAAACTAGTAAACTATTGTTCGAAACTGTTAAACTATTGTTCGAAACTGTTAACATATTATTCGAAACTATTAAACTATTGCTCACAAGTATTATTATTCTAATGTTCTAAAAATCATATGCTTTATTCTAATGTTCTAAAATGTTAACATATACTAGTGTTCTATATATATAGAATTCTATAGTTAAAATTCTAAATTAAACCATTGTTCTATAAACTAATACTAATGTCCTATAAATTTATATTATTGTTCTAAACTTTATACTAATGTGTTCTATAGACTCAATACTGATGTTCTAAAAATCTTCAAGTATATTCGAAGGACCGACCTATTGTACTATATTCTAATTCTATTATTTTAAAAATAATATTATTATAATTATGTTCTACATATTTATTGTTTGTAAGACCTATTGTTCTAATTCATGAAACTAAAGTGCTTTAATAAAAAATGGATAAAATAATTAATCAATACTACAACACTATTGTTCATATATGTATAACTATTGTTCTGATATATTACAAAAATGTTTTAAGCTTCTTTTTAAATTATACAAGCTTGTCTAGACAGTTTCGGATATCATGATATCCAAGTTCACCATACCTTCTGCATAACCTTTTCTTCTTTTGGGATTGCTCCATTGGTTTCTCCTTTTCACCTTTAAATCTTGTTAAAGATCCAATGCCGCATTACTCCTTATCTGTATGGATTCCAGTGCCCTTATTTTTTGAAATTTTTGGAGGTTTAATAAGAATTTGTGAAGGAGTACTAGATCCAATCAACTTCTCAATAACTTGTTCATTTGTATGAGCATTATCACTTGCATTCACATTATTTTCTTCCAATCTTGACCGAAAGATCTAAAGATGCCTAACAAGATCAATCAAGTTTTCTTCATTTCCTTTCGCCAAACTCACGCAATTATGAATCTCAGACCACAACTCATTCAACAAATCCTTCCTCTCAACCCCAAATGAACAACTACCCATCTCTTTCCCATCAAGAACAAGCATTGGTTTTTGCATTGCCATGGTAGTCCACCTATTAACAACATATTGTTCAGGGATACTTACAATGTTTTTTGCCTTCCATAAACATATGATATGTCTACATGGAATTCCTTGTCGACAAAATAGCTTGCAAGAGCAGTTTGTTAAGATTCAATAAGAACTTCATAATTTCTTCTCCTATTACCTTCACTCACTTTTGCAACCTCCAACCCTTCTTTTTCTTCAACTCTTCCACCCCACATTCATAGCAAGCACTATACACTTCATCCTGAAAATCATAAAAAACATTAACGGTATACACCTCGGACCCTTGTCTTTCAATCTCCATTTGTGTCTTACATTCAAGATGCTTATGTTGAGAGTCATTGTCATTTTGTGCTTGAGTGCCTTTGACCATCCATAGAACTTTCAAACCTCATCAAAAACTTTACAAGTGATACATGAGGATTGATAAAAGATGTGGAGAAATTGTTCTCACTTTTGATCTTGATGTAGTTCTCATGATACGACCCATAAATATATCTCTAAAATAAGCTAGAATCCACATTCTTCTCATTTCAAACAGTACCCAAAGCCATCCATGGTCTTCTAACTGGAACTCAATAAGCATCTTGTTCCATTTCTCTTCAAATTCTTTCGGTTTACTCTCCAAATTCCAAACACAATCACTTACCCTCTTCAAAAATTCAGTTTCTTGGATAATAGTTCTTCCTATTTTATCATGAGTTTTTTCATGATATGCCGGATACAAAACCTTTGCTCACACTTCTCAAATACATTATTCACAGCAATCTTCATTGCTAGATCTTGATCTATAATTAAACAAGTAAGCTTATTTTAACCCATTTATCTAAATAAGGTTCTAAATAGCCATTCAAAATAATCTACATCTTTCTTAGTTATGAACCCAACAACAAAAGTAATACATTTCTTATTATGATCAACTCTTGTGAAAGGTCCAAAGACCATATTATACCTGTTATACACATATGAAAATATAATTAATAAATAGAATAATTTACCTTACTATTAAAAACAATAGTACTTCTTTTCATAACATTATATTAATTCTACAAAAAATTGCTATATATATATCTTGCCTATTGTATTGTACTATGATTATATTATTCTAATATATACTATAGGTTTACTAGTATCAACTACATACCCGTTAGTCTGATAAGTAGTATCAAACAATACCATTTCCCCAAAGAGTCCATAATTTTTCCTGCAAATCAGATCAGCCCATAATGCTCTACATAAACAATCATCATCATCTATTTGATATTCAAAGAAAAAAGTAGACCACATCAACTTTTTCCTCTTGAAATTATCTACAAATATTTAGGCATCTGACCCTTCAATATATGCCTTTAAATCCCTATGGAAATTTTTGAAATTACACTTAGAGGCACCAACATTCTCATAACCCCTAACATATTCTTTCATCATTCTATAAGATTTTACAAGACCCACATTTACGTAAAAAACACAAAGAAAAAATCATTAAAACAAAGAAACACAAAAGGAAACTTTTTATTCTATTACAATGACTTAGAATAAAATATACCTTGGAATTATCATCAATCATCTTCTTGTGCAAGATGCTCAAATTTCTTCTTGATTTTTGAAAATGTTGAAACATGGTAGAAATAAGTGGATGAGAATGACCCTCTTGGAAATTTGTAATAACATAAGTACCATCATCACAAACCTTCATTACAATTTGTGTCTTGCATCCAACAAGAGTCACCAATCTTCTCCTAATGATTGGGAAAAAATCTACACCTTTGTTAATTATTCCCTTACCTAACACTTTAAACTTTTGTTTACACCTATATCTAGCTTTATTACACACGAGATATTGGAAACTAATTACAGCATTCTTCCTTCTTTTCGTAGTAGATTTCTTGGTGTTAAACCCAGCTTCATTTGCATATGACTTATAAAATGAAATACCTTCATCAACACTTGAGAATTTCATTCCAATAGATGGTTTTACATCACTAGAACAACATGTTATCCATGATTTTGTTTCCCCAGGAGTGCATACGGGTATTACTTCAGGAGCAACACTCTCATTTGTATTAGAAACACTACATTCCTCGTTGATGCTCATGGCTACAAAGAATTATTGGGTAGTTTCCTAGATGTCCGTTTATATTCTCTAAAGTTTAAAGCTGGGTTAACGTAATAGAATTTGCATAATGGGAAGATTTTTAAGAATAATAGATATAGTGCTTAGAACATTAGGATGAATCATTAAAGCAATAGAATTTGCATTTAGAACAATAAGTATAATATTTAGTTTAATGGAATAATGTGTTTGAACAGAAGTTATATTATGTTACGACACTAGGTATATTTGTTAGAACATTAAATACAACATGAACAATAGTATATGAAACTTGTTTGATTCTATAGTGAAATGTGTAGAACAATAGGTGAATTATTAGAACATTAGAAATGTAATATAAACAACAGGTATATACTCATTACAATAGAATAATAGATATAGAACAATAGGTATATACTCAGTATAATAGAATAATATTTTAGAATAGTAGTTAAAGTACATAAGAACAATGCGGAGATTTTTTAGAACAATAGATATAGTGCTTACAAAAATAGGTATAACATATACCTATTGTTCTAAAATTATGGTATATTGTTCTAAAGTTAGTACTATTGTTTTGAAATAGGTTGTGTTGTTGTTCTAACGTTTGTGATTTGTTCTAGAAGTTTGTGCTATTGTTCTAAATCTTTGAACTAGTATTCTAAAATATCATACCTATTGTTTTAAAAACTATTATATATTATTATAATTATAATACTGATTGTTCATGTAGACTAAATTATTATTTAAATTTATTATTCTAATGTTATATGATATTGTTCTATTGTTCTAATTTTAGATATATTCTTTTGAATACTTATTTGTGTTAAGAACTTATTTGAATTGTTATAAAGGTTATTGTTATAAAGGTTATTGTTATTGTACTATAGTATTATAGAAAGTGTTATAATATTTTACATATTGTTATACATTATAACTCTATTGTTCTTTGATGTTGTTATAGTATTTTGTAGACATGAGCTTTAACGAAGACTGTAGTGTTAATAATTCAAATGAGGTTAGTGCCCCTGAATTAGTACCTATATGTACTTTCAAAAGAACAAAACCATGGATACCTTGATGTTCTATTGAGTTAAATTCACATGTTGGTATGAAATTCTCAAGTGTTGATGAAGGCATTTCATTCTATAAGACATCTACAACTAAAATTGGGTTTAACACTAGAAAATCTACTACGAAAAGAAAGATGAATGACGTGATTAGTTTTCAATATCTTGTGTGTAATAAAGGTGGATATAGGTGTAAATGAAAAATTGACGTGCAAGACAAGGAAATTATTAACAAAGGTGATGAAAATGCTACAGCTGTTAGAAGAAGATTGGTGACTCGTGTTGGAAGCAGTATACAAATTGTAAAGAAGGTTTGTGATAATAATAAGTATGTTATAACAAATTTTTGAGAGAGACATTCTCATCCACTTTATTCTCAAAAGTTTCTACATTTCCAAATAAGCAAGAAGAAATTTGAGCATTTTACATACAAAGATGATTGTTGATAATTCCAAGGTACCTTCTGCACAAAGTTATTTTTATTATTATAAATAGATATCATAATTGTATAATGTGTAGGTTTATTGTTCAAGATGTTGGTAATATTTTTTTTAAATCCACATTTCAATTATACCATTATACTTTGTATTGTTCAATGAGATTTATAATTAAGTATCGGGAAATTCTATAATATACCCCTGTACTATTGCGTTTTCTATATTGTGTCTAGTGATTTTAAAAAGTCTACACTATACCCCTGAGGAACATTTAGTAAAAATATTGTACCCTTTGCTGGATGACTTAAATGACGGAGTAAAGCTTCATTAACGAACGTTTCATTTTATTCTAAAATACACTCATGTACTATTGCATTTTCTACATTATTTCCAGTGATTTTGAAAAGTGTTCACGTTACCCCTGAGGTACGTTTTGTAAATATATTATACCCTTTGAAGACTCCACTTTGATTACTAACGTTTTTATGTCTAATGATGGAAGCCAAAAATGCAAATTCAGATAGAGTTGAAAATATGATGGAAGCCAAAATGCATAGAAGTGACAATATGATGGAAGTAATGGAATCTAAAATACAAAGTTTTATGCATTCTGTTAAAGGACAAGAATACAACATTTGAGCCATGTCTTCAAAAGCTTGAGCCACGTCCCAAAGCAGTGAGCAAAGTTCAAACACTTTGTCAAAGGATAAGAATATTCTAATTGCCTAAATCTTGTGTTTTATCCTTTCCTTGTTTCACTTATTTTATTCTCTAACCTAATTTATTTAGACATGATTTTACTGTCAAAGATATTTCTTAATTTCAGCAAATAAGTGATGCTCATATATGTTGAAGATTATTCAAGTTAATTTCAGTAATCACCAAAATTCAAGCATTGTGGTTATGGAAAAAGAAATTTATTTTGAAGCTTCAAGATGCAGCAATTAAAGTGGAAATATTCTTGCTGTAAAATATTTAATGATATCAATTTTCAACAGCCAAAATGAATGATTCTCTACAACCATATTAGAGGAAATCTTGCTGAAAGTATTGAAGGCAATCAGATTTTTTAGCAGCCTATTTTGAGCCTCCTTTCAACGGCTTGAAATCAAGTTTAGTATATATTCCAAGCTTTGAAGTTGAAGAAAACAAGACACAACGTGAGACACAACGAGACAAAAAGTAAGACAAGAGCAAAAGCTTTAATCATGAATTTCAGTCACAAACACATCAACAAAGCTTTATTATTTTCTCTCTAGTTCTATAAACTTTATCTTGTATTTGGATTGAGAGAAAGTCAAAGTATAATCTCTTGAGTGTTTAAAAGAATATTTTGAGAGAGTGTTATACTAAGAGTATACCCATAATAATCAAACGTATAGAAAAAGAGAGAGAGCTTTTTATTACTAGGATCTGAGATGCTAAAGTGTAGCTGGGGTGCTATGGAGTAGAAGATGGGGATTAAGATCTTCTAGGGTGCTTTAGGTCTCTAAGGGAAGTAATAAAAGAGCGAGTTAAATCCTAAGGGTTAGACAACCCTAGGCGGAGATGTAGGCAAATTAGTTGCCGAACTTCGTATCAAATCTCCGTGTTTTATCTCATCTTATTTCTGTCTTCATTGCTTATGTTTTATGTTTGCTTCGGTCATCAATCAAAGTTGTGAACAGTCAAAGCCTGAGCAAAAGCCTTTGAAACTAATTTCAAGACTTTGACATCCAGTTTCAAAGATAAGCCTTAACGCTTATATTCCGCCTTTGAAAGTCAGTTCAAGACCTTGAGATCCTAAACGCAAAAATCGGTTATACTCTATTCACCCCCCTTCTAGAGTATAATTAATCATATTACGTCTCTGTATTGATTCTTCAATTAGTATTAGAGCTAGACTCACAAGGAAAAGATTTAATTATCTGTGAGGAGAAATGAATTCAATTGGTGATGGTGGTTTTGCTCAAGGAAGGTCTACCAATCGCCCTTCTCTATTTTGTGGTAATAATTTTGCCCATTGGCGTTCATTGATGTAAATGTTTGTGATTGATCAAGATTTAGATCTCTGGGATATTATCAAGAAAGGTCCTAGGGTGCCAATGAAGACTAATGAAAGCGGCACAATGGTTCCTAAAGAAGATGATGATTTTACTCAATTGGATTTGGAAAGTGTTGCTAAAAACTATCGAGCCATGAACCTTCTCTACTATGGTTTAGATGCAAATGATCTCAATAGAGTTTGCATGCAAAAGTGCTAAAGAGATATGGGATAAATTGGTGGTCACATATGAAGGAATGAGTCAAGTCAAAGAAAGCATGATAAGCATCTTCCTTCGACAATATGAGTTATTCAAAATGACGCCTAATGAAACCGTGAAAGAGATGTTCATAAGATTTACCCAAATAGTGAACAATCTGGATTCTCTTGGTAAGGTATTCACAAATGAAGAAAAGGTGAGAAAGATTCTACGGTGTCTTCCAAAATCAAAGTGGGGTCTGAAGGTAACCGCGATAGAAGAAGCTCAAAATTTGAGAACCTTGCCTTTGGATGATCTTCTTGGAAAATTGATCACACATGAGATGTCTCTTAATGAAGAAGATGGTGAACCAGCATCTTCAACCAAAAATTTAGCACTCAAATCAAAGAGAGAAGAAGCTACAACGGACAATGAAGATAGTGATGATAGTGATGATGAAGATCCATTTGCTCTCATCGCTAGAACTCTTGCCAAGATTCTAAAAATGAAGAAGAATTTCTTAAGAGGTAGAGACTATCATTCAAATAAATATAAAGGTAAGTCATCCAACTCAATGAATAAAGTTAATACACTAACATGCTATGAGTGTGGTGAAACAGATCACTTAGTGAAAGATTGCTCTCAACGAAAGAAGAAGCCTTTCCACAAAAAGGATTATAAGAAGAAAGCTATGGTTGCTTCATGGAGTGATTCAGATTCATCTAGTGACTCAGAAGATGAACAAGCAAACCTATGTCTTATGCCTAATCATGATGATGCAAAGAAAGAAAATCTTAAGATAATGGTGAAAAATTTAATCTCAAGTCCAATTGATGTTCTATCCGAATTCTTGCAAAATATGATTATAAATGAAGAGAGTTTGATTCTTGAATTCAAGATTCTCAAGGAGAAGCTAAACCAACAGGTAAGTATTTTTGAAAGTCTCGCTAAGGAACTAACTGATCTCAAATCCTCTCAGTCAGCTTTTAAACTCAGGGTTCAAGCCTCGAAGTCATCCTTTGATACCCAGGTCAAGGCCTTGAACACTGAAAACACTATTTTAAAATGAAAGCTCGCCTCTTTGAGTTATTGTAATGATAACTTGGAGAAGGAAAAGAAGCTACTGGCTGGGAAGTGTAGAGAGCAACGTAATTCCTTGGTTAGATTTGCTCACTCCGAATCTAGTCTAGAAAAAATGCTAGGTGAGCACCAATCATCCTTGAATAAAAGCGATCTTGGTTACAACAAAAATTTTCCAAATAAAACCATGACCACGTTTGTAAAAGCAAAGGATAATTGGCGAACACCTACATGTTTTTACTGTTGCAAAAAGGGTCATACTAAGCTAACTTGTCTTTTTCATAGGAATGACCCTCAAATTCTTAAAAATTCATTTCCTATTTTTCTTCGAGACCAGATCAAGCAAGTATGGGTTCCTAAAGGGACTAGACCACCTAACATGGTCCATCCCAATTATGAATCTAAATTTGCAATTTGGTCTAGTCGAAAGGTTTGATGTTTTGTTCTTTTGTAGAAAATCACCAAGAGAAAAGATTATAAGTGGATTCTAGATAGTGGATGCTCACGGCACATGAGTGGGAAGTCCTCTTTATTTTCAATGATCAAAGAGCAATCTACTAGAACAATTACACTTGGTGATAAAGGAAAGTGTAGAATAATTGGTATTGGAAAAGTTGGAGATAATGCATCAAACACCATTGATGATGTGTACCTAGTTGAAGGTCTTAAATACAACTTGCTTAGCATCTCTCAATTATGCGATAAAGGTAATAAAGTCATCTTTGATGAAGAAAAATGCGAGATACAAAGAAAGGTGGATGGTAAAATTATTTTAATTGCTCCTCGTTGCAATAATGTTTATGCTTTTCATACTAACCAAGTTGCAAGTACTAGCTTAAAATGTCTTAAGGCCTTGACCAGCGACTCAAGGCTTTGGCACAGAAGGTTAGGTCATATTAATATGCATACCATGAAGAAGCTTTTCTAAAAGGACTTAGTACATGGACTACCAAAGTTAGATTTCAAAGAAAAAGAGCTTTACAAAGCATGTGCAAGAGGTAAACAAACAAAAGGATCCTTCAAAGCCAAAAAGGTTGTAAGTACCTCTCGCCCAATAGAGCTTCTACACATAGATTTATGTGGTCCTATGCGTGTTAAATCACCTAAAGGTAAACAATACATCCTTGTTGTTGTTGATGATTTTTCCCGTTTTACTTGGATTTCACTTTTGCGTATTTTCAAAAATTTGCAATGAATTACAAACATTAAAAAACCTACCCATAGTTGCTGTGAGAAGCGATCATGGTAGAGAGTTTGATCAACTAAAGTTTGATAACTTTTGTGCTAAATATGGTATTTCTCACAATTTTTCAGCTCCTAGGACACCTCAACAAAATGGAGTTGTGGAACGAAAGAACCGATTTCTTGAGGATATGTCTAGGATAATGCTTTTGGAAAATGATTTGCCAAAATACTTTTGGGCAGAAGCTGTTAATACAGCAAATTATATTTTAAACCGATGTTTGATTCGCCCTATTTTAAAGAAAACTCCTTATGAATTGTTTAAAGGTAAAAAGCCTAATATTTCCTACTTCAAACCTTTTGGATGTATGTGCTTTGTTCATAATAATGGCAAAGATAACCTCGGTAAATTTGATGCATGTAGTGATGAAGCAATTTTGTTAGGTTACTCTTTGAATTCTAAAGCTTATAGAGTTTTCAAAAAGTGTACTAAAGTTGTTGAAGAAAGTATACATGTGATCTTTGATGAAACCGAGAATGATATCTTGAGTGATGGTTTTATAGGTTTAAACTTGAATAAGCATGAAGGATATTCATTTGAGACAGAAAGAGAAGAAAGTTCGTCAGATAATGAAATGGAGAAATCTACCCTGAATATGCAGGAGCCAATTTTAGACGCAGATGAACTAGATCAAAGCCTTAACCAGTAGCCTCAAGATCTTGAAACTCCATCTCAAAGCCTTGAACACACGGACAATATTATATCAGAAGCCACTCCAGGGCCTTCAGACCCATCTCAAGGCCTTGAAAGGATACTCCAGGAAGCTATATCTGCTCCTTTGATGCTGCCACAAAAGTTCAAATACTCCTCATCTCATCCAACAAATAATATAATTTCGGATCCAAAAGCTGGTATACAAACACGCTCTAATGTTAAAAATTTGTGTGCATTTCACACTTTTGTTTCTCTTGTAGAACCAAAGAATATCAATGAAGCACTTCAAGAGCCCGATTGGATTTTAGCTATGCAAAGTGAGCTAAATGAATTCGAAAGAAATAAAGTGTGGACACTCACACCAAGACCAAAGGATCATTCAATTATTGGAACAAGGTGGGTGTTCAGAAATAAGCTTGATGAGAATGGAAAGATAGTGAGGAACAAAGCAAGATTAGTAGCCTAAGGTTATAATCAAGAAGAAGGGATAGATTATAAAGAGACATAAACATATTGATGTTAGACATCACTTCATACGTGATCATGTGGAGAAAGGAGACGTATCTATATCTTTTATTTCTACTGATTTGCAACTCGCTGACATCTTCACCAAGCCTTTGAGCGAAGAACGATTTAACTTTATTCATCATGAGCTTGGAATGTTAAATGGGGAAGCATCCTCTTAGGGGGAGCTATTTGAGTAAGTTATATATGTTTATTTTTGCATGTGTATGTCAAAGTCTTGACTCTTGTCATTGCCTTGACGTACTGTCATTTTTTAATATTAATATTGGATCAAAATGTTTGGTACTTATCCTATAGATAATAATCAAATATTTATTAAATGATTTTTGAAATGTTTTGGATACATAAATTGTGGATGGATATGTTGCTTTTGCTTTCAATGTTTTAAAAATCTCATTCCATTTGTTTTAAAGATTATCATGGCCTTGAAGCTGTTTTCAAAGTTTTCCATGTCTTTTATTTTTAGCTTTCAAAGCCTTGACTGATTGACCATTTTTTTAAGCAATGCCTTTTTGTTTTCATGTCTTTAAAGGTTTTACTGTTTTATATCTTTTTGTTATTTTGATCAAGTCTTCTTGTGATCCAACATTTATATTTTCCCACCTTGTCGGAAGACAAAAAGGGGGAGAGTATTTACGTATTATTTATTTAAAGGGGAGAATATTTTTTGTTTATGCATTTTATTCTTTGACATTTGCATATAATATTTTGTCTTCCATCAAGGGGGAGATTGAAGACTCCACCTTGATTACTAACGTTTTTATGTCTAATGATGGAAGCCAAAAATGCAAAGTCAAATAGAGTTGAAAATATGATGGAAGCCAAAATGCATAGAGTTGACAATATGATGGAAGTAATGGAATCTAAAATACAAAGCTTTATGCATTCTGTCAAAGGACGAGAATACAACATTTGAGCCACGTCTTCAAAAGCTTGAGCCACGTCTCAAAGCAATCAGCAAAGTTCAAACACTTTGTCAAAGGATAAGAATATTCTAATTGCCTAAATCTTGTGTTTTATCCTTTCCTTGTTTCACTTATTTTATTCTCTAACCTAATTTATTTAGACATGATTTTACAGTCAAAGATATTTCTTAATTTCAGCAAATAAGTGATGCTCATATATGTTGAAGATTATTCAAGTTAATTTCAATAATTACCAAAATTCAAGCATTGTGGTTATGGAAAAAGAAATCTATTTTGAAGCTTCAAGATGCAGCAATTAAAGTGGAAATATTCTTGTTGTAAAATATTCAATGATATCAATCTTCAACAGCCAAAATGAATGATTCTCTACAACCATATTAGAGGAAATCTTGCTGAAAGTATTGAAGGCAATCAGATTTTTCAGCAGCCTATTTTGAGCCTCCTTTCAACGGCCTGAAATCAAGTTCAGTATATATTCCAAGCTTTGAAGTTGAAGAAAACGAGAGACAATGTGAGACACAACGAGACAAAAAGTACGACAAGAGCATAAGCTTTAATCATAAATTTCAGTCACAAGCACATCAACAAAGCTTTATTATTTTCTCTCTAGTTCCATAAACTTTATCTTGTATTTAGATTGAGAGAAAATCAAAGTATAATCTATTGAGTGTTTCAAAGAATATTTTGAGAGAGTGTTATACTAAGAGTATACCCATAATACTCAAACGTATAGAAAAAGAGAGAGAGCTTTATATTACTAGGATCTGAGATGCTAAAGTGTAGCTGGGGTGCTATGGAGTAGAAGATGGGGATTAAGATCTTCTAGGGTGCTTTAGGTCTCTAAGGGAAGTAATAAAAGAGCGAGTTAAATCCTAAGGGTTAGACAACTCTAGGCGGAGACGTAGGCAAATTAGTTGCCGAACTTCGTATCAAATCTCCGTGTTTTGTCTCATCTTATTTTTGTCTTCATTGCATACGTTTTATGTTTGCTTTGCTCATCAATCAAAGTTGTGATAGTCAAAGCCTGAGCAAAAGCCTTTGAAACCAATTTCAAGACTTTGACATCCAGTTTCAAAGATAAGCCTTAACTCTTATATTCCGCGTTTGAAAGTAAGTTCAAGACCTTGAGATCCTGAAAGCAAAAATCGGTTATACTCTATTCACCCCCCCCCCTCTAGAGTATAATTAATCATATTCCATCTCCCTATTGATTCTTCACCCTTTATGACCAATCTTTAGCAAAAATCATACAACTTGTTGAATAAATTAATCAAAAACCCTAATCAAAACATAATTCAACAGAAAAGATCAAAAATTTCAAATAAATAAGAAATGGGCAACCTCAATTCAATCAATTTTTTTTTCAATTCAATTGAATAAAAAAACTATAGTATAAAATCAAAACCCCATCAAAATCAACTCAAATTAACGACAGTAACAAAAACATACTTGAATTTAGGAAATTCTTTGAGAAGACATAAATTTTAAAAAGTGATAGAGTGAAGTGTGAATTTCTTTTTAAAAGTATGAGTTAGATTTGGGGTGGTTATTGAAATTGGAACACTCTCCGTCCTAATTTATAAGGCATCTGCATGAAACTTGTACTCCTAGAGGAAAAGGTCTAGTAGAATTTGAAACTATGATTGACCAAGATAATGCACTTGATTAAGTGTCTGATTTTGTGGAATGTTTTGTGGAATTTCTATGGCCTGATTCAGAAGATAGAGATGCATATCATGTTAATTGGGACACAAACACATTAGAGATTTACCCCCCTGTAAAAGCTTGTGGTAATGAAATTAGCAATATACCAACTATACAAAATAGAGTTGTGGATAAGAGGGATTTTTCTATCACAGGCGATAGCTCTTCCACATGCTCTACTTATTCTGCTCCTTCCATAGCACTTAGTAGATTGTATAGATCAAATTCCTTTTCAAACTATAACAGCCAGAAATCAACATCAAGGTACATCTCTATATTACCACATTATTGAAAAAACATGATTAATGTTATGACTCTAAAATTTAATTTGTAAAGGAAAGAACCTAAGAGGTAATGGAGCATCTAAGGAGTTTAGTGGTTGAAATGAGGCATATATTTGTCTGTGATTTGGTCTTATATGCTATTCTTATCTTGTTAGGATTCCATGTTTCAATATTTATAAATTTGGATTTTATTTATGTTTTAATTTGAAAGAGAGGGAACAAGTGAAATAAGTGAAACATCCATTAACAGAGCTTCACTTTGTTAGTAAGTCATTCAGCAAAGGGTACAATGTGTTTACTAAACATACCTCAGGGGTACAGTGTAGACTTTTCAAAATCACTAGACACAATTTAGAAAACGCAATAGTTTAGGGGTATATTGTAGAATAAAGTGAAACACCCGTCAATGAAGTTCACTTTGTTAGTTAAGTAATCCAACAAAAGGTACAATGTGTTTACTAAATGTACCTTAGAGGTACAGTGTAGACTTTTCAAAATCACTGGACACGATATAGAAAACGTATAAGGGTATATTGTAGAATTTCCCTTAAGTATTTTAGTGTATTGATATAAATTTTCTTTGTTTTTTAGGTAAATGTGGGTCCTGTGAAAACATATAGAATGATAAAAGAATATGTTGGGGGTTATGAGAATGTAGGTGCTTTTAAGTGTGATTTCAAAAATTTCCATAGGGATTTAAAGGCATATATTGAAGGTTCAAATGCTCAAATGTTTGTGGATAAATTCAAGAGGAAGAAGTTGATGTGGTTTGATTTTTTCTTTGACTATCAAATAGATGATGAAGATTACTTATGTAGAGCTTTATGGGCAAATCCTATTTTTAGGAAGAATTATGGACTTTTTGATGAAATGGTATCATTGGATACCACTTATCAGACTATTAGGTACATAGTTAAATTTAGAAAGATAGTATAACATTAAGAACAACAAAATACAAGATTTGAATAAGTGGATGAGAGTTTCGAATATTAGGGTATAAGTTCAGAACAATATGTCCTGAGTTTAGAACAATAGAGAATATATTAAGATCAATATAACAATGATTTAAAACAAAATGATATAAAATAGAGAACAATAGTAATTATTCTGAAAAATGACATTTTTCTAAAAATTTATTATATTGTTTTACATATTAATTATATTATTCTAATTATGTAGTCCATTGTTCTACATTTATATCAAGTATAATACGATGTTCGGGCCTTTCTCATGAGTTGATTATCATAAAAAATGTGTTACTTTACTGCTAGATTTATAGCTAAGGAGGATGTAGTATCTTTCAAATGACTATTTAGAACTTTTCTTAGAGAGATGGATGATAATGAGCTTATCTATTTAATTATAGATCAAAGTCTAGCAATGAAGATTTCCATGAATAACATATTTGAAAAATGTGAGCATATGTTATGTATGTGGCATATTATGAAAAAGATGCTTGATAAAATAGGAAGAAAGATCACTCACGAAACTTATATTTTGAAAGGATAAGTGATTATGTTTGGAATTTAGAGATTGAACCAAAAGAGTTCGAAGAGAAATGGAACAAGATGCATGTTGAGTTTCATTTAGAAGAACATGAGTGGCTTCGTGTACTGTTTGAAATGAGAAGAATGTGGATTCTAGCATTTTTTAAGGATTTGATTATGGGTGGTATTATGGGAACTATATCAAGGTCTGAAAGTGAAAACAATTTCTTCGCATCCTTTATTAATCCTAATGTACCCCTTATAGAATTTTTGATAAGGTTTGAAAGTGTTAAGGATGCACAAAGAGACACTCAAGAACAAAGTGATAATGACTCTCAATATAAGCATCTTGAATGCAAGATACCAATGGAAATTGAAAAACATGGGTCTGAGTTATATACCACTAATGTTTTCTATGATTTTCAGGATGAAGTGTTTAGTGCTTATTACGAATGTGGGGTGAAAGAGTTAAAAAAAGAAAATAGGTTAGAGATTGCAAAAATGAGTGAAGGTAACAGAAGAAGAAGTTATGAAGTTGTTCTAAATCTTACCAATTATGAAACCAGCTACTCTTTCAAGTTGTTCTATCGGCAAGTAATTCCATGTAGGCATATGATATGGTTATGGAAGGCAAAAAACATTGAAATTATTCCTATGCAATATGTTCTTAATAATAAAAATATAGAATTCAGAACAATAGAAATATAAAATTTAAAACAATAGAAATATAGTACAGAACTAATAATGTTATACTGTTAGATCATGCACTTTATGGGTTTCCTTTCTTTTCTTCTCCTTGCTTTGTAATACACTAATTTATAGTTATTTCCTTTTCTTTCTGATTGGATGTATGATTAATGTAGTTTTCTTTTATTTTTCATTTTCCTGACAGCATCTCTACAAAATTAGTACAACAATCAGGTATGAACAATAGGTTTAACAATTAGAACAACTGAACAAAGATTTTGAACATTAAAAGTAAACTTAAGCATAAACTAAGTATAATTTCACAACATTCTTCCAAATGGGTGTATGATTAATGCATTTTTTTTTCTATTCTTGATAGCATCTGTAATAAATTAGAACAACAATAGATATGAAAAATAGGTTTAACAATTGGAACAACTGAGTAGGCGTTTAGAACTATAGATGTACTTCTCTAATAAATTAGAAAAACAATATATATGAACAATAAGTTTGACTATTGGAATAACTGAGTAGGGGTTTAGAACAACTGAGTAGGCGTTTAGAATATAGACATACTTCTCTACATTTGACATTGGTGATGTATATGGGGGCAAAGAGAAAATGGGTGATGTCTCGTTAATCCTTTGCCTGAAACAAACTATTTTGCACAACAAATATTAAACCTTCAACAATATAAAATCTCCCATAATTATAACAACTGAACATACATTTTAAACATTAAAATCAAACTTAAGCACAAACTAAGTATAATAAGAACACTTAGAACAACTCAGCAAGAGTGTAGAACAATTGAACAATCCTTTATAACAAAAAGTCTTTAGTTTAAAACAATTAAACTATTATTTAGAATAATAAGTCTTTTAGTTAAGAACATTAAGTCTTTAGTATAGAACAATTGAACTATTCTTTAGAACAATAAGTCTTTAATTTTGAACATTAGTTTTAAAATAACTAAATAGGCATTTAGAACATTACCCTATATAAACTAGTACAATTGTATTAAAAAAGTACTACAACCTGTTCACATTATCAAAAGATTGTTATTAGTTAACGAATTCCAAAAAGAAGTAGAATATACAAACGAACAATACTAACAGTTGATTAAGAATTCCAAAAAGAAGTACAATATACATACTTCTCTACATTTGATGTTGGAGAAGTACGTGTCTGGGGGTAGATAGAGTATGGTTGATATCTCCTCATTAATCCTTTTCGTGAAAATATATATTTTGCGCAATAAATATTAAACCTCTAATAATATTAAACCTCCAATTATAAAGAAACAAACGAAATTATTTACAATAATGCTTCAATGCTCTTCTCCATTGAAAATTATAGACTTTTTTACAAAATTGAAATGGTGATATTTTTTATAGAATTGGAAGTTCATAAGTGAGAAAGCTGCAAAAAACAATTGATGGAAATTTTGATTTGAGAAGTTTAGAGGTTTAGGGAAGTCTGAATTATGAAGTTGAAAGTGCACAATAGTTATGATTAGTGGGGGCTAATTTTAAGGCAATTGAAATTTAGAGGGAACTTGCAATTATTATTTTTCTTAGATGCAAATCAATATTATATTATTTACATTAATTCCATTACTAATGGTGGATTAATCTAATGAATGGTGGCAACAGATTAATTATATGTAAATTATTGGATTATAGATTATATATATATATGTATGTATAATGGCACTAATATTAAAAACAATTGCAATATTCTTCATAACAATAAGTCTTTAGTTTAGAACAATAGGGTATAAATCCATTGTTTTAATACTAATCTCAATAGCTTATAAGTTTATTGTTACATTGTTCTAAAATTTAATTAGAATGTTTTTAATATTAGTGCTATTATATATATATATATTTATTATCAAAGTGTTTTTAATATTAGTGTCATTATTGTTTCTTTATTCACATATAATATAATTATTTCATGTGGATGTAATGTATAAATTTTGATATAAATCTTGAATCCACTATTTTTAAACTATAGTATTTTATTTTTGGACAATAATATCAACATTTATAACAATAGTATCAAAGTTAAGAACAATAAAATTGTAGTTTATAACAATTGTATTACAATTTAGAACATTAATAAATAATAGAATTTATATAAAAATATAGGCTTAAAAATTAGAACTAAATAATTGTTATGAACAAATGATCATATTTTTTAGAACTACAATATAACATATTTTATAGAACCCATTATCTTATTTAGGAAATAACTTCATTCAAAGCACTCTTTTAATTCTTAGCATTCCTAGAAAAATTTATAACATAAGTTAAAAACTAAATTATATGTTGAACAATTGAGAAAAACATACAGAAGAATAAATTATTTATTAATAATAAAATAAAAAATTAAAACAACGAAACAAACATTTTTTACATTAAAATAAATCCTAAGAATAAATGAAGTATAATTTTAGAACAACGGATCAAATATTTTGACACTAGGCTAGTAAATACAAACAACTGCACATAACTTTAGAACATTAAGCCTGTTAACTAGAATAAATATAGATAATAATAACCATCGAATAAAGGGGTTAATATTCAGAACAACTACATATGACTTTGGAATATTAGGCTAGCATATTATGTATAACTACTTATTTATAAAAGGCTTTTAGAACATTATGATATATTTATACAAGGCTTTTAGAACATTACGATATAGAGACTACTACAATAACAATAATTATAGACTACAAGCAATTGGTCTTAACATAATACCATATAGAAAATATTTGTGCCAATATTTCATAACTTGTTAATAATATGGAAGTTTTACACCCAAAAAAAATAAGAATATGGAAATTCGATTGATAAAAACTGGAAGGTTATTACCAAAAATTATATTGGCGGTGGAAATCAAGGTAAATTTTAAATATTAGAGGTAAGTTGCATTTAATACGCTTGTTAGTTATTAATAAATATCAAATAATTACACTAACGTCATTTGATAATATATGCTTCTACACCGTTGGATTTTAGAATTTAATGGCTGAAGATGGGTTATCATATATAACGAGTATATATATATATATATATATATATATATATATATATATATATATATATATATATACACATATATATACACATATACATATACATATATATATATACACATGTAGTGGAAATCAAGGTAAATTTTAAATATTAGAGGTAAGTTGCATTTAATACGCTTGTTAATTATTAATAAATATCAAATAATTACACTTGTTATTTAATACGCTTGTTAGTTATACATATGATGTATATATACATATATATATACATATATACATACATATATATATATACATACATGTACATATATATACACATATACATATACATATATATATATATACATATATATATATATTCATATATATATATATATTTATATACATACATACATATACATATATACACACACTCTCTGTGTGTTTATAAATCTGATAATTAAGGAAATCATATATCTTGCAAAGACCTTGGGGGATTGGCTTAATAATATAATTATGCACTAATATATTGGGTATATATCAAAATATGTATATAAGAATTAGACATAATTAAATTTGATAATAAATATTAGACATGCTTATCTCCTTTAATTTTGTAAAATAAATATAATGTATATACACATATTTAGTGAATAATATATAATGGATAAAATTTTATATGGAATTATTGACTATATTTGGATAAAATTTTATATGGAGTATAATTATGGATAAAATTAATATTCTTATAATCATATATGCTTAATCTATCTTCTTATTCATTTCCTTAAAATTAATTAACTAATTGAATATAAAAAAATATAGTCCACATATAATTATGGATAAAAACCTTTGGCAAAGTTGTGGAAATTAGACAATTAAAATGAATCACTTCTTATGAGTAGTACGTATACATGGATAATTAACGATGACTAGCTAGTATGCATTAGAGGGTATAAGTACTTCGGTTGTTTTATAACCGAAGTATTAGAGTCTATAAGTTCTTCAATTGTTTTATAACCAAATCATTAGAGTGTATAAGTGCTTCGGTTGTTTTATAACCGAAGCATTAAAGTGTATTGTTGCTTCAATTTTTAAATAATCAAAGAACTTATAAATGTTTTGATTGTTTTATAATCAAAGCATTAAAGTGATAAGTAATTCGGTTGTTTTATAATCGAAGAATTAAAGTGTATAAGTGCTTCGGTTTTAAATAACCGAAGCATTAAAGTGTATAGGTACTTTTGTTGTCCTATGACCGAAGCATTATAGTGTATAAGTGCTTCAACTTTACATTAACCAAAGCAATTAAGGGGAAGCAATTCAGCAAAAACTATGCAACTAGTCAAAAAGACAAATACATTTGAAGTTGGATTTTATGATTCTATGTTAGAATCTAAGAATCTACATTAATTACAGGGA
The DNA here is from genome assembly GCA_026401315.1 of Dysphania ambrosioides. NCBI lineage: Eukaryota > Viridiplantae > Streptophyta > Magnoliopsida > Caryophyllales > Amaranthaceae > Dysphania > Dysphania ambrosioides. The sequence goes on from CM048662.1 coordinate 12,865,939, forward strand.
AACTTTTGAACAAGAACCTATCAACAAACATATCCACTTCTCTTGCTAAGACCAAGACTGATGGTGAAGAGAGGACAAGAGAATGATCAACTGACTCCCATTTGTCCTTGCCTATCTCATAATGATGTGCTCATTTTAGATCACGTTTACAACCCCATTGTAGTGTCAAGTCTCGTGGTTTTAGATTGATTTTATGCACATTACGCTTGATTTTACCCTGATGTTGTCCTCGAGCTGCTTTAAGGTTATTCCAGGTAATTTCAATGATTTCAAGGTAAAATGTGACGTGTTCGAGGCTTTGACACTCTTATCAAGAGGTTAGATGTGGATATCTGAGCTTAGGAACGTGTTCCAAGTCACCCTCGAAGATTCCAAAAAGTTCAGAAGCCATTGGACACTTCGAGGAAGCTGTATTGCAGGATTTAGCCTCAGATTCGATCGAATTTGAGCACCATTCGGTTGAATGGAAGACAGAGACTCAAGAATATGACTCAAGTTCTCGGATATAGCCGAATCCACTTCCATTCGGCCGAATCAAGGCCCATTCGTCCGAATCAAGACACCATTCGGTCGAATGGTGGACAAGCCCCAAATTCACATTGCTCTGCCTTCTTTTTTGGGCGAATCAAGGCATCATTTGGCTGAATCTCAACCCATTCGGCCAAATCCATAACCCATTCGGCTGAATAGCCCTTTTTTCCGCAGATTTTGGTTCTTTCTTTAGTCGTCCCTCAAAAGTTTTTCTAGGATTTTACCCCGTTATGTCCTTAGGGTATAAATATCCCCTTCCTTTGTAAAAAAACCCTCATTCCTATTTTGAGAGCTCTTGTGCCTCAACTTGGAACATCACTTTCATTGCTTTTCATTTCATTTATGCTTTAGTTTAGATTTGAGGCTTTTATTGTTCTCCTTTTCAAGCATTTTATTTTGGATTCAGAATTACTTTCATTTAAGCAATTTAATGCGCTCGTTTTAGAGCACGTTTATTACCTCATTTTAGTGTCAAGTCTCATAGTTTTGTATTGATTTCACCTTGATCTTGTCTTTGAGTTGTCTTAAGTTCATTTCAGGTACTTTTAATGATTTCGAGGTGAAATGCGATGCATTCGAGCCTTTGACACGCGTATCATAGCTTAGGAAAATGTTTCAAGTCACTTATGAAGATCCCATGGAGTGCAGAAAAGGAAAGAAGTGAAAAGAGGAATGCATGGTCTCAGATTCGACCGAATCTGAGACACATTCAGCCGAATGGTGCAGATTCGACCGAATCTAAGACACATTCGGTCGAATGAGTGATAGACTTCAGAGCATTTGACCCTTGGTCACTGGGAATGCCGAATGGAACTCATTCGGGCGAATGAGCTTCCATTCGGCTGAATCAACCTTTACATTTAGGCGAATTCTAGAGAAAGATCGATTCTTCAGAGCCTCTAGAATGGGCGAATATATGTGCATTCGGGTGAATGGGACTATATTCGACCGAATGGGCCTTGAATTCGGGCGAATGATAGTGTTTTTCTCCGGCTCAACTACTTCTTTTTAGGGCCAGCCCATATGCATTTTAGGGTTTTCGTAGGTTTTTCTTGTTTTATTTTAAATACCCCTTCCTCTGATGAGATGAGGAGCAGCTAGGTTTACATACTTTTATGCACTTTTAGTTTTCTTTGGCCTCCAAATTCTTTTAGTTTTAGCTTTCAGTTTTCAGTTTTGCTCAACACTTTGTCGTTCGAATTTTGTTCGTGGATAATACATTAAAGCTTTTGTGAGTTTTAATCTATTCCTTTACTTCATTGCATGTTTAGCCTAGTATTTATCATTTATTAGCATAATTTCTGATTTGCTATCATTCTCGTGAAATCCTTCCATGTTCGTTTCATTTGCGTTGTTGAATATCTTTATGTTTTTAAGCATGAATATATGTGAGTAGTTCTTTTAGGGGTTTTGATTGGTGAAACCCTAGGAAAGCTATGATCTTTATTGTCTAGGGTTGTAAGAAGGATGATAATAAGTAGTTTCGAAATCTGATGCGAATCTTGTCCTGCCACTCCTTGGGAGACATAGGGCGATTATAGGTCATTCGTTGTGATTTGTGGGATCACCAACTTCCTCTCATATTCTTGGAGGTCCATGCTAGTTATTATCAGATTTTCTCTAACCTATCATTTTCGGTTTTGAAAGCTTCATTCCTAGGGTGAATCTAATCTTGTCCCCGTTTTTCTCTATTTGATTTACTTCGTGATTTATTGTCATCTATCTTCTGGTTATTAGTTTTAGTTGAATTTCCAAATCCAAATAGTTCGGTTGTGTTAAGAGTTAAAGTCTTAATATAACTTATCCTCGTGGTTCGACCCCCTACTCCACTATACTCGTATAGTTCGTAGGTTGGAATAAATTTTGTTTGCATAACTTGTCTTTTAGTTAACGACCTAAAATATCGGTTATCAAAATGGCGTCGTTGCCGGGGACAAGGCGTAATATTTAGACTTTTGTGTTTTTAATATAACTTTATTTTATTTCATTTCATTTCTGTTTTTTGTTTTTCTATTCGATTGTCTTTGACATTGCTATTTGCATGCCCCATAGCACGCATAGGTCAAAACAACCAATTGTCCCTTATAATCCTGAAATCCAATGTGTGAGTTGATATCGCCCTTCAAAACACACCTTACATTCTTTCCAAAACCCATCGATATCCATAATGGCCGACAAACATCAATTGTTTGGTCACTTTGGAACTCCTGGCTCATAAGAGTTTCAAGGAGGTGTAGTACTTCCTATTGCCACTACACCTTATCAAATACACCCTTAGTTCACAAGAATGGTTAAGGAAACACCATTTAGTGGCTTAAGGAATGAATGTCCTCTTCAACATTTAGAGGCATTTTCAGATATTTGTGGACTTATCCCTCCTTGCCTTAATAGCCCTGATTATGTGCAAATGCACCTATTTCATTTGATTCAAGCGGTAGATGCCAAATATTGGTACAAATGCTTAGAACCCAATTCAATTATTAATTGGGCTCAACTGAAAACCACATTTCTAGAAAGGTTCTATGCTACGGTTCGAATGCAAGATTGGCGTAAGAAAATTGCGTCATTTACCCAAGAGTATGATGAGAACCTTAGTGCTACTTAGAGTAGATTTAAAAGAATGATTAGAGCATGCCCCCACCATGAGTACGGGGAAAACCATCTTAACACATTCTTCTACGATGGTCTTAATGACTCGACCAAAGCACTTCTAGACTCAACTGTAAGTGGCCAGCTTTCCAAAATTCCTTGCACCCAGGTAAAAGCCAAAATAGAGGAAGTCGCTAAGAATAGTGCCTGGGGAGGAACTAGGAGTCAGGGATTACCTAGAGGGATGATTAACACCTCTAACTTGGACAATATTAGCGCCAAAATAGAAGCTATTATTGATAAAAAGTTGTCCAAGCTAAGCCTAGCCGGTAGTTCAAACACCCCTCTAGTGCATGAAAAGCACTTTGTATGTGCCATATGTGGGGGTACCAACCATGATACATCTTATTGTGGTGGTTCGCATTCCAAGCACGTAGCTATAATTGACTATGAAGGGTATAACCCAGAACCGCAGGTGATGAACTATGACGGTTATAGGTATAACCCTGATCATGTAGCAACCCTTAACTATGGTGGACAAGGACAGGGACTAGGGTATGGAAAACAACCTTTCCCGAACCAATCGTACAAACCTCCCTTTAACTCAAACCAAAACTAGGGAAACTTCCACCCGAGATACAACAGAAATGGTCAATGTGGGTTTAAAAACCAAGGTTTCTAGGGGAACCAAACTAATGGGAATGTACCTAGGCCTAATGTGTACAGACCCCCAGGGTTTAACCAAGGACCTAGAAACGGTTCAAACCTACCTTTTCTGCCTAGTCAACCTCATTATGTGGCTTCTCAACCACAACATGGTCATACATCAACAATTAACCATTTAGCCTCCCAAGTAACAACTCTTGCTCAGCAGAACCAGAGTCTAACTCAGATTAATCAGACTCTCATCTAACAAATACAATAACTTCAAGCTCAGCAAAAGTTGTTTGAAACTTAACTTGCCCAAATGGCTAATCCTCCTGCACCACCGCTATTCCTAACTCACCCTCAACCTAACCCCTCTACACAACCTCCACCTCAACACCAGAACCCAAACTAACACACTACTAAAGCTATCCACCTGAGATTAGGGACTCAGTATAACGGTCCTTCATATCCGGTTGATGCACCTTTGGTATGGGTGAGTGATGAGACGAGAGTGCATAAAGATGGAAAAGAGGAGGAACTAGGTAAGGGGTAAGAAGTTGAGAATGAAAGAGCTAGGGAGGACGTCGATGTTAAGACAGGAAGTGAGAAGCCATTAGAGAGTGAGGAAGAGAGGAGGAAGAAGAATGAGGAGAGAAAGAGGTTAGAACAGTTATATGCACCCCTGCTTCCTTTTCCTTATAGGAAAGTTGAGAAGCAACTTGATGATAAGTTCAAGAAGTTCCTTGAACATCTACAGAAGATGGAGATGAAAATCCAATTCCTTGATGCTATGGCATAGATGCCAAAGTATGCTAAGTTCTTGAAGGACTTATTGTCCAACAAGAAAAAGCTTGAGGAAGAGGTAATTAGTCTCCCCTATTAGGTTAGCTCCATACTGCAAGGGAAAATGCCTATAAAGGAGCGAGATCCCGGTCCTTATAACCTCCCTATAAAGTTGGGAAACCTTGATCCTAAAGGGGCGCTCGCCGATCTAGGTGCTTTGATTAGTCTTATGCCTCTATTGATCGCCAAAAAGATCCCCTTTGACCTCAGACCTTTAAGGAAAATGATCCAACTCGCTGATAGGATCATTAAGGTGCCATGTGGAGAGCTTGACAACATGATGTGCTTGTTTTAGAGCACATTTATAACTCATTTTAGTGTCAAGTCTCATAGTTTTGTATTGGTTTTATGTACATTATGCTTAATTTTACCTTGGTCTTGTTTTCGAGTTGTCTTAAGTTCATTTCAGGCACTTTTGATGATTTCAAGGTGAAAGGCGATACATTCGAGCCTTTGACACACATATCTTAGCTTGGGCAAGTGTTTGAAGTCACTCATGAAGATTTCACGGAGTTCAGAAAAGAGGGAAGTGAAAAGAGGAAAGAATGCTCTCAGATTCGACCGAATCTGAGAGACATTCGACCGAATGGCTGCAGATTCGACTGAATCTGAGACTCATTCGGTCGAATGAGAGGCAGTCTTCAGAGTTCTCGAGCCTTGCTACTAGAAAGGCCGAATGGAGCTCATTCGGGCGAATGAGCCTCCATTCGGCCGAATCAACCTATACATTCAGGCGAATGCTTGACAGAGATCGATTCTTTGAAGCCTCTGGAATGGGCGAATGGAAGACAATTTGGGCGAATGGGATCGTATTCGGCCGAATGATACCAATATTCGGGCGAATGACAGTGTTTTCCTCCGGATCAACTACTTCTTTTTAGGGCTGGCTCCTATGCATTTTAGGGTTTTTCGTAGGTTTTTCTTATTTTGTTATAAATACCCCCTTCCTCTAATGAGGAGAGGGGGAGCTAGGTTTAATACTTTTATGGACTTTTAGATTTCTTAGCCTCCAAATTCTTTTAGTTTTAGCTTTCGATTTTCAGTTTTTCTTCAACGCTTTGTAGTTCGAATTCTTTTCGTGGATATCGATTTGAAGCTTTTTGTAAGTTTAATTCCTTCCTTAAATCTTAATTCATTGCTTTATTTCATTGCATGTTTAGTTTTAAGTTATTCGTTTATTAGTTCTGATTGTGTTTTCATTCTCGCAATTTCATTCCATGTTCGTTTCTGCTACATCTTTTAATATCTTTATGTCTTTAAGCATGAATATTAGTGAGTAATTCCTTTAGGGGTTTTGATTGGTGAAACCCTAGGAAAGCTATGATCTTTATTGCTTAAGATTGTAGAAACGATGTTAATAAGTAGTTTTGGATTCCGATGCGAATCTTGTCCTGCCACTCCTTTGGAGACATAGGGCGATTATAGGTCGTTCGTGTGATTTATAAGGTCACCAACTTCCTCTCGTACTCTTGGATGTCCATGCTAGTTATTAACAGATTTTCTGTAATCTATCATGTTCGGTTTTGAAAGCTTCATTCCTAGGGTGAATCTAATCTTGTCCCCGTTTTTCTCTACTTGCTTTACTTCGTGATTTATTGTGATCTATTTTCTGCTTATTAGTCTTAATTGAATTTCCAACCCCAACTAGTCTAGTTGTGTTAAAAGTTGAAGTCTTGATATCCCTTGTCTTCGTGGTTCGACCCCCTACTCCACTATACTCCTATAGTTTGTAGGTTGGAATAAATATAGTTTGCATAACCTGTCTTTTAGTTAACGACCTAGAAAACCGGTTATCAAAATGGCGCCGTTGCCGGGGACAAGGCGTAATATTTAGACTTAACTTGTTTTAGCATAACTTTATTTATTTTATTTCTATTTTTGTTTTCCTTTCTGTGTGTGGTTGTCTTTGACTTAGGTGTTTGCATGCCCCATAGCACGCGTAGGTCAAACCAGCCAATTACACCCTTAAATCCTGAAATCCAACGTGTTAGTAGACAACGCCCTTCAAAGTATACCTTACAATCTGTCCAAAACCCTACCATATCCATAATGGCTGATGAACATCAATTGTTTGGCCAATTCGGAACACCTGGCTCACAAGAGTTCCAAGGGGGTGTAGTACTTCCTGTTGCTACTACACCTTACCAAATTCATCCTCAGTTCACAAGAATGGTTAAGGAAACACCATTCAGTGGCTTAAGAAATGAATGTCCTCTTCAACACCTAGAGGCATTCTCAGATATTTGCAGACTTATCCCTCCTTGTCCTAATAGCCCTGATTATGTGCGAATGCACCTTTTCCATCTGAGTCTAGCGGGAGATGCCAAGGACTGGTATAAATGCTTAGAACCCAATTCAATTGTTAATTAGGCTCAACTAAAAACCGCATTTCTAGAAAGGTTCTATCCTACGGTTCGAACGCAGGATTGGCGTAAGAAAATTGCGTCATTCACCCAAGAGGATGATGAGAACCTTAGTGCTACATGGAGTAGGTTTAAAAGAATGATTAGAGCATGTCCACACCATGAGTACGGGGAGAACCATCTCAACACATTCTTTTACGATGGTCTTAATGACTCCACCAAAGCACTTCTAGACTCAGCTGTAGGTGGCCAGCTTTCCAAAATTCCTTGCACCCAGGTAAAGGCCAAAATAGAGGAAGTTGCTAAGAATAATGCCTAGGGAGGAACTAGGAGTCAGGGATTACCTAGAGGGATGATAGACACAACTAACTTAGACAACATTAGCGCCAAAATAGAAGCCGTTATTGATAAAAAGTTGTCCAACCTAAGCCTAGCCGGTAGTTCGAACAACCCCCCAGTGCGTGAAAAGCACTTTGCATGTGCCATATGTGGGGGTACCAACCATGATACATCTTATTGTGGTGGTTCGCACTCCGAGCATGTAGCTACAGTTGACTATGGAGGGTATAACCCAGAACCGCAGGTGATGAACTATGACGGTTATAGGTATAACCCTGATCATGTGGCAGCCCTTAACTATAGTGGACAGGGCCAAGGAGTAGGGTATGGGCAGCAACCTTTCCCGAACAACCAACAGTACAAACCTCCCTTTAACTCCAACCAAAACCAGGGAAACTTCCACCCGGGATACAACAGAAATGGTCAAGGTGGATTTAATAACCAAAGTTTCCAGGGGAACCAGACTAATGGGAACGTACCTAGGGCCAATGTGTATAGACCCCCAGGGTTTCACCAAGGACCTAGAAATAGTTCAAACCTGCCATTTCCCCCTAGTCAGCCTCATCATGTGGCTCCTCAACCACAACATGGTCACACTTCAACCAATGACCATTTAGCCTCCCAAGTAACAACTCTTGCTCAACAGAACCAGAGTCTGACGCAAATTAATCAGACTCTCATCCAACAAATGCAGCAACTTCAAGCTCAGCAAAAGTTGTTTGAAACTCAACTGGCCCAAATGGCTAATCCTCCTGCACCACCGCTATTCCCATCTCACCCTCAACCTAACCCCTCTATACAACCTCCACCTCAGCAACCGAACCCAAACCAGCACACTGCTAAGGCTATCCACCTAAGATCAGGGACTCAGTATAACAGTCCTTCAGATTCGGTTGATACACCTTTGGTGTGGGTGAGTGATGAGACGAGAGTACACAAAGATGAAAAAGAGAAGGAACATGGTAAAATGCCAGAGGTTGAAGATGAAAGAGGTAGGGAGGACGTCAATGCTAAGGCGGGGAGTGAGAAGCCAGTAGAGAGTGAGGAGGAGAGGAGGAAGAAAGCTGAGGAAAGAAAGAGGTTAGAACGGTTATATGCACCACCGCTTCCTTTTCCCTACAAGAAAGTTGAGAAGCAACTTGATGATAAGTTCAAGAAGTTTCTTGAACATCTTCAGAAGATGGAGATGAAAATCCCATTCCTTGATGCTATGGCACAAATGCCAAAGTATGTTAAGTTCTTGAAAGACTTACTGTCCAACAAGAAAAAGCTTGAGGAAGAGGTAATCAGTCTGCCCCATCAAGTTAGCTCTATACTGCAAGGGAAAATGCCTATGAAGGAGCGAGATCCCGGTCCTTATAACCTCCCTGTGAAGTTGGGAAACCTTGATCCTAAAGGGGCGCTCGCTGATTTAGGGGCTTCGATCAGTCTTATGCCTCTATCAATCGCTAAAAAGCTCCCCTTTGCCCTTCGACCTTCAAGGAAAACAATCCAACTGGCTGATAGGAGCATTAAAGTGCCATGTGGAGAGCTCGACGACATACCTATACAAGTAGGAGAACTAGGGGTCCCTTGTGATTTTGTGGTAATGGAAATGGAAGAGGACCCTTATACTCCACTTATCTTGGGAAGAGCCGTTCTGAAAACGCTTCGGGCAGTTATTAATTGCCATGATGATACCATAACGGTAGAAGTTGCCCAAGTAAAGGTAGTTTTCAAAATCTCTCCCCTTTTAAAGAAGCCTATGGTTGAGCAGGTCTGTCGCCTTGAAGAAGGTGAAAGGGAGAGTGAGGTTCGTTATGGGAACAAGGAAGTAGAGGTTGGGTGTCAAATGATTGATGAGGATACCCCTACTATAAATGAGCTGTTGGAAGGCCGGTTAGATACAGCCCAGGATTCTGAAAAAGAAGCAGAGTATGAGCACCTTTACGAGGTAGAAGAAAGTATTACGCACAAAAGGGAAGGTCCTAAACCTTTCCCCAAAGTGACTTTGAAACCTCTACCTCCTAGCTTAAAATATGCCTATCTCGATGAAGATAAAGGAAGCCCTGTCATAGTGAATTCTGAGCTTGATGACATTTCTTTGGAAAAATTACTTGTTTTATTAAGGAAATATTGAGATGTCATCGGGTATTCACTAGGTGATTTAAAAGGGATTAGTCCATCCCTTGTTATGCACCGGATTCATCTTGATGATGAACAATTTTCCTCCGTTGAGCCTCAAAGACGGCTGAATCCCAACATGAAAGAGGTTGTTAAGGGTGAAATCCTAAAACTCCTCCAGGCCGGCATCATCTACTCAATTTCAGATAGTAGATGGGTTAGCCCAGTTCATGTTGTTCCTAAAAAGGGAGGAATAACCATCGTCGAGAATGACAGAGGAGAGATGATCCCCACAAGAGCCACCCCAGGATAGCGAGTTTGCATTGACTATCGCAAACTCAATAAGGCAACCAGAAAAGATCACTTTCCCTTACCCTTCATCGATGAGATGCTTGAAAGACTGGCCAAGCACAGGTACTATTGTTTTCTAGATGGTTACTCAGGTTTCTTTCAAATCCCAATCCACCCCGAGGACCAACAGAAAACAACTTTCACCTGCCCTTTTGGGACTTTTGCCTACAGGAGAATGCCCTTCGGTTTATACAATGCTCCATCCACCTTCCAGAGGTGCATGTCGGCTATATTTGCCAATATGTTAGAGGACTTTATGGAAGTGTTCATGGATGATTTTTCTGTTGGAGGGTCCTCTCTTGACACGTGCTTAACACATCTTGAGAAAGTACTATTAAGGTATCAAGAAACGAATCTTGTACTAAATTGGGAGAAATGTCACTTTTTAGTTCAAGAAGGCAACGTCCTAGGCCACAAAGGGTCTTACAAAGGCATAGCGGTGGATCCTGCCAAAATTGATGTGATAAGGAATCTTCCTGTACCTACCTCACTTACAGGAGTACGATCCTTTGTTGGACACACAGGATTCTATAGGCGTCTCATCCTAGGATTTTCGACTCTAGCAAAACCCTTGAATGAACTTCTTCAGAAAGATGTCGAATTTTACTTCGATGAGAGATGCATGAATGCCTTTAACAAGCTAAAAGAGGCTCTAATTTCTGCGCCCATCGTGCAAGCTCCGGATTGGAGTTTGCCATTTGAATTGATGTGCGATGCCAATGATATTTCTGTTGGTGCTGTCCTTGGGCAGAAAAAGGAGGGAAAGCACCATGTTATATGTTATATCAGTAAAACACTGGACCCTGCACAACGTAACTACACTACAACTGAAAAAGAAATGCTGGCAGTAGTCTATGCTTTTGAGAGACTGCGCCAATATCTGATCTGTTCAAAAGTTGTAGTATTCACTAATCACTCGGCTCTGAAGTTTTTAATGACCAAGAGAGATGCAAAGCCGAGGTTGATCCATTGGGTGCTCCTATTACACGAGTTTAACTTTGTGTTGAGAGATAGGAAAGGTAGCGAAAATGTGGTAGCTGACCATTTGTCTAGGCTACCCGAGCTTAATAACGACGCCGTACCTATCCAAGACGAAATGGTCGAAGACACCCTAATGACAGCAATAGTAGTTGGGAAAGCCCCTTGGTTCGCAGATATTGCGAATTATTTAGCTTGTGGAGAACTTCCTGAGTTCGAATCAAGGGCTATGAAAAAGGCTTTCTTTGGTAAAGTCGGGAACTTCTTTTGGGATGATCCCTACTTATTTCATGCTTGCGCAGACAACATAATCCGCCGCTGCGTCACTTAAGAGGAAGTTCAAAAAATCCTAACTCACTGTCATTCGTACGCGTGTGGCGGTCACCACGGTATAATGAACACTGCTGTTAAGGTTGTCACCGCAGGTTTTATTGGCCAACGTTACACAAGGATGTTGAAACTTTTGTGAAAAGCTGTGAGAGGTGCCAAAGGGTTGGCAAGATCTCAATGCAAAATGAGATGCCTCAAAACTACATCCTTGAGTGTGAAGTGTTCGACTGTTGGGGAATTAACTTTATGGGCCCATTTGTTTCATCTCATGGCAACCAATATATTTTAGTAGGAATTGATTATGTGTCTAAGTGGGTGGAAGCCATCGCCTCACCTACGAATGATCACAAAGTGGTTATTAAGCTTTTTAAAAGCATAATCTTTCCTCGATTCGGTGTTCCCAAAATAGTCATAAGTGATGGGGGATCACACTTTGCTAAGCACGAACTAAATAAATTATTGAAAAATTATGGAGTCGTGCACAAAGTCGGATCGCCCTACCACCCCCAAACTCAAGGACAGGTGGAAGTAGCTAATAGGGAAATCAAGAGAATTCTCGAGAAGGTGGTAAACCCAAATAGGAAAGATTGGTCTCTAAAGTTAGATGACGCTCTTTGGGCCCACCAGACGTGTTACAAAACCCCTATTGGCACCATCCCGTTCCGGGTTTTATATGGGAAATCCTGTCACCTACCGGTGGAACTGGAATGCAAATCTTGGTGGGCGATCCAAACTCTAAATTTGGACCCTACCTTATTCTGCGAGAAGCGAGCTGCCCAATTACGAGAATTGGAAGAACTATGGCTCAATGCATTCCATAACATGCACATCTACAAGGAACGTACTAAGCGTTGGCACGACCAACGTATCATCCAAAGAGAGTTCCTTGTAGGAGATAAAGTGATGCTCTTTAATTCAAGAGCTAAGTTATTCCTCGGAAAGTTAAAATCACGGTGGTCTGGGCCATTCGAGATTTCATAAGTTTTTCCATATGGAACGGTAGAGCTGAAAGACCATCATGGAGGACGTTTCGTTGTTAATGGACATCGGTTAAAACTCTTCCATGAGAGTAGCCTTCACAATGTCAACACCATTGAGCTTATAAAGTTAGATGATGTCAAAGTCGAAGGATTGGTATAATCATTGACCCTTATCGAGTATCCCTACTTTGAATCATCGTTCTTTAGCATTTTTTTTTTTTAGGTTTTAAATGCTTAGTTTCACTTTTGTCTTTGTTTAAATTACCCGAGCTACGTCGAGCTAAACGACATTAAACAAAGCACTTACGGGAGGTAACCCGATTTATTTGGATTTTCAAACAACTTAATCATAGTATATTGATTGATTTTGAGAGGGCACAAGTGATTTGATCTAAAAAGAGCAAAATCGCTGCCCATTCGGCCGAATGATACATCCATTCGGCCGAATGAAATTGAAGATGGAGCTAAACCCAATTTTGGCCAAGTTCCTGATAATGCCGAATGAAGCTTCACTTCGGCCGAATGAATCTAATTCGACCAAATATAGTGTTCCATTCGGTCGAATACATCTACTTGGGAACATTTACGAGGCTGCTGATAACACCGAATGAAGCCAACATTCGGTCGAATATACTTACATTCGACCAAATTACGAAACCTATTTGGTCGAATGGGAGCGAAGATTTCTTTGTAACATTACTCCATTCGACCGAACAGGTTATCCATTCGGGCGAATAGGACACCATTCGACCGAATGGAAGTCAGTTCTATAAATATCAGCTCATTCAACGTAAAATCGCACTGAAACTTTTCTACTTCTTTCACTCGGCCGATTTCCTCTCCCACATTCTTGCTCTTTCTCAAATCCCTCTAATCCCCTCCAAATCATCTTCAATTATCATGGGTCTAAGGAGAACTTTAAGGAACCCCTTCAAAAGGTCCAAGAAGCATGGAGAGGGTTCCTCTTCGGGTGCGGCTCAAGAAGCTGACCAAACCGGTTCTCAACAACCGGAGGGTCAACAAAGGCTTCCTGGCCAGGAACTATGGTTCGATGAGGACCACCCTATGGTTATTTTCGTATCTTTGGAGCAATATGAGCGTTTCCAAAGACTTAAGGTACGAAAAATCAACTCTACTCGTTATTTAGACCTATCAATTTTGCAACGAATGGGTATATACGAACAATTTGTTGCATTATTAACTGCATATGGGTTAGAAAACTGGATAAACATGTGGCACCCGACTCATAAGCTCTTAACTTATGAGTTTCTTAGTTCCCTAACCCCGTGCCAACGGGATGGTAGGTTGCATTTATCTTTTAGGCTAAGGAATGCAACCTATTTTCTTGATTATGCTGCATTTTGTGCCGTATTTGGTTTCAATAACGAGCCTATTCCGGATAAACAACCGGACAACTCTCGGGTTTCCGAGCTATGGCCTAAAATAGCTGGCCGGCTTATTTATCCGAATAGGAACATATATGCTTCTGATGTGCAACACCCAGTTTTGCGCATGTTCTTTAAATTTGCTAGGGAGACTTTGTTCCCTTCCCCTAGCCCTCACCTAGTACGAACGCACGAGGTGCACATCTTGCACCACTATCTTGCACCACACGACGACACTGCACTAAGCCTGCCAATGACGCTGTGGAAGTTTCTAAATAACACAGCCACCCTAAACGCTACTACTGACTTATGTTTAGGGGAACACGTATTCCGTATTGCTGAATTCCTGAACGTCATGAATCCTGTGGAATTCAGCGAAAGATATGCCAGTTCCACTACCCTTCACGAGCAATGTCTCGTATGGGCTGGCTTCATTTTTGCGGATCCCATGCGTTGGCGGTACTTGAAAGACCGCACCATCCCTCTTCCGTGCCCTCATTTACCCCCCTGGTCCAGTTTGGGGCCTCGTATCTCTTAGAAGGCGATGTGCCGAGATACGTTGTCGAGCCCCCACTTGTACCACCTCCTCGCCCTCACACCCTCTCTATGCGTGACCAACCTAGAGCCTTTACCTCGGTCTTACCAGACCATGACGATTCAGACGATGAGTCTGAATCTGACATTATGTCCTCCCTAGGACGCATAAAGAGAAGGCTTGATCAGGTCCTCACCACCCAAGCCCACCACACCGCCCGACTTGAACACCTCGAACAAAACTTTGAGCGGGCGAACTACCCATGGTATGATATGGCCTACCGCTCCCACATGGTCGGCGAAAGCATGGCCACCCCTTCCTGGTACCCTCGCCATGACAACTATAACGAAATATCACTAAGTCATGGGTTTGACCGGTTGCGGGTGGGTAGGCGTAGGTTTAATAACTTCACTCCGCCGGCTCCTAGAAGAGCCTCGGACGACTATGGGATGGACTACATGGGTGGGGAGGAAGAGGTTAGTGCGGAGGATGACCAAGGGGATGATGAGGAATTTATGGGGGATGAGTAGTGGTGGACCTAACGGCCTCCCTTAGCGCCAAGGACGGCTTCATCCTGGCTTGGGGGGATATCCATAGTCCACTACTCATTCTTTTGCGTGTCCTTTGGTCTTGGTTGTCAGTTTAGTGTTGTGTAGCGTTTCGTTGCTTCGTGTTTTATTTCTAGGTGTTATTTTGTGCTTTGCGTTTTGCTTTTTGGTGTTGTTTTCAGGTATATACACAAGAAGTTCCACATACCGTTGCACCCAGTACTGGTATGATTTCTTATGTGAAAATCCAAATTTATATATTTAAGTTTTGTTTTTTTTTTATATATATTTTTACCCTTCTTTGCACCACATGCCTCCTTTCCCATCATATATCCCAAACAAGCATGCAAGCCTCTGTTGTGCACCGACTTTATGCAAACTCGTATTCCCATAGCCCTGCGCCTGTTTTGGGTATGAGTTTATCAACTGTTTTTCACTTAGCTTGGGGGGATCTAAGCTTGCTTGATATGTGGTTTGGATGACTACCTATTGGGGCGCATTTCGACTAACCTAGTAAGGATTGAGCCTTTAGGACTCTATTATGAGTCCTATATTGATGAGTGTTAGTCAGGGAATCTTAAGAATTGTGTCTGTTCTCCTCCAGCATAGTCTACTTTTCTAAAGGTTAGGGATGATAACACGTTTGTAGTTAAATGCTACATAGCCAAAGTGCCTACCATGAAAATCAATTTACTCTAGGTTGAGCCAAATTTGTGCCTTTACCTTCTTTTGTAGCCACGCTATCTAACTCCACATGAACCAAATACTCCCTCTTTTTACCTAGAGGATAGTCATGTGATCATAGGATTTTGGTTTGGGGAAATGATCATTGGATGATTTGACTACATACACTAGTCTTAGTGCATTTCAAAGAAGTATGCACATAGAAAGTTCAGAAAAAGCTTGAAAAGCACAAAAGAAAAAAAAAGAAAAAAGAAAAAAAAAAAGAAAAAAAAAAGAAAATAAACAAAAGAAATTAGAGAAAAAGTTGAGAATAAAGTTGACATAGTGTATTAGTCTACTATTGGGAATTTTGGGATTGACATGGTTGTCGGAAGGCGTAATCTTCCTCGGTTTTACTTTCTTGGATCACTTACTATCCTCTAATTCAACTCCACATTCCCAAATTCTTCCATCCCTCGATCCAAACCTACATTACAACCCTTTTCCAAACCTGTTCGACTTAACCTGATTAGTAAGATCAGTGCTGGAGAGCAGATAAGACACGATTTACGGGATTTCTCCCTGCTTAAGTGTTTAATTCCCGACTCACCTTTAGTCGGATGACTTCGAGTGAAACACATACCCCATAAACACATGAGCGTAATGGAAATTTCCCACACCTCGTGGGAAATAACCTTGGGAGCGTAGACTTGCGACCTCATTAGGTAGTGGGCGGAATGAATTGTGATGTGGCTTGCTCGGCAATCCCGAGTAAGTGTAAAAAGTTGATTATGCTCTTTAAATCCCATTGTACTTGCACACCCATGGCTAGGGAGGATTTTCGCACGTGCACGGCTTGTATTGACTTGAGCTTCACTTCCCATGTTTTTCATTAGTCTCTTCATTCATTTCTTCATTCATATTGCCTTAAGCTGTCATTTCACCTTTCTATTTCGTTTGCTAGGGACTAGCAATGGTCTAGCTTGGGTGAAGTTGATGTGCTCGTTTTAGAGCACATTTATTAAGTCATTTTAGTGTCAAGTCTCATAGTTTTGTATTGGTTTTATGTACATTATGCTTGATTTTACCTTGGTCTTGTTTTCGAGTTGTCTTAAGTTCATTTCAGGCACTTTTGATGATTTCAAGGTGAAAGGCGATACATTCAAGCCTTTGACACACGTATCTTAGCTTGGGCAAGTGTTTGAAGTCACTCATGAAGATTTCACGGAGTTCAGAAAAGAGGGAAGTGAAAAGAGGAAAGAATGCTCTCAGATTCGACCGAATCTGAGAGACATTCGACCGAATGGCTGCAGATACGATTGAATCTGAGACTCATTTGGTCGAATGAGAGGCAGTCTTCAAAGTTCTCGAGCCTTGCTACTGGAAAGGCCGAATGGAGCTCATTCGGGCGAATGAGCCTCCATTCGGCCGAATCAACCTATACATTTGGGCGAATGCTTGACAGAGATCGACTCCCCGAATCCTCTGGAATGGGCGAATGGAAGACAATTTGGGCGAATGGGATCGCATTCGGCCGAATGATACCTATATTCGGGCGAATGACAGTGTTTTCCTCCGGATCAACTACTTCTTTTTAGGGCAGGCTCCTATGCATTTTAGGGTTTTTCGTAGGTTTTTCTTATTTTGTTATAAATACCCCCTTCCTCTGATAAGGAGAGGGGGAGCTAGGTTTAATACTTTTATGCACTTTTAGATTTCTTAGCCTCCAAATTCTTTTAGTTTTAGCTTTCGATTTTCAGTTTTTCTTCAACGCTTTGTAGTTCGAATTCTTTTCGTGGATATCGATTTGAAGCTTTTTGTAAGTTTAATTCCTTCCTTAAATCTTAATTCATTGCTTTATTTCATTGCATGTTTAGTTCTAAGTTATTCATTTATTAATTCTGATTGTGTTTTCATTCTCGCAATTTCATTCCATGTTCGTTTCTGCTGCATCTTTTAATATCATTATGTCTTTAAGCATGAATATTAGTGAGTAATTCCTTTAGGGGTTTTGATTGGTGAAACCCTAGGAAAGCTATGATCTTTATTGCTTAAGATTGTAGAAACGATGTTAATAAGTAGTTTTGGATTCCGATGCGAATCTTGTCCTGTCACTCCTTTGGAGACATAGGGCGATTATAGGTCGTTCGTGTGATTTATAAGGTCACCAACTTCCTCTCGTACTCTTGGATGTCCATGCTAGTTATTAACAGATTTTCTGTAATCTATCATGTTCGGTTTTGAAAGCTTCATTCCTAGGGTGAATCCAATCTTGTCCCCGTTTTTCTCTACTTGCTTTACTTCGTGATTTATTGTCATCTATTTTCTGCTCATTAGTCTTAATTGAATTTCCATCCCCAACTAGTTTGGTTGTGTTAAAAGTTGAAGTCTTGATATCCCTTGTCTTCGTGGTTCGACCCCCTACTCTACTATACTCGTATAGTTTGTAGGTTGGAATAAATATAGTTTGCATAACCTGTCTTTTAGTTAACGACCTAGAAAACCGGTTATCACAACATACCTATTCCGGTAGGAGAACTAGTGGTCCCTTGTGATTTTATAGTAATGGAAATGGAAGAGGACCCTTATACTCCACTTATCTTGGGCAGAGCTGTTCTGAAACACTTCAGGCAGTTGTTAATTGCCATGATGATACCATAACGGTAGAAGTAGCCCAAGTGAAGGTAGTCTTCAAAATCTCTCCTCTTTTAAAGAAGCCTATGGTTAAGCAGGTCTGTCACCTTGAAGTAGGAAATAGGGAGAGTGAGGATTGTTACGGGGATCGGGAAAGAGAGGTTGGGTATCAAATGAATGATGAGGATACCTCTATAGTAGATGAGCAGTTGGAGGGCCGACTAGGTAAGGCCCAGGATTATGAGAGAAAGGAAGTAGAGTTTGAGCAACTATACGAGGTTGAGGAAGGTATTATGCATAAGGGGGAAAGTCCTAAGCCTTCCCCAAAGTGACTTTGAAACCTTTACCTCCTAACCTAAAATATACCTATCTCGATGAAGATGAAGGCAGCTTTGTCATAGTGAATTATGAGCTTGATGACATTTTATTGGAAAAACTACTTATTTTATTAAGGAAATATCGAGATGTCATCGGATATTCACTAGGTGATTTGAAAGGGATTAGTCCATCCCTTGTTATGCACCAGATTCATCTTGACGATGAACATTTTTCCTCCATTGAGCCACAAAGAAGGCTGAATCCAAACATAAAAGAGGTAGTTAAGGATGAAATCCTTAAACTCCTCAAGGCCGGCATCATCTACTCAATTTTAGATAGTAGATGGGTTAGCCCAGTTCATATTGTTCCTAAAAAGGGAGGAATGACCATTTTCAAGAATGAGAGAGGAGAGATGATCCCCACTAGAGCCACCACAGGATGGCGAGTTTGCATTGATTATCGCAAAATCAATAAGGCTACAAGATATAATCACTTTCCCTTACCCTTCATCGACAAGATGCTTGAAAAATTAGCCAAGCACAGGTACTATTTTTTTCTAGATGGTTACTCGGGTTTCTTTCAAATCCCAATCCACCTCGAGGATTAACAGAAAACAACTTTCACTTGTCTTTTTGGGACTTTTGCCTATAGAAGAATGCCCTTCGGTTTATGTAATGCTCTATTCACTTTCCAGAGGTGTATGCCGGCTATATTTTCTGATATGTTAGAAGACTTCATGGAAGTGTTCATGGATGATTTTTCTGTTGGAGGGTCTTCTCTTGACACTTGCTTGACACATCTCAAGAAAGTTTTATTAAGGTGTCAAGAAACGAATCTTGTACTAAATTTGAAGAAATGTCACTTTTTAGTTCAAGAAGGCATCGTCCTAGGCCACAAAGTGTCTTTCAAAGGCATAGAGGTAGATCCTGCCAAAATTGATGTGATAAGGAATCTTCTTGTACCTACCTTAGTTACAGGAGTACGATAATTTCTCGGACACACATGATTATATAGGCGTCTCATCTTAGGATTTTCGACTCTAGCAAAACCCTTGAATGAATTGCTTCAGAAAGATGTCGATTTAAACTTTGATGAGAGATGCCCGAATGCCTTTAATAGGATAGAGGAAGCTCTAATATCTGCGCCCATTGTGTAAGATCCGGATTTGAGTTTGCCATTTGAACAGATGTGTGATGCCAGTAATATTTCTGTTGGTGTTATCCTTGGGCAGAAAAAGGAAGGAAAGAACCACGTTATATGTTATATAACTAAACACTAGATCATGCATAGCGTAACTACTCTATAACTAAAAAGGAAATTTTGGTGGTAGTCTATGCTTTTGAGAGACTGTGCCAATATCTAATTTGTTCAAAAGTTGTAGTTTTCACTGATCACTCGGCTCTGAAGTTTTTTATGACAAAGAAAGATGCAAAGCCGAGGTTGATCCGTTGGGTGCTCCTATTACAGGGAGTTCGATTTTGAGTTAAAAGATAAGAAGGGTAGCAAAAATGTGGTAGCTGACCATTTGTCTAGGTTACCCAAGCATAATAATGACGCCTTACCTATCCAAGATAAAATGGTCAAAGAAACCCTAATGAAAGCTATAGTAGTTTGGAAAGCCCCTTGGTTCGCGGATATCGTGAATTATTTAGCTTGTGGAGAACTTCCAGAGTTCGAATCAAGGGCTATGAAAAAGGCTTTCTTTGGTAAAGTCGGGAATTTCTTTTGGGATAACACCTATTTATTTCATGCCTGCGCCGATGGCATAATCTGCCATTGTGTCACTGAAGAGGAAGTTCTCAAAATCCTAACTCACTGTCATTCATACGCGTGTGGCGGCCACCATGGTCTAATGAACACTGCCACTAAGGTCGCCACCGCGGGGTTCTATTGGCCAACTTTACACAAGGATGTTGAAACTTTTGTGAAGAGTTGTGAGAGATGCCAAAAAGTTGGCAACATCTAAATGAGAAATGAGATGCCTCAAAACTACATCATTGAGTGTGAAGTGTTTGACTATTGGGGAAGTGAATTTATGGGCCCATTTGTTTCATCTCTTGGGAACCAATATATTTTAGTAGGGATTGACTATGTGTCTAAGTGGGTGGAGGCCATTGCCTTACCTACAAACGATCACAAAGTGGTTATTAAGCTTTTTAAAAGCGTAATCTTCCCTCGATTCGGTGTTCCCAAAATAGTCATAAGTGATAGGGGTTCACACTTTGCTAAGAACGAACTAAATAAATTATTGAAAAATTATGGAGTCCTGCACAAAGTCAGTTCACCCTACCATCCCCAAACTCAAGGACAGGTGGAAGTAGCTAATAGGGAAATCAAGAGAATTCTTGAGAAGGTGGTAAACCCAAACATGAAAGATTGGTCTCTAAAGTTAGATGACGCTCTTTGGGCCCACCGTACATATTACAAACCCCCTATTGGCACCACCCCGTTCCGACTATTGTATGGGAACTCCTGTCATCTAGCGGTGGAATTGGAATACAAGTCTTGGTGGGCGATCCAAACTCTAAATTTGTACCCTACCTTATTCTACGAGAAGCGAGCCGCCCAATTACGAGAATTGGAAGAACTACGACTCGACGCATTCCATAACATGCACATCTACAAGGAACGTACTAAGCTTTAGCACGACCAACGTATCATCCAACGAGAGTTCCTTGTAGGAGATAAAGTGCTTCTCTTTAATTCAAGAGAAAAGTTATTCCCCGGGAAATTAATATCGAGGTGGTCTGGGCCATTCGAGATTTTACAAGTTTTCCCCTATGGAACGGTATAGCTGAAAGACTATCATGGAGGAAGTTTCATTGTTAATGTACATCCGTTAAAACTCTTCTATGAGAGCAGCCTTCACGATGTCAACACCGTTGAGCTTATAAAGTTAGATGATGTCAAAGTCGAATGATTGGTATAATCATTGGCACTTATCGAGTATCTTTACTTCAAATCATTGTTCTTTAGCATTTTGTTTAGTTTTAAGTAGTTCGTTTAACTTTTGTCTTTGTTTCTTGGTTACCCAAGCTACGTCGAGCTAAACAACGTTAAACAAAGAACTTACGGGAGGTAACCCAGTTATATTTGGATTTTTGTAAAGCATAATCATAGTACTATAAAGTTAATCAAAATTGCGAAAGTCTCTAAAAATGCCGAATGACGTGTTCAATTTGCAATTCGGCCGAATAGATCTCATTCGCCCGAATGAAGCCCTTAATTCGATCGAATAGATCTGCTAAGGGAGATTTTAGGTGCTGCTGGTAACCCTGAATGTATATAGGATTCGGTCGAATGGGAGCGAAGAATTCTTCATAGCGCATAACCATTCGACTGAACAGGGCATCCATTCGGTCGAATATTGGTCCATTCAACCGAATGGAAGCTAGGCCTACAAATATAAGTTCATTCCACAGGATTTCGCATAGAAAAATTTCTTCACACCAAAGCATGCCCGAGCTCCCTCACTCACTTTCTCTCTCCCAAACTTCTTTTTTTCCTTCCCAATCCTCAACAATCGCTATGGGTCTAAGGAAATCCTTGATGAATCCCTTCAAGAGGTCCAAAAAACATGGAGAGGGTTCTTCTTCAGGTGCAACACGAGAAGCACAACAAACCGATTCTCAACAACCGGAGGGCCAACAATGACTTCCCGGCCAGGAATTATGGTTCAATGAGGACCATCCTATGGTAATTTTCGTATCTTTGGAGTAATATGAATGTTTCCAAAGGCTTAAGGTACAAAAAATTAAGTCCACTCGTTATTTAGACCTTTTAGTTTTTTAAAGAATGGGTATATACGAGCAATTTGTTGCATTATTAACACCATGTGGGTTAGAGAACTGTATAAACATATGGCACCCAACTCACAAGCTCTTAATTTATGAGTTTCTTAGTTCCTTAACCCCGTGTCAATGGGATGGTAGGCTGCATTTGTCTTTTAGGTTAAGGACTGCAACCTATTTTCTTGATTATGCTGCATTTTGTGCCGTGTTTAGTTTCAATAACGAACCTATTCCGGATAAGCAACCGGACAACTATCAAGTTTCTGAGTTATGGCCTAAAATTGTTGGTCGGCTTGTTTATCCCAATAGAAATATATATGCTTCTGATGTATAGCACCCTGTTTTGCACATGTTCTTTAAATTTTCTAGGGAGACTTTGTTCCCTTCCCCTATCCCTCACTTAGTACGAACACACGAAGTGCACATTTTGCACCGTTACCTTGCACCACACAACGACACCGCACTAAGCCTACTAATGATGTTGTGGAAGTTTTTAAACAACACAGCCACCTTGAATGCAACCACTGACGTATTTCGCATCGCTGAATTCCTGAACGTTATGAATCCTGTGGAATTCAATAACCGGTATGTCAATTCCACCACCCTTCACAAGCAATGCCTCGTACGGGCTGGTTTTATTTTCCCTGATCCCTTGCGATGGCGGTACTTGAAAGACCGCACCATCCCCCTCTCCTGTCCTCAATTACCTCCCTTAGTCTAGTTTGGGGCCTCATATCTCTTAGACGGCGATGTGATGAGATACGCTCTCGAACCCCCACTTGTACCCCCTCCTTGCCCTCACACCCTTCCTATGCGTGATAGACCTAGGGCTTCCACCTCGGTCTTACCAGACAATGACGATTCAGATGATGAGTCTGAATCCAATATTATGTCCTCCCTAGGACGCATAGAGAGACAGCTTGACCAGAGAAACGATGTAGCCCCATGCAAACCCAAATAATCCAAGTGCCTATTTGTATAACCACCACATATTTCAAAAATGTGATCATTTAATAAGTATTTGAATTTCCCTTTTATTTTCTGTGAGCAGCTCAATGAATCAGTGACAATGGGAATGATTTTGGACTTCATTATTGAACTTGTATACATTAGATTAGGCTAAAATGACATTTTATGGAATATATTGAGTTTTAAAGGATAGATTAGCCTAACTAACCAACTATTCAAACAATAAGTCGGACTGTTTACTAACTTTACACAGATTAAACAAAAATCATTAGGTTCTTAGAGTAGAGCATATGACAACATTTTAGCAACATTACACAACATATAATTACTATTTAATTACTCCGTAGAAGCGTTGAAGAAGCATTAGTCGGCCGTCATATAGAAACTTATATTTTATAATAAATCATTGCACTATTCTAATGAGTATACTGTATTGATATCAAATGTCAAAAGAAAAAAATATTGATATAAAATTAATCATTGGAGCATTGATATTCCTATAAATTAAACCAAAACTAATGGAATACCCACAAACATCTTTCCTTATATAATAAATATTACTTGAACACATACTATTTGATAACCGGTATTTTAGGTCGTTAACAAAAAGACAGGTTATGCAAACAATATTTATTCCAACCTACGAACTATACGAGTATAGTGGAATAGGGGGTCGAACCACGAAGACAAGGTATATCAAGACTTTAACTTTTAACACAATCGGACTATTTGGAGTTGGAAATTCAATTAAAACTAATAACCGGAAGATGGATGACGATAAATCACGAAATAAAGCAAGTAGAGAAAAACGGGGACAAGATTGGATTCACCATAGGAATGAAGCTTTCAAAACCGAACGTGATAGATTAGAGAAAATCTGATAATAACTAGCATGGACATCCAAGAATACGAGAGGAAGTTGGTGATTCCACAAATCACAACGAACGACCTATAATCGCCCTATGTCTCCAAAAAAGTGGTAGGACAAGATTCGCATCGGATTCCAAAACTATTCATTATCATCGTTTCTACAACCTTAAGCAATAAAGATCATAGCTTTCGTAGGGTTTCACCAATCAAAACCTCTAAAGGAATTACTCACACATATTCATGCTTAAAGACGTAAAGATATTCAAAGATGAAACAGAAACAAACATGCAATGAAATCGCGAGAATGAAAACAATTAAGAAATTATGCTAATAACCGACAAAAATAGAACTAGACATGCAATGGAGTAAAGCAATTAATTAAGAGCAAAGGAAGAGATTAAACTCACAAAAGCTTCAATTTGATATCCACGAAAAGAATTCGAACTACAAAGCGTTGAGGAAACTGAAAATCGAAAGCTAAAACTAAAAGAATTTGGAGGCTAAAGAAATCTAAAAGTGCATAAAAGTAAAAAACCTAGCTCCCCCCCCCCCTCTGATCAGCGGAAGGGGGTATTTATAACAAAATAAGAAAAACCTACGAAAACCCTAAAATGCAGAGGAGCCGGCCCTAAAAAGAAGTAGTTCATTCGGAGAAAAACACTGTCATTCGCCCGAATGTACGTCTCATTCGGCCGAATACAATCCAATTCGCCCGAATGGTCTTCCATTCGCCCGAATTAGTTCCATTCGGCTTTTCCAGTGGGAAGCCTCAAAATCTCTGAAGTCTTTCACTCATTCGACAGAATATGTCTCAGATTCAGTTGAACCTGAATCCATTCGGTCCAATGTCTCTCAGATTCGGTCGAACCTGAATCCATTCGGTCGAATGTCTTTCAGATTCGGTTGAATCTAAGACCATTCTTTCCTCTTTTTTACTTCTCTCTTTTCTGAACTCCTTGGAATCTTCATGAGTGACTTCAAACACTTGCCCAAGCTATGATACGTGTGTCAAAGGCTCGCATGCATCGCATTTCACCTTGAAATCATCAAAAGTACCTGAAATGAACTTAATACAACTCGAAAACAAGATCAAGGTAAAATCAAGCACAATATGCATAAAACCAATACAAAACTGCGAGGCTTGACACCAAAACGAGGTATTAAACGTGCTCTAAAATGAGCACATCAACTTCCCCCAAGCTAAACCGTTGCTAGTCCCTAGCAAAGGAAATAGGAAGGGGAAGTGATAGCTTAGGGCAAAATGAATGAAGAAATGAATGAAAAGACGAATGAAGATCATGAGAAGTTGAAATCAAGACAATGCAAGCCGTGCGCGTGCAAAACTCTTCCCTAGCCATGGGTGTGCAAGTATAATGGGGTTTAGAAAGCGTAATCAACTTTTTACACCTACTCGGGATCACCAAGCAAGCTACATCATAGTTCATTCCGTCCACTACCTAACGAGGTTGCAAGTCTACGCTCCCAAGGTTATTTCCCAAGAGGTGTGGGAAATTTCCATTACGCTCATGTGTTTATAAGGTATGTGTTTCACTCGAAATCATCCGACTGAAGATGAGTCGGGAATTAAACACCTAAATAGGGAGAAATCTCGTAAATCGTGTCTTATCTGCTCTCCAGCACTAATCTTACTAATCAGGTTAGGTCAAACATGTTTAGAAAGGGTTGTAATGCAGGCTCGGATCGAGGTACGGTAGAATTTAGGAATGTGGAGTTGAAATAGAGGATAGTAAGTGATCTAAGGAAATAAAACTGAGGAAGACTATGCCTTCCGACAACCATGTCAATCCCAAAATTCCCAGTAATAGACCCTAATACACCATGTCAACTTTATTCTCAACCTTTTTCTTTAATTTCTTTTTGTTTATTTTCTTTTTCTCTTTTTTTTCTTTTTCTTTCTTTTTCCCTTTTTTTCCTTTTTTTTTTTGCTTTTCAATTTTTTTTTGAACTTTCTATGTGCATACTTCTTTGAAATGCACTGAGACTAGTGTACATAGTTAGATCATCCAATGATCATTTCCCCAAACCGAAATCCTATATTACAATGCTACAAATAACAACTTCACTATGGTCACATGACTATCCTCTAGGTCAAAAGAGGGAGTATTTGGTTCATGTGGAGTTAGATAGCGTGGCTACAAAAGAAGGTAAAGGCACAAATTTGGCTCAACCTAGAGTAAATTAATTTTCATGGTAGGCACTTAGGCTATGTAGCTTTAACTACAAACGTGTAATCATCCCTATCCTTTAGAAAAGTAGACTATGCTGGAGGAGAACAGACACAATTCTTAAGATTCCCTAACTAACACTCAACAATATAGGATTCATAATAAAGTCCTAAAAGGCTCAATCCTCAATAGGTTAGTCGAAATGCGCCTCAATAGGTAGTCATCCAAACCACATACCAAGTAAGCTCAGATCCCCCAAGCTAAGTGAAAAACTATCGAGAAACTAAGACCCAAAACAGGCACAGGGCTAGGGGAATATGAGTTTGCATAAAATCAACGCAAAGTGCACAACAAAAGCTTGTATGCTTATGATGGACAAAAGAAGGGGGCACAAGATGCAAAGAAGGGTAAAAACAAATATAAAAATAACTAAATACATAAATTTGGATTTTCGAGTAAGCAATCATACCAGTACGTGGGTGCAGCGGCATGTGGAACTTATTATATAAATACCTGAAAACAACACCAAAAAGCAAAGCGCAAAACACAAAATAACACCTAGAAATAGATACAAAACACGAAGCAACGCAACACTACATAACACTAAACTGACAGCCAAGACCAAAGGACACGCGAAAGAATGAGTAGTGGACTATGGATACCCCCCCCCCCCGCCAAGATAGGGTGAAGCCATCCTCGGCGCTAAGGGAGGCCGTTAGGTCTACCACTACTCATCCCCCATAAATTCCTCATCATCCCCTTGGTCCTCCTCATTAACCTCCTCCTCCCCACCCGTATAATCCATCCCATAGTCATCCGAGCCTCTTCTAGGAGCCGGTGGGGTAAAGTTATTAAACCTACGCCTACCCACCCGCAACCGGTCAAACCCATGACTTAGTGATATCTCATTATAGTTGTCATGGCGAGGGTTCCAATAAGGGGTAGCCATGCTTTCGCCGACCATGTGGGAGCGATAGGCCATATCAAACCATGGGTAGTTCGCGTGCTCGAAGTTTTTCTCGAGGTGTTCGAGACGGGCGGTGTGGTGGGCTTGGGTGGTGAGGACCTGGTCAAGCCTTCTCTCTATGCTTCCTAGGGAGGACATAATATCATATTCAGATTCTTCATCTAAATCGTCATGGTCTGGTAAGACCGAGGTAGAAGCCCTAGGTTTGTCGCACATAGAAAGTGTGTGAGGGCGAGGAGGGGGTACAAGTGGGGGCTCTACCGCGTATCTCAGCACATCGCCATCTAAGAGATACGAGGCCCCAAACTAGACTAGGGGAGGTAATTGAGGACAAGGAAGGGGGATGGTGGGGTCTTTCAAGTACCGCCATCGAATTCTACAGGATTCATGACGTTCAAGAATTCAGCAATGCGGAATACGTGTCCCCCTAAACATAAGTCAGTGGTTGCATTCATGGTGGTTGTGTTGTTTAGAAACTTCCACAGTGTCATTGGCAGGCTTAGTGCAGTGTCTTCGTGTGGTGCAAGGTAACGGTGCAAGATGTGCACCTCGTGTGTTCGTACTAGGTGAGGGCTAGGGGAAGGGAACAAAGTCTCCCTAGCAAATTTAAAGAACATGCGCAAAACAGGGTGTTGTACATCAGAAGCATATATGTTTCTATTCGGATAAACAAGCTGGCTAGCTATTTTAGGCCATAACTCGGAAACCCAAGAGTTGTCCGGTTGTTTATTCGAAATAGGCTCATTATGGAAACAAAACATGGCGCAAAATGCAGCAAAATCAAGAAAATAGGTTGCATTCCTTAGCCTAAAAGACAAATGCACCCTACCATCCCGTTGACACGGGGTTAGGGAACTAAGAAACTCATAAGTTAAGAGCTTATGAGTCAGATGCCACATGTTTATCCAGTTCTCTAACCCACATGCAGTTAATCACTAGTAGAAAATAGTTCAATTGCTTCGCCTCAATTGTTGCGGTTAAATAAATTTCGAAGCACATAACAATAAGTGCTGCGGTTATTCAAACAACCGTAGCACTCATAACACAAGTGCTGCGGTTATAAAAATAACCGCAGCATTTATTAAAAGTGCTGCGGTTATTTAAATAACCGCAGCACTTATAAATCACAAGTGCTGCGGTTATTTAAATAACCGCAGCACTTATAAATCACAAGTGCTGCGGTTATTTGAAAAAACCGCAGCATTTAATCTTCCCCCAAGAATATAATATATGACTGATTAAATGCTGCGGTTATTTGAAAAAACCGCAGCACTTGTGATTTATAAGTGTTGCGGTTATTTAAATAACTGCAGCATTTAATCAGTCATATATTATATTCCTGGGGGAATATTAAATGCTGCGGTTATTTAAAATAACCGCAGCACTTGTGATTCATAAGTGCTGCGGTTATTTTAAATAACCGCAGCACTTGTTCATTAATATAAAAACCCAGCCTTTTCTGTTGCAGGCCATTCAAACACAAAAACTTTCCCAGAATCATCCCAACACTTCAGCGCACGAAAAAAACCCTAACCCTAACCTTAACCCCATAACGTAACATCCCACTACCTAAGTTTAAAAACCCATGCCATTTTGTCTCTAAC
Organism: Dysphania ambrosioides; assembly: GCA_026401315.1. Lineage (NCBI taxonomy): Eukaryota > Viridiplantae > Streptophyta > Magnoliopsida > Caryophyllales > Amaranthaceae > Dysphania > Dysphania ambrosioides. The sequence goes on from CM048662.1 coordinate 12,894,464, forward strand.
CCTAACCTTTTAACTTACTCATCTCTCCCATTTTGAAGAAGTCTACATACTCCAAAGCTCAAAATCACGGTTTGTATTTGCCTTAAACTCTAGTATATATTTTTTTTTAAAATTTTTTTGTCCATAATTTGTTAATATATAAATACGAAGATGAAAACTTCTTATATGTTCAGATCTATATGTTATATGTTGTGTTTATGAAAGAATAAGCCTTAAAAATAGAATTTTATCGATTATAGGGTGTTAGAGACCTTTTTTGGAGATAATGAATGGACAAATCCCCTGTAGATCTCTCAAAAATACACAACTTAGACATATTATAAGCCCTATTCGGAGTCCCGTAGTCAATTTTATGGCTTCTCAAAGTTTTTTTTTCAATATCTCAAATAATACGTCACCGAAGCCGCTAAAGGGTAACATAGTTGTGTAGTACCTCTAAAAATAGGTGGTTTCAAAAAAAAATTACACCATTTGGATTACCGGGTGAAGACTCCACCTTGATTACTAATGTTTTTATGTTTAATGATGGAAGTCAAAATACAAAGTCAAATAGAGTTGAAAATATGATGGAAACTAAAATGCATAGAGTTGACAATGTGATGGAAGAAATGGAAGCTATAATGCAAAAGCTTTATGCATTCTGTCAAAGGACGAGAATAACTCTTGAGCCACGTCTTCAAAAGCTTGAGCCACGTCTCAAAACAGTCAGCAAAGTTCAAACACTTTGTCAAAGGATAAGAATCTTCGAATTGCCTAAATCTTGTGTTTTATCCTTTTCCTATTTCACTTATTTTATGCTCTAACCTAACTTATTTATACATGATTTTACTGTCAAAGATATATCTTATTTTCAGCAAATAAGTGATGCTTATATTTTTTGAAGATTGTTCAAGTTAATTTTGGTAAATACCAAAATTCAAGCATTGTGATTATGGAAGACGAAATCTGTTTTGAAGCATCAAGGTACAGCAAATAAAGTGGAAATATTCTTGTTGTAATATATTCAATGATATCAATCTTCTACAGCCAAAATGAATTATTCTCTACAGCCATATTGGAGGAAATCTTGCTGAAAGTATTGAAGGCAAATCAGAATTTTCAGCAGCCTATTTTGAGCCTCCTTTCAACGGCCTGAAATCAAGTTCAGTATATATTCAAAGCTTTAAAGCTGAAGAAAGCAAGAGAGACAACGTGAGACACAACGAAACAAAAAGAAAAGAGCAGAAGCTTTAATCGTGAATTTCAGTCACAAGCACATCAACAAAGCTTCATTATTTTCTCTCTAATTCCATAAACGTTTCTTGTATTTAGATTGAGAGAAAATCAAAGTATAATCTCTTGAGCGTTTAAAAGAATTCTTTTTAAAGAGTGTTATACTAAGAGTATACCCATAATACTCAAACGTATAGAAAAAGAGAGAGCTTTTTATTACTAGGATATGAGATGCTAAAGTGTAGCTGGGGTGCTATGGAGTAGAAGATTGTGATTAAGATCTTCTAGGGTGCTTTAGGTCTCTAAAGGAAGTAATAAAAGGGCGAGTTAAATCCTAAGGGTTGGACAACCCTAGGCAGAGACGTAGCCAAATTAGTTGCCGAACTTCGTATCAAATCTCTGTGTTTTGTCTCATCTCATTTCTGCCTTCATTACTTACGTTTTATGTTTGCTTCGCTCATCAATCAAAGCAGCGAACAGTCAAAGCCTGAGTAAAAGCCTTTGAAACCAATTTCAAGGCTTTGACGTCCAGTTTCAAAGATAAGCCTTAACGCTTATATTCCGCCTTTGAAAGTCAGTTCAAGACCTTGAGATCCTGAACGCGAAAATCGGTTATACTTTATTCACCCCCCCCCCCCCCCCCCCCTCTAGAGTATAATTAATCATATTCCATCTCCCTATTGATTCTTCACCGGGCTAAAAGATATGCCTCTTCCAACTTTACAAAACCTTGGAATAGCATCCGAAATCTATGAAGAATGAATTGGTTGTTTATTTTGAGTACAAAATATTGTAGATCGCAATTTTGCGTGCGAAAACGAGTGGTCATAATTGAATTTTCGATTTTTATGCTTCATGCACTAGTAGAAAAATGTCTATTTGCTGCGGTTATTTAACCTTATTTGCTGCGGTTATTATACCGAAGCACATATGGCCGAAGCACATATAAAACCAACAAATGCTGCGGTTTTTTTGACGCAGCACTTATAATATTATTTGCTGCGGTTATTTAAAAAAACCGCAGCATTAATTACCCTTATTTGCTGCGGGTATTTATAAAAAACCGCAGCATTAAATAGCTGAATCTTAGAAAACTGACCCATAAGTGCTGCGGTTATTTCTAAAAACCGCAGCAAAAAATGTATTATGTGCTGCGGTTTTTAGTAATAACCGCAGCATTAAATAGGGGGACTGACCCATAAGTGCTGCGGTTATTACTAAAAACCGCAGCAAATAATACATTTTTTGCTGCGGTTTTTAGAAATAACCGCAGCACTTATGGGTCAGTCCCCCTATTTAATGCTGCGGTTATTACTAAAAACCGCAGCAAATAATACATTTTTTTTCCCTTCTTTACCACCATTACTATCAAGTATATATGGAGCTGATGATTGACAATATATATTAATTGCTGCAATGTGTGTCTTAAGGCCAATGGTACAGTTTTTATTTATTTTGTGTTTATGCCAATATGCCAATGAGTCAATTAACCCAATGTGTTTTAATATATAGTACATACAGAAAGAATTATATATATACAAAAGAATGTTTAATCTAATGAATACAAGGAATTCCTACTACCTCCTACCTTAAGCTAGCTCTACCTACACATATTGTCCGGCCCCAATGAAGTATTCCGCCCATAATTCCTTAATCTCCATCAGCTCTTGAGGTGAGTACGGCGTTGTTGTTTGAATCGCCTGAAAGGGTAAGAAATGATAGGTTTAGTTATCTACAAAACAGGAGACATAATTTCAAGCGTAAATTTCGGCAGAGTTTCCTCTGTAATTCGACCTTTTCCCATTTTTTAATAGTACCTGTTTTCACAATAATTACAATCCAAGAAAAGAAATTCTGCCACCTCGTGGGGAGGCGCGCCGAGCCCACACGGAAAAAAAGGGTAACGATTTCCATCCATAATTCATAACACATGTGTGTTCACAACACAATTGTGTATTCTAACCACAATTCACAAACATATTGTCTGTTCACAACAAAATTGTGTACTCTAATTCACAACACAATTGTGTATTCTAAATGCAATTCACAAATCCATTATGTTCACAACACATACAATTCCCATACATGAGTAGTACTCAAAACAATTCCCATATATCTACATACTATATCTCAAAAATAAATTACGGAGCTCATGAATACGTACCGTTGAAAGATCCTCACAATGAGCATGGTTGTGGAGGATTTCAAACAGGAAACGCATAAGAAAGTAGCCACACTCGGTGCTCCCAATCTGCTGAGGACACTACATTGCGAAACAAAGTACAATGTAAACCGAACAGATCAAATACAATTCTAAGGCAACGGAATAAATTGAAAACAGGGTTACCTGAGCCGGAATCCAGTTCAACTTCAATCCGTTCCGGAGGCCGAACTGAACTTTAAAGCTCTTAAAGGCACTAGATTAGGAAAAACAATCTACGTGAATAACTAAACCTTAGTCTGTTACTCTTGTCAGTGACGAAAAAACTGTAGTTACCAAAAACTTACGTATTCAACACTTCCTTAATCGCTAAGTTACGTTTTCGTTGAAGAGGATCGAAAACGTATATTGTCCTCTTCTCTAAGGACAGAACTAGAAGTATCCAATGACGCCTACAATATGATTGGTAAATGGTTAAAAAACGAACATACAAGCAAGAGGATACTACGTACGTAAGAAGATCATACCTTTCATGGTACGGGCAAAAGATGAAACGCTTCCTATGATGACTGGCCATAAAAGATACCATGTAAGAAGTGACGAAGCCCTGGTCATTACCGATCATGGTAGCCGAGACCCTAGATACCACCTTACAAATGCGTGTAAAGGTAATCAATCATACGTCTAGACATACCACCTTACAAATGCGTGTAAAGTACCTATGCCATACTCATACAACGTATAAATGACTCGTACTATGTGTATAATCATACTCATAAAAATACATATAAAAGTATGTAAATGTACACTCATATATATTATTATATGTTTAAATATACATATAATATTTAATATGAACACTATACGTGTATTCTTATACATATAGGAATATACGTATAAGTATACGTGCCAAACTCGTGCAAATACGGTAGACTAGGGGACAAAAGTAAGGACAAGAAGACACGAAAGTTGCATGCATTCCAAAGATAAATACTAGAAGCACCATTGCAATGCATAATTCGTATTTCGTACTACGTACATTGTACTAATAGCACATAATTTTGGTCGAAACTAACCAAAAAGTAACCATCATTCAATTTCAACAACCCTTGGAGACTTTCGACTCCATTCTTTTACAGCCTACATAGCCTAACAAACTCTAACCTACCCAGATTGTGTGTGACAGTCTCGTAGTCATATTCATGAATCTGGGGTTCAAGTTCGTAGTACGCTAAGTTACAGTTGTCGGTAGAGTTATGTCCAGATACTTAAGCAATTTATGTACCGAAATGAGAAAACACGAAATGAAGACGCTTCGAAGACGAAATGAGAAAACGTACCTTAAATCACTCGAAGAAGAAGACGCTTCGAAGAAACCCAAATGCGAACCCTTTTTTGAGGGAGAGAGAGAAAGGTATAGTAGGGTTAGGAATGGAGAAGGAATGGGGGGCTGGAGAAGACGAAGTTTGGATGGTAGGGTTTTTTTCGTATGTTTCGTTCTGGGGAAAGTTCTGGTCTGCTGAAAAAATGGCCTGGGAAAAGTGAAGTCAGGATTTAAAATACTGATTTATTGCTGCGGTTATTTGGAATAACCGCAGCACTTATACTACAAGTGCTGCGGTTATTCCAAATAACCGCAGCAATAAATCAGAACTATAAAAAATTCTCCAGGGAAGATTTATTGCTGCGGTTATTTGAAATAACCGCAGCACTTATAGTATAAGTGCTGCGGTTATTCCAAATAACCGCAGCAATAAATCAGTACTATAAAAAATTCTCCAGGGAAGATTTATTGCTGCGGTTATTTAAAATAACCGCAGCACTGATAGTATAAGTGCTGCGGTTATTCCAAATAACCGCAGCAATAAATCAGTACTATAAAAAATTCTCCAGGGAAGATTTATTGCTGCGGTTATTTAAAATAACCGCAGCACTGATAGTATAAGTGCTGCGGTTATTTGAAATAACCGCAGCAATAAATCAGTACTATAAAAAATTCTCCCGGGGAAGATTTATTGCTGCGGTTATTTGAAATAACCGCAGCACTTATACTATCAGTGCTCCGGTTATTTTAAATAACCGCAGCAATAAATCAGTACTTTAAAAAAATCTCCCGGGGAAGATATATTGCTGCGGTTATTTGAAATAACCGCAGCACTTATGAATAATTGCTTCGAAATATATTTAACCGCAGCAATTGAGGCGAAGCAATTGAATAGTTTTCTACTAGTGATGATTCATTATTTCTTAGCTTTTCTTATCTTTTATGAGCTATTAATTTTAATTTTTTTTTGTTCTCCTAACCATCAATTGCTGCGGTTATTAGAAAAACCGCAGCAAATATATCTATTATTTGCTGTGGTTTTACCAAAAAACCGCAGCAAATAATGCTAAAATTTTTTTTTTATAATTTTTAAAAAATATTTGCTGCGGTTTTTTGGTAAAACTGCAGCAAATAATAGATATATTTGCTGCGGTTTTTCTAATAACAGCAGCAATTGTTGTTTCTATTGCTGCGTCTAAAAAACCGTAGCATTTGTTGATTTTCCATGTGCTTCGCCTATATGTGCTTTGTATAAATAACCGCAGCATTTAAAGCTAAAAAACCACAGCAAATAGACATTTCTCGACTAGTGAATAGTGCAACAAATTGCTCATATATACCCATTCATTGCAAAATTGAAAGTTCTAAATAACGAGTGGAGTTGATTTTTCGTACCTTAAGCCTTTGGAAACGCTCATATTGCTCCAAAGATACAAAAATTACCGTTGGATGGTCCTCATCGAACCATAATTTCTGGTCGGGAAGTCTTTGTTGGCCCTCCGGTTGTTGAGAACCGGTTTGTTGAGCTTCCCGTGCCGCACCCAAAGAGGAACCTTCTCCATGCTTTTTGGACCTCTTGAAGGGGTTCCTCAATGTTCTCCTTGGACCCATAGTAGTTGAGGATGATTGGGAAAGGAGTAGAGGAATTTGAGAGAGAGCAAGAGTGTGAGGGGAGACGGCCGAATTGAAGGAGTTAAGAAATGTGGGTGTGAAATCCCGTGGAATGTGTTTGTATTTATAGGCCTGACTTCCATTCGGCTGAATGAAACATCCATTCGGTCAAATATAGCTCCATTTGCCCGAATGGATGCCCTGTTTGGTCGAATGACTATGAGCTACGAAGAATTCTTCGCTCCCATTCGACCGAATACTAAACCTATTCGGTCGAATATCACACCATTCGGGGTACCAGCAGCTTCAAAGTTTTCCTCAGCAGATCTATTCTATCGAATGGAGTGCTCCATTTGGTCGAATGAAATCTATTCGGCCGAATAGATCTCTTCATTCGGTATTCTCAAAGACCTCTCCAATTTTGATTAACTGCATTCTTAATGGCCATTCGGCCGAATGGACCTCTCATTCGGCTAAATGGAGTGCAATTTTGCACTTCCTTTGCGTTTATTAATCAAAACACTTGCTTTTTCAAAAACAATCAATGTACTATGAGTTAGTTTGACGAAAATCCAAATAAACCGGGTTACCTCCCGTAAGTGCTTTGTTTAAAGTCGTTTAGCTCGACGTGGCTCGGGTAATTAAGGCACAAGGACAAAAGTTAAACTAAGTACTTAAAACCTAACAAAACGCTAAAGAACGATGATTCAAAGTAAGGATACTCGATAAGTGCCATTGATTATACCAATCATTCAACCTTGACATCATCTAACCTTATAAGCTCAATGGTGTTGACATTGTGAAGGCTGCTTTCATGGAAGAGTTTTAACCGATGTCCATTAACAATGAAACTTCCTCCATGATGGTCTTTCAGCTCTACCATTCCATAGGGGAAAACTTGTAAAATCTCGAATGGCCCAGACCACCTTGATTTTAATTTCCTGGGGAATAACTTAGCTCTTGAATTAAAGTGCAGCACTTTATCGCCTACAAGGAACTCTCGTTGAATGATACGTTGGTCATGCCAACGCTTAGTACATTCCTTGTAGATGTGCATGTTGTGGAATGCGTCGAGCCGTAGTTCTTCCAATTCTCATAATTGGGCGGCTCGCTTCTCGCAGAATAAAGTAGGGTCCAAATTTAGAGTTTGGATCGCCCACTTAGACTTGCATTCCAATTCCACTGATAGATGACAGGATTTCCCATACAATAGCCGGAATGGGGTGATGCCAATAGGGGTTTTGTAACATGTCTGGTGGGCCCAAAGAGCGTCATCTAACTTTAGAGACCAATCCTTCCTGTTTGGGTTTACCACCTTCTCGAGAATTCTCTTAATTTCCCTATTAGCTACTTCCACCTGTCCTTGAGTTTGGGGATGGTAGGGAGAGCCGACTTTGTGCACGACTCCATAATTTTTTAATAATTTATTTAGTTTGTGCTTAGCAAAGTGTGAACCCCCATCACTTATGACTATTTTGGGAACACCGAATCGAGGGAAGATTATGCTTTTGAAAAGCTTAATAACTACTTTGTGATCGTTCGTAGGCGAGGCGATGGCCTCCACCCACTTAGATACATAGTCAATCCCTACTAAAATGTATTGGTTCCCAGGAGATGAAACAAATGGGCCCATAAAGTCAATTCCCCAATAGTCGAACACTTCACACTCTAGGATGTAGTTTTGAGGCATCTTATTTCGCATTGAGATGTTGCCAACTTTTTGGCACTTCTCACAGCTTTTCACAAAAGTTTTAACATCCTTGTGTAACATTGGCCAATAGAAACCTATGGTGGCAACCTTAGCAGCGGTGTTCATTATACCATGGTGACCGCCACACACGTATGAATGACACTGAGTTAGGATTTTGGTAACTTCCTCTTCAGTGACACAACGGCAAATTATGCCATCTGCGCAGGCATGAAATAAATAGGGATCATCCCAAAAGAAGTTCCCGACTTTACCGAAGAAAGCCTTTTTCATAGCCCTTGACTCGAACTCTGGAAGTTTTATACAAGCTAAATAATTCGTAATATCCGCAAACCAAGGGGCTTTCCCAACTACTATTGCTGTCATTAGGGTTTCTTTGATTATTTCATCTTAGATAGGTAAGGCGTCGTTATTCAGCTCAGGAAACCTAGAAAAATGGTCGGCTACCACATTTTCACTACCTTTCATATCTTTTAACTCGAAATCGAACTCCTGTAGTAGGAGCACCTAACGGATCAACCTCGGCTTTACATCTCTCTTTGTCATTAAAAACTTTAGGGTCGAATGATCAGTAAAGACTATAACTTTTGAACAAATAAGATATTTGTGTAGTCTCTCAAAAGCATAGACTACCGCCAGCATTTCCTTTTTAGTTGTAGAGTAGTTACGTTGTGCAGGATCTAGTGTTTTACTGATATAGCATATAACGTGTGCTTTCCTTCCTTTTTCTGCCCAAGGACAGCACCAACAGAAATATCATAGGCATCGCACATCAGCTCAAATGGCAAACTCCAATCCGGAGCTTGCACGATGGGCGCAGATATTAGAGCGTCTTTTAACTTGTTAAAGGCATTCAGGCATCTTTCATCGAAGTGAAATTCGACATCTTTCTGAAGCAATTCATTCAAGTTTGCTAGAGTCAAAAATCCTAAGATGAGATGCCTATAGAAACCTGCATGTCCAAGAAAGGATCGTACTCCTGTAACTGAGGTAGGTACAGGAAGATTCCTTATCACATCAATTTTGGCAGGATCTACCTCTATGCCTTTGAAAGACACTTTGTGGCCTATGACGATGCCCTCTTGAACTAAAAAGTGATATTTCTCCCAATTTAGTACAAGATTCGTTTCTTGACACCTTAATAAAACTTTCTCGAGATGTGTCAAGCAAGTGTCAAGAGAGGACCCTCCAACAGAAAAATCATCCATGAACACCTCCATGAAGTCTTCTAACATATCAGCAAATATAGCCAACATGCACCTCTAGAATGTAGATGGAGCATTGCATAAACCGAAGGGCATTCTCCTATAGGAAAAAGTCCCAAAAGGACAAGTGAAAGTTGTTTTTTGTTGGTCCTCGGGGTGGATTGGGTTTGAAAGAAACCCGAGTAACCATCTAGAAAACAATAGTACCTGCGCCTGGCAAGTCTTTCAAGCATCTAATCGATGAAGGGTAAGGGAAAGTGATCTGATAAGTCCTCTTTTAATGTGTTGATAGAGGTGTTTTAGGATGGTTTTTGATGTTCTTCATGGAGTTTTATTGGTTTTTATAAGTCTTAGCCATTTTAACTCATTTATGTGCAATTGAGGGAAATTATAGAGTTGAAACGACATGTTGAACTTGGAGGAATGATGAAGAACGATCTACCTTTGAGCGAGAAAGATTTTAGATGATGAATATCAGTACAAGCTGCCAGAACCGCTACCAGAGGCAAAGGGGCAGCTAGCAGCGGCACTTACAGCAAGCAAGAGAAGAGGAATGCTGCCTTAGCTGCTGCCAGCGGCTAAATAGCAGCTGGTAGCGGGTCTTCCAGAAATTCGCAATTTCAGTGTTTTCTAGCGGCATTTTAATTAAGTAAACTTTTGATTTGGGCCATCTTAGGTTAGGCATCTGTAGTTTAGGTTAGTTAGGGGAGGTACCTATAAATAATGTTTGTAATCTAGGGTTTTAAACACACTTTAGAGATTGGAGAAAAAGCTTAGGTTTAATTTTCCTCTTTGTTCTTTGGTTTAATAAGAACTCTATGGAAGCCTAATCTATATTCTTGGTTAAAGATTGAAGCTTTTGACTGTAAGTTATGAGATTTCTCTTCTATTAATATATATTGAATGTTTACTATTCTCTTGTGTTATTTCATGATTTGCTTGAATCAAATACTAGGTTTGGTTATTTGGATTCGCTTGCATCTATTTAATCTTACCAAAGTAGTGACTTTAGGTTATTAATGCATGCTTTATGATTGATAACTTGAAGGGAGAATAGTATTATTGAGGAAATTAGACCGCTTGTGTTAATTTCATCAATCCTTGTTGATTTCTTTGCTTGATTGCTTCTTGTGAATGATTTAGAGTGCTTATCTTGAGTTGTTCACTAGAAAGGGTTGGAAAGGAACGCTTTGTTATTTCTAGCTAATTCATGAGAATATAGAATTTTGGAAATCTACAACATGGTATTCAATGGTGTTAATTGAGGAGACTTCTATGATTAACTTGTAGTTCATAAGTGGATTTCAACCAACCAAGAGTGCTCTTTTCACTGATTTGTCATTTAACTAGTTTCGGTTATAATTAGGTTATTAAATCTATCTTGCTATCGCAAACCCCCATCTTTATTTAGTTTATTGTTTTGTTACGATAATTTTACATAAATTTTCAGTTATTAAGTATCTCTTCCCCGTGGATACGAACTTGACTTCCCTGGCTACATTCATTTGAAGTTAGATAAGTTTTGATTTTGTTTGGTAGCCTACGACAAGGCACACCAAATTTTGGAAAGTGATCCTTTCTTGTAGCTTTATTGAGTTTGCGATAGTCAATGCAAACTCGCCATCCTGTCGTGGCTCTAGTGGGGATCATCTCTCCTCTGTCATTCTTGACGATGGTCATTCCTCCCTTTTTAGGAACAACATGAACTGGGCTAACCCATCTACTATCTGAGATTGAGTAAATGATGTCGGCCTTGAGGAGTTTGAGGATTTCATCCTTAACTACCTCTTTCATGTTTGGATTCAGCCTTCTTTGTGGCTCAATAGAGGAAAAAGGTTCATCGTCAAGATGAATCCAGTGCATAACAAGGGATGGACTAATCCCTTTTAAATCACCTAGTGAATATCCGATGACATCTCGATATTTCCTTCATAAAACAAGTAGTTTTTCCAAAGAAATGTCATCAAGCTCAGAATTCACTATGAAAGGGCTTCCTTCATCTTCATCGAGATAGACATATTTTAAGCTAGGAGGTAAAGGTTTCAAAGTCACTTTGGGGGAAGGCTTAGGACTTTCCCCCTTGTGCGTAATACCTTCCTTAACCTCGCAAAAGTGCTCATACTCTGCTTCTTTTTCAGAATCCTAGGCCGTATCTAATCGGCCTTCCAACGGCTCATTTATATTAGAGGTATCCTCATCATTCATTTGACACCCAACCTCTATTTCCTTGTTCCCATAACAATCCTCACTCTCCCTATTACCCTCTTCAAGGCAACAGACCTGCTCAACCATAGGCTTTTTAAAAAGGGGGGAGATTTTAAAGACTACCTTTACCTGGGCTACTTCTACCATTATGGTATCATCATGGCAATTAATAACTTCCTGAAGCATTTTCAGAACGGCTCTGCCCAAGATAAGTGGAGTATAAGGGTCCTCTTCCATTTCCATTACTACAAAATCATAGGGGACCACTAGTTCTCCTACCTAGATAGGTATGTCTTCAAGCTCTCCACATGGCACTTTAATGCTCCTATCAACCAGTTGGAGTGTTTTCCTTGAAGGTATGAGGTCAAAGGGGATCTTTTTGGCGATCGATAGAGGCATAAGACTTATCGAAGCCCCTAGATTGGCGAGCGCCCCTTTAGGATCAAGGTTTCCCAATTTTACAAGGAGGTTATAAGGACCAGGATCCCGCTACTTCATAGGCATTTTCCCTTACAGTATGGAGCTAACTTGATGGGGGAGACTAATTACGTCTTCCTCAAGCTTTTTCTTGTTGGACAATAAGTCCTTCTAGAATTTAGCATACTTTGGCATTTGTGCCATAGCGTCGAGGAATGGGATTTTCATCTCCATCTTCTGAAGATGTTCAAGAAACTTCTTGAACTTATCATCAAGTTGCTTCTCAACTTTCCTATAGGGAAAAGGAAGCGGTGGTGCATATAACTATTCTAACCTCTTTCTCTCCTCAGCTTTCTTCCTCCTCTCGTCCTCACTCTCTACTGGCTGAGCATTGACGTCCTCCCTACCTTTTTCATTCTTAACTTCTAACACCTTACCTCATTCCTCCTCTTTACTTCTTAACTTCTAAGCTTGAAGTTATTGCATTTGTTGGATGAGAGTCTGATTAATCTGAGTTAGACTCTTGTTCTGTTGAGCAAGAGTTGTTACCTGTGAGGCTAATTGGTCATTGGTTGAAGCATGACCATGTTTTGGTTGAGGAGCCACATGATGAGGTTGATTAGGTGGAAAAGGCAGGTTTGAACTATTTCTAGGTCCTTAGTGAAACCCTGGGGGTCTATACACATTGGGCCTAGGTACATTCCCATTAGTCTGGTTCCCCTGGAAACCTTGGTTATTAAACCCACCTTGACCATTTCTATTGTATCCCGGGTGGAAGTTTCCCTTGTTTTGGTTGGAGTTAAAGGGAGGTTTGTATTATTGTTCGGGAAAGGTTGCTGCCCATACCCTACTCCTTGGCTCTGTCCACTATAGTTGAGGGCTGCTACATGATCAGGGTTATACCCATAACCGTCATAGTTCATCACCTGCGGTTCTGGGTTATACCCTCCATAGTCAATTGCAGCTACGTGCTCGGAGTGTGAACCACCACAATAAGATGTATCATGGTTGGTACCCCCACATATGGCACATGTAAAGTGCTTTTCACGCACTGGAGGGGTGTTCAAACTACCGGCTAGGCTTAGCTTGAACAACTTTTTATCAATAACGGCTTCTATTTTGGCGCTAATATTGTCCAAGTTGGTTGTTTCAATCATCCCTCTAGGTAATCCTTGACTCCTAGTTCCTCCCCAAGCACTATTCTTAGTGACTTCCTTTATTTTGGCTTTCACGTAGGTGCAAGGAATTTTGGAAAGTTGGCCACCTACAGCTGAGTCTAAGAGTGCTTTGATGGAGTCATTAAGACCATCATAAAAGAATGTGTTAAGATGGTTTTCCCCGTACTCATGGTGGGGGCATGCTTTAATTATTCTTTTAAACCTACTCCAAGTAGCACTAAGGTTCTCATCATCCTCTTGGGTGAATGACGCAATTTTCTTACGCCAATCCTGCGTTCAAACCATAGGATAGAACCTTTCTAGAAATGCGGTTTTTAATTGAGCCCAACTAATAATTGAATTGGGTTCTAAGAATTTGTACCAATCCTTGGCATCTCCTGCTAGACTCAGATGGAATAGGTGCATTCGCACATAATCAGGGCTATTAAGACAAGGAGGGATAAGTCCACAAATATCTGAGAATGCCTCTAGGTGTTGAAGAGGACATTCATTTCTTATGCCACTGAATGGTGTTTTCTTAACCATTCTTGTGAACTGAGGGTGTATTTGGTAAGGTGTAGTGGAAACAGGAAGTACTACACCCCCTTGGAACTCTTGTGAGCCAGGAGTTCCGAATTGACCAAACAATTGATGTTCGTCGGCCATTATGGATATTGATGGGTTTTGGACAGATTGTGAGGTTTGCTTTGAAGGGCGTTGTCTACTCACACATTGGATTTCAGGATTTAAGGGTGTAATTGGCTGGTTTGACCTACACGTGCTATGGGGCATGCAAACACCTAAGTCAAAGACAACCACACACAAAAAGAAAAACAAAAAAAACAGAAACGAAATGAAATAAAGTTATGCCAAGAACGGAAAAGTCTAAATATTACGCCTTGTCCCCGGCAACGGCGCCATTTTGATAACCGGTATTTTAGGTCGTTAACTAAAAGACAGGTTATGCAAACAATATTTATTCCAACCTACAAACTATAGTGGAGTAGGGGGTTGAACCACGAAGACAAGGTATATCAAGACTTTAAACTTTTAACACAACCGGACTATTTGGATTTGGAAATTCAATTAAAACTAATAACCAGAAGATGGATGACGATAAATCATGAAATAAAGCAAGTAGAGAAAAACGGGGACAAGATTGGATTCACCCTAGGAATGAAGCTTTTAAAACCGAACGTGATAGATTAGAGAAAATCTGATAATAACTAGCATGGACATCCAAGAATACGAGAGGAAGTTGGTGATTCCATAAATCACAACGAACGGACACCTGGCAGGACAAGATTTGCATCGGATTCCGAAACTATTCATTATCATCGTTTCTATAACCTTAAGCAATAAAGATCATAGCTTTCGTAGGGTTTCACCAATCAAAACCCCTAAAGGAATTACTCACACATATTCATGCTTAAAGACGTAAAGATATTCAAGGATGAAACAGAAACAAACATGGAATGAAATCGCGAGAATGAAAACAATTCAGAAATTATGCTAATAACCGACAAAAATAGAACTAGACATACAATAAAGTAAAGTAATTAATTAAGAGCAAAGGAAGAGATTAAACTCACAAAAGCTTCAATTTGATATCCACGAAAAGAATTCGAACTACAAAGTGTTGAGGAAACTGAAAACAGAAAGCTAAAACTAAAAGAATTTGGAGGCTAAAGAAATCTAAAAGTGCATAAAAGTATAAAACCTTGCTCTCCCCCCCCTCATCAGAGGAAGGGGGTATTTATAACAAAATAAGAAAAACTTACGAAAACCCTAAAATGCATAGGAGCCGGCCCTAAAAAGAAGTAGTTGATTCGGAGGAAAACACTATCATTCGCCTGAATGTATGTCTCATTCGGCCGAATACAATCCAATTCGCCTGAATGGTCTTCCATTCGCCCATTCTAGAGGCTTCGAGGAATCGATCTCTATCAAGCATTCGCCCGAATGATGATGTTGATTTGGCCAAATGGAAGCTCATTCGCCCGAATTAGTTCCATTTGGCTTTTCTAGTGGGAAGGCTCAAAATCTCTGAAGTCTGTCACTCATTCGACCGAATGTGTCTCAGATTCGGTCGAACCTGAATCCATTCGGTCGAATGTCTCTCAGATTCGGTCGAACCTGAATCCATTCGGTTGAATATCTCTCAGATTCGGTCGAATCTGAGACCATTCTTTCCTCTTTTTGCACGACAAATTTCTCATGCTAATTTCAAAATTAAAATATTTCCTTGAAGAAGAACAATGGAAGCACTAGATAATAGAAATTAAAACCCCCAAATTAAATCAAACCCTAACAATAAATAAACATTTAAATTGAGGTATACCTTAAAGATTTGGGGCGAACATGCGTAGGCTAGGAGGGAAGTGGTCGACGTGCTGGGATTTTGCAGATGGAATTGGCTAGAGAAGAATGAAGGTGAGAATTGTGAAATGAAGATGCAATGTATGCGTGCAAGATAGTGAATATTGGCTTTTTTGGGGAAAATTGGTTGGGGGAGGGAATAATGAAAAAAATGAAATTTTAAGTTTGCCGCCTTTACCGTTGGATTAGACTACATGAGGGTTGGATTAGCTTAGTGCCATTAGATTAGATGATATTTGCCATTGGATTAGAGTCCCTACTTTTACTACCCTTGTATTAGCCCAAATTCATATACAATAAATTTGGTGTCGTTGTATTATGTATTAGACAAGTCTAATACAACGGTAACTGAAATGTCATTGTATTAGGTCCTTAATATCGTTGCATTATATAAAAAATGTAGTAGTGTTTATTTATTTGAAATTTACTTATTTATATATTATTTTACAAGTGTGAATTTTTTTGGTTCACAATATTACCATTAGAAATTTCAAAAATATTTTTCGGCCAAGGATTCAATTCTAAAAATAAAGAAAGCAATAGTGTAAGCTAATCCATCAAAATGATTAGCATACAAGAGACTACTTAATAAAAAGATCATTCCAAGCACAATCATATATTAAAACTGCGTGGATATCGATATTATTACAAAATCATCAAAGATAATATATATAAAAAAGATAATGAACTGTATTTTTGCCACCAGAAGAAATGGATTTCAATTCTAATGCCATTTGCTTGTTGTTGGCCTTCCTCCCAATTTTTTTGTCGTAATAATTACGTAATTATTCTGCATTTAGCGTGTAATGTTGTGGATGAATGTTGTCATATGTTTCATTCTAAAGAGCCGCATATTTTTTAAAAATAAAATTGGGAAATATTTTTAATTAAATTATTGACGTTATCATAGATTAGATATCTCATTATGAAGAAAATTTGTCATAACTCCGATAAAGATCTACAAGAATAAGTGTCAACTTCATTATATTTTTAATTAAATTATTGACGTTATCATAGATTAGTCCAATGATTATTTCTATACATGAAATGGTTATTTCTATACATGAGATCATTATTTCTATATCTAAGAAAACATATCTAAGATAATAACACTAATACCAAAGATAATACCACGTAAATAATTTTTTGAATAAAACATTTTTGTCGTTTTTTTTCTTATTGTGATATAAGTTGCCAAATTTATATAGGAATAAATTAGGATTTTTTCAAAATTCTTTAGCTATTTGTTATAACGGAACATATGACAACATTTTAGCAACGTTGCATAGCATATAAATATTGTTTAATAATTACTCCGTACAATGGTTGAAGAAGCATTAGTCGGCATTCATATAGAAATCTATATTTTATAATAAAACATTGTGCTATTATGATGAGTACAACATATTGATATCCAATGTCAAAAAATTCATATTGTTATAAAATTAGTTATTGGAGCATTGATATTCCTGTAAATAGGACAAAAAATAATGGAACACCTCCAAACATCTTTCCTTATCTATAAATATTACTTAAACACATACTCAGTATAGAATATCAATTTTCATTTCCAACAACAAAAATGGAGAACAAATCACATATATACGTTATTTAATTTCTTCCTTGCAATAGGTATTGGTATTATTCGTAGTGATCATTCACTCCTATTCGACGACCGCAAATATCCAACTAAAGCTCCCAAATAAAACGTAAAATTATCTTCACAACCTCAACTTATTCATAACCTTCATAACTTACCTTCCCTCTCCTTTATACATCACTTTTCTCCTTTCAACCCCTTCACTCTCAAAATTTACTCTGCATAAATGTCGAGAAGGCCAAGAAAGAAAGTTGCACGGTGGACGGCCGAGGCAGGAGAGGAGGCGGCGGCGACCAAAGCAAGGTTATGTTAATTTCTTTTATTAGTGACAGGTGTCCGTTTTGGACGCGGTTGCGGCGTACGGCTTGGATGTCACGGCCACGGTGTTGGCATCCAAAATGGACGTCAATCACTATTTAAATTTTTTTCTAATAATAATTATAATATCAGTGATAATAGTAGTTAATTAATATCATTACTATGAATATTGAATATAAATAATAATAATTAGTAATATAATAATAATAGTAGATAATAATAGTAATACTACTAATTTATACTTCTAATAATAATAATAATTAATAATAACTATTATTAATAATATAATTGTTGTTATTAGTATTATTATTATGTTTAGAAGTATTATTATTATTATTATTAGTTCTATGGTCGTTGTCGTTATTCATAGTAGTAGTCGTAATTATTGAATTTCTTGTCTCAATTAAGAGGGGTCTTCGAAAGAACAGGTTCAAAATCACGATCAATTCCTTTTTCAAATCCTACTACAGGTGCACGAGCCTTTCCCGCATGCCACAAATGACCTACAAATAGGAAGAATCCTAGAACAAAATACGAAGTAGCTATTAATATTATTAATAAAAAATAATTTTTTGATTATAATTGTTGTCATTATTGATATTATAATGATTATAGCTATTATTATTAATTTCTTTGTTGTGCATAATGTTTTTGTGTTTAGCCACTCCCCAACCTTTAGTGATCTTTATAAAACATAAATTTGATAATGATACAATTACTGACTTTTCTAAATGAAGCGGCAAATAGTGTAAGAGCAAGTTAACTGGGGTGTCATCATCATACACTCGCACTTCCCTTCTAAATAACCATTTAATTTTGATTGTGGTCATCTCTTCGTTTATTGAACTCATGCAGTGGTTTGAAGTGCGACCATGAAGGTTTTGGAAAACAAAATATTGGTTTATCGTGTGATGTCGACGTTTGGAACTCTCGAGATCGTTAACAATGGTGTTGAACTAGGTGTCAAGTGCCTTGTTCACACGATCAAACAACGTACCCAGAGCTGGCCTGATTAGAAGAATTAAGCCAGTCCTTTTGGGGAATATGCACACTCTCCACTCTACAAGTCATAGTGTTATTAAAATAAAGGACCTGATTAGTCCATTATTTTACAAACTTTTCCTTGTGAGGCAACCATTGGCCCCCAACATATTGGACTATTATTGGGCACCATACATAAGAATCCATGAAAAGCTCTACATCTCGCTCTTATTTCCTTTTGTTCCTGACATGTACGATTTGACTCCATCTACCCCTATTTAAAGTATCTATTATGCTCTTGCTCTTGTTGAAAAGCCAGTATCCCCTGGTTTCCACATAATTATTGATATGCCACGTGCAAAGTTAATGCTTAGCTCATGGGAATATTTTAATAATCGAGGCAAAAAGACCTTCTTTGCAACTGATTACAATGGCTGAAGGATTTATATAGAGGCCCATGTAAATCCTCATCTTTTCCATCATATAATGATAACTTTCAATCTTCTCGTCTTTTATAACTACATAGCTAATCAAGAAGTTCAGGTTTGTTTGAGTCATCCCAACTAGTTCAACTAGAGGAGACTTGTGCTTATTTTTCTTGTACGTTGAATAGATGTGAATAATGTATGGCAACAAGAAAAATATATCACAACAATTAGGGTCCACCGGGAACAAGTGAGTTACCTTACACGTCTTAACATCAACATCAAACCAAAATAGGTAACCATGTGTTTTGACTTGGCTCTACAACTTTTGAATCTGGTTCCTTCCTTTTGAGTTTTCAAACCTTGGCTTATGTCTCACGTTGTATACATGCCTCATGTTTGCCTGGTCTTTTGGAAATTACTCCAACACATATGTCAATATCTTTTCAAGCTTCACATGCGAATCACTTATTTCTTGCACAACTAATTTGGCAGCAGGACTAAGTCTACTCATCTATTAATGGCCCACTAGATACTTGATCAATTCATGGTTATGAAACCTTTATTTTAAGTAGCCTTTTTTTTCTCACTAGTATGACTTGGAAGCTAATATACCTTAACCCCCATGACTTTATGACTTTATGACATCATTGTAGCTGTACTTTTCTCAAATGGGGGTATCACTTGATGTCAATTCATTTTTATGTAACCCCTATCTATTAACCACATACTTGCTTTGCTCAATCAATCGCATTTTAAAAATCCTCAAAATATCCTTTGTGCTTAATGATACCATTGCAGTAAACTTCATTGCCCCCAAAATCTATGTTATTGTCTTGTATATTCACATTGACTTATCAAACAAAAAAATTAAAACAAAAAAGGAGATATAGAGGTGGTGTTTGGTTCAGATGCCACCCCTATGGTGGTGACATCTGGTTTGGGTTCTAGTTCCATAAGGCTAACTTCCAAACCAAACACCACTATCACATGGGTGGCAACCGACTTGGACGCCGATCATTTTTCCAAGAGACCTACCGGGTTTTCCCGCAATGTTGATGGATGCCTGCTATTTTCCACCGATCCCTGAGACTAAAGCATAATTTTTTTAGGTTTTTGAAGTTTCTATAGCTAATTTGAGAAAATAGAGAGAAAATGAGGAAAAGGGCAAAAATGTCAGTTGGCGTTGTCTTTTTGGGCATTAGTTAGATATTCGCGGGCGTTCTTTAGCAACACCTGCTAGTGATCTTCTTACTAACATTTACGTGGTAATTAATCAAAAAATCTAACCATCTATTAGAATATATATGAGAGGAATAATATGAGAAGGGTACTTAAAATAAGAAGAATAAGAAGAGATCTTGGCCAATCAAATGGTAAGATCCAACATTAGAGATTTCACTTAAAAATATATGGTTACTATAAGATGAGATATCTCTTGCTCTTAACCCTCTTCTTATAACTCTAATTGTATGCTCAATTTTAGGATTCAATTGAGGTAATGGTTGTGCTCTGCTGCTCCTGTTCAATGGCATACAAAATAAATGCTAAATAGAAGTTTAACATTGACAATCACAATGAAAAAGAAATAATATAAGATAAAAAATGAAATAATGTAAAGTAAAATGAACTAGACTCATAAAAACTACTAAAAACTCGATACTAAATGCCATACCCTAGCAATGACACCATTTAATAGAGTTAGATATCGGTCATCACGACACCTACTATTAACTAAACCTCGACTTCACATATTATAAGTAATGGGAAAGTAAGGGTCAAATCCACAAGGAATGACTTCTAATAGCTTTTAAACTCTAGTAGTTCACCTACAAGCTAACTCAAATTAAAGCAAAGATTAAGGCTAAATATAACATCTATTACAAGGTTCTAAAAGACGTGTTCTATGAAGGTAAAAACATTAGGGGTTCGAGATTCAACACCGATTCCTAACACGAATGAGATAAAATTAGGAATTAGACTCAAAAGGAGATAATATGAGGCTCACTAAATTGCTATCAACCTATGAATGGAAGTAGAACATGCTGCATGGAAGGGATTTTAAATAGGAACCAACCTCTTGGTAATCTTTAAGGAAGGGCATTATAATTGGGATTTTTTGCCTATTTATATTCTAAAGCATTCAAGCAACATAATAGATTTAAATCAACAGTTAATATCTTTTAAGTCACCAACATTTATCATCAAGTCACTACCTAAACATGTATTTCTCAATGTCATCGACCTATATATGAAAGAAAATGAAAGAAATCTATATTTCCAATCTAGACTCTAACCAAAATCAGATATAAAATCACACATAAATCATTAAGAAACTAACTCCCTATTTTAAACATCACCCATGTTTGGTATCTATTTTTTACCCTATCCCCTAACTAAAACAACTATTCACGACTAATACTAGAAAATATTGTAACATGAATTAAGATAAACATAATACCAAATCACAAGCAAAGATTAATAAAACTATGTAGGAAAATAATATTAATCAAACATAAATCAACAAAAGCAGAAAATAAATTAAAAGTACGAAATATAAAGCCAGACAAAGTAAAAAAATACTGATATATTGATTGAGAATAGATGTTTGACAATTGATGATTGGAAATCCGATGAAAGTACTAAAAACTGATGATAAATATACTAATAATTATTGTGAAAGAAAAATGAAGAAACACTAAATTATGCTCTCTATGTCTAAAACAGGCTAAAACTATGTGCTAATAAATGAATTCTATGATGTGCCTTGTTGCTCCAATGTCCCCATAGAAGTGTTTAGTTAAGCAATGTTAGAGATAAAATTATGAACATTAGAACTACACAATAGAACAATAAAGCTTAAGTTTAGCATAATAGAACCAAACTTGAAAACGATAGAACTGAACTTTAGAAGTAATATTATTCTAATGTTTAATTCAATTGTTCAAATATGTTATTTGAATGTTCTAAAATTTAATTCGACTGTCAAAAGCTTAACTATGTTATTATAAAGTTTTGTTATATTGTTATAAAAGTTATATATTTATTTATATTTTAATTTAAAATATTTATCTTATGTTTATGTTAGGTATAGTATAATAAGATGTTTGAGACTTTCATAAGAGTTGATCTCCGTAAGAGATGTGTTACTTTTGGTGATGGTTTTATTGCAAAGGAAGATGTAGTATCTTTTTAATTGCTATTTAGAACCTTTCTTAAATCAATGGATCATAATGAGCCTACTTGTTTAATAACAAATCAAGATCCAGCAATGAAGATTGCTGTGAACACTATTTTTGAGAAGTGTGTGCATATTTTTGTATGTGGCATATTATAAAAAATATGCCTCCTAAAATAGGAAGGGATAATACTTCGGAAACTGATATTTTGAAGAGGTTAAGTGATTGTCTTTGGAATTTAGAGATTAAATCGAAAGCATTTGAAGAGAAATGGAATAAGATGCTTATTGAGTTTCATTTAGAATACCAGTAGTAGCTTCATCTTAGGTTTGAAATGAGAATAAGGTGGCCTATTTTGTGATTTTTATGGGAGATATTATGAGAACTACATTATGGTCATAAGTGAGAATAACTTCTTTATATTCTTCATTAATCCTCGTGTATCACTTATAGGGTTTTTGATGAAGTTTGAAAGTGTTATGGATGCACAAAGACATAGTCAAGCAAAAAATGATAATAGTTCTCAACACAAGCGTTTGGAATGTAAGACACGACTAGAGATCGAGAGTAAGACATGGTTTAGAGGTATATACCATTAATGTTTTCTATGATTTTTAAGATGAATTTATAGTACTTATTATCCATATGGGTAGAAGAGTTAAAGAATGAAAATGGATTGAAGATTGTAAAGTGAGTGAAGGTAAGAGGAGAAGAACTTATAAAGTTGTTTTGGATTTTAGTAATTATGAAACTAATGGCTCTTGTAAGCTATTCTGTAGGTAAGAATATGATATGGATTTGGAAGGCAAAGAATATAGAAAGAATTCCTAATCAATATGTTCTCAATAAGTCGACTACTATGGCTATGAAAAAACTAATGTTTAATCTCGATGGTAAAGAGATGGATAGTTTTTCAAATGGTGTTGATAGGAAGGTCTTATTGAATGATTTATGGTATGAGATTCATAGTTGTGTGAGTTTCGTAGAAGGCAATGAAGAAGATTTGAGTTTGGAAGCAAAAAAAATTTCAATGTGAACAAATGTGATATTAATCATACCAATAATTAAGTCATTGAAATTTTGATTGGATATAGTACTCCTCCAATACTGATTAAACCTCTTAAGATATCAAAAAATAAAGAGACAATATTTCACGGTAGAAATATACAATGAAAATTTAGAACACTAATGCTTAAGAATTTTTAACCAATAAAAGGGTAGAGGACCCTTAAAGAAAGAGGATCTATCTTTCCACTCAGTTATTGATTGTAATATATGCTTGTATGCAAGCACACCAATCAAAAAAGATTGTCACAACCACATAAAAGATCATCTATCGAACTAAACTTGAAAACGTCTACAGAGCTAGTTAATGCTATTATTTAATTTCACATAGAAGTCTATCCTAGTGTTGACTTTTAAGAATTTTCTTGAATCGATAGGGAGATATCTTTGCAAAAGATTATATACATAAAAAACTAAGATATCTTTCATCAGTTTAGTGTAACTAGAAAATTACAAGTTCAATGATAATGACATACGAATATAAACATTATTACAACCCCATAAGTCCATAACCGTTCCAACAATATGGCGGCAACAAGGACTATTTTTAAGAAGATCTTAAAATACACATTTTTATGATCAGCATATTTTTTGAGCTGATGATAGTGAATAATTTAGAGGGCTTTTTGTACTGACAAAATCATAATCTTTTACTATGCTTTATATTGTTTATCTAAGAAGAAAGAATAACAAAGGACACTATAACAAAATTTTCACCACCCATTAGAATCCCAAGATTGAAGTACATGAGTGGCTTTAGGAGTATTAATGAACTTTGAGTCCTATGTAGTATACTTATTTGGTGAAAAGTTTAAGATTAGGATTTTGAAGTTTTAAGTTATATACAAATAAATTCCTGGAAAAAAGAGAAATATAAGACGAAATAAGTTTAAGAGACAAAACTCTTGTTTCCTGAGATTGTAAATAGCCATTGAAAGTATTTCAAGAGTTCAAACTCTCTTCTAAAGAACACACAGTCCTCTCACTTCTTTCTCTTTTACTTTCCCTTCTCTCTTCGTAAGGGATATTACAATCTAATGCTACATTATAGCTACTTCCTTTATGGATCTTACAAAGCATGATTTTAGAATGGTTGACATCTGAGAAGTTTAGACTAGTTGGTGGTAAGAATGAGTTGTGGACATTGTAAAACCCCTACTCATCATAATGAACCATGGTAAAATACATTAAGTGAGGAATCTAATATTGATTGAGGTTTTCATATATTAACTTATACAAGATCGTCATGTCTAACTATAGTTGGAGACATTTTCAGAGGTAAGGAAAGATTTATATCGATAGCTTGAGGCTATTTGGTGGTAAGGTAGGCTTTGTATCGCTGATAAGAAATTTTCAAAGGTATAGTAAGATTTTTTACCGATAGCTTAAGGTATTTCGGCAGTAAGGTAGGCTTTTTACCATTATTTGTCACATTTTTAGAAGAAAGGTATAGTTTTCCCTTGGTGCATGAATGGGTCATTTCATAGGAGAGGTAGGATTTTCTCCGGTTAGGTTCTCATTGAGTTTAATGAAATTGGAGAGGTAATTTGGGTTATTTTATGTGGGGAGTTTAGAATTTACCATGTTTGAGTCATTTTTGTGGCATGAGTCTTGGAATTCGGGCGGCATGGTTTGGCATAATGCAAACTTAATGAGACTTGGGATAGACATGACACAATTTAGATGGAACTTTGATGCATGAGATAATGCAAATGAGCCTGATTGGTGTTAATGACCAAGGATGCATATAATTTAGGTTTTAGTGGTTTAGGTTTTAGGTAGACCCTATATTCAAAATACTAGTTTTTGGTAGGAAACTTTAATTTTTCTCACATACATTATCCCACGACAAAATGCCCATTATGTATATCACAAATTAAATAATCTTTGGCTTTAGTTACCTTGCTTTTTGATCCAGATGCACCATGAGTATGGTTCACTTGCCTTTACAATCTAAATTGAGATTAAATAATTTGTTGAATTATTAAAGAGTATATGAAAAATAATCTAATATTTGACAAGGTTGATAAGGTATCTAGTGATTGAAGGAATGTGTGGCATATGCAGCTAGCGATTGAAGAGTATACGGAAAATATTCAAATATTACCAGAGTTAACATTTCTTCTAGGTTCCTTTTATAATATTGGGAAAAACCTCTCAATGTTAAACGTACTTTAGACCATGTTAAGACCACCAAGAGTCACATACTGTGTATCCTTTGGCCAGTGTCCCAGCTTCACTTTCCATGCCGGGGATTGGTTGCATGTGTTTGTGCAGGCAAAAACCATATCATGTTAGCAAAGAAAGTAATGTTTTTGAAACTAGGCTTGATTGGGTTAGATCTTATAGGGATGCCGAAAATGATATTTTTCGTCACTTTAGTAGCGGGTTTTAATTTAATTGTGGCAACTAAATAGTGGTCTATTAGCTAAAACATGACATTTTTATTCAAACCTTAATAATATACGACAGGTCTGATGAGAAACCGCTGCATTTTAATCAAAAGCCTAATGATAAGCAGCGGGTGTGTTCTATAAAAGCCACATTTTATCTAACCCTAAATTAAAATAAAAAATGCGGCCTTTCTTTTAGTTACACCTCTTCTACCATTCGCGTTTCTTCATTCCCTCTTCATGTTCTTGCCCTAATTCTCCGACAAAATTCTTCTCTCATGTTTGGGCCACCCTACATTCTATCCTCCCCCTTACCTTATTCATCTCTTTATGCCACCTACATCAATTGGCCTTTCTTTCATTCATATTTTTTGCAAATATTAAGGAGCTTTGTGTACTTGCCTAAATTGGTGCCGCTATGGTGCCGTGCCACCAACTCTTCCCCCACATTGTGGTGTTGTGTCTTCATCTCCACCCCCTCACCGTCTCATTATTATGTTTAGCATAAGGTTTGTGTTTGCCTCCATCTTATAGTAACTATTCATTTTTTTATTTTGATTGAATTGTAGAAGACTATGGTTAGGAATGATAATGTTTTAAAATTGTAACGTTAGTAATGATAAAGTCATGAAATTATGAGGTTAGTAAGGTTAAAGTTTTGAATTTGAGAGGTTAAGAATGATAAGGTTATGAAATTTTGTGGAATGATTTAGGAATTGGAGTGATTTTTATTCAAGAGGTTATGAAATTGTGTGAAAAGGTCAAGTTAAAATCAAGTGTGATGTGTATAAAATCAATCTAAAACCGCGAGACTTGACACTACAACGGGGTAGTAAACGTGCTCTAAAACGAGCACATCAACTTCCCCCAAGCCACCACACCTTTGCTAGTACCTAGCAAATGAACTAGCAGGGCAACGTGAAAGCATAGGGAAAAACAATGACTGAAGCAAATGAAAAGCAAGGTGAGCGGAAAAAAAGACAATGCAAGTCGTGTATGCACAAGACTCTTCCCTAGCCATGGGTATGCAAGTACAATGGGCTCAAGAGAGTATAATACCAAGAAGAACAACGTTTTCCACAGACTCGGGATCACTAGAAAAGCTAAAACACAGGCCATGCCACCTACTACCTAATGATGTCAGAAGTCTATGCTCCCTAGGCTATTTCCCAAAAGCTATGGGAAATTTTTAATACGCTCATGTGTTTGATAAGGTATGTGTTTCACTTAGAATCATCCCACTAAAGATGAGCCGAGAATTAAACACCTAAACAGGGAGAAGTCATGGGAATTATATCTTATCTACTCTCCAGCACAAAACTTACTAATCAGACCAAGTCAAGCAGGTTTGGAAAGGGGTGCAATGCAAGCTAGGGTTAAGGTGGGGTAAATTTGGGAATGCGGCGCTAAAGTAGAGGATAGCAAGCGATCCAAGATAATGAAATCAACAACTACCACTTCCAACAATAATGCCAACCCAAAAGCCTCAAATAAAGCACAGATGAACTCTAACATATTACGCTGACTCTATTCTCACAATTTTCATTTTTATCACGTTTTCTTCCTTTTTTATATTTCATGCTCATATCTCTTTTTACATTCAATCCCTTTTCTTTTATTAAATTTTTTTTTCCTCAATGATTATGTATAAACCTCTTAGGAGAGCACAATAGGAAAAAGGGAGAAACAACTGAGCAAAATATGATGTATAGAGTCATATCCAACCAACAACCACCATGCTAACCAAAAGCCCATATCATAATGCAAGGTGCACATACATCACCATAATCGTTTAACCATCCTTTAGGTAAAGAGAGGGAACATTTGGCTCATATGGAGTTAAATAGTGTGGCTACAAAGAAAAATATAAAGGCAAAGAATTGGTTTCACCTAAAGTCAATAGATGTAAAAGGTAGGCAATTTGGTTATGTAGCTGATACTAACAAACATGTTATCATCCCTGGCCTTTAGAAAAGTAGACTATGCTGGAGGAGAATAGACACAATACTTAGATTCTCTAACTAGCACTCGATGATATAGGACTCACAATGGAGTCCTAGAAGGCTCAAAGAGCTATTTTTGGCCACCTCTTCAATCTTAGTCTTCACCTAATTGCATGGGACTTTTGAGAGTTGTCCATCAACCGCCGAATCAAGAAGTGCCTTGATGGAGTTATTGAGACCATTGTAGAAAAATATGTTGGTTCTCCCCGTACTCCTAGTAGGGGCATGCTCTAATAATTCTTTTAAACCGACTCTAAGTAGCACTAAGGTTCTCGTCATCCTCTTGAGTGAAGGACGCAATTTTCTTGCCCTAGTCTTGCGTTCGAACCATGGGATAAAGCTTTTCTAGAAAAGATGTCTTCAATTGAGCCCAATTAGTGAATGAGTTGGGCTCTAAGCATTTATACCAATCCTTGGCGCCGCCAGCTAGAATTAAGTGAAATAGGTGCATTCACACATAGTCTGGTTGTTGGGGCATGGAGGAATAAGCCCGCAAATATCTGAGAATGCTTCCAAGTGTTGGAGGGGGCATTTGTTCTTCATGCCATAGAAGGGGATCTCCTTCACCATCTAGGTGAACTATGGATGTATCTGATAAGGAGCTGGAGCTATGGGTAACACGATACCCTCTTGAAATTCTTGGGACCTAGGTGTCCCAAATTGGCCTAATAACTAATGATTTTCGTCCATAGGTGGTGTAGGAGGGTTGGGAGTGATTGGTTGTAACTGAGTTCATGATGAAGCTCACCGTTCAGTACATTGAATCTCAGGGTCGTATGGTTCTAGCTGCTAATTTGATCTGCGTGTACTATAGTACATGCAAACAACACTAGGAACCAAGCGTAAGCACTAACATGCAAGATTAAAGGACAATAAACAGAAATAAAAGAAAATGAATTACATCAAGAACATAATCTAAAAAAACTGTATGAGCAATTTATTTAAATCCGAGAGTGTGTACGAAACAATTTCCTTAAACTGAAAAACAAATCATCTTTAGATCCTAGGCAAACATGCATATACAAGAGATAACACGCTCTAATTAGGTTAGTTGAGCAATTTAAGCTTTATGCACATATTTCTACTAAACATAACGCCCTGTCCTTGGCAACGGCGCTATTTTGATAACCAAACTTTTAGCGTTGTTTACTAAAATATTAGTTACACAAACAATATTTGTAATCACCCTAATACTGCTAAAGCTAGCGTAATGGTAAGTCGGGAGTCGAACTTCAAGGACAAGGTATGCTAGGTTCTAGGCTTGATGTAGAGAGTTTATATAAGATATGGGTTGTTTAAACTACATTAATGACAAGAAAGTAAAGCAAGAATAAAAATGATAATAAGCAATGAAAGACAAGCGGGGATAGATTAGTTCCACCCTAGGAAGGACAATAAAACTAGGAGATAAGATAGGTCAAGGGAAATCGATCGACAATCAATCAAGATAATCTAGATGACGAGAGGAAGTTTGCGATCCTATAAATCACACAAACAACCTATAAATGCCCTATGTCTCCTAAGGAGTGGCAGGACAAGATTCGTATTGAATATCAATCATCAATAATCTTAAACCCTAACCCTACTCATAAAGAACAAGCCAAACCTAGGGTTTCACTAACCACACACCTAAGAAAACTACTCAATCATACTAGTAAAGGCTAGGGAATAAGCAATGAACAAAAACATGATTGAAAGCATAAAAAACTTGAATGTAAATGAACAAGAGGACAAAAGGGAAAGCGATGAAGAAATCAAAATCAACAACTACTCTATTAAAGCCATAAATGAAACAAGAATAATAGCAAGAGCAATGAAATCAACAAAATAAATAAGTGAAAGCATTAAATGACATAGAGCAATAAAGGAAACGATAACTTACATGAATGAGATTGCTTGAATGAAAGAAAGCTTGAATCCAAAATACAATACTTAAAAAGGAGAGCCATAAAAGCTTTTAAATCTAAACTAAGGCATAAGTGAAATGGAAAGCAATAAATGATGTTCCAAGTTGAGGCACAAGAGCTCTTAAAGTAGGCATAAGGGGTTTACACAGAGAAAGGGGTATTTATAGCCTAGGAACATAAGGGGGTAAAAGCCCTAAAAGAACCCTCGAGGGACGGCTTGCGAAGAAATTAATTCCGCAAAATCTAGAGACTATTCGACCGAATGGACTGTTGATTCGGCCGAATGGAAGTTGATTCGGCCGAAAGGAAGTTGATTCAGCCAAAACAGGAACTTTAAGCAAAGCAACGTATGTCTAGGCTCCCATTCGACCGAATGCTTGAGGGATTTGGTCGAATGATAGTACATTCGCCTGAATGTAATGCCTTTCACCCTTTCCAGTGATATTGAATCATATGCTTGTGTGCTCGTCTTCCATTCAACCGAATGGTGTTTAGATTCGGTCGAATCTAAGCATAAATCCTGCTTTACAACTTCTTCGAAATGTCTAATGGCTTCCAAACTTTGTGGGATCTTCGGGAGTGACTTGGAATGCGTGCCCAAGCTATGATACATGCGTCTAACCTCTTGATAAGAGTGTCAAAGCCTCGAACACGTTGCACTTCACCTTGAAATTATCGAAAATACCTGAAATGACCTTAACACAACTCGAAGACAAGATCAAAGTAAAATCAAGTGTAATGTGTGTAAAATCAATCTAAAACCGCGAGACTTGACACTACAATGGGGTTGTAAACATGCTCTAAAACGAGCACATCACGAACAAGGCAAGGCCGTATAGCACTAGGCTGCGTATCAAGTGCTAAGACTAAAAGTGGGTCAGAATTTGTTACAGTTCAAGCGCTAGAAGCAAGGAATATGCTCGACGCTGGCTTGAGATGTTGAGCATTGGCTTAAGGCATATGGCGCCTAGTGTGCACTGAGAGTTGGTAGGTATGCACTTGATACTTGATGCTGGTTCTTTACACTTGAATATGAGGTAGATTTTACTTACGTGTTTGATGTTGGGCATCGAGCATTAATCAAAACCACTGCTAGCTCCAGGATTTTAATAGATTTAGGTTTTATTTTCAGAGGAATTTTGAGTGATGTGTTTGGGCCAATTTGTTTTTGGGGTAGGGTTTGTGTTTACAGAAATCTTTTACGCATACAACTTATATCTCTATTGAAATACACTTAGTACCTAAGTTTAGTTTATATTGAGTAAAACATAAATGTACATTAAAATTGTTTATTTAGTTGATTTATTTAATGAAATTTGATTTACAAATTATCTTTTACGAATACTACTTATATTTCTATTTAAATACACTTAGTACATAAATCTAGTTTATATTGAATAAAGCATAAATGTACATCAGAACTAATCATTTAGCTGATTCATTTAATGAAATTCGATTCACAAAATATCTTTAACTCTTTTTAAATAAACTATGGGAATATGATTATTTTTGTAGAATCTAAGTATATAATTTTTTAACTTATTTGTAAAACTTATAATAAAAACTAATTATAGGATAAAGACATCTATTTCATTGTTTTAAATATGATGTACCAAATTTAACTTACGAACCTTTAATAGTTTTACTCCAAGAAGTATTTGAATAATTAAGCCTCATTAATACGTATACTTAGGAAGCTAACCTAATTGAACTAGCTTATACAAACAATGTAGAAATTCTAAAGAGTAGAGTTCAAGTACAAATATTCATAAGACTTTTCTAAAACTAGTAGAATAATAAAATCATAAGCAAGTTTTTTTTACAAGTAAACTAAAAAAACTTCAATAAGAAAAGGAAAAGGAACTCACAATGGTTATGGGGCCTTTAGTCGCCGGTTGACAGCAGCTGATCGAGGCATGTGCATTGTGGGCTAAGGTGAGTGGGAGGAGAAGGAGATGAAATTAGTGACATTGGTGATGTGGTTGATGGAGGAATTAGGTAATAAGAGGAAGAAAGTGGGCAAGAAGAGGAGGATCAAAGGAGCATGGCTTGTGAAGAAGAGAGGGAAATATAGGGGGTTGCGGCTAGATGTGGGGTATTGTCACGATGGAGGTTGAGACCTAAAGAGGAAAGGAAGAAATGAGGGAGGAGGAGGCGGTGATGGTTTGGTGACGATGAGAGAGTGAGAACGGGTGAGAGGAGATAGGCACAGGGGATGGAGTATGAGAGAGAGGAAATAAAGGATTAAAATAGAGAAGTTGGAGAAAAAGAGAGAGGCATAGGAAAGATTGCTGAGGTAAGGGAGGGAAGAAAAGGGGAAAGGCTCGTGGAATGGAAGGAGTAAGAAAACAGGAAAGGAAGAAAGTAAAAGGATAGAAAAGAGAAGAGATTAGGGATCGATAATTCCCAATACTCGAGTTTTTGGCTTTTATCATTCCAAATAAATTCGTAAATAAATTTATAAGAAAATATAACTAATTTCACAAACATAAACAAAATTATTATTCCATATATTGACAATTAATTTGGATAAATCATATTTTAACACATTATTAATCCCATAAGTAGATAAATAATAACAAATGTATCAAAGATTTTTATTTAGTTTATACTTTTATCATATAAATCAATTAAAACCAATAAAAGTTTAATATGTCAAATAATTAAAATTATTAAATAATTTTAATTTCTTAATTAAAATTTTAAATTTCTCTTTAAGTAATAATACTTAGAAGAACTATTAAAGTATTAAAATAGAATTACTTAAATTAAGTAGCTTAAAAATTTGACTTATTACATACTCAACAAATGGATAGTACACCCTTTTGCACATCGCTCATTGTACACCACGAATATACATTACTTTGTTGGAAAATCTACATGACGTTGGAAAATGTACAGGAGAAAAATAAATGTTTCTCACCAAAGAGCATTAATTGTAATAATTAATTTTTATTTTTGACGAACTGTCATTTACAAATCCAAGTAGAGCATATATTTTCTCTCTCCATACAATATAGTGACTTTTTAGTTTTTTCACTATTTCTAAATTATTGACATTTGATTTTAAGATTAAATATTTTACATGAACACTAAATTCAAATGTTATGAATATTAATTAGAAATGTGAATAAAGTACATTTAAGTTTGACATTGTACAAGAGATACATTTAAATATTTATGTACCATTTGTGTAATGTAAAATATATATATGTACATTTCTAAGAATGATATGTATACTAAAAATATTAGTATCGTACATTGTGAGTATTATACATGATAGAATTATTAGTAATGTACTTTTGCATACTGAATTTATAATGAACATGATATATATTACATATGTATGTAATATACACACTCCTAATGAGGTATGTAAATATTCCTATCATATAATGTACATATTAAAAATAATAGCTGAGGACCATTGTTAAGGCATATATTTATATACATTTTTTTTTGTTTGTGTAATATAAAATATATATGTATGTTTCTAAGAATGATATATATATTGAAATTGTGAGTAATATTGAAAACATGATAGGAATTATATTTTTAGTTTTTTTCTTTGTAAATATAATATGTTATGGTCATTGAAAGTACAAATGATGTACATAATATTTATAAAAGATGTATACTAAAATTGTATCAGAATTGACGTTAGTAAACAGTAACTTTTTGTGTAAGGTAAAATATATATACGTACATTTCTAGTAATGATATAAATAGTTAAATTGTAAGTTTGCATACTGTAATGACCATAATATATGTTACATATATATGTAACGTACAAACCCAAGTCCTTATCAGGTATGTACGTATTTAAATTATATAATTTATATAATATTTTTTTATATGAGAACAAATATATTGTGTGACATATCAATTTTACAATGTATATGTCATGTATATATAATGAACCAATCGAAATAAAAAATCAACAGAAAATAAAATGGGATGCAACTTAAATAAAACAAATCGAATTCCAAAGGTTTGTTATTCATATTTTCTCAACGAAA
The DNA here is from genome assembly GCA_026401315.1 of Dysphania ambrosioides. NCBI lineage: Eukaryota > Viridiplantae > Streptophyta > Magnoliopsida > Caryophyllales > Amaranthaceae > Dysphania > Dysphania ambrosioides. Next base: position 12,927,733 of record CM048662.1, read on the forward strand.
ATAATGGAATCTCAATGCTTCCTCATTTACTTTTACAATATATTAATCCTGCTGTTAGGTAGACTTTAATTTAAAATACTACATTTTGGAAGGAAATATTAATTTTTCTCGCGTACATTACCCTACAACTTGATGTATATTATGTATATCACATATATTAAATAATCTACATGTTTAATGCTTTGTTACCCTTGCGTTTTGATTTGGATGCACCATGAGCATGGTGCACTCGCCTTTATAATCTTATTTGTGGTTATATACTTGGTTCAATTATTAAAGACTGTATGGAAAATAATCTAGTATTTGATAAGGTTGATAAGGCAGCTAGTGATTAAAGGAATGTGCCGCATAAGCAGCTAGTGATTAAACAGTATATGGAAAATAAACGAATATTACAAGAGTTAACATTTCTTCTAGGTTACTTCTATAATTTTCCTCCACCATTTAATTTGGTAAACCAGTAAATTCTAATGGAGTAGGTCTTTTATCAGACGGTCTTTTATATACTTTTTGAATTAAATAGAAATTTGAATCTTTAGTAAATTAAAGAAATATTACATGCATTAGCTAAAAAAATTATAAACAAGGGAATGAAACTAGCTAATGTTATTGGATTTTGATATAATGTACTCGAAAAGCATAACTTCAACGATTCAATTACTTTTAATCTTGACGGTTCCAACTATAATTAATATGTAGATGAATCCGATTAATTAGATTTTATAGTATTTAAATAAAATTATTTATGAACAATATTCTAGAGTAAAAACTCATATGTTGGAACTTTTTGAGCTAATAATATATATATATAATATATTGAAGGGAAATTAAAGAAAAAGATACACTCAAAATAAATGAAAAAATAAGGTTTGGAAGATGATCTGACTAAATTATTTAATCAAAATAATTAACCTTAAATATTTCTAAACCACTTATGAATATTTATTCAATTTAGACTTAATTGGTTGTAAGATGTGTTTTTGTAAAATTTCCAATTTTATATACTATTTAAATTAAATAGGAAATAGAATTGTTAGTAATTTAAAGAAATATAACATGCACGTAACTAGAAAATTATAAATAAGGAGAATATAAAATAATGTTGAAGGATAAGTTAAATAAAAAGAAATGTTTGTTATTCATGGATCAATTATACATAGCCAAAAACAGTATATTCGTAATCCAATATAGAATACAAAACTCTTTTGGCTCTTTGAATTGAAGGAAAATTAAAGAAAAAGATACAACATGAAATTTATAAGAATAAAACAATACCACACACTCGAAACAAACGAAAAATATAAGGTTGGGAAGTCGAATGACTCAAAGAGTGCGTGATTGTTAAGCTTTCATAAACTTAACTCTAAGAGGTGGAGCACCAACACCCAAACGCCAAGTTCCATCTTTCTGAACATAAATACCCAAATCTCCGCAGGTGCCCTTCCCGGAGCCGTTGGGACAATGCACAAACTTATAATCAAAATGAAATCTTGGGAAAAACCTCTCAATCTTGAACCAACTCTTGACCATGTTAGGACCACCATGGTAACCAGTTGAACCTCCAAGAGTCACGTACTGTTTATCGTTGGGCTGGTGTCCGGGCTTCACTGTCCATGCTGGGGATTGCTTGCATTCATTAGTGTAGGAAAAAACTATGTTCATGTTAGCGGAGAAAGTAATGTTTTTGGAACCGGGCTTGATTGGGTTGAACCTTACAGGGATGCCCAAAGCCGATGTTTTCGTCTCTTGGACAACATATAGAGGGCATTTTTCATATTTAGTTTTACGTGCAAAGGATATGCCGCCCCCTCGGTTTTGCACCACCGGAAGGATGTAGTATTTTCTGCCACTTACCACTAGATCACCATTAGTATCAAATATGTTTACTATGGGAGCTACTGGTGGAGGTGGAGGTGGAGGTGGAACTGTGTCGTGATCGTGATCGTGCACTGGTGGAGGGGGAACAACAACTAGAGGAGGTGGAGGTGCACCGTGGTCATGGTCGTGATCGTCTTGAGCGTAAACAGAGGTAGTAGAAACAAAAAGCAAGAGAATTAGGAAAGACGAGAGAATGAGTGTTTTATGTAAGATAACCATTTTGTTTGGACTACTAGCGAAATCAGTATTTTAGACTTGAAGACTTTAGAATTTAAAGATTGATGTCGCGCTATTTATATGTTTGGATGATGATGAAACATTGACTTTCTAACGGCCGGTTGTAGTCTGTACTTAGTGGAGGGTGTTAATGATGAAGCGATGTTCAATCATCATCTGCTGTATATGGCTATATGAGCTCAGAATGTCAACACTCAACACTATTACGTTTTGAGGGGCTTGGCTGTTATACATACGAAGTACCAAATCTCCTTCCATGTATGAGTTCAGTATGTCAACACTCAACCTATATATTAAAAAATTAAGCCCTAACGGCCGACGTACCCAGCCAACCAACCACGGGCTTTCCCTACTAGCTTTGATTTCTTCGATTTGTTTCAGCATTATAGTAAATATTCAAACTTTATACCGATTTGTTTCGGTTGAATGAGATATTATTCAACACAAGTCATGACATGCATCTGCCGACTTACAACACTTTATATTACTTTGAAAGATCACATTATCAAATTTGCTTCATTTTAGTTTTGGTGGTAAATTTTTTCTTTTTATTACGGGGTATTTTTTAAAGTTGAGCTGAAAAAGTAACAATTGAATCTCTATCATTAACTTTTACAGTTTTTATTATCAATGGAAATCATAATTTAGTTCAAAAAAACAGACCTATACAAGATAATGAAACGATATAGCCCTATGCAAGCCCAAATAATCCAAGTGCATATTTAAAAAATATGACCATTTTATAAGTATTTGAATTTCCCTTTTGTTTTCTGTGAGCAGCTCAATGAATTATCTTGTACTTCATTATTGAACATGTAACATTAGATTGGGCTCAGATATAACTTTTTATGAATATATTGTGTTTCGAAGGATGGATTAGACTAACTAACCTACTTTTTAAACAATAAACATTATAGTACATATTCAAACTTTATACCGATTAAACAAAAATCATTAGCTTGTTAGAGTTTAGCATATGACAACATTTTAGCAACATTACTTAACATATAAATACTATTCAATTACTCTGTAGAAGCGTTAGTCGGCAATCATATAGAAGTCTATATTTTATAATGAGTGTAATATATTGTTATCAAATGTCAAAAGAAACAGAAACTAATATTGATATAATATTAATCATTGGAGCGCTGATATCCCTATATATAGAACCAAAAATAATGGAATACCCACAAACATCTTTCCTTATATAATAAATATTACTTAAACACATACTCTATACAGGGGATCAATTTTCATTTTCCACAACACAAATGGAGAGGAAGACCAGCGACAAGCAAATCGCATATGCAGTTTATTTCTTCCTTGCAATAGGTATTTGGTATTATTCATAGTGCTCGCTTTTTTTGGTTTTGACAAGGGGAGGAGAGAAAAGCTTAAACTATTTCCTGTCTAGCCATAGTTGTTAGAAAATGAATTTTACTAATAGACTATTTACTAACTTTAATACAAAAAAGAGATTGAAAAGATTTCGCTAACGAATGAAAATAAAATATTCAACGAGTGTATGTATGTATGTAAATGTACGTATAAAAATGGGCGTTATGTATTCTTTAATTTAATTTGAAAATCATAATATCAACTTTTATTAACATTTAATTACATGAAACTAAATTTATTTACAGTGAAAAAATGTACATGTACGTGAAAGATTGCGCTATATGCAAACAGAAATTTATTCAAAAAATGAAGGGACTAGTTCACTTGTTATTAAAACAACAAAAAATCATTTTACATGATTTGCTATGTAAATACATGATGAATGGGAGTGTTTATATATCTATGTTTTTAGCATTTTTTCCTTTTATATCATTTAATTTATAAAAGTGTTAAACATAACTCATTATACGCGTATTATTCACAGCTTTATACCATTCTTACTATTCGTACAATTTTGATCACAATGGTATATACTAATACTTCTTATATCATTATTATTTTCAAAAGTGATGTTGCAAATGCTTTCGGCGAGTGCATGCGTCGGTACCCTGTGTAGCTCTACTTCCCCATGTTGTGAAGAACATGAATGTATTAATAGTAAATGTGTAGATTGCGAGGCTCATGAAGGGCATTCTTGTACTCCCGGTGTTCGTGAATGTTGTCCTAATACATCACTTATGTGTGTTGCTGTTGCTCCGAATACTTACAAATGCATCAACCCTTGATGTATTTTGCACAATAATCATCCTGCATCTTCTGGCTTCACGATGCATACGGTGATAGACATCCTTTTCAATTCCACAATGTTACCATCGTAAATTTGTACGAGGGCTTCTTTTCATTCCGTTTATGTTTGTTGTCTTTGATACTTGGTTACGTCCTATCGACTAGACCTAATGCTAGTTGGGAATTTAATTTGTTGTAAACATATATGTAAAAATGGATATTAATAAATTTGCCCTTTGTTACATATGGATTATTCCTTTAATATTGGTAATTGAAAAGCTATAATCTTATATTGACACAATCATAAAGTAATGTCGTTAGGTGTTTTCAAGGTAACCAGATAGGTTGATATTATTGCCCGTTGTTAATAAAACTTTAAGTATTCATCAATCATTACACTTTGTATCTAACAATTTTTTCTTCAATGCACGACTTTTGTATTGATTATCGGTGTCATAGTTTTAGACGGAATTAATATGTAAATGCATCACTTGTATTTATAGGAAGAAGAAAAAGAATTATTAGAAATATCGCTATTAGAAACCTATAACTAGCCATTAGAGATTTAGAGGTAAGTAGCCATTGGAATTTGGTCGAGCTCGAGCCATGACTCGGGCCAAAAACACGGGCCGCCCACCATGCTAGTGCTGGTCTTGTGCCGAAAATCTCAACCCTTGTTTGTGGCACACCCAGACATGCTTCTTTAGTACTTATGCTGTGTCGAGCCTAAAGCAGACTCATATCGTGTTGAGCCACAAATAGGCCGTGCTGGGGCCGCCTTTTTGCCAACTTGGCCTATGTTCAAGTCTACACATTGCCAAGGAATATGAATTGCAAAAGCTACATCTTTCTCAAAACATGGCCAGTAATGTGCTAACATTTGCACAAACATGTTGCCATGCATCATCTTCTTTCATGCTCAAAATGCTCTTAACCCAAAAATCGTTGATTAGAAACCAAAGATTCTAAGTGAGGACTGAAGGGGAAAACTCAACAACTACGAAACTACTTCATACAAATTTAACATATCCAAGTGCGTGTACGTATAGGCGTCACAGATACCAACTCACATCCTTTTTGTTAGGAATACTTTTGGTACTAAATATTTGAGCCAATATTGTCGTATGTATCAATTAATACATAAATAATAATTTCTTCCTTCGTCTAAGCTATAATTTGTCTAAGCTATAAGGAAAAATGAAAGGAAGACAACACATGTGTTTAGTTTCACTTTAAGAAGAAAGCAGATGGTGAATAAGAGAATTATTAAATATTATAAGGTATCGATATATGGTGTATGATATGATTCAAAAGGAATATATGTTTGTTAAAAAGAAATAAAGTAAAAAGTGGGTAAAATTTATAAAAACGAATGAAAATGGAAAGTTAATGAAACTTAGGAAAATAGAGGTAGTAAATAACTACAAAGTAGTTTTATTTGTGTGTGTTTCTGAACAATAATTTAATTTAAAATGCTAGAAAAGTTATTAGTAGAGCATTGTGTACCACTACATTTATTTCTCAACCCTATTGATTTAAATCATTAAAAATTCATTTTTTATCTTATATTTTAAAATCATAATTTTTTCACAATGAAAAATTACAATTATTAATATACAAATTGACATGGACCAATAGGTTTGAATAAGTTTGGAAAATCAAAATAAAATATAGTTGAAATCATAGTATGTATAGTTGTATATATTATATACACTATATATTCTATACCACTATTTATTCTATACCACTATATATTCTATACCAACTATATTCTATACCACTATATATTCTATACCACTATATGTCTAGAATGGATAAATATTCAAAGGTGTCCTATAATATGGTATCTAGAGTGTTTTATTGTGTAAAATTAACTGAAATCCATCTCTAGCACTAACATTATGTGTCAAATCAATGTAGTAGTATTTCAAACATGGAAAGAGAGAAATTGAGGAAAAATTTCAACAAATTCTAAAAGATATGAAAATTTTATTTAAGTTGATTCAGTTAATTAATTACTTATTCTATAAGTTTATAAAAAAATAGGTATCTCAATGCGTTTACTTAGTATTGTTTCTCTAGTGTTGATTGTTATTTAGGCGTTTGCTAGTCTCTTGTAGGCTGTGTTCTTATGCCTAGCCTATTGAGGCTTTTCTAATTTATACCTGATATATAAGATATTATTATACCATGTATAGCTATTTTTATATGAAATACAGCTATAGCTATATAAGATACAATATATAGAAAAATATATATCAGATATAGACATTATGACCTTAGGTATAAAAATAAAATGATGAAAATATCCCCTGATATATTTATGTTAGGTATAAACTAGGACTCTCTCTTACCCTATTGGCTTTTGATTTCGTGTAGTTTGTTTTTTCCCCCTACATTGGTTTATAAAATTCTACTATATACTTACCATTTCCTACACATAATGTCGAATTTGCCCGTTCTCTTACACACGACTCCCAGGGTTATACAACTTCATCCTAACTGTGTACTCCATAAGGATAAATAATTGAGAACTCTGCTAAAATAATACCTAAAGTGTGTAATTTTTATGAGAAGAAAAGCACGTAGATAATGTATTGTTTTTTTCTATCTCTCCAAATGAGAAAGGAAGCCAAATATATAGAATAACGTGGCTTGCAGAAGAACTAGATCATATAGCAATTTAAAGCTTCAAAATATTTTGTTGCCATAATGAGTTGAGCAAATCATGGAAATAATATCGATGAAGATATTTTGGCTATTATTAAGGTCTAAATGAACTTGGTCGAAAAATTAGAATCACGTATAAAATCCCGAACCACACCTACACTTGTGCATAATATTTTTCCTTCAAAAAAAATATTGTGCATACATTTGCGCAAATGCCATTTACAGGTTGCACAAATGAAAAATCCTTATCTAAGATCCCAAAAACAACATTATGTTTGTTAAGATCGAATAATTTATCTAAAAAATATAGTTCAAAAATAAATCTCTTTATTGATTCCTTCTTTATCATTTTGATCTACGCTTGCTTGTTCCTTGCAACCTCATCATCATTTATATTTGTTTCCATTCTACCCTCTTGTTCCAGTATAAAGAATTATAAAATCAGAAAATCATATAACGCGATTAACTTATTATCATGAAATAAAATGAAATATAATATAAGGTGATTCATATGAAATAATTCATTCTACTTCTATAAGTATAATTAGTTTAACCAGAATATTAACAAATTACATACCAACATGTTCATAGTATTTAGTTAGAAATGAAAACACACAACTATTGCAAGATACTTCTATAAATACCTTTAGAGTAAGTGCTTTAAGAAAATAAAAAAACTGCTAACATATGGCCGGTTATAATTTAAGAATTTCTCATACCACTCTATGTCAATGACAAATAATTCTTCAAGAAAAGCTTTCTGAATTATCAGTTATGAAATTAATGACAGTGTCATGCAGCTTTCAAACATAAATGCCACAAATTTGGAAACTTCTAAAGCTCCAAACGTGTTACAGCTCATGTAACTACTTGTCATGCAGCTGAAGGTTAGTGATACAAGAGCCTAAAGAACCTAAAGTGTTACACATGGCTACTTGTCATGAAGTTCTAAAGTCTACTGTAGGGAACAAGAGCCTAAAGTGTTACACATGGCTACTTGTCATGAAATTCTAAAGTTTGCTACAGGGAACAAGAGCCTAAAGAGTTACCTTAGCTGCTAGTATAATGGCCTTAAATCTGATGAGCCTAAATAATTACTCTTAAATTGATGGAGTCCTCTACTGAGAGATTTATGTTACAAGAGATGAGACAAATGGATGCCACAACTGAATTATATTTAATTAATTTAACTGACCATGCTGAGGAATATGATGAGCTAAAAGTGTTGAAGGTGATGTTTGTTGCTTGCTATCTTGAAGAGGGAGTAGTACTTGATAGGTCCCAAAAAGCTCAGGTTGTGAAACTTAATATATCGCTACTAATATTAGCGCTTATCACAAACAAATTGCAGAAAAGGGTCTAAAGGATCACAGTACCAGATGGAGTAGAGAGGTTAGAAGGACAAACTCTCTATTTTTGACAAAGATCTAATAGCAATACTACTTGCTATCTAGAGGAGGGAGCAGTACTTGATGGGTCCCATTGGCTCAAATTGTGAAACTAAATATACTGCTACTGATATTTGCACTTACCATAAATAAATTTTAGAAAAGGGGTTAAAGGATCAACGTACCAAATGGATTAGAGACCTTAGAAGGACAATTTCTGTGTTTATGACAAAGATCTAATAGCAATATTGCTTGTTATCTAGAACAAGGAGCAGTACTTGATGGGTCCCAAAAGGCTCAGATTGTGAAACTGAATGTACCGCTACTGATATTAGCACTTATCACAAACAAATTGCAGAAAAAGAGGCTAAAGGATTGTAGTACTAGATGGATTAGAGAGGCCAAAGGGGCAAAACCTCTCTTTGTAGAAATAGTAACACTATATTTACGAAATATTGTTCTTTTCCTTCACAAACAAACACCAGTTAACTAACAAAATGAGGATGTTCTTTGGCCATCACTAGAGCAATCATGAATAAGAAACTGAATTATCAAGAAGAAAATATGACATGGTTAGATGACCAATATATTATCATAAAAAAATAAATGTGCAGAGAAGGCTTAGCTGACCTATACAACTAAATTCGAGAAAATAATTTAATATCAATCAAAAATAACAGAGAAGCACAACAGAGTTAAAACTAAGCTAAAGTTGTAGATTTCATAAAACGTAAAATAGTCAGATTTGAGCAAACAAAATGAGAACAAAGTACAGTGAAAATGTAAAAAACATAATGAATTGTAAGTATTACCTGATTGTGCTCTTCAGCACTAATACTTCTAGAAGTATGATGTTGAGGAAAAGATGACATCATTTAGGTAAACGATTCAGGAGGGAGTTGTTGCTTGAACAACTTTAATAATTTTCCCACGGTTTCATTCACAATTTGTCTTTATATGGCTGCGAAAATTCTTCGGGAATTATTACACCACCCACTGAAGCTTTCTTACTCTTTCCTTTTACAGTTAAGCACCGTCCTAATTGTCTTTTCTTACTTAAGTTTTCTGGATTTATTACTTTATGAAATGCACTATCTCCATCAATTTCTAATTACATTTGGACCTCCTCCATATTATCCTATAATGGAATTATCATCAAATACAAATTATGTTACTAAAATGCATGCAACTAAGATGGTGGAAAATAGAACGTATAATGTTAATTTGAATAGGCTCGTAAGATGTCTTCTAATTTTTGCCGTTTTTCCTTTTTCGAGTTTCTTTGTAAAAAACAACCTGAGACGGTGGCTTCTTCTCCTCATCTACTTGTAGCTAAGAAGAATACAGTTTTGAATTATAATAAGTATAGGAAAATATTGCATGCTAATGATCTTTTATAGCACTCATACCTAATGAAACTATCAAGATAGGGCTTTAACGATCATTATAAATAAAATATTAAATAATTCAATTACCAATTAATATTGTCTTCTTGTAAAGCTCTTTGGACCCATAACATGCCTATCAATCTGATTCATACTACTTTCCTTTTTCCTTAGGCTTTTTTCTTGTACGTTATTCACAAAATAAAATGTTAATTTTCACTATATAATCTAGATTTTTTGAAAAGGTATTTAAATTAAATCATTTATATTTAGGAAAAAGACGAAGCCAACATAAATCCTATCCGAATAAAAAAAAGAAAAGGCCTATTGTGTTGGCGAGTGCATGCGTCCACGGTCAGGGCTTTTTATAATGTTTCCCCTTAAACTAAAAGTGATACCTGAATTTCATCCAAATTCCAATAAAGTAAATCCTTAAAATGGGCTTCTGGAATTGTATCAGGTGCATTTCTCCACCTATCATCATCATAAGTGTATGCTTTAAAGTGTTTTTTTGTCACACAACATTTTTATCTTCGCCAAAGCATTCCAACTGATTCCAACAAAAGGACTTTACCTTCTTTGGAGATAATGTATTTCATATGCATTAAACATTAATTCATTTTAAACAGCATAAAATTACATTACAACACACATATAAAAAATGGTAATTACCTATACATAACTCCAAATATTTTCCTTATTTTCAACACGATGCCAATTAAGCTTGTTTAATGGTGTAAGAGAAGAAGAACTACTCGCCAAAGTCCCTAAGAACCTCATAAATTTGTCTACAGTATGAATATTCAGACCAGTAGGCTTCCCTATTTCATTAAGAATGATAAGCCTATGATCATTCATTGTCCATTCATGGACGTCTTTGCACATTGTTGGTCCTCTAGTTTCCTTCTCTCTTAAAGGTGCTACACAACACTTTGCTCATTTTGTATCCCTTGGTTGATTAAGGGTTTGCTTTGCATGTCTAGTCTATCACCATTACGAATACACACCTGTGAACCAAATTCTACATCTTCTTCATCCATGTCTTCTCTATTCATATCTCATTCCATTTCACAATCATTTGAATCCATAATGTTTTCATATTCTTTCTCTAAGTCATTTTGTTGAAGATGACTCCCTAATGGCATTGTTGAACTACCCTGATGATATGATTGCATAAAATTACATTGAACAATAGATCATTGCTACAATACATCAAAATGTGCTACTCTTAGTTCTTTCTCTTTCACTTTTGCTCTCATTTGCATATAGGCACCGAGTGAATAGGGAATAACCATTGCTTTGCTTTGTCTAATCTTTGTTTGGATACCAAGATCAACCTCCTTATCCTTTTGACTTTCCCCCCTTGTTTTGTGCATTAGTAGACTTACCTTTCCCTTGAGAAATTCATTATGTATAAGAGCCTACATTTTTTTAGCTTGTCCACACTTTTGTTGCTGGCTAACTTGTGGTAAATCCATTTGATTTTGTGTTATGTGAACTCCATATTGCCTTTTACCTTGTATTGGAACTCTCCCTTATAGAACTTGCTCTAGTAGTCTTTTGTTATTACTTTGATACCGCGTTTTCACTATATCTGCCATTTGTCATGATCTCATTTTCATAAACTTCACTAGAATAGTTCTGCTCACCATCTTCAACGGGCATGTACTCATCATCAACATCTTTACCTATCTTCTTTGACTGCAACTTTCTTTTTTTTGAATATTTATAGCCTTTTTATAAACTGATTTACTTCATAAGCCATTGTATTAACTCCCAAATCTCTCATTTTTATTTTATTTTCTTTTATCCTTATTTTCCTTAGGTTTTCACAATCTGACATCTTGCTCTTAAATCCTACAAAGAAGAAATAAAGAGGCGTCAGAATAGGAGAAACATAAATTAGGATCATACTTATAAGATTCATAGTATATTTGAATCGAGAAGAATAGAGTAGCCTTTCTAGTGACATGTGAGACTCGTTAATTAAGCTAGTACCTAAGAGCGCTTGTTACCTTTGAAAGCTAGAAAATTTGCCCTGCAAGATAGGTACTCCATAATTATGTAACCAATTAGTTAAGAAATCATGAGTATTACTATCGTCATTTGAAAATTCTCTCCTCATTTCTTCCAAATTCTTAAGTCTAACCACACATAATAAAATAATTTATGTTCCCTTATTTGCAAATAAAAGATTAAATGGAAAGATACTCTAAATTGTCAACAATATTGAAAATAATTAATCAATAAGTAGAAATTTTTTACCATAAAAAAATTAATATTATTAGACTATTTAAATTGACGGCTCCATCCAATCCCAATTTGTCTCATCAAGATCAAAATTATTTTCAAAATCATTGCTAACAATGTTTTGTTACACTTGAACTCTATCATAAATATGTCCTCTAGACCAACTTATACCCTCTACAAGACCTAAATTCATATCATCGTCAGGTTCAGGAACTTTGCTCTCATATGTTTCTCTAGATTGTCCTTCTGCATAAAAAAAGCTCTAGGCAACTTTTGATTTACATAATGCCAATACTTTTCAAGGACATCTTTAATATAGAATACTTGGTGAACTTGTGATGCCAACACATAAGGGTCATCTATGGAGATCAATTTCTTAAAATTTACACGAGTGAGGTTGTAGTCGTTTATTTCCACTTGAAATCAATCACATTCAAACAACATGACGTTGAATGCACTCCAGTAATCTAACTCAATAATTGCTTTTATAACCCCATAAAAAGTTTCCTTAATATTAACAAGATTAGGATCCTTGCTACTTGTGAAGCTTGAAGTCAAAGTAGTTAATCAGACTCCACTATTTTGGGTCTTTCATTTCTCATCACTTTCTCTAATGTAGAAGTTATAACCATTACAAGAATATCCCATATATCTCCTAACTATACTACAAGGACCTAATGATAGCCACTTAATAGGATCTGGAACATTAGCCAACTCAACCTTTTCTTTGAACCAATCCATAAATTTATTACTATGTTGTTGAGCCTCCTTCCACCTTCTTTTTCTTTTGTCTTTTGACTTATTTTTCACAAACTCCTCATGTTCCCTACATTAGAAATCATAGTAACTATAAGTGAATTAAATTGATCATAAGCATTAAATATATGACACAAGAAAAAAACTCACTTAGTATAATTCTGAACTTGTTCATCTTCACTGTTAAATAGCACATAACGATGTGCTAGAATCCTTGTTTTGGAATCTAGAGTGATTGACATTCCTTTCTTTTTCCCCTTCTTTTTTCCCCCAAGAGGATTACCAATTTTAGGGAATAAAGGTGATTCTCTTTAGCTCTATCACCATTCCTATGAGAGTGATTAGATTCCTTCGATTATTTCTTTTTTGCGACATTCAAGTATCTACAGCAGAATATGATGCACTCTTCTGGTAGATAACATTTCATAATCAAAGCCTCAGGATAATTTCAATTTTTGACATAAGATTTCAACTTTCCTTGAATCCTCTCTATTGCGTACATCCACCAATCACATATTGGTCCACCAAGCTTTACTTCATTGACTAAATGAATAGGTAAGTGAACCATGATATCAAATAAAGAGGGTGGGAATATTCTTTCAAGATCATAAAGAGTCTCACTAATCTCAGTCTGAAGGCAATCCAAATCCTTTGGATTTATAACTCTGTTAGATATTGATCTGAAAAAGGCACTTAATATAATAAAAGGCAAAGCCACACGCTTTGGTAGAACTCTCATAATAGCAAATGGAAGTAAGTGATGCATTATAATATGAGCATCATAACTTTTATACCCTGATGTTTTTCCCTCCATCACTTGCACACATCTTGGAAGATTGGATGCACATCCCTGTTGTAGCTTTGCGTTCTTTAAAACTCCACAAAATACTCTCTTTTCTTCCTTTGTCATTGAAAATGATGCTTTAGGAAGCAAGACAAAGCGGTCATCACCTATTTCCAAAGGATGCAATTCTTTTCTTATTCCCATTTCTTTCATATCAAGCCGAGCTTTATAGTGGTCTTTAGACTTTCCAGGGATGTCTAATAAAGTTCCTAACAAACTATCACAAATGTTCTTTTCTATATGCAGTCTTACAAATGATGATGACATCTATAATCTTTCCAATATGGTAAAGTGTAGAAGATCAAGGACTTTCTCCATGGAGTGTCTTTATTTTTCTTCTTCGACTGCAACTTCCCGAAACTATTTTCATAATTTTTAAGCAAGCTTTTAATCTTAGTCCCTATTAAAGGATCTAGAGTTTTCCTCTCTTCCTTTTCCCCACCAAAGGACTTTGTATCTTGCCGCCAAGGATGATTAGCATCCAACCATTGATGATTCCCTCTATAAATAGATTTCTTACTATTATTCAAATAACAATGGTCAGTTTCATAACTACAATATGAGCATGCAAATTTTCCTTTGGTGCTCCAACTAGACAACATTGTGTATCCTAGAAAGTCACTTGTCGTTGATTGTTAAGTTTTGTACATCTTAAATGTTTGCTTCTTCAATGCATCATAGGTGTCTAACCCAGTCTCCCATAGATCTTTGAGCTCTTCTACTAATGGTTGGAGACAGACATCAATTTTATTTCTAGGGGAATTGGGCTCTAGATTAAGCAAAGATAACATTAAGAACTAAGACTTCATACTCAACCATGGAGGCAAGTTGTAATTGATCAAGACAATAAGCCACATCCTATAATGTGTGCTCATAGTTCAATGAATTAAATCCATCACTTGTAAGTCCTAATCGAATATTGTGTGCTTCAATAGAAAAATTTAGTTATTGCTCATCAAAATGTTTCCATGCCTTACCATCGGTCAGATGCCTTATCAGCTTATCTTCAACCTTTTTTTCATCATGCCACCTCATTAGCTCTGATGTTTTAGAACACATATACAAACTTTGAAGCCTAGGCTTAAGAGGGAAATGACAAACAACTTTTGTAGGGACTAAATGAGCACTCGTAGCTGTCAACTTGTTCATATCTTCTAAATTTTCATTTTTTTTTCATTCCATCTTGAAGTATGACACACATGACAAGATGTAGCAGCTTTATGCTCTTTCCAATAAAGCATATAATCATTACAACATGCATCAATTTTTTTAGAGTAAAGGCCTAAATTTCTCACCACTTTCTTTACCTCGTAAAAAGATTCGGGCAATTTGGCTTCTGGAACTACCTCTTGAAATAACTCTAAAAACCCCGTAAAAGCAGTATTTCTTGTCCCATGTGTACACTTTAGAAGGTACATGCGAATAAGGAATGAAAGTTTTGAAATTTTTTTGCTCCCAGGATATAGCTCTTGATTTCCATCTTCAACTAATTTTAAAACTTCTTAGCCTCTGCATTAGAGTACTCTAAAACCCCTTCATGACTATATGGAAACATATTTTCCATATCTCTATGAGTATCATATATCAATTGTTCCATATCATCTAGGAAGTCCGGCGGATTTTCTAATATATTATTAGTCGTTGACAAAATATACCTTTCTCATGACATTGCCATCCTTCGGTGCCTGGCTCAATCCCATTTGCAATCAAATGATTAAACACTTTCTCTCTATGAAACCAAAATCGATGATAACACACCTTATAAGGGCAAGTTTTTTAATCCCCCAATGGCTTGCATTGCGAATGCTCTATCTATATAATCCTTAAATCCTTTCTCATATTCATTACTGGATTGTAAAAAGTGGGTCTAACTACTCATTTTTTTCACCTTCTAGACATTTGAAAAGAAATTCATAAGTTTAGAAATATAATTCAACCATTACATCTAACACGTCTAGATCTTAAGCAATTAAAAGTAGCTCAATTTACATGACTAACATGCATACAACATACATCATATTTTATATTGCCATCACTAAATAAAATTTATGCATTTGAAGAAGCTAAGGGTGTTGTTTGTTTTCCATTTTCTCTATTTATGAATCAAAGTAAACTATTTTCTCTAATGCTCTAGAATACACGGAATGAGGAGTCCTTGCTGAGATTCCTTGGTTACGTCTATGAAAATTCAAGTTGGAAGTAATTTCAATGCAAGGAGAAGATCCTTCTATATGTACCAAACTTTAGCATAAACCCAAGTCTTTGGCTAATAAACCAAATTACATAATTAAGCCCCGACTACATACCTCATCGTGTTCTGAATATGTATATTTATTAGTACCATGATGAAAATAAATAGTGATTTTAGTATAACTCAAGTACTTATGAAATTTAACCAATCTAGAAATAATTATCAAAGCCTCCCTTTATTTCTTAAGCACTAAAAATCATAAAGAAAAGTTCATATGTTCTCAAAGTTTTGTTAAACACTAAATCTATAAGAAGATTGGGATGATAGCACATTAGAAAGTACCAAAACAAAAAATAAGGATGAGGCAATGGCATGATGAGAGAGGCCACTAGCATATGCCTTCTCCTAATAGATACACTGATACAGATTAAAGGCATTAAATTTAATACTATAATACTAAAAATAGCATCTTATTAATCAATTTCATCCTTCACTATTTTGGTGTAGGGTAATGTATTTCTTTGGTAAGCTAGAATGTATTTATCAACTACAACCCCTGATTTTATTAATGTTACAGAAGATTAAATATCATGTGAGAAGCAAGTCAGTATACTTAGCAAAATCAATGGGGTATTCAATTATAGCAACTACTCCTTAGAAGGTACAAATGGAAGTACCCGTAACACTTTAAGACTAGTAATACACCTATTTTTATAAATACTATAATATTTATGAAAAAATCACCCAAAGTGCTTAGTGTTTATATTTAAATCTGATTATCTCTTATAGTGAATTACTACCAAATTCATGGCTCAAAAACAAATCAAGATAAAACTAATTACACCATGAGAAGGCTTCTTATGAATCTAGAATGGTTATTATTCAATTCATAAAAGACCAATATTTTTTGTCTTTCTCCACAGATAAATATTTTAGATGCATAGATTTCTATCAATCTTAGACTTAAGTAGAGAATCAAGCTAATAAGGTCAGGCAAATAAAGGTTTTTAACTAAAACCATGGAACATGATGAGAGGTGATTAAAAAATCAGACTACTACCAATCCATGCCATTTTCCTAAAATATAGATAAATCATACTATTATGGTTACTTAATAATGCAGAAGTACAAGGATTAAATGAAATCCACCATTAAAACTGAAATATACATAAAGCACAACAAAAATTATACATTTGATTAAAACATATTACAACATGGAAGCAAAAGTTTTATAATTTAAAACTAATATATATATATAAAGTACACTATTACTTTTATTCTTGATATGGTATATGCAATTTAACCAAATAGAACCAGAAGTAGGCAAGAAAACCAAACATAAGAATGAATACATGGAGAATAAAGTCTATAAATTAACTATAGACATGGAGAATGAATTCTAGAAATTAAATTACATCTAATTCCACCAAAAAAAAATGCAAAGCAAACCCGTCCCTTTTACATAATCATAGCAATAATTCAATTCAAATATAATTTCAAGAGAAACTCTAATTAGTATGATTTAATATAACTAGTTATAACTCAATTAGAGTTTCAAGCTTTATTGGAAATGAATTCATTAATCCCTAATGAATTAAAGATGTACCTGAAAATTGGCTGTTAAATTATCAAACGCGGCTCGTTGAAGTTGATTGCATGTGAATTCCAAGAGATTATGGTTGCTTCTAATGAATCGAGGCTAGAATTGCCATTGTTTTTTTGGGAAGGAAGGTAATTTTTAGTGTTATGGTGATTGGAACATATTGAGGAAGGGGGTTTGAAGTCATAGAACATTTTAAATTTTTTAACCTAGATTAGACGTACCTCAAATGAAATTGTACTACAAAAAATAAACTTTTATTATTAGAAAATATAAATATAAAGTGTTACACCTTTAAGTGTTATCAATACAAAAAGTGTTACCAACTTGAAAAGTGTTACATGTTAGTGTTATCAGTTTCAAAAGTGTTACATGTTAGTGTTACCAATTTGAAAAGTATTACATGTTAGTATTACCAATTTGAAAAGTGTTACATGTTAGTATTACCAATTTAAAAAGTGTTACATGTTAGTGTTACCAATCTAAAAAGTGTTACATGAGGGTGTTACTTAAAACTAAGGTGTTACAAAAGAGTTACCTAATATTTTAAGAAAGCTAGATATGTAAAAGTTTTACAAATAAGTGTTACCTAAAACCAATTATGTAGTAGTGCCATTTTGAATTTTTAAAAACATTATCGAGCAGTTTCTTTACATATAGATTATGTATAAACAAAAGTGTCTTTCGACTTGAACTTTTGCATAGTGTGTACAATTTAGATTCAACTAGGGTAACTCGTAGTTTTGAACCCTATCTTTAACAATGTACCACGCATAATCTATTTTGGTTGTTATCTTTAGACTTGTGCAATTACAGCCATAAACGTTTATCCCAGTATAGTGAAAGCTCTACCAACATTTCTTGGGATCTCTAGTCTCTAAGTTAGGCTACCATTATGTGTGACAAATCTTAGTGGCAATAGCCCTATTTTTTTAGAAGAATTATGGACTTTCTTTCTAGCTAATCCTTTCGCCAAAGGATCTGGTAGATTATTCTCAGTTCATACTTGATCCACTCTAACAACACCAATTGTGAGGTATTCTCTCATAGTGGTGTGTTTACAACGTATTTATCATCTTTTACCATTGTAATAACCGTTCTGAACTTTAATAATAGTCGTGGTACTATCACAATGGATCAAAATAGCTAGCAACAGTTTTTTCCATAAGGGAATCTCTTCTAGCAGGCCTCTTAACCAATCTGCTTCTTCACTTGCTGTAGAAAGTGCTATCATTTCTAACTCCATGGTGGATTGAGCCAAAATAGTCAGTTTCTTAGACTTCCAAGATATAGCTCCACCAGCTATACTGAAGATGTATCCACTAGTAGCTTTCGAGTCATCTGATAAGGTACTCCAGTCGGCATCACTATACCCTTCGAGAATATTTGAAAACCTCTCATAATGTAATCTTAGGTTCAAGGTTCTTTTTAGATACCTCATAACCGTCTTAATAGCATCCCAATGCTCTATACAAGTACAACTAGTAAACCTTCCAAGTAATCTCAGGACATGGGTAATATCAGGTCTAGTACAATCAGTGGCATACTGAAGACTTCCAATGATGCTAGCATATTTTGACTGCCTTACTGCATCACTAGTGTTTTTAAACAACTTTACACTAGGATCATAAAGAGTACATGTAGATTTACAGTCATATTAAC
Organism: Dysphania ambrosioides; assembly: GCA_026401315.1. Classification (NCBI taxonomy): domain Eukaryota; kingdom Viridiplantae; phylum Streptophyta; class Magnoliopsida; order Caryophyllales; family Amaranthaceae; genus Dysphania; species Dysphania ambrosioides. The sequence goes on from CM048662.1 coordinate 12,946,778, forward strand.
CATATTTCCTTAGAATTTTCTCAATTGATCTAAAGAAATTCCATTGCTAGACCTAGTAATCATAACTCCAAGGATTACACTCACTTCCCCTAGGTCTTTCATATCAAACTTCAAACTCAGCAATGACTTCTTATTATTCATAGTGTGAATATTCAAACCAAATATTAACAAGTCATCAACATAAAGACAAATGATAGTGAAAATGTCATTCTCAAATTTAATATATATGCATTTTGTCACTACCATTAATCTTAAAACCATGTGAAATGACTAAGTTATAAAATCTTTCATGCCAATTCTTAGGAGCTTGTTTAAGACCATAGATAGATTTATCCAACTTACATACCTTGTGTTCCTTAGCTTGTAGCATATGGTGCAAAAAGTATAGATCATCCTTTTGTACCAACCCATAACTAGATATCCATAGAACAGTGCTAGGTAATAAGCGGTGGACATAGCGGATGACAGGATGATGAATAAGATTAGCTTCACTACTCTTGGGTCATAGGAGGGTTGACGGCGAGTTAAAGATTGTCAAACGGGATTACCCGACCAATAACCAGAGGTATGTCTTAGGCCACTAGTTAATAAACTAAGTGCGGTATTAAGTGTGGCTAGATCCCATCTATACTCCACATTATATAACTGAAAGGAAATCAACCCGTGCTAACAACCCTCATCGATATACGTGTTTGCCGTAAGGGTACTCAAAAATTCTAGCATAGCTCTTTTGTAATTAGGTGTCTTTTGAGTGAAGTGAGGACCCCAACCTACATTGGTGAAGAGCCAAGAAACATCCCTTTAAATGTTAAGGGTTTCAAAACATTGTCATCATAAAATCGAGTAGGCACAGCTCCACGCACAAACAATCGATCATATTTGTCTCTATGGGTCGAGTCTCGAAAGACTATGTCATAATAATCAATTATTACTCTAGGTTTCTTCACAAGCCTAGATATCAATTTTGCTTTGGCCTTTGAGGAGGAGGGCTTCTTTGCATTATTGGTGCGATGAAGGATACTTTCTAAATTAAGCCCAAAAATTCACAAATCGGAATAACCCAGTCAATGAATCACCAAAACTAAAGATGTTCTACACTAATCTACCAAGACAATGAAATGTCACTACTCCAACTCTTTGATATAGAAATACCAATCATTAAAGTAGTCAATTTCACATCAATCCACCCAAAGCACCAATATACCACAATATCAATTCACTAAACTTAATTCACTAAGTTACATTCAACCTAAAAATAAGTAACTACAATACCATTCAATCAAACTTCATCAATTCATAACATCAAAACACCAAATACAATTCCAATTCTTAAAACCAAAATATAACCAAAATAATGAATTGAGTAACAAATTAATTCTATTGTAATCCAAACAATTAATATATGGATTACGTAAGGAAAATAATGAGGGATTAATGGGAATAAAGAGATTAGGGTGCCATTGAGGATTTAGGGTTTTGTGGTTTTTTTAATATATTAAGAGAGGAGGGTGGTGGAGTACCTAGGGTGGACGTCAGCGGCGTTGGTGGGGCGGCTGAGGAACATCGGTGGCTGGGGGCTACGGTGGTGGTGCGGTGCAAAGGGAGAAGGATTGAGGAGCTACGAGGTGGTTATTAGGTCTAGTGGGGCGTGACGCGAGAGAGAGGAGAGGGAAGACATCGGGGCTGCGGTGGATGGTGATGGTTGGGGTTGCTGCCGGTGATATGGCGCTGGTGGGTCTGGTGCGTGCGAAAAGTATAGATGGAGGGTGTGGGTTTTTTGAAGTTAGGAGTTTAGAAGTTAGGGTTTGGGGTAATGAGAAGTTAGGAGTATTAGTGTATTAGTTCCATTGAATATTTTCATCTATGTTCTAGAGTTGCTCTAGAAATTTTAGGATTTTCTAGAGCTGCTCTAGAATTATTCGGATCCATACCTAACATTCATGTCCAACGTGCCAGCTAATTTCTAGAGCTACTCTAGAATTTTTTGTAATTCTAGAGCTGCTCTAAAAACTTTCTAAGCCAAATCCTTCATAAACAACAAAAAAACTTACTTCTTCATAAACAAAGACTAAAACTAAGCATAAAATCCACAAGAAAAATAAACTAAATCAAAAGATATGAAATGATGGGTTGCCTCCCACCAAGTGCTCGTTTAATGTCAATGAGCTCGACACCTTACTGAAAATCAAGTTGGAGAATCAATAGCAAGGCAAAGAATTTCCTTATTTTTAATAGGTACTCCTGAATAATACTTTTTCAATTAACTTCCATTCACTTTGAATGATCCCTCATTCGAACTAACATCAAACGAGCCTTATGGGAAAACCTTCGTAATGGTGAATGGCCCTGACCATCTCGAATGAAGTTTACTAGGAAAGAACCTCACTCGAGTATTATACATAAGCACATTGTCTCCAACTTTAAGATGACTCTTCTTAATGTGCTCGTCATGCCAAATTTTCGTCTTTTCTTTGTAAATTCTCGAGCGCTCATAAGCATTCAATCGAATATCTTCAAGTTCATTGCGATCTAATAAACACTTCTCACAAACGGTTTTTGAATCAAAATTCAATGCCTTTACTGCCCAATGAGCTCTATGCTCCAACTCCACTAGAAGATGACACGCTTTTCCATAAACAAGCCTATATGGTGTGGTACCAATAGGAGTCTTGAAAGCCGTTTAATAGGCCTAAAGAGCATCATTAAATTTTTCAGACCAATCTTTTTGGGAACGATCAACAATTTTATCTAGAATAGCCTTAGTCTCCCGATTTGAGACTTCAATTTGCCCACTTGTTTGAGAATGGTAAGGTAGAGAGAATCGATGATGAACACAATACTTATTCAAAAGGGCTTCAAACTTACGTTCAATAAAATGATTGCCATTATCACTAATCAACACCCTAGGCACCCCAAATCGAGAAAAGATGACATTCTTGAAGAATTTACTCACCATTCTAGTATCGTTAGTTGGAGTAGCAATCGCTTCCACATATTTTGACACGTAATCACATGCTACTAAGATGTATTTGTTTCCATATGAAGATGGGTAAGGCCCTTGAAAATCAATTCCCCAAACATCAAAAATCTCAACTTCAAGAATGAAATTGAGAGGCATTTCATTGCGTTTAGAGATATTCCCTATTTGTTGACAATGATCATAACTCTTATAGAAGGCATTAGCCTCTTTGTGTAATGTAGCAAAATAGAATCCACTCTCTAAAACCTTAGCATCTGTTTTAGAGGCCGCCGCATGAACACCACATTGCAAAGTATGACAATATTGTAGAATTGAATTCACCTCTTCTTCTAGTACACATCACCTAACAATCCCATCGGAACACTCCTTAAAAAGGAATGGATCATCCCAAAAGTAGAACTTAACCTCATAAAAGAATTTCTTCTTTGCGTAAGGCTTAAGATTGTCAAGCTTCACCTCACTTGCTAAGTAATTAGCCATATCAGTGACCAAGGCGCCTTACCTAACGTGGAAATTTCATACAAATGGTCATCAAGAAAAGAGTCGTCAATTGGAGCCCGTCAAAAGTAGCTTCTAGAGTCAACCGGGATAAATGATTTGCAATAAGATTTTTGGCTCCCTTTTTATCTCTAATCTCCAAGTCAAACTCTTAGAGGAGCAGAATCCATCTGATCAATTGGGGTTTTGCATCCATTTTGTTCAATAAAAATTTCAATGCCGAATGATTTGTATGAACTATAACCTTTGAACCAACCAAATAGGATGGAAATTTCTCAATGGCATACACTACTACCAATAAATCCTTTTCTTTAGTGGCATAATTCATCTGAGTTTGGTCAAGATTCCTACTAGCATAGTAGATTGCTCCTAAAGCATAGTCACTAGCATCGCACATGAGCTTAAAAGGTAAGCTCCAGTTAGGGGGTTAACACAAATAAATGTACTTATCACCTATCCTAGGATCACAAATCCTTCTTGTTGGTCCATGTATATTTCCTCTTCCAACTCACCATTCAGAAATGTTGTTTTAACATCCATCTGATGCACTAAAAGATTATGAACATCAGCAAGAGATATTAGTACTATTATAGATGTTATTCTAGTTACAGGTGAATAAGTGTCAAAGAAATTTATATTCTCCCTTTATCTATAACCTTTAGCTATAAGACTAGCTTTGTACTTATCAACTGAGCCATCAACCTTCAGTTTTCTTTTTAGAATCCACTTACAACCAATTGTTTTATATCCTGGTGGTAAATCCACTAAGTGCCACATTCGGTTGGATACATGAGAGTCCATCTCATCATTTACAACTTCTGGCCATAAATATGCATCTACAGATGTCAATGCTTCTTAGAGGCTTGAAGGATCCTCCTCTACATTAAGAACACCTTAGCCCTTTTTCTTCTTTTTACTTTAGGTTTAACCTTCGAACTCAAATTTCTAGTTCTTATTTTAGGAACAACATAAGGGAACACGCACCCACTATTTCTAGATTTAAAGGGAAACTTGTTCTCAAAGAAGTCAGCATCATTAGATTCAATGATCAAACGTGCATTAAAAATAAAAAAATCTATAAGCTTTACCCTCCAAGGCATATCTAACAAATGTACACTCATATGCTCTATTGGGAAGTTTCACTCTCTTAGAATCAAGAATCCTAACATAAGCTAGACATCCCTATGTCTTAACGTATGAAATGTTAGGTTGTCTTTTGAATAAAACTTCATAAGGAGAAATCTTACTCTTTTTCTTTGGAATTTGATTCAATACATAACATACAGTAAGTAAAATCTCACCCCACCAGTGAGGAGCTAAACCTGAATTCAAAGAGATAGCAACTACTAATTTTGTTAGCGTTTAATTCTTTCTTTCAGCCTTACCATTTATTTCGGGTGAATAAGGAGAAGTCCTTTCATGTATAATCCCCTTTGAATTGTAAAACTCAACAAATGGGGTAGATCCATATTCTATTCCTTGATCACTTTGTAACCTTTTTATCTTCTTGTTGAACCGATTCTCAAATTCTATCACAAACTGCTTAAACATGTCAAACAAATCACTTTTATTTTTGATTAAATACACACAAGTTTAATCCGAACAATCATCTATAAAAGTGATAAAGTATCGTTGCCCATTCTTCATCAACGTTCCATCAAGTTCACAAATATCAGAATAAACCAAGTCTAATGGTTCTGAACTTCTCATAATTGTTTTTATGAGGTGACTTAGTTATCTTAGCTTGGCTGCAAAACTCACATTTGTAAAAATCATCGAGATAAATTTTAGGAATTAACCCTAAGTTACTCATGTTTTTTATGAGTCTTTTATTGACATGACAAAGTCTAGAATGCCAAAACTTAAAAGTACACAACATGTAAGTAGAAGAAGAAAATTTTTTAACTTGAACATTTAATTTAAACATTCCATCCGTCGCATAACCTTTTCTAACAAAGGTACCATTTTTAGTTAGAGTGAATAGATTAGGTCCAATGGTTTGGGGAAAAACAGCTTTGTTAAGGAGGTATCTAAAGACCAAATTCTTCCTTATCTCTGGAGTATGCATAACATCCTTTAGAATAAGTGTCCTTCAAAAAGTAAAGTTCAATTCAGCATCTCCAATGCCAACAACATTAGTAGAGTGGGAGTTTCCCAATAACACTTTCCTATCATTAGCAATCTCAGTGTATGTTTTAAACATACTACGAACCACCCATTTGATCCACTTATAAGGTTAATATCTATAATCATAGCCATAAAGGCCTCCTCAATCAAGGTAGCCTATGCAGGTGCAATAATAGGCATGTTCCTACACTTTTGTGCCATATGGCCAGGATTTCCACACTTGTACCATTGAAATTGACTAGAACCATTCTTAGGTGGTTGAGACTGTTGTTATCAATTAATCTTGTAGTCATTCTTATTGAAGTTGTTCTCCCTGTTCTGACTCTTGAAGTTCTTAACAGTAGGTTTAAGTACTGCAGTAGACTTCCTAAGAGCATTATTTGTGATTAACAAATAATATCTCCTCTCGTTGGTCTTGCTTTCGAGTCTCCTCTTCAATTCGATGCCTTAAATTTTTCTTAAAGTCCTTCTAAAATGGAGGGAGTTTATCTATCATCACTGCTTTCGGAAATTGTTCATCTAAAACCATTCCTTTAGAAGTAATTTCATTAGCAATTTTCTGAAGTTCATGAGACTGTACCTCTACAAATTTGTCATCATTCCTTTAGAACATAAGATACCTGCTTACAACATATTTCTTAGCTCTAGCTTCCTCGGTGTCATACTTCTTTTGAAGCGATTCCCATATATCTTTTGCAGAATTTTCCATATTGTAATAATCATACAGATTATCACATAGGGCATTAAGTATATAATTTTTGCACATGAAATCATTTTCGTTCCATGCTTTAATTTCCTTTTGGAATCTTTTCTTCTCAATAGCTTCAGCATCATCAATAAGTATTGGTCTAGAAGTGACCATAATGAAGTGCACCCTTTTAACAGTAAGAAAAAAAATCATTTTTTGTTTCCACTTTTTGAAGTGGGCACATAATGAAGTGCACCCTTTTAACAGTAAGAAAAAAAATCATTTTTTGTTTCCACTTTTTGAAGTGGGCACCTTTGAAATGAAATGGCTTGTTAAGATCAGCTGACATAGTTAGATCCTTAATAGACATGAGTATGATTAAGGCAAAAATGGGTGTTATAAAATTGTTGTAAACACTAGTACAAAATAACAAGAACAATATTACTAGGAATAGACTGAGTTGCGAACTACATCGCTTTCTTTAGAAGAATCACGATACTGCCTTAGTTGTGCAAGAAGTTTGGGAATCACCAGATGCTTCCTAGAATAAAACAGTCTCTCTATTTATTTTAGTAGTGGGTTTGCACAGAACCACCAAGCACAGTAAAACAACCAAGAAAAATATACTACTGCTAGAATTTTGTTAGACGATGAGAAAACAGAGAGAAGTGTTTTGATTGTGTTAAAATAATGCTTAACAGAGGATGTATATATAGCTAAGGCTCAAAACCAAAAACATTTAACAATTTAGACAAAATTAAAACTAAAGTTACTAAGCTTAGAAATTAAAACCATAATTAACGTTAAGCATAAATCCAGTCATTAAACCATTGGCAATTAATTACATAACTGTTTAAAAATTGATTATGAAATATGAAATCAACTATATTTAAAAATGGTCCAAAAATGATAGAAGCTTCATGATCACTCATTAAAGACCTAACCAAACCCAACCCAACCCAACCTAGCTCAGCTCGGCATGGCATGGCGTGCGCGTGCGTGTGTTGGTTGGATTCCTAAGCCCTTCCTCCTTCCACAAAAGTGGGTAACCAATAGGGCTCCTATATGAAGAGGTTCAACTTCCTCTATTTCACCAATGTGGGACTCCTTATTTTCATAAGCTTTGTTTTTATAAAACTTCAACATATGTGTTATGTGTTCCAACAAAATGTGTAGATTGCTAGGCGTAGGAAGGGCATTCTAGTACTCTCAGTGTTCGTGAATGTTATCCTAATATAGCACTTATGTGTGTTACTAGTTCTCCTAATACTTACAAATGCATTAAACCTTAAAGTATTTTTCACAATAATCATCCTGCATATTTTGGCTTAACGATGCATACGGTGATAGACATCGTTTTCAATTCCACAATGTTACCATCATAAATTTGTACGAGGGCTTCCTTTCATTCATTTTATGTTTGTTATCTTTGATACTTGGTTCCGTTTTATCGACTAGAGCTAATTCTAGTTGGGAATTTAATTTGTTATGAACATATATGTCAGAATGGATATTAATAAATTTTCCCTATGTTACATATGGATCGTTCCTTTAATATTGGTAATTAAAAAGATATAATCTTATATTGACACAATTAGAAAGTAATGTCATTAGGTGATTCAAGGTAACCAGATAGGTTGATATTATTTCCCGTTCTTAATAAAACTTTAAGTATTCCACAATCATTATACTTTGTATCTAACAATTTTTTCTTCGGCACGCGACTTTGGTATTGATGATCGGTATTATAGTTTTAGACGGAAAATATGTAAATGGATTAATTAGTATTTATAAGAAACAAAAGTGTTACTAGAAATATCGTTCCTAGAAACCTAGAACTAGCCCTTAGAGATTTAGAGGTAAGTAACCATTGGAATTTTGTTGGGCTCGAGCCATAACACGAGCCGCCCACTATGCTAGTGTTGGTCTAGTGCCGAAATTCTCAATCCTTGATTGTGGCACACCCTAGGCATGTCTATTTAGTTCTTGTGCTATGTTGGGCCTAAAGAAGACTCATATCATGTTGGGCCACAAATACGTCGTACTAGGGCCACCTTTCTGCTAACTTGGCCTATGCCCAAGTCTACACATTGCCAAAGACCATGAATTGCAAAAACATCTTTCTCAAACCATGGCGAGTAATGTGCTAACATTTGCACAAATATGCTTCCATGCATAATCTTCTTTCACACTCAAAATGCTCTCAACCAAAAATTTGTTGATCAGAAACCAAGTCTTCTAACTGAGGATTAAAGGGGAAATCTCAATAACTACGAAACTACTCCATGCAAGTTAAACACATCCAAGTGCATGTATGTATAGGCGTCACATATACCAACTTCATGATCATTTTTGTTAGGAATACTTTTGGTATTAAATATTTGAACCAATATTGTCTTATGTATCCATTAATACATAAATATTACTTTCTTCTTTTGTCTAAGCTATAAGGAAAAATGGAAGGAAAACCACACATGTGACTACTTTCACTTTAAGACGAAAAGAGATGGAGAATAAGAGAATCATTAAATATAATGAAGTCTCAATATGTGGTGAATGATATGATACAAAATTAATATATTATTGTTAAAAAAGAAATAAACAAAAAATTGGTAAAATTTATAAAAGCGAATGAAAATGAAAAGTCATAGAAACTTTGAAAAATAGAGGTAGTAAATAACTACAAAGTAGTTTTATTTGTTTGAGGTTCTGAACAATAATTTAATTTAAAATGCAAGAAAATTTATTAGTAGAGCATTGTGTACCACTAAATGTATTTCTCAACTCTATTGATTCAAGTCATTAAAAAAGCATTTATTATATTATATTTCAAAATCATAATTTTTCACAATGTAAAAATTACAATTAGTTATAGACTAATTGACATGGACCAATAGGTTTAAATAAGTGTAGGAAATCAAAATACACTATAGTTGAAATAACATTATGTATAGTTATATATAACTCTATACCACCACTAGTGGAAAAAACCTCATATGCTCCGGTCTTTTTAAGGCTTTATGCTCCGGTTTTGACCCGAAGTAGATATAACAGAAGCATATTTAAAAGACTTTACGCTCCGTTTTGAACCGGAGCAAAAACTACATTTTATGCTCTGGTCCAGTGAAAACTGGAGCATAAAGTGTATTATATGCTCCGGTCCACTGAAAACCGGAGCATAAAGTTTATTTTTTTTTTAGAAAAAATGCTAATATTATTATTGGAACAATACAATACAATAAAGTCTATATATATTGTATACAATACAAAAGATGAGTGTTTGGAATTTGGATGCACTCGAAGTGAATTAATCTTATGATGTGTACATGCATTCGCCATTTGATGAAGCTAATAACTTGGAGAGCCTTTTTCTGGTCCTAACTCTTCAATCTTTCTACTTTTTTGATACTGTGATTTGTGGGGGAACTTATTATGACTCTGCATGCACATATTGGTTCCATCTGCCCAAAACCCACCAAAGGGATCAAAACAAAAGGTGAAAATTATAAAGACAAAAGTAAGATAAAAAGTATAAAAATTTACTCATCTTTATCAGAAAGATCAGATATCTTACAGTTTTAGCACCCTCTAGAAGAGATTTCCTCTATTAATAATTAACCTCTATTGTATATAGCTAGCTTTTCTTCTTTACATAATTATCCTAAATAAAAAATTGAACAATATATCTTTAAGTTACTAGCCTCAATGAAGCTGTAGCAGTCTTTGCAATAAAAACACTTCAAAATGTTTCAGGAAAGGCAAAATATGAACCACTAAAAAGCTACAAATCTGTGACATCTGACTTGCAGTATAAGGTACCAAAGCCTTTCCTAAATTTTAGAATACAACACCCCAAGAACAGTAAAATCATAATAAGAAAGCAGGCATACAAGCATAGTAAGGAAACATAATGGCAATGCTTTACAAAACCAAAAATAGTTTACAATCACCTGAAGATCCCCTTGCACTTTGGAGAATAGAGAAGAGTTATTTTCTGCCTTCTCTAGTGAATGCCTTATTTTTAACGTTGTCCACACTTGCCATTTTCTGATTGACACAACAAAAATAGATATCAAACATTTATTTTTAATACATCGTCGATTGTTATCTACCCACTTGCATTTAAAAAGACCAACAGTGAAACTAGAGTAGTCAAGCTCCCATATTTCCTGTACTCTCCCATAGTATAACAACTCGTGTAAAATGTAGATGACGCCAAAACGAAAACACCACTATTCTGCAAGAAAGAGGACTTTTGATCTTGACCCTCAGTCCAAAAGGTGTACCCATTGACATTTTCGCTAGGACCAAAAGCTAACCACTTCATAGTTTCAGACACATCCTCGAGTTGTTCACATACAAATCGATTGTGAAACCAATCAATAAATGTCTTATTATGCAACTGCATCAAAGATCTATCCCCTTTAGAAGGATTTCTAACACGCAATTCCTCGTAATGCTCATTCAAAAAGGGATGGACATCTGGAACATGATGTAAGACATACTCAGGTCGAGAGGAAGGAAGTCCAATAGGCTCTGCACTGGCCATATACTCAGCTACAAAATTACCGATCTCATCGCTCACAGTGCCTTGAATCATACTACCCTCGGGTTATGCCGGGTTCCTCACTTTGTTTTGGAAAACCCCCATATGTCTTTCAAAAGGATAACACCACCTCAAATAAACGGGACCTAAAAGCTTGATTTCATGAACGAGATGGACAATTAGGTGAACCATAATGTCAAAAAACGAAGGTGGGAAATACATCTCAAACTTGCATAAAGTTTCAATCACATCCGCTTGAAGGGCATCAAGTTTAAAGGGATCAAGCACTTTACAACATATTGTGTTGAAGAACGAACACAGTTCGGTAATAGTATATCTCACATGTTTTGGAAGTATCCCCCGAATTGCAATTGGTAGGAACACTTGCATCATGATATGGCAATCGTGGGATTTCATGCTTCCCAACTTCAACTCACCATTCATGGACACAAATCTTTTCATGCTATATGAGTACCCTGATGGAACCTTTATACCATACAAAGTCTCACAAAAAAATCGTTTCTCTTCTTTAGACAATGTGTAACAAGCCGGTGGTAAATAAATCTTTTCTACATTCTGTATCTTGTCACTTGCCACCTTTTCTTTACCCTTTCCCTTTCCCTTGTTCATGTCACCTCCTTCTTTTGCTCTATTTCTTTTCTTTACCTCCTTAACCTGTGGCCATAACTCTAGGCGAAGCCCCTTGCATTCTAAATAATCTCGCACGGCGTTCACATCCTTTGTCTTATCTGGAATGTTCATTAGTGTCCCGAGTATTGCATCGCATACATTTTTCTCTATGTGCATAACGTCGAGGCAATGTCTAACCTGTAGATCTCTCCAATATGGAAGCTTCCAAAAGATTGAGTTTTTCTTCCATAACCCTTCACCCCCTTGTCCAGGTTTACCAAAAACTATTTCAACCCCCTTAACCTGTTCGTAAACCTCTTACCCGGTTAACGGTCGACAAGCTACACGCTCTTCAACCTCTCCATCGAATGCCTTCTTTTTCTTACGATAGGGGTGATCACGTGGGAGAAACTTCCGATGTGGCATGAAGAAATGTTTGCACTTAGGAATCCACATAGCTTCCATGTCATTGATACAAATTAGGCATGCTTTCTTCCCTTTATTCTTATACCCGGATAAGTTACCATATGCAGGGAAGTCATTGATAGCGCATAAAAGCATTGCACGCAATTTGAACACATCATTAGCATGTGCATCATACACATAAACCCCTTCATCCCACATCTTTCTCAAATCCTCAACGAGGGGTGCAAGATATACATCAATATCATTTCCCAGTTGTTTAGGACCAGAGATTAGAAGAGAAAGCATAATGTACTTACATTTCATGCACAACCAAGGAGGCAAATTATAGATAACTAAGAGTACCGGCCATGTACTGTGTTGAGAACTAAGAGTCCCGAATGGGTTCATTCCATCAGTACATAGTCCGAGCCTCAAGTTACGATCTTCATCCCCAAATGTCTTATGCAACCTATTAATAGTCTTCCAATCGGGAGAATCAGCTGGATGTGTGAGGAGACGACCTTTCTTCACCCTATCTGCATGCCACCTTAAATTCATCGCATCTTTCTTTAGAGAAAACTGGCGCTTGAATCTTGGAATTATTGGAAGATACCATAATACCTTAGCTGGAGGACCTTTAGCACCTCGAACCCCTTTACACTTATAACGCGATAACCCACAACGCAGACACTCTTCTAAGCTCTCATGTTCCTTTCGATACAATACACAATAATTCAGACAAGATGTATCTTCTGATACTCTAAGCCAAAAGGGCACATGAGCTTTTTGGCATAATATGTCGATTTTGGAAGTTCATTTCCATCAGGAAACATCTCACCTAACACTTCCAATAAACTTGTGAAACTAGTATCACTCCAGTTGAACTTTGACTTAACATTGAAAAGTGTCAACACGGCTGTCAGTTTTGTGAATTTTGTACATCCAGGGTAGAGAGGCTTCTCAGAAGCTTCTTTCAGCAAATCAAAAACATGAGGACGTTTTCCTATCTCATCCTCAACCCCTTCCATTATCTCATCAACACGATTTATGTCCCTATTCATATCCTCCTCTTCATTCTCATACTCATTATTCTCCACCACATAAGCAACATCTTCTTCTTCATAGACATTATGAGGAACAATGTTTCCTTTGTAAACTCCTTCCTCACCATGCCAAACCCAAACATGATATTGAGGCCTAAATCCACGCCGAAGTATATGCTCCCTAAGGATGTCAACGCTATCAACCTTTGATACATTGCCACACTTGACACATGGACAATAGAATCCAATTTCCCCTGTCCTAGCCTGATGTTTGACAGCAATACTACAAAATTCCAAGACCCCATCCATAAATTCTGCTGAGTCAATGCCCCCATACATCCAAGAACGATCTTTTTCCATCCTTGGACTAATCAAGATCCACAAGTAATGCATAAGTTTTGAATGAGCTCCTTAAAAAAAAGAGCATTTAGAAATAATCTAGTTTACTAACAATATAATAGAAATATTCCTAAATAAATAGAAGGGGGAAAGGAAGGGGCAAAATGAGGGTGGAGTAATCCACCATGATTTGCCAAAATAAGTTTGACTGCGTCTACATTGCTAAATCTTGATTGATATCTACTACCTACACTGCTAGACATGTCAACATTAATTTGAGTTATTAATTTGTATAAAATTAATAATCCATGAGAATTATTTGAGTAAAATTAATTTGTGGGAATTATTTGAGCAAATTGTTAGTAAGTATTTGTCTATGATCCAACCATTGATAAACTTAGCATATGATGATAATTGATAAGAAGTCTCTTGGCCATCTAGAGTTAGTAAAAACCTAAACCGGCATCGAAACAGGAATCAGATTAAAAAAAACTAGCAAGAGTTGAGGCCAGTATTAATTAATTAATTATCACCCTTATACGGCAACATTAGCTTATTTAAGAAATTGTTTTAAATAAGATATGCAGTAAGATACATGGAGTCCTTAGTTTGATATAATCCTGAACCACATAGACTTTGAGGATAGAAATATGACAAAATAAAACACAATCCAATTTAATTAATTAATTACTTTTGTACGAAATAATTTAATTCTTTGATGAAAAGGGGCAAGCCCGAAAATTAGCACATGTGGGCCTAATTTATCCAAATGATCCCCACTCCCTAAATTTCTTAAACCTCCTACTTCGCTGCTCCAGACACACATCAAGTTAGCTATAGAACATGCTTTTTTCCCAAGTATACTTGAAAATTTTAGTCGTGTTACCCGAACTATACATGAAATTTGATACAAAAAATATTATCAAACCTTAAATCTTTAATACCATAGACGAATGTTTATTTTTACTTGGCCATGTTCATTTTTTAGGGGTTCTAAACATACAATGCCGCCAAATGGGCGTCTCATTGTGTCAAATTCCCCCTTCAAATTAGATAAAGTAAGCATTGATCATCATTTTATAACATGAGTAAAAATTTCTTTCAGTAATGTGATATAACATTTGTGGATTACCAGGGACTTCTAGCGAAAAGATCGGCCATTATCGCTTCTTTACTCAAAAACAATCCTTTCAAAGATATATTGGTGTTCTTCGAAGAAATACCTTCAAAACCCGAAGGGTTAATGCTCATAGCAAGATTTTATCATGGATTTAGTGTGGAAATGACGAGCCACATTTGCTGTTTTAGAGTTTTATTAATGCAATTACTAAACTATACAATTGGGGAATACTAAACATATCAATAAATTAATTTGGGAATAATAAAACAAATTAAAACAAATTCAATTTACCTTTAATTGGGAGAATGAGGATTTGGCACAATAATTGAATATGGGTTGCTGGAATAATGGGAGCTGCGTTGTGGTTTTGTACGTAGCAGAATATGGTGCTTTGTTCGAATATGGTGATGGGGTTGAGATGTGCTGCTACTTTCGTGGGAGAAGGAAGGTGCGCTGCTGGGTTTCATGGGAGAAGGAAGGAGCGTTGCTGCGTGTTCGCTGAAGAAAATAGGAAGAGGCTGCAAGTTATTATAGGCTATAGGGTTGTACTGAAGAAGCATGGCAGCAGTTTTATTTTTAGTGGTAGGCATATGCTCCGGTTCCCTTTTAACCGGAGCCTAAAGTGTTTATATGCTCCGGGTGTTAATAAACCGGAGCATAAAATATAATTTTACACACAAAAAAGTTGCATTAAAATAAGTCATAAGCATATACTCCGGTTAAATGTAAAACTGGAGCATATTCATTGTAGTATTTGGCATTTTTTCCACTAGTGCACTATATATTTTATACCAATTATATTCTGTACCACTATATATTCTATACCATCATATGTCTGGAATGGATTAGTATTCAAAGGTATCCTATAATATGGTCTCTAGAATGTTTCATCGTGTAAAATTAATTGAAATCCATCTTTAGCACTCACATTATGCGTCGAATCAATGTTGTAGTATATCAAACATGGAAAGAGAGAAATTCGGGAAATATTTCAATAAATTCAAATAGATGTGCAAATTTTGTTTAAGTTGATTCAGTTAATTAATTACTTGTCCTATAAGTTTATAAACAAAAAAAACTAGCTCAATGCATTTACTTAGTAGTGTTTCTATAGGGTTGATGGTTCTTTAGGTGTTTGCTAGTCTCTTATAGGTTGCGTTTTTATGCCTAGCCAATTGAGGCTTTTCTATTTATACCTAATATATAAGATATTGCTATACCATATATAGCTATTATCATACCAAATATAGCTATTGTTATATAAAATACAAAATACATTAAAATGTATTAGGTATAGACATTATGATCTCGGGTATAGAAAAAAAATGATGAAAATATCCTCTGATATATTTATATTTGGTATGAAATAAGATTTTCTCTTAACTTATTAGCATGTGATTCTATGTAGTTTGGTTTTTCCCCTACATTGGTTTATAAAATTCTACTATATACTTACCATTTCCTATACATAAAGTCGAATTTTCCCGTACTCATACACACAACTCTCATGGTTATATAACTTTACCCTAAATGTGTACACCATAATGATAAATAATTGAGAACTCTGGTAAAATAATACCTAAAGTGTGTTTGTAATTTTTATAAGAATAAAGGCTATTACATAATGTGTCTTTTTTTCTATTTCTCTGAATGTGAAAGGAAGCCAAATATATAGAATAATGAGGCTTGCAGATGAAGTAGATCATATAGAAATTTAAAGCTTTAGAATATATTATTGTCAAAATCTATTGAGCAAATCTTAGAAAAAAAAACATAATTAAGGTTACAATATCGACAAAAATATTGTGGTTTTATTATTAAGGTCTAAATGAACTTGGTCAAAAAGTTAGAATCATGTATAAAATCCTGAATCACACCTATATTTGTGCACGTGTCACGAACTTGAACTAGGCCAGGTAGCGCTGCGGAGCGCGAGGGAATTCTCATTTCTAGCCCATACTACATATTCAATATTAACAAAGGAGACTCACATATATAAGGTGAAAAAAACTCCATCAACCCATTTATGTGGGACAAATTGAAAGTATGGACTAAAACCATTTCTCTTCTAAAGTAAAACAAATGAGTATTCTCCTATATATTTCCAATAATCCCCTACAAGATACAAAAGAAAAGAAATAAAATGAGTGTAGGATGACAATTTTGGGCATTAGAGATGTATATTTTTCAAGTACCAATATCTTGGGAATTTGAATTGATACCTAGTGTTTACAAATATATTCTACTTCCATTCAAGGTTGGAAAACCTTGAACATCAATAGGGTTTGTATGAATAAATTTGGACACTTAAGTTTTTCGCTAGAGAACCCAAGCCTATACGATCTCATAGGGGTAGGATAAATTTCCCCAATTCACATAGGTAAGTCATCAACTTTGTACTCATTACAAACCACCTTAAAAGCTATAAACTTATTAAGAGCTAATGCTCATCCTCAAAACAAAACAAAGAAATAATACATCACTTCATTAATTAGGAATGATAGTAGTACATAACTCGAGTTAATTTGGGCTTTATTTGACCCTTTTGAACTTAAAAATTACAAAGTTGGATATCTATAACAAGTCAATCCTTAATAGGCACTAAACCCATTCCTTGTGCTAACTCCAACACTATTTTTCTACAAAGACCTTTGGTGAGAGGATCTGCAATATTCCTCTTAGATTTTTCATACTCAACTGATATCACATTTTTTAATTGGATCTCTAATTATTCTATGCCTCATGCAAATTTGTCCCCTCTTTTCTTTATATGAATGATTCTTTGCAACACCTATGAAAGCTTGTGAGTCACAATGCATGAAAAATGATGGAGTAGGTTTCGCCCATAAAGGTTTTCAAATAAATTTATTTTCCATTCTAGATTTAGCAATAAAATTTTTTTTAGAAGAATTCCTTGATATAATTCTATTTTAAAGAGTAAAAACATATCCACTAGTAGATTGAATCTCATTGTTATCATACTCCCAAATGGCATCACCATTGTGATGTTATTTGGTAATATAGACCCTATTGGTTGTCCCCTATAAATATTTCAATAATGTAATCAAAGCCCCTTGATTTTCATGATTAGGATTGTGAGTTTTTATACTCAATCCAATAACTATATATGATATATCAGGCCTTTTGTAGTTCATTAAAGACATAACACTTCTAATGATCTTGGCATATTTCTCTTATGAAACACTATTACCTTTGGCATATTCCTACTATTTTGGTGCTTGTTTTATTTCATGTAATGATCTAATGAGTTCGCATTCTTTGCTTTCTTGTCCTAGTCCCACACATCCTTCTAGTTGCCTTATATATCTTCTTGTAAATCACCAATAAGAAAAGGAGTTTTCATATAAATTAAATGCATAATAAGATTAAGAATGGATGCAAGATCAACGAGTACTCTAATGGTGCTAATCTTGGTTATAGGAGAGTAGGTTTCAAAGAAATCTAAGACCTTCTTTTGGTGGTTTCTACAAATTACTAATCTAGGTTTGTATTTTCTATTGAACCATCATGATGTAGATTCTTTTTAAACACCCACTAGATACTTAAAGGCTTAGAGCCCCTAGAAAGGTTAGTCAAGATCCAAGTGTTATTACTCATAATGGACTCTATCTTACTATTTATGACCTCTAGCTAAAACCTAGAGTCAACAGAACTCATAGCCTCCTTCTAAGTCATAGGGTTAAATTCTAGTACAAAGACATTCAAAACTTTCTTATCGAGTAGTTCCGATTGCCTTAGAAAGGTTTTAACAAAATCAAGACCAAAACCTTTCTCAACCCTGGCTCTCTTACTCTTTCTAGCATATATAGGCTCACTAGAAGATACAATGTCATATTGAGGAATGCTAGAAGATGATTCAACAGATAAAGATGGATGATCATGTATTTTTATAAGAAAAATATGCTCTTTATAGGTCCTAATCTAGAACTATTCTCAAGAATTAACATGTAAGCAGAAATATTAGTAGTGTACTCAATAAAAATACCATTAACAATTTTACTTAGACACACCAACACTTTAAGAAAATTAAGTTTAGTCTTATAACCTTTCCATAACTCATAAGGAGTCATGTCTAATTTTATATGGGGAACATAGTTTAGAACATAGCATTCAGAACGAAGAGCCTCCCCCCCACATGTTAGTAGGCCTACTAGATCTTATAAGCATACCGTTCGTCATTTCCTTTAAATTCATGTTTTTCCTTTCAGCTATTCCATTTTTGTAAGGGGTGTAGGGAGTTATGTTTTTATAAATGAATCTATTTTTGTAATAGAATATCTTAACCGTAGCAAATATTCATAGCCTGGAAAATGTTAATATATTAATGAACAAGTGTTGTGGTTTTTTAAATAACTACAGCACTTGTGGTTATAATTACTGCGGTTATTTAAATAACTGCAGCATTTGTTCATTAATATATAAACCCAACCTTTTCTTTTTTGGGCCATTTCAAAACACAAAAAGGCTTCCCCATACTCCCAACACTTCATCGCACGAAAAAAAACCTAACTCTACTAACCTTCGTCTTCTCTAGCTAGCCCTAACCCCATTACTTAACATCCCCTTTTTCGTCTCTAGCCCTAACCTTATAACACACACTACCTAACTTTCTTCCTCACGCAAGTTGAAACCTACTCCTCTCTCCCACTTGTTTTTCCATGGTTATGGCGTAGTGAAGCATTTTGAAGCTTACTCATCTCTTCTATTTTGAAGAAGTCTACATACTCAAAAGTTTAAAATCTAACGGTTTGTATATTCCTTGAACCCTAGTATATTTTTTTTCAAATTTTTATTCATAATTTGTTAATATATAAATGTGAAGATGAAAAACTCTTATATGTTCAAATCTGCATGTTATATATTGTGTTTATGAAGGAATAACCCTTAAAAATCAAATTTCATTTAGGTGGGTAGATCTCAAAAAAATACACAACTTAGACATGTTATAAGCCCCATTCAGAGTCTCTTAGCCAATTTTATGGCTTCTCAAAGTTTTTTTCAATATTTTAAATAATACATCACTGAGGCCACTAAAGGGTAACATAGTTTGTGTATAACCTCTAAAAATAGGGGGTTTCAAAAAAAATTACACCATTCGGACTACCGAGCTAAGAGATATGTTTCTCCGAACTTTTCGAAACCCTGGAATAGCACCTGAAATCTATGAAGAATTAATTGGTTGTTTATTTTCAGTGTATGCGATTTTGTGTGCCAAAATGAGTGGTCATAATAGAATTTTAGATTTATATGCTTCACTGTTGATCATTTCTTAGCTTTTCTTATCTTTTATGACATATTATTTAACACATTATGCATGATATTCTTAGCTTAGATCATATTATGTTCTTGATTAAATGTGTTGTAATAGTATATAACAATTAGATTTGCACATATAGGAATTTTCAGAGATATTAATTATTAATAATATACTTTTATATATATGTAAATTAACACATAAAATGACCTATTAATTTTTTTTTTGTTCTGAAAACAATCAATTGCTGCGATTTTTTAGAAAAACTGCAGCAATTAATTTATATGTGCTGCAATTATATTAGAAAACCGGAGTACATAAATTTTAGAATAAAAAAAATCAATTAAATGCTGCGGTTATTAGAAAAACTGTAGCAAATAATGCTAATTTTTTTTTAAAAAATATATGCTGTGGTTTTTTAGATGCACCTATTACTTGATATATTTGTTGTGATTTTTCTTAAAACTGCAGCATTTGTTGTTTTTATTATTGCGTCTAAAAACTGCAGCATTTGTTGTTTTTCTATGTGCTTCGCCTATATGTATTTCATATAAATAACCGCAACATTCAAAGCTAAAAAACCGCAACAAATAGACATTTCTCTACTAGTGGAAGGATTTGTGTGGTTTTCTTGGGAATTTAAGAACGGAAAACTCAAATATGTTCTTTAATAAGCTTAAGGGAGGAGACTAGTTAGCATTCCTTATTTTGCATCAATTTGTGCATGGTCTCAAACTATAAGGTTAAGATCATAAGAATTATTCCATTGTTTAGAAAGTTGAATATTGATCATGATGGTGTCTCATAAATGCCCAGCTTTTGCATCTTCTTTTTACTTCTTTTCATTTCTTTTAGTTTCTCTCTCTTTTTAGTCTTTAAAATGCTTGTCTTGTTCTTTCTTTTGTTTTGTGAGTTATAGTTAACTAATAGGAAACCCTTATGAGTGCACACTCGTCCTCCTAAGCGATTATGGGGTTTAAAGGCTTGTTGAGTGTTTCTAAAATCAAATGTGATTCCTATGAAATTTAATTAAGTAAACTGTTTTCCATAGTTAGGATTGTTAGTGTTTGATCTCTCCTTTCCTTTGTCCTAGAGTCTTGCTTGAGGATGAGAAAGAGCCAATCTTGGGGGAAATTGATGATTGACATTTATGTCACTCATTTGCATCTTCATAGCATAGTTTCTTATTTGGCCTAAAAACTTCCCATTTCACCCTATTTTGCATCAATTTGTGCATGGTCTAGCCTTAGGAGTTTTCTTCATATTTTTGTCCTATTTTCCTTGATTTCTCGTTATCTTTTCTACCTGTATGTGTGTTTGTATGGGGTGACATAGGTATCTAATGAACTCAAGTATGAGAACCAAAGAATAGAGATGCATAGCAGAAGAACCAAGAAGAGAACCCAAGAGGTCGCTCAAGATTTGAACCAAGAGGTTTCTCATGTGAGAAGGAACTAAGCAGACGCATGCTCTATCCTAAGTGGCCACTCAGTTCAATTGAGTTAGATAGGCAGAGATTTAGTAGCGGGCGTCAAGCAGAATCCAAGAGGGAATTTAGAGTCCTAATCTGGCAATCATGGTTGAACAGAAGACTTTTACTCTTTAAAGGCTTCTAGGTTCTTTTCTAGAGCGACCTCACAGTTTCTCTTCTCATTTTTTCTACTATGCACTCCTATTCCTCGGTTCTCATGCTCACGCCAACTAAATACCTGCCTTGAGTCATGAAAATAAGCATAAAAGTAGAAAAGATAGCAGGAAATCAAGGAAAACACGATAAGAATATGAAGAAAACTACGAAGCCTAGACTATACACAAAGTGATGCAAAACGGGATAAAGAAATATGAACTTGGGCCAAAAAGAATACAAAACTCTGTTAGGAAGATGCAAAAGAGTTTCATAAATGTCACACATCGAATATTTCAAATTTAAGAACTATTGTTTTAAACTTCAGTTCTAATGTTCTAAAATTGAATGTTTTGTGACAATGTTCTAAATATCTATTCTATTATTCTAAGATGTAATTCAGAACACCTGAATTACAATTTAGAACACATGAACTACAATTCTAAATATAAAGCACAAATATTTAGAACAAAAGAAGTTAAATTTGGATCTATAGAATTGAACTATGAACCTGCACTTTAGTTTCATAGTTCCAAATTTTAGTTCTATTGTTCTAAAGTTTTGGTCTTCCTTAATGAAGTTTTGTTAAGGTGTCCTAAAGTTCACTTCTATGATTTTGAATCAAACAATACTTTTGTTATAAAGTTTAATTCATAATTTTGTTCTAAACTGTGGCTCTACTATTATTAAATAATGAACTAAACTAATGTTCTCAACTGAAAAAAAAACTTGTTAGTCTGATAAGTAGTATCAAATGAAACCATATCACTAAAGAGTTCATAATTCTTCCTACAAATCGGATTTGCTCATAATACTCTGAATAGAGAATCGTCATCATCTATTGGATAGTTTAAGAATATAGTAAACCACATCAACTTCTTCCTCTTGAAATTAGGCACAAACATTTGAGCATCTAAACCTTCAATATATGCCTTCAAATCCCTATGAAAGTTTTTAAAATCACACATAGAGGGACCTAAATTCTCTTCACCCCTAACATATTCTTTCATCATTCAATATTTTTTCACAAGACCCATATTTACCTTAAAAAAGAAGCAAAATTATTACAATAAACATAACAATACAAGTAATCCTTAATAATAAAAAAAGGAAGATGTAAATTTAAAAGAGCCATACTTGGCTTTGAAATATTAAAAGAAAAGTATCAAAATTTATAATTATACTTTAAAACAATATAAGTATAATTTTGAACACAAACTACATGCTTTTAGAACAGATACAACTAACATATTTAACAATAAACCTAATATTTATATCAGTACATGAATACTTTACAACAATACAAATAAACCTATAAGGATACCTTGGAATTATCAACAATTATTTTCTTTAGTAAAATGCTTAAATTTCTTCTTGCTTTTGAAAATGTATCAACTTATAAGAATAAAAAGGATGATTATAAACGTTCTTGAAATTTGCGATAACATATCCACCATCATCACAAACCTTCAATACGATTTATGCTCTACATCCAACATGAGTGACCAATCTTTTCCTAACAAATTTAACTTTATCTTCAACTTCATTATCAGTTCTTGTATCTTTCATATGAATCTTATGTTTAAACTTATATACATCTTTATTACACATGAAATATTGAAAACTAAGAACACCATTCTTTCTCCTTTTTTTATAGTAGTTTTCTAGTGTTAAAACAAGCTTCATATTGATGTGTTCATTTTAGAGCACGTTTACTTCCTCATTTTAGTGCCAAGTCTCGTAGTTTTATATTGGTTTTATGCATATTATGCTTGATTTCACTTTGATCTTTTCTTCGAGTTGTATTAAGTTCATTTCAGGTATTTTTGATGATTTCGAGGTGAAATGCGATGCATTCAAGCCTTTGACACGTGTATCATAGCTTTGTCAAACGTTTCAAGTCACTCGTGAAGATAACATGGAGTGGAGAAAGGAAAGAAGTGAAAAGAGGAATGCATGGTCTCAGATTCGACCGTATCTGAGACACATTCGGCCGAATGGTGCAGACTCTACTAAATCTGAGACACATTCGGTCGAATGAAAGGTAGACTTTAGAGCATTAAATCCTTGGTCATTGAAGGCCGAATGGAACTCATTCGGGCGAATAGAGTTATATTCGGCAGAATGGGACTTGAATTCGATCGAATGACAGTGTTTTCTACGGAACAACTACTTTTTTTAGGGCCGGCCCATATGTATCTTAGGGTTTTCGTAGGTCTTTCATGTTTTGTTATAAATACCCCCCCCCCCCTTTGATGAGAGGGAAGGCAGCTAGGTTTTTATATTTTATGCACATTTAGTTTTGTGTAGCCTCCTAATTCTTTTAGTTCTAGCTTTCGGTTTTCAGTTTTCTAAACGTTTATACTCCGAGTTTTGGATTTTGTCATTCAAATTATGTTCATGGATAATACATTGAAGCTTTTATGAGTATTAATCTATTCCTTTGATTTTAATTCATTTGCTTTATTTCATTACATGTTTAGTTCTATGTTCATCATTTACTAGAGTAGTTTCTGATTTACTTTCATTCTCGTTAATTTCCTTTCATGTTTGTTTCATTTGCTTTATTGGAAATCTTTATGTCATATAGCATGAATATGTGTGAGTAGTTCCTTTAGGGGTTTTGATTGGTGAAACCCTAGGAAAAGTTATGATATTTATTGCTTACGGTTGTAGGAATGATGATACTAAGTAGTTTCGGAATCCAATGCGAATCTTGACCTGCCACTCCTTTGGAGACATAGGGCGATTATAGGTCGTTTGTTGAAATTTGTGGAATCACCAACTTCCTCTCGTATTCTTAGATGTCCATGCTAGTTGTTATCAGATTTTCTCTAACCTATCATGTTCGGTTTTGAAAGCTTCATTGTTAGGGTGAATCTAATCTTGTCCCCGTTTGTCTCTATTTGATTTACCCCGTAATTTATCGTTATCTATCTTCTCGTTATTAGTTTTAGTTGTCTCTAACTCCAAATAGTCTGGTTGTGTTACGAACTTAAGTCTTGATATCCTTTGTCCTCGCGGTTCGACCCCCTACTCCACTATACTCGTATAGTTCGTAGGTTGGTATAAATTTTATTTGCATAACTAATCTTTTAGTTAACGACCTAAAAGATGGTTATCACATATCCATATGCCATAAAAAAATACCTTCATCAACTTGAGAACTTCATACCCACCACTTGTGGAAAAAACCTTATATGCTCTGGTTTTTTGGAGGCTTTATGCTCCGGTTTAGACCCGAAGTAGATGTAACCGGAGCATATTCAAAAAGACTTTATGCTCCGGTTCAAACCGGAGCATATTATGGACTTTATGCTCCGGTCCACTAAAAACCGAAGCATATAATGGGTATTTTATGCTCCGGTTTTCAGTGGACCAGATCATAAAGTCCATAATTTTTCAAAAAAATTCAGACTTTATGCTCCGGTCCATTGAAAACCGGAGCATAAAATACCTATTATATGCTCCAGTTTTCAGTGGACCGGAGCATAAAGTCCGAAGTTTTCAAAAAAAATTCAGACTTTATGCTCCGATTTTCAGTGGACCGGAGCATAAAGTCTGAATTTTTTTTTCCACAAAATACTTATATTGGCTCTTAAAACAGCTAGTGCAACCTGAAATGCTAATATGATTCGGTTTCATTGCATATGCAAATATTAGAATAATGCAAGCTCAAAGGCTTTGAATACATATAACAATTACGAATATACAGAGATTTCTACAATGTATATATGACAAATATAAATAGGCATTGATTGTATACAAAAATCTAACTACTAAATGCAGTTATTGGAAAGGAATCGTGCAAACTTGTCTCTTATTTCTTTGATTTCGTCAATGGTGAAAGGCTCTTCTCTTGATGTGTTGAAAGCCTAAATGTAGCCAACATAATAAAATAAAATTAGATAATCAATCTCTAATACTTGTTCTTAGTATATGAATTGAAGGATAAAAGCAAAATAATAAGAACACTAGCATGCTAGTATAAACCTCAGTCAAACATCAAACTAACATCCTCGATGATTGTACAACTAGGGTCAATACGCTACTGTGTATATGTCTCTAGATACCTAAATGAAATCCATAAATTAATTGAATTTGACGCATAAGTTTTCCAAAAAATTCGGCAGAGTTTCCTCTATAAAATGAACATTTTCCCAATTTTTAATCTAATAAAACCTGTTCAACACAATTCATCAATCCCACAATTCAACATCATACAACAATACAATGCCATACCACATCAATCTTTAGATTGATGTCAGCCATATAATCCCATCCTCCATGCATGGTTGATCATAATAATCTACTACATTATATATGCTAACAAAGTGTATTAGGAACTTGACACTATTTTGAAAAACAAAACAAATACATCTATACTAACAAAGTGTTTGGGTCTTTAAGAAATACTGAGAAAGTGAATACTTCGTACGTCTCTTTGCTCCATGAAACTTCTTTATCGGTTTATTATATTTTTACAGTCATGATTTCATTCAAGTATCATATGTTTGTGAAGGATTACATTCAATATCTATTTTTCTCTTTTACAGACTAGTTCCCAGATTTATATATGAAACTAAATGGAAATTCTAACAAATATTATATTTTAAGGGAAATATCAATATATGACAAAGCTAGAGATTCGTCAAGTAAACTAATTCGATGGGGAGACACAGCTGAAGTAGGAGATAATATCCTAGAAAAGCCACCTCAAATCGACTAATTATTAAAGTAAAAAGCGACCAAATCTATGGATGGATAATGTTGAGAATCAAGATCAAGATCAAGATCAAGATCAAAGGCATCCAATGAGCTTAAGAAGACTATAAGAAGTTGCTGAAATTACCTAATTAAGCTCATTTAAACCTATTCGCTTAGAAACACATGGGTTTGAGCTTGGAAACTCATGCTTAGTTTCATGCGCAAATTTGGAGACAGAAGACACTTATATTTCGGCGAATCTTAAATTGGTCATATGTTCATGGATTGTTTCCTAAGTTCAGTCAAGATCTCCAAATGGCATTAGTAACATCTTAGATGATTGTATAACCAAGGTCAATACGCCAATGTGTAAATGTCTCTAAATACCTAAATGAAATCCATAAATTAATTGAATTTAACGCATAAGTTTTCCAAAAAATTCGACAGAGTTTCCTCTGTAAAATGAACATTTTCCCAATTTTTAATCTAATAAAACCTGTTCAACACAATTCAATAATCCCACAATTCAACATCGTACAACAATACTAAGCCATACCACATCAATCTTTCGATTGATGCCGGCCATATAATCCCATCCTCCATGCATGGTCGATCATAACCATCTACTTATTTTTCATAGGACGACTTGCCTAATACGTATATATAAACAAATATAAGGAAAGAAATTAGATATACCTTTTCTACATCATCGACTCCCGTGGTAGAAGTGACTAAGTCATACATGAATCTCATCACATAATATCCCCAATCTACCCCATTTTGTTGTTGTGCGCACTAAATGGGAATGAAATAAATATTCATGTCAAATCAAAGTAAATCAAAGTAAATCAAGGTTACGCTACCACAAAACATTGATATTCCAAAAACATATACCTTCACTGATTTCCATTTAGGAAATCTAGCTCTTGAATGTAATCCAAAACTTCCACGCAATTTCTTCATTGCACTACACTCGACAAGAAAAATATATGTCATATCAATGTGATATTAAAGTTAATAATCAAACAAAAACGCATTTGGTCAACTTAAAGATATATACCTAGTCAACATGGATTTGATAAGTAAATGTCGAGGTGGATGTTAATCGAATTGATATACTGTGTGAGTCAAAGGACATATGACTAGGAGCAACCAATGTTTACTATAATAGGATTTTGAAGTCAATAACGAGAAACATGATAACTTAGATAATGATGTTAAAGGACATATAAATCATGTTGGGACTAAAACATACTCTTCAATATATGGAGCCAAAATAAATTTGTCCCCATCTTTGATTGATTTTATCAAACTTTGTTCAATGTATTCCTTCACCTCGGGTTAGCTTGTCATACATTGTGTGTCACAAATCTGTTGTGGACATAACCACCCAACTTTCAAAGCAGACTCGCATTCACTCAAATCCTCGTGAAGTGCACTGAACTCAGATCATAACAAATAAGATATGTTAGAGTTGTCCTTAAACCCAACTATGAAGTGCACTGATAACCGTTCTTTTAGGTCGTTTGACTAAAAGAATAGTTATGCAAACTAAATTTATAAACACCCTAGTACAACTACAACTAGTGTAGTGGTAAGTCAGGGATCGAACCACAAGGACAAGGGGCGATAGCTTTTAGACTTGATGTAAAGGATTTAAATGGGATTTGAAAGAATTATTCTAATAGCAGAAAAGTAAAGCAAGAACTAAAACAATAGTATTCTATGGAAGGAAAACGGGGACAGATCAGTTCCACCCTAGGAAGGACAATCAAACTATCCATACGCTAAATTAAGAGAAATCAGTCAACAATGAATCATGACACTCAAGATGACGAGAGGAAGTTTGTGACCCTTTAAATGACACGAACAACCTAAAATTGCCCTATGTCTCCAAAGGAGTGGCAGGACAAGATTTGCATCAAATATCAATAAATCAACCATTAACAATCTCAAATCCTAACTCCACGCATGAAGAACGAGCCAACCTAGGGATTCACCAATCAAACCCCTAAGAAAACTACTCACACATAGTAAAAAACATGATTGAAAGCATGAATAGGATGAATGGAAATGAACAAGAGAACGAAAACTAAGAACTATAACCGAACCGACAACTACTCTATCAAAACTGTAAACAAAACAACGATACTATCTAGAGGAATGAAATTAAGAAAAACAATACTTGAAAGCATTAAACGAACTAAAACAGAAAAGAAACAATACCTTGCATAAACGAAACTGTATGAACGAAAGAGGAACCGAATCCGAAATACAAAGCTTGAAAACGAGAACAATGAAAGCTGTAAATCTAAACTAATGCATGAAAGAAATGAATAGCTTTAAAGTGATGTTCTAGGTTGAGGCACAAGAGCTCTCAAAGTAGGCATAAAGGTTATGTACAGAGAAATAGGGTATTTATACCCTAGGGACAAAAGGAGTAAAACCCTAGGAAAAACCCTCGAGCGCCGACTAAAGAAAGAACCAAAATATGCGGGAAAGAAGTCCATTCGGCCGAATGGAGTAGGAATTCGGCCGAATGGGTAGTCATTCGGCCGAATGGGTATGCAATTCGGCTATAACAGAAACTTGGCATTTGTGCGATCTGTCCACCATTCGGCCAAATGAGTGGAACCATTCGGCCGAATGGGTCTTGATTCGGCCGAATGAGTCTTCATTCGGCTATTCTCGAGAGCTTGATTTATGTACTTGAATCCCTGTCTTCCATTCGACCGAATGGATGTCAGATTCGGTCGAATCTGAACCTAAACCTTGCTGAACAGTTCCTTTGAAGTGCCTAGTGGCTTCTAGAGTTTATGGGATCTTCGAGAGTGACTTGGAACGCATGCCCAAGCTATGATACGCGTATCCAAACTCTTGATAGAAGTGTTGAAGCCTCGAACATGCCTCATTTTACGTTGAAATCATCGAGATCACCTGAAATGACCTAAAAGCAGCTCGAGGACAAGATCAAGGTAAAATTGAACGTAACGTGCATAAAACCAATATAAAAGCACGAGACTCGACACTAAAATGAGGTTGTAAAGGTGCTCTAAAATGAGCACATCATGCACAAAATTAAATATAGTAGAGTACATATATTTCACCTCATGAAAACTTGTATTATGGATACATTTCACATTTCTCCTGATAGAAATTCACGAACATCCACTTTGTATACCCATGTTAGGGTGTCCTCCATGTAGTGGAACTATTCTTTTGACAAATCAACTTGAATTGGCTTGTCATCAGGCACATTGCTAACACATGTATGCAACCACAAACAATCTTTGCTTAGAGTTTCAAGCACTTGAATACTCACAAGGGGATCTCCATTTGGTTTTATCATTGGAGTTGACCCCTTTGATGATACCACTATCTTATTCTTACTTTGGAAATCCTCTTCCTTGTCTTTTACTTGCGAACCCTCTTTGGTTGCCTCATCTTTTTTCTTTTTTGAAGCATTATTTATTTTTCGTAAAACCTAAATAAAAATTTAAACTCTTTTATTAATTGCAAAAAAACAGTTCCGACATTAATAAAATGAAAAAGAAATCTCATAAACTTTACCTCCTCTGAAAACCGAACCCAAGCACATGGCCATGTCACAAAAATACCTTGTGCATCCGACATTGTATTGAGGTTCCATTCTGGCCGTGGAACCGGGAGTGAGAAATCTTCAAATCCATTGACAATAGTCTCTATGGACACACTTAATTGACCACTAGAAACAGTCAACAAATGCACCTTTGGGCCAATTATTGATGGTTGCGCCCGTCCATATGCAACCTCAATTAACTCATCACCATTGGCCACACCAAATTGGGGTAGTAAAAGACAACAAGGGGTCTCTTCCTAAAAACATTGTTGGACATAATTAACATCACAAATAAGCGTCATCTAATTAACTTATTAAATATATTTAAAGTATTTACCTCTAAAATAGGCATTGGTGGATCTACAGGGGGTCTCGGTTGGTCTTCAACTCTCTCGACTAGAGCATCTGGGTCTTGTTGGATTAGTTTTTCCCCATGGTTAACATCCAAGAAGTCAACAATAGGTAATCCCATTCGCTCCAAGATGGTAGCAAATTTCTTGTTCATCTTCTCCATAACTTGCTCTTCTATCTTAGAAGTTATGGCCTCCAAATCTTGTGGTGTCATTATGTTCGTAGTTGATTGTGATGCAACACACTCTGTTTCGAAGGCCTTCTTCTTCCCTAATCACAAGCCTCCTCTGCCTTTCACGCGTCCGTTATGGTCTTTTCCTAGCACCATGTGTAAGGCATCAACATTGCCTTTAGGAGAGAACTCGCCTGTAGCCTCCTTGGCCTTCCACCCCATCTGCTCAAAGAAAATGGGGAGTTGCTTAGTTGATATTCTAATAAAGTGTATATATTATAGGTCACAATGTTAAGAACTCACCACTGCATCAGCTATCTTCTTTATTCTCGGCTCGGAAATGGTTCTTCTACCGCTTGAATCTCGAACATGAAGCAGACAATACCAATCAAGAACTCGATCTCCCTTATTCGAAACTATAGAACTAGTTCCCGCTGATGAGGATGAGCTTGGAGTTGGGTAAAACCCAGTATCAATCCATTCCTTTCGGGACTCATCATAAGTTCTACGACCCATGTGATGGTAAAACTTCTTTTGGCTCGAACATTGTGATGCTTTACTACACTTTTCCTGATGAATCAATAGCAATCAAAGTAATAAAAGTTAAATACTAATTTATTGAATTTTAAAGGGAGTAAATATCATTTTAGACACTACTGCTTAGCGCTTACAACTTCTTTTGGAGTCGTTTTTTTTGCGAAAAATGCTTCCCATTCATCCTTAGTGATGTGACCCCATATTTCATAAGGCATTGATTGTGGTGCTTCCTTACTAATCGTATCTCCCTCTTTATTTTCTATTCCTGTCTTCATCTTCTTACTTGATAGAGATCTATCTATCTTCTTAGAAATCCATCCACTCACTAACTTGGACTTGAAATCTCTAAATCTCTCTGCAACAGCTGAATAGAAAATATCCTTCTTGCTTTGATCGAGTTGAATATGAAATAAATTCTACAAAAAAGGAAAATTTAGATTGTTAGCATTTAACTACGCACTAAAAAAATTGAATTCAATTAATCTAGCAACAATGCACAGGTTAACATTAAGTACTTGCTTACCATTGTAACTTCCCATATTGATTTCTTTAAACCCTCTAGCACCTCACTCCATGTATACAAGATGGAAATTTTGCGCATACAAATTCCAAGTTGTGTTCCATATTGTCTACGCCACTTTTTGATGTGCTCATTTTAGAGCGCGTTAACAACCTCATTTTAGTGTCGAGTCTCATGCTTTTATATTCGTTTTATGCACATTACATTCAATTTTACCTTGATCTTATCCTCGAGCTGCTTTTAGGTCATTTCAGGTGATCTCGATGATTTCGAGGTAAAATGAGACGTGTTCGAGGCTTTGACACTTCTATCAAGAGTTTGGATGCGCGTATCATAGCTTGGGCATGCGTTCCAAGTCACTCTCGAAGATCCCATAAACTCTAGAAGCCACTAGACACTTCAAAGGAACTGTTCAACAAGGTTTAGGTTCAGATTTGACCGAATCTGACATCCATTCAGTCGAATGGTGGACAGGGATTCAAGCACATAAATCAAGCTCTCGGGAATAGCCGAATGAGAAGTCATTCGGCCGAATCAAGGCCCATTCGGCTGAATGGTTTCACTCCTTCGGTCGAATGGTGAACAGGGTGCAAAATCATCAAGCTTCTGTTTTGGGCGAATGACCACTCCATTCGACCAAATGGCTACCCATTCGGCCAAATCCTCCATTCATTTGGGCGAATGGTCTTCTTTCCCGTAGTTTTTGGTTCTTTCTTTAGCCGGCGCTTGAGGGTTTTTCTAGGGTTTTACTCCTTATGTCCCTAGGGTATAAATACCCTCTTGTTCTGTAAATAACACTCATGCCTACTTTGAGAGCTCTTGTGCCTCAACCTAGAACATCACTTTAAATCTTTTCATTTCTTTCATGCATTAGTTTAGATTTACAGCTTTCGTTGTTCTCGTTTTCAAGCTTTGTATTTCGGATTCGGTTTCTCTTTCGTTCAAGCAGTTTCATTTATGCAAGGTATTGTTTCTTTTTCTATTTTAGTTCGTTTAATGCTTTCAAGTATTGTTTTTCTTAATTTCATTCCTCTAGATATTATCGTTGTTTCGTTTAAAGTTTTGATAGAGTAGTTGTCGGTTCGGTTATAGTTCTTAGTTCGAGAATAAAGTTGGTGTAATGAGTTCATTTATGTGTATCCAGGGAATTTTGGGAAGTGGCGTTATTTTCGGAAGTCGTAGCCATCCTTGGTTTGATTACCTTGGATTGCTTACTATCCTCTATCTGAACTACTCATCCCCAAATTTAACCCTACCTTGATCCCAGTCTACATTGCAACCGTATCCAAACCTGTTCGACTTGGCCTGATTAGCAAGTTCTATGCTCGAGAGTAGATAGGATGCAATCCCTAAGATTTCTTCTTGATTGAGTGTTTAATTCCCGACTCATCTTTAGTCGGACGATTAAGAGCGAAACACGTACCATATTAAACACACGAGCGTACTAGAAATTTCCCACATCTTTTGGGAAATAGCATGGGGAGCGGGACTTGTGACCTCATTAGGTAGTGGGTGGCATGGCCTGTGTTGTAGCTTTTCCAGTGATCCCGAGTCTGGAGAAAACGTTGTTTATCTTGGTATTATGCTCTTTTGAGCCCATTGTACTTGCACACCCATGGCTAGGGAAGAGTTTTACGCATACACGGCTGGCATTGTCCTGTTTTTCGCTCACCTTGCTTTTCATGAGCTTTGCTCACAATGTTGCCTTGCTAGTTCATTTGCTTGGGATTAGCAAAGGTTTGGCTTGGGGGAAGTTAATGTGCTCATTTTAGAGCACGTTTACAACCTCATTTTAGTGTCGTGTCTCGTGGTTTTATATTGGTTTTATGCACATTACATTCAATTTTACCTTGATCTTGTCCTCGAGCTGCTTTTAGGTCATTTCAGGTGATCTCGATGATTTTGAGGTAAAATGAGACGTGTTCGAGGCTTTGACACTTCTATCAAGAGTTTGGATGCGCGTATCATATCTTGGGCATGCGTTCCAAGTCACTCTTGAAGATCCCATAAACTCTAGAAGCCACTATACACTTCAAAGGAACTGTTCAGCAAGGTTCAGGTTCAGATTCGACCGAATCTGACATCCATTCGGTCGAATGGTGGACAGGGATTCAAGCAAATAAATCAAACTCTCGGGAATAGCCGAATGAGAACTCATTCGGCCGAATCAAGGCCCATTTGGCCGAATGGGTACACTCCTTTGGTCGAATGGTGGACATGGTACAAAATTGTCAAGCTTTTGTTTTGGGCGAATGATCACTCCATTCGACCGAATGGCTACCCATTCGGCCGAATCCACCATTCATTTGGCCGAATGGTCTTCTTTCTTGCAGTTTTTGGTTCTTTCTTTAGCCGGCGCTCCAAAGTTTTTCCTAGGGTTTTACTCCTTATGTCTCTAGGGTATAAATACCCTCTTGCTCTGTACATAACCCTCATGCCTACTTTGAGAGCTTTTGTGCCTCAACTTAGAACATCACTTTAAAGCTTTTCATTTCTTTCATGCATTAGTTTAGATTTAGAGCTTTCATTACACTTCCTTTCAAGCTTTGTATTTCGGATTTAGATTCCTTTTCGTTCACGCAATTTCATTTATGCAAGGTATTGATTCTTTTCTGTTTTATTTTATTTAATGCTTTCAAGTATTATTTTTCTGAATTTCATTCCTCTTGCTATTATCATTGCTTTATTTATGGTTTTGGTAGGATAGTTTTCGTTCTCTTGTTCATTTAAATTCAGTCTATTCATGCTTTCAATCATGTCTTTTTATCATTATGTATGCCCTAGTCGTTATTACTATGTGTGAGTAGTTTTCTTAGGGGTTTGATTGGTGAAACCCTAGGTTGGCTCGTTCTTCATGCGTAGAGTTAGGATTTGAGATTGTTAATGATTGATTGATATTCGATGTGAATCTTGTCCTGCCACTCCTTTGGAGACATAGGGCGATTATAGGTTGTTCGTGTGATTTATAGGGTCACAAACTTTCTCTCGTCATTGAGTGTCATGATTCATTGTTGACTGATTTCTCCTAATTTAGCGTATTGATAGTTTGATTGTCCTTCCTAGGGTGGAACTGATCTGTCCCCATTTTCCTTCCATAGCATATTATCATTTTAGTTCTTGCTTTACTTTTCTGTCATTAGTTTCATTTTATTAAATCCCATACAAAACCCTTTGCATCAAGTCTTTAAACTATCGCCCCTTGTCCTTGTGGTTCGATCCCCGACTTACCACTACACTAGGTGTAGTAGTATTAGGGTGTTTATAAATTTAGTTTGCATAACTATTCTTTTAGTTAAATGACCTAAAAGACCGGTTATCATGGACACTCTTCTAAGTCTATAACCAAGCCAATTTTGACAAAATCCAATTAAGTTTATCATACCTTGTAAATTACTTATCAAAATTCAAATGTATTCCTTCTTTGTGATCTACACCCATGTAACCAGTGTCAGCATCTCCATCATCTTCCACACTAGATTTTGGATTAGTAAAAGGTGGGGAGTCCTCAAAGGCATCGTACTCTTCTTCATCATCGACATCACCTATACCGAGGATACTCCTTTTTCCCGGTATAACAATAGACCAATTGGCATCATTGGGGTCTATAATGTAGAATACTTTCTTAGCATGTGTGGCAAGTATAAATGGTTCTTCACTATCATGCAAACGGCTCAAGTCTACAAGAGTATATCCACAAGGGTCATCATTTTTAACACATCTGCATTTGTTATCTACCCACTTGCATTTAAAAAGACCAATTGTGAAACTAGAGTAGTCAAGCTCCCATATTTCCTGTACTCTCCCATAGTATAATAACTTGGCATCTACTAGTGAATGGTCCTTGGCACTTGCATAAAATGTAGATGATGCCAAAACAGAAACACCACTATTCTGCAAGAAAGAGGACTTTTGATCTTGACCCTCAGTCCAAAAGGTGTACCCATTGACATCATAACCCTCATATTTGTTGACATCTTCGCGAGGACCAAAAGCTAACCATTTCACAATGTTAGACACATTCTCGAGCTGTTCATATACTACTCGATTATGAAACCAATTAATAAATGTCTTATTATGTAACTGCATCAAGGCTCTATCCCCTTTAGAAGGATTTTTGACACGCAATTCCTCATAATGCTCATTCAAAAAGGGATGGACTTCTGGAACATGATGTGAGACATACAAGTGTGGTTGTAGGCGCTGGTCTCTAGGAGGTGTGATCAAGTTTGAGCCAATTGTTCCCTTTCCCTCAAGTCTCCCTGCATGTTGAGAGGTAAGAAGTCCAATAGGCTCTGCACTGGCCATATACTCAGCTATAAAATTACCAATCTCATTGCTCACAGTACCTTGAATCATACTGGCCTCGGGTTGTGCCAGGTTCCTCACTTTGTTTTGTAAAACACCCATATGTCTTTCAAAAGGATAACACCACCTCAAATAAATGGGACCTAAAAGCTTGATTTCACGAACGAGGTGGACAATTAGGTGAACCATAATGTCAAAGAATGAAGGTGGGAAATACATCTCAACTTTGCATAAAGTTTCAATCACATCTGCTTGAAGGGCATCAAGTTTCAAGGGATCAAGCACTTTACTGCATATTGTGTTAAAGAACGAACATAGTTTGGTAATAGCATATCTCACATGTTTTGGAAGTATTCCCTGGATTGCAATTGGTAAGAACACTTGCATCATGACATGGCAATCGTGGGATTTCATGCTTCCCAACTTCAACTCACCATTTAGGGACACAAATCTTTTCATGTTAGATGAGTATCCCGATGGAACCTTAATGCCATACAAAGACTCAAAAAAAACCGCTTCTTTTCTTTGGACAATGTATAACAAGCCGGAGGTAAATAAATCTTTTCAGCATTTTTACCCATCTTCTTTTCAACACTCTGTTTCTTGTCACCTGTCACCTTTTCTTTACCCTTCCTCTTTCCCTTGTTCTTGTCACCTCCTTCGTTGGTTCTATACCTTTTCTTTACCTCCTTAACCTGTGGCCACAACTCTGGGCAAAGCCCCTCGCATTCTAAGTAATCTCGCACGGCCTTCACATCCTTCGTCTTAGTTGGAATGTTCATGAGTGTCCCTAGTATTGCATCACATACATTTTTCTCTATATGCATAACGTCGAGGCAATGTCTAACCTGTAGATCTCTCCAATATGGAAGCTTCCAAAATATTGACTCTTTCTTCCATAGCCCTTTACCACCTTGTCCTGGTTTACCATAAACCGTTTCAACCCCCTTTACCTGTTCGTAAACCTCATACCCGGTTAACGGTCGACGAGCTATACAGTCTTCAACCTCTCCATTGAACGCCTTCTTTTTCTTACAATAGGGGTTATCATGAGGGAGGAACTTTCTATGGTGCATAAAGACATGTTTGCACTTAGGAATCCACGTAGCTTCCATGTCATTGATACAAATTGGGCATGCTTTCTTCCCTTTATTCTTATACCCGGATAAGTTACCATATGCCGGGAAATCATTGACGGTACATAAAAGCATTGCACGCAATGTGAACACTTCATTAGTATGTGCATCGTACATAGAAACCCCTTCATCCCACATCTTTCTCAAATCCTCAACGAGGGGTGCAAGATATACATCAATATCATTTTCAGGTTATTTAGGACCTTAGATTAGAAGCGACAGTATAATGTACTTACGTTTCATGCACAACCAAGGAGGCAAATTATAGATAACTAAGACTATCGGCCATGTACTGTGTTGAGAACTAAAAGTCCCAAATGGATTCATTCTATCATTACACAGTCCAAGCCTCAAATTACGGTCTTCAACCCCAAATGTCTTATGTAACCTATTAATAGTGTTCCACTCAGGAGAATCACCTGGATGTGTAAGGAGACGACTGTTCTTCACCCTATCAACATGAAACCTCAAATTTGTAGCATCTTTCTTCAGAGAAAACAAGCGCTTGAATCTTGGAATTATTGGAAGATACCATAAAACTTTAGCCGGGGAACCTTTAGCACCCCGAGCCCCTTTACGCTTATAACGTGACAACCCACAACGCGGACATACTTCTAAGTTCTCATGTTCCTTCTAATACAATACACAATCATTCGGACAAGCATGTATCTTCTGGTACTCTAAGCTGAAAGGGCACATGAGTTTTTTGGCATAATATGTAGATTTTGGAAGTTCATTTCCATCAGGAAACATCTCACCTAACACTTCTAATAAACTTGTGAAACTAGTATCTCTCCATTTAAACTTTGACTTAACATTGAAAAGTGTCAACACAACTGTCAGTTTGGTGAATTTTATACATCCAAGGTAGAGAGGATTCTCATAAGCTTCTTTCAACAACTCAAAAACACGAGGACGTTTTCCTAACTCATCATCGACCCCGTCCATTATCTCATCAACATGATCTATGTCCTCATTGACATCCTCCTTGTCATTCTCATACTCATTATTCTCCACCGCATGAGCAACATCTTCTTCTTCGTGGACATTCTGAGGAACAGTGTTTCCTTCGTAAACTCCCTCCTCACCATGCCACACCCAAACATGATATTGAGGCCTAAATCCACGTCGAAGTATATGCTCCCTTAGGATGTCAATGCCCTTGACCTTTAATACATTGCCACACTTGACACATGGGCAATAGAATCCAATTTCCCCTACCCTAGCTTGATGTTTGACAGCATTACTACAAAATTCCAAGACCCCATCCACAAATTCTGATGATCCAATGCTACCATACATCCACGAACGATTTTTTTCCATGCTCTGACTAATCAAGACTTATAAGTAATGACTAAGTCTTAAATGAGTTCCTTGAAAATAAAGAGAATTTAGAAATGAATATCGAAATAATTATCGCAATTTGCTAAATCAACAGTGACAGTGAGTACAATGAGTGCACCTATACCAAATTAGACTTAGTACTACAAAAATATCCCCGTCTAAAAAATATACTAGTAGGAGCGTTTGTATTATTTGTGAGAGTTTACCTTTTTTCTTTGGAAAAACATCTGCAAAATTATAGTGTTCTCTCTAATATTATAGTAAATAGGTAAATAAATGTGGATATATGTATTGTCCCTTAGTTTTGTTGAAGTATTTTTATCTGATTTTTTTACAATACACTTCGTAGTATTTGTTAGATGTAACTATTGATCTGCATTGATTTTATTATGCCATAGTGTTTCAAAGAATATTGTCATCCCTTATTTTTATTGAAACTTTAAAGAAGATAAAAGACCAATTGTACAGAGTATATGCTAAAATTTGTTAATCTATATGCAATGATTAATTTTGTTCTAACTAATTGGCATTTTACTTATTAATAATTGTATGCATAAAGAAGAGCTCAAGTTGGACTCAAACACGCAATAGATACTATCAAAAGTCAAAAGAAGCAGCAAATCATTTGATCTCAAAGCATTATGCAATCAAATCTTCCAACCACAAAACCAAAGACTTCATATGATTCTAATATGTGAGGCAAACATTCTAGTCATTAAAACTGATAGCATCATAACTAACTTCTTTTAGCTGTGCTTCTTTTATTTTGGAAGTAAAGCATAACTTTGTTGGTTTCGCCACAAATGTTTTCCACTATATGAAATTAAATGTTGCAATATGCTTGTACAATATGCTTGAAAATAATCTCAAAATGTACCGCAACTACATCAAATAAAATATTACACAAGTAGCTAAGATGAAAATCTATTCCATATCAATCTCAATTCATCATTAATTTATATGCTAATAATTTATTATATTGTTTGGTTTTTATATGTTAATAATCCCTCGCCTTGGTTTTTTATCTTCGAATCATGACATATGCATGATCAACCGAAAGTAAGGGTTCTGGTTTAGCAAATGTCTTAAGTCCTTGTCTATGGAATCATTGCCTAATTCTCTGTTCAATGATACATGTCCCTCTAATTACAATAACCCCACTTGAAACAACCCCACTTTGATAATTGTTTTCTATTGCATCATTCACTAATCGAAACACCCAATTTTCCGCAATAATACATGGCCATAATCTAAAACGTAAACACGCAACCAGAATTTTCAGCAACAACACTACATAATTTCAACAACACGCATACAGATGTATATTCCAATTCATGAAGAGATTCACGAAGAGATTCAGCAACAACACGCATAATTTAAGCAGCAACACGCATAATTTCAGCAACTTAAATATGGGAATTGAATAATCGAACTAACCTTTCAGATGTCTATTCCAATTCACGAAGAGATTCCGAGTTCTTTTGTTATGGAATACAGTTGGGAGTGTAATGCGTGGGGATTGAGATGTAGGATGAGAGTAGTGGTTATGGAAGGGTTGCACTGTGTACGTGAATGCGGTTGAGAGTCGTGGGTATGGATGAGGGAATGTGGTTGAGCGAGAGTCGTGGGTATGGAAGGGCTGTGCTGTGTACGTGAATGCCTCCGGTTTGAGTGTATGTATTTGAGCGTGAGCAAAGACCTAATAAAATTACGGGAGAATTATTTATGATGCGGTCACAAAGACCGGAGTATATAATATTTTATGCTCCGGTTTAAACGCAACCGGAGTATATACCGGTTTTATGCTTCGGTTGTTGTAAGACGGGAGCATAAAGTGAGTTTAATGTAATATTCAATAAAGTTTATGCTTCGTTTCGACAAGGACCGGAGCATATATAATATAGTAGATGTCATTTTTTCCACTAGTGCACATAAGTTTTTAACTTGCTCGAACAATATATTATCTATAGATTTATTCCTTAGAGTACATACAAGTACTATTTCAAGAGTAATAACCTCATTTCAATTAGAAGCACTACAATTCTCAATAATGCTCGTGCCTATAAAAATAAATTTAGAAAAAGTAGACCTAACTTTTAGAATAATATAACTAAACTTTAAAATAATGGAACTAAGCTTCATAACAATCGAATTAAACTATAAAACAATCAAATAAAATTTTAGACAAATTGAGTTATACTTTAGAATAATAGAACTATAATTTGAAATAGTAAATATAAACCTAAGAATTCTATAACAATAAGGATTTTAACATGAATTTAACTTCAAAACAATAAAACTCAGTTTTAGAGTTGTATATGTATAATTTATGTACAATAAAACAAGTTTTAGTTTTTTAGTATAATAAACAAATAAATTTGCTTCAATTATATATTAAACTCGTACATTTTCATAATTTATACTAATGTTCTAAAATATCTTTGTATTGTTCTAAAATATCATTCAAATATTCTA
This sequence comes from Dysphania ambrosioides, assembly GCA_026401315.1. Classification (NCBI taxonomy): domain Eukaryota; kingdom Viridiplantae; phylum Streptophyta; class Magnoliopsida; order Caryophyllales; family Amaranthaceae; genus Dysphania; species Dysphania ambrosioides. The sequence goes on from CM048662.1 coordinate 12,987,198, forward strand.
AGCATTATACTATAGTTTCATATTTGGTAGTTTACTAATGATTTATCATAGTGTTCTAAAAAACCATTCTAATGTTCCAATATATTTTAGCTAATTTTCAAAACAATTATTCTAACATAAAACATTTATTTGAAGAATTAATGCACTAAACTATTGTTCTAATATTCTAAACGTTTAATCTAATGTTCTACATAGTTACTCTAACGTACAATATTTATCAACGTACAATATTTATCAAATACACTATTTAAGACAATTAATTCTGATAGATATATCCTCATCAAAAACTAAAAAAATTGTTCCTAATAATCGATCATGCATAATACGAAAATGTTTATCAAATGAAGCATTGTTGAACACCAGAAGGAAACAACACGAGTAATTTTCATCAATTGTTTATCAAATCATTTAAAAATTCATTGATGAACAACTAAAACTAGGTAAAACTTATATAACAATCAAAATAAAAAAAATGAAAATTATTGTTAAAATCAAACATTACCTGTTATTTTGGTCACAATATCAACCCAAATAAAATTTGAATTAATATTGAAAAAATGATGAAATTTGAATATAAAGTTGATATCAGAAAAAGTAATATAACTCAATGGGAAACTATCAAGTAATTAAGAATGTTGAAATTGGAAGAAAACCGTCATTTTTGGAAACTACCAAATAATCTTGGGTATCAAAATTTACTTAACCATCAATTTATTTCATAAGTTTTGTTAATTACAACTCTGCCCTTATTAACATTTAATCACAACCATAAATAAATAATTAGTTAATGGTGATATATGGTTTCTTATATAAAAACAGTTCTTGTATAGTAACCTCTGACGAAGGCCTTTATACCTTCGGGCAGCCAACCCGTAAGAGGAAGGCTTGTGAATAAATCAAGTACTCCAAGTTGCTTCTCTTTTAGTCTAACTCCCTTTCAAGGGTACTAATAACCTAATATGATATATATATATATATATATATATATATATATATATATATATATATATAGAGAGAGAGAGAGAGAGAGAGAGAGAGAGAGAGAGAGAGAGAGAGAGAGAGAGAGAGAGAGAGAGAGAGAGAGAGAGAGAGAGAGAGAGAGAGAGAGAGAGAGAGAGAGAGAGAGAGAGAGAGAGAGAGAGAGAGAGAGAGAGAGAGAGAGAGAGAGAGAGAGAGAGAGAGAGAGAGATTATGTGAGAACCCCTCCCTTATGTAAGAACTCTTTTTGTCTGAGAACCCATCTAAGACCATTGGGTGAGTGAAGATCTACGGCTGTAATGACAATAAAAAATAATGGCAAATCTGTAAATTTCTAAAAGTAGGGATGTTCTGTTGCTTTTTGTTCAGCTAGGACAGTTTTTGTCAGTTGCTTTTTGCACTCTACTAAGCTACTATACTTTTTCCCATCATTGTGGCTTTTCTTTATATTTTCATTATTTTCTTCATTATTGTACATTAATATTAGAAATGTCTTCTTAGTTATTATTTTTAGAACATTATAACAATGTTAAAACAGTAGAACAATGTAAGTATATTAGAACAACGTTTTAAAACAATGGAAGAACTTTTTAGAACATCAGGTTCATTACTTTAGAAAAACCAACCAACCTATTTAAAATAAGAGAAGAATTATGTAGAATGAGGAAGTATAAGTTAGAACATGAGTTCACTAAATTAGAACAACGAAACCATCTACTTAAAACGACATTAGAGTCATGTTTTATAACATTATAGCAAAGTTAAAATAGTAGAGCAATGTAAATACATTAGGCCAACGTTTTAGAATAATGGAAGAACTTCTTAGAACATTAGGTTCATTAGTTTAAAACAACTCAGTAAACTATTTAGAACAAAAGAAGCATCTACTTAGAATAATAGAGTAACGTTTAGAACAATAGAACAAACATTTAGAACAATAGAACAAAAGTATAAAACAAATGTTTTCGGTAAAAGTACAGCTGCAATGATGTCAGAAAGTACAACTTTTTTTTTTGGGTTTTGCAAAAAGTAGTTTTTGTCTAGTATATTTCTGAAAATGGGGAAATGTGTGTTAGTATTTTTTTTAATTGAAAAAATGTGTCAGTTTTGTCATTATTTAAGATTTTGCCATTCTTTTTCACTCAATCTCATGCGTTGGATTTGGAGATTGTATGGTGTAAGATTGGTTCTTATTTAGCAAAGGGTTCTCATATAAGGGGGGGGGGGGGGGGGGGGGGGTTCTCACATGAACCCGCCCTTATATATATATATATATATATATATATATATCAAATTTAAAATAAGAAAGGTACTTAAAATAAGAAGGATGAGAAAACATTTTGGCTATTCATCTCCAAAATCCAACAAATGATAGTTGACGTACATATAGTGACTCTTTTTTAACTCATAGTAACCAAATACATTTTTTTCACTTATAGTGACTCTTTTTATTATTATAGTGACTCTTTTTATTATTATAGTGACTTTTTTTATTGTTATAGTAACCATATTTTTTAAGTGAAATCTCTAGCGTTGGATCTTACCATTTGAATGGCCAAGATCTCTTCTTATTTTAAGTACCCTTCTCATTGGATCCCTCTCATATATATTATGTTAGATGGTTAGATTTTTTGATAGATGACCACGTAAATTTAGTAAGAAGATCACGAGCAGGAGTTACTAAAGAACGCCCGTGAATATCTAACTAATGCCCAAAAAGACAACGCCATTTAACATTTTTTCCCTTTTCCTCATTTTCTCTCTATTTCCTCAAATGAGCTATAGAAACCTCAAAAACACTAATGAAATTATGCTTTAGTCTTGGGGATAGCAGGAAAATAGCAGGCATCCATCAACATTACAGGAAAACTCGGTAGGTCTCCTGGAAAAATAATCGGCGTCCAAGTCGGTTGCCACCCCTATGATAGTGGTGTTTGGTTTAGACGTTAGCCTTGTGGAGCTAGAATCCAAACCAGATGCCACCACCATAGGGGTGGTATCTGAACCAAACACCACCTCTATATCTCCTTTTTTGTTTTAATTTTTTTGTTTGATAAGTCAATGTGAATATACAAGACGATAACATAGATTTTGGGGGCAAGTTTACTGTAGTGTATTATTAAGCACAAAGGATATTTTGAGGATCTTAAGAATGCGATTGATTGAGAAAAGTAAGTTGCAATAGGTTTCAGGTTTTGTTTGGCGTAACAATCTTTAAAGCGCAACGAGATGGTCGAATGGATAGAAAATGGAGCTATGATCATTGGCATGTGCGAGAAGAATGGGATTTTAGTGTTGTAGAGAGGTATTATATAAAAAGGAAAATATACGGTTATCGATTTCGGGCTAAGGTATATGCGCTTCCAAGTCATACTGATGAGAAGTAAAAGGATATTCAAAATAGGGGTTGCATAACCATGAATTGATCAAGTATCTAGTGAGCCATTAATAGATGAGCAGTCTTAGTCCTGCTGCCAAATTAGTTGTGCAAGAAATTCAATACTTAGTTCTTTCGATGACCCCTCTTAATTGAGACAAGAAATTCAATAATTACGACTACTATTATGAATAACGACAACAACCATAGAACTAATAACAATAATAACAATAATAATACTTCTAAACATAATAATAATACTTCTAAACATAATAATAATACTAATAACATAATCGGTATAAAGATTAAATATATGATGTTATTATTAGTTTGTATTTCTCCTCAAGTAAAAAATTGATGTTATGATTATGATTGTTTTATAAAGTTTAAGAATGGATGCAGGCGTGCGGGCCATGCGGCTAATGGTTTCACAAGTCCCTCCTACTTAAGCCGTACCAATGAAGTTGACTTCTGCGTACGGAAAATATAATGTCAACACTTATTTATATCGGAGTTATGACAACATTTTTCGTCATGATGAGATTTCTAATCTATGATAACCTCAATAATTTAATTAAATCTATTTCCCAATTCTATTTTTAAAAAAATATGCGGCTCTTTAGAATGAAACATACGACAATATTCATCCACAACATTACACGCTAAGTAATTATTACGACAAAAAAATTGGGAGGATGGCCAACAACAGGCAAATGATATTAGAATTGAAATCCATTTCTTTTGGTGGCAAAAATACAGCTCATTTTATTTTTTATATATATTTATTTTGATGATTTCGTAATATTATCGATATCCACGCAGTTTTAATATATGTTTGTGCTTGGAATGATCTTTTTATTAGTAGTCTCTTGTATACTAATCATTTTAATGGATTTGCTTACACTATTGCCATCTTTATTTTTAGAATTGAATCCTTGGCCGAAAAATGTTTTTGAAATTTCTAATGGTAATATTGCGAACCAAAAAAATTCACACTTGTAAAATAATATATAAATAGGTAAATTTAAAATAAATAAACACTACTATATTTTTTATATAATACAACGATATAAAGAACCTAATACAACGGCATTTTAGTTACCATTGTATTAGACTTGTCTAATACAACGACACCAAATTTATTGTATATGAATTTGGGCTAATAAAACGATAGTAAAAGTAGGGACTCTAATCCAATAGCAAATATCATCTAATCTAACGGCACTAAGCTAATCCAACGGCACTAAGCTAATCTAACCCTCACTTAGTCTAATCCAATGGTATAGGTGGCAAACTTAAAATTTCATTTTTTACGTTCACCCCAAAATCTTTAAGGTACACCTCAATCTTCATGTGTATTTGTGGTTAGGATTTGATTTAATTTGGGGGTTTTAATTTCTATTATCTAGTGCTTCCATTGTTCTTCTTCATGGAAATATTTTAATTTTGGAATTAGCATGAGAAATCTGCCGTGGAAATGTGATCTCGTATGAATTTGTGCTGCTGTGAAATCAAGAAGTTGCCCAGAAGTTTGTAATTGCATCGATTGCCACAAAGACTACTTGTTTATTATACATGTAAACATTTGATGGAGTGGTAGTTAAGCTTTAGATATGTAGCAATCATTCCTTAATTGTTAATTAATTCCAGTTGTGTTAGTTTCTCAATGATGCTTCTTATCACCATTTAGTACTTTGGTATTTTATGGGCATTTCCTTCCACCTAAGATTTCCTCATAAAATATCTAACGGATATACTTAACTCCAAGATTTATACTCCGAACTTGGCAAAACTCTTTAGGACAACTAATTGAAACATTTATTTCTTGTTCTTAAAGACTTGTTATAATGAGAATACTGCTACTATAGAGTCTTTGTTTAAATAAAGATATTTCTCTGTAATATATGACACGCATTGTATATGTATGTTGATGTTATATACTTGAATGTAATATTCTAAGAATAGTATTAAGATACTAGTAGCATTAGAAACCTCTAAACAATACTTGGAGTAGCTAAAAAGCAATGGACCTAAAACATAAAGTCATAAAAATCCATCCACCAAAGGCGCATCCAAAACACACTTACAACGGTGATAATATTTCCTTTAAAACTGCTAATGAATCTTCCACTTTGCGCAAAATCTGTTAAAAAAAATACCGAGTACTATATTGTGGCGTGAGTTGAGCATGAATTAACAATTAAATCACAAATAAAAAGTAATACTTCACAAATAAAGAGTTTTTCTTCCTGTGATTGCAAGATGCTGCATACCTGTGATTGTCATTGACAAGCTGGTTTCGTATGTACAATAGTGTTATCATTTCTAGGTGACTTTCGGGGAAAGTTCTCAGATGCTTCATAATTTTTGGAACATTAATTTAGTAAGGAGGCAGATATTTGATGATGAACTTGTCCCGAAATCGAGATAAATTAAACAGATCTTCATATGACAGGTAATCTTTTTATGTATAATGTAAAACATCTTACAGATAGCTTCTATTTTCTTTTTTTACACTTCTAAAAGATTCTATGAATAAGTAGATGCAATTTGGTCCTGGTGATTTCCACGTTTTCTCCCACTTGTTTAATATGCTTCTGCACATTTCTTAACTCTTGCTGCTTCATTGCTCTCCTGGAAAAGGTGTTGGCTTGACATGATAGTAGATAGATACATAACAATTTTCATCAATTTAAGAGGCCATGGATATGCTATGGATTTGAGAAAAAATAGAAATCATTGGGTAGCTTAACCTGATCATTAAACACTTGTGTGTACTGGACTTGATCATGGCTATGATATAATCTTGGCCTTTCACTTATTTGATTATGTACTTTTATGTTTTTAAAATATAGTATGCCGATTTTCCAAAAATATGAACTGGACAATTAAACTGTTTAACTGAAAATTAATGTCATTTGATTGGATGAGTGATTTAATGTATCATTTTATTTAAAAAAATAGAGGGGTACCGAATACATATTAAATTTAGAAAACTTGAAAAAATTTATGTAGTGAAATAAATGAATATTTGGGGATATATAAAGAAATTTAGTGATAGATCTTGCACTAGAGAGGAAAGCAGTGAACAGAAGTTGAACATTTGATAGGACAATGAGAAACCAACAAATTTATCACTTATGATTAAAATGAAAATGAATAAAAGGTACTAAAAGCTAGTGGCATGTTACTTCTGTTGTGACTTATATAAAATAACTCTTACCCTTAGGAATGGATGGTGGAACTAAGAATTGGTTGATGTTTTCCAAATGGAGCGATGAATATGAACGAGGAGTAGACCAATATGTCAAAAAGGATTTTGCTACTAAGTCTTAAGGAAATCAAATTTGTTTCCCTTGTGAAATTTTTCATTATCATTTCTGGCGTCATGAAGGTGTTGTAAGAGATCACCTAATTTGTAATGGTTTTGTTCGAAGAACGGATAAATCATTAGAGTTAAGGATCAATATCCAAGAAGAAGAAACTATTTGGATAATAATGAAGGGTAAAACCCAAATGACTCTAACGATATATAATAGGATTATTGCATGATGCTTTTAGGCAGGGGCCAAATGACGAGGCAAAATAATTGTTGAGGTTAGTTGAAGAAGTCCAGGAAGAATTGTATCTTGGTTCCAAAAACCATCAAAATTTTCTTTCATGATTTGAATTTTTATTTTGAAGTGTGATCATAACACTAGTGGAAAAAATGACATCTACTACATCTCATATGCTCCGGTTCCCCTAAGCAACGAAGCATAAAGTTTTTGTAAATACACTCAGCAGGTTTAGATGCTCCGGTTTGTAGAGAACCGAAGCATATGCTGACAATGTACTCTGGTTCGCTAAGAACCGAAGCATATGAAGATTATGTACTCTAGTTCTTAGAATTGGGGCATAAAATAGAAGTACAAATCAATTTGAGGTTAAAAGCGCAGCGCAGAAGCTTATTTCAATTTGTAAATAGTTGCACACTCTCACCCAAAATCTCAAACCCATAATCGCAACTTCCCCACTCTCACCCAAAATCTCAAATTACAAACATTAAATTCTGCATTATACATCAAACCATAGAAGCTTAGTTTGAATTGTACATCAAAACTAAAGAAGCTTAGTTCACATTGTACAACAAACTGCAGAAGCATTGTTCGCATTGTACATCTAACCGAAACCTAAATCTCTAGTTTCTCACAAACTCTCAAATCTCATATTTTTCTAGGAATTTCAGTGATTCTTTGAAGTTTTAAGGGCTAGCCTTGCCCTTGCGGAGCATGCAACCTTTATTCTACCCTCAACAACAACCTATCATTTAGGTACCCTAGTTTCTAATCTCTTTATTTTAAGCAGTCAATGTTGTATTCTCTTTATTTCTTATGAGAATGAATGAATCTTCTATCTACATTTTTGTGAGGATAAAAAGCTTATTTGGTTGAATTGGCATATAAAAGCTTTGAATTTTCATTTCTTAAGAAGTACAATCAATAAGAACCCTGCCTCCTCCAAACAAATGGAGGAACCTATTCTCCTATAATGCCGAATGCTCCTGTTATTTTGAAGAGGTATTTGTACTAGAGCTTTGCTTATTTGGAGGTGGATTGAGCTTAATTTTCCTAGCATTTGCCAGGATTATATCATTCAGTATTCCTTGTTGTAGATCTGCTGTAAGGCTTTGGCTTCTCATGTATTACAATGGTTGTTTTTGCCTTTTTTCCTTTTTCCTAGGCAGCTATATTCAACAAGTCCAAAAGTACTTTATGGAAGCTAGTGACTCTAGTGACATAAGAAGTGTATGTTCTAGGTTCCCTTTTTCTTTATACAATTTCCTGATTTTGGGTGTCGTATGCAAAAAAAAAAAAGTTTGATTTTTTTGTGCATTTTCTAACAAAATCATCAAGTCTGGTTTTTCATGATTGTGTGTCATTCTTGTATAATCAATGTGTAGAAAATTTTGAGGTGCTCAGTTCTAGTTGTCCATTCTTATAGGTAGTTCCCATTTTTATTTGATTGGAGAAGTTGTCTATGACAAAGAAATTATTTCCTTCTTTTTATTTGAATTATGAGCATATAACGCATCTATAATTCTATTTTCATGTTTTGTAGATAATGATATCATGCTTTGTGAAGACTTCACGCTTTGAGGAGTACCTATATGTTAAGGTAAAGATTCATCACTGACAGATTAACTTGATCAACAAGGGTCTGCTTGTTAGATAATTTAGGATGGTAAGGAACTAGTCACAGTTCCCTAAAGTAGTAATGGGTAAAAAAAAGTCTCTTTGATTTTAGAGATGGAAGAGGAAAGAAATAATGTTGCTATTTATAAAGAGTATTTTTGTGTGATTATATTCTGAAACATAGAAGCATCCATGATATGTATATTATAGAGTCTCTAATGTCTTGCTTGATTTAATATCTTGGTAGCTTGTTGATTGATAGATGCAAGACTATGATTTGAAATTTTAGTTTGTTCTAGGTTTTAAGTCATAATACTGCCAGTTTTATGTTTTCTAAGTCCTAAGTGTTGCTTTTCCGTAAAAAAAAAGGAACTATGTGTTGATTTTCCCTTCAACTTGACAAAAATATGATTTTAAGTCCTTTTTAGACCTTCTTGAGTCATGATGTCTATCTGAGTTGATTCGTTTATGCTTAGAGCTTTTTTTATGATTATGTGGGTACCTAAAATTGTGTAGTTTGGCATTAAAACATGAAACTGTTCATAAGAAAATATTTTTTTGGTTGAAACAAGAAGCAATACTCTTGGATCTTCTAAGAGTAATCACCCATCAATATTTTATAATCTGTTAGACTATGAATACAAATTGTTACCATATTTGAATTATTTTTGGCTCTAACATAGAACATTGGTTTTCTTTTTTGTTCTTCTCCTATTAAGGCTGGTATCATCTAAGACTAACTGAGGCACATACGCCATAGGAATATAACTCAACTATTTCTGAATGTCTCTCACTTCAATTTCTTCTTATTCCATGTGTTTTTCTCACCTGAAAATAAATTTTATCATTGGCAAAAGAACTCCATCCATTTTGAAATAAATGTAAAAAAAAAAATTAGATTAGTCTTTATGTTACATAGTTGATAATTTTAAAAAAAATGAATATTTTCTCAGTTTTCTTATCTACGATATCTAATTCCTTTACTTACATTTTTTTATATGTACATATGTATTAGACAAGTATTCTTATCTTTATATAAGTAGATGTATGATAATCAAGGAGGATGAAATTATATGGAATTGTGGAATCGTTAAATTGTGGAATTGTGGAGTTGTTGAATTGTGAAATTATTGAACATGTTGTTTGGATTAAAAAATTTGGATAATGTTCATTGTACGGAGAAACTCTGCCGAATTTTTTAGAACTTTCATAAATAACCAAAAATTGTTACATTTGTTTAAATATAAACATATATATAATTAATTATACATGTATATACAATAATCTAATTTGTTTTTTGTTACGTTTATGGTGGCTAAATTTAGGCTTTGGACACACCGAGAGAAGAGCCTTTCACCATTGACGAAATCAAGGAAATAAGAGACAAGTTTACACGGTTTCTTAGCAACTACATTTAGTTGTTATGTTTAGTTCAGTTTTCATACGTTGTAGCAAATTAGTTATGTACATTTTAGTTTGTAATATAATTTAAATTATGTACACTTATATTTGAAGGTTTTTTCCACATATTTATGGAAATGAAATTATTTCTTTCATATAAAGAGTATTGAAATCCTTTGGCTTTATGGTAATATAGTATGCCCATTAACAACAATTTGTCTTTATCCAAAAAAAATGTGAACTTTATGCTACGGGCTTTTAGAAAACGGAGCATAAACCCTTATTTTTTTTTAAAAAAATGGACTTTATGTTGCGGGCTTTGAGAAAACATCAGCATAAAGTCCATTTTTTTTAAAAAAAATAAGGGTTTTATGGTCCGGTTTCCCAAAGCCCGCAGCATAAAGTCCACCTTATGCTTCGGTTTGAACTGCAGCATAAAATCTTTTATAATACGCTCCTATCAAATATACTTTGGATCGAAACCGGAGCATAAATCCTTAAAAAAACTGCAGCAAATGATGTTTTTTCCACTAGTGTAAGCTAACTAATGTCGCATATAGAGATATATTGGAGCTTATAAAGGAGGTGTTACCTGATGCAAAATTGCCTTCTTCTTTTAATGACGCGAAAAGTGTTTTGAAAGTGTTGGGATTGAATTATGAAAATATTGATGCATCTCCAATGATTGTATGATATATTGGGAAGAGCATGAAAGTGCAACAAGCTCCCATGTTTGTAAAACACTAAGATGGAAATCAAATGAGAAAGAGAATGACATAAAAAATGATAATGGAAAGACCTATATATAGGATTCCTCATAAGAATCTTAGTACTTTCTGATAAAGAAAAAGGTTTCAACAACTATTTATGTATCAAGAGACGGTGAGATACATGACTTGGCATGTCGATGGGTGTGAAAATGATAATCTTTTACACAATCCAGCTGACGATCAAGCTTGGATGGAATTTGATACCTTATATAAGTGTTTATTGATGACCCGCGCAATGTGAGGCTTAGGTTAAGGACAGATGGCTTTGTACATAGAACTTAGGACGTTATGTTAATCAATTATAACTTTCCTCCTTGTTAGCATGTTATTGGCCATGTTTTGAGAAAGATGTAGCTTTTGTAATTCAAGTTCCTTGGCAATGTGTAGACATGGGTACAAGCCAAAATTAGCACAAAGGCCGCCCCAACAAGACCTATTTGTAATTCCACGTGATACGAGTCCATTGTAGGAATTACATGGCACAAGAACTACAAAAGCATGTCTAGGGTATGCCATAAACAAGGGTTGAGAATCTTGGCACAAGACCAATCCAACAACTACTTACCTCTAAATCTTCTAGGTTTCTAATAGCGATATTTCTAACAACTCTTTTGTTTTTTCTATAAATACTAATTAATTCATTTATATATTAATTCTGTCCAAGACTTTAATACCGATCATTGATATATCAAAGTCGTGAATCAGTGAAAAAATTGATTGATATAGAGTATAATGATTGTTGAATACTTAATATTTTATTTACAGCAAGCCATAATAGCAACCAATTTGGTTACCTTGAATCACCTAGTGACATTACTTCAAGATTGTGTGAATAAAAGATTATAGCTTTTTAATTACCAATATTAAAGGGGCAATCAATATATAGGCAATTACAATGTAACAAAGGGAAAATTTATTAATATCCATTCTGACATATATGTTTACAACAAATAAAATTCCCAACTAGTATTAGGTGTAGTCGACAGGACATAACCAAGCATAAAAGAAACATAATATAACTATTTAGGGTAAGGAAATCATCACATCAACAAACATAAATGAAATAAAAAGAAGCCCTTGTACAAAGTTACGATGGTCACATTGTGGAATTAAAGGGATATCTATCACCGTATGCATCGTGAAGCCAGAAGATGGAAGATAATTATTGTAGAAATAACTTCAAGGTTTGATGCATTTGTAAGTGTTGAGAGCAACAGCAACACACATAAGTGATGTATTAGGACAACATTCACGAACACCAGGAGTACAACAATGCCCTTCATGTGCCTCGCAATCTACACATTTGTTATTAATACATTCATGTTCTTCACAACATGGAGCAGTAGAGCTGCACGGGTTACCGACGCATGCATTCACCGAAAGCATTTGCAGCATCACTTTTGAAAATATTAATGGCATAAGAATTATTAGTATATCATCATTGTGCTCAAAATTGTATGAATAGTAAGAATGATATGAATTTGTGAATACTACACGTACTATGAGTTATATTTAACAATTTCATAAATAAAAAGATATAAAAGAAAAAAATGCTAAAAACACATAAATATATACACAGTCATTCATTCTTGTATTTATATAGCAAATCATGTACAAGGATTTTTTTTTAATAACAAGCGAACTAGTCCCTCCATACTTTGAATAAATTTATGTTTGCATATAGCGCAATCTTTAATGTACATTTTTTCACCGTAAATATATTTAGTTCATTTAAGTAAATGTTACTAAAAGTAGATATAGTGATTCTTCAAATTAAAATAAAACAACTCTAACAAATACATAATGCTTATTTGATAGTTGACCACGTAAATGGTTAGTACAAAGATCATAAATAAAAAAGCAAGCATTTTTGGGGTTACGAAGCACCTCCAAAGAGAAGTTCGAACACTCGTAGAAAATATCCTTTCTTTAGCTAAGTCTTTTCAATTAGTTTTTGTATCAAAGTTAGTAAACAGTCGGTTAGTAAAGCCCACTCCTAGCCACTATGGCTACGAAGGGAATAGTTTAAGTTTTTCTCTCATCCCTATAAAAATAATGAAGCGAGCACTGCGAATAATACCAGTACCTGTTGCAAGGAAGAAATAAGTTGCATACGTGATTTGCTTGTTGTTGGTCTTCCTCTCCATTTGTGTTCTGGGAAATGAAAATTGATATTCTGTATGGAGTAGTATGTGTTTAAGTAATATTTATTATTATATAAGGAAATATGTTTAAGGGTGTTCCATTAATTTTTGTTCAATTTATAGGAATATCAATGCCCTAATGATTAATTTTATATCAATATTTTTTTTCTTTTGGCATTTGATATCAATACATTATAGTCATTAGAATAGTGCAATGATTATATATGACGGCCGACTAATGCTTCTTCAACGCTTCTACGGAGTAATTAAATAGTATTTATATGTTGTGTAATGTTGCTAAAATGTTGTCATATGCTCTACTCTAGGAACCTAATGATTTTTGTTTAATCAGTGTAAAGTTAGTAAACAGTCCGACTTATTGTTTGAATAGTTGGTTAGTTAGGCTAATCCATCCTTTAAAACTCAATATATTCCATAAAAAGTCATAATTTAGCCCAATCTAATGTTACAAGTTCAATAATGACGTACAAAATCATTCCCATTGTCACTGATTCATTGAGTTGCTCACAGAAAACAAAAGGGAAATTCAAATACTTATAAAATGATCATATTTTTGAAATATGTGGTGGTTAAAGAAAAACATAGTTCCTATACTTCCATCTATGGTTGGTTAACACAATTGTGTAGAAATGTAGTTTGTATTTAACCGGTATTGGAGCCTTTCTACACTCATTGAGAGAGTAAGATTTCTTGGAAAAACTATACAATAATTCTAAACACGATTCAAACATTTTGATATATTTATTTTTTGACATCAAACACATTACAAATTTTAATTTTAGAAAAAGATGGCAAGTCTTTTTATAGGTTTGAGATGGTAAGTGTGAGGCTTTGATACTCGTTCTCTGATAATAATGGAACTCTAGATGAAGTTCAAAACATCCCATTATGTAGTGCATTTTCTTAATGCACTTGGATTATTTGGGTTTGCATGGGGTTACATCGTTTCGTTATCTGTTGTTGGTCCACTCTTTTCATTCTGAGCTAAATCATGGTTTCTATGGAAAAAGTTAATGAGAAATGTTCAAAGAGGAACCAAACTAAGATTCAATTGTAATACAACACATTACTTACAGCAGATGAATGCAAGACAAACAATATAAGACGGTTCAATATTTAATGAGAGAAATATCCCATAAAACATTGAGCACTAAGAAACTCTACAATATGTAAAAGAAAAAAGAGAACAAAAATCTTATATAATTGAGTAGATTGTAATACAACTCATTACTTAAAAAGGAGAAGTAAAATTAAAATAGTAGATCAAACAGTGTTTAATATTACAACTCATTACTTAAAAGATTGCATGAATTCACAATTTGATTGAGTTTTTATGTTGAAATTCAACTGATTCATGCCCAATCACATTCAAAAGTTTAGAACCCTAAACTTATTCCCAAATTAATTGAATCTCTTGAAACTTGTGAATTTTCATAATTTATCAATCTCAAACTATGATTATATGATAATCAAATGTTTTGGCCTTAATTTGGACCTCAAATTAGAACAAGAGTTGATCGAATTTATCCAAAAAATGCTTAAAAGTTGCGTGAACATGGAAGCCTCCATGGCTAGGCTATGGTTGGCGACCGTCGGTGTTGTTGAGTGGGGTTAGTTCGCCCGGCTTTCGGCGAGTACACCGGTGCCAGTGAGTCTTTTGTTGGGTGGGTCGTCAAAGATAGTTGACAAGTGGCTAGTGGGTCTTGCGTGGGTGGCTGCGGGACAGAATGGGGTAGGGCCTTGCTGCTATAAGCGAGCTACGACGGGCCTGTGTAGGCCAGGAGTCTAGGCGTTCCGTATGCTTTAATTTTGGTCGTTTTATGCTCTTTAATTTTTTTAATCAATTGAGTTAATACCACTTGTAACCTATAATTGAATTAAAATAATTCTTTTTTCTAATTAGTTAATGGTAATTAATCCTTTGATTGATTTGATGACGACAATTATTACTAGGATTTTATTAATATGATTAAGAACATGGGGTAATTGATGGCATGCCTTTCATTACTATGACTAATGTAATGGGTAGTTAATTGCATGCTTTAATATTATCATTATTTTATTTTATTAATATGATTAAAAGTTTAAATAATATTTTTAAAATTAATTAGTTTTGATAATTTTAATTTGATTAGTTAAAGTACATTTAATATCCCTTTTAAACTATTTTAATGGCATTATTGAGTTTTGATATTTAATAATGGTTATCATACATCTTGTTTAATAATATGTGATAGTATTATTATTCATTTTTTGCCTTTAATAATATTTGATGTTATAATTGCACGAGGTGACTGGTATGGTCAAAATTAGGATATAAAGTACAATCTGCGCATCGTTAAAGTTTTTGTATCCTAACTACGGTCTGCATATCGTTTATATTTTTGTAATTTATTTTAATTTTTTAGGTTATATTTCAAAAATATTATATATTAACTATGGATGGAGATCCAAGGAGTAAAGGTCTAAGGATGGTGATCCATGATGGTTCAAGTATGAAGCCCATGAAGAATAGTCTTTAGGGTTTAGGGGTCATACTAGTGTCACATTTATATTTCAACTTTTATTATTTTAAAATACTTTACTAAGTTTATGTTGTTTATTTATTGCACGTGCTCACTTATTAAATAAACCAACATAGTAACTTAGGTCCCTAATATAATGTTGACTTTATTTTCTTTTCCAATACAAAAACCAATGAAAGCCTTGATCATTAATGGTAGTTCTACCTAAGCATGTGTCACTAATTGATATAGGATTAAATAGGGTAAATTTGGGAAATTAACATATTTGTTTGATTATACTGAACAAAATCATCAAAAGGGTTTTGGATTTTGAAGCATATGGATGGGTATTGGGTAAGGAGTTACCACATGTCAACCAATAATTACAAATGTTGTAATTAGTAAAGAATTTACTTATTGATAAAATAACTTTAAGATTAGGGCCCAAGTCCTCTTTGAATTATTTTGAAAAGGATCTTGGAATCACTTAATTCAAAGGGCATAAACTAATAAAAACCTAGCTGCCCCCCCTCTTTAGAGAGAGGAGTATTTATAAAAAAGAGTAAAAGGGGTCCGGAAACCCTAAAATGTCTATGGGCCATCCCTAAAAAGAAGTAGTTTTTTTATGGGAAAACACTATCATTCGACCGAATGCAAGGCCCATTTGGCCGAATGCTTCATCATTTTCCTGAATGCAAGGCCCAAAGGGCGTTCGTCGATCTAGGGGCTTCGATTAGTCTTATACCTCTATCCATAGCCAAGAAGCTACCCTTTAGCCTCAGACCTTTAAGGAAAACAATACAATTGGCAGGTAGGAGCATAAAGTGTTGTGTGGAGAGCTTGATGATATACCTATCCAAATGGGAGAACTAGTGGTCCCCTGCGATTTTGTAGTGATGGAAATGTAAGAGGACCCTTATACTCCACTCATCTTGGGAAGGTCCATTCAAAAAACAGTTCGGGCAGTTATTAATTGCCATGATGACACAATAACGGTAGAAGTAGCCCAAGTGAAGGTAGTCTTCAAAATTTCTTTAATCTTAAAGAAACCTATGGTTGAACAAGTTTGCCGCCTTGAAGTGAATGATAGGTAAATTGAGGATTGTCAAAGGGAAATAGATGTCGGGTTTTCAATGAATGATGAGGATACCTATACCAAAGATGAGCAGTTGGAGCATCGATTGGACAGGGCCCAGGAATATAAGAGCAAAGAAATAGATTCTGAGCAACTGTGTGAGGTTAAGGAAGGTATTATCCATAAGGGGGAGAGTCTTAAGCCTTCTCCCCAAGTAAGTTTGAAACCTCTACCTCCTAGCATTAAATATGCCTATCTTGATGATGGTGAGGGGAGTCCAGTCATAGTGAATTATGAGCTCGATGAAATTTTGTTGGAAAATTACTTGTTTTATTAAGGAAATATCGAGATGTCATTGGGTACTCACTTGGTGATTTGAATGGGATTAGTCCAACAATTGTTATGCACCGAATTCATCTTGATGATGAGCATTTCTCCTCAATTGAGCCACAAAGAAGGCTGAACCCCAACATGAAAAAGGTAGTTAAGGACGAAATCCTAAAAGTCCTAAAGGCCGGCATCATCTACTCAATTTCATATAGTAGTGGGTTATCCATGTTCATGTTGTTCCAAAAAAGGGAGGAATGACCATTGTCAAGAATAACAAGGGTGAAATGATCCCAACTAGAGCCACCACAGGGTGGCGAGTTTGTATTGATTATCGTAAACTTAACAAAGCAACAAGAAAGGATCACTTCCCTTTACCCTTTATCGACGAGATGCTTGAAAGATTGGCAAGGCACAAGTACTATTGATTTTAGGATGGTTACTCGGGATTCTTTCAAATTCCAATCCACCCTAAGTATCAAAAGAAAACAACGTTCACTTGTCCTTTTGGGACTTTTGCCTATAGGAGAATGCCCTTCGTTTTATGCAATGCTCCATCCATTTTCCAGAGGTGAATGCCTGCTGTATTTGCTGATATGTTGGAGGACTTCATAGAAGTGTTCATGGATGATTTTTTTGTTGGAGGTTCTTCTTTTGACACATCTCAAGAAAGTTTTACTACAGTGTTAAGAAATGAATCTTGTGATTTAATTGGGAGAAGTGTCACTTTTTAGTCTAAGAAGGCATCGTCCTAGGCTATAAAGTGTCTTTCAAAGGCATAGAGGTAGACCCTGCTAAAATAGATATGATAAGGAACCTTCTTGTACCTACCTCGGTTACAACAGTACGGTCCTTTCTTAGACATGCAGGGTTCTATAGGCATCTCATCTTAGGATTTTTGACTTTAGCTAAACCGTTGAATGAATTGCTTTAGAAGGATGTCGATTTTAACTTTGATGAGAGATGCCTCAATGCCTTTAACCGTCTAAAGTAAGCTCTAATCTTTGCGCCCATTGTGCAAGCTCCTAATTAGAGTATGTCGTTTGAATTAATGTGCGATGCCAGTGATATCTCTGTAGGTGTTGTCCTTGGATAGAAAAAGGAAGGAAAGCACCACGTTATATGCTATATCAGCAAAACACTGGATCCAGCATAGTGTAACTACTCTACAATAGAAAAGGAGATGCTGGCGGTAGTTTTCACGGATCAATCGGCCCTAAACTTTTTAATGACGAAGAGAGATGAAAAGCCAAGGTTGATCCGTTGGGTGCTCCTATTACAAGAGTTTGATTTTGAATCAAAGGATAGGAAAGGAAGTGAAAATGTGGTAGCGGACCATTTATCTAGGTTACCTGAACTTAATAATGACTCCTTCCCTATCCAAGATGAAATGGTTGAAGAAACCTTGATGACAGCGTTAGTCATTGGGAAAGTGCCTTGGTTCACAGATATTGCGAATTATTTAGCTTATGGGGAACTTCCGGAGTTTGAATCAAGGGCAATGAAAAAGCCTTTCTTTTGGAAAGTTGGAAATTTCTTTTGGGATGACCCCTATTTGTTTCATGCCTGCGTCGACGGCATAATCCGCCATTGTATTAATGAAAAATAGATCCCCAAGGTTCTAACTCACTGTCATTCATACGCGTGTGGCGGCCACCATGGTATAATGAACACTACTGCTAAGGTCGCCACCGCGGGTTTCTATTGGTCAACCTTGCATAAAGATGTTAAAACATTTGTGAAGAGCTGTGAGAGATGCCAAAAAGTTGGTAATATCTCAATGAGGAATGAGATGCCCCAAAATTACATCCTTGAGTGTGAAGTTTTTCATTGTTGGGGTATTGACTTCATGGGCCCCTTTGTGTCATCTCATGGGAACCAATATATTTTGGTAGGGATCGATTATGTGTCTAAGTGGGTGAAGGGCATCGCCTCGCCTACAAATGATCATAAAGTAGTTATGAAGCTTTTTAAAAGCATAATCTTCCCTCGATTTGGTGTTCCCAAAATAGTCATAAGTGATGGGGGTTCCCACTTTGCTAAAAATAAACTAAATAAACTGTTAAAAAAAAAGGAGTCGTGCACAAAGTCGGTTCACCCTACCATCCCCAAACTCAAGGACAGGTGGAAGTAGCCAATAGGGAGATTAAGAGAATATTAGAAAAGGTTTTTAACCCAAACAGGAAAGATTGGTCTCTCAAGTTAGATGATGCTCTTTGGGAAAATAGTACATGTTACAAAACCCCAATTGGTACCACCCCGTTCTGACTATTGTATGGGAAATCTTGTCATTTACCGGTGGAAATGGAATGTAGGTCTTGGTGTGCGATCCAAACCCTTAATTTGGACCCTACTTTATTCTACGAGAAGAGAGCCACCCAATTAAGGGAATTGGAAGAACTAAGGCTCGACGCATTCCATAACATGCATATCTACAAGGAACGAACTAAGCGTTGGCATGACCAACGGATTATTCAACAAAAATTCTTTGTAGGAGATAAAGAGCTACTCTTCAATTCAAGAGCAAAGTTATTCTCCGAGAAATTGAAATCGAGGTGGTCTGGGCCATTCAAGATCTTGCAAATTTTTCTTTTTGGAACGGCAGAGTTGAAAGATCATCATGGAGGTAGTTTCATTGTGAATGGAAATCGGCTAAAACTCTTCAATGTAAGTAGCCTTCATGAAGTCAACACCGTCGAGCGAATAAGGTTAGATGATGTCGAAGTCGAATGATTGGTATAATCATTGGCAAATAACAAGTATCTAAACTTTGAATCATCATTCTTTTGAGTTTTGTTAAGTTTTGAGTAGTTAGTTTCACTTCGGTATCTGTTTCGTGTTGTTTTTGATTGATGACCCTAGCTACGTCAAGATAAATGACATTAAACAAAGCACTTACAGGAGGTAACCCGGTTTTCTTTGAATTTTCATGCTAAGTAATCATTATACCATTTTTGGTTTGGCATAGTACAAGTCATTTGATTATTCCGGGCTTAAAAAAATTGAAAAAGCAATCCATTTGGCCGAATTAGAATTCCATTTGGCCGAATGGACTTGGACTATATACGAAAGTTAAGGTTTTTGGAATTTCTGAGAATGTCAAATGAGTAAAACTATTCAGGCAAAGGAAGTCCATTCGGCCGAATAGAAATCCCATTCGATCAAATAAAGGTACAGAGAGGTCTGGATATGTGCCCCTAAGAATGTCGAATGGACACTCCATTCGGGCGAATGGAGGTCCATTCGGCCGAATAAATAAGTGATTCGGGCAAATGGTAGCGAAGAATTCTGAGAAATTCTTCAAAATTCGACCGAGCAGGGCCTCCTGTTCGGGGGAATGAAGCTCCTTTTGGGCGAATGGAGCGCCAGTTCTATAAATACCCCTTCATTTACACGAGTTTTCTCACATTTCATTCTAAACCCTAAAACATGCTCAAGCTTCAACTATCACCCTTACTCACTCATTCTCACTAGATTTGCTCCTTCTCCTTCTTAAACTTCAATCAATCATCATGTTACCCCAAAGAAGTTTCATAAATCCTTTTAAAAGATCTAAGAAACATGGTGAAGGATCGTCTCTAGGTGCGGCATGGGAAGAACAACAAACCGGTTCTCAACCACAACCGGAGCACCAACAACGTCTTCCCGGTCAAGAATTATGGTTCGACGAAGAGTATCCAACAGTGTTGTTCATATCATTAGAGCAATTTGAATGCTTTCAATGATTAAAGGTACGAAAAATCAACTCTATCCGGTATTTACATCTCTCTATTATACAACAAATGGGTATATATGAACAATTTGTTGCATTGTTGACGACATGTGGCCTTGAGAACTGGATTATCATATGGCACCCAACTCATAAGCTATTAACTTATGAGTTTCTTAGTTCTTTAAGCCCATATCAATGTGAAAATAGGTTGCATTTATGTTTTCGGTTAAGGAATGCAACCTATTTCCTTGACTATGCTGCATTTTGTATTGTTTTTGGTTTTTGTAATAAACCTATTCTAGATAAACAACCGGATAACTCTCAAGTTTCGGAGTTATGGCCTAAGATTGTCGGCCAGCTTATTTATCCGAATAGGAATATATATTCCTCTAATGTGCAGCATACTGTTATTCGTATGTTTTTCAAATTTGCTAGGGAGACATTGTTCCCTTTCCCTAGCCCTCACCTAGTTAGAACACCTAAAGTGCACATACTGCACCAATACATTGCACTACACAATGACACAACCATAAGCATTCCAATGACACTTTAGAACTTTTTAAACACCACAGCCACCTTCAATGTAAAAAATGACCTATGTGTTGGGGGTCATGTATACCGCATCGTTGAGTTCCTTAATGTGATAAATCCTATAGAATTCAGTGATAGATTTTCCACTACCACCACCTTCCATGAGTAGTGTCTCATTAGGGCCAGCTTTATCTTCACTGACCCTATGTGATGGAGGTACCGTAAAGACTGCACCATTCCCCTCCCCTGTCCAAACTTGCCTCCCTTCTTGCAGTTTGGGGACTCATACTTCTTAGATGGCGATGTGCTGAGATACTCTATCGAGCCACCACTTATACCCCCTCCTCATCCTCACACCCTATCCATGCGTGACTGCCCTAGGGCTTCTACTTCAGTTCTACGGGACCATGATGATTTAGATGATGAATCTGATATTATGTCCTCCCTAGGTTGCATAAAGGCCAGGCTTGACCAGGTCCTTACCACCCAGGTCCATCACACTGCCCGACTCGATCACCTTGAGCAAAACTTTGAGCGGGCCAATTACCCATGGTATGACATAGCCTACTGCTCCCACATGGTCGGAGAAAGCATGGCCACCCCTTCCTGGTACCCCTGCCATGACAACTATAATGAAATATCCTTAAGTCATGGGTTTGACCGATTGCAGGTGGGTAGGTGAAGGTTCAACAACTTCACCCCACCGACTCCAAGAAGAGCCTCTGATGACTATGGGATGGATTATATGGGTGGGGAGAAGGAGGATAATGAGGATGATGATGAGGGGATGAGGGTTTCATAGGGGATTAGTAGTGCTAGACCTAAAGGCCTCCCTTAGCATTGAGGACGGCTTCAACCTGGCTTGGGGGGGATATCCATTGTCCGCTACTCATTATTTTGTTGCATGTCTTTTAGTCTTTTGCCCTGTCTGGCTGTTGGTTTTGTTACTGTGTTGTTTTGCGTTGTTTTTTTTTTTGTGTGTTTGGTTTTTGTTTTTGGTGTTGTTTTCAGGTACTTGCAATAGGTTCCATGTGTTGCTTCACCTACACACTGGTATGATTCCTTCCACTTGAAAATCCAAAGTTATTTATTTTTTTATATTTTTTTTTGCTTTTCTTTTTTCCATCATATGCTTCCTTTTTTACATCGTATGCTCTAAATCCTTTTTTCCATCATATGCTCTAAACAAGCATGAAAGCTTCTATTGTGCGCTTTACAGTGATTATATGCAAACTCGTATTTCCCTAGCCCTATCCCTGTTTTGGGTCTGAATTTATTGACTGTTTTCCACTTAACTTGGGGGATCTGAGCTTGCTTGGTATGTGGTTTGGAAGACTACCTATTAAGGGGCATTTCGACTAGCCTGGTTAGAATTGAACCTTGTAGGACTCCATCGTGAGCCCTATATTATTGAGTGTTAGTCAAGGAATCTTAAGAATTGTGTTTGTTCTCCTCCAGCATAGTCTGCTTTTCTAAAGGTTAGGGATGATAATATGTTTGTAGTTACAACTACATAGCCAAATTGCCTACCATGAATATTAATTTATTTTAGGTTAAACCATGTTTGTGCCTTTACCTTTTTATTTGTAGCCACACTATTTAACTCCATATGAGCCAAATGTTTCCTCTCTTTCCCTAGAGGATAGTCATGTGATCATAGTGAAGTTGGTGTTCATTGCATTGTGGTATACAATTTTGGTTTGAAAAATGATTATTGGATGATATGACTCTATAAATTACTCTTAGTGTATTGCAAAACTATTTACATGAAAAGTTCAAAAAAAAGTAAAAATCATAAAAACCACAAAAAGAAAAGAAAAAGAAAAAAATAGAAAAGAAAAAGAAAAAAAAGAGAGAGAAAAAGAAGAAAAGAAAAAAAAGAAGAGAAAAAATTGAGAATAAGGTTGACATAATGTATTAGAGTTCATTACCGCGGATTTTGGGAGTGGCATGGTTGTCGGAAGTCATAGTTGTCCTCAGTTTTATTACCTTGGATCGCTTACTATCCTCTATTTTAACTTCACATCCCCCAAATTTTACCCTACCTTGATCCTAGACTACATTGCAACCCTTTTGAAACATGTTCGACTTAACCTGATTAGTAACATTTGTGATGGAGAGTAGATAAAACACAATCCCCAAGATTTCTTCATGTTTAGGTGTTTCATTCTCGACTCATCTTTAGTCGGATGATTTTGAGTGAAACACATACCCTATAAACACATGAGCGTATTAGAAATTTCCCATATCTCTTGGGAAATAATCTCGGGAGCGTAGACTTGCAACCTCATTAGGTAGTGGGTGGAATGAACTATGATGTAGCTTGCTTGGTGATCCCGAGTATGTGGAAAACATTGTTATGCTCTTCTAACCCCATTTTACTTGCACACCCATGGCTAGGGAAGAGTTTTGCACATGCACGACTTGCATTGTCTTGTTTTTCATTCTCCTTGTTCTTCATTCAGTTGTATAATGGTTTTTCCCTAAGCTTTCATGTCACCTTGCTAGTTCATTTGCTAGGGACTATCAAAGGTTTAGCTTGGGGGAAGTTGATGTGCTCATTTTAGAGCATGTTTACTACCCCGTTTTAGTGTTAATTCTCGCGTTTTTAGATTGATTTTATACATATTACACTTGATTTCACCTTGATCTTGTCTTTGAGTTGTTTTAAGGTCATTTCAGGTGTTTTTGATGAATTTGATGTAAAATGCGATGTATTCGAGGCTTTGACACTCTTAGACACGCGTCTCATAGCTTGGGTAGACATTTTAAGTCACTTATAAATATCTCACGAAGTTTAGAAGACATCAGTCACTTGAAGAAGCTAAAAAGAGGAATACAAATTTAGATTCGACCGAATTTGATAGCTATTCGGTCGAATGGCAGTCCAGTAGAGAGCCTGTGTTCCATGGTCACTAGGAAGGTCAAATGACACTCATTTGGGCAAATCATCATCCATTCGGGCGAATCATGCACAGAGAGGAATTCAACAGAGCTGTTGGAATAGGAAAATGGTGGAGAATTCGGGCGAATGATGCTACATTCGGCCTAATAGGTCATGCCTTCAGTAGAATGGAGGTGTTTTCTCCGAAAATTTTACTTCTTTTATAGGCCGGCCCATAGAACTGTTTAGGGTTTTCAGACTTCTTTTATTCTTTGTTATAAATACCCCTCTTTCTAAAGAGAGGGGGAACCCTAGTTTTATTAGTTTTATTAGCTTTAGCTTTGTTTAGCTTGTAAAATTCTCTTAGTTCTAGTTTTCCATTTTCTGTTTTCTCAACACATGTACTCCAAGTTTTCGATTTTATTGTTTGGATTCTGATCGTGGATATTGCATTGAAGCTTTATTATGAGTATCAATCTCGCTTTTACTTTTGAATTCAATTTTTTTATTTCAGTCAATGATTAGCCTAATGTTTATCGTTCATCTAGAATAGTTTCTGATTAACTTTTTTCTCGTTGATTTCTTATCATGATTGTTGCGTTTGTTTTATTAAATATCATGATGTCGTATATCTTTAAAATGTGTGAGTAGTTCTCTTGGGGTTTAGATTAGTGAAACCATAGGAAAAGCTATGTTATTCATTGTTTAAGGTTATAAGAATGATGACAATAAGTAGCTCTCGAAACCCAATGCGAATCTTGTCCTGCAACTCCTTTAGAGACATATGGCGATTATAGGTCGTTCGATGTGATTTGTGGAATCACCAACTACCTCTCTCATACTTGGGTGTACATGCTAGTTATTGTTTGATTTCCTCTAACTTATCATGTTCTCTTTTGAAAGAATCATTCATAGGGTGAATCTAATCTCGTCCCCATTTTTCTTCGTTTGATTTTTCTCTTAATTCATCTTGATCTATATTTTCGTTATTAGTTTTATTTGTTCTTAAATCCAAAAAGTTCAGTTGTGTTAAGAATTGAGTTCCTTGATATCCTTTGTCCTCGTGGTTCGACCCCTACCCCACTATACTCGTGTGGTTCGTAGGTTGTTATAAATATTGTTTGGTTTAAGGCTTAGCATAAATGACTGTTAAAACCTTGCTATCACTCATGCTGGCTTCCATGGATTCTTCTCTCCAAACGAGGTTTGAAAAAAATGATGCATATAGCATCATTTAGCAGTTGAAAACTGTGTTTTGACTGCAAGCTAGAGTTGAGAGGTATAAGACTCATAAGGCTATCCTTGAGTATTAGCTAGAGATGGACTACCTAGTAGGAGAACATGTCGTGAAGATGATAGGTCATTTTGAAACATGAAAAGATTGGGCTTCCCTTATAGCCAAGAGTTGGCTACGAACATCATACTCCACTCGCTTCATGAAGGATTTAAGAACTTCAGGTTGAATTTAGAAACCAAAGATTCTAAGTGAGGATTGAAGGGGAAAACTCAACAACTACGAAACTACTTCATACAAATTTAACATATTCAAGTGTGTGTATGTATAGGCGTCGCAGATACCAACTTCATGATCCTTTTTGTTTGGAATACTTTTGGTACTAAATATTTGAGCCAATATTGTCTTATGTATCAATTAATACATAAATATTACTTTCTTCTATTGTCTAAGCGACAACACATGGGATTACTTTCACTTTAAGAAGAAAAGAGATGGTGAATAAGAGAATTATTAAATATAATAAAGTCTCCATATATGGTGTATGGTATGATTTAAAATGAATATGTATTTGTTAAAAAAGAAATAAAGTAAAAAAGGGTAAAATTTATAAAAACGAATGAAAATGAAAAGTTAATGAAGCTTAGGAAAATAAAGGTAGTAAATAACTATAAATTAGTTTATTTGTGTGAGTTTCTGAACAATAATTTAATTTAAAATGCTAGAAAATTTTTAGTAGAGCATTGTTTACTACTACATATATTTCTTAATCCTATTGATTCAAGTCATTAAAAATTCATTTTTTTATATTTTATTTTAAACTCATAATTTTTTCACCATGAATAATTACGATTATTTATATACAAATTGATATGGACCAATAGTGGTATAGAATATATAGTGGTATAGAATATATAGCGATATAGAATAAATAGTGGTATAGAATATAGTTGGTATAGAATATAGTTCTATGTATTATATACCACTATATATTCTATAACAATTATATTCTATACCGCTATATATTCTATACCACTATATGTCTAGAATAGATCAATATTCAAAGGTGTCCCATAATAAGGTCTCTAGAGTGTTTTATTGTGTAAAATTAACTGAAATCCATCTCTAGCACTCACATTATGTGTCAAATCAATGTTGTAGTATTTCAAGAATGAAAAGAGAGAAATTCAGGAAAAAATTCTTTATCATACTATTTTTTGCCAATCCCAACCTTCTTAAACTCTTTTTCTTTTTGAACCATGAGAATATCTTTCTTAGGTTCAAATTGGATATTTTGTTCAGCAGTAATAAGCATCCCATGTAACTCAACAAGAGTTTTTCTCCACTTCCAACGATTATAAGGTTATGAGCATTTTGAACGTGAAAGAAGATGATGCATGGCAGCATGCTTGTGCAAATGTTAGCACATTACTGGCCATGTTTAGAGAAAGATGTAACTTTTGCAATTCATATTCCTTGGCAATGTGTAGACTTGAACATAGGCCAAGTTAGCAAAAAGGCGGCCCAGCACGGCCAATTTGTGGCTCAACACGATATGAGTCTGCTTTAGGCTCGACACAGCATAAGTACTAAAGAAGCATGTCTGGGGTGTGCCACAAACAAGGTTTGAGATTTTCGGCACAAGACCAGCACTAGCATGGTGGGCGGCCCATGTTTTTGGCCCGAGTCATGGCTCGAGCTCGACCAAATTCCAATGGCTACTTACCTCTAAATCTCTAATGGCTAGTTATAGGTTTCTAATAGCGATATTTCTAATAATTCTTTTTCTTCTTCCTATAAAAACAATTGATGCATTTACATATTAATTCCATCTAAAACTATGACACCGATAATCAATACAAAAGTCGTGCATTGAAGAAAAAATTGTTAGATACAAAGTGTAATGATTGATGAATACTTAAAGTTTTATTAACAACGGGCAATAATATCAACCTATCTGGTTACCTTGAAAACACCTAACGACATTACTTTATGATTGTGTCAATATAAGGTTATAGCTTTTCAATTACCAATATTAAAGGAACAATCCATATGTAACAAAGGGCAAATTTATTAATATCCATTTTTACATATATGTTTACAACAAATTAAATTCCCAACTAGCATTAGGTCTAGTCGATAGGACGTAACCAAGTATCAAAGACAACAAACATAAACGGAATGAAAAGAAGCCCTCGTACAAATTTACGATGGTAACATTGTGGAATTGAAAAGGATGTCTATCACCGTATGCATCGTGAAGCCAGAAGATGCAGGATGATTATTGTGCAAAATACATCAAGGGTTGATGCATTTGTAAGTATTGGGAGCAATAGCAACACACATAAGTGATGTATTAGGACAACATTCACGAACACCGGGAGTACAAGAATGCCCTTCATGAGCCTCGCAATCTACACATTTACTATTAATACATTCATGTTCTTCACAACATGGGAAAGTAGAGCTACACGGGGTACCGACGCATGCACTCGCCGAAAGCATTTGCAACATCACTTTTGAAAATATTAATGATATAAGTATTAGTATATACCATTGTGATCAAAATTGTACGAATAGTAAGAATGGTATAAAGCTGTGAATAATACGCGTATAATGAGTTATGTTTAACACTTTTATAAATTAAATGATATAAAAGGAAAAAATGCTAAAAACATAGATATATAAACACTCTCATTCATCATGTATTTACATAGCAAATCATGTAAAATGATTTTTTTTTTGTTTTAATAACAAGTGAACTAGTCCCTTCAGTTTTTGAATAAATTTCTGTTTGCATATAGCGCAATCTTTCACGTACATGTACATTTTTTCACTGTAAATAAATTTAGTTTCATGTAATTAAATGTTAATAAAAGTTGATATTATGATTTTCAAATTAAATTAAAGAATACATAACGCCCATTTTTATACGTACATTTACATACATACATACACTCGTTGAATATTTTATTTTCATTCGTTAGCGAAATCTTTTCAATCTCTTTTTTGTATTAAAGTTAGTAAATAGTCTATTAGTAAAATTCATTTTCTAACAACTATGGCTAGACAGGAAATAGTTTAAGCTTTTCTCTCCTCCCCTTGTCAAAACCAAAAAAAGCGAGCACTATGAATAATACCAAATACCTATTGCAAGGAAGAAATAAACTGCATATGCGATTTGCTTGTCGCTGGTCTTCCTCTCCATTTGTGTTGTGGAAAATGAAAATTGATCCCCTGTATAGAGTATGTGTTTAAGTAATATTTATTATATAAGGAAAGATGTTTGTGGGTATTCCATTATTTTTGGTTCTATATATAGGGATATCAGCGCTCCAATGATTAATATTATATCAATATTAGTTTCTGTTTCTTTTGACATTTGATAACAATATATTACACTCATTATAAAATATAGACTTCTATATGATTGCCGACTAACGCTTCTACAGAGTAATTGAATAGTATTTATATGTTAAGTAATGTTGCTAAAATGTTGTCATATGCTAAACTCTAACAAGCTAATGATTTTTGTTTAATCGGTATAAAGTTTGAATATGTACTATAATGTTTATTGTTTAAAAAGTAGGTTAGTTAGTCTAATCCATCCTTCGAAACACAATATATTCATAAAAAGTTATATCTGAGCCCAATCTAATGTTACATGTTCAATAATGAAGTACAAGATAATTCATTGAGCTGCTCACAGAAAACAAAAGGGAAATTCAAATACTTATAAAATGGTCATATTTTTTAAATATGCACTTGGATTATTTGGGCTTGCATAGGGCTATATCGTTTCATTATCTTGTATAGGTCTGTTTTTTTGAACTAAATTATGATTTCCATTGATAATAAAAACTGTAAAAGTTAATGATAGAGATTCAATTGTTACTTTTTCAGCTCAACTTTAAAAAATACCCCGTAATAAAAAGAAAAAATTTACCACCAAAACTAAAATGAAGCAAATTTGATAATGTGATCTTTCAAAGTAATATAAAGTGTTGTAAGTCGGCAGATGCATGTCATGACTTGTGTTGAATAATATCTCATTCAACCGAAACAAATCGGTATAAAGTTTGAATATTTACTATAATGCTGAAACAAATCGAAGAAATCAAAGCTAGTAGGGAAAGCCCGTGGTTGGTTGGCTGGGTACGTCGGCCGTTAGGGCTTAATTTTTTAATATATAGGTTGAGTGTTGACATACTGAACTCATACATGGAAGGAGATTTGGTACTTCGTATGTATAACAGCCAAGCCCCTCAAAACGTAACAGTGTTGAGTGTTGACATTCTGAGCTCATATAGCCATATACAGCAGATGATGATTGAACATCGCTTCATCATTAACACCCTCCACTAAGTACAGACTACAACCGGCCGTTAGAAAGTCAATGTTTCATCATCATCCAAACATATAAATAGCGCGACATCAATCTTTAAATTCTAAAGTCTTCAAGTCTAAAATACTGATTTCGCTAGTAGTCCAAACAAAATGGTTATCTTACATAAAACACTCATTCTCTCGTCTTTCCTAATTCTCTTGCTTTTTGTTTCTACTACCTCTGTTTACGCTCAAGACGATCACGACCATGACCACGGTGCACCTCCACCTCCTCTAGTTGTTGTTCCCCCTCCACCAGTGCACGATCACGACCACGACACAGTTCCACCTCCACCTCCACCTCCACCAGTAGCTCCCATAGTAAACATATTTGATACTAATGGTGATCTAGTGGTAAGTGGCAGAAAATACTACATCCTTCCGGTGGTGCAAAACCGAGGGGGCGGCATATCCTTTGCACGTAAAACTAAATATGAAAAATGCCCTCTATTTGTGGTCCAAGAGACGAAAACATCGGCTTTGGGCATCCCTGTAAGGTTCAACCCAATCAAGCCCGGTTCCAAAAACATTACTTTCTCCGCTAACATGAACATAGTTTTTTCCTACACTAATGAATGCAAGCAATCCCCAGCATGGACAGTGAAGCCCGGACACCAGCCCAACGATAAACAGTACGTGACTCTTGGAGGTTCAACTGGTTACCATGGTGGTCCTAACATGGTCAAGAGTTGGTTCAAGATTGAGAGGTTTTTCCCAAGATTTCATTTTGATTATAAGTTTGTGCATTGTCCCAACGGCTACGGGAAGGGCACCTGCGGAGATTTGGGTGTTTATGTTCAGAAAGATGGAACTTGGCGTTTGGGTGTTGGTGCTCCACCTCTTAGAGTTAAGTTCATGAAAGCTTAACAATCACGCACTCTTTGAGTCATTCGACTTCCCAACCTTATATTTTTCGTTTGTTTCGAGTGTGTGGTATTGTTTTATTCTTATAAATTTCATGTTATCTTTTTCTTTAATTTTCCTTCAATTCAAAGAGCCAAAAGAGTTTTGTATTCTATATTGGATTATGAATATACTGTTTTTGGCTATGTATAATTGATCCATGAATAACAAATATTTCTTTTTATTTAACATATCCTTCAACATTATTATATATTCTCCTTATTTATAATTTTCCAGCTATGTGCATGTTTTATTTCTTTAATTTACTAACAATTCTATTTAATTTAAATAGTATATAAAATTGGGAATTCCACAAAAACACCTCTTACAATCAATTAAGTATAAATTTGACAAATATTCATGAGTGGCTAAGAAATATTTAAGGTTAATTAGTTTGATTAAATAATTTGGTAAGATCATCTTCCAAACCTTGTTTTTTCATTAGTTTCGAGTGTATCTTTTTCTTTAATTTCCCTTTAATATATTATTTATATATTATAAGCTCAAAAAGTTACGACATATGAGTTTTTACTTTGGAATATTATTCATAAATAAAATTATTTAAATACTATGAAATATACACTAGTAAGGAAATAGTCTTTTGCGACGCTAATTTTTGGCCTATTGTGGCGCTTTTTAGCACCGCTACACCCTTTACCGACGCTCTCAAAAGCGTTGGCTTTTCCTATGTCTCTAACCCCTATTACGGCGCTTTCAAAAAGCGTTAGTATAGTACGTCAAAAGCGTCGTAAGGTTAACGGAAGCGCTTTTGAGTGCATATTGGAGCACTTCAATAGCATCACAAACTCAATAGCATCGAGTGCCTATTGGGGCACTTAAATAACATCACAAACTTTAAATAAAAGCGCCGTAAGAGTTTTTAAGTTTTATTGAATGCCAAACATATATGCCCTTTTAGTAACTAATTTTTCTTATATTATACCTATAATTTTTTCACAATAACTTATAAAAACTCAAGAACCATAAGTCATTAATAAGAATAACGAATTATAAAAATAAAGTTTCATTAATGATAATCAAATACGAATGACAATAAGATCTCAAAATACAAAATGATGTCCTAATGACTACTCAAAACATTCTAAATAATTCAAAGAAAATTTAATTATGAAATGGCTGCTGAATATCTCCATTTATCATTTCAAGTATGCCTTTCAGTTTCGTACATGCTTTAAAATATAATCTGCATATAAAAAAGAGCAAAATTAATTTGAGGGAGGTACATAATAGTCATTTGCATACAATCAATAATAAATATGAAATCTAAAAAGCAAAAGAAAATTGGTAGTTAAAGTTTCATCACACATGAATATTTCTAGATGTATCTACTCTAAAGTCACAAAGCTTTAGAATAGGTTGATAAGGTTCATATTTGCTATACAACACAACACCTAACTAGCATGAAGCTATTGGTGAAGCAAATCAATGCTAAGCATGCATCCATTATCTCAATTTGCCATTATATCATACTTTCAATTATTACAATCTAAATAATTGTTCTCCAAAAATATAAATAATGAAGGATGGCACAATGAGTGAAATCATCTTACCTTAAAGGCTTAAATGGAAATTTCATAGCTAATCTATTGATTGATTCAAAGGAGGATCATGGGCTGAAGCATTATGAGCCTACACCAAACAGGGGGATATTAGCATTATATCAACACACAAAAATAAAACTTGCACCACACATGAATCAAACAATAAAAGTATGTATGAATATACACGAAGAGACTACCTTGCACAATATATTCGTAGAATCATCCTTCGTCGAGGTCAGGATTACACGTAGAGCCCTCGATATTTCCTTGATTTTGGGTAAGAGAATTACTTTGATTCTCATTCCTAATACTCGAGATACTTAAGTTGTTTGATTGCTCATTATTTCCACCATTGGAAGAGATAACCTTTTGCAACCTTTTACGACCAGTCATGATCCTATAAATACAGAAAATGAGGCAATGGCAGAAACTTCATGCAACTATTATATAATTCAGGAGTTGAGAAAATTTTTAAATTACATCACCAAATGCCTAATCGGTACTGCGTAGTTTTTATCGACAAAGATAAACTTTCTTTGATTGTAGTCAACTCCATAATCAACTAAAATGGAAAAATAAAATTAATTATCAAATTTATATTTCTAGAATATGAATATATAAAAATATATAAAATAAAAGAATCATGTTGAATGAATTTGAACACGAATCATATTTGACCACAAAACCCTTAATTTTCCTAAACCTAAACTTCCAGAACACCCACTTCAAATTCCTCACATTTCCTTCCTATAACCCTAACTTCTTTATAAATCCTAGTGTATTTCATTAGATTAGATTTACATGCTATATGTTAGGTTCATGGAAGAAATGTCCCTTAAAAATCGAATTTCGTGGATTATAGGGTGTTAGAGGCCTTTTTTGGAGAAAATAAGTGGACAAATCCCCCAAAAATACACAAGTTGGACATATTATAAGCCTCATTCGGAGTCCCGTAGCCAATTTTATGATTTCTCAAAGTTTTTTTTCAATATCTTAAATAATAAGTCATCAAGGAAGCTAAAGGGTAACATATTTGTGTAGTACCTCTAAAAATAGGGGGTTTCAAAAAAAAAATTACACCATTCGGACTACCGGGCTAAGAGATATGCCTCTCCAAACTTTCTGAAACCTCGAAATAACACCTGGAATCTATGAAGAATGAATAGGTTATTTATTTTGAGTGTAAAATATTATAGATCGTGATTTTACGTGCCAAAACGAGTGGTCATAATAAAATTTTGGATTTATGTGCTTCGCGGTTGATCATTTCTTAGTTCTTACTAGTTTCTAAGGATGCACTGTTCGTTTTGTGGATTCTATTTGTTATGTTAATTTATTATTTAATTGCTTGAGAATCAACACAAAACCATGACCTAAAATCTGATTCAGCTATGTTCATTCAGTTATCATTTAGTTATGTTCATTCAGTTATGCTCATTCAATTATGCTCATTCCCAAAAGAACAACATATGCTCATTCCCAGAAGAACAACATATGCTCATTCCCAGAAGAACAACAATTATGCTCATTCAACCACAAGAACAACAATTATGCTCATTCAACAAGAAGACCAGCAATTATGCTCATTCAACCAGAAGACCAGCAATTATGCTCATTCAGAAGACTAGCAGTTATCCTCTGTTCATTCAATTATTCTCATTCAACCAGAAGAATCAACTATACTCTACATTAATTCTGCTAAAAATGCTCCATTCATCAGCAATGGTCAGTGGATTCATAAGATAACTTCAATGACCACTAATATTTCAAGTCAAACAATCCATGAAAATTAATCTGACCTCAAAATCTATCTTCCCTAAAAAAGCACTTTCCTAATGTCTCAATTATCTCAAATTTCATTTATTGAAATTAAAATCTAAAATTTGATAATTGATACCATCCTATATATTAAAAGGGCCTATCCATTAAAAGAATATTACAAACCAAGTATTAAGCACTACATACACCAACTTCCACACTGTATAATACTAGCAAACTAACTAAAAAATGAAATACATAGAAATAATAGCAAATTGAATTCTGATAACAGCGATTGGGGAATTGGGGAATTGGGGATTGGGGATGGATTGATAAGAAATTGAATTCATGATCAAACAAAGGTTAAATTACCTAGAAATTGGTGTGGAGATCAACTGCTGTAGCCAATTTCAATTGATGTGGAGATCAACTGTTGTGGAGATCAACGTGATGAACATAGAACATGAAGAGTTGGGTTTTTGTTAGGAGGTGAGCAACATGAGGAGTTAGGTATCTGTGAGGAGTTTAGCAATGTGAGGAGGTGAGGACGTGAGGACGTGAGGACATGAGAGACGTGAGACACGTGAGTGCAATTGTGTAGGAAGTTTTGAAAATTGTAGGAACTAAATTTTTTTAGGGCAATTGTGTATTGTATTGCGATGCAATTATGCGACACTTTTGTAAGTGCCTCAAACTTAATTAAATTTATCATTTATCAACACTTTTATTGATGATTGCCTCTATAAAAGAGTCGTAAAAGGTCATTTTTCTACTAGTGATAATTAATAGGATTCATCTACAGATTAATTATAGTTGGAACCATCAAGATTAAAAGTAATTGAATTATTGAAGTTATGCTGTCTGAGTACATTATATCAAAATCCAATAAAATTAGCTAGTTTAATTCCCTTATTTATAATTTTCTAGCTAATGCATGTAATATTTCTTTAATTTACTAACGATTCTAATTTCTAATTAATTTAAAAAGTATATAAAAGACCATCTGATAAAAGACCTACTCAATTAGAATTTTTTGGTTTACCAAATTAAATGGTGGAGGAAAGTTATAGAAGTAACCTAGAATAAATGTTAACTCTTGTAATATTTGATTATTTTCCATATACTCTTTAATCACTAGCTGCATATGTTGCACATTCCTTTAATCACTAGCTGCCTTATCAACCTTATCAAATACTAGATTATTTTCCATACACTCTTTATTAATTCAACCAAGTATATAACTGCAAATAAGATTATAAAGGAGAGTGCACCATGCTCATGGTGCATCCAGATCAAAACGCAAGGGTAACAAAGTATTAAACATGGAGATTATTTAATATTTGTGATATACATAATATACATCGTTGTTGGGTAATGTACGCGAGAAAAATTAAAGTTTCCTACCAAAATGCTGTATTTTAAGTTAACATCTACCTAAAAGTAAGATTAATATATTGTAAAAGTAAATGAGGAAGCATTGAGATTCTATTTTTTTCGTTAAGAAAATAAGAATAACAAACCTTTGGAATTCTATTTGTTTTATTTAAGTTGCATCCCATTTTATTTTCTGTCGATTTTTCATTTCGATTGGTTTATTATAAATACACGATATATACATTGTGAAATTGATATTTCAATATAATTGTTCTCATATATAAATATTAATGAGAAAAAATTTAATCTATTATAATCTATTTCTATATAATGGGCACTTAGTAGCACAGTCAAGGATCAATGGGTGGACAGGTGCACCATGTTCATGGTGCACCCGTTCCAAAAAAATATACATCACGTACAAGGTGCACCATGAACATTTTTCATAACTCACATGTCTACTATGTACATTTTTCATGTACGTAATATATATTTTTCGTGTACGTGATGTACATTTTTTTGGAGTGGGTGCACCTTCGAATTTACGGTCAGGAGGACCTTATTGGAATATTTGAATGTGTAGGTTAGTTATGACATGTTTATTTAATGTGTTAGTTCATTGTATAATGTGCAATGAGGGAAAGTTTAAGATATTCAAGGATGTCATGCAAAACCTTGACGCAAAATCTGATCCTAATTTTTGAAGCTTGGCTTCACCACGTCCAATCTTTTTTTATCATGGCATTGCTCCTTATTAGTTTTCCATTTTGATTAAAGCCATGATTTTTATTTAATGTACGTGTTACTTCATTGTAAAATCAGTTAAATTCACTGTTAATAGTTCTATTGTCACTGAAAAAAGAAACTTTAAAATACATTGGATGCTTGCTTTGTGAATTTTTTACTTCCAACTGGCTTAATTCTGCTTATACTTAAATGTCTAATTACAGACTATTATTTTCTACTGGTAGCTACGGGATAAAACTATAATGGACAGATAAAATCTAGTGCTGGGGAGAATATCATTTGGTTTAAGAGTTTAGGCTTGATCTTGCTCTTACTTTGAAATGTAGGTCAGTGGTAAGCATTCCATCAATGTTATAGAGATAGCTACTGAGGCTTGCCGATGGAAGCAGTGTAGAGGGAGGATTAATAATACATACAAAAAGAATTATATATATACAAAAGAATGTTTAATCTAATGAATACAAGGAATTCCTACTACCTTCTAGTCTAATGTGTTTTAATAATAACAAAATCGAAGAAGAAGCTAGCTCTACCTACACATATTGTCCGGCCCCAATGAAGTATTCCGCCCATAATTCCTTAATCTCTGTCAGCTCTTGAGGTGAGTAAGACATTGTTATTTGAATCACCTGAAAGGGTAAGAAATGATAGGTTTAGTATATCTGCAAAACGGGAGACATAATTTCAAGCGTAAATTTCGGCAGAGTTTCCTCTCTAATTCGACCTTTTCCCATTTTTTAATAGTACCTGTTTCCATAATAATTACAATCCATCACCATCCATCCAAAATTCACTAAACAATTGTGTGTTCATAACACAATTGTGTATTCTAACCACAATTCACAAACATATTGTGTGTTCACAACACAATTTTGTATTCTAAATACAATTCATAAATCTATTGTGTTCACAACACATACAATTTCCCATACATGAGTAGATCTCAAAACAATTCCCATATATCTATATACTATATCTCAAAAATAAATTACGGAGCTCATGAATATGTACCGTTGAAAGATCCTCATAAGTAGCATGGTTATGGAGGATTTCAAACAGGAAATGCATAAGAAAGTAGCCACACTCGGTGCTTCCAATCTGCTGAAGACACTGCATTTGGAAACCAAGTACAATGTAAACCAAACAGATCTAATACAATTCTAAGGCAACGGAATAAATTGAAAATAGGGTTACCTAAGCCAGAATCAAGTTCAACTTCAATTTGTTACGAAGGCCGGACTGAACTTTAAAGCTCTTAAAGGCGCTAGATTAGGAAAAACAATATATGTCAATAACTAAACTTTAGTCTGTTACTCTTGTCAGTGAAGAAAACACTGTAGTTACCAAAAACTTACGTATTTAGCACTTCCTTAATCGCTAAATTACGTTTTCGTTGAAGAGGATCAAAAACGTATAATGTCCTCTTCTCTAAGGACATAATAAGGAGTATCCAATGACGCCTACAACATGATTGGTAAATGGTTAAAATACGAACATACAAGCAAGAGGATACTACGTAAGAAGATCATACCTTTCATGGTACATGCAAAAGATGAAATGCTTCCTATGATGATTGACCATAAAAGATAACATGTAAGAAGTGACGAAACCCTGGTCATTACCAACCATGGTAGCCGAGACCCTAGATGGGCACATGAAACAAAAGGATCCTAGTCCTTCTTCGAAGACCAACTCATAACAGGCCTTGTAATTAATTGAAACAACACCCATTCAGCAACATCAACAAATAGATAAAACATATTAAATTAGGTATTACATTCAATATGATATCTTTTAGGAAGACTTACATCATGAAGACTTGAAGCACAGATACATTTAGCTCGTCTCCTGTGAGAAGTTGAGTGACATCCTCTGTTACGATCACGATATCCTGGTTCTCGGGGTACCCGAATATCGTCTTCCCACAACAAAAAGAGACGATGCTATCTGGCAGAATCCTTGACAACTGGGCCTTCATTTGACGACAATTCTCACCAAGATGACATAAGGCGAGCTTAAGAGATCGGTTTGGGCAACGTCCTTCCGCTCGGACTTAGTCGTCTCTAGACCGCTAGGACCGCTGGCAACACCTTCTCCTACGTCCTTTCGACCCGTACCTCTTTGCTGATTCAAACAAATTCAAAACTTAATACCAACATTAGTAGAATACAAATTCATAAAGTTAGGCGGAATGCATTTACCTCAGACGTTAGGAGCCGAACTAGATGCTTTGGCAACTGTGTGAAGGTCCCGTGGGCTTGCTCTAACCTTTTGATGAAGGACAGGAATGGGGACATCCTTATAGACCTGGTCGTAGTCGTCGACGCTAACCTTCACATGACGAGGAAGGATGTCAGCATGGTGGTCTCGTGTTAGAGCTGGATGAACGGTCCCTAAAGCAACAATGATTGCTTCATTGCCGTTCACCATATGCATCAACTGACACGAAACTTGCTCCTGCAACAAAAGAGACAAAGATGTCAATTTT
The DNA here is from genome assembly GCA_026401315.1 of Dysphania ambrosioides. NCBI lineage: Eukaryota > Viridiplantae > Streptophyta > Magnoliopsida > Caryophyllales > Amaranthaceae > Dysphania > Dysphania ambrosioides. The sequence continues at coordinate 13,025,548 of CM048662.1, forward strand.
TCTCATTCAGGTAAATTAGAGGAATTTAAAATGCGATTAGTAGTTTGTAAAACCTAAGGACACAAACCTGCAGATCCTAAAAAGGATCTCTAACCCCCGAGCCGCTAGAGGATGGAAAGACTGGAGAGTCAGGCCTGTTACGCTCTGATTCCTACGGTGGTGGATGCGGCATACCGAATTACGCAACGAACATCCTGAACTTCTCTTAGAGCATGGAATCCATCTTCTCCTCCATCTCCTTGATCATCTGAGCTCAAACCCGGATCTCAGCCTCTTTCACAGCCTGTGTCACGGTGTTATCAATTCGAGCTTCGACGTCCTCCATCCTCTTCATCAATATCGAGCTCCTCTTGTCAGCCCCGTACACAGTCTTCTGGCCAACATCGATTCTGTAACCGACCATCCAACCTAGGTGGTCCTTTTTGCCGAGGGCACGGGACAGAATGTCGTCCCGTGGCTGGGAGACAAACTCTCCTGATTCCTCTCTCTGTCTCCATTTATCCTGTGTATATATATAAAAAAAAAGTTAATATAATTCACAAAATATAAAAAGACGAATAGAATAATGTCGAATAGTAAACATTACTCACAATGGAGTCCTGGACAACAGTTGTCTGCTTGTCCAGCACCACGAGACGTCCTTTTTCGTCAAGGACAGATCTCGCTAGAAGCCACGTCATCGTCCTATCCGGAAGACTCGAAATAATTGGTGAACAACTGGACGACGATGACGACATCGCAGGAATGAAGCCCTTTCACCTCCATATTTCACTCATCTCAGCATGTGAGTGTTGACCCATATGATGAGGATACAAGTCCTGGGCTGCACTCCTCTTCGTCTTCTCGCTTCTTTGCTGTTTATAATATACAAGTTATTGCATATAAGAAACTAACCAAGAAATTAAAGTAATATATATAATTAATATCAAACGATATTAAAAGAAATGCTTACCCTAAACTCTTCTCTAGAATGCATCTTCACAAAAGAGTTCTAGTCTTCCTCCGAATTGAAGTTGTAGAGCTCCCTAGGTCGCTTCCTGGTCTGGCCATCCTTATTTCTTGTATGAGAGATCCATCCACTCTCAAGCTTGGCCTTGAAGTCTCTCCACATCAAGTCGGAAGAGGTGAGAACCGCCTGCTTCTTTCGAGGGTCATCCTCGATCTGGAACTCTTTCTGTATTATGTAGAAACACAAAAGAACACAATTAGCCTAACAAAGAAACACAATTAGATTTGAATTTAAGTAACGTAATTAAGTACATTAAATACCTTTGCATCCTCCCAAAGCATATCCTTCAAGCCTTTTGGTACAGAGCTCCTGTCCGGTAACAAGATCAATACTTTTGACCGAATGATCTCCCCCAAATGGCACTTATATGCCTTATAGTGTGTCCCATAAGGGCGTCCGAGTACATCCCACTCAAGAACTCTCTGGACACCAGGGATGGATTTGATCCCTTTTGAGGGACCTCTCCCCACTCTCTTATTCTTCATCTGTTGGGTGTCCGCAGTAGAAGATGGATGGGGTCCTCTGTGTTCTTCCATGTCTGTGAATCTGCAAATATAAAATAAATAGGTCAGTCAATTTAATTGAATTAAGTAGTACACATCTATATGAAAAATATACTATTTAAAAAATAACATTAAAGAATAATATAACTATATGCAATAAACTCATATCTATTTTCTCTGTATACCTTATTATTGGATAATTTGGTAGTTCATTACTGTTCAACTCCTTAGCTACGTAGAATCCTTCATCATGGTCATTACGCCTTAGAATATCGTATACATTATCAACAACTAATTTCGGGATATTCCATGTGGATGGCAGGGTTTCATCAAACTTTTCATCGTATTCATCTTCATCAACAACATCCCCAATGCCAAGAATCTGTCTCTTCCCTTCAATAACAACTGACCAATTGCGATCGGCAGGATCGACCATGTAAAAAACTTGCTTCGCTTGTGACGCTAATATGAATGGATTGGCATGATATCCCAAACGATTGGGATTCACTAGGGTTAAGTACCCGTGTTCGTCCTTCTTTACTCCGCGGTTATTATCAACCCAATTACAGTAAAAAAGAGGAATACTGAAATTGGCATAGTCAAGTTCGAAAATATCAACAATAACCCCATACTATGAACCCTGTTTGTCTATTAATGTTCAATCCTTTGAACTAGAAAATTCAGGAGACATGCCAATGACCATTACACCACTATTTTGCGTAGTTGACTTCTCATCCTGGCGCTTTGAGTAAAATGAATAACGGTTGATGTCTTATCCCTTATATGACATAACTTGAACTGTAGCACCATATGCCAACCACTTTAATGTATCACCAACATCGTCAGGTGCGTTAGATAATTGATCCATGATCCTTCCTCTGAACCATTCAACAAATGTAGCATTATGGACCTTTACTAGCTGCAAATCCCTTTTAGAGGGATATTGACTCCTCAGAGTATTCATGTGCTCGTCTACATAAGGATGGACTTCACTTAGGTTTTGCAAAATAAACAATTCGGCCTTATATTTCAAATCAAAACTGAGAGTAATTCATTTCCGACCAATAGTCTCATGACCCTCAAGCCTCCCTGCATGTCTTGATATTGGTACCCCAATATCATGCGATCGGGTAAGATAATGTGCAATCCATGATGCAAGTTCTTCAGCAACTGTTCTTTGTACTATACTTGCCTCTGGTTTGGCTGGATTCCTGACTCTACTCTTCAAGACACCCATCTCTCTCTCAAATAGATACATATACCTCCCCCAAATTGGACCACATAACTTAATCTCACGAACCAAATGGATGACTAAGTGAGGCATGATGTCGAAGAAAGAAGGTGAAAAATATATTTCAAATCGACACATGGTCTTAACCACATCAACTTGCAAGTCATCTAATATCGCTGGATAGATTACTGATAACCGTTCTTTTAGGTCGTTTAACTAAAAGAATAGTTATGCAAACTAAATTTATAAACACCCTAATACTACTACAAGTAGTGTAGTGGTAAGTCGGGGATCAACCCACAAGGACAAGGGGCGATAGTCTCTAGACTTGATGCAAAGGGAGTTATTTGGGATTTGATAAAATGAAACTAATGATAGAAAAATAAAGCAAGAACTAAAATGATGTTATGCTATGAAGGGAAAATGGGGATAGATCAGTTCCACCCTAGGAAGGTGGTGTGCCTTGTCGTAAGCTACCAAACAAAATCAAAACTTATCTAACTTCAAATGAATGTAGCTAGGGAAGTCAAGTTCGTATCCACGAAGAAGAGATACTTAATAACTGAAAATCTATGTAAAATTATCTTAACAAAATAATAAACTAAATAAAGATGGGGGTTTGCAATAGCAAGATAGATTTAATAACCTAATTATAACCGAACTAGTTAAATGACAAATCAGTGAAAAGAGCACTCTTGGTTGGTTGAAATCCACTTATGAACTATAAGTTAATCATAGAAGTCTCCTCAATTAACACCATTGAATACCATGTTGTAGAATTCCAAAATTCTATATTCTCATGAATTAGCTAGAAATAACAAAGCGTTCCTTTCTAACCCTTTCTAGTGAACAACTCAAGATAAGCACTCTAAATTATTCACAAGAAGCAATCAAGCAAAGAAATCAACAAGGATTGATGAAATTAACACAAGCGGTCTAATTTCCTCAATAAGACTATTCTCCCTTCAAGTTATCAATCATAAAGCATGCATTAATAACCTAAAGTCACTACTTTGGTAAGATTAAATAGATGCAAGCGAATCTAAATAACCAAACCTAGTATTTGATTCAAGCAGATCATGAAATAACACAAGAGAATAGTAAACATTCAATATATATTAATAGAATCGAAATCTCATAACTTACAGTCAAAAGCTTCAATCTTTAACCAAGAATATAGATTAGGCTTCCATAGAGTTCTTATCAAACCAAAGAACAAAGAGGAAAATTAAACCTAAGCTTTTTCTCTAATCTCTCAAGTGTGTTTAAAACCCTAGATTACAAGGATTATTTATAGGTACCTCCCCTAACTAACCTAAACTACAGATGCCTAACCTAAGACGGCCCAAAACAAAAGTTTACTTAATTAAAATGCCGCTGGAAAACACTGAAATTGCGAATTTCTGGAAGACCCGCTGCCAGCTGCTATTTAGCCGCTGGCAGCGGCTAAGGCAACATTCTTCTTCTCTTGCTTGCTGTAAGTGCCGCTGCTAGCTGCCCCTTTGCCTCTGGTAGCGGCTCTGGCAGCTTGTACTGATATTCATCATCTAAAATCTTTCTCGCTCAAAGGTAGATCGTTCTTGCTCAAATGTAGATCGTTCTTCATCATTCCTCCAAGTTCAACATGTTGTTTCAACTCCATAATTTCCCTCAATTGCACATAAGTGAGTTGAAATGGCTAAGACTTATAAAAACCAATAAAACTCCATGAAGAACATCAAAAACCATCCTAAAACACCTCTATCAACACATTAAAAGAAGACTTATCAAATTCCCCCATGCTTGAACCTTTACTCATCCTCGAGTAAGCTTAGAGAACACATTTACCTCAATAAGGATCAAAATAGGAGTAAAGCGAAATTCAATAGATCATATCCTCTCAAACCCACAAAACTCTTCTAGCATTCCTCAATAAATCGCCTCTCTAACCTTCACACCTTGACTTTCTCTTCTCTTCTCTTTTCTTGTTTTTTTTCATGTCAAATCCATCTTAAGACAAACTAATTCCTAGTGTTGAGTATGTGAATCCTCAAAAATCACCAAAATAAGTGAAAGCTTGAAAAAGTGAGGAATAACTCAACTTCTCCATGCTTCAATGATAAAGTACTTCCACCTTAAACACAAGGAAACAACTCACGCCCCTAAAATCTCTATGATGAACCAACATATCTGCCCAACCTCCAACTAACACCAAAATCATCAAGATGAAACCTACCCGAAACCTCCTGATATCTTCCCAACTTATGACACCAACTCCGACAAAATCATGTGAAAATTTCCAGAAAATATCTCTCTTTTTCTCTCATTTTGCCTAGGAGCCCTTTCGGGTTTTCATCCTAGCCTTTCTTTTCTTTTGAATCTCACCACCTTACCCGCTCAATAGCCACGTTTTTGCTTAGGTTGCCCTTTCGGGTTTTCAACCTAACCGGGCCCCCAATTTTTTGCCTAAGCCGCCTTCACAGGTTTTCAACTTAGCGGGTATCTTTTTATCATTTTTTCTTTTTTTTTCTTTTCTTTTTTTTTCTTTTTCTTCAGAATTTGAAATAGCTATACAAATAACCTTTAAGTTAAAGTGGCTAATACAAGAAACATTAACGTTCAAAAAAAATAGCGAAATAGCCTCCCCCCATGCTTGAATGATGCATTGTCCTCAATGTAAGCATAGTCGATCTAAAAAAAACAAACAGGGGCAAGGCCAAATGCAGCTAGGTATCATGTAGAAGGATTCCCAGAGTTGGAAGGTCCGGGATTATCATGGGAAGCACGCCTTTCAGAACGACGTAAGGCTCGAGAGGCAAGATGGTCCATGAAAGCCTCACTTGGAGGTTCGTAAAGAGCGGGATATTGAGCCGTGTAGAACCGACTCATACTTCGTTGGTATGCCAATAGCTCTTGCATCCCATCACAAACCTCCTCCAATTGATCATCTACCTAAGCCCTCCATCTAGGCCAATCATCATCTCTAACTTCATTATCATGCCCCTCATCCATCTGCTCATTGGTATTCTCCTCATCCATATTCTCAATGATAACTTCTACTTCACCCAAGTAAGGTGCAACATCGGGATCAGCAGGTATAAAGAAATCCGCGATTTCAGGGCCATAGGGGAGTTCCCTGCCCTCCAACCGAGGAATTCTCAAGTAATTCAACCCTTGTGGCCCATAGTGCCAGAAATAGCTACCCGTCGTGGTGGAACGCGAAAGTAGCCCTATTTTCACCAATGTAGCCACATTATAGGTTAGGTAGGTGGAATCCAATGGTGCAAGATTCCTAGGCGGAGAAATTCCCAAATATTCAGCTAATAAAGTAACCATGCCACCCATGCTAATATGACCACTAGAATTGCTTCACACTTTTAAATAATTGTCGACAAATATATCAACCCAATCAGGAATGCCGACACCCGAAGGAGTCATAGCCCATAAGTACGACATAGTTACCTTCGGGACCTTAGTTGCCTCCCCTTGACACAGAATAGTAGAGGAGAGGGATCTATGGGCTAGCCTAAGGCAAGGGTGTGTGATTTTAAAGCTATGATCACCATGAGGATCCACCGTGTATCCTGTTATTGATCTCCAAAAGTTCCAAGATGAAAATACACAATGGGGATCCCAAATATTACCTACAGGGGGGTCATTCCAACCAAATGCATTCCGAATATCCTCATATGGCATCACATAGTTCTTATTATTAAGATTGAAAGAAATTTCTTTACGACCCTTAATCAATGTAGATAGGAATTCATAAGTGTACCGTACGTAGGTAGGTGCGCTCTTCATCAAGAATTCCTCAATTCCTACTTTGCGGAACAATTGCCTCATCACATCCTCCAAACCAAGTGCTTGCAAAGCTTCCAAATCAAAGAATTTCGTGCATTGCACCATTCGTTTCAGTTGTTGGAGTTGAATCCATATAGCTTTTTCATTGTTTGATAGACGAATACCCATAAAATCATTTGAGGGGGGTAAAGAGGAAGGCTCACTTTCCCTTGAAGTACTACCCGGGTTTCTAGCCCTTGGCACCCTTGAGGTGGATGAAGTCTGTCTCCTTTTGTTTCCTCTATCCATTGTTTTGAAATGAGATACTTCAAACACTCCTTCTCTTCCAAAAGACACAAGCTACTCACCCAACCTTCACACCACTTAAATGCTTCAAAACTTAGAATACCCTATTGAAATTGAAGTAAAAAGGAAGCAATTATGTGAGATGGAATGAAAATGTGATTTGTAGTGTGGAGGGGGTGTAATTTTGAGGAGAAATTGAGTGAAGAGTTGGGATGTAAGTAGAGAGAATAGGAATTAGGTTAGGGTTTGAGAGAGATGAATATGGAGTTTAGGAGGGAAAGGGTGAAAGTGGTGTTTTAAAAAAAAAATTCTTTATGGGGGGGGGGGGGGGGTTTGCTGGGAGGGCCGCTAGTAGCGGCTGAGGGGAAGTTGCCAGCGGCTTAGACAGGGGGTTGTGGGTATTGGTTGCTGGAAGACCCGCTGGTAGCGGCTAAGGAGCAGCTACTAGCGGCTAGTGCAGTGTCTCCCTTTTCCTCCTTCTTTTCTGCTATAGTGTTGAATCCGAGGCATACACCTACAAAAATACACCAAAAGCAATACACAAATTAAACAAAAAGATGAAAACTAAAAAAAAATGGGAATAAATAAAATTCCTCGGGTTGCCTCCCGATTAGCGCCTTTGTTTTATGTCATTGGCTCGACATAATGCCTTTATTTCATTACTCAATTGATTGCACGTAGAGATTGATGATCTCTACAATCTCAACATTTTCACCTTCTCCCAACTCCGGATATGCAATGCACAATGGTTGTTGGTTCAAATTAGGAGCAGTGAGTTCTCTTAATGGTCGGTGTTCTCCCATCTCCTCCTCTTCTTGCTTGTCAAAAGTTGATGGCGATTCACTAGACTTTGCTCCTGCCTTCCTTCGCAACCTAGAACTAACTCTTTCAATTTTTGGATTTAACTGCACAACTTATTTGTTAGTAGAACGAGTACTTGTCATACCCAAAAAGAGCAAAACAAAGAAAATGATTAAACACAATACTACAATGAATTCTACAAGATTAAACAATTAAAAAGCAACGCCCTTCCCTGGCAACGGTGCCAAAATTTGGTGTGCCTTCTTTCGCGGCTAAATAGCAGCATTCTTCTTCTCTTGCTTGCTGTAAGTGCCGCTGCTAGCTGCCCCTTTGCCTCTGGTAGCGGCTCTGGCAGCTTGTACTGATATTCATCATCTAAAATCTTTCTCGCTCAAAGGTAGATCGTTCTTGCTCAAATGTAGATCGTTCTTCATCATTCCTCCAAGTTCAACATGTCGTTTCAACTCCATAATTTCCCTCAATTGCACATAAGTGAGTTGAAATGGCTAAGACTTATAAAAACCAATAAAACTCCATGAAGAACATCAAAAACCATCCTAAAACACCTCTATCAACACATTAAAAGAAGACTTATCAGAAGGACAATCAGACTATCAATACGCTAAATTAGGAGAAATCAGTCAACAATGAATCATGACACTCAAGATGACTAAAGGAAGTTTGTGACCCTATAAATCACACGAACAACCTATAATTGCCCCATGTCTCCAAATGAGTGGCAGGACAAGATTCACATCGAATATCAATCAATCAATCATCAACAATCTCAAATCCTAACTCTACACATGAAGAACGAGCCAACTTAGGGTTTCACCAAGCAAACCCCTAAGAAAACTACTCACACATAGGAATAAAGACTAGGACATACACAAGGATAAAAGACATGATTGAAACCATGAACAGACTGAATGGAAATGACCACGAGAACAAAAACTATTCTATCAAAACTGTAAAACAAGCAATGATAATAGCAAGAGGAATGAAATTCACGAAAACAATACTTGAAAGCATTAAACGAAATAAAATAGAAAAGAATCAATACCTTGCATAAATGAAATTGCGTGAACGAAAGTAATACCGAATCCGAAATACAATGTTTGAAAAAGAGAACAACGAAAGCTGTAAACCTAAAATAATGCATGAAGGAAATGAAAAGCTTTAAAGTGATGTTCTAAGTTGAGGCACAAAAGCGCTCAAAGTACGCATGAGGGTTATGTACAGAGCAAGAGGGTATTTATACCATAGGGACATAAAGGGTAAAACCCTCGGAAAAACCCTCGAGCGCAGGCCTAAGAAAGAACCAAGAAAGTCGGAAATAGGCTTCATTCGGCCAAATGGATGGAGGATTCAGCCGAATGAGTGTCCATTCGGCCGAATGGAGGGAGGATTCGCCTAAAACAGTAACTTGGTATTTTTCAGCCCTGTCCACCATTCGGTCGAATGAGTGCAACCATTCAGATGAATGGGTCTTGATTCGGCCGAATGAGTCTTCATTCGGATATTCCCGAGAGCTTGATTTATGTGCTAGAATCCATGTCTTCCATTCGACCGAATGGATGTCAGATTCGGTCAAATCTGAACCTAAACCTTGCGAAATAGCTCCTTTGAAGTGTCTAATGGCTTCTGGAGTTTATGGGATCTTTGAGAGTGACTTGGAACGCACGCCCAAGCTATGATATGCGCATCCAAACTCTTGATAAAGGTGTCAAAGCCTCGAACACGTCTCATGTTACCTCGAAATCATCAAAATCACCTAAAATGACCTAACAACAACTCGAGGACAAGATCAAGGTAAAATTTAATGTAATGTGCATAAAACCAATATAAAAGCATGAGACTCGACACTAAAATAGGGTTGTAAACGTGCTATAAAATGAGCACATCAACTTCCCCCAAGCCAAACCTTTGCTAGTCTTAGCAAATGAACTAGCAAGGCAACACCGTGAGCAAAGCTCATGAAAAGCAAGGTGAGCGGAAAATAAGACAATGCCAGCCGTGTACGCGCAAAACTCTTCCCTAGCCATGGGTGTGCAAGTACAATGGGCTTGAAAGAGCATAATACCAAGATAATCAACGTTTTCCATAGACTCGGGATTACTGGAAAAGCTATAACACAGGCCATGCCATCCACTACCTAATGAGGTCACAAGTCCACGCTCCCCATGCTATTCTCAAAAGATGTGGGAAATTTCTAGTACGCTAGTGTGTTTAATACGGTACGTGTTTCGCTTAGAATCATCCGACTTAATATGAGTCGCTAATTAAACACTCAATCAAGGAGAAATCTTAGGGATTGTATCCTATCTACTCTCCGGCACAGAACTTGCTAATCAGGCTAAGTCGAACAGGTTTGGAAACGGTTGCAATGTAGGCTGGGATCAAGGTAGGGTAAAATTTGGGGATGTGGAGTTCGAATAGAGGATAGTAAGTAATCCAAGGTAATCAAACCAAGGACGGATATGACTTCCGACGATAATGCCATTTTCCAAAATTCTCTAGATACGCAGAAATGAACTCATTACACCAACTTTATTTTCGAATTTCTTTTTCTATTATTTTTTCTTTTCTTTTTCTTTTTGTTTTGAAGATAAGGTTTCTAAAATAAACTATGAGTAATGTAAAGAGTCATATCATACGACAACAATTTTTCAAACCAAGATCTTTCACCACAATGCAGCGGGCACCACTTCATTGTAATCACTTGACTATCCTCTAGGTAAGAAGAGGGAATATTTGGCTCATGTGGAGTTAGGTGATGTAGATATGAAGAAAAAGTAAAGGCACAAAATTGGCTTACCCTAAAGTTAATCGATGTTCAAGGTAGGCAATTTGGCCATGTAGCTGTAATTACAAACGTGTTATCATCCCTCGTCTTTAGAAAAGAAGACTATGCTGAAGGAGAACAGACACAATACTTAGAATCTCTAACTAGCACTTAATAACATAGGACTCATAATGGAGTCCTAAAAGGCTCAATCCTCACTAGGCTAGTCGAAATGTGCCTCAATAGGTAGTCATCCACGCCACAAACTAAGCAGGACCAGATCCCCTAAGTCAGGTGGAAAACAGTCAATCATTCAGTCCCAAAACAGGCACAAGGCTAGGAAAAACATGAGTATGCATAAGACCACTAAAATGTACACGCGCATCAGGAGCTAGCATGTTAGTTTCACAACTTAAGCACATTAATCTTAACACACCTAGACATGGAGAGAAAAACTAAAACAAACAAAGGCAATAGTTTCAATAATGCTGATCTTTCGAAGCTTTAAAACACAAGGACCCTCCCCCAAGCCAGCTCAAGAGCCGTCTCGGCACTTGGGATAGGAGAAACAAAAGGGAGAAAGATCAGCATTATGGAAGCTATTGCTATACAAATAAACAAATAAAACAAACACCGGGTTATCTCCCGTAAGTACTTTTGTTTAACGTCGGTAAGTTCGACACAATTAGGCACAAGTTTTTACAGAAAAAGAAAACAATGAAAATGTACCTGCCGTAGGAGTGGATTCACTCCTAGCATCACCATGACCTCCAGCGTGGGGAGTCAAAACTCTCCACCGAGCTACAGTGGCAGAAGTAAGCAATAGAGAACCAGGGTCATCTAGAGGTGGGTTATAATGTGGGGCTCCCCCAAGCCAGGGTGGAGCCATCATTCTCTGTTTAGATTTTTTTCTTTTTCTTGCCCTTTTCCATTTGCGAGCTGGCTCGTCAGTACCGTCAGATTTGGAATACATCTTCGTTTGCGGAGCAATTCCCTTCGCATCCCCAAAAATAAGACGCTCTTGCTCGTCCTCCTCATCCGACGCCTTAACTATCATTGGGGTAGCAAAAGCATTACACCTCTCAGCCTCTTTCACAGCATCATTCTTGACCACCCCAAAGGAACAAATCCGCTCGACCATGGGTTCCATTGAAGACTTAGAAAAGGAAAACACGACCTTCTCTTGGGCTACCCTGACGGTTATAGTTTCTGATTCACAGTCAATCAGGGTACCCAAAGTTTTCAAAGCATCCCTCCCTAAGATAAGGGGAGTATAAGGATCCTCGGCCATATCAAGCACCACGAAGTCACATGGTACCACTATGTTTCCTACTTGGATCGGAAGGTCCTCAGACTCCCCACATGGCACTTTTATACTATGGTCAGCCAGCTGGATTGTTTTCTTCGAAGGCTTAAGCTCACAAGTTAGCTATTTGGTAATGGACATGGCATTAGGCTAATGGAGGCCCCAAGGTTAGCAAGTGCTCCCATAGAATTGAGTTTTCCAAGGGTGACTGGGAGCATAAAGGGTCCTTTAGCTTTTTCTTTCTTTGCCTATGTGCCCTGAATGATGGCCCATACCTGCTTTGGTAAATTGATAACCTCGCCCTCAAGTTTTCTCTTATTCCTTAAGAGGGTTTTCAGATACTAAGCATATTGTGGCATTTGCTCCATGGCCTCTAAAAATGGTACGTTCATTTCAAGTTGCCTTATATTCTCTAGGAATTTAAGAAACTTTTCTTGCAATTGTTTCTCTACCTTCTTGTAAGGAAAAGGTAGAGGCGGAGCATGTTGACGCTCAAGTTTCCTCCATTCCTGTATCTTTCTCCATCTCTTATCTTCATCTTTCTTCTCCCTCTCATGCCCAATGATTTCGACATTGTGCCCCTCATTTTCTTCACCACCCTCCTTTTCTTCTCTCCCCTCAAGGTTCTCCTTGTGCTCATTTTCTCTTAGACAACCACTATCCTTCGAGGAATCTTCCCCTAAATCCTCTCCATTAGCTACAACTGGAGCAGGATATGAGGTTCCAGATCTTAAGAAGATCGCCTTACAAGTGTGATGCTTAGGTTTAGAGTTAGGAGAGTTTTGTGGTGGAGGTTGGGTGGATGGGTTTTGTTGAGGGTGAGAAGGAAGTAGAAATGGTGGGGGTGGACTAGCCATCTGCGCAAGTTATGATTCAAACAACTTCTGATGTGCTTGAAGTTGTTGCATTTGATTTATCAAATTTTGATTGATTTGCGAGAGGGTTTGCTTTTGCTGTGCAATGGAGTTCACTTGGGTGGAAAGGAATAGTTGGAGGCGGGTTTGGTTGAGGCTGTGTAGATGGATAGGGTAGGTTGGTGTTGGGTCTTGGCATTTGAGGGTACGACCTATACCCATTCGGCCTAGGAAAACTCCCATTTGCCTGATTGGTAGAGTTATACCCTTGGTAGGAGTTCCCTTGGTTAGAATTTGGATTGAAGGGAGGTCTAAAGGGTTTATTGTTGTAAGGACCTGGTTGAGCAAACCCTTGGTTATGACCACCATACCCTACTACTGCCACATAATCAGGATTATACCCGTATCCATCATAGTTCATGACCGGGGTTCCTTCTTAGTTATACCCCCCGTAGTTAACAGCCGCTATGTGCTCGGAATTTGCACCCCCACAATATGATGTATCATGATTGGTGCCCCCATAGATTCTACATGAAAAGGGCGTCTCTTTAACCGATGATACATTGGAGCTACCTTGGGTATATTTGAACTTGGACAGTTTCTTATCCATGATAGCTTCGATTTTTGAACTAATCGTGTCCAAGTTGCTTGAATCCATCCCTCCTCTTGGTAATCCACTACCCCTTGATCCTCCCTAAGAGCTATTTTTAACAACCTCCTCAATCTTAGCCTTCACTTGGTTGCATGGGACTCTCGAGAGTTGGCCACCAACAGCCGAGTCTAGGAGTGCCTTGGTGGAGTCATTTAGACCATCATAGAAAAATATATTAAGATGGTTCTCCCCGTATTCATGATGGGGGCATGCTCTTATCATTCTCTTAAACTGACTCCAAGTGGCACTAAGGTTCTCATCATCCTCTTGAGTGAATGACGCAATTTTCTTACGCCAATCATGCGTTCGAACTGTGGGATAGAACCTTTCTAGAAATGCTGTCTTTAATTGAGCCTAATTAATGATTGAGTTAGGCTCAAGGCATTTATACCAATCCCGAGCATCACCAGATAAACTCAAGTGAAATAGATGCATCCGTACATAATCCGGGCTATTAGGGCATGGAGGTATAAGACCGCAAATATCTGAGAATGCCTCCAAGTGTTGGAGAGGGCATTCATTTCTCAAACCGCAAAAAGGGGTCTCTTTCACCATCCGGGTGAATTGAGGATGTATGTGATAAGGGTTCGGGGCTATGGGTAACACTACACCTCCTTGAAATTATTTGGACCCAGGCGTCCCTAATTGACCAAAAAGTTGTTGGTGGTTTACGTCCATTGGTGGTGTAGGGTGGTTAGAAGTATTTGGTTGAGACGAGGTTTGGGTTGGAATTCTCCGTTTGCTGCGTTTAACCTTAGGGTCGTATGGTTCTAGTTGTTGATTTGATCTACGTGTGCTATATGGCATGCAAACAACACTAGAGACCAAGCGTAAGTACTGACAAGCAAATTAATGGATAAAAAAATAAATAAAACAATAATGAATTACACCAAGACTATAATCTAAACACAATGCCTTGTCCCCAGCAACGGCGCCATTTTGAAAACCGTTCTTTTAGATCGTTTAACTAAAAGAATAGTTATGCAAACTAAATTTATAAACACCCTAATACTACTACAACTAGTATAGTGGTAAGTCGGGAATCAAACCACAAGAACAAGGGGCGATAGTCACTAGACTTGATGCAAAGGGAGTTATTTGGGATTTGATAAAATGAAACTAATGACAGAAAAATAAAGCAAGAACTAAAACGATGTTATGCTATGAAGGGAAAATGGGGATAGATCAGTTCCACCCTAGGAAGGACAATTAGACTATCAATACGCTAAATTAGGAGAAATCAGTCAACAATGAATCATGACACTCAAGATGACGAGAGGAAGTTTGTGACCCTATAAATCACACGAACAACCTATAATCGCCCTCTGTCTCCAAAGGAGTGGCAGGACAAGATTCGCATCGAATATCAATCAATCAATCATCAACAATCTCAAATCCTCTACGCATGAAGAACGAGCCAACCTAGGGTTTCACCAAGCAAACCCCTAAGAAAACTACTCACACATAGTAATAAAGACTAGGACATACACATGGATAAAAGACATGATTGAAACCATGAACAGACTGAATGGAAATGAACAAGAGAATGAAAACTATTCTATCAAAACTGTAAACAAAGAAATGATAATAGCAAGAGGAATGAAATTCAGGAAAACAATACTTGAAAGCATTAAACGAAATAAAATAGAAAAGAATCAATACCTTGCATAAATGAAATTGCGTGAACGAAAGTAATACCAAATCCGAAATACAAAGTTTGAAAACGAGAACAATGAAAGCTGTAAACCTAAACTAATGCATGAAGGAAATGAAAAGCTTTAAAGTGATGTTCTAAGTTGAGGCACAAAAGCTCTCAAAGTAGGCATGAGGGTTATGTATAGAGCAAGAGGGTATTTATACCCTAGGGACATAAGGGGTAAAACCCTAGGAAAAACCCTCGAGCGTCGGCCTAAGAAAGAACCAAGAAAGTCGGAAATAGGCTCCATTCGGCCGAATGGATGGAGGATTCGGCCGAATGAGTGTCCATTCGGCCGAATGGAGGGAGGATTCGCCTAAAACAGTAACTTGGTATTTTTTCACCCTGTCCACCATTCGGCCGAATGAGTGCAACCGTTCAGATGAATGGGTCTTGATTCAGCCGAATGAGTCTTTATTCGGATATTCCCGAGAGCTTGATTTTTGTGCTAGAATCCCTGTCTTCCATTCGATTGAATGGATGTCAGATTCGGTCGAATCTGAACCTGAACCTTGCTAAACAGCTCCTTTGAAGTGTCTAATGGCTTCTGGAGTTTATGGGATCTTTGAGAGTGACTTGGAACGCACGCCCAAGCTATGATATGCACATCCAAACTCTTGATAAAGGTGTCAAAGCCTCGAACACGTCTCATTTTACCTTGAAATCATCAAGATCACCTGAAATGATCTAACAACAGCTCGAGGACAAGATCAAGCTAAAATTGAATGTAATGTGCATAAAACCAATATAAAAGCATGAGACTCGACACTAAAATGGGGTTATAAATGTGCTCTAAAATGAGCACATCAATTACCTTGCTTGAAATAGCGTTGAAGAGGATACACAGCCTTATAATTGTGTACCTCACTTGTGGAGGCAATATCCCTTGTTTAGCAACGAGAAGAAAATGTTGCATTAAAACATGACAATCATGGTATTTTATACCTACTAACTTTTATCAGTCATTGAAACAAGTTTTGCAAAATTCAAAGAAAACCCAGATGGAACTTTAAGTCCATGCAAAGACTTGTAGAAGTTGATCTTCTCCTTCTTTGAAAGTGTGAACTAAGCAGGAGAAAGATATCATCATTTACCATGTTTTTGAGGAGCCAATTCAGTTCGCCCCATATCTCCTAACTTTAACCCCATCCTTAGTTTTACGAGGCATATTAAAGAGAGTACCAACAATCGCATCACAAATATTCTTCTCAATGTGCATGACATCAAGGCAATGTTGTATCTCCAAATGGCACCAATAAAGAAGACTCCAGAACACAGACCTCTACTTATAACCACCGGTTTATCTATTTTTAGAGCTCTTTCCAATTACAATTTCAATGCCCTTAACCCGATCATATACCTCACTCACATGTAAAGGGAGACTAGCTTCGCGAAACTCTATGGAACCATTAAAAGCTTTTCTTTTTCTTCTGAAAGAATGATCTTCTGGAAGACACTTACAGAAACCCATGTAAATATGCTTCCCACAATTCTGTAGACGAATAGCTTCTATATCTTCTTCACATATCAGGCATGCGGTCTTCCCTTTCATAGCATAACCAGAAAGCTTTCCATAAGCCGGGAAATCATTGATTGTGCAGAAGATCAAGGCACGCATAGTGAAATTTGATTTTGAGTAAGCATCGAAAACCTGGACACCTTCCTCCCACAACAATCTCAAGTCATCGATAAGAGGAGCAAGATAGACATCTATGTCATTACTAGGTTGTTAGGGTCCAGATATAAGAAGCGATAACATGATGTACTTGCGCTTCATGCATAACCAAGGTGGAAAATTGTAAATAGTGAGAAAAATGGGCCAAGTGTACATCCTATCAATGTTTCTCCATTGAGAAGAAACAGCAGGATGCCGTAACAACCCATCTTTCTTCCTCCCTTCCGCATGCCACCGCAATAATTTCGCATTACTCTCATCTGAGTACATTCCCTTAAACCTCGGTATAATGGGAAGATACCATAGAACTTTGGCCGGTATCCTCTTCTTTCTCAAATTGAGCTCATTGACCTTCTTTTTGTAACGGGAAACTCCACATAATGGGCATTCATCTAGATCCTTAGACTCATTTTGATATAGAACACAATCATTTTGACATGCAAGGATCTTCACATAATCCATTCCCATAGGACACATGAGTTTCTTGGCCTTGTAGGTAGAAAGTGGCAATTCATTGCCCTTAGGGAGCATACCCGATATAACTTCTAACAAGTGTGTGAAACTCTTGTCAATCCAATTGTTGTGTGCCTTTAAGTTGAAGAGCTTCATGACAGCGCTCAATTTAGTGTGTAAAGTACAAGAAGGATACAAAGACTTCTCTGCAGCTCTAAGGATTTCATCGAAAATATGGGGACGATTGGTGAAATCATCCTCAACATCTGCATCATCTCGTCTATTCTATCCTCTTCCACTCTATCCTGATCTCTAACATCATCATATACCTCATTAAAATTCAACTCATCTTCATTGCGAGGTGCCTTCTCACTACTAGGAAACTTACTAGCACTTGACCCAAACTCTAATATTTCACCATGCCAATTCCAAGTCCCATAATCCGTTCTGAAACCTCGCAAATTAGATGATCTTTGATTTCATTAATGTCACAATAACCCCTAGAGTTGTTATAGTCACAACACGGACACAATAATATCTTCGAATGATTGTGTAATTGATGTCTAAGTGCAACCCTAGCAAACTCCTTAACCCCTTGTACGTATTCCATTGAGGTTCGTTTACCGTACATCCAATATTGATCCATTTTGAATTTCAAAGAAATAAACCAAAAAACTTGAGTTGGTAGTATATGTATTAAAAGAAGTCCTGGAGAGAAAACGAAATTAATTGTACACCGAGAGAACCCCCAACGGCTTAAATAGTTTTTTCCATTAGCTTTACATAAGGAGAAGATCATAGTCCCTCCATTACTAGGGCGGAGCACATGATTTAATCTCCAAACCCTTTCGTATGATTTAATCTCCAAAGTAATTACACTTTTAAAGACTACTATCACTATTAAGCACTTTCACTTACTGGGGGCTATACGGAGCACATAAAAATCATTATTAGGTCAATAGACATAATCAGTTTCAGTCCAAGATTGTGATGAGTATTCATATTTTTAACTTTATTTTCTTTTTTTATTATTTTCTTTCCCTTTTAATAGTTTTTAAAATGTATAATGTAACATAAGGTCGTACGAGAATTTTAGAGTAAGATGTGAGGGGAGTATCATTCCCTTTCATTATTAATGATCAACAATCCCTCACCACCATGGTCCGCGCTCTCCTAATCTACATGCAAAATGCACCATAGGATATTTTTTGGCGACGATAAGAGTACTTTATGAAATTCAGAATCAATATGAACTAGGCATGACCTCTCTCGTATTCAATTATTCATCTTATGCGAAGCATTCCTATATGTGTATCCTTGTATAGTTAGCATAATTACATGAAATCATCACATAACGATGATATTAGCTTGAAATTCAGTCCATTGCTGACTAAGGCCCCCTACAAGTTGAGTTACTACACTAAGCCTAATTTGATTGATTAATAAAAAGAGTCTCTAAATATATTATACATTACATATATTTGTGTTTTTATTTTATTTTTTAAGGGTTTAAAGCAACGTCAGGGTCCATAAAGCAACAGAAACCTAAGGGACCATTCATCCCGATTCCCACTTGCCTGGGTCATATTCCGAAAGAGCGATGTTAAGGTCTACTGACAACACCTATGAATCAGAAATAACTAAATAAAAAGTTGCAAGTGTGATACAATTAATTATATAAATAGAATTTAATCTAAACTATTTAATACACATATATATGACTTCATCAATTGAACTAGATAACATTATTTCATAGAGAACACTTTAGTGGTCCTTCGCCAGCTCGGGTTTAGACTTCATGCGCGTTGTAACTTTTTATTTTTATCAACTATCAATCATGCCCTTCTCATTTTCCTGTGTAATCGTTATTTATCATTTCCAAACATTTTTTATTATTCAGACATATGAAGAGAAATTAATATACTAAACCATTTACTAAACATTCAAAGAACACGTAACAACATACAAACCACCATCCTCAACAATGCAATGACTCGTGAAGAAGAAGAACATAAAGCTAAAGTGAATCCCACTATCAAACATGAAGAAGAAGGGAAATACGTACCTCAAATCTCGCAAAGAAGAAGACGAATGCTTGGAACGACTTCCTCGAAGAAATCCAAATGCGACCCGAAGCTTTTTCAAAGAGAGAATACGAAGGGGCTAGAGAAGACGATTCAAATGGGTATAATAGGGGTAGGACTAGAGAAGGAATGGAGGATGTAAAGTAATGGGGCTAGAGAAGACGAAGTTCGTAGGGTTTTTTTTTCGAACGCTTAGTACTGTGTCTAGAGAAATTTTCGTGTCTTTTGAAATGGCCTGTAAAAGTGAAGCCAGGGAAATAAACGACTAATTTTATGCTGCGGTTATTTGAAATCACCGCAACACTTATAATCATAAGTGCTGCGGTTATTTCAAATAACCGCAACATTAAATAGTACATATAATATTTCTTGGGGGGAAGATTTAATGCTGCGGTTATTTGAAATAACCACAACACTTATGATTATAAGTGCTACGGTTATTTGAAATAATCACAACATTAAATAAGTACATATAATATTTTCTGGGTAAGATTAAATGCTGCAGTTATTTCAAATAACCGCAACATTAAATCAGTACATATAATATTTTCCTGGCGGAAGAGTTAATGCTGCGGTTATTTTAAATAACCACAACACTTATAAACACAAGTGCTGTGGTTATTTCAAATAACTGCAGCATTAAATCTTCCCCCAAGAAAATATTATATGTAGTTATTTAATGTTGTGGTTATTTAAAATAACCGCAGCACTTATAATTATGTGCTTCAAAATGTATTTAACCGTAGCAATTGAGGCAAAACAATTGAACTGTACATTAATTTATAAAGGTTTAAGGCCTAATTTGATCGACTATCTTGTATATATCAGTACCATATTCCAACCAGTTTGGGTATACACCATATTGCAAAAAAGAGCTCATAAAGTTTCCAACTTTACCTTAAGAAGGCGATACCACTAAGTCACTTATGAAAGTATTTGGGATCAGTTGTTTAAGTGGCATTCAAAATTAGAACGGTTGGAATTAACTACTACATAAAACTATTGGAATCAACAAGATTAACAAAATTATGAATTCATATTAAAACTAAATTATGAATTTCATTTAAAGGCACATTGGAATCAACAGAATTATGAATTCATGCAAGGGGCATAAAACTGAATTATGAATTTCATTTTTTGATGTGTATACTATGAAGTAGTGTGCTTATTTATGTTATCATTAACTTTTGTGGCATAAAACTGAAATGCATTTCATCACACGAGGCTAACAACAAGGCCATAATTCATCAACTTAAAACTCATAATAGGTCTAATTAGGTGAAGAAATTGGCTGGGAAAAAAACAATGAACATTTTCTTAGTATATAAAATAAGTTTTTCCATGATATATAATTTCATTGCCTTAAACTACCAACTCAAGTTTTTTGTTTATTTATTAGAAGTTCAAAATGGATCGAGATTGGATGTACGGTAATCGAACCTTAATCGAATACATACAAGGGGTTGATGATTTTTCTAGGGTTGCACTTAGACACCAAGTAGACAATCCTTCGAAGATAGTAATATGTATGTGTTGTTATTGTAACAACTCTAGGGCTTATCGTGACATTAGTAAAGTCAAAGATCATTTAATTCGCCAAGGTTTTAGAGCAGATTATAGGATGTGGAATTGGCATGGTGAAATATTGGAATTTGGGTCAAGCGCTAGTAAGTGCCCTAGTAGGGTGAAGCCACCTCGTAATGAAGATGGGTTGAATGTTAATGAGGTATATAATGATGATGTAAAAGATCAAGATTGAGTGGAAGAGGATAGAATAGATGAGATGATGCATGATGTTGAGGATTAAAGAATCAATAGGGAGATGGAATAGGATTAATTATACTCTAGAGGGGGGGGGGGGGGGGTGAATAGAGTATAATCGATTTTTGCATTCAGGATCTCAAGGTCTTAAACTGACTTTCAAAGGCAGAATATAACTATTAAGGCTTATCTTTGAATCTGGATGTCAAAGCCTTGAAAATGGTTTAAAAGGCTTTTGCTCAGGCATTGATTGTTCGCTGCTTTGATTAATGAGCAAAGAAAACATAAAACATAAGCAATAAAGACAGAAATAAGATAAGATAAAACACGGAGATATGATACAAAGTTCGGCAACTAATTTACCTACGTCTTCGCATAGGGTTGTCCAACCCTTAGGATTTAACTTGCTCTTTTATTACTTCCCTTAGAGACCTAAAGCACCCTAGAAGATCTTAATCCCCATCTTCTACTCCATAGCACCCTAGCTACACTTTAGCATCTCAGATCCTAGTAATAAAAAGCTCTCTCTCTTTTTCTATACGTTTGAGTATTATGGGTATACTCTTAGTATAACACTCTCTCAAAATATTCTTTTAGACACTCAAGAGATTATACTTTGATTTTCTCTCAATCTAAATACAAGATAAAGTTTATGGAACTAGAGAGAAAATAATGAAGCTTTGTTGATGTAGCTTGTGACTGAAATTCACGATTAAAGCTTCTGTTCTTGTCTCACTTTTTGTCTCATTGTGTCTCACATTATTCTTCAACTTCAAAGCTTGGGAATATATACTAAACTTGATTTCAAGCCATTGAAAGGAGGCTCAAAATAGGCTGCTAAAAATCTAAGTTGCCTTTAATACTTTCAGCAAGATTTCCTCTAATATGGCTGTAGAGAAACATTCATTCTGGCTATTGAAGATTGATATTATTTGAATATTTTACAGCAAGAATATTTTCACTTTATTTGCTGCACTTGGAAGCTTCAACATATTTCTTTTTCCATAACCACAATGCTTGAATTTTGGTAACTACCAAAATTAACTTGAGGAATCTTCAACATATATGAGCATCATTTATTTGCTGAAATTAAGAGATATCTTTGACAATAAAATCATATATAAAAAAGTTAGGTTAGAGAATAAAATAAGTGAAATAAGCAAAGGATAAAACACAAGACTTAGGCAATTCGAATATTCTTATCCTTTGACAAAGTGTTTGAACTTTGCTGATTGCTTTGAGACGTGGCTCAAGCTTTTGAAGACGTGGCTCAAACTTTGAGGATGTGGCTCAAAAGTTAATCTCATCCTTTGACAGAGGGCATACCACTTTGCATTATAGCTTCCATTACTTCCATCACATTGTCAACTCTATGTTTTTTGGTTTCCATGATGTTTTCAACTCTATTTGACTTTGTATTTTGGCTTTCATCATTAGACATAAAAACATTAGTAATCAAGGTGGAGTCTTCAATCTCCCGCTTGATGGAAGACAAAACATTATATGCAAACGTCAAAGAATAAAACGCATAAAAAAATATTCTCCCCTTTAAATAAATAATAGATAAATACTCTCCCCCTTTTTGTCTTCCGACAAGGTGGGAAAATATAAATGTTGGATCACAAGAAGATTTTTTTAAAATAACAAAAAGATATAAAACAGAAAAACCTTTTAAGACATGAAAACAAAAAGACGTTGCTTTTAAAAAAGGTCAAACAGTCAAGGCTTTGAAAGCTAAAAATAAAAGACGCAAAAATTTTTGAAAACAACTTCAAGGCCATGAGAATCTTTAAAACAAATGGAATGAGATTTTTTAAAAACATTGAAAGCAAAAGCTACAGATCCATCCGCAATTTATGTATCCAAAACATTTCAAAAATCATTTAATAAATGTATGATAATTATGTATAGGATAAGTACCAAACATTTTGATCCCATAATAATATTAAAAAGTGACAGTAAGTCAAGGCAATGACAAGAATGTCAAGACTTTGACATACACATGCAAAAATAAACATATACAACTTACTCAAATAGCTCCCCCCTACGAGGATGCTTTCCCATTTAACATTCCAAGCTCAAGACAAATAAAGTTAAATCATTCTTTGCTCAAAGGCTTGGTGAAGATGTCAGGGAGTTGCAAATCAGTAGAAATAAAAGATATAGATACGTCTCCTTTCTCCACATGATCATGTATAAAGTGATGCGTAACATTAATATGTTTAGTGCGAGAGTGCTGAATTGGATTCTTCGTTATGGATATAGCACTCGTGTTGTCACATTTAATAGGTATGCCTTTGAAGTCTAACCCAAGGTCTCTTAGTTGTTGAGATATCCACAAAATTTGTGAACAACAAGCAACGAAAAGAATATCATCAACATAAACTTGAAATATTAATAAATCTTTACCTTTGGTTTTCACAAAAAGAGTTTTGTCAATCAAACCTCGTTTAAAATCATTTTCTAAAAGATATTTTGAAAGACGCTCATACCAAGCCCTTGGAGCTTGTTTCAAACCATAGAGCGCTTTGTCAAGTTTAAAAACATGATTTGGAAATTTCTCATTTTAAAAACCATAGAGCATCATATACTTCTTCTTGTAAATAACCGTTCAAGAATGCACATTTGACATCCATTTGAAATAGCTTAATTTGCATAAAGGAAGCAAAGGCAAGGAGCATTCGAATAGCCTCCAATCTAGCCACCGGAGCGAATGTCTCTTTATAATCTATCCCTTCCTCTTGATTATAACCTTGGGATACTAATCTTACTTTATTCCTCATTATCTTTCCATTCTCATCAAGCTTATTTCTACCCACCTTATTCCAATAATTGAATGATCCTTTGGTCTTGGTGTGAGTGTCCACACTTTATTTCTTTTGAATTCAGTTAGCTCACTTTGCATAGCTAAAATCTAATCGGGATCTTGAAGTGCTTCATTGATATTCTTTGGTTCTACAAGAGAAACAAAAGCGTGAAATGCAATCACATTTTTAACATTAGAGCGTGTTTGTATACCAGCTTTTGGATCCGAAATTATATTGTTTGTTGGATGAGAAGAGGAGTATTTGAACTATCGTGGCATCATCAAAGGAGTTGATTTAGTATCCTGAAGTACTCTTTCAAGACCTTGAGATGGGTCTAAAGGCACTGGAGTGCTTTCTGATATAATATTGTTCGTCTGAAAGAGAGAGAGCTTTTTACTACTAGGATCTGAGATGCTAAAGTGTAGCTGGGGTGCTATGGAGTAGAAGATGGGGATTAAGATCTTCTAGGGTGCTTTAGGTCTCTAAGGGAAGTAATAAAAGAGCAAGTTAAATCCTAAGGGTTGGACAACCCTAGGCGGACACGTAGGCAAATTAGTTGTCAAACTTTGTATCAAATCTCCATGTTTTATCTCATCTTATTTCTATCATCATTGCTTACGTTTATGTTTGCTTCGCTCATTAATCAAAGTAGCGAACAGTCAAAGCCTGAGCAAAACCTTTAAAACCAATTTCAAGGCTTTGACATCCAGATTCAAAGATAAGCCTTAACGGTTATATTTCGCCTTTGAAAGTCGGTTTAAGACCTTAAGATCCTGAATGCGAAAATCAGTTATACTCTATTCACCCCCCTTTAGAGTATAATTAATCCTATTTCATCTCCCTATTGATTCTTCAATTGGTATCAGAGCTAGAATCAAAAGGAAAAGATTTAATCATCTGTGAGGAAAAATGAATTCGATAGGTGATGGTGGTTTTTTTAAGGAAGGTCTACTAATCACCCTCCTCTATTTTGTGGTAACAATTTTGCCCATGGGCGTTCATTGATGAAAATGTTTGTGATTGATCAAGATTTAGAACTCTGGGATATTATCAATAAAGGTCCTAGGGTGCCAATGAAGACTAATGAAAGCGGCACAATGGTTCCTAAAGAAGATGATGATTTTACTCAATCGGATTTGGAAAGTGTTGCTAAAAACTATCAAGCCATGAACCTTCTCTACTGTGGTTTAGATGCAAATGAATTCAATAGAGTTTCTGCATGCAAAAGTGATAAAGAGATATGGGATAAATTGGTGGTCACTTATGAAGGAACGAGTCAAGTCAAAGAGAGCAAGATAAGCATCTTCCTTCGAAAATAGGAGTTGTTCAAAATGATGCCTAATGAAACCGTGAAAGAGATGTTCACAAGATTTACCCAAATAGTGAACAATTTGGATTCTCTTGGTAAGGTATTTACAAATGAAGAAAAGGTGAGAAAGATTCTACGGTGTTTTCCAAAATCAAAGTGGGGTCCGAAGGTAACCACGATAGAAGAAGCTCAAAATTTGAGAACCTTGCCTTTGGATGATCTTCTTGGAAAATTGATCACACATGAGATGTCTCTTAATGAAGAAGATATAGAACCAGTATCTTCAATTAAAAATTTAGCACTCAAAGAAAAGAGAGAATAAGCTACAACGGACAATGAAGATAGTGATGATGAAGATCCACTTGCTCTCATCGCTAGAAGTCTTGCCAAGATTCTAAAAATGAAGAAGAATTTCTCAAGACGGAGAGACTATCATTCAAATAAATATAAAGGTAAGTCAATCAACTCAATGAATAAAGTTAATACACTAACATGCTATGAGTGTGGAGAAAAAGATCACTTAGTGAAAGATTGCCCTCAACGAAAAAAGAAGCCTTTCCACAAAAAGGATTATAAGAAGAAAGCTATGGTTGCTTCATGGAGTGATTCACATTCATCTAGTGACTCAGAAGATGAACAAGAAAACCTATGTCTTATGGCTAATCATGATGATTCAAAGAAATAACATCTTGAGGTAATGGTGAAAAATTTAATCTCAAGTCCAATTGTTGTTCTGTCCAAATTCTTGCAAAATATTATTATAAATGAAGAGAGTTTGATTGTTGAATCCAAGATTCTCAAGGAGAAGCTAAACCAACAGGTAAGTATTTCTGAAAGTCTCGCTAAAGAACTAACTGATCTCAAAGCCTCTTAATCAGCTTTTAAACTCAGGGTTCAAGCCTCGGAGTCATCCTTTGACACCCAGGTCCAGGCCTTGAACACTAAAACACTGTTTTAAAATGAAAGCTCACCTCTTTGAGTTATTGTAATGATAACTTGGAGAAGGAAAAGAAGCTAATGGCTGGGAAGTGTAGAGAGCAACATAATTCCTTGGTTAGATTTGCTCACTCCAAATCTACTCTTGAAAAAATGCTAGGTGAGAACCAATCATCGTTGAATAAAAGTGGTCTTGGTTACAACAAAAATTTTCCAAATAAAACCATGACCACGTTTGTAAAAGCAAAGGATAATTGGCGAACACCTACATGTTTTTACTGTTGTAAAAAGGGTCATACTAAGCTAACTTGTCCTTTTCGTAGGAATGACCCTCAAATTCTTAAAAATTCATTTCCTTTTTTTCTTCGAGACCAGATGGAGCAAGTATGGGTTCCTATAGGGACTAGACCACCCAACATGGTCCATCCCGATTATGAATCTAAATTTGCAATTTGTTCTAGTCAAAAGGTTTGATGTTTTGTTCTCTTGTAGGAAATCACTAAGAGCAAAGATTATAAGTGGATTCTAGATAATGGATGCTCACGGAACATGAGTGGGAAGTCCTCTTTATTTTCAATGATCAAAGAGCAATTTTCTAGAACAATTACACTTGGTGATAAAGGAAAGTGTAGAATAATTGGTATTGTAAAAGTTGAAGATAATGCATCAAACACCATTGATGATGTGTACCTAGTTGAAGGTCTTAAATACAACTTGCTTAGCATCTCTCAATTATGCGATAAAGGTAATAAACTCATCTTTGATGAAGAAAAATGCGAGGTGCAAAGCAAAGTGGACGGTAAAATTATTTTAATTGCTCCTCATTGCAATAATGTTTATTCTTTTCATACTAACCAAGTTGCGAGTACTAGCTTGAAGTGTCTTAAGGCCTTGACCAGTGACTCAAGGCTTTGGCACAAAAGGTTAGGTCATATCAATATGCATTCCATGAAGAAGCTTTTTTCAAAGGACTTAGTACGTGGACTACCAAAGTTAGATTTCAAAGAAAAAGAGCTTTGCAAAGCATGTGCAAGAGGTAAACAAACAAAAGGATCCTTCAAAGCCAAAAAGGTTGTAAGTACCTCTCGCCCAATAGAGCTTCTACACATATATTTATGTGGTCCTATGCATGTTAAATCACCTAAAGGTAAACAATACATCCTTGTTGTTGTAGAGGATTTTTCCCGTTTTACTTGGATTTCATTTTTGCGTGAAAAATCAGAGGCTTTACTAGAGTTTTCAAAAATTTGCAAAGAATTACAAACCTTAAAAAACCTACCCATAGTTGTGGTGAAAAGCGATCATGGTAGAGAGTTTGATCAACTAAAGTTTGATAACTTTTGTGCTAAATATGGTATTTCTCACAATTTTTCAGCTCCTAGGACACCTCAACAAAATGGAGTTGTGAAACGAAAGAACCGCACTCTTGAGGATATATCTAGGACAATGCTTTTGGAAAATGATTTGCCAAAATACTTTTGGGTAGAAGCTGTTAATACAGCAAACTATATTTTAAACCATTGTTTGATTCGCCCTATTTTAATGAAAACTCCTTATGAATTGTTTAAAGGTAAAAAGCCTAATATTTCCTATTTCAAACCTTTTGGATTTATGTGCTTTGTTCGTAATAATGGCAAAGATAACCTTGGTAAATTTGATCCATGTAGTGATGAAGCAATTATGTTAGGTTACTCTTTGAATTCTAAAGCTTATAGAGTTTTCAATAAGCGTACTAAAGTTGTTGAAGAAAGTATACATGTGATCTTTGATGAAACCGAGAACGGTATCTTGAGTGATGGTTTTACAGGTTTAAAATTGAATAAATATGAAGGTTATTCATTTGAGACAGAAGAAGAAGAAAGTTTGTCAAATAATGAAATGGAGAAATCTACCCAAAATATGCAAGAGCCAATTTTAGACGTAGACAAATTAGATCAAGGCCTTAACCAGCAGCCTCAAGATCTTGAAATAAGTTAGGTTAGAGAATAAAATAAGTGAAATAAGGAAAGGATAAAACACAAGATTTAAGCAATTAGAATATTCTTATCCTTTGACAAAGTGTTTTAACTTTGCTTACTGCTTTGAGACGTGGCTCTAGCTTTTGAAGACATGGCTCAAACTTTGAGGACGTGGCTCAAAAGTTATTCTCATCCTTTGACAGAGGGCATAACACTTTGCATTATAGCTTCCATTACTTCCATCACATTGTCAATCGTATGTATTTTGGTTTCTATTATGTTTTCAACTCTATTTGACTTTGTATTTTGGCTTCCATCATTAGACATAAAAACGTTAGTAATCAAGGTGTTGTCTTCAAGGATAATTTCACAGATCTTTCTTCGATGAAATCCTTAGAGATGCAAAGAAGCCTCTGTATCCTTCTTGTACTTCACACACTAAATTGAGCGTTGTCCTGAAGCTCTTCAACTTAAAGGCACGCCATAATTGGACTGACAAGAGTTCCACACACTTGTTAGAAGTTATATCGGGTATGCTTCCTGGAGGCAATGAACTGTAACTTTCTAACTACGAGGCCAAGAAACTCATGTGTCCTATGGGAATGGATTTTGTGAAGATCCATGTGTGCCAAATGATTGTGTTTTTTATCGGAATGAGTATGAGGATCTAAATGAATGCCCAATATGTGGAGTTCCTCGTTACAAAAAGAAGCACAATGAGCTAGATTTGAGAAACAAGAGGATACCGACCAAGGTTTTATGGTACCTTTCCATTATACCAAGGTTTAAGAGACGTTACTCATATGAGAGTAATGCAAAATTGTTGTTGTGGCATGTTGAAGGGACGAAGAAAGATCAGTTGTTAAGGCATCTTACTGATTCTCTTCAATGGAGAAACATTGATAGGATGTTCACGACTTTTTGTGGGAAAAATCGGAATCTTAGGCTAGGACTTTGCACGGATGGAATGAATCTGTTCGGGACCTTAAGCATCCAGTACAACACTTGGCCCATTCTTCTCACTATTTACAATTTGCCACCTTGGTTATGTATAAAGCGGAAATACATCATGTTATCGCTTCTTATATCTGGACCTAAACAACCTGGTAATGACATAGATGTCTATCTTGCTCCTCTTATCGATGACTTGAGATTATTATGGGAGGAAGGTGTCCAGGTTTTTTATGCTTACTCTAAATCAAATTTCACTATGCATGCCTTGATCTTCGAAAAAATTGGTCAGAAATGAATTTCACTCAGTTTTGATTTGAAATGTAAGGCTGAATTGTTTATTTTAGAAAACGTGAGTGAAGTCCATCTATATGTAGATGAGCACATGAACACTCTGAGGAGTCAATATCCTTCTAAAAGGGATTTGCACGTAGTAAAGGAGCATAATGCGACATTTATTGAATGGTTCAAAGCAAGGATCATGGCTCAATTATCCGACACACCAAACGATGTTTCTAATACATTAAGGTGGTTGGCATATGTTGCTAAAGTTCAAGTTATGTCATATGAGGGATACGACATCAACGATTATTCTTTTTACTCAAAGCGCCAAGATAAGAAGTTGACTACGCAGAATAGTGGTGTAATGGTCATTAGCATGTCTCCAGAATTTTATAGTTCAAAAGATCGAACATTAATTGACAAACGGAGTTCATACTATAGGGTTTTTTACATGGTCGATCCTGCCAATTGCAATTAGTCGATTGTTATTGAAGGGAAGATACATAATCTTTACATTAGGGATGTTGTTGATGAAGATGAATATGATGAAAAGTTTGATGAAACCCCGCCATCATCATGGAATATCCAAAAATTAGTTGTTGACGATGTTGACGATATTCTAATACGCAATGACCATGATGAAGGATTCTACGTAGATAGGGAGTCTGAGTAATAATGAACTATCAAGGAATCCAACAAAAAGGTACTACTAAGAAAATGGATAGAGTAGGAGAATTTAAACATCTTGTTAATAAACAACAAAATTTGCATATATAGAAGTTTATTGCATAATAGTTTCAACATTATGTTATGTTAATTTTTTATCTAATTGATTACTCTTTGATTCATATTAAATTATTTTTTTTTATTTGCAGATTCAAAGAAATGGAAGAACATTGAGGACCCGATTTATCTTCTGCTGCCAACACCCAGCAAATGAAGAAGAAGAGAGTAGGGAGAGGTCCCTCGAAAGGGATTACGTCCATCCCCCCTGTCTAGAGAGTACTAGAGTGGGATTCACTCGGATGCCCCTATGGCACTCACTACAAGGCCTACAAGAATTATTTAGGGAGATCAGTCAGTCAAAAGTGTCGATTTTGATATCAGGCTAGAGCTCCGTCCAAAAAGGTGTGAAGGATATGCTTTCGGAGGACACAAAGGTAATTAATATACTGAATTATGTTAATTTTTGCAAATCTAATTATGTTCTTTTTTGTTTGTAAATCATACAGAAAGAGTTCCAGATCGAGTAGGATCCTCGAAAGAAGAAAGTTGTTCTCACCTCTTGCGACTTGAAATGGAGAGATTTCAAGGCCAAGCTCGTGAGTGGTTGGATCTCTTCTACAAGGAATAAGGAGGGCCAGACTAAGAAGAAACCTTGGGAGCTCTACAACTCCATTTCTAAGGAAGACTTGAACTCATTCGCGAAGATGCATTCTACAGAGGAGTTTAGGGTAAGCATTTCATTGAATATCATTTGATATAAATATAATATATATTACTTTAACAAAAATATATTTTCTTTATAAGTATTACTTGTATTCTATAAACAGAAAAGAATCGAGATGGCGAAGAGGAGTGCGGCCTAGAACTTGTAACCTCATCATATGGGTCAACACTCATATACGGAGATGAGTGAAATATGGAGGTGAAAGGGCTTCATTCCTTCGGTTTTGTCATCATCATCCAATTGTTCATCAGTTGTTTTGAGTCTGCCAAATAGGACGATGACTTGGCTTCTTGTGAGATCCGTCCATGACGACAAAGGACGTGTCGTGGTGTCTGACCAGCAGATTGATGTTGTCCAAGACTCCATTATAAGCTATGTTTATTTATAACATTAATGTATTCATATTATTACTTATCATTTAATAATTTATATTTTCTTATCTTTTGTTAAATACATAGGAGGAATGGAGACAGAGAAAGGAATCGAGAGAGTTTGTCTCTCAGCCATGGGATGTCATCTTTTCCCGTGCCCTCGGAAAGAAAGACCGCATGGGTCGGGTGGTTGGTTACGGAATCGGTGTAGGCCAAAAGACTGTGTACGGGGATGATAAGAGGAGCTCAGTCCTGATGAAGAGGGTAGAGGACATCAAAGCTCAAATCAATAACATTGTAAAAGAGGCTGAGTAGTGAGTTCGAGTTCAAATAATCAAGGAGATAGAGGAGTAGATGGATCTAATGCTCCAAGGGAAGTTCGGGTTGTTCTCTGCGCAGTTTGGTATCCCGCAACCACCTACGCAGGAACCTGAGCGTACCATCAGGCTTGACCCTCCAGTCTTCCAATCCAGTAGCGTCTCAAAGGTTAGAGATCCTTTTCAGGATCTAAAGATTTGTTTACTCGTGTTTTGTAAACTACTAATCGCATATGAAATTTGTATAATTTAAATGAATGTGATACTGACATCTTTGTCACTTTTATTGTAGGAGTAAGTTTCGTGTTAGTTGTTGCACATGTTGAATGGAAATTAAGCAATCATCATTGCTTTAGGAACCGTTCATTCATCTCTGACTCGAGATCACCATGTTGACATCCTTCTTGGCCATGTAAAGTCAGCGTCAACGGGTATATAAGGATGTCCCTATTCCTGCCCCTTCTGCTTTCATCAAAAGGATCGAGCAAGCCCATAGGAACTTCACATAGTGGTTGAACCATCTAGTTTGGATCCTGGCGACCGAGATAAATGCATTCCGCCTCACTTTATGAAGGCAGTTGTATTCTAATAATGTATTCTACTTAAGTCTTGAATTTGTTTGAATCAGCCAAGAGGTACGGGTGGAAAGGATGTAGCTAAAGGTGTTGCCAATGGTCCTAGCAGTCCAGCCACAACTAAGTATGTGAAGAAGGACGTCGCCCATACCAATCTCACTTAGTTGGCCTTGAGTCATCTCAGTGACAATTATCATCAAATAAGGGCTCAGTTGTCGAGGCTTTTGCCAGATAACATCGTCTCCTTTCATTGTGGGAAGATGATATTCGGATACCCCAAGGACCAGTATATTATGATTGTAGGAGAGGACGTCACTCAACTTCTCACAAGAGACGAGTTGAACGTATCTGTGCTCCAAGTCTTTATGATGTAAGTTACCTAACTATTGCATATAATTCCTACTATAGTATGTTTTTTTGATTTGTTCATGTTACTAAATGGGTGTTGTTTTCTGATAACTTAATTATAGGGCTTGTTATGAGTTGGTCCAAAAGAAAGGCTAGGATCCTTTGGTTTCATGTGCCCTTCTAGGATCTCTGCTACCTTGATCGGCAACGACCAGGATTTCGTCACTTCTTACATGGTATCTTTAATGGCCAAATACCATAACAAGTGTTTCATATTCTTCCCATACCATGAAAGATATGAGCTTCTTACATAGTATGAAAGGGCTTGTATGAATATGTTCGTATTTTAACCATTTACCAATCATTTTGTAGGTGTCATAGTATACATTTTCGATCCTCTTCAAACAAAACATAATTTAGCGATTAAGGACATGTTAAATACGTAAGTATTCGATAATTACATCTTTTATTTCACTAACAAGAGTAACGGATTGAAGTATACTTATTAACTATTATTTTTTTTTTCAAATGTAGTGCTTTCAAGAACTTTAAAGTTCAGTCTGGCCTCCGTAAGAGATTGAAGTTGAACTGGATTCCAGCCCAAGTATCCCTATTTTGAATCATATGACTAATTTATTGCCTTTGAATTGTATTAGATCTGTTTGATTTATATTTTATTTGCTTTCCAAATGCAGTGTCCTCAACAGATAGGAAACATGGAGTGTGGCTACTTTCTTATGCGTTTCCTATTTGACATCGTCCACAACCATGCTACTTGTGAGGATCTTTCAACGACACATATTATTCATTTCTTTCGTAATTTATTTTTGAGATCTAGGATATAGATAACTCGAGTAGATAATGGATGGATGGTGTTGTGTATGGGAATTGTGTTTTGAACACAGAATTGTGTTGTGAATTTTGGATGGATTGTGCTGGATTATAATCATTGCGAAAACAGGTACTTATAAAAAATGGAAATAGGCCAAATTACAGAAGAATCTCTGCCGAAGTTTACGCTTGGAATTTATGTATCCTATTTTGTAGAAAAATGCCCTACTCACCTAAAGAGCTGATGGAGATTAAGCAAATATGGGCAGAATACTTCATTGAGGCCAAACAATATGTATAATTAGGTAGCATTAGATTAAGCCATTTTTTTATATATATATCATTAGCTTAGGCCATTATTTTCTGTATATATTATAACATTGGGTTAAGTTAGTCTTATTCTTGTAGATGTAAACTTAGTTTATAAGCTCAATTTGATTAACTTGCTTTTATAAGATTTGTTTAATAACAATTTTTTCTGTGATGATTCAAATAAATATTTTATAAGCACATTTTTATATATATCTGGCAGCAATTGGCATTCCCTAATTTTTAGAAAGAGTGGGTAAACAGAAAAAAGGAAATATTTGCTACGGTTATTTTAAACAACCGCAAAACATAGGAACTATTTGTTGCAGTTAACCTAAAAAACCGCAGCAAATAAGAATAAAATTTTATTTTTTTATTATTTTAAGAATAAATACGGCGGTTATAATAAAAAACCGCAGTAAATAATAATAAAAATTTAAATTTTTTATTGTATTAAGAATAAATGTTGCGGTTATAATAAAAAACCGAAATAAATTATAATTTGAATTTTTTTTTGTTTTAAGAATAAATGCTGCGATTATAATAAAAAACCGCAATAAATAATTATTTAAAATTATTTTTTATTTTTTAATAATAAAGGTTGTGGTTATGTTGGAAAACCGCAGCAAATATGTCTTATAAGTACTGCGGTTATTTTTAAATAATCGTAGCATCTGTTGTATTTATTGTTGCGTTAAAAAAACCACAGCTTCAGCTATATGATCGCAGCAAATAAGGTTAAATAACCACATCATTTAAACATTTCTCTACTAATGTCTTGATATTTACAAATATGAAACAAACCGACCTTCTATTCTATAGAATCTTTTGAAATGTTGATTTTGTATATAAGAGATCAGCTTGCTCATAGCTACATACTTACATATAGTATAAGATAATTATGTCGTCCCGTAATGGTCTCAAACAGCAAAGAAGAAGGAACTCTTCGGAAATTTTATCATGGGAAAGGTAAGCCTTAGTAAACCACAAAAAGTGACACTAATCACGGAATTGGTGACACCACCGGGTGCTATGGTTGCTTAGAAAGCCTATAGTTGACAGATTTCTAGAATTGGAAGAAGCGAAAGGAATTCATTTCTTAACCTAAATTATAACTAAAATTTTAGTTATTAATATGAAGACCTACTAGTAGAGAAATGTCTATATGCTACGGTTTTCTAGCTTTAAATGTTGTGGTTATTGATACAAATCACATATAGGCAAAGCACATGGAAAAAAAACAAATGCTGCAGTTTTTTAGACGCAGCAATAAAAGCAACAAATGTTGCGATTATTAAAAAAACCGCAACATATATAGTTAATAATTGCTGCTGTTTTCCCAAAAAATTGCAGCATATATTCTAAAAAAAAAATTTATTTTTTTTATCATTATTTGTTGCGGTTTTTTGGAAAAACCGCAGTAGTTAATAGATATATTTGCTACGGTTTTTCTAATAACCGTAGCATTTAATTGGTTTTTTTTTTAATTTTTTATTTTGAAATATATATGTGCTGTGGTTTTTTAATATAACCACATCACATATAAATTAAATGTTGTGGTTATATTAGAAACCGCAGCAATTGATGGTTTTCAAAACAAAAAAAAATTAATAGGTCCTTTTATGTGTTAATTACATATACAATTATATTATTAATAATTAATATCTCTCAAAATTGTTATATTTGCAAATATAATTGTTATATACTATTACAACACAACACATTTTAATCAAGAACATAATCTGATCTAAGCTAAGAATATCATGCATAATGTGTTAAATAATATGTCATAAAAGATAAGAAAAGTTAAAAAATGATAAACCTTGAAGCATATAAATCCAAAATTCTATTATGACCACTCGTTTTGGTAAGCAAAATTGCACGATCTATAATATTTTACACTCAAAACAAACAACCCATTCATTCTCCATAGATTTCTAGCTATTCCAAGGTTTCAAAAATTTCGGAGAGGCATATCTCTTAGCCTGGTAGTCCGAATGCGTAATTTTATTTTAAAACCCCCTATTTTTAGAGGTACTAGACAAGTATGTTACCCTTTAGTGGCCTCGGTGATATATTATTTGAGATATTAAAAAAAATCTTTGAGAAGCCATAATATTGGCTAAGGGACTGCGAATAAGGCTTATAATATGTTATTAGCTATTTTTTTGTAATTAACATACTGCAAATATCCCATAGGGGGATTTGTCCACTTATTTTCTCCAAAGCCTTTGACACCATATAATCTATAAAAATTCAATTTTTAAGGGTTATACATTCATAAACCCAACATATAACATGCAGATATGAACATACAAGAGTTTATCATCTTTACATTAATATATTAACAAATTATGAAAAAACAATTTTTAAAAAATATATACTAGGGTTTAAGGTATATACAAATCTTTAGATTTTGAACTTTAGAGTATATAGACTTCTTCAAAATGGGAGAGATGAGTAAGCTTCAAAACGCTTCACTACGCCATATCCATAGAGGCACGAGTGAGAGAGGAGTAGGTTTCAAATTGCGCGAGGAAGAAAGTTAGGTAGTGGGTGTTACGGGTTTAGGGCTAGAGAAGAAAAGGAGAGAAGTTAAGTTATATGATCAGGGCTAGAGAAGACGAAGGTTATGGCTAGATAAGATGAAGGTTAGGGCTAGAGAAGAAGAGGGTAGACTTAGGGTTTTTTTCGCGCGCTGAAGTGTGGGACTCTAGAGAATCGTAGTTTTGAAATGGCTTGGAAAAGGGTAGTATAGGGTAATATATTAATGAAAAAGTGCTGCAATTATTTAAATAATTGCAGCACTTATGACCACAAGTTAAATAACCGCACCATTTGTAATAAGTGCTGCGGATTTTAAAATAATCGCAACACTTATACCAAAAAGTGTTGCAGTTATTTTAAAAACCGCAACATTTATTAATGGCCTAGGAAAGGGGAAGTCTAGGAAAATATCATTGAATAAATGCTGTGGTTTTTTAAATAACCGGAGCACTTGCAGTTATAAGTGATTCGGTTATTTAAAAAACCGCAACCCTTATTCAATAATATTTTTATATAAATGATGCGTAAGAATGTTAACCATATTTGTTAACCATTTTATAAAAGCGTAAGAATGTAATTTGTAGACCACTATAAAAATAACTAGCAAATTATGTCCAGTTTATGACTTAACTATGAGGTAATTCGTGAAACTAACCAATTAGGGATATTAGCACAATAGCATAATTTTCTTTTTTGGCTCGAAAAGGGAATGCAATATGCATGTAGGAATAATTCTAATATGACCATATGCATTTAGAAATAACTAACTAGTAAACTAAAACTGAAAACATGCAGAAACCCAACAATTCAAACCTAAAACAAAAAATAGAATCCCAATAATTGAAAACTAAAACCAAAAACCAAATCCCAATAATTGGACCAAAACCCACAAGTTCTCAAGATGGGTACAAAAAATTAAGGCAATGCCATAATTAAAGAAAAAATTCACATTCACTATAAAACTACTTCAATCCATTTTCCAAAATTAAGGGAATGCGTCAACCCAATTCACGCCAGGATAACACTACATACACTCACATTAACTTTAAAATGCATAATCAAACATACCTTTTAGATATCCTATTCCAATGTTCGAATGAATAATTTTGAAATTCCTAGAAAAATCACCAACATTAAAAGAGTTTCCCAGATCAATTCGGGTTATTTCGCGGAGATTAATGGTTAGAGTAGTTAATGCATTTGAGAGATTGCTAAGAATAGACTGCTTTTGAGAGTGTGTGGGGAATGTGTTTGATAAGCTGTTTAGAAAGTAACAATTTGAGAGACTGTTGCAAGACTAAGTGCGACCCATATAAATTCTGAGAGTGGGGTTATGTTACGGTTCAAAAAGCCTAGAGTATAGAAGATTTTATGATTAGGTTCACAGAGAACCAGAGTATATAATGTTTTAATGCTTTGGTTCACAAAAGCCTGTAGCATATTAGTCTATTCAATGCAATTTCAAAAACATTATGCTTTGTTAGTTAAAGGAACGAAAGCATATAATATATAGTATATGTCAATTTTTCAACTAGTGTTGCACTAAGTGGGAACAAAATATTGACAGGCGATATTTTAGGTCGCTACTAAGACACCTCTATCAAATGATATTTGTAGTCCTAAACATACAACTAAAAGAGTATAGAGGTAAGTAAAGGGTCAAACACAGGGAAACGATTAAGCACCGCTATTTATCTCCTAATGTTAATCTAATTCGATCAAGAAGTATGGTGGGTAAAGTAACGACTAAGGGGGATAGAATAACAATTAAAACAAGCACTAGGGGGAAGGATCAAACATGCTATGAATACAACGAAGTTAGGCATCAGAAAATGGGTTTACATGTAACCCAAGCAAGTCATACATGGCAATATCAAGAATACTCTCTAATCACCTATCGGGATTAAGAGCTTTCCTAGCTAGCATACACTCACCTATCGTCGTAAGGCATACAAGCTAAGGCCATGCAATAATAAATCACCTAATGACTATTCCTAAGTCGCACTATCGTCACGATTTAGTTCACGTCATTTAACCACAACATGCGTATGGCCATAAACATGGAGTGGCTAATAAGTATAAGCACAAGGAAGATTTAATCACAAATATTCCAAATTAACCTAGCCTAGCATACATCAAACTCAAAGCATATCTTCACCAAACCCCTAGCAACAAGAAACTACTCACTAGTCATAACTACAACTACAATCATACTAAGCAACATTATAACCAATGAAATAGTAAGAAAGACAAAGTTTTATCAACTAAACTAACAAAGGTAGAAACTTTAATCATAAAAACAAGAGAAAATAAAGAAATATACCAAAACCTTCATTGAAATCCAAATAAAGAGCCATGCATCATTCAATCTCCAAGCTTGACCATACATCAATGCTGCAAAATTACTTCTTCAAAAACTAAGAGTAAAACTAATGTTGATAGACAATGAAAATTACACTAAAAACAATCAAGATTGTTCAATACAAAAGTGGCTAAAACAGAAACCTAGAAAAATTCCTAAAAAGCTCTCCTCTAAGGTTTCTATGCTAAAAAAAAATATATCTTCGTGATAGAATGTTGTCCCCCCTTTTAACTTGGGCTGAAATTGGGATTTGAATCAGCAGCACATAGACGCGCCCACGCCCAACAATGGCGTGCCCGCGCGTTAAATGATGGCATGGCCGCTCCTCGAAATGCGCGCCTGCTCCAAAGTGGGTATTTAATGGTTGGTGCAGCTCATCAACGCGCCCGCGCTCAAGGGATGCGCGCCCGCGCTTATAGGTGGCGCGCCCGCGCCATTTGTCTAGTCTGGATTTCTTCCCGTTTTGCCTTTGTTCCTTCCATCTCCGAATCAATGGCATACACCTGCAATCATGGAACAGGAAGGCAAGGCGTAATACAACGAAAGAGGAGGGGAGTATAGACTACCTAAACCACATGAATACACATTACACGCCACAAAGGTAGAATAATCGAAATAGGCGGATCATAGCAAAAACGTACTAAAATGGACCGAATTATTACTAAAACTACTAGAAAAGACTATCCTAAGAGCGACATAAATGTCACTCATCAAATTCCCCCAAGCTAAACCTTTTCTCGTCCTCGAGCAAAGCTAAAGATAAAGAAGATTGTGAAACGATTATCCAAACACAAGCAAAATAGAAAAAAAAAGGGGGGGGGGAGGAATTTACACTAACTCACTTTCGTAGGAATCACTGTTGTTTTTAACATAAACAACAAGCCATTTAAACCTCAAATCTCCAATGAGGATGAGTATGCTCTCGTGGGGGTTTCCAAAGAGTTTAACCCACAACTCTTGGCAACATGCTCAAAACAAACCCAAACAAAGGAGCAAATAAAGAAGAAAATCAACTACAAACACGGAACTAATAAAGAAGAAAATCAACTACAAACAAGCATAGATGGATGACAATCTTTCTAAGCACTAAGAGTAAGCACGTTTTTAGATGCCAATGGTTGATTGAAAGATTAGTTATGCTAAGCATAGAGAACTCTAACATGCTCCACTCCACCCGCATTCCATACATTCTTACCGCGTTCCCTCATTTGGATTCAAATCCACCCTTCAAGGTAGCATCTCATGAATCCACGAAGGAGCCGGAACAAATGAAACAAGGGTGACCCGACATCTTACCAAGTCATGCTCTCTCCATATGCTTGAAATCTAGCTCCCTCCACCGACTAGTGACTCTACCAATCCAAGTCGAAAGGACTTTAAAAGGGGTTGTAATGTAGGCTAGGAGGTAAAGGTGAGAAAAAATTATGAAAATTTGGTGGTAAATCCTAATTGTGAAGCAAAGAATGGCGCCAATTCTCGAAAACAACGTAGAATATCACCAATTTCCAAACAAAAATACATCTCCCCCAAGCTTTTTCAACACAATCTCACAAAACTATAAATGAAATGCGTAGAATCTCTCCCCCAATCTTGAATTGAGCATTGTCCTCAGTGCATAAACTAGGGAGGACACTACATCAAAATCTGTTTGCAAATTGGCAAATTTTTTTTTTTTTAATAGCTCATGTTTTTGTTAACCTTTATTAATTTTTTTTAATAGCTCATGCAAATTGGCTTTTTCTTGAATTCACATTTGCTTTTATTAAACACCAAAAATATCGAAAACAACCTTACTTTCCATACCAAACCATCATCTTCCAACTTATCAAACCAAAATCACAACAAACTTTCTTGGCTCAAACTTCACAATTCTACGGAGGAAAAATGAAATAGAAGGGCCATAGGGTTTGTAATATGCTACAAACAAGGAGGTGTAGGCTCAACATGGCTAGCAAGGGGAATATGCAAATGAAATTACAAGGAAGCAACAAAAGAAAAGCTAAACCTAGAAAAGCAAAATAGTCACCGAAGAAAATGCCTTTGTCCTCCCTAGATATAGTTCAATCGCGATCCCGGGTAGCTAGACAACAAGTTCTCGATCTAAGCATGCCTTGGTAAGGATCCTATGCCGCTCATACAATAAGTGTTGGAGGCTTGAACAATAAAACTCATATCAGGTTATAAAAACTATCTTTAAGGCTTCAAATCCCCCAATGAGGGCAACACCTTCTTACCACAAACAAGTGAATTTGGGTTCGGTGGGCCTTACGAGTTCTAGCACAACCACCTTAGCATAAACATATCTTAGAGTCAACCAATGGTAATCCAAGAACGCAGAAACTTTTAATCCTTAGGAATAAAGGCATTCAAGAACGCAAGTCTATTAAGTTATTTTTTTTTTGTTAGACTTTTATTTTTGCTTCACTATAAGCTAATCTACCCTTGACAATATTTCTAGATCTCCTCCAAAATCACCATTACCTCAAAAATCATCGAACCATATATACACACCTGCACTGGTCAATCGCCATGTCGGCGAATACTAGTAATCACCATCATCGACAGGAAAAACGGGGGGCGGACTCACCGGTGTCCATCAAACTGAGAGAAGCGTCCCCAAAAGAGCATCATCATCAAAACCACATCAAAAACTCATCAACAATATTAGTGAACAGGGGCAAAATCAACCAAAGAAAATAGTCATGTAACTCAGCAGAATCAGCAACATGAAGGTACAGGGAAAACAGTGAAAGACCGGCAGGCGAGCAAGTAAGAATCCCAGCCAAGTCACTCCCTACCAAGAGTATATCTCCTACTCATCAAAATAGGCATACAAAAGCAGGGGAGAGAGATATACTCAAGGACGCAGCCTACTGGCCACTAGGGCTGGGCTCAATAGGTGAGCCAGACCGACGTGGCGGCTCGTCATAAGTGAAGCCACTAGGGGGGCCGAAAAGGCCCCAACCACCGCCAAAGCCCGGCGGCCAACCGTAGTGACCTCTGTAAAGATCCTCTTGCCAACTAGGCAAAGGATTAGAGGGAGCGTCCTCTGACTGGGAATACAGAGGGGCGGGGTGATCAGGATGCACATAGGGGTAAGCAGGGTCCCCTTTAAAGTCACACCCGCCGGGCACACGATAATTGTATGCCCGTCCTCTGGGAAGCTGTAGAGCTCCCTACTAGGCTCGGAAGGACCTTGCAAGTAGGGGTAAGTGGGGAGATTGTTCCCCCCCCCCCCCAAGAAGGAATAGGGCCGTGCTGAGGCGACCAATTGAGGTAGTTCACGGGGGGAGCAATCTTTCCTCGATCCACAGCTGAGTTATAGAGGGCCTGCTGCTGCAGATGGTGGCCTTGCTGTGACTCATAAATTGCTTGCAATTGTCTAGCTATATCAGATAGCTGAAATGTACTTGTACCTGCGGGTTACTGGGTAACCGGTTGCTGCTACTCCTCCTAAACCTCCTCCTCATTACCCATCCCTACCTCATCGTCCCTGTCAACATCGGGTACTCGCCCGTTATCTCTCAAAACTCTCCACACATTAGAGGACTGACGCGCGAGGGATGTGAAGTGAGGCTTAGGGAGGAAACAATGGTGGGCTCCTCTAACTAGCCACCTAAAAGCATTGGGGTTTGCCGTGGGGGTAATAAAATCACAGCGGCGAAGCTGGTCCAAGTCAAGGTAAATATCCCCACTACTACCTATGGCCATGCATAGAGGTAGAAGGTTAGTGTAACCTAATTTGGTGGCCAATCTAGTGACTATCGCCCCGCAATGTATCTCCCCTAGCTTTTTCCCTTTTGCTATGGCTTGGCAGGTTTGCATGAAGAGGAAACCCAAATTTAACCTCCATGCATGCTCTTCCTTTGTGGCTATCCATAGGCAAAGGACCTCTTCCTTAGTCAGTTTTCCTAGGTCCTATTTAGAAATGATAGAATACCCTAGTAAACGGTGTAGGATCCTAAGGGCAGGGTGCCAAATCTCACTGGCTATGGAACTCCGGGTGTAAAACTCACTTTTACCTAAAATGGAACACCACCAAGCGTACTCACTATACTCCCTAAAGCTCTTACAAAGAGGGTAGTGAATGTCGGCATCAGGGTGAAAGTCGAGGGCTCGGTTGAACTTTGCCAATGACATGGTGTGGGGGTTGTTGAAGAGTTGGAAAGAAATTCGAAAGTTGTTATTTTCTAGACTATCCACTTGAAAAGACGAGAAAAACTCTAATGTGGGTTCTTGGTAGGTCATGAATGAGGAGTTTATAAATGACCCTAGTCGAAGGTTGTCAAAAAGAATCCACAAATCATCATTTATACCGAGTTTTATCATGTCTCCACGATGGTAGTGCCTAGAAGGTCGCAACTTACGTTTTTTCATTTCGGAGTATATGGAGGAGTGGCTTTTGTTTAAGAATTTAAGGGTGGGTAAGGCATTGGGTTGGTCTGACTCTTGGTTTTGGGATGATTGTCTCAACTTTACAGTTTTTCTCTTATTCCCAATCCTTAGACTCATGATTGCCCACCTCTCTTTTTTTTCACTCCTTTTCAAAGCCAACTCTGGCTATTTCCACCCTTAACCTCCACAAAACTACAATGTACATGTTCACAAGCAATAATAATCCAACCAACGCAATGAATATAGCCTAAGATAATAACCAACAACAACAATTTCAACAGAATCCAGCAGTAATTTCAACAATAATCAACAAAATTTTGCTAATAACCTAAGATAATCGAAATCCTTGCTTAAAAATTAATCAAAAGAGAATAATTAATGAAGGAAATTGAATACCTTTACCCTTATGCAAAAAATTGTTGTTTTGGTGTCGATATGGTGAGGGTTTTGAGTAGTAAGGAGTTCGTTGCGGTTGGTGTTGAGGATGACTAATTGCTTTCTTTGATGATGAACAAACGGAGAAGATGAATGATTGAAGCTTGAGGATTGATTTATGAGGATGAAAGAAGATGATCCTGAGTATGGCGGTGAGAAGCAGCCATGAAGGGAGAGAAAGGCAATGAGGGGTTTAGTTATGTTTGTGAGGGTTTAAGGGAAATTGCGGACACAAAAGACGAAACCGTATTTTTTTCTAATACCCAGAAAGGCGCGCCCGCGCCTATATCGGCGCACCCGCGACCAACATAGGCGTGCCCGTGCCTCAGTGAAAACGCGGCTCGCTCCTAAATTGCGATAAAACCGCTCCAACTTCCTGGAAATCAGACCAAGCTATTGCCGCGCCCGGTCTCTAAATAAGCGCGCCTGCGCCACTTTGGTATCGCGGGCCGCTCACAAATCGCGACAAAATCGCTCCTATTCTCTGGAATTAGATGAGTATTAAGACCTAAGAGCTGGTGCACCCGCCTCTAAAACAGACGCGGCCGCGCCTACTTTAAGACGCGAGCCGCTCCTAAATCGCGCCTAAATCGCTCCTACTTTCTAGAATGGGAGCAATTTACATTCATATAACAGGCGCGCCCGCGACGAAACCAGGCGCGCCCGCGCCTTACTATTCTTGCGGATCGCGCTTCAGCCGCGACCAAATCGCGCTGAGGTTCTGTCTCTTTAGTATTCATTCGAGCATAATTTTCTCAAAATTCCTCATTTTTGCTTTACTCTTGTCTCTCTTTCCTCGTGGACACACGCAATCACACCTACATCAAAATTGATTTGGGAAAAGTGTTAGATGGATTAGTTCAAGCGATTTGAAAGAAAATAAAATCAAAGAGGTTAGAAACCGGGTTGCCTCCCGTAAGCACTTCTTTAACATCACTAGCTTGACGTACTTCACACGAAATCATGGTGACTTGAAAACATCAATGAGAGATAAATTTTCTAGCTTCTCAATTAGTTGACCCTCATAGTATGGCTTGAGACGGTTCCCATTCACTTTGAATGGAGGGTACTAGTCATTGAATATCTCATCCGAGCGACAAGGAAAGGTTTTGGATACTTGAAATGGACCGCTCCGACCTCAATTTCCCGGGGAAGAGCTTGAGTCTTGAATTGTAGAGTAGGACCTTTTGTCCTTCCACAAATTCCTTCTTGGAAATTTGAGCGTCATGCCATGCCTTAGTTCTTGCTTTGTAGAGGCTTGCACTGTCATATGCGCTCATTCTCAACTCTTCCAACTCATGAAGCTCTAGAAGCCTTTGCTCACCCGGCCTGTGGAGATCAAAGTTGATTTGCTTGATTGCCCAATGCGTTCGGTGCTGCATCTCTATGGGTAAATGGCAATTCTTCCCATAAATAAACTTAAAGGGGGTAGTCCCTATAGGAGTCTTGAAGGCGGTCCTATATGCCCATAATGAATCAATGAGCTTACTAGACCAATCCTTCCTTCTTCTAGCAACGGTCTTCTCCAAGATGACTTTCAACTCCCTATTTGTGACCTCCGCTTGACCACTTGTTTGGGGGTGGTAAGCAAGGCCTCACT
The DNA here is from genome assembly GCA_026401315.1 of Dysphania ambrosioides. Taxonomy (NCBI): domain Eukaryota; kingdom Viridiplantae; phylum Streptophyta; class Magnoliopsida; order Caryophyllales; family Amaranthaceae; genus Dysphania; species Dysphania ambrosioides. The sequence continues at coordinate 13,070,206 of CM048662.1, forward strand.
TGTGCGATACACCATACTTTGAAAGAAGTTTGTTGAATGCATGGTGCTTGAAGTGTGAGCCTCCATCACTTATGATTGCCTTAGGAACACCGAATCTTGGGAAGATGTTTTTCTTGAACAAATTGATGACCACCATTTGAGTCATTGGTGGGAGATGCCACGGCTTCCGCCCACTTGGAGACATAATCAACAACAACTAGAATGTGCTGGTTTCCTTGGGATGATATGAAAGGGCCCATGAAGTCTATTGCCCAAATATCAAAAATTTCTAGTTCAAGAATCGGATTTTGGGGCATCTCATCACGCCTTGATATGTTCCCCATCCTTTGGCACCTATCACAAGTCTTAACAAATTGCCAAGCATCTTTGAATAGAGACGGCCAAAAGAGTATGCATTGCAAAACCTTGGAAGTGGTCTTTTGAGCACTCATATGACCACCACAAGGGGATGAGTGGCACATTGAGAGCACATCTTGGAACACATCTTCTCAAAAGTCCATCCACCCCTCTCTTCAACAACATGGGGTCATCCCATATATACTTCTTTGCTTCATGCTTGAGCCTTCGATGTTGTTGAGGAGTGAAATCCAGAGGTATGGCACTACAAGCCAAGTAGTTCACAATATCCGCATACCAAGGCTCTGATTTTTCCTCAAGAGCATATAAGACATCATCCATTAGGGCATCTTTAATTGGCAAATCGTCTTCATGTATTCTTGCACCTCCCAACCTAGAGAGGTGGTCCGCCACCACGTTCTCGGCTCCCTTCTTATCTCTCATTTCGTAATCAAAATCTTGAAGTACCAACACCCATCTCAACAACCTTGGTTTGGCCTCCTTCTTACTTATCAAATATTTGAGAGTCGAGTGATCGGTATACACTATTGTCCTAGAACCAATGAGGTAGGTTCTAAACTTCTCAAATGAGTGGATAACCGCCAAAAACTCTTTTTCGGTAGTTGTATAATTCCGTTGAGCATCATTGAGAGTCTTGGACAAATAGTATATAACGTGAAGTTTCCCATCCTTTTCTTTGTCCTAGAACCGATCCAATAGCCTCGTCGCTTGCATCGCACATTAGCTCGAATGGTAGAGACCAATCCGGTCCTTGGACTACGGGGGCGGTGCAAAGAGCCTTTTTCAACCTGCAAAATGACTCATGACAAGCTTCATCAAATACAAATTCTTTATCCTCTTGCAAGAGAGATGTGAGAGGCTTAGCAATCAAAGAGAAATCTTTGATGAAGCGGTGGTAAAAGTCGGCATGACCAAGGAAGGACCTCACTTCTCTCACATTTGTGGGAGGAGGAAGCTTCTCAATCACATCAACCTTCGCACCATCAACTTCGATGCCCGCTTGGGAGATTTTATGGCCAAGAACAATGCCATCTTCCACCATAAAGTGGCATTTCTCCCAATTGAGCACCAAGTTGGCACTCTCACACCTTTCTAAATAATGAGATAAATTCATTAGGCACTTCTCATACGTGCCTCCACCAACGGAAAAGTCGTCCATAAAAACTTCCATTTCTTCCTCGATCATTTCACTAAAAATTGACATCATGCATCTTTGGAAGGTAGCCGGGGCATTACAAAGACCAAAAGGCATCCTACGGTAAGCAAAAGTTCTGTAGGGACAAGTGAAAGTGGTCTTTTCTTGATCTTTTGGGTCAATTGGGATTTGGAAGAATCCCGAATAACCATCAAGAAAGAAATAAAAAGCATGCTTTGTAAGCCTCTCAAGCATTTGATCAATGAACGGTAATGGAAAATGGTCTTTGGAAGTGTTGGCATTTAATGGGCGGTAATCAATACACATACGCCAACCCGTAACAAGCCGAGTTGGGACCTTGCTTATCATTGACAATTACCGTCATACCTCCCTTTTTCGGCACTACTTGAACCGGGGACACCCAATCACTATGAGCAATTGGATAGATGATCCCCGCTTCAAGTAGCTTGGAAACTTCCTTTCTCACAACCTCTTGCATGGAAGGATTAAGTTTCCTTTGCCATTGCCTACACGGCTTAGCACCCTCCTCTAAATCGATTTTATGCATGCATAGGGAGGGGCTTATACCCTTGAGATCATCAAGAGTATAACCCAAAGCCTTCCTATGCTTTTTCAAAATATTAAGCAATGAGGACGTTTGTTCTTCCGTGAGGTTAGCATTGACAGTGACCAAAAAAGTATCATTAGCATCCAAAAAGACATACCTCAAGCCCGAAGGTAGAGGTTTCAATTCTACCTTCGGAGCTACCTTACCATTGGAGATTTCCTCCTCTTCTACTTGGAAGACTTCATATGGTTGGAGCATCTCTTGGTCGGGGGTTGTCTCCTCTTTCTCATCAAGCATTTCCTCATATAATTGCATCTCCTTTTGATCACCTACTTCATTCTCATTCAACAAAACATTCTCAAGTAGATCATTAGAAACATGTTTATGAGGGTATCTAAACTCATTCATCAAGTTTTCAATTGTATCTATTCTAAAGCATTCATTGCTAGAGGAAGGTTGTCTCATCACCTTATTCAAATCAAATTCGATAGAATCATTGTCAACCTTCAAGGTCATCTTGCCTTCTTTGACATCAATAATTGCTTTAGAAGTAGCTAGGAACAACCTACCCAAGATTATAGGAATTCTTTCATCTTCATCCATCTCAAGAACATAAAAGTCCACCAGAAAAGTGAACTTACCAACTCTAAGGAATATGTCCTCTACTTTCCCTATAGGAAATTTTGTGGACCTATTCGCTAGTTGGAGGGTGATGTTTGTAGGTGAAAGGTTTCCCACATTAAGCTTTTGGTAGACCGATAAAGGCATTAAACTCACACTAGCACCTAGGTCACACAAACCTTTCCCCAAATGAACCTCATTGATAGTACAAGGGATGGAAAAACTACCGGGATCTTGCAATTTAGTTGGTAGCTTACTAGAGAGAATAGCATTATAATTTGCGATTAAGCTAATGGTTTCAACTTCTCTCCTTCTATTCAAGAGGTCTTTTAGGAATTTAGAGTAGTGGTGCATCTCTTTCATAACATCCACAAAGGGTATAGAAACATGCAAGCTCTTTACTACATCTAAAAATTTTCCGAATCGGACATCAAGCCTAGACCTAGGAAATCTTTGGGGAAAAGGCAACCTCTCATTCCTAGGTTGGAGATTAAGGGGTAAAGATGTTTGATCTTTGGTTCTCTCCTTTTTAGGTTCCTTCTCTTTCTCTTTCTCACCCCTCTCATTCTTTCCGACACTTCCTCTAGAATCTCATTCTCTCTGGATGACTCATCCTCAACCTTAAGTCCTATCCTCACATCGGGACTCTTCTCAACATTTAGATCACTCTCAAGGATCTTCCCACTTCTAGTAGTAATGGCATACATAGACTTGGGGTTGATACCTTGGCTAGGTAAAAAGAAGATGAAGAAGGGGAGGATGAAGAACTTGGTTGGGCAATTTGAGAGATTTGGGTCTCAAGCATTTTCATGTGTGCCTTGATTTGTTTCTTTTCTTCCTCTTGACTCCTATTATGGTTTTCTTGATTTTTAATGAAATTTTGAAGCATAGTCATCATAGGATCCAGAGGGGCTTCTATTTGGAGGGGTTGAGTAGGGGGAATATGAGAATGGGGCCTTACTTGGTCAAAACCGGGGGGTCTTCTATTTTGTGAGAAAGTAGAAGCATTTTGAGGTCTATTACCCCCGGAACCCTGATTGAAATTAAAACGTTGTTGGTTGTTGGAATAGTGTTGTTGGTTTTGATTCCAATTGGGTCTTTAGTTTGAGTAGCTTCTTTCATTGTAATTGGAAGAGTTTCCCCTACCTTGGCCTTGGTTATCATAAGCACCACCACTTTGATTCCATTGACTTTGATTCCAACCTTGGTTTTGAATCCAACCACGGTTTAGGTTTTGATTCCAATTTGGCCGCATTCCATTATTTCCCTCATGGGGCACAAAATTCATGGCATTAACATCTTCAACATTATCATCATTTTCATGGGGAGGGGGACCTTCACCTATGGACATACATTGTTGAGAATTATGATCATAGCCTCCACATATATCACAAAACATACAACCGGGAGGCATGGCATTGTAATTAGAGGGAGAAGAAGTAGAATGATTCATACCATGGCCTCCCTTGGGAGAAGGGGAGGAAGTATTTTGAGAACTTGATTTCATGAACTCCTCCATTTGTTTCGCCATCTTTGACATTTGGTTGGAAAGATTTGTGATGGCATTGGTTTGCTCGACGGATTATACTGTTCCTTTGCTAGAAGTGGCTTCCCTCTCACCTTCTTACCAATCCTCATAATTGCGCACAACATCTTCTATGATACTCTCCACTTCATCTTCCCTTTTGTTCATGATTGGGCCTCCGGCTCCGGCATCAAGGCTAGTCTTGCTTTGAGGGGAGAGTCCTCCATAGAATGTTTGGAGAACTTTCCAATTAGGAATCCCATGGTGTGGGCATTGCTTTTGTAACTCTTTGAATCTCTCCCATGCCTCACAAAGAGACTCTCCACCTCTTTGGCGGAAACTTTGAATCTTTGAGCGAGCCTCGACAGTTTTCTTGTGATTGTAAAACCTTCCTAGGAACGCCGTAGTTACCTCATTCCAAGTCGTGAGGGAACCGGGGGGAACATCCTTGTTCAACCAATGTTCCGCCGCTCCCATGAGTGAGAACTGGAACATCTTCAATCTTATGTACTCTTGGGAGACCCCGTTGATCTTGATAGTGTCAGAATACTTGAGAAACTCTTTGAGATGCTCATGGGGATTCTCAAATTTCCCACAGGTAAATTGCCTCTTCTCTATCATTAAAATGAAATTAGGCTTTATCTCGAAATTGTTTGCTTGAGTGGTGGGGGATAAGATCCCACTTTGAGAGGCATAAGGTTCGGGTGCTCCAAGTTGCTTTAGTGACCTTTGATCACCCATGTTTCCTTGATCAGCCATGCTTTGTTGATTATGGTATTAGGCAAATGGGTTGGGAATTGAGCCTATGGATGGTTCGCTCTCCTCACTTGAAGTGGGTCTTCACCTCTCTCCCTTGCTTGTCTCCTCAATTAGGCTAGAGTACTCTCTAGCTCGAGGTTTATGGACACCAAAGGCCTAGAGCAATTAAGCCTCCTCCTTTGCTTATACAAAGCTAAGCAAAAAGTGAGCACTAACAAGATACGGAAAAACAAAAGAATAGAAAAGAACTAGTCTCAACAAGAAAATAAACACACAATGGAAACCATTTCCTCGGCAACGGCGCCAATTTGACAGGCGATATTTTAGGTCGCTACTAAGACATCTCTATCAAATGATATTTATAGTCCTAAACATGCAACTAAAAGTGTATAGAGGCAAGTTAAGGGTCGAACACAGGGAAACGATTAAGTATCGCTATTTATCTCCTAATGTTAATCTAATTCGATCAAGAAGTATGGTGGGTAAAGTAATGACTAAGGGGGATAGAATAACAATTAAAACAAGCACTAGGGGGAAGGATCAAACATGCTATGAATTCAACAAAGTTAGGCATCGGAAAATGGGTTTACATGTAACCCAAGCAACTCATACAAGGCAATATCAAGAATACTCTCTAATCACCTATCGGGATTAAGAGCTTTCCTAGCTAGCATACACTTACGCTATCGTCGTAAGGCATACAAGCTAAGGTCATGCAATAATCAATCACCTAATGACTAATCCTAAGTTGCACTATTGTCACGATTTAGTTTACTTCATTCAACCACATGCGTATAGCCATAAACATGGAGTGGCTAATAAGTATAAGCACAAGGAATATTTAATCACAAATATTCCAAATTAACCTAGCCTAGCATACATCAAACTCAAAGCATATCTTCACCAAACCCCTAGCAAGAAGAAACTACTCACTAGTCATAACTACAACTACAATCATACTAAGCAACATTATAACCAATGAAATAGTAAGAAAGACAAAGTTTTTATCAACTAAACTAACAAAGGTAGAAACTTTAATCATAAAAACAAGAGAAAATAGAGAAATATACCAAAACCTTCATTGAAATCCAAATAAAGAGTCACACATCATTCAATCTCCAAGCTTGACCATACATCAATGCTGCAAAATTACTTCTTCAAAAACTAAGAGAAAAACTAATGTTGATAGACAATGAAAATTACACTAAAAACTATCAAGATTGTTCAATACAAAAGTGGCTAAAACAAAAACCTAGAAAAATTCCTTAAAAGCTCTCCTCTAAGGTTTCTATGCTAAAAAAAAATATCTTCGTGATAGAATGTTGTCCCCCCTTTTAACTTGGGCTGAAATTGGGATTTGAATCAGCAGCACACAGGCGCGCCCGCGCCCAACAATGGCGCGCCCGCGCGTTAAATGATGGTGCGGTTGCTCCTCGAAATGCACGCCCGCTCCAAAGTGGGTATTTAATGGTTGGTCCAGCTCATCAACGCACCCGCGCTCAAGGGATGCACGCCCGCGCTTATAGGTGGCGCGCCCGCTCCTCTGGTGGCGCGCCCGCACCATTTGTCTGGTCTGGATTTCTTCCCGTTTTGCCCTTGTTCCTTCCATCTCCGAATCAACGGCATACACCTGCAATCATGGAACAGGAAGGCAAGGCGTAATACAACGAAAGAGGAGGGGAGTATAGACTACCTAAACCATATGAATACACATTACGCGCCACAAAGATAGAATACTCGAAATAGGCGGATCATAGCAAAAACATACTAAAATGGACCGAATTATTACTAAAACTACTAGAAAAGACTATCCTAAGAGCGACATAAATTTCACTCATCAAATATGCAATCTCATCAAGGGGTTTAAATAGCCTAAAATAAGCAAGCCTAGGATTAAGCGCAAGATGTAGAGTTCCAGCACCAAATGCTCGTCAAGTGCTGAGCTCTAACTTCCAGTGCCTTACGCCAAAATCTAGTGCCAAGTGCTGGCTAAGCGTTGAACGCCCAAACTCGGCATTGGACTCTTTCCTTACACGGTCCAATGCATTTTGCCCCAAAATCTCATGCCCTTCATTGTCCCTAAAACTTGGCTAAGGTAACTAATCTACGATACATGTTAAAGTCATGAGGAATATGGCACATTTGGACTCTTTTCGTCAAATTTTGCATAAGACAAATTCCTTATCTTACCGAAAATCACAAATTGAACCCCGATCTAATTTTTGACCCAAACCCTAACTTATATACTAATCCAACAGTCACTCATAATAGGACACAATACCCTAAATCAAATTTTAATCCATGCTAACTTTGATGCGTATTTAAAATCAAAACCTAACCCAATGAAACCAATTATCTCCAAATCAAAATTTTGCAAGCCCTTCCTCCAAAATTTTGTATATTTTTGTTGAGCACTAAAGACAAGAATAGGTCAAAATGAGTCTAATTTTCCTAGAAAGCTTAAATCTATAAGACCTATAAGGCGAGGTTCTCATCAAAACTATACTAGCTAAAAACACAAGCTGCAAGGGACCCATCCTACACCTTCTTTCTAAACTCTTTCAAGGTGGAGTCAACTGCCTTATTAATTTGGCCCCAAGTGTGAGGTCTAACCACAAGCACCACCACCTAAAGTGGGAACAACTACTAAGAGGGTATCTCAGGTGACAGTACTCAAAGGGAAGCAGGTGAATGAGCTGGAATCTCGACGGAGTAGTTGTCGTCTTCAAGCTTTTTCTTTGCTAGTTCATCTGCCATCTCCAAGTTCTACTGACTCTCCCTAGACCTTCGGCTTATAGACCCTACAACTCTTCTACTTTTTGCTTCCCTCTGTGCTCTAGACTTGGGAGCCATCCTGACAAAAAGTGAGAAATGTCACCACAAATACAAGGGTCATAAGCCTAAAAGCATTTAAGTAATGACTATGTAATTTCCAAAAACAATACAACATCAACAGTCTGAGGAGTTCACCGATTCCACTAAAAAATAGCAGTCCCAAGAATTCTCATACTCCACTAAAATGTCACAATCTCAGGACTTCACCGACTCCACTGAAAAACAATAGTCCTAACAGTTTACCTACTCCACAGAAAAACAATAGTTTCCACTGAAATGCCATAATCCTAAGAGTTCACATACTCTATTTAAATACAATAGTCATAGGTACTCTTAGATTCCATCAGAAAACTACAATCTCAAGAGTTCATATACTCCCCTTAAACATAACAATATAAGAAATTCTTATATTACATACACACTAGAGTAGTGAATAGGGATGGACTTTGTTTTCTTATCCCAGATTGGTGTAATTATTGTCTAAAACTTGGACATGTGTATACTTTTAATTTTCACTGAAACTTGTATAATGAAAATTTCAAAGATATTAAGGCTCTGTTTAGTAAGGTGTAAAACATTTTCCCTGAAAATTGTTCTCCCATTTTACATTGTTTAGTTTGGAGTAAAATATAGGATGTAAAACTTGGAGTATAAAGTCATTTTACACCCTATTAAAAAATTTTCCTTTAATATTGAGAGTAAAATAATTTTACATCTATTCGCTCCAAAAATTACTAACTAACGAAAAACTCATGCATTACCAACTCATGCATAGAGGTGGGCACGGGTTGTGTCGTGCTTGTCATGGACCGTGTCAGCTCGTGTCTGGCCTCTTATCATGTCGTGCCTAATTGTGGTCGTGCCGCGCTGTGCCATGATACCTTTCCCTAAAACTCGGCTAATGGCCTAGCATGACCCACATGCTTGGCGTGCCTTATCTTGCTTCGTGCTGGCCTAAATTTTAACAAAAAATAAAAATAAAGTATATAATAGAATTGAAAAATAATAATTTTAGATAATATAAATTATATTATAAGAATATAATAATATAATAATATTAAAAATAATAGTAATATAAATTATATTAAATAAAACTAAATAATAGCGTGCTTCGGTCATGCCTCGTACCAAATTGGCGTGCCGCTCGAGTGTTAGTGCATAAAGATTTTTGTTGTCCGTCATCTGGCTTGCTGCACACTTGATCCGTAATAGGAGGGGGTTTCACGTTTCTTTAAGTTTCTTGAATTGAATGTAACTTAGGATCGAAGGATATGGCTTGAACAAGAACCAATCTCTGGAAATTGTGCAAGTCTCGTTAACAACTTCCAACCAATCTCTGCAAGAAGATCACTAACCCTCTCACTTTGAACGATTCGCTCGAGACAAAGCTTAAGGCTTCTTAACCTTTGAATGATTCACTCAAAACAAAGAATTAAGGTTGAACAAGAATCTCTCAAGTTCTATTTGAATTCTCACGAATACAAGGTTTATTTTCTGAAAAAGTTGATTCAATTACAAACGCATAAGACCCTCTATTTATAACAAAAGAAACCTAAACTAACTAGGACTCTAATGACCGACTTGGGCAGCAAGCAAAGACTTGGTCAGCAAACAAGTTGAGTTTGACTCAATCTCAACTTCTAACAACCCAAAGACTTGGTCAGCAAGCAATTTGAGTTTGACTCAATCTTAACTTCTAACAACCCTAATACACACTGCCAAGTCATATTAACTAACAAACTCTTAGCTAATTAACCGAAAATTTTAAGAAAACGCATAACTAACAAACCCTAATCAAGAAACTCAAGAATCTTCAAGAAACTTTATTTCATGCATGCGTTCCCTCATTTATTGCCAAATCGACTTGATCTTGATCCATTTTAATCAATGTGACCCAAGTTTGACCCTTTTGTAAATCAAATCCACTTGGACACACCATCAAGTTAATTGGATCCGAATATGAATTGTCCTTCTTCTTGATATCCATATCATTCCCCCCTTCTTCAAAAGAATTTTCCCTCAAATTCTCATCCTCAAGATAAGGTGAAAGATCTCTAACATTGAAGGTAGCACTCACATTGCCATATTCACTAGGAAGATCAAGCTTATATGCGCTATATCCATAGGCCTCAATAACTTCGAATGGACCATTTGGCCGAGGCATTAGCTTATTTTTGCGTTTCTCTGGGAACCTCTCCTTCCTTAAGTGTAACCATACCAAGTCCTCAACCTTGTAGATAGGCTGCCTTCGATTCTTGTTAGACTGTGTCTTGTACACTTCATTCATCCTCTCAATTCTTTCCTTAACCTCGGCACAAGTCTTTAAGAACACCTCAAGACGTTTCTTAGCATCAACATGAATATATGTCTTCTTTAATGGAAGAAAATCAATAGGCAAAAACGGATTAACACCATACACAACCTCAAATGGTGTCTTTTGTGTAGTAGAGGAGTGAGACCGACTGTAAGCAAGCTCAGCATGTGCTAGCTTGTTATCCCAATCCTTTTGAGTTTTACTAACTAATCCTCTTATCAACTGACCCAAGGTACGATTTGTGACCTCGGTTTGCCCATCTGTTTGAGGGTGGTGGGAGGTACTAAACATTAACTTAGTCCCCACAAGCTTCCACAAACACTTCCAGAAATGGCTCAAGAACTTTGAATCTCGATCCGGGACTATGCTCCTTGGAATGCCATGCAATTTCACTATCTCCGTGAAGAATAAATCTGCTACATGTTGAGCATCATCCGTTTTATGCATTGGAGTGAAATGAGCCATCTTCGAAAATCTGTCAACTACAACCATGATAGCATCCTTTCCCCTATGTCTCCTTGCCTACCTTACAATGAAATCCATACTTACACTATCCCATGCTGAGATTGCAACTGGTAAAGGAGTGTACAAACCTTTAGTGAAGGAACTCTTTGATTTTTGGCATATATAACATCTCAAAACAACATGTTGCACATCCTTCAACATCCGTGGCTAAAAGAAGTTTTCCCCCAAAATCTCCAAAGTCTTGTGTACCCCAAATTGACCAGCCAAGGCTCCTGAATGCACCTCTCTAATGAGTAGCTTTCGAACTCCACAACAAGGAATGCATATTCTATTCCCTTTGAAAAGGAAACCATCTTGCAATGAATACTCCCTTGATGGACTTTCATACTCATGTGAGAAATCTGAATCTTCTTTATACAAAGCTTGAATATGCTCGAATCCAATTACTCTTGCATCCACCATAACCAATAAGTAAGCTCTTCTAGAAAGTGCGTCGGCCACCACATTAGCTTAACCTTCCATATACTTTGAGGAGAAAGTAAACGATTGTTGAAATTCCACCCATTTTGCATGTCTATGATTGAGTTTCTATTGACCGTGTATATGCTTCAAGGCTTCGTGATCCGAATATAACACAAATGGTTTTGGCCGAAGGTAGTACGAACAATGATCAAGAGCTCTCACAATAGCATAAAATTCTCTGTCATATTCGAATAGTTCAGTTTGGCCCCGGTTAACTTCTCACTAAAATAGGCTATTGGTCTTCTTTCTTGTATGAGTACTGCCCCAATACCAATCCCACTAGCATCACATTCTACTTCAAACAATTTATCTTTAATGTGATCGAATGCCCTTTGTGCTTTCACATTCCAAACAAACTCCCCTTTCTTTGTTAATTCAGTTATAGGTTCAACAATGGAAGAGAAATCTTTAATAAACCTCCTATAGAATGATGCTAGGACATGAAAACTTCGAACCTTATGGACATTGGTAGGTGTTTTCCAAGAAGAAATAGCACTAACCTTTTCAGGATCTACCTTGATACCTTCGCTTGAAACAATGTACCCTAGGAAAGTAATACTCTCCACCATGAAAGAACACTTCTCCATCTTTCCATATAGTTTTTGTTCTCTCAACCTTTCGAATAATTGTCTCAAATGCAAAAGATGTTCAACGTGGCTTTTACTATAAACCAAAATATCATCCAAATACACCACTATGAACTCATTAAGGAAGGGTCGAAGTACCTCATTCATAAGCCTCATAAACGAGCTTGGAGCATTGCACAGCCCAAATGGCATAACCATCCATTCGTACAGCCCTTGTTTCGTTTTGAAAGTTGTTTTCCACTCATCCCCTTCTCTTATCCTCATTTGGTGATAACCACTTCGTAAGTCAATTTTTGAGAATATGGTTGCCCCATAAAGCTCATCAAACATGTCATCCAACCGTGGCATTGGGAATCTATATTTGATGGTGATATTATTGACTGCCCGAGAGTCAATGCACATCCTCCAAGTCCCATCTTTCTTTGGTACAAGTAACGTCGGTACAACGCACGGACTCATGCTCTCCCTAACATATCCCATGTTGATTAGCTCCTCAATTTGTCTTTAAAGTTCTTTAGATTCCTCTAGATCACATCTATAGGCTGGTTTGTTAGGTAATGGTGCCCCCGGGATTAGGTCGATTGCATGCTCAATTCCCCTTTTAGGTGGTAGTCCCTTGGGTAGTTCCTTAGGGAACACATCTCTAAACTCTTCTAGCAATGCATGTAGATTACCATTCTCCATGTTCCCATGTGGTTGGGCTTCTTTAATCACCAAAAGGTATCACAATCCCCCATTCTCCATAATCTCATTGTCTAACTCTTGTTGGGAGATAAACATGGTAGGCTTTGGTTGTGCTTTTGTTTTGCAGCTTGTGTAGTATTCATTAGGTGACATGGGCATTAATTTGATTCTCTTATTTTCGCCCAATACTGTATAGGTATTTGCTTCCCCATCATGGATCACCTTCTTGTCAAACTGCCAAGGCCTCCCAAGTAGTAGATGACAAACGCTCATTGGAATAACGTCACACCATAGCTCTTCTTTGTAGTTTCCAATGAAAAATATGACTAATGCTTGCTTCTTTACTCTTAGACCCTTTGAGTCATCAAGCCAACTTAGTTTGTATGGTTTCACATGATCTCTGGTTGGCAACCCTAGCTTATGAACCATCTCACTTGAGGCTACGTTTGTGCATGAACCACTATCAATGATAACATTGCACGCTCTATCTTTAACTATGCACCTCGTATGAAACAGATTCTCTCTTTGTTCATTTGATTCATTCACCTCTGTGAGCATCACTTTCTTTAACACCAAGGTTTGGTGTTCTTCATCAGCAAAAGCATCCTCATCCTCATCTTCTTCTTGCTCTAAGGTGTGTTTCTCTTCTATAGCAACAAAATTGTAGTGCCTTTCCTCCTCTTCCATTTCGAGATACTTTTCCATGGTCAAGGTCCTCTTTGAGGGGCATTGGGACGCTATATGTCCTCTCCCTTGGCATTTGAAGCACTTCACTCTACTCGTTGCTTCTTGTTTTGAAATTGGAATATCTTTCTTATTTTCAGGCCACTTCCTCTCAAAAGGCTTTTTTATCGCCTATCTTTGCAGTGTTAGTAGGATTTGTGGATTCCTTAGCATTATGAGGGGTGAAAGGTTTAGAATATGGTCTTAATGCTCCACCCTTTTCTTCCTTAAGGTGCTGCTCAATCTTCAATGCCAACTTGCATACTTCGTGTAAGAATTTTTGGGCTGCAATTCACACCTTCTTGCTATATCTCGATTTAATCCTTTTAGAAACCTTGCAATCCTCAAAGGTTCCTTTTCTTCAAGGTCACAAAGCCCATATAAACGCTCATGCTCCACGATATAGTCCTTGACTGTTTTGCTTCCTTGGAACAGGTTTGTGAGCTTGATGAATTGCTCTTGCTCAAAGTCACTAGGAACGTATTTAGCTCGAAGCTTCTTCTTTAACTCGCTCCATGCAGTGATTTTGGATTTTCCAGCCTTCTTTCTTTTAGATTTTAGGTTTTCTAACCATGTGCCCGCGCTTTTGATCAATCGAATATAAGCTATTTTGAATATATTTGCATAATTAAACCCCTTATATTCTCCAATTTTCTCCACTTGCCTTTCCCATTCAAGGAAATCTTCTGGATCACCTAGTCCATCGAAGTCATCTAACTTGATGCCTTTATCATCGATTTGTTGGTTAGAGCATGGGTTGGATTGATCGGATTCCGAGTCTTCCTCCTCGTCATTCTTTTTTTTATATTAGTGAATGGAATTTGGATCTAGCCTTCTTGAATAATCAGCCACTACAGCATCAATGTGTGTTTTAGTTCTTGCTTTCATCCGTTCTAGGGCTTTGAGGATACTCTTTAGAGACATCCCTTCTTGCTCCATATTTCGTTACTACTCCCTTCTATATGGATCAAATATACCAGAAAACCAAGAATCTTGATTTTCGTACACAATCTTGAACTCTTTTAAAAGTTTGAAATTTCGCCTCCCCGGATTTGGTTCTTTTGTGGTACTATTGAATGTTCCTGCTTTGAAATAATAGCAAACAATCTCCGAATCTCCTGAAATTTTATATGCTTATTCCTTACAAGATTTCACTCAATTTTTGCACAAGAATCACCCAATTTGAATAAGGCACGTAGAAGTTATCGTTCTCCAAAGTTCCGCCAAGAAAGTGGTCGAATCTGGGTAAACTTACCTTTGCTCTTAACAACGAGCAGTTCCTCCTACAACGACGTTCCTCCCTACTTAAAATGAAGCTCTGATACCAATTTGATCCGTAATAGGAGGGGGTTTCACGTTTCTTTAAGTTTCTTGAATTGAATGTAACTTAGGATCGAAGGATATGGCTTGAACAAGAACCAATCTCTGGAAATTGTCCAAGTCTCGTTAACAACCTCCAACCAATCTCTGGAAGAAGATCACTAACCCTCTCACTTTGAACGATTCACTCGAGACAAAGCTTAAGGCTTCTTAACCTTTGAATGATTCACTCGAAACCAAGAATTAAGGTTAAACAAGAATCTCTCAAGTTCTATTTGAATTCTCACAAATACAAGGTTTTTTTTCTGAAAAAGTTGATTCAATTACAAACACATAAGACCCTCTATTTATAACAAAAGAAACCTAAACTAACTAGGATTCTAATGACCGACTTGGGTAGCAAGCAAAGACTTGGTCAGCAAACAAGTTGAGTTTAACTCAATCTCAACTTCTAACAACCCAAAGACTTGGTCAGCAAGCAAGTTGAGTTTGACTCAATCTCAACTTCTAACAACCCTAATACACACGGCCAAGTCATATTAACTAACAAACTCTTAGCTAATTAACCGAAAATTTCAAGAAAACGCATAACTAACAAACCCTAATCAAGAAACTCAAGAATCTTCAAGAAACTTTATTTCATGCATGTGTTCCCTCGTTTATTGCCAAATCCACTTGATCTTGATCCATTTTAATCAATGTGACCCAAGTTTGACCCTTTTGCAAATCAAATCCACTCGGACACACCATCAAGTTAATTGGATCCGAATAAGAATTGTCCTTCTTCTTGATATCCATATCACCACTCCATGGATAGTGTATTGTGTCGTACCACCACTTTGCTTGTGTCGTACTGTGCCAAAAGTGTGCCTGCTCAGTTCTGCCTTTGCCCAACTCTACTCAAGCATTTTTCATTTCTCATCTTCTCGGCCGCTTCTCTCTCTACTCAATACTTTCTCCCTCTTAAATAATGGAGGAAAATCCACAATTTCTTTTCATCTTCATCGAATATCATCAATTTAGTACGTTTTTTTCGAATCTCATGTTTTGATTATTAAATTACCGAACCATATCATGAATTTGAACTATTTTAATCCATTTTTGTCGAAAAATAAAAAAATCCCTATATTTTCCCCTGATTCAATTGAATCATGTAAGTTTCTCATGAAATGCGGGCAATCAACAATTTATTTAAAATTATAGTAGAAATTTTCTTTCAGTTAGAATTTGAAATGTAAAAGTACAAACTATTACATTACAACAAATTGATTGGTTTACTATTTAATTTATTTACTTATTCGTTTGTGAATACTCCTGTATAGTTAGCTTAAGGCCTTTTTATAATGATGAACCAAATGTTTATGGTTTTTTTGTTTTATGGCGATATTCTTTAAAATCTAATATGTTATTAATAGATCAGAAAAATGTATTGTAAATTTTATAAAAAAAATATTTATTATAGCATAACAAATTTAGCTATTGAAAAACAACTAAAATATATAACGGAAAAAAAAGAGTTAAAAAATGACAAGAGAATATAATTAGAAAAGTTAATAGGAGTAATTGATTTTCAGTTCAACCGAACAACAGAAAATATTTTAATGTAAAATCATTTTCCATGAAACTAAACAACGGAAAAGTTTAATGAAAATGAGTTTTCCAGCGAAAAAGGTTTTCCATGGAAAACCATTTTCAGTTGAAAACGTTTTACACCCTACTAAACGAGGCCTAAATTTCTTAAAAGTTTTCTAAAATAGATTTTATTACGTTTTTTAAAATTGAAACAAGCAAATAATTTGATGTGATTTATTTCTTATTTTGAATTTAAAATTGAAACCATCAAAGATAGTCAATTTCTTACAACTTTTTTGTTACTTATTCTTATAAATACTAATGCATTTTTCATATTAATTTAGGCAAAAGTTACTATATCAATCATCAACACTAATGTCGATAAAAAACATATAGAGTGTAATGATTATTGAATACTTAATGTTTTGTTTACAATAGGCCATAATATCAACCAGTCTAGCTACCTTAAATCACATAATGATATTTCTATATGGTTGTGTGAATAGCATATTATAGCTTTATTATTATAAATATTAAAGGGACAATAAATATATATGGAACTAAAATATAACAAAGGGCAAATTAATAATACCCATTCTAACATATATGTTTACAACAAATTGAATTCCAACATGCATTAAGTCTAGTAGATCGATAGGACAGAACCAAGCATCAAAGACTCATAATCAAAATCATTAGGGTAACAAAATAAACACAACAACAACCATAACCAATGAAAAAGAACCCTCGAACAAATATACGATAGTCACGCCATGGAATTAAAAGGATGTCTATCACCGTATGCATCATGAAGCCAGAAGATGTAGGATGTCGAAATATAATTTCGAAAATACATGGTATATATACAAAATTATTTTTCTAGGACTATATCCAAGTTTTGATAACATTTTTTGTCATAATGAGATATCTTACCTACGATTACCTTAATAATTTAACTAAATCTATTTCCAAGTTATTTTAATTTTTGAAATATGGCTCTTTAGAATGAAACAGATGACAACAAGCAAATGACATTAGAAGTCCATTTTTTTTTTGGTGGCAAACATTACAGATCACTATCTTTCTTTTTTCTATATATTATCTTTGATGATTTTATAATAATATTGATACCAGCTCTGTTTCAATATATGTTTGTGCTCCTAGAATGATTTTTTTATTAGTATTCTGTTGTATGATAATCTTTTTAATGGATTAGCTTACAGTATTGCCATCTTTATTTTTTTAAATTCAATCCGTGGCCAAAAAGTAAGTTGAAATTTCTGAGGGGTAATGCTGTGAAGCAAAAATAAATTCACCCTTGCAAAATAATATATAATTAGGAAAACTAAAAATAAATAAACATGTGTTTTAATTGATAATTTAAGGGTTATACCTATGCTTCCTACTCTCTTAACACCTCTTGCCAAATTTAGGTTTAGAGTTTAGATATTAGCGTAGGGTCTCATCATGTTATTCTAGAGTTGGACCTCTATTAGATAATTAGGAGGTGTTGGGGTCTTTCATAAGAAGAGGATAATAAGATTATAATAAGATGATAATAAGAAGAGGAGTTTGAAGAGTCTTGCATTGGTTTCACAACCACCTTCAATTTTTCATATTTAACTAAACTTGTCAAATTTACAAATTTGCTTTGTCATTACTTAAATCATTAAATATATAGTTGTAGAAGGTATGAGATCAAGCACTACAAATAATTACTAATACTATTTTTTTTTATAAAGGAGCCAAGGTTCATATTTAATAGGAATAAAATTCGTTCATATACGATTTTGTAAATACATTTTCATGGCTAAATCTTGTATGAAAATAACATAGGTTATACAATGAAATTTACTAATGTACCAAGTTAACAAAAATTTTAAATATAAAGATAGGTGGTGTTTTCATCATAGAATAATTGTCAGTTATTGTTCAACATATTTTAACTCGTCAATATACAACGTACAAAGTACACATCAAACAAAAAAATCATTACACTTGAAATAAAATAGATTTGATATCTTAGAGTTTACAGTTTTTTGATGTTTACAAAGATATAAACCTTTTTCATTTAATAAAAAACAATTTTTTATGATCCGTTTTCAAGAGAAAACAATGTTTTCTTATCCCCAATTGATGTAATTAGTATCTAAAATTTGGACATCGCGTGCGTATACACTTACTTTGTTCATTGCTGCTCGTATAATGCAAAACTTCAAAGATAATAAATTTCTTACAAGGCTTCTAGCTAAGTTTGTATTACATTTTTTATAGTTTGATGTGATTATTTCTTATTTCAAATTTCGAATACCAAAACTCCAATGATAATGAATTACTTATTTGTTTCTTCCTATGAATGAATACTAATGGAATTTTCACATTAATTTAGTGCAAAACTAATATAACGATCATCAATAGCAATATCGATGAAAAAATTATTATAGATAGAGTATAGTGATTGTTGAGTACTTAATGTTTTGTTTGCAGTGGGCCATAATATATACCTGTCTTGTTACCTTAAATCACATAACGATATTACGTCATGATTGTGTGAATAGAAGATTATAGCATTTTATTTACCAATATTTAAGGGACAATCAATATATAGGAAATTGAAATGTAACAAAGGGCAAATTTATTAATATCCATTCTGGCATATATGTTTACAACAAATTGAATTCCCAACTAGCATTAGGTCTAGTTGCTAGGACATAACCAAGCATCAAAGACTCATAATACAACTCTTTAGGGTAATGAAATCATCACAACAACAAACATTTACAGAACGAAAGGAACCCCTCTTATAAATTTACGATGGTCACATTGTGAAATTGAAAGGATGTCTATCACTATATGCATCGTGAAAGCAGAAGATGCAGGATGATTATTGTTGTAAATATACTTCAAGTATTGATGCATTTTTATGTATTGGAAGCAACAACACACATAAGTGATGTATTAGGACAACATTCATGGACACCAGGAGTATAAGAATGCCCTTCATGCGCCTTGCAATCTACACATTTGCTATTAATACATGCATGTTCATCACATGGAGCAGTAGAGCTACATGGGTTACGGACGAATGCATTCACCAAAAGCATTTGCAACATCACTTTTGAAAATATTAATGACATAAGAAGTAATAGTATATACCATTGTGCACAACATTGTATGAATAGTAAGAACGATATGTACTTGAATACTACACATATAATGAGTTATGTTAACAGTTTCATAAATAAAAAGATATATATAAAAAAAGATCACGTAAATATTTACCACCTAAATGTTAGTATGAAGATCATAAATAACGAAGTGAGCACTACGAATAATACCAATACTTGTTGCAAGGAAGAAATACATATGTGATTTGCTTGTTGCTGGTCTTCCTCCCCATTTTTGTTGTGGGAAATGAAAATTGATCCTTTATACGGAGTATGTGTTTAATTAATATTTATTATATAAGGACAGATTTTGTGGGTGTTCCATTATTTTTTGGTTCTATTTATAGGAATATCAATGCTCCAATGATTGATTATACAACAATATTAATTTTTTTTTTGACATGGGATATCAATTTATTTTACTGATTAAAATAATGCAATGTTTTTTTTATAAAATATAGATTTCTATATGATTCCAGACTTCTTCAACACTTCCACGGAGTAATAGAGTTGTGTTTATATGTTATGTTGCTAAAATGTTCTCATATGCTCCACTCTAACAAGCTAATAATGATTTGGGTGTACCAACGAGGTTGACCTATTTGTACGAAAAATAATGTCGAAAATACATGATATACAAAATTATTGTTGAATGATTCCATCGAAGTTTTGTCAACATTTTTCGTCAATGATGAGATATCTAATCATACCATCAAAAGTTTATTTCTCATTCTGGATTTATTTTAAAAAATTCTATGGCTCTTTAGAATGAAACATAAGACAACATTCTTCATCAAAATTTCACAAAAAAATGATGAGCAATCAATTAATGAATTATTTTAAAGCGTTGAGCTAACTATGCATTGTAATAAGATTTTCATGAATAAATAGAATTGACAATAACTATTTATGTAGAGCATAATATAATTATGATTAATTCACTACTACATTTTCAATCTAATCCAACGGTATAAAAGAGCTAATACAACGGCCCTTTTGTTACCGTTGTATTAGATAAGGCTAATACAACGGCACCATATTCATTATATAAAAAATAGGGCTAATACAACGGTTTAAAAAGTAGACATACTAATCCAATGACACTTGTGTTCTAATCCAATGGTAAAATAGTCTAATCCAACGGCAGTGAGCTAATCCAACGGCTAATAGTCTAATGCAACGGCAGTGAACTAATCCAACGGCTAATAGTCTAATCCAACAGCATGTTGGGCACGTAAATGAAAATTTAAGTTTTTATTTCCCTCCCCATCTAATTTTCCCCACTTAATTTAAGCTTTCACATGTATAGTACACTACTTCTTCAATTCATCCTTCCCCGGCCAATTCCCACGCAACTCCTAACTTCACAAATCAAACTTCTCATCACCTTCATCCTTCTGCTTCCCAGCCAATTTCCCCAATTCAACTACTTTCCTCCCATAATTCCAACTTCAATCCCTCCCACATTTCACCCCAATTAAATTGCTTTCCATCTTTATTCAGTGGTGGTGCTTCAGTAGACAAAGGTGGTCAAGGTGGTGGTGTTGCTCGAGTAGGCAAACCTGATTGTTCAAATCTTTTGAGGTATGCCTCACTTTGCTCGAATATCTAGTGATTCGTGTTTAGGGTTTGTTATATAGCCCAATGGAGAGGTTTTATACAAGATGTTAGTTTATGCTTTAATATTAATATAGTTTAGTTGCAAATAAAATGCATGCTTTAGGAAATTGGATTATAATAGCAGATATTATGTATATTGAAAGCTAAAACTAGTATCTCCCTTTCAATATGGTAGGATAGGAGGATGACTAGTCTAATCTAAATTCACTACGTAATTCCATGACATGCCTTCGAAAATTCCTTGCCGATGTTTAATTAATGTTGGCTATAGTCATTTGTCACAATGAGGAATGAAGTATACCTATATTGCAAGAATAATAAATGATTTTAGCTTACACCCATTGCGCGGCCTCTTACGGCATAAGGTCGTCCATTTCTTTATCACCCTCTTGCTTCTCCAAGGAGATACACTTGTACCTTACAGCACAAAAAACATAGAACCCTAGATTAACTGTAGTTAAAGCAGCCGATAAGAAAAAGAACCGGTCCAAGTGCCCATCATTCAGGTTTTATTAGGCTTGCTTACTTGGTTTAGCGCCACTTGTATATTCAATTTTATATTCTGTATGTTAGAGATGGTTTATTTAATTGAGTTTCATAGTTTATCTAGCATTGTACTTTTTCCACTTGTTACCATGCCAGCAAGATTTGATTAGAGCTTATTACGTGAGAAATTAACTCTAATCGTTTCGGATGTAAATAACTAATGATAACTTCTACCGTAATTTTTACAAGATTAAATTTGTGGAAAAAAGTTATTTAAAAGTCCACTAGCATGTGCGGTAGGAAATATTTTATGATCTAATCTGAATAATGTTTTTGGAAAAATAATATACTCAATATTTAAAGGTTGTTCCTTTTGTTGGCTTCGAAAAATTTAGAAAACTTGAAAAAAATATATGTAGTGAAATTTAATGAATATTTGGGGATATATGTAGAAACTTAGTGATAGATCTTGCATTAGAGAGGAAAGCAGTGAACACAAGTAGAACATTTGATATGACAATGAGAAACCTACAAATTTATCATTTATGATTAAAATGAAAATGAATTGAAGGTACTAAAAGTGGCATGTTACTTCTGTTGTGACTTTTATAAAATAACTCTCTTAATTCTTACCCTTAGGAATGGAGGGTGGAACTAAGAACTGGTGGATGTTTGCGAAATAGGGCGATGAATATGAACGGGGAGTAGACCAATATGTCAAAAAGGCTTTTGTTACTAAGTCTCAAGGAAATCAAATTTGTTGCCCTTGTGAAATTTGTCATTATCGTTTTTGGCGTCATGAAGGTGTTGTGAGAGATCACCTAATTTGTAATGGTTTTGTTCTAAGAACAGATAAATTATCAGAGTTAGGGATCAATATCCAAAGAGAAGAAACTATTTTGGATAATGATGAAGGTTTAAACCGAAGTGACTCTAATGATGATATAACATGATGCATGTGATGCTTTTAGGGAGGGGCCAAATGATGAGGCTAAAATTTTTTTAAGGTTAGTTGAAGAAGGCCAGGAATAATTGTATCCTGGTTCCAAAAACCATTTAAAACTTTCCTTCATGACTCGACTTTTTCTTTGAAGTGTGATCATAAGCTAACCAATGCCGCATTTAGAGATATATTAGAGCTTATAAGGGAGGTGTTACCAGATGCAAAATTGCCTTCTTCTTTTAATGAAGCGAAAAGTGTTTTGAAAGTGTTGGGGTTGAATTATACAAAGATTGATGCATGTCCAAATGATTGCATGATATATTGGGAAGAGCATGAAAATGCAACAAGTTGCCTTGTTTGTAAAACGCCAAGATGAAAATCAAATGAGAAAGAGAATGGCATACAAAATGATAATGGAAAGACCTACAGGATTCCTCAGAAGATTCTTAGGTACTTTCCGATAAAAAAAAGGCTTCAACGACTATTTATGTGTCAAGAGACGGCGAGATACATGACTTGGCATGCCGATAGGCGTGAAAATGATCATCTTTTACACCATCCAGCTGACAATAAAGCTTGGATAGAATTTGATTCCCTATACAAAGAGTTTGATGATGACCCGCGTAATGTGAGGCTTGGGTTAGCCACAGATGACTTTCGCCCATTCAACTCAATGAGCATTACACATAGTTCTTGGCTAGTTATGTTAATCAATTATAACTTGCCTCCTTGGATGATTATGAAACTTGAGTTTTTGATGTTAGCATTACTAATCCCGGGTCCTTCTTCCCCAGGAAATGACATTGACATATATTTGCAGCCATTAATGAAGGACTTGAAGGATTTATGGGAGTTTAGATTGGAAACATATGATGCTTTGAGTAATTAGAGGTTTGACATGCGTGTAGCATTGATGACTACCGTAAGTAATTTTCCCTCTTACGCAATGTTATCTGGGTGGAGCACAAAAGAATACTTAGCATGCCCTGAGTGTCATTATGAAGCAGCTTCTAAATGATTGCCTTATAGTGGTAAGAATATGTACAGGGCAATGATATGCTCGTTTTAGAGCACGTTTAATACCTCATTTTAGTGTCAAGCCTTGCAGTTTTGTATTGGTTTTATGCATATTGTGCTTGATTTTACCTTGATCTCATTTTTGAGTTGTCTTAAGTTCATTTCAGGTACTTTTGATGATTTCAAGGTGAAATGCGATACATTCGAGCCTTTGACACACGTATCATAGCTTGGGCAAGTGTTTGAAGTCACTCATGAAGATCCCACGGAGTTTAGAAAAGAGAGAAGTGAAAAAGAGGAAAGAATGGTTTCAAATTCGACCGAATCTGAGAGACATTCGACCGAATGTATTCAAATTCGACCGAATCTAAGACTCATTCGGTCGAATGAGAGTTAGTCTTCAGAGCATTTGACCCTTGGTCACTAGAAAAGCCGAATGGAACTCATTCGGGCTAATGAGTTTCCATTCGGCCGAATCAACCTATACATTCGGGCAAATGCTTGACAGATATCAATTCCTCGAAGCCTTTGGAATGGGCGAATGGAAGACCTTTCAGGTGAATGGGATTGTGTTCGGCCGAATGAGATGTACATTGGGGCAAATGACAGTGTTTTCCTCCGGATCAACTACTTCTTTATAGGGTCTGCTCCTATGCATTTTAGGGTTTTCGTAGGTTTTTCTTATTTTGTTATAAATACCCCCTTCCTCTGATGAGAGGAGGGGAGAGCTAGGTTTTATACTTTTATGCACTTTTAGATTTCTTAGCCTCCAAATTCTTTTAGTTTTAGCTTTCGGTTTTCAGTTTCCTCAACGCTTTGTAGTTCGAATTCTTTTCGTGGATATCAAATTGAAGCTTTTGTAAGTTTTAATCTATTCCTTTGCTCCTAATTAATTGCTTTATTTCATTGCATGTTTAGTTTTATGTTTATCATTTATTAGCAAAATTTTTGAGTTGTTTTCATTCTCGCGATTTCATCCCATGTTTGTTTCTGTTGCATCTTTGAATATCTTTACATCTTTAAGAATGAATATGTGTGAGTAATTCCTTTAGGGGTTTTTATTGGTGAAACCCTAGGAAAGCTATGATCTTTATTGCTTAAGGTTGTAGAAACGATGATAATAAATAGTTTCGGAATCCGATGCGAATCTTGTCCTGCCACTCCTTTGGAGACATAGGGCGATTATAGGTCGTTCGTTGTGATTTGTGGAATCACCAACTTCCTCTCGTATTCTTGGATGTCCATGCTAGTTATTATCAGATTTTCTCCAATCTATCATGTTCGGTTTTGAAAGCTTGTCCCCGTTTTTCTCTACTTGCTTTATTTCTCTCTACTTGCTGTAGTTTTAATCGAATTTCCAACTCCCAATAGTCCGGTTGTGTTAAAAGTTAGACTCTTGATATACCTTGTCTTCGTGGTTCAACCCCCTACTCCACTATACTCGTATAGTTTGTAGGTTGGAATAAAAATTGTTTGCATAACCTGTCTTTTAGTTAACGACCAAAAAAACTGGTTATCAGGCAAATCGTAGATTTTTAGATCCATTGCACCATTGGCGTCATGATAAGAGGAATTTTGATGGAAAAGTTGAAGAAAGACATCAACCTTCTCCATTGAATGGAATTGATATTGAAAATATGTTGCGTGATTTTCCAAATCAATTTGGAAAGAAGCAAAAGAAACCAAGGCATGCTGGGGATGATCCGAATCCATGGAGAAAGATGCCCAATTTTTTTGAGTTACCATATTGGAAGCATTGTCTTAATCGTCATAATCTTGATGTAATGCATATTGAGAAAAATGTGTTTGATAGTGTCATCGGGACATTGTTAGACATTTCTCAAAAGACCAAGGATCATATGAGTGCTCGTCGAGATTTAGTAGAGCTTAATTTGATGCCTGAGCTTCAACCAATAGCATTGGAAGATGGTAGCGAAGAATTTCCAAGATCTTGCTTTCGGATGTCATTGGAGCAAAAACGCAAGTTTTGCAAGGTCTTTAAAAATGCCAAGCTCCCTCAAGGCTATGCTTCTAACATTGGTCGATGTGTGCAAGTTATAGAAAGGAAAATCGCAGGCTACAAAAGCCATGATGCTCATTTTATGATGAATTATTTACTCCCAATTGCTATGAAGACGACATTAGAAGCTGATGTTGCTACTCCTTTGATAAGACTTTGTGCTTTTTTTAAAAAGTGTATGGAGTAAAACGCTTGATCCTCAACATCCTAGAAAATTACAGTGTGAGATAGTTGAAACTTTATGCCTACATTTGGTGAACCAAATTAAGTTGGGTGGGCCTGTGAGATCAAGGTGTATGTATGGAATTGAGAGGTATCTTGATAAAATGAAGCAAGATATTCGAAATAAAGCTCGTCTAGAAGGCTCAATAGCAGAAGGATATCAAGCGAAACAGTGTATTGCCTTTATAGCTAAATTTTTGAAACGATCAAGCACGACCACACCTACGATTTTTCCTAAGGTAGGACGTCCAATAAAAGGGAAAGGGAGGACTTCAAAGAAAAAAAACCATGGACACATAATTGATCGCATTACATGGGCACAAGCACATCGTTATGTCTTGTTCAATTGTGATTTTGAGGAAGTTAAGAAATATATAAGGTTAGATTACCAACCAAATTGTAGTTTTTTCTTGAACTTATTAATGTGTTTTATTTAATCCCTCCTATTATGCCACCTAAGATTATATTTTTATTTTGCACAGTGAGCACAAGATATGTGTAAGCGCTAGAGGAAAAAGGAAATGGAATACTGCTCAAGATCACAGCAAGGATTTCTTGGAATGGTTTAGGGAGAAAGTTCAATTGATTCTTAATGAGGGTCAAGACACCATCCCTAACCATATCTTATGGTTATCAAAAGGGCCTTCTCACATTGCTAAAAAATACACAGGGTACTCAATCAATGGTTATAAGTTTTATACCATGAAGCGCGATGCAAATTGTGTGACTCAAAATAGTGGGGTCACTCTCACAGCCATGACACATAGCTTTGCGAGTTCTAAAGATCAGAATCCTATTGAGGGAAATCATAGTTATTATGGTTCAATAACAGAAATCATTGAAATGTCTTACCATGGACACTTTTATGTTGTTTTATTTAAGTGTGTTTGGTTTCACTCAAAAAAAGATGACGATGATTTTGTTACAATTAATATGCATAAGACTATCTATAAAGAAGAACCATTTATCTTGGCATCTCAAGCACATCAAGTGTTTTATGTAGAAGATCTTAATAGAGAGGGTTGGCATTATGCTATTCAAATCCCTCTTAGAGAGCTACCAGATGGTATTGACATACAATTTTAATCAATTTTTAATAAACGTATTATTAGCTTTTCTAGAAATAAATGTATTCTCATTTATTATTGCACTTTTCATATTATTAGCTTTTCTAGAAATAAATGTATTCTCATTAATTCTTTGTGCAAATGAAGGGGAATGAAACAAAAGCTTCTGCTTCCTAAAGTCGGCTTAAAGATTATGAATTACGGAGACTTCAAAACTTAAAGTGCAATGCAGAAAGAATGACAGCTCGAGGATCGGGATTCTTAGCGAATAAGATACTTGAAGAAAAAACAAAAGTCATACTTTCCCCAGGTGCAGAAGATATATCTGATGACTCTATGTCAGAGTATGATGGTGAAAATGAGGACGAAACTATGGAAGATGATGTTATTGCTTATGGAAAAAGAAAAGTATGTAAACAGGTGTGCCCTTGTATTTTCAACTCATGAGTTGAATCTTTTTATTTCATATCTTCTATTCAGGTCTGTGTTACTTGCATAGTATGTATACAATAATTTTTTGCTTTTGTTTTATAGGTCTCAAAGAAAAATCAATCTGTTTGCACACAACAACTGGCTATTATGGAGATGAATAGCCAGAAAAGGCATCTTGTTGGTGAATCTCGTAACAATAACTCTACTGAGGATTCTAAGAAAATTCCCCAAGAAGAGCAGCAAATTGGGTCAAAAAATAAAGGGAAAAGGAAAGCCTTTTGTTCTCCTGGTTCCATGTCCGCATACCTTGAGTTTTGGAGATGACAAAAAGAAAACAATGAAGTGCTCGAAGAAAGTAATCGGTCTGTGCCAAATGATAATAACGATAATGACGCACCAAATGAGAATGATGTTGATGATGGGATGAATGAGACTGTTGATGGTGTTGAGAATCAAGAATTGGACCGACAAGTTGTAGCACAAATGGAAGAAATAAACAGATAAGAATTGGAATGTATGTTGTCTTTGTCATATCGTCAAGTTGTAGCACATGTACTAATCCAATACTGCTCCTTTTCTCTTTTCTGTATGTTCTTGCATGGAAAACTGGTAGAAATCTTGTAGGATAATCTGGTTGTGCTATGAGGATTATTTCATGGAATGATGAGCATGAGCTGGTAGGGAAAATTCTATGTTTGTTGTGTTCTATTGTCTGTAGGGAGTAAATGATACTGTTCTAATCCTTGTAGACATGATTTGATTTATTAGTGGCTTTTTGGTTCTAGATTTATTACTGGCTTTCTGTTCTAATCCTTTTGGAAGTCAGTAAATCAGCAGCAATTTGATTCTGAACTGGATTAGGTTCCATCAGTAATTCAGAATAAATTTCTTAGTTGCACAACCCCTCTGGCTGCCCCAGCCCCCCTGCACAACCCCCGTAGTTGCCCCAGCCCCCCGGCACAACCCCCCTGGCTGCCCCAGCCCCCCTGCAAAACCCCCTGCACAACCCCCTACACAACCCCCTGTACAACCCCCCTACACAACCCCCTATACAACCCCCTGGTAGAATAACATGGCACTATTTCTGGTGGGGTTGGTTAGATGCTCACAGCTGTGCACCTAAGGTTTAGAGAGTATTGCAGAAGTCTTGAGACAAGATCCACAGCTTCAGGAGGCATGCGCTTGTGGAATATCTAAATGTAACATTACAAGTGCCATGGTAAGGTCAATGACAGAGTAGAAATTAAAAGACAGAAAGTAGAAACTGGTGTACCTTGTGCCAAGGGTGTGCTTTAATTTGAGGGAACTTAAATTCCGTGTAACTAGGATTCATACATTTAATTTCTTCCCTTGTTGGAGTACCCAAAACCTGCATGAAGAAAAAGACATGAAATTTTGTAGTTAATTCGTACTTCTCTAGCCAAGAAGAAATCAAGACAATGGTTTGTTAAAACCCCTGAAGCTGAAGCAACAAGCAGTAGCTAATGCGCATAAGAAATAGTCTTATGTCCCCTGCACAGCCCCCTAGGCCCCTGCACGACCCCTCCTTCACAGCCCCTCTGCATTGACCCCCTGCACAGCCCCAGCCTGGACAGACCCCCCTGCACAGCCCCCCCTGCACAACCCCTCTGCACAGACCCCCTGCACACCACCCCCCCCCCCCCCCCCCTGCACAGCCCCTGCCTGGACAGACCCCCTGCACTTGTTCTCAGTTGCTGATCATCACTGTCACCTAGCTTCCCCAAGTTATGAGCCAATGCCCTTGTTTTCTCCAAAAATCCAGCACATTAGAACAAACATTTTCATTAGCTTTTAGGATTAGTATGCTGTAACAAGCTATATCATGTAGATAAGATTTTCTTTTAATCCCTTGCATGAGAGCCAATTCTTCCCTATGAGTTATCTCCTACTAAGTGTTGGTTTTAACCTCATTGTTTTGCTTTTGAGACGTGCATTTATCCTCTTCAGCAGGCCAATCAATGACATTTTTGTCCAGTAAATCACTTAAGGTTCCCTTCGCACTCTATAAGTGATTTTTGCTTTCTATCCAAATCCCCTCTATCAAACACAGCATAAAGGATTGAAAATTTGAGACTAAGAACTTTCAGCAGGCCATACGCATTATAGAACTGACAGCAAATTGTATCTGTCCTCACAAAGAACTTTCAGCTTTCCATGTATTTCTGAGAATTCTGAAATCATAATCTGCTCACATTCTTTTATGCATTTTTAGTTGAGAATTTGTAGTTGTCCATCATTACTAATTGCATTTTTATTTCATTACTAATTTGACATTACTTCTTTTATGCAATAAGAAATAGAAACTCAATTATCTTCAAAAAGCAAAAAGCATCGAGGTCCAACAATGCTACCTAAGGTTCATGCACGTACAAGAGAGGAACACCAAATGATTGTTCTGAACTCATTTGGTTAGCCAGTAGGACCGACAAAGGAGATTGTACAAGAGTTCAAGTTTTTCTTGGGAACCGTGGCAACTGGATTCCGAAATTGCACCACCTAATTATATTAATTTCCTAAGTTTACCCACACTCGATAAGATATGGGATTATGTCCAAGTATGTAGTGATACATTTTTTAGCATTACTCTATTCTACTTTATACATTACTAATGTATTAGCATAAGAATTGGTGTCGGAAAAGTATATGGTTCCACATGCTGGAATAATTTGGTGATGAATGCTGTGAACTGAGCCTGGAAATATCATAAATGCCAAATCAAGAAAAAACACTTCTATGCGTATCCTACTGATGATTTGAGGTGGAAAAATAAACCTGATACAATTTCAGATCTTTAGTTTAGAGATCTTTTGCAATATTGGCATACTGATGAGGCTAAGGTATTGTATAACTGATTCTAATCTATTTTTCTTGTTTATTTTTCTCACTACTGTTGGATTGTAGTTTTCCTTAGGTCGTCAGTAACCACAACAAAGACAATCGGCTAAGGTTAGATGATATGCACACTTTGGGTCGTAAGTCATTTGCCATTCTACAACATGAGTTGGTAAATACTATGATCTAATTGTAGGCAATTACATTATCAATTTTATAATCCTTTTCACTTTAACATATATAATCTATCAATTTCATGTATTAATTATGATTTATAGCAACAACAAGATCCGGATAAGCAAGAACCTTCCCAAGCAAAGGTTTATAAGGAATCAAGAAAAAGAAGTGCTCAAAGGACATACATTACCAGTTGTGAAAAGGCAAAGGAGAAAATTGTGAGTTAGCATTTTAGATATAATTTGTATGTGTTTGTACTTATTCGATAATTAGTAACAAATTAATGTATTTACTTAAATATAGGCCAAAATTGATGCTTTGGACTCTTCCCAACATGAAGATGGTAATAATTGTAACGACCCTTACTATGAACTGATTCCAGTTCCTAACCGTAAAAGTCGTGTGCATCTGTTTAGATCGGGTGTGAAAAAGGAAGACTTGAAGAGCAAAGATAAAAAGTCTGATTTCATATTCCCGGAGGAATTCCTAGCAAGTATGCAAGCACAATTAGTCCAATAACTTGCACCAAGCATTACCACTATTGTTTTGGCTCAAATTTGTGAGGCTAACCCTGGGATTAATCTTGTGATTCCTGATGTTGTGGTGCAAATGACTCCAAATGATGCATCTAGTGCAGCACATCGTATAAGTAACCAAAGTAGGCAATCTTCCAAATCTGGTGCAGCAATTGATCAGGTAAAAATTTTACTTTGTCCTGCTTTTGAGTGTGAACAATCTCTTAACAATTGTGAACATTCCCTTTACTTAATATGTATCACAAGAATCCATAGTTGAGTGGAATACTAATACTTCAATATTAAAATTGTCATCCAAAAAAGAATCGTAATATTATAAATGTCATTATCCACTCTCATGTAAACTAATTCAAGAATATTATATTAATTCCTTTTCTTTTTACATATAGGTGCATGATGAACTAAACAATGGAGATGAATGAAAAAACTTGATCGAGCAAGTGAAGATTTTTCAAATTAGCAAATTAGCTAATTAGTAATGTATGGAATAATATTTAATTTTGTAATATACTTTATTTATTGCGATAAATAAATATAATGCTACTTTTTAAACTTTGTAATGTGTGTGTATAATGGAACATTATATTCTATATATAATAGTGCTAAATTCTATATTCTAAAAAAAAGTAATCTAAGTTCTATCTAATCCAACAGCATAAGGCATTCGAAGTTGAATTAAGTTGTATCTAATCCAACAGCACAAGGGACCTAATACAATGACAACCGTTGTATTCGGTTGTATCTAATCTAACGGCAAATAAGACCTAATACAACGACATCAATAATACCGTTGGATTAGGTACAACCTAATACAACGGCAGCCGTTGGATTAGGTATGTACCTAATCCAGTGGCTGCCGTTGGATTAGGTTGTACCTAATCCTACGACATTATAGATGCTGTTGTATTAGGTCTTATTTGCCGTTAGATTAGGCCTAATACAATGCCAGAAAATGCGATGGTATAAAGGCATTGGATTAGGTCTAATACAACGGTTTTTGACACCTAATACAACGGAATCGACCGTTGGGTTAGATGGAAAATGTAGTAGTGATTATTGAACCGGTGAACTTTCTATATAACCCTTACTCTGGTGAGACATTTAGAAAATTTGTGCTTGTATATATTAAAGTGAACATATATAAAAGTCCGGATGTATTTTACTATGAATTAGGAGGAAGGCCAACAATGGAGTTCATCATGTTTCTTTTTCTTTTTTTTTTAATATTATTTTGGTGATTTTTAATAGTATTGTAGATTTCACCATTTTTATTCTTTGGAATAACATTATCCACCCAATTTCAATATATGTTTTTGCTCTAGGATTGACCAAAACTATTATATAACACAATAAAAAAATCAAGAAAGTTTGATAGAAGTGGTAAAACCTCACCTTATAACCTAAGAGATGAATGCAACCCTTGGGATGTCAACATATATTGGACCCGACCCAAATTCGTGGATCCATATATGTTTTTGTGGATATTGGTCTTCAAAATTTAAACCCGACGGATTTGGGTCTTGTGACTAAAAAACGGATTTGGGTACGGGTCTAACCATAATACCCGGATCCAGATCTGTTACTCGTTTTTTATTTACTCATTTATACTTGTTTGTATTGCTATTCAAAAGACATGTAAAAATTTAATTTTGTTCATTTGCACTAACATCCTTCGTTGGACTGTTGTCATTGGACTGAAAGG
The DNA here is from genome assembly GCA_026401315.1 of Dysphania ambrosioides. Lineage (NCBI taxonomy): Eukaryota > Viridiplantae > Streptophyta > Magnoliopsida > Caryophyllales > Amaranthaceae > Dysphania > Dysphania ambrosioides. The sequence goes on from CM048662.1 coordinate 13,102,435, forward strand.
ATGTATTTTACTCATTTGTACTTGTTTGTATTGTACCCATTTTGTAATATTTGAGTAGTTGTATGAATTATATTCAAGTATTAAACTAACATCTTTCGTTGGACTGTTGTCATTGATGTAAAATGCAGATTTATAAATTTGGAACTTATTTTTGTCGTAAAAAATAGGCAAAATATGTAGGATCCGTTTTGGATCCATTTAGACCCGGATTCATTGGATTGAATATGGATCCCTACTTTCCATACCCAATGGATTTGAATCTAGATCCATCCTTAAAAAATGGATTTGGATCTAGATCCATAAGGATCAGGTCGAGATCTGATCCATTGTTATCCCTATGCAAGACAAGCAATAAAGGACGGTGCAATACTGAATGTGAAAAATTTCCCATAAAAAATGAGCACTAAGAACTCTAAAATATGTAAAATAGAAGAGTACAAAAATCTTATATAATTAAGTAGATTGTAATATTACAACTTATTACTTTCAAACGAGTAATTTGATTAAAATAGTAGATTAAATAGTGTATAGAAATGATATGGTTTCTAGGTATCTTCTAAAGTAATACCGTACCTTCTCCAATATAAATTGTTGTAAGTCGTCAAATATATGCATGTCAAGACTTGTGTAAAAAATCTCATTCAATCGACATTAGTTGGGAAATATAAGAGAACGCAAAGCTAGATATATCTTGATAATCAAGCTTAAATACAAATGCAAAGCTTTCCCTTTACTTACATTCCCTAGTGTTTACGTTGGAAATGTAGAATTATCTAGATTTATCTAGATAATATGGCATAAGCGAGGATTGGAGAGAGTATCCTTACTTGAGGGAAGTTCTGCTCTCGAAGTTAATGTGTCTAATTTCAGTGTGTGTGCGATAGACCTTTTTTCCCTTGCCCATAAGTAGGTATTTATGGAGTTGAAACTAGTAGGGCCAATTGAGCAGCTTTTTTGGCTTTTGATCACTAAGATAGATCCTTGCCTTTAGGCGAATGAGATTTGGGATGCCCAAGACTATAGTTTGATGCTAGACTTTAGTTTGTAGGCCCAATAGGGATTGGAACCATAAATTACCCCCTATACCCAAGCATCTGATGATTGAAGAAGGGTGGGTCGAGATGAACTTGCTCCTTGTTACAAAAGTTAGGGGATTTAGATTATCGCAGACCAAAGGCGTCCTCATAATCTTTTGCTTGCTTGGATTTAAGTTTTTTTGGAAGCAAAATGGACTTTAGGCGCCATTTAGATCATAGGGTAAATAATTACCACTACTTTCGAGTTTATGGACTACGACTGCCCATTACTTGAATTGCTCTAACATAATAATTATTTCATGACCTTTTGGGGAAGTTTAACCGTCTTCTTGTGCAATAAAAGTTTTTAAGGCCATGTTTGAATTGAGAGAGATAGATTAAGGGGTGATAAAAGTCAAACTAATGAAAATTGAAGGTAAATAGAGGTGGTGATAAGGGGATGAGATGGAAAAGAAGATATTATAGTGGTGGTAATAGGAAGAAGAAGGAATTGGAAGATTGATTATTACCCTCATTATGGTAGTAATAACTACTCTAGGGGTGTGGTGTGTATCTATTACCTCTCAAATAAGGGTACTAGTTCCCCTTTTATCAAAATACTAACACTATATTTACCTTACAAACCACTTTCACTAACCTTGTTTTTCATTGATTTGACTTTTATTACTCCTCTAATGCATTGCCCCTAATCCAAACATACCCTAAGTAGTAACTTTTCAGGTATTTCCAATTCTTCAAGAGTTTTACTTATCTTAAAGCTTTTTTCTGCCTTTTGAAGCAAATACAGGTCGTCCTTTTTATATTTCAGGTAATCATCCTTTCTTTCTTTTGCTTTTCTTAGCTATGGCCAGAAAATTAAGACCTTGGTGTTTGCGTTGCCTCGCTGGTGGAATCTTGTTAATCTGTGCAGTGTTGGTACAAACATACACTTTATTTAATCTATAGCAAATCTTAAAATGATAAAGACATATGGGATTTTCTAGAAATTAAGTATGGAACTAGTGACTTTGGGAATAAAAAATATGCTTGTAGGCATTGGTTGAATTTTTGTATGAATGTTAATGAATATGAGACTTTTTGTGTTGATATTGTGTTGAGGGAATGAAGATTTGTTAGAACTTTCAAGCAAACTGTCTTCTTGAAAAATTGTCACGTTCTTGGGATACCTATTTCCATTCCATGAAGCATAAGAAGAAAGATTTCACTCTCTAAGAATTGGTTTCTCACATTAAATTGAGGAAAATAATAGAATTTAGGTGAAATCTAAACCTTGTGATCATTCTTCCTTTTCTATCAATCTCATTGAATCTAAAAATGTAGGTAAAAGTAAGGGTTTCAAAGGTAAGGGTTTTAATTAGGTTCATGGCACTATGTCTAACAGGTTTTTCTAAGAATAACGATTCTTATCATAAATGTACCTTTAGTGTAAAGTGCTATACATGTGATGAAATGGGATATTCTTCCAAGTTTTTTTCTAAGGGACATGGACCCGATTCTAAAAGTAAGGGTAGTAGTAGTAGCTTTAAAAAATTGGTTAATCTTAGTGAAAACATTATTACTACAGTTATCTCTGAAAGTGAATTTAGTTTATAATGTGAGTGAAGGGATTAATGATACAGGAGCAACTCATCATAATTTCTTTAATAAAATTAAAAACTCTTTCAATCTTGTGAAAAGGTTTTAATCGATCATAATTTGGGTGACTTTAAAAGCTTAATGACTAGGGGCAAGCAACACTACTGAATAACTTTTTTTGATGATTTTTCCCGTTTAATTAAGGTCTATTTGTTGAGTTCAAAAGATGAGGCTGAAACTAAGGTTTTAATTTACAAAGCTGAGGTAAATAATTAATTAAACCTTAAAATAAAAAGGCTTAGATTAGAATAGGTAGAAGAATATGATGGGAATTCTCTTAAGAAATTCTATGGTGAAAATGGAATCATTCATTAAAACAGAGCTCCCAATACCCCTAAACAAAATGCAATAGCTGAAAGGAAAAACATGACTTTAAAAGAAATGTTGAATGTTATGCTTATAAGTTCTATTATTCATACTATCACTCATTGGTATCTTTCTAACAAAATTTCTTACTCTTTTTGGCATGGGTTCGTCCTATTTTATTCTATTTTTCATCACTTTATGCATGATCTAGGCTTAGGAGCATTTGTCATATTTTTGTCCTGTTTTCCTTTATTTCCCGTTATCTTTTCTACTTTTATACGTGGTTTTGTGGTTAAATGCTTTTATCTAATAAGCTTGATAACAAGAAATAAAGAATAGAGATGTATTATAGAAAAGCCGAGAAGAGAAGACTAGACGGCGCTCAAAATTTTAACCACGAGGACTCTCAACAAAAAAGCCCTGAGTGGGTGCTTATTCTATCACAAGCGACCGTTTAGTTCAATGGGAGTGGACATGCATAGAGCTACGAGATGACATCAAGCAGTCTCAAAGAGGTCGCTTATTGGCCTAATCGTCCACTCATGGTTGTACTAAGCGGTCGCTCAGCTCATTAGAATAAGGAGACAGAGGCTTATGAGCGGGCGCTTGACTTTGAACTAAGCACTCACTCAGTTGTTTTTTGGCAGTTTTGTAGCTTGCTTCTATTTTTGTTATTTTATGTATGATTATTATTAGTTTCTCACATAGTTTTGTTCATTGTTATTCGTTCATTTGCTAGTATGTCTCGTTATTTTGATTATTAATTGTTTTCTATTTCTAGTCATGAGTAGTTAGATTAGTGAGGGGATAGGGTGAAAGCCTAATCCCAAGCATGGATGTTGTCTAAAGTATGAAGTTAGTTTCTTGATGATTTATGTGTGATTTAATGTCAGGTTTTGGTTTGAGTCTAGATTTTTCATATAGATTTCTTTCATTGCCTTCCTATGTTGAAGACATTGTGAAATGAAAATTGAGGTAGTGACCTAATGTTAAGTGTTGTTAACTTGCGTTCTTTTAATTATTGATTTGGATATAGTGCATTCCTTGGATGCTTTAGAATACGATTAGGCAATTAATCCCAATTGTAATATGCTTCCTTGAAGATGACCGAGAGGTTGGTTCGTGGTTGAAATCCCTTTTATGCAACATGTTTTGGTTTGATTCATAAGTTTATAGCAAGTTAGTTAGCCTAATATTATCTTATTTTGAGTCTAATTCCCACCTTTAGTTTATTCAAGTTAGGAATCGGTGTTGAATCCCGAATCCCTAGTGCTTTTACCTTCATAGAACAAGTCTTTTAGACTATCACACTAGATTTTATTTAGATTTAATCTTAATCCTTTCTTTAGTTTAGCTATCTTGTAGTTGAACTACTAGAGTTGGGTAGCTATTTGAAGCCATTTGACCGACATCTAGCATTATCAAGTGGTGCCGTTGCCAGGGAATGGCGTTTAGTATCAAGTTTTTAGTAGTTTTTACGAGTCTAGTTCATTTTTCTTTACTTTATTTCTTTTTTTTCTACTTATTTTTTTTATTTTTCATTGTGATTACTAGTTTTAATCTTCTACTTTGATTTGATTTTGAATGCCATCAAGTAAGTGTAGTAGAGCACAACCACTAGCTCAACTAAATCCTAAAATCAAGCGTACAATTAGAGTAGTAAGAAGAGGGTTGAGAGCAGGAAGTAGCTCACTATGAATAGTGGGTAAAGAATCTGATTTCAATTCATCTAGCCCTATTCTTATAGAACCAGATTTTATCCAAGACAGATTTTCAACTAACTTAAATCCTTTATTCATTATAGATAATGGTATAGATACACCAGTGAAGTAGTATAGAGCTCTTGGAGTTTACCAAGTCGATAGTAGTATAATGCAACCCAATATAGAGGCCAACAACTTTGAGTTAAAGAAAGCACTGATCACTTTGGTGGAGAGCCATTCTTATAGAGGAGAGAAACATAAGTCATCTCATGACCATCTTAAGCAGTTCATATGATATTGTGATATTGTAAAGGCAAATGGTGTGACTCAATATTACATTAGACTAAACCTATTTATGTTCTCTCTAATGGGCAAAGCTAGTGAATTGATTGAGAAGATATATCCCAATTCTGTGAGGATATGGGAAGAATAACTAGAGAATTATTATATAAGTTCTTCCCAACTTCAAAGAAAGCTGTAATGAGGAAAAAAATTGCAACCTTTTGCAAAAAAAGGTGATGAAACTCTATTTAAAGCATGGAACGATTTAAGGGTTTGATAGAGACATTTCCACATCATATACTGGAGAAGTGCTTATTTCTTCATAACTTTTACAATGGAATGTCTCATTAAAACAAGACTAGCCTTGATGCAAGATCCGATGGAGCCATAATGAGATTGAGCCCAACCAAAGCATTCAAAGTTATTGAGCAGGCAGTCAAAAATTTTACTAATTGGAATGAAGGCTAAAGAATGCAAACTAAACAAGGAGGAAGGTATAAAGTAGATTCTATTAATGTACTTTATTCTAATTTAGATGCACTTACTAATAAATTTAATAAAGTTGTTTTGAAAATTCCAATACGTGGCATGCAATCCCTACAAGAATCTAGTTTTAATACTCCTATGCAGGTGTTATTTTGTGATATTTTTGATGATCATGACCATAACCCTATGCATTATAATTTACTAACCAATATAGGGAATGCACCATCTAGAATAAAATAGGTTAACACCATGAATAGAATGGCCCCTAACCCTAATAAATACTTTAACACCTTTGACCTAAGGTAGGGATTTTACCTAAACTTTGGTTGGAGAAATGGGTAGAACCAAGAGAATAGGAACTTCAATGGGCATAATAAAGGAAACTTTCAGAACTAGGGGATTGAGAATTTCAGTGATCAAAATAAGGGGAACTTCCAACATAATAGGATCTACAAAAACCAAGATTAGGGTAGTTTTAGAGAATATGTGAACTACGGGCCAAATCAGAAACATAACAGGTTTTAAAACCTGAATCAAGACCAATTCCAAAATCCCAACCAACATAACCTACTTGGTTTCAATGAATGAGCTAGACCTAAGGTCCCCTCAACCCAAAAATTTTCTCAAAATTCTAACTTAGAGTCTTTGATGGAGTGTTTTGTAGCAACCCAATCCAAAAAGAACTACAACATTTAGGAAAGCCTATGGCAAATGCGAACCCATAACAAAATGCTTGAATATCATATTTCGTAACTTGCCAATGCCCTTAATAATATCCCAAAATCTTCAATACCTAACTAAGGCATAGACCCCATCGAGCATGTCAACACCATAGTAACTAAGAGTGTAAAGACTCTAGAAGACCCTACACTTGTGACTAGGATGAGCGAGAAAACACCTAAGAGGAAAGAGAGTAGAACTGATAAGGATCCCTAGGAAAATATTAGAAAACCTACATCACCTCCCCAACCTTATATTCCACCCATTCCCTACCTTCAAACTAGTACAAGGTAAGCTTGAGGAGAAATACGAGAAGTTTCTGAAAATGGTTAAGGATGTACAACTTCATATTCCATTCGTAGATGCCATAGCATAAATAACTTCATATTCTTGGTTCCAAAAAAATTTAGCCATCAGTAGGAGAAAGCTGAAGAGATAGTCAGCCTATCTCAATAGTAAAGTACATCAATCTTAAACTAGGCATCCACCAAAATTAGGTGAGTTAGGTAGTTTTCTATCTTAGTTATGTTTTTATATCTTAGTTAAGGTTGGTAGCCTCTCTTTTGATAATGCATTGTGTGATTTAGGAGCTAGCGTTAGTCTTATTCCTCTTTATGTTTATAAGAGGTTGCGTAATATAGGACCCTTGGCTAAGATCGAGATAACATTATAGCTTCCTGATATGAGTACCAAACACCCCATTGGTGTGCTCATGGAAGTGCCTATTTTAGTTAGGAAGTGGATTTTCCCATGTGACATTATTGTTATGGATATCCCCTAAGACACTAGAACCCTTGTTATTTTGGGTAGACCGTGTCTTGCTACCACAAGTACATTGATTGATGTAAAGAAAAACAAGCTATCTTTTGAGATAGGGAAGGATAAGGTGGAATTTAAGCTCCAAAAGTCAATAAAGATCTCGTCAGCCTAATATGAGTGTTTTAATGTTGGCATCATGGAGAAGAAGGCTTTAAAATCTTCTTGGAAAGGTGAAGGTGACGCCTTATAAATGAGCTTAGAAGGAGGAGTGGAATATTAAGTTAAAATCCCTTAAGAAGAGCTTATAATCTGTGGAGACCTTTTTGGTGTTCCTATCTCTCAAGTAGAACCTATGAGAGATAAAGATGAAGTGTAGGAGAGATCTATGCCTCCTAAGGTAAAACAGAAAGTCTTATCTCCTCACAATGTTTTTTTTTGGTGAAAATTCTTTGACATGATTATCATCAATTGTAAACTTGATGGTCGTGAATCAACTCAACTCATGAACCTTGCTCATGAGTATTAGAGGACCATTGGATATGCAATTGATGATATAAAGGAGATAAGCTCCACTTTGTGTTATCACAGGTCATGCAAAGTAGAGGAGTGGACTAAAAGTGTAAAAATGATGAACTCATAGTGAAGTGTAGCATCATAGTGGGACACACTATAGTGGTATGTAATACATGATTCAAGGACAAGAACATCATTTCTATAGTGCTTGAGCTTGATCCAACCTCAAAAATCTGACAATCACAAATAATGTCAAGCTAGTGACATTAAAAGATTGCTTCCAGGAGGTAACCTGAGTTTTCTAACCTTTCTTTTCTTTTTCTTCTTTATTAATTTATGATATGAGTAATTCTAACCTTTCCTTGAATGTAGAAATTGTGATTTAGAAGTACTCAAGAGGTATGGTGAAAGTTTGGGTCGAAAATAGTGTAAAATAGGATGTTTAGCCAAAAATGCAAAAAAATCTGCTAAAGTGAGAAAAAATATAATTTAGTAGGCACTTAACTTGTCATGAGTGCCCACTCAGGTAAAAAATAGGACCAGTCAAAGACCTTTGAGTGGGAAACAAGCGATCATCAAGTGCCTCCTCAAGAGGAAAAAGGCCAGGAAATGTTGACTTGAGTCGCCGTTCAAATTACTTCTCAGCAACCTCTTAGAAGAAATTTGGAAAAGGTTAGAGGCATTTAAGCAGGCATTAAGCATGGAGCAAGCGCCGCTTAGTAGAAAAAGATGGGGCCTCTAGCTGAACTAAGTGATCGCTTAGTTTCCTTCTCAGCGGGTGCTTAGAAGGGCAAAACTAGGGTTTTTGGGGTAATGAGTGGGCGCTCAACTTCCTTCTGAGTGCCTGCTTAAGTTGCTTTTCGAGACATCTCTAGCTTTCTTAAACTTGATTTCATCTAAAATCTACCATTTCATCACCTCCATCCTCTCATATTCTACTTTTTCTTTCAGAAACCATATTTTTCTCCCACCTTATTTCTCTTTAACTCAACCAATTCTCATCCTTTTTCTCCAAATTACCACCATTATACTCTTATCTTCTTGATTTACACATTGATACCCAAATTTTTTCAAAATCATCAACTATTGAGAGAAACCCTAAATTAATACTTTAAGAAATTTTGGTTGAATTTTCAAGGTTTTTTCTTCTAAGCTTGGATTTGGCACACAAGGAGCGATTTGAAGGAAGTTTTTCTTAGAAACTTTGATATTGCATACACGCTCCTTCTCTTTTAGTTCTTGTTTCACATTTTCTTGCTTATTGTTGATTCTTTGAAATTTTGTTCGTAATTTATTATATTTAGTATATTATGGTGGCTTTGTGCTTAATTTATATGTTTTAGAGTATTTTCTTTGGTTAAACATAATGATTTAGGTTGAACTTAGAAAACTATAAGATAGTCATCATAGTTAGGGGATTTTGCTGCTAGTTTTAATGTTGAAGTTTGGTTTGTCATAGTTGGTTGTGTATTAAATCTTGAGGAATTAGGTTGTTGATCTTTGGGTATACTATTATTTGAGGAAAAGGTTTTCAAGTAAGAAGTTTAGGACCTCTAAGGCCCCTAGTACTTCCTAATCCTCCCAACCTTCACAACCTACCGTTCCCTTGTTAAAATTTGTCAACCCAAACCACAAACCCTTCTACAAAAAGATCAAAAACTGAAAAATCCTTAGCACCAGATTCTATGAACCCGACTCCTAAGATAAATTATGAATTAAGGAGGACCTTTATGGATTGCTCAATGCGATAGGTTGGGGTTAATTTTCCAGAGCTTAAGAACTTCAATTATAATAGGCTCACCCTAGAATTACTAGGTACTCTAAAATGGACTTTAATTGGTGAAAATAATTATCAAATCACCTTTCATTTGTTTAACCTGCCCCAAACCATCACCTTAGAGAGGTTGAACCAAACCATTAGATGGGACCCCTCCAACACTATTCATGCACTAGATATGGGTAGATTTATGGAGTATAGTGTAAGGCAACTGATGACTAGGAATAATAGTCAAACACATGCTAAGCCTCCCACATCATTCAACCCTATCTAAGAATCCCCTATCTAAGATTTATATGTTTTAGAGTATTTTCTTAGGTTAAACATAATGATTTAGGTTAAACTTAGAAAACTATAAGATAGTCATCATAGTTAGGGGATTTTGCTGCTAGTTTTAATGTTGAAGTTTGGTTTGTCATAGTTGGTTGTGTATTAAATCTTGAGGAATTAGGTTGTTGATCTTTGGGTATACTATTATTTGAGGAAAAGGTTTTCAAGTAAGAAGTTAAGGACCTCTAAGGCCACTAGTACTTCCTAATCCTCCCAACCTTCACAACCTACCGTTCCCTTGTTAAAATTTGTCAACCCAAACCACAAACCCTTCTACAAAAAGATCAAAAACTGAAAAATCCTTAGCACCAGATTCTATGAACCCGACTCCTAAGATAAATTATGAATTAAGGAGGACCTTTATGGATTGCTCAATGCGATAGGTTGGGGTTAATTTTCCAGAGCTTAAGAACTTCAATTATAATAGGCTCACCCTAGAATTCCTAGGTACTCTAAAATGAACTTTAATTGGCGAAAATAATTATCAAATCACCTTTCATTTGTTTAACCTGCCCCAAACCATCACCTTAGAGAGGTTGAACCAAACCATTAGATGGGACCCCTCCAACACTATTCATGCACTAGATATGGGTAGATTTATGGAGTATAGTGTAAGGCAACTGATGACTAGGAATAATAGTCAAACACATGCCAAGCCTCCCACATCATTCAACCCTATCTAAGAATCCCCTATCTAAGATTTATATGTTTTAGAGTATTTTCTTAGGTTAAACATAATGATTTAGGTTGAACTTAGAAAACTATAAGATAGTCATCATAGTTGGGGGATTTTGCTGCTAGTTTTAATGTTGAAGTTTGGTTTGTCATAGTTGGTTGTGTATTAAATCTTGAGGAATTAGGTTGTTGATCTTTGGGTATACTATTATTTGAGGAAAAGGTTTTCAAGTAAGAAGTTTAGGACCTCTAAGGCCCCTAGTACTTCCTAATCCTCCCAACCTTCACAACCTACCGTTCCCTTGTTAAAATTTGTCAACCCAAACCACAAACCCTTCTACAAAAAGATCAAAAACTGAAAAATCCTTAGCACCAGATTCTATGAACCCGACTCCTAAGATAAATTATGAATTAAGGAGGACCTTTATGGATTGCTCAATGCGATAGGTTGGGGTTAATTTTCCAGAGCTTAAGAACTTCAATTATAATAGGCTCACCCTAGAATTCCTAGGTACTCTAAAATGAACTTTAATTGGTGAAAATAATTATCAAATCACCTTTCATTTGTTTAACCTGCCCCAAACCATCACCTTAGAGAGGTTGAACCAAACCATTAGATGGGACCCCTCCAACACTATTCAAGCACTAGATATGGGTAGATTTATGGAGTATAGTGTAAGGCAACTGATGACTAGGAATAATAGTCAAACACATGCCAAGCCTCCCACATCATTCAACCCTATCTAAGAATCCTGCACAGAATTTTAGGGTATATTATTTTTAACAAGAAAGATTTGGGGATGACTGTTAGGGATGATATAGAGCTACTCTAGATGGCGGGATATGCTAAATTTTGGGTTGACTGGTGACATTCACATGGGGAAATGGTCACCACTATAGCACATGCTCTGTGTTTTTCAGAGCAATACAAGTTGCTTTCCCTTGTCCATGCACACAACATTTATATTGACATCGACACAATGAAGAGGATTGAGTTTGTTCAGTTCACCCTTAACCCTAAGGTATTTGGGTGAAAGATGAGGAGGGTAGTGCACTACTACCTCCCAAACCCATTCATAGAAGTTGAGCAGGAAGAAGGCAAGATCTGGAAAATTTACGCTCATTAGGGGCCACAACCGTAGGCCCTTGGCGCACACCAAAGGCCCCCATCTCAAACCTTAGGAAGTACCTCTTTTTTGCATGTTAGTTCCCCCTCCTTTAACTTAGAAGAGGAATTTAGGAAGCTCACTATGATGATGTAGGGCCAAGCTAAGTCAAGAAGGGTAGTATAATTCGCAAGAATTAAATCTATGATTACCATGTCCAACACAGGGACTTTGCACCCTATGTTAAATACCCTTATAATCCCCCTTAGCTCAACCATATCCCTTCTTGGTCCACATATGGTAAACCCACTTACCCTTATTGGTCGGTTCCTACTGTCCTTGGTGTCACTCCCCCCTCTTTTCCCCCTAATAATTATACCTAGATGAGGGGAGTGATTACCGTGGTGATCCCACTTACCCGTATAATGGATAAGGATGGCCCTTGAGTTATATAGGAGGGTGGGATGGCCCAGCTGATATGCCATCCTTCGGGAGCTATCCTGTTCAACCGTAGTATGACTGGTTGCCGGACACTGATGCATCAGGTTCCGTTGTTGACCCAACCTATAACTTCTCCTCCCATAACGATGAAGAGAAGCGTAGGAAGGGCAAGAGCCCCAATACTAGCTAGTCCTTTTGTGATTGATCGGCCTCCCCTTATTTCTCGGTTTTTGTGCCAAGGACTGCACTTCACTTAAGCTTGGGGGGTTTGTTCCCAAAAAGGGTTGGGCTTTAGCTTCCTTTATCCTTTTATTCTATTAAATCCATATATAGTTTTGTTTTCTTTGTTTTTCTTTTTGTGTTTTTTTAGGTAGAGTAAGAACTATTATTCTTATGATTACTTGTTTTTCTAATCATTGGTTGTTCATGAGTATAACTAGAAATACAAAGCAAAAGGCCAAGGTATAATCTCTCATACTCCCTTATTTATTCTTGTCCTTAGAGTGTTTTTCTTTCTTTTATTGCATTGAAGTAGATTGTTCGAGTATGTAGGGCACTTTATTGTGAAAGGCATTTAGCATGTTTATGAGGATTGATTCACTGAAAAAAACCATTGGTTTTGATAACCATGGTTAGTTTTTTTTTGATGAATTGTTAAGATAACATTTCCCCTATCATACTTCCATGTTTGCTTCCTATGTTTTTTCTTTATCTTCGCTTTTCTTTTACAAAATATAAAAAATTCAATAGATTTTGAGTTTTATTTAACAAGGCAAGTAGTTTAGGATGGTCTCTTACATGGGTTTAACTTAAAATGAATTTAAAGGAGTTTAGTATGGACTCATGTTAAGGTTGATGAAACTATTGTGATTTTGACCCTTAGCTAACTACCCCACCTCTTCCTTAGCCAAGTGAAATCCTTAGGATTATTATTTGCAAACCCAATGGTGAGGAAATCTTTTGATGCCTTTAACATGATTTGCATTAAGTGGAAAAGATCCTTAATTTTTCATGCTTTGATCAAGAACTTGACTTATACCTACCCGAGATCACGACCGAATTTCTTAGGGAAATAAGGCACTTTGTAACCTATTTCCTTTCTCCCTAGCCATTAGCGTTTCCCCATTTCTTCTATATTTTTATTTCCTATAAATTGTTATCTTATTGAGCTTATATTTCTCCAAAAATTACCAATTGATAGCCATTGACCCAATATGATCCTTCACTACCTCATTTTTTATGAGCTTTTTTTGACAAGAAAGGTGTGTGGATGTGTAGACTGTAGATGGTGATTTAGGAATTATAAATTTTAAAAGGGTAGTATTAGTCTCTTTTCAAATAACATATCTTAGGAGATACTCATTCTATTATAAATCTTTTAGTAATCCATAGAAAAAAAAATTAGAAAGAAAAATAGAAGAAGAAATAAATAAAATCAGAAAAAGCTGTGTATAAAAAAAGAGGGGAAGTAATAAAGAATAGAACAAGTGGGATAAGAAGGATTTATGGTGTTTTATTTGGAATTTGAAACCAAAAAAGCTCATATATGTTCTTAACTAAGCTTGGGGGAGGTGACTAGTTAGCATTCCATCAAATACAAGGGCTCAAGGCCTTGAAATGAGGTGAGGGTTAAGACCTTAAGATTTCTATTGTTCATGAAGCTAAGCGTCACACCATTACCTAAGCATGTCATTATTTTGTTCTAGTCCTTTCCTTTCTTTGTTTTATCCCAAAGCCCTTTAGATTATAGGGAGTTGATTTATTATCGGTGTAGGGAGGTAAAGGTTAAGCATATTGAGCAAGCATGGGAATTAAGATGTTGAGTTATAAGTCATGACCAGTACTTTTTATTTGTTTAACTTTCTCAAGGAGTAGTGCGAAGCTAATTCCTCAAGGACAGAAATGAAGCTTTAAAAGAGTGTGCTTGTGTCTTAGTTTAGGTGCATGAAAGCTATAGTTTCCTAGTCTTTCTTGGTTATCCTTTATTGATTTATATGCATTCTTTATAATGTTTTCTCTTGTTGTTTAAAAAGTTTAATATCCATCACAACATTTCCTCATGAATGCCCACTTGTTGCACCTTCTTTTAACCTTTTTTTCTTACTTCTTTTAGTTTCTCTCTTTTTAGTCTTTAGAATCCTTGCCCTATCTTCTTAATTCTTTATTAACTCCTATGAAACCCTTACGAGAGCATACTCGTACTAAGAAAGGGCTTGTTGATTGTTTCTAAAATCAATTGTGATACCTACAAAAGTGAGTAAGGTTTATTGCTTTCCTTATTTTTGTTAGTGTTTAATGCTTTCCTTCCTTCGTCCTAGAGTCCTTCTCAAGGACGAGCAAGAGCCAAGCTTAGGAGAATTTGATGAGTGACATTTATGTCACTTATTTGTATCTTCTAAGGAGAGTTTCTTTCTCTTTTTGGTATGAGTTAATCTTATTTTATCAGTTTTCATCACTTTGTGCATAATGTAGGTTAAGGAGCATTTCTCGTGTTTTTGTCCTATTTTCCTAGATTTCCCATTATCTTTTCTACTTTTATGCATGTTTTTGTGGCTTGATGCAGGTTACTAATGAGCTCAAGTACGAGAACAAAAAATGGAGATGTATAGAAAAAAAGCCGAGAAGAGAAGCTAAGAGGCTGCTCAAAATTCGAACCAAGAGGCCTCTCAAGAGAAAAAGTCCTAAGTTAGCACTTACTCTGTCATAAGTGGCCGATCAATTTAATAGGAGTGGACAGGCAGAGAGTTATGATCAGACATCAAGCAGCCTCCAAGAGGTTTCTTATTGGCCTATGCGTGCACCCATGGTTATACTAAGCGGTCACTCGGTTCACTAGAATTAGGAGATAGAGGCTTATGAGTGGGCGCTTGTTTTTAAACTGAGTGCCCGCTCAGTTGTTTTTGGGCAGTTTTGTAGCTTGCTCCAACTCTTCTACATGAATCGAGGATGGCTAAAAAGGCACAAAGGAAGGAATTATTTGAGACATTAATTGGCATAGGGTTTCTTTATTGTTCTTTTGCAAAACCTTAGATTACTAGTAGATTTTCATTAGTTTTTATACTTTCATCGGATTTGTAATCACCGGTTTGAAGACATCAGTTCCTTATTAGTATATTAGTATTTTTATCACTTTCTATTGCTTTATATTTTGTAGTTTTAATTTATTTTCTGTTTTCATTAATTTATGTTTGATTATTATTAGTTTCTTACATTGTTTTGTTCATCATTATTCATTAATTTGCTAGTATATCTCATTATTTTTATTATTCAATGTTTTCTATTTCTAGTCATGAGTAGTTAAATTAGTTAGGGGATAGGGTAAAAACTCGTTCCTTACCATGGATGATGTTTAAAGTATGAAGTTGGTTTCTTTATAATTTATGTGCGATTTAATGTCGGGTCTTGTTTGGAGTCTAGATTGGCCATATAGATTTTTCTATTGTTTTTTGGGTCAAAGACATTGAGAAATGCAGATTTAGGTAGTGACCTAATGTTAAGTGTTATTAACTTAGATGCTATTAATTCTTTATTTGACTTTGTTGTGTTGCTCGGATGATTTAGAATACGATTAGACGAGAAATCCCAATTGTAATGCCCTTCCTTGAAGTTGATCGAGAGGTGGGAAGCTGGTTGAAATCCCTTTTGTGTAACATGTTTAGGTTCGATTCATAGTTTGATTACAAGTTAGTGAATCTTATATTATTTTGAATCCAACTCCCAGCTTTAGTTCATTCATGATAATAATATTTATTGAATTTAAAACCCTAGTGCTTTTACATTCATAAAACAAGGCTTTTAGAATCTCATACTAGATTTTAGATAGATCGTATCTTAATCCTTTCTATAGTTAAGCTAGCTTAAGGTTGAACTATTAGAGTTCGGTAGCTGTTTGAAGTCATTCCTTATGTATTTGTCGCTTACTTGACCATTACTCATAATAGGTAAAGTCATGGTTTAGTTGATAGTAGGTGTTATGATAACCGATATCTAGCCCTGTCACCTACTAACAATTGGGGGGAGGCTCTTCTTTCTGCTTGCTATGTTCTAAACTATTTTCCCATAAAAACTAGACAAGACTCCGTATGAGTTAGGGAAAGGTTATAAGCCTAATATTAATTTTCTTAAAGTGTGAGAGTATCTAGGTAAAATTATTCTACCTTAATTTCAAAGGACTAAAATTGGTCCTAATACTGTTGATGGTATTTTTATTGCGTATGCTACTAACAGTGCTTCTTACATGTTTATTCTTAAAGATGGTTTTGGATTTGGACCTATGAAGAAGCATATATTTTCTAATAAAAATGCATGATCATCCCTCTTTACATGTTGAATCATCTCTAGCATTTATCAACATGACATTGTATCTTCTAGTGAGTCTATAGAACCTAGATAGAGTAAAAGAGCCATGGTTGAGAAGAGTTTTTGTCCTTATTTTTTTAAAACCTTTCTAACTGAACAAGAATTATTAGAAAAGAAAGTTTTGAATGTCTTTGTACTAAAAGATGACCTTATGACTTATAAGTAGGCTATGAGTTCCATTGACTTTAGTTTCTAGTTAGAGGCCATACATAGTGAGATAGAGTCCATCATGAGTAATAACACTTAGCTTGGACCTTCACTGACCTTTCTACGGGATCTAATCCTTTAAGTTGATATGGGTGTTTAAAAAGAAACTAAAGCATGATGGTTTAAAAGAAGGGATTTGATTTCTTTGACACCTACTCTCCTATAACTAAGATTTCCACCATTAGAGTACTCATATATCTTGCATCCATTCATAATCTTGTTATGCATCAAATGGGTTTGAAAAATAATTTTCTTAGTGGTGATTTCCAAGAAGATATATATATATATGAAGCAACCAGAAAGTTGTGTTGTACTAGGGAAGGAAAGCGAAGATGCAGAATCATTAGATGGTCTAAAACAGGCACCAAAATAGTTGTAGGAAAAGTTTGATCAAACCATTACCTCTAACAATTTTTAGGTGAATGACTATGATGTATCTGTTTATTCAAAATTTGATAAGTTTGGTTGTGTTATAATATGTCTTTAAATCAATATGTCTAAATGTAGATGATATGTTTATTTTTGGTTCTTGCAACTAAAACTTTTGTAATCTTTTGTTCTGATATGAAGGACATGGGAGAAGCTGATGTGATACTTGACATAAAATATTACTATTATTTCATATGGGTTGTCTTTAAATCAATCGCACTAAATTGAGAAAATTTTAAAGAAATTTAATCAATGTGAGTATTCACATATAAAAGCCCATGTGATCCTAGCATACAATTGAAAAAGAACAAAGGCAATAGTGTTTCACAAGAGGAATATGCCTAGATCATTGAAAGTGTTATGTTTCTAATAAATTACACATGGCCTGGTATATCATAATTAGTTAGTGGATTGAGAAGATACACTCATAATCCTAATCATGAACACCAAGGTGTTTTCAATTAGATTGTTGACATATTTAATGGGGACAATCAATTAGGTTTACATTAACCAAAAACACCATGTGTGTTCTAATGGTACAATGATGCCAATTGGGTGTCTAATAACAATCACTAGGAGAGAAATGTCTTTATGCTGCAGTTTTCTAGCTTTAAATATTGCAATTATTGATACAAAGCACATATACACGAAGCACATGGAAAAATAACAAATACTGCGGTTTTTTAGACGCATCAATAAAAACAACAAACGTTGCGGTTTTTCAAAAAAACCCTAGCATATAGATCTAATAAATGTTGGGGTTTTTCCAATAAATCGCAGCATATATTTTTAAAAAAAATAATAAATATGTGCAATTACTAGATATATATGTCGCCGTTTTTCAAAAAACCACAGCATATAATGGGTTTTTTGATTTTTTTTTAATTTTGAAATTTATATGTTATGCGGTTTTCTTGTATAACCTCATCACATATAAATTAAATGTTGTGGTTATATTAGAAAATCGCAAAAATTTATGGTTTCTAAATAAAAAAATTTAATAGGTAATTTTACGTGCTAATTACTTATAAAAGTATATTATTAATAATTAATATATCTCAAAACTATTATATTTTCAAATCTAATTATTCTATAATATTACACCACATTCAATCAAGAACATAATCTAATATAAGCTAAAAATATCATGCAAAATATGTTAGAAATAATGTCATAAAAGATAAGAAAAGTTAAGAAATGATCAACCGGGAAGCAAATAAATCCAAAATTATATTATGACCACTTATTTTGGAACACAAAATCACGATCTACAAGATTTTACACTAAAAAAACAACTAATTTATTCTTTATAGATTTCGGGTATATTCCTAGATTTCAAAAACTTTAGAGAGGCATATCTCTTATACTGGTAGTCTGAAGAACGTAATTTTTTTTTGAAACCCCCTGTTTAAGAGGTACTACATAACTATGTTGCCCCTTAGTGGTTTCAATGACGTCTTATTTGAGATAATAAAAAAATGATTTGATAAGTCATAAAATTGGCTACGGGACTCCGAATGGTGATTATAGTATAATATATGAAATTTAATTTTAAGGGTTATTCCTTCATAAACACGACATATAGCACAAAAATCTAAACACACAAGAGTTTTTCATCTTTACATTAATATTTTAATAAATTATAAAGCACAAAAATAAAAAAAAAAATATATTACGGTATGTAGGCTTCAAAATGGGAGAGATAAGTAGGCTTCAAAATGCTTCACTACGCCATATAAATGGAGGCACAAGTGGGAGAGAGGAGTAGGCTTTGAAATTCATGAGGAAGAATGAATTATGGGGACTTTAGAAAGAAGTTAGGTCATAGGTAGGAAGTACAAGGGATTAGGTGTGGAAGATCTAAGTGTTATGTGTATTTAGGGTTAGGGAAGTTAAGGGTTAGAGAAGAGGGAATGCCTGTTTTTTCGTATTTGAAATGATACTAGAAGCACAAGAAAAAGAGTATATATAGTGAGTCACAAGTGTTGCGGTTTTTTAAATAACTGCAACACTTGTAACTCACAAGTGTTGCGATGTTTCAAATAATCGCAGCACATGTAACTCTCAGGTGTTGCGGTTATTTAAAAATCCACTACATTTTTTTACATTTTTTTACTAATGCTATGATTTTTTAAAATAACCACATTATTTATTGTTTCAAGTGCTTCAAAATTTGCAGGGTAAGAAGCGGATTGGCTAAGAGGGCTAATTGTAAACATTTCATTATGAGGGAAACCTACCCCATTAGTTTTCATGCATTGTGACTCACTTGAATGAGGCATAGAATAATTAGATATCTGATTAAAAAAATGTTATATTACTTACGTATGAAAAATCTGAGTGGAATATTGCATATCCTCTCACCAAAGGTCCTTGTAGAAAAATTGTGTTGAAGTTAGCACAAGAAATGAGTTTAAAGCCCATTAAGGAGTGTTTTTCATAGATATCAAACTTAGTAATTTTTAGGTACAAAAGGGTCTAACAAAGTCACAAATTAACTAAAGTTATATACTACTGACATTTCTAATTAATGAAGTGATGTGGTATTTCTTTCTTATGTTTTGAGGATGAATATTAGCTTATAATAAGTTTATAGCCTTTAAGGTGGTTTATGGTGAGTAGAAACTTGACAAACCTTACCTATGTGAACCTGGGAAATTTGCCCTACCCCGATGAGATCATATAGGCTTGGGATTCGTAGAAAAAATCCAGGAAATTCTGAAGGACAAAGCGTATGTTATTTACGAGAACTTCACTACTTAAGTGTCCAAATTTATTCATACAAACCCCATACATATTAAAAATAATAGATGAGGACCATTGTTAAGCCATATATTTATATACATTTCGTTTGTTTGTGTAACGTAAAATATGTATGTACATTTCTAAGAATGATATATATATTTAAATTATAAGTAATATTGGAAGCATGATAGGAAATATACTTTCAGTTTTTTATTTGTACATACAATATATTATGGTCATTGAAAGTACTAGGATGTTTATCGTATTTATAAAAGATGTATATTAAAATTGTCTCAGAATTAACGTTAGTAAACAATAACTTTTTGTGTTATGTAAAAGATATATGTACATTTCTATTAATGATATGTATAGTTAAATTGTGAGTTTGCATACTGTAATGACCAAAATATATGTTGCATATGTTGGTAATGTACAAACCTGGGTCCTTATAAGGTATGTACATATTTAAGTTATATAATGTACATAATATTTTGTATATGAGAACAATTATATTGTGTGACATATTAATTTCACAATGTATATGTCGTGTATGTATAATGAACCAATCAAAATGAAAATCGACGGAAGATATAATGGGATGCAACTTAAATGAAACAAATAGAATTACAGAGGTTAGTTATTCTTAATTTCCCAACGAAAACAAGAGAATCTCAATGCTTCATCAGTTACTTTTACAATATATTAATTCTACCGTTAGGTAGACTTTAATTTAAATTACTGTGGTTTGGTAGGAAATTTTAATTTTTTTCGCATACATTACCCGACCACATAATGTTTATTATGTATACATCAAATATATTAAATGATCTCCATATTTAATGCTTTGTTACCCTTTGCTTTTTAATCTGGATGCACCATGAGCAAGGTGCACTCGCCTTTATAATCTTATTTGCGGTTACATACTTGGTTAAATTATTAAAGAGTGTTTGATAAGGTTGATACGGAAGCTAGTGATCAAAGGAATGTTTAGGAATGTGCAGCATATGCAGCTAGTGATCAAAGAGTATATGGAAAATAATCAAATATTACAAGAGTTAATATTTCTTCTAGGTTCCTTCTATAATTTTCCTCCACCACTTAATTTGCTAAACTAGTAAATTCTTAGTGAGGAGGTCTTTTATCAAATGGTCTTTTATATACTATTTAAATTAAATATTAATTAGAATCGTTAGTAAATTAAAGAAGTATTACATACAGTAGCTAGAAAAATTATAAATAAGGGAATGAAACTAGCTGATTTTTTTGGATTTCGATATAATGTACTAAGAAAGCATAACTTGAACGATTCAATTACTTTTAATCTTGATGGCTCCAACTGTAACTAATCCAATTAGTTATATTTCATGGTATTTTAAATAAAATTATTTATGATTAATGTTCCAAAGTAAAATCTCATATGTAGTAGCCTTTTTAGCTTACAATGTATAAATGATATATTGAAAGAAAATTAAAGGATAAGATACATTCGAAACAAATGAAAAAATAAGGTATGGAAGATGATATGACTAAATTATTTAATCAAACTAATTAACCATATATAATTCTCAGTCACTCATGAATAGTTGTACTGACGTTTTTTTGTAAAATTGTCAATTTTATATACTATTTAAATTAAATAGAAAATAGAATTGTTAGAAAATTAAAGAAATATAACATGCACGTAGCTAGAAAAATTACAAATAAGGAGAATATATAATAATGTTGAAGGATATGTTAAATAAAAAGAAATGTTTGTTATTCTTGCATCTATTATACATAGCCAAAAACAACATATACATAATCCAATATAGAATACAAAACTCTGTCGGCTCTTCCCTGTCCATGCTGGGGATTGCTTGCATTTATTAGTGCAGGCAAAAATTATGTTCATGTTAGCAGATAAAGTAATATTTTTTAGAACCGAGCTTGATTGGGTTGAACCTTACAGGAATGCCCAGAGCCGATGATTTCGTCTCTTGGACAACATATAGAGGGGATTTTTTATATTTACTTTTCGGTTTTCCCAAGAATTAGATCACTGAGTTCAGCATGTCAACACTCACCCTATAAATTAAAAAATAAATTTATGGAGCTCCCTTATTCAATCAACAATCACATGAGCTTGGTTCGTCCAGATATCTTCATTGGAGAAAAATATTCCAGGAAAACTCCAATAAATGAAATGAGGTAATTGATATAAAAATTGAATTATGGAGTACTAATTTTTGTGAATGAAAGAAAAACTTTTAAAGATGGTCTGTTTCGTAATATGTGACTTTTATGAACAATACCTGATTTCTATGGTAAAATATGTAGAATTCTTGAGTTTGAATGTATACACTTTTTTTTTACAACTTTAATTGTCCTCATTATAGTAAGTGTCCAGATTCATAGTAGTCCATGCTTCATAAGTAGTCAAGGAACTCAACCAAGCTCATGTCAACAGCCAAAGCCAGGCAAAGCAAACCACGGGCTTTCCCATTTGGGTTAATTATTGCCCAACTTATGTCGATTGAATGCGACTATTCAACACAAGTCATGACATGCATTTGCCGACTTACAACACTTTATATTATTTTGGAAGATCACTAAAACCCATTTCTACATTATCATATTAGCCTAACTAACCTACTATTCAAACAATAAGTCGGACATTATAGTACATATTCAAACTTTATACCGATTAAACATAAATCATTAGCTTGTTAGAGTGGAGCATATGACAACATTTTAGCAACATTACACAACATATAAATATTATTCTATTACTGCGTAGAAGCGTTGAAGAAGCATTAGTCGGCAGTCATATAGAAATCTATATTTTATAATGAGTATAATGTATTGCTATCAAATGTCAAAAGAAAATTAAAAGAAATTAATAATGATATAATATTAATCATTGGAGCATTGATATTCCTATAAATAGAACGAAAAATAATGGAATACCCACAAACATCTTTTCTTATATTATAAATATTACTTAAACACATACTCCATACAGAAGATCAATTTTCATTTCCCACAACACAAATGGGGAGGAAGACCAACAACAAGCAAATCACATATGCAGTTTATTTCTTCCTTGCAACAGGTATTAGTATTATTCATAGTGCTTGCTTTCTTTTTGACAAGGGGAGGAGAGAAAAGCTTAAACTATTTCCTTCCTAGCCATAGTAGTTAGGAAACAAATTTTACTAATACACTATTTACTAACTTTAATTAAAAAAAAAGAGATTGAAAATACTTAGATACAAATTTACGGTGAAAAAAAGTACATTAAAGATTGCACTATATGGATATATTCGACTAGTTCTCTTGTTATAAAAAAAATTCATTTTACATGATTTGCTATATAAAAAAAAGAATGAATGGAAGTGTAGTATTCACAACTTTATATCATTCTTACTATTCGTATAATTTTGAGCACAATGGTATATACTAATACTTCTTATGTCATTAATATTTTCAAAAGTGATGTTGCAAATGCTTTCGGTGAATGCATGCGTCGGTAACCCGTGTAGTTCTACTGCCCCATGTTGCGAAGAACATGAATGTATTAATAGCAAATGTGTAGATTGCGAGGCTCATGAAGGGCATTCTTGTACTCCCGGTGTTCGTGAATGTTGTCCTAATACATCACTTATGTGTGTTGCTGTTGCTCCCAATACATACAAATGCATCAACCCTTGAAGTAATTTGCACAATAATCATACTGCATCTTCTGGCTTCACGATGCATACGGTGATAAACATCCTTTTCAATTCCACAGTGTTACCATCTTAAATTTGTATGAGGGCTTCTTTTCGTTCCGTTTATGTTTGTTGTCTTTGATACTTGGTTACATCCTATTCACTAGACCTAATGCTAGTTGGGAATTCAATTTGTTGTAAACATATATGTTAGAATGGATATTAATAAATTTGCCCTTTGTTACATATGGATTGTTCCTTTAATATTGGTAATTAAAAAGCTATAATTTTATATTGACACAATCATAAAGTAATGTTGTTAGGTGATTCAAGGTAACCAGATAGGTTGATATTATTTTCTGTTGTTAATAAAACTTTAAGTATTCAACAATCATTATACTTTGTATCGAACAAATTTTTCTTTGACGCAAGACTTTGGTATTGATGATCGGTATTGTAGTTTTGGACGGAATTAGTATGTAAATGAATTAATTAGTATTTTTAGAAAGAAACAAAATAGTTATTAGAAATATCGCTCTTAGAAACTCATATCTAGCCGTTAGAGACTTAGAGGTCAGTAGCCGTTGGAATTTTCTCGGGGTCGAGCCATGACACTGGCCAAAAACACGGGCTGCCCACCATGCTTAGTGTTGGTCCTATGCTGAAATTCTCAACCCTTGTTTATGACACAGCCTAAACATGTTTCTATAGTTCCTGTGCTGTGTCAGGCCTAAAGCAGACTCTTATCGTGTTGAGCCGCAAATAGGCCGTACTAGGGCCACCTTTCTGCTAACTTGGCCTATGCGCAAGTCTATATATTGCCAAGGAAATGAATTACAAAAGCTACATCTTTCTCAAATCATGGCCACTAACGTGTTATCATTTGCACAAACATGCTGCCATGCATCATCTTCTTTCACACTCAAAATGCTCTCAACCAAAAACTCGTTGATCAAAATCCAAAGCTTCTAAGTGAGGATTGAAGGGGAAAACTCAACTACTTAACTACTCCATGCAAGTTTTACATAACCAAGTGCGTGTATACTGATCATTTTTGTTAGGAATACTTTTGGTACTAAATAATTGAGCCAATATTGTCTTATGTATCAATTCATACATAAATATTAATTTCTTCTCTTGTTTGAGCTATAAGGAAATTAAAAATGAAAGAAAGACCACACGTACATGTGATTAATTTCACTTTAAGAAGGAAAGAGATGGAGAATAAGAGAAATATTAAATATAATGAAGTCTCGATATGTGGTATATGATATGATACAAAATGTATATATAATTGTTAAAAAATAAATAAACTAAAAATGGGTAAAATTAATAAAAACAAATGAAAACGGAAAGTCAATGAAACTTGGAAAAATAAAGGTAGTAATTAACTACAAAGTATTTTATTTGTCTGAGGTTTTGAACCATAATTTAATTTAAAATGCTAGAAAATTTATTAGTAGAGCATTGTGTACCACTACATGTATATCTAAACCCTATTGATTCAAGTCATTAAAAAATTATTTATTATATTATATTTTAAAATAATAATTTTTTCATATTGAAAATGTAAAATTATTTATAGACAAATTGACATGGACCAATAGGTTTGAATAAGTAAGGGAAATCAAAATAGAATATAATTGAAATAACAGTATGTATAGTTGTATATATTATATTCCATTATATATTCTTTACCAACTATATTCTATAACACTATGTATTCAATACTACTATATGTCTAGAATGGATTAGTATTCAAAGGTGTCCTATGATATGATCTCCAGAGTGTTTCATCGTATGAGATTATTTGAAATCCATCTCTAGCACTCACATTATGTGTCGAATCAATGTTGCAGTATATCGAACATGAAATGAGAGAAATTCAGGAAAAATTTCAACAAATTTAACAAGATGCGAAAATATTTTTTAGCTGATTCAGTTAATTAATTACTTGTTCTAGAAGTTAAAAAAAACTAACTCAATGTATTTACTTAGTAGTGTTTCTCTAGGGTTTATGGTACTTTAGGCGTTTGCTAGTCTCTTGTAGGTTGTGTTTTTATACATAGTCTATTGAGGCTTTTTTAATTCATACCTATTATATAAGATATTGTTATACCATATATTTCTATTATTATAACAAATATAGCTATTATTATATAAGATATACAAAATACATCAAAATGTATTTCAGGTATAGACATTATGATCTCGGGTATAGAAATAAACTGACGAAAATATCCCCAAATATATTTATATTTGGTATAAATAGGACATTCTCTTAGATTATTGGCTTGTTATTCTATGTTTTTTTCCACTACATTGGTTTATAAAATTCTTCTATATACGTACCATTTTCTACTCATAAAGTCGAGTTTACCCGTTCTCATACACACGACTCTCATGGTTATATTTATATAACTTTACCCTTACTATGTACTCCATAAGGATGAATAATTGAGAACTCTGCTAAAATAATACCTAAAGTGTTTTTACAATTTTTATGAGAAGAAAATCTAGTAGATAATGTGTCTTTTTTTCCTATATCTCTGAATGAGAAAGAAAGCTAAACATATAGAATAATGTGGCTTGTAGAAGAAGTAGATCATATATGAAGACTCCACCTTGATTACTAATGTTTTTATGTTTAATGATGGAAGTCAAAATGCAAAGTCAAATAGAGTTGAAAACATGATGGAAACCAAAATGCATAGAGTTGACAATGTGTTGGAAGTAATGGAAGCTATAATGCAAAGCTTTATGCATTCTGTCAAAGGACGAGAATAACTCTTTAGCCATGTCTTCAAAAGCTTGAGCCATGTCTTCAAAAGCTTGAACCACGTCCCAAAACAGTCAGCAAAGTTCAAACACTTTGTCAAAGGATAAGAATCTTCTAATTGCCTAAATCTTGTGTTTTATCCTTTCCCTATTTCACTTATTTTATGCTCTAACCTAACTTATTTATACATGATTTTACTGTTAAAGATATCTCTTATTTATAGCAAATAAGTGATGCTCATATTTGTTGAAGATTGTTCAAGTTAATTTTGGTAAATACCAAAATTCAAGCATTGTGGTTATGGAAGACGAAATCTGTTTTGAAGCTTCAAGGTGCAGCAAATAAAGTGGAAATATTCTTGCTGTAATATATTTAATGATATCAATCTTCTACAGCCAAAATGAATTATTCTCTACAACCATATTGGAGGAAATATTGCTAAAAGTATTGAAGGCAAATCAGATTTTCAGCAGCCTATTTTGAGCCTCCTTTCAACGGCCTGAAATCAAGTTCAGTATATATTCCAAGTGTTGAAGCTGAAGAAAGGCAGAGAGACAACGTGAAACACAACGAAACAAAAAGAAAAGAGCAGAAGCTTTAATCATGAATTTCAGTCACAAGCACATCAAAAAAGCTTCATTATTTTCTCTCTAGTTCCATAAACTTTATCTTGTATTTAGATTGAGAGAAAATCAAAGTATAATCTCTTGAGTGTTTAAGAATTTTTTTAGAGAGTGTTGTACTAAGAGTATACCCATAATACTCAAACGTATAGAAAAAGAGAGAGCTTTTTAATACTAGGATCTGAGATGCTAAAGTGTAGCTAGGGTGCTATGGAGTAGAAGATGGGGATTAAGATCTTTTAGGGTGCTTTAGGTCTCTAAGGGAAGTAATAAAAGAGCGAGTTAAATCCTAAGGGTTGGACAACCCTAGGCGGAGACGTAGGCAAATTAGTTGCCGAACTTCGTATCAAATCTCCGTGTTTTGTCTCATCTCATTTCTGCCTTCATTGCTTACGTTTTATGTTTGCTTCGCTCATCAATCAAAGCAGCGAACAGTCAAAGCCTGAGCAAAAGCCTTTGAAACCAATTTCAAGGCTTTGACGTCTAGTTTCAAAGATAAGCCTTAACGCTTATATTCCGCCTTTAAAAGTCAGTTCAATACCTTGAGACCCTAAACACGAAAATCGGTTATACTCTATTCACCCCCCCTCTAGAGTATAATTAATCATATTCCATCTCCCTATTGATTCTTCAATTGGTATCAGAGCTAGACTCACAAGTAAAAGATTTAATCATCTGTGAGGAAAAATGAATTCAATAGGTGATGGTGGTTTTGCTCAAGGAAGGTCTACCAATCGCCCTCCTCTATTTTGTGGTAATAATTTTGCCCATTGGCTTTCATTGATGCAAATGTTTGTGATTGATCAAGATTTGGAACTCTGGGATATTATTAAGAAAGGTCCTAGGGTGCCAATGAAGACTAATGAAAGCGGCACAATGGTTCCTAAAGAAGATGATGATTTTACTCAATCGGATTTTGAAAGTGTTGCTAAAAACTATCGAGCCATGAACCTTCTCTATTGTGGTTTAGATGCAAATGAATTTAATAGAGTTTCTTCATGCAAAAGTGCTAAAGAGATATGGGATAAATTGGTGGTCACATATGAAGGAAGGAGTCAAGTCAAAGAGAGCAAGATAAGCATCTTCCTTTGGCAATATGAGTTGTTCAAAATGACGCCTAATGAAACCGTGAAAGAGATGTTCACAAGATTTACCCAAATAGTGAACAATCTGGATTCTCTTGGTAAGGTATTCACAAATGAAGAAAAGGTGAGAAAGATTCTACGGTGTCTTCCAAAATCAAAGTGGGGTCCAAAGGTAACCGCGATAGAAGAAGCTCAAAATTTGAGAACCTTGCCTTTGGATGATCTTCTTGGAAAATTGATCACACATGAGATGTCTCTTAATGAAGAAGATGGTGAACCAGCATCTTCAACCAAAAATTTAGCACACAAAGCAAAGAGAAAAGAAGCTACAACGGAAAATGAAGATAGTGATGATAGTGATGATGAAGATCCATTTGCTCTCATCGCTAGAAGTCTTGCCAAGATTCTAAAAATGAAGAAGAATTTCTCAAGAGGCAGAGACTATCATTCAAATAAATATAAAGGTAAGTCATCCAACTCAATGAATAAAGTTAATACACTAACATGCTATGAGTGTGGTGAAACAGATCACTTAGTGAAAGATTGCCCTTAATGAAAGAAGAAGCCTTTCTACAAAAAGGATTATAAGAAGAAATCTATGGTTGCTTCATGGAGTGATTCAGATTCATCTAGTGACTCAGAAGATGAACAAGCAAACCTATGTCTTATGGCTAATCATGATGATGCAAAGAAAGAACATCTTGAGGTAATGGTGAAAAATTTAATCTCAAGTCCAATTGATGTTCTGTCCGAATTCTTGCAAAATATGATTATAAATGAAAAGAGTTTGATTCTTGAATCCAAGATTCTCAGGAGAAGCTAAACCAACAGGTAAGTATCTCTGAAAGTCTCGCTAAGGAACTAACTGATCTCAAAGCCTCTCAGTCAGCTTTTAAACTCAGGGCTCAAGCCTCGGAGTCATCCTTTGACACCCAGGTCAAGGCCTTGAAAACTGAAAACTCTGTTTTAAAATGAAAGCTCGCCTCTTTGAGTTATTGTAATGATAACTTGGAGAAGGAAAAGAAGCTACTGGCTGGGAAGTGTAGAGAGCAACATAATTCCTTGGTTAGATTTGCTCACTCCGAATCTACTCTTGAAAAAATGCTAGGTGAGCACCAATCATCCTTGAATAAAAGCGGTCTTGGTTACAACAAAAATTTTCCAAATAAAACCATGACCACGTTTGTAAAAGCAAAGGATAATTGGCGAACACCTACATGTTTTTACTGTTGCAAAAAGGGTCATACTAAGCTAACTTGTCCTTTTCGTAGGAATGACCCTCAAATTATTAAAAATTCATTTCCTATTGTTCTTCGAGACCAGATCAAGCAAGTATGGGTTCCTAAAGGGACTAGACCACCTAACATGGTCCATCCCGATTATGAATCTAAATTTGCATTTTGGTCTAGTCGAAAGGTTTGATGTTTTGTTCTTTTGTAGGAAATCACCAAGAGCAAAGATTATAAGTGGATTCTAGATAGTGGATGCTCACGGCACATGAGTGGGAAGTCCTCTTTATTTTCAATGATCAAAGAGCAATCTACTGGAACAATTACACTTGGTGATAAAGGAAAGTGTAGAATAATTGGTATTGGAAAAGTTGGAGATAATGCATCAAACACCATTGATGATGTGTACTTAGTTGAAGGTCTTAAATACAACTTGCTTAGCATCTCTCAATTATGCGATAAAGGTAATAAAGTCATCTTTGATGAAGAAAAATGCGAGATACAAAGAAAGATGGACGGTAAAATTATTTTAATTGCTCCTCGTTGCAATAATGTTTATGCTTTTCATACTAACCAAGTTGCAAGTACTAGCTTAAAATGTCTTAAGGCCTTGACTAGCGACTCAAGGCTTAGGCACAGAAGGTTAGGTCATATTAATATGCAAACCATGAAGAAGCTTTTCTCAAAGGACTTAGTACATGGACTACCAAAGTTAGATTTCAAAGAAAAAGAGCTTTGCAAAGCATGTGCAAGAGGTAAACAAACAAAAGGATCCTTCAAAGCCAAAAAGGTTGTAAGTACCTCTCGCCCAATAGAGCTTCTACACATAGATTTATGTGGTCCTATGCGTGTTAAATCACCTAAAGGTAAACAATACATCCTTGTTGTTGTTGATGATTTTTCCCGTTTTACTTGGATTTCATTTTTGCGTGAAAAATCAGAGGCTTTACTAGAGTTTTCAAAAATTTGCAAAGAATTCGAAACATTAAAAAACCTACCCATAGTTTATGTGAGAAGCGATCATGGTAGAGAGTTTGATCAAGTAAAGTTTGATAACTTTTGTGCTAAATATGGTATTTCTCACAATTTTTCAGCTCCTAGGACACCTCAACAAAAGAAATAACCGCACTCTTGAGGATAACAAAGAATCCAGTTCAGCACTCTCGCACTAAACATATTGATGTTAGACATCACTTCATACATGATCATGTGGAGAAAGGAGACGTATCTATATCTTTTATTTCTACTGATTTGCAACTCGCTGACATCTTCACCAAGCCTTTGAGCGAAGAACGATTTAACTTTATTCGTCTTGAGCTTGGAATGTTAAATGGGGAAGCATCCTCGTAGGGGGAGCTATTTGAGTAAGTTATATATATTTATTTTTGCATATGTATGTCAAAGTCTTGACACTCTTGTCATTGCCTTGATGTATTGTCTCTTTTTAATATTAATATTGGATCAAAATGTTTGGTACTTATCCTATAGATAATTATCAAATATTTATTAAATGATTTTTGAAATATCTTGGATACATAAATTGCAGATGGATCTGTTGCTCTTGCTTTCAATGTTTTTAAAATCTTATTCCATTCGTTTTAAAGATTCTCATGGCCTTAAAGCTGTTTTCAAAGTTTTCAGCGTATTTTATTTTTAGCTTTCAAAGCCTTGACTGATTGACGTTTCTTTTTAAGTAACGCCTTTTTGTTTTCATGTCTTTAAAGGTTTTACTGTTTTATATCTTGTTGTTATTTTGAACAAGTCTTCTTGTGATCCAATATTTATATTTTCCCACCTTGTCGGAAGACAAAAAGGGGGAGAGTATTTATGTATTATTTATTTAAAGGGGAGAATATTTTTGGTCATGCATTTTATTCTTTGATGATTGCATATAATGTTTTGTCTTCCATCAAGGGGGAGATTGAAGACTCCACCTTGATTACTAATGTTTTTATGTTTAATGATGGAAGTCAAAATGCAAAGTCAAATAGAGTTGAAAACATGATGGAAACCAAAATGCATAGAGTTGACAATGTGTTGGAAGTAATGGAATCTATAATGCAAAGCTTTATGCATTCTGTCAAAGGACGAGAATAACTCTTGACCCACGTCTTCAAAAGCTTGAGCCACGTCTTCAAAAGCTTGAGCCACGTCTCAAAACAGTCAACAAAGTTCAAACACTTTGTCAAAGGATAAGAATCTTCTAATTACCTAAATCTTGTGTTTTCTCCTTTCCCTATTTCACTTATTTTATGCTCTAACCTAACTTATTTATACATGATTTTACTGTCAAAGATATCTCTTATTTCCAGCAAATAAGTGATGCTCATATTTGTTGAAGATTGTTCAAGTTAATTTTGGTAAATACCAAAATTCAAGCATTGTGGTTATGGAAGACGAAATCTGTTTTGAAGCTTCAAGGTGAAGCAAATAAAGTGGAAATATTCTTGCTGTAATATATTCAATGATATCAATCTTCTACAGCCAAAATGAATTATTCTCTACAACCATATTGGAGGAAATATTGCTGAAAGTATTAAAGGCAAGTCAGATTTTCAGTAGCCTATTTTGAGCCCCCTTTCAACGGCCTGAAATCAAGTTCAGTATATATTCCAAGCGTTGAAGCTGAAGAAAGACAGAGAGACAACGTGAGACACAACGAAACAAAAAGAAAAGAGTAGAAGCTTTAATCGTGAATTTCAATCACAAGCACATCAACAAAGCTTCATTATTTTCTCTCTAGTTCCATAAACTTTATCTTGTATTTAGATTGAGAGAAAATCAAAGTATAATCTCTTGAGTGTTTAAAAGAATTTTTTTAGAGAGTGTTATACTAAGAGTATACCCATAATACTCAAATGTATAGAAAAAGAGAGAGGTTTTTAGTACTAGGATCTGAGATGCTAAAGTGTAGCTGGGGTGCTATGGAGTAGAAGATGGGGATTAAGATCTTCTAGGGTGCTTTAGGTCTCTAAGGGAAGTAATAAAAGAGCGAGTTAAATCCTAAGGGTTGGACAACCCTAGGCGGAGACGTAGGCAAATTAGTTGCCGAACTTCGTATCAAATCTCCGTGTTTTGTCTCATCTCATTTCTGCCTTCATTGCTTACGTTTTATGTTTGCTTCGCTCATCAATCAAAGCAGCGAACAGTCAAAGCCTGAGCAAAAGTCTTTGAAACCAATTTCAAGGCTTTGACGTCCAGTTTCAAAGATAAGCCTTAACGCTTATATTCCGTCTTTGAAAGTCAGTTCAATACCTTGAGACCCTTAACGCGAAAATCGGTTATACTCTATTCATCCCCCCCCCCCCCTCTAGAGTATAATTAATCATATTCCATCTCCCTATTGATTCTTGAATATAGAAATTTAAAGCTTCAGAATATATTATTTTCTTAAAAAGTTGAGCAAATCTCGGAAATAATAAATGAAGTTAAGGTTACAATATCGACAAAAATATTATGGCTATTATTAAGGTCTAAGCGAACTTGGTCAAAAAATTAGAATAATGAATAAATCCCGAACCACACCTATACTTGTGCACGTGTCACGAACTTGAACTAGGTTGGGCAGCGGCTACGGAGCGCGAGGAGATTTCCATTTCTAGCCTATACATATTCAAAATTAACAAATGAGACTCACATATATAAGGCAACAAAACTCCATCAACCTAGTGTTTACAAATATATTCTACATCCATCTAAGATGGAAAAACCTAGAACATCAATAGGATTTGTATGAATAAATTTGGACACTTAAGTTTATCTCAAAACTAGTGATGTTCTCACAAATAACATATGGTTTTTCTTTCATAATTTCTTCGGTTATCTTTAGAGATCCCAAACCTATAAGATCTCATAGGGGTAGGATAAATTTTCCAAATTCACATAGGTAAGTCATCAAGTTTATACTCATCACAAACTACCTTAAAGGCAATGAACTTATTAAGAGCTAATGCTCATCCTTATAACAAAAGATAGAAATAATACATCACTTTATTAATTAGGAATGATATTAGTACATAACTTGAGTTAATTTATGGCTTTGTTTGACCCTTTTGAATTTGAAAATTACAAAGTTGGATATCTATCACTAATCACTCCTTAGTAGGCTTTCAACCCATTCCTTATGCTAACTCCAACACTATTTTTCGACAAAGACCTTTGGTGAGAAGATTTGCAATATTCCTCTTAGATTTTTCATACTCAAGTGATATCATTTTTTTTAATTAGATCTCTAATTATTCTATGCCTCATGCAAATGTGTCCCCTCTTTCCTTTATAAGAATGGTTCTTTGCAACACCTTTGGTAGCTTCTGAG
This sequence comes from Dysphania ambrosioides, assembly GCA_026401315.1. NCBI lineage: Eukaryota > Viridiplantae > Streptophyta > Magnoliopsida > Caryophyllales > Amaranthaceae > Dysphania > Dysphania ambrosioides. Next base: position 13,135,665 of record CM048662.1, read on the forward strand.
TCATAGTGCATGGAAAATGATGGAGCAGATTTTTCCCATAAAGGTTTTCCCTACAAAGAATTTATTTTCCATTCTAGATTTAGCAATAAAAGTGTGTTTAGAAGATTTCCATGATATAGCACTATTTTAAGAGTAAAAACATATCCTCTAGTAAATTGAATCTCATTGCTATTAGTCTTCCATGATATAGACTTTAATTAATCGTCCCCTTTAAATATTTCAACAATCTAATCAAAGCACCTTAATGTTCATGATTAGGAATACTAGTGTTTATTCCTAATCCACTAACTATATATGATATATTAGGCCTTGTGTAGTTCATTAAAAATATAAATCTTCTAATGATCTTAATATATACCTCTTGTGAAACACTATTACCTTTGGCATATTCCTACTGTTTTGGTGCTTGTTTTAGACCATATTATGATCTAATGAGTCTACATTCTTTGTTTTCTTGTCCTAATCCCACACATCCTTTTAGTTACCTCATATATATATATATATATATATATATATATCTTCTTGCAAATCACCAATAAGAAAAACAGTTTTCACATACATTTGATGCATAACAAGTTTAAAAATGGATGCAAGAGCAATGAGTACGATAATGGTGGAAATCTTGGTTATAGGATAGTAGGTGTCAAAGAAATCTAAGCCCATCTTTTTGTGGTTTCAACAAACTACTAATCTAACTTTATATTTTCTATTGAACCATCATGATTTAGTTTCTTTTTAAGCATCCACTAGCTACTTAAAGGCTTAGAGCCCCTAGAAAGTTTAGTCAAGATCCAAGTGTTATTACTCACGATGGACTCCATCTCACTATTTATGACCTCTAGCTAGAAAGTAGATTCAACAGAACTCATAGCCTCCTTGTAAGTCATAGGGTTATCTTCTAGTACAAAGACATTCAAAACTTGCTTATCGAGTAATTCTGGTTGAGTTAGAAATGTTTTAATAAAATCAAGATCAAAACTTTTCTCAACCTTGGCTCTCTTACTCTTTATAGATTCTATAGACTCACTAGAAGATGCAATGTCATATTGAAAAACGCTAGAAGATGATTCAATAGATAAATATGGATGATCATGCATTTTTATAAGAAAAATATGCTCTTTATAGGTCCTAATCCAGAACCATCTTTAGGAATTGACAAATAAGAAGCACTATTAGTAGCATACCCGTTAAAAATACCATCAATAACTTTAGGACCAATTTTAGTCCTTTGAAATTCATGTAAAACAATTTTACTTAGACACACCAACACTTTAAGAAAATTCAAGTTAGGATTATAACCTTGATATAACTTATAAGGAGTCTTGTCTAATTTTTTATGGGGGAACATAGTTTAGAACATAGCAAGCATAAGGAAGAGCCTCCCCCATATGTTAGTAGGCCTACTAGACCTTATAAGCATAGCATTCATCATTTCCTTTAAAGTCATATTTTTCCTTTTACCTATTCCATTTTATTAATGGGTATAGGGAGATATGTTTTAACGAATGATTCTATTTTCCTAATAGAATATCTTAAGAGAATTCCCATCATATTGATAAAATCAGAGTAATTGATTTTATTAAGGGGCATATGTCTAATTGATTTTGTACCTCAACTCACTAGTGGAAAAAATTACATATACTACAATTTATATATGCTCCAGTTCTTCATAAAATCAGAGTATAATCTTATGGATGATATTTTTTTTTTGGTATAATATGCTGATAGCTGCAATGATTTATGAAAACAGGAGAATATGATACACTTAAGGCTTCGATTAATAAACTAGAACATAAAAAAAGCGCAGTAAATTTTTTAATTCAATTCATTCAACATAATAACGTAGCGTATTTTTCTAGCGGGATTTCACATTCAAGCACCTTATTTTAGCCTAACATTAACACCATAACTGCCCCTTCTTCTAGCTTTCGCATTCAACAACACTGCATTCAAGCAACAAATTCAAATGCCTAGCGAATTAGACCCACTAAAAATAGCCAAAACATTGCGAATTCGAATAATGAATTCGAACACCCAGCAAATTCGAATAGCGAATTCAAACATTAGGAATTCGACCAATATTATTCTAACCATCCCATTTGTTAAAGGTAGGTTCCTTAATTTTTCTCTTTATTTGGATAATGATTACTACATGTATTTCTTAAAGGTAGATTCCTTCAATTCGAACTAAATTATTGTATTACTATTTGTTTTGGAGTATGTTTATTAAGAGAATTAATTATGATGCTACTGTTTATATTTCTCTTTGTTTTGGAGTATATTTTATACATTATCGATACTAATAGGACTATTGCATAATATGTGTAACACGAAGACCTGGTTCAAAACATTGCAATATATATATATATATATATATATATATATATATATATATATATATATATATACACACACACACACACACATGTGTGTGTATGTTCATGGTCGTGATTTCCTTGAGAGATAACATAAACCAAGAGAAATAATTTGAGTTAGCTAGAATAATGCCATACTATTTATATATGTAACTCATATGGTTAGATGTTAATGAAAAAATTACTTTCTAACTATCACTTATAGTTTGTTTTTAGTTTCTACAATTAGTTTCAACATTAATTTGGATTAATTTACCCAATGTAAATAATGGGGAATATAAAGGGAAAGCTTTGCTTTTACTTTGGAGCTTGACTATCATGATATACATAGAATTCTCCAATTTTGCCCAACTAATGTTGGTTGAATGAGATTCATCAACACAAGTCATTGTTTCTGCAAATATCATCACCTAATGACAACTTAAGACTAGGACATTTTACAAGTAGTTAGGCTACGTTTAGAATAAAGCAAGAGAAATAATTTAAATGACACAAGGAATTAGAGACGCGAAAAATCCAAACTCGAAAAAAACAGTCGTTTAACTATGAATATTTTTATTACATGAATGTGAAGGCAAGTGAAATTTTTAGAAAAAAAGATGGTTGTATGCTACATTCTTCTATCCTCCCCTTTGATCTACTTAATTTGTCCGTTTTATAGGATGTGTTATTTTGGTTTAGGCTAGATTCACTTATCATTAGTTAGGAACATTTATTGCATAATTTTTGCCCTTAAATCTTGTCGTCTTTGATTCAATATGTTGTGTCAAAATGTCCCTTGATTGACACCTAAGATTACATTATTGGTTATAAACTCTCCGTGTTTGTAACTAATCATTATTACCTAATAAATGCTTCGATTTGACTAGAAATGTCCTTACGTTTAGCTTTCTTATACGTTGAATTATCTTCCTGTTGTGTTTCCTTCCCTGTTCTTTTAGGTTACTCACGCATCACAATGCAGGTGGTTTTTTCACCTATAACAATTTCTCCAAAAGTTGAATGCATCTGAAACTCTCCAACTTTTGATTTTTTTCTTAAAACGACCCTTATTTACTCCAACTATCAGTTGGCTTTATGCATTTAAACACTTTACAAATATTTTTTTGCCTTTTCCAATATTGTATTATATCTCCTCGTTGCGTTCTTATAGGGATAACATTAAACCACTTTTGCACAAGTTACTGCTCCTACTCTACACCTATGTTAATTTCTTTGGTTTATTCAATCATAGGTGTTTTATTTTTATGTTCTTACATTGCTTTAATAATTTCAATTTATGATACATTTGAGACAAAATAGTAAGGATAGAGCCCCATATGAATTCATTATAGGATTGGAGGGTAGCTTAGACTTCTAGCTCAACCTTCTGAAGACAAAATAGTAAGGATAGAGCCCCATATCAATTCATTTAGGAGACTTTGATGACTCTTTGAGCAGCTTGATCAAGGCGATTTCCTATATAGAAATGTTTATTTGGACTAGAGCATTAAGGATTGGATTCTAAACTAGATTCTGAATCCCTCAAGATTGAGTCATTTCATTGATGTTGCTCATCCACTTTCCATACCATTATAGGTCTATAGCGGTGGCTACGGCCATGACATGAGCGACTTGATTGAGATAGACCTCTTTGTCATTGCTTTTCTAAATACCATTCACTAAGTGTTTTGGTAATAGGATTGTGATTTTAGGGGATGGAACCCCAATTGTATTGATGAGTAATGATGAATAAAAGGAGGTCCCATCTAAATAAATACATAAGATGGCTAGAGGATGTTTATGATTGTTAGGCTTTGCCTCACGAGGTAGTGGTAATGTTCCATCTTCCACTATATCTTAAAGAAGGTCCTAAAGTCCGATGCACTCTTCAGTGTCATGGTCTTTGCCTCAATGGTAATTGCAATATTTGTTGGAGTCCCCTTTCAAACTCATCGTGTCTTTTTGAGGGTCCTCTGTTGGACCAATGGGTTCAATGTGACAACCGCTAGCAAGGAAGTCAAAGGCATTTGACTAGGTTATCCCGAGATTTTAGAAGACCCTACAAGGTTGGTTAAAAAACTGCCTCTCTTTTCGTTGTTATTTTGAGAGTTTCCTTAGGACCTTAGAGCCGCAATGGAGTAACGTCATTGGTAGCTTTGGAGGTAAAGTAATATTCTTTATTCTTAACCTTTTGTCCTTGATTGTTGTAAGAAGCTTGATTTTTCATTATGTCGTCTAAAATGTTCATGCCAATATTGTAGGCACATTCAAAAAACATAAGACCCATTTACTTTATATTATTATTATATGTAGGAAGGATAATGAAGATGAAGGTTATGACAAGTTCTTTCTCTGGTGGCCTCAAGACCATCTAGGAAGCCATTTCTGGCTAACGATTAAGCTAGGTTGTGAACCCCTCAGCTTCGCCTTGTCTTAGGAGCTCTAACTCCCTAAGAGTTTTTTAGAACTAGACATAAGGGAGATAGTGGTTCATGAACATGTTGGTAACGTCCTCCTATGTTATGGTCAACTTGTCCTTGAGAGCATAGAACCATTTCTAGCAAATCGGTTCTAAAAACATTGGAAAGATTATTGGGAATAATTCAGGTTCTACTCCCTTACTGGCCATGGTTGCTACAAAGTTGCTTAGATGATAACAAGTATTATCAATAGGCTTGAACTTTGGGATGTCTTTAGCCAAACATTTTCTAGGAGGTAAACCTTTCCTTTCAGCTTTTCATTATTCACGCTATCGACCTACTGTCCATTATTGGTGAATTGGTGGACCATTACTTCAATTTTTTGTCCAAGTTAGCAAGAGCATTGGCACTTTTAACGTGCTTAAGATGCGCATTGATCCCTTATAGAGACTTGGTGATGTCATTGACCACAACTAGTAGCTAGACCTACTGTTCTTGAGCAAGCATATTCTGGTGAGGAGTATTGAGAGAATTGAGAAGTTAAGAGAACATGCATGATACAATTACAAGTGTGATGTAACTACATGATCACCTCTAATGCATATGGGTGCATGGCTTGATTTAGGGAGTTGGCCTCCATTACAAAATGATTTCGAATGCACGAGACTAACTCGATATACATGGACTCAATACATAATACCCGTGTCACAGTTTAGGCTTTTGTGGTGCTCAAGGGTAATTTCAAAATTTTTCCTAGCTAAGAAATTGTTGGTTTTGGTTGGTGAGGGGTATTTTTTGTATTCTAAACCATTTATGGTTTTGGTGGAAAGGCTACATTTTTACCAGCTAGATGGGGCAATTTCAAATTTTTACCCGAGATAGAATTTCGGCGGGAAGGTTGAGGCCTTAGCGATTAAGGGGAAAATTTCATTTTTTTACCCCTATAGGGTTTTGGTGGTAAGAACGAGGTCTTATTGGTTTACGGGGTATTTTCAGGATTTTACCCCAATAGGGTTTCGGTGGGAAGTTTGAGGTCTTACTAGTTGAAGGGGTGATTTTAGGTTTTTACCCCAGTAGGGTTTTGGTGGGAAGATCAAGGCCTTATCAGTGCGGTGGCTTAGGAGTAAATTTACGTTATACCCGGGACTTGAGATATTAGATGGATAAGGTTAGGTTCTCATTGCTGTTGAGGCAATTTGGTTTATTTTGTGAGGTGAGGCTAGAATTTTACCTTGTTTGGGTCATTTTTGTAGCGTTGGGCTTGGATTTCGAGTGGCATGGTTTTGCATGACGCGGACATAATGAGACTTGGGCAAACAATGACATGGTTTACATGTAGTTTTCATGCATAAGATGAGGCAAATGAGCCTAATTGGTGATCATGACCAAGGATGCATTTAATTGATGTTTTAGGAGTTTAGGTTTCCTTAGGGTCTTGCAATGCAAGATTTAACGTTAGTGCAAAAAACATGCTAATAGCACACAAATTCTCATAGTGAAGCTAGCATGCTTAGATGAATGTGACAAATACAAGTCTCCACCTAGCCATGGTTCGATGTTTTGACATTAAATAGGGTTGGATATAAGAGTTAAATGTTCCATTGCCTTGAGGAAGATTTATTTACCTAGCGCCACAACTTGAAACAAAAAAAGGTAAGAGGAAAAAGCCATAGTTCGGTAAGCTTCGAAAAAGCCAAATTTCGGGCCATCAGCCTTAATTGTTATTGCCTAATCTTCCACTCTCAAGGTATCTCAAATGTAGAATACTTTCATATGAGAATGCGACCTAGGGTGTAACTTCCACATACGGAGAGTTTCATGTGTGAATGGAAGCATGCCTATGATAATCTATAGCTAATTGTCAGCATATAAACCGAATTTTTTTTATCACTCATTCGCACACAAATCATAGTAATCTTTTAGTCTTACACTTCCCCAATGGAGTCACTAAATTGTAGGGGGCTTTTTCACATGTGGGTGAGGAAAATTCCATGAGTGAATTCCCACTACAGAACTTGGTTTTTGCAACCCAACTTCATCTTTCCGAGGATCCACTATTGCCAACAGGTTTGCACATCAGTATAGATTGGATATACGCCTTTTAGAGACATTGACCAGGTCAAAGAGTTGCCATCAAACATTTAATGGGATGTCCAAAACCTTGGGGTTTAAATCCCCATATCACTAATGTGAGTGGTCTACGAACCATGAGAAGGTTTGGGAATGAGAATCTTATTTAAATCTTAGAGTTTGTGCAAAACAGTTTCCTTAGAGTTGAAAAATAAATCAATTGAAAATCCTAGACAAACATGCCTATACAAGAGATATCATACTCTAATTAGGTTAGTTTAGCAATTTAAGCTTTATGCTCATATTTATAATTAGGTTACCACATGTTTTAATTGTCCATAGTTTTAAGGTTTTAATAGCCAATTATCCAAGATTATCTTATTAGGCGTGCTTACAAACAATAGCACTTTCTTATAAACATAAGATAAGGCATGGGCATGTAATTAAGAGATAAGGATTATGTAAATAAAGGGTGCATAGTAAAAAAAAGACAAAAGAAAAGAGCTAACAAAATGTTAGGGTTAGAGACAATGTAAAGTGAGAGTAATGCATGACAGATCAGAGAGAATTGTTTGATCAAATAAAGAAGTTAGTCTAGAGAGACTATTCCTCATGATAATGCTCCAACTTGAAGATATAAGTCTAGTTCAAATGACAAGTATCATTTAGTCATGGAACATCATTGACATTGCATATGTAAATAAAAATCAAAGTAAAAATCATGAACTCTAGAGCAAAAAATGAGCTAAGGTTAACTCTTAAAAATGTATTAAAGGATGATACACATTTAGGGTTTTCTCATGAAAATGGGTCAAATGAGGCATGTCTAGGTATATTAAAGATGACAAGATTCAAATAATTGTTAATGTAAAAGGGGTTTGCACCTAATATAATCATCACAAAATGAGTCTAATCAAGGGTTCTTGGGTGGATGGAAACCTCTAGATCCAAAAACTAAGAAGTGAAGGAAGTAGAAGTAGACAAAGCAATGAAGTAAAAGAGTAGATTCCAAGGGGTCCTTGGTGTTTACTATTGAGGATAGTTCCTTTTCTTGAGTCTTGAATCAGTGCTTCATAAAGGAGATATGGTTATATCTTGGGAGGATGCTTGAGGGTTGCTTTGAAAATTAGTAACATTGTTTTCTTTGTGTTTATGAGGATTAGAGAAAGAATTCCAGCAGAGTAATAGGTCTCTAGGACTTTAGAATTGCCGATCTCTTGGGCTAGGCAAATAAGGGGATATTTATAGGAAAAAAGCCTAATTCTTAGGCATTAGATGCCAAGACCAAGCGTTAGCCGCAAAATTTATGCGTTAAGTGCTAGGCTTGTGCGTCGAGTGCTCAAGGAAGAACTTTTGCTCGAATGTACAAAAGCTCAAAGCGAGCTAGGATCTCTTTTGAAGTGGCGCACAAGGAAAGGGCGTCTAGCACTAGGTTGTGTATCAAGTGATAGGACTTGAAGCGAGTTAGAATTTTTATAGTTTGAGCACTAGAAGCAAGGAATGTGCGAAGCAAGGAATGTGCTCAACGCTAGCTTCAAACGATGAACACTGGCTTAGGACAATTGGCGCCTGCTATGCACTGAGCGTTGGTAAGTATGCACTTTATGCTTAATACTGGTTCTTGAATCTTAAAGATGAGGAAGATTTTACTTGCGCGCTTGACGTTGGGCATCGATCATCAACCGAAACGACTCCAAGCTTCAGGATTTGCATGGATTTAGGTTTTATTTTTAGAGGAATTTTGAGTGCTGTGTTTGGGCCAATTTGTATTTGGACTTCAGTTTGTGTTTAGGCTTTTTTGGGGTTTGTCTTTGAGATATTTTAGGAATTATATGAAGTCAACTTAATCCAAGCAAAGTCTTGCCTACAAGGGTTGGTTCTTCATAGGAACGCTACATGCAAAGACATGATTTTGTGTCTACAACATTCCTAATTTATTTACCGAAATATTTTATGAATACAAATTATATCTTTATTGAAATACACTTGGTACATAAATTTAGTTTATATTGAATAAAGCATAATGTACATTAGAACTATTTATTAACTTGATTTATTTAAAGAAATCCAATTCACAAAATATCTTTAACTCTTTTAAATAAAATTTACATACAAAATAATCTTAAAATGCTATTACGATAAACTTAGTACAGGAATATGATTATTTTTATAGAATCTAAGTATATCATTTTTTAACTTATTTAACGACATCTTATCATTGTTTCAAATATGATGTACCAACTTTAACTTTGGAACCTTTACTAGTTTTACTCCAAGAATTATTTGAATAATTAAGCCTCATTAATATGTATACTTAGGAAAATAACCTAATTAAATTAGCTTATGCATACAATATACAAATTCTAAAGATTAGAGTTCAAGTACAAATAGTCATAGGATTTTTCTAAAACTAGTAGAATAGTACAAATCATAAGCAAGTTTTAGTAAACTTAATAAAACTTCAATAAGAAAAGGGAAAAGGAACACACGTTAGTTATGGGGCCTTCGAACAGCGGTTGGCAGCAGGTGATCAAGGCACGTACATGGCGGGCGAAGGTGAGTGGGAGTGAGAGGAGAAGGAGATGAAGTTAGTGACATTGGTGACGTGGGTTACGAAGGAATGAGGTGATAAGAGGAAGAAGGTGGGCAAGAGGAGGAGGTTCAGAGAAACATGGCTTGTGAAGAAGAGAGGGAAATATAGGGGGTTGCGCCTTTGTTGTGGTGGGGCTACCACGGTAAACGTTGAGACCCGAAGAGGAAAGGAAGAAATGATGAAGGAGGAGGCCATGATGGGTTGGTGAGGATGAGATAGTGAGAATAGGGGAGAGGAGGGCACAGGGGATGGAGTATGAGAGAGAGGAAATAAAGGTTTAAAATAGAGAAGGAAGTGAGAGAAATAGAGAGAGGCACGGGAAAGAAGGCCGAGCTAAGGGAGGGAAGAATAAGGGAAAGACTCGTGGAAAGGAAGGAGTAAGAAAATGGGAAAGGAAGAAAGTACGAGAAAATAAAAGAAAAGAAGAGATTAGGGCTTGGTAATTCCCAGTACCCGAGTTTTTGGCTTCTAGCTAATACTACATGCTCAACATTAATAAAGGAGACTAACATATATAAGGTGAGAAAAACTATATCAACCCATTTATGTGGGACAAATTAAAAGTATCGACTAGCACCATTTTTCTTTTGAAGTAAAACTAAGGAGTATACTCCCTTATATCTCCAATAATCCCCCACATGATACAAAAAAAGAAATGAAATGAGTGTAGGATGACAATTTAGGGCATTAGAGATGTTAGTCTTTCAAGTATCAATGTCTTGTGGACTTGAAATGATAACTATTATTTATAAATATGTTCTACATCCATTTAAGGTGGAAAAACTTGAACATCAATAGGGTTTGTATGAATAAATTTGGACACTTAAGTTTATCTTTAAATTAATGAAGTTCTTGCAAATACCATATGGTTTGTCCCTCCTAATTTCCTTTATTTTCTCTATAAATCCTAAGCCTATAAGATCTTATAGGGATAGGATAAATTTCCCAAATTCACATAGGTAAGTCATCAAGTTTGTACTCATCACAAAACACCTTAAAGGCTATGAACTTATTAAGAGCTAATGCTCATCCCCAGAACAAAAAAAATGAAATAATACATCACTTCATTAATTAGGAATGATAGTTGTACGTAACTCAAGTTAATTTGTTACTTTGATTGACCATTTTGAACTTAAAAATTACAAAGTTCGATATTTATCACTAATCCCTCCTTAATAGGCTTTAAATTCATTCCTTGTGCTAACTCCAACACTATTTTGAATAAGAGTATCATCCCCATACATACATATTATAACACAACCAAACTCATTAGAATTTGAATAAAAAGATACACCATAATCATTCACCCTAAAAAGGAAGAGGTAATTGTTTGATTCAAAATTTTACTACTATTTTGGTGCCTGTTTTAGACAATCTAATGATCCAATGAGTCTATATTCTTTTATTTCCTGTCCTAGTACTACACATTCTTTTAGTTGCCTCATCATTCTTTTGACATTTAGCCTACACACAAATTTGGCACATGTCAAACTTTGTAGAACTAAAGTCAGGAATTCAATTAAGTTGTTTTAACCTCTTAATAAAGGCTATATTAACATGTTCTAACCTAGAGTGTAACAATGAAACAGACTCAGTAACAGATTCAATTACAGTAGAATATTTATTATCAATCATAAAATCAACATTAAGAATAAAAACTCCGCCATTACAGAAACCCTCTCCAACCAATTCACCATTTCTAGTGCGTATAATCTTAGCAGATTCAAAAGTTAACTTAATACTAACTTTGTTAAGCAAAGCTCATGAAATAGGATTCCTTTGAAAATCACGCACATGCAAAATATTTTGTGAAGCAATTAATTTTCTTGTAGTGAGTTTCAAAACAATTTTTCCATGGACACTCACAAAACTTGAGTTGCCCATGGAAACATGTTCACCATCTGCAACCTATTCATAAGATCAAAATAGTTCTTTATTAAAGAAAATTATAACAAACTGATGTTGTATCAATAATCCTTTAAGTCACATTATTAACTAAATTTACATTAGAGACAATTGTACTAATAATATTTTCACTAAGATTAACCTATGATTTAGAGCTACTACTACTGCCCTTATTTTAGAACTGGGTCTATATCCCTTAGAACAAAACCTAGAAGAATGTCCTATTTCACCACAAGTATAGCACTTTCCACTAAAGTTACATTTCAGATAGGAATCATTATTCTTAGAAAACCTGTTAGAGTTAGTGCCATGAACCTGATTAGGTCCTTTGCATTTGAAACCCTTAGTTTTACCTGCAGATTTAGATCCAAGGAGATTTGAAGTAAATGAAGAATGATCATGGTTTTTAGGTTTGACTTAAATTATTTTTTGTTCCTCAATTTTAATGAGAGAAACCAAATCTAAGAGAGTGAAACTTTTCAGCTTATGCTTCATAGAATGGCCATAGGTATCCCAAGAAGAATATCAGTTCCCTAAAGTTGAATTTGTACTGCACTCGTATACACAACCTCTTTGCAATCAACCCCTAGGGTTAAACGACTTCACCCTAACTGTGTAATTTAGAAAGATGAATTGAGAACTTTGCTAAAACAATGCCCGAAATGTGTTTGTAATTTTTATGTTAATAAAAGGCAGTAGAGATTGAGTCTGTGTTTTTTTTTCTATCACTCCTAATGAAAAAGGAAGCCAAAAATATAAAATAATGTGGCTTGTAGAATAAGGAAGTCAGAGAGCAATTTAAGGCTTCAAATATATTGTTGCCATAATTAATTGAGCAAATCTCAAAAATAATAAACGTAAAACGATTAAAATATTGATGAAGATATTAAAATCATTATTAAAATTTAATGATCTTTGCCAAAAAATTAGAATCACGAATAAAATTTGATTGACACCCAAACCCCCCACACTTGCGCACTTGTCACGAACACAAACCGGGCTGAGTAGAGACAGCGGCGTGTAAGGTGTTTCCCATTTCTATCTTATACTATGTTAAATAATAACAAAATTAACTCACATATGTAAAAATAAAACTCCCTTAATCCACCTATCTGGGATAAAGTGATAGTATGGACTAGGAATATTTCTCTTTTGAAGAAAAACTAAGGATAAAATTCCTATATACCTCCAACATGGTATTCATAAGACAAAATTACTTCAAATTTTGTCCAAGATGGAGATTGAGTGGTTTAGTATTCTATGGATCCGATCCTTATTGGGCCAAGAAGCTAAAGCTTAGCATCAAACTACTGTCTTGGGCATCCCAAGCCTCATTCGCCTATGGGCTTAGATCTTTCTTAGCTTAGTGACCAATTAACAAATTTCTTGAATTAGCCCCCACTAGTTCCAACACCATAAATACTCATTTTTAGGCAAGGGACAAAGGGTTGATCTTACACACACTAAAATCTAACACATTGACTTCGAACGCAGAACATCCCTCAAGTAAGGATAATTCTCTATAACCCCCTCTTTCATGACCCCATCCAAAAGAGTCTTTCTCTTAAGGTCCTTAGTCAAATAACTAACTTAGGCATAAGAGTGGGTGTCCTCGGAACACAATCCCCAAGATCAGTAACCTTGCTCTTTGTGCAGACTGGTAGCTAGATTGATCTAGAGTGCTTCTAATTAAGGGAACCCCGAGTAATCTCCTCTCTTTTTATTACTTGGCCTCCAAGTAAGGGTTTTGCTCCTTTAGATAGAAACTAGCTATCGCTAGATGAAGGGATTCTCTTCTCAAAAATATCAAAGATCTCATCACAGTTAACAACATTCAAATGGCCGATACTAAGTCCTTTGTAGATTCACCCAAATGCACCTTTGGCACTCTAACTTAGGTTGGTATGCAAAAGGGTAGGTCATTTGTTATGAACCCTAGGCAAAGAACCATTCTAAAAGCCAAGCATGGAAGATAGAACTCTAGATTGCTCCACCCCATGCAAGGTGGATGGAAAATCTACTCTTAGCTTAGCCTCACAAGCTAGGGAAGCCGGGCTAATCCTAGATCAATTAGATTCTACTATATTAGCACTACGGCAAGATAGAACGCACTTAGAAGAAGCCAAGAGCCCCTAAGTATTATGCCATAGAGGATCTGGGGAGATCAGTCAATAATTAGACCAAGCCCCTCAGACCATTTCCAGTACAAAGGTGTGCAAGAAGTTTAAGCTTCATAGCGAGGAGAGTACTAGAGGCACTGCCCAACATCAGAAATTTGGCTAAGCGAACACCAAGCCATATGTCTAGCCTCGAAATGGGAGGAATCCGTGTGGGATACCACCATTCAGAAGAAGGAAGTGCCCACATTTCTTCCAAGAGCCCTCATGTCTAGAAGAATACGACGAAACTTACTAAAAAAATTAAGGAGTCAAGCACTTTAAAATGTACCCTTGGATATGCTCTGGTGGGACAAACTCAAGTGTTCGCATAAAAGAAAGGTCGTCTATTAGGGGTTTGGAGAGCAAGTGGGACCTTTTGATGACAAATGTTATGAAGATTAGTTTATAGAAATCCATCATTAAAAGAGGATTCTTAGCAGGCTGAGCACACTCTCTAGCTCGACGCCTTTACTAAAAAGCTACCATGGAACGTTAGGCTACCCATTAGCTCTCTATTCTCCAAGGGAAATTGGAGGGAGCCCACGGCCAAGGTCAAACTCCCCAACCATGTTTTGTATGATGGCAAAGGTTACCTCCAAGACTATGTTGCAGCCTATGAAGGCCAATTGTTTTTGAGAAAGTTCAATGATGCCACATTGTGGAAGTATTTTCCCACAACCCTAGTAGGTATGGCGCAAGGTTGGTTCTAGCAACTGCGTTAAAGATTTATACACTACAACAAATCCCTTTTTTCTCGACGATATTTGTGTACATTATTGTCGCCAAAAAGCGTCGAGACTTTATTTCTCGATGCCATTATAAAGCGTCGAGAAAATCAATGTCATGAATTCTCAATACTTTTTGTGCCGATAATGTTGATGCCTAAAACTACCTAGATTGTTGAAATATTCATGCATTTATCACATTGAAGTAATTCTCTACGCTTTTTATGGTCGGCTTTCTTGACGCTTTTCGACGTCAATTTTAGCTTTTGACATGTTGTGCCGTTGACAACTTCGACGCGTTTTGGTGTCCCTTTTTGTTGTCGACATATTTTGTTGTCGGCTTTCATGACACCTATTTTCGTCCATAGATTTGTCGATGCTTTTTAAAAAGTTGATATGATAGGCTTTCTTTCTAGACTTAAAAAATGCGTCGAGGTTTCTAATTACATTTTTTTAAAAGTATTTTTACAATACAATATTTACTTTAAATGATATGATTTGAAAACAAAAAATAAGAATATATATGCTATATATACTTGAATTCTTATTTAAATGTATTGTACACGTACATGTAGGTATGTCTTGAACACTAAATTAATATAAGCTAATTAAGCTAGTACGTAGCCACACACACACACACACACACGGATATATATATATATATATATATATATATATATATATATATATATATATATAATTATTCATAAATTGAGTGTTGATTAGACTAGTATTTAATCCTTACATGTCAAATAAGGCATAACACAAATTATGGATCAAAATTATGTGTCAAATAAGACATAATACAAATTATGTCTAAAATATGATCATAAATTTTGACATATATTTCACTACAACTAAATATAAATCTATCTAAAAAGCCATAAATATGATTTCAAATCATATTTGCAAATATTAACTATAAGCCTAAAAACATTAATGATAACCCTAGATATAATTATAAATATATATACATATATATGATGGAAGTTAATTTGAAGCCGATCATTTAAGTAAAAAAATTGAAAAAGAGGAGAATGTATTTATCGTATCATATATATAAAAAATATGCCTTGAAATTCATACATGTCTTACTACAAAAATGAAAAATGATGATCGAAACTAGATTTTCAAGTTCCTCTAATAATGCCAATTGGATTTTAAAACAATATATCATGTTCTCATCAAATACAAATCGTTTGTATTATTGACTATTTCCATTTTGAAAAATGATTTGAAACCTATCTCTAATCACAAATCAATTACAAACTTCTAAATAATGCCATAACATGTTAACCTTGTGGTTAACACTAGGAAAATAGTCCCATCCTTTAATTTCAAACAATCATTCACAGAAACAAACATATAATTAAAAGTTTTGTAAAACATTTATTATTTAGCATTAGAATGTGTAGTATTAGATGGTAAATCCTTCTCACATTTTAATCTGATCTTATAAGAGAGAAAATGAGTATAGAATAAATACCGAAGGGTTTTTGGCATACAAGAATGATTGTGTAGCATCAAGCAATTCTTTTGAAGCATATCCACTACGAACCTTTCCTAAAACTTTATCAAATTGTCCCACTATAGTTTTAAACATGAATTTAGTCTCATGAAGTTGGGCGTTTAAAATTCCATTTTCCTTTGACACTTCTTCCATCCTTGTATCTAACACTACTTGCACTAGCCTCTTTCAAATTTGTCCGTACATTTTCTCTCTCAACACATCTTTGGCCCTATAAATATCGCCCTTTTGTACTCTAAATCCATAACGTGCAGGATGATCTAGAGTGTCTGAACCATACATAGTTTGCTGAAAGGCTTTATCCTCAAGTTCTTTGATAATTGACTTTTAGCATCGTTTACTAAAAGACTAGTTACACAAACAATATTTGTAATCAATCTAATACTACTACGACTTAGGAATAAGCAAGAATAAAACTAGGAAGGGCAATAAAAGACAAACGGGGACAGATTAGTTCCACCCTAGGAAGGGCAATAAGACTAGGAGATAAGCTAGGTCAAGGGAAATCGATCAACAATCGATCAAGACACTCTAGATGACGAGAGGAATTTTGTGACCCTATAAATCACAAGAACAACCTATAATCGCCCTATGTTTCATAAGGAGTGGCAAGCCAAGATTTTCTTCGAATATCAATCAAACAATCATCAATAATCTCGAACCCTAACCCTACTCATGAAGAACAAGCCAAACCTAGGGTTTCACTAATGACACCCCTAAGAAAACTACTCACTCATACTAGTAAAATCTAGGGCATAAGACAAAAACAAAAACATGATTGAAAGCATAAACAACTTAAATGGAAATGAACAAGAGGACAAAAGGGAAAACAATAAAGAAATCAATACCAACAACTACTCTATCAAAGCTATAAATAGAGCAAAAATAATAGCAAGAGCAATGAAATCAACAAAAGCAATAAGTGAAAGCATTAAATGACATAGAGCAATAAAGGAAATGAGAACTTACATAAATGGGAATGCTTGAATGAAAGAAAGCTTGAATCCAAAATACAATACTTGAAAAGGAGAGAAATGGAAGCTTTAAAGCTAAACTAGGGCATAAATAAAATGGAATGCAATAAATGATGTTCCAAGTTGAGGCACAAGAGCTCTCAAAGTAGGCATAAGGGATTTACATAGAAAAGAGGGGTATTTATAGCCCAAAAATATAAGAGGGTAAAAGCCCTACAAGAACCCTGGAGGAAAGGCTTGCAAAGAAATCAATTCTGTTAATACTGGAGACCATTCAACCGAATGGACAACCCACTTGGTCGAATGGAAGTTGATTTGGCCAAAATAGTAAGTTTAAGTAAAGCAATGTATGTCTAGGCTCCCATTCGACCGAATGCTTTAGGGATTTGGTCGAATGATAGTTCATTCGCCCGAATGCAATTCTATTCCCCCTTTCCAGTGAGATTGAAGCACAGGCTTGTGTGTTGGTCTTCCATTCGACCGAATGGTGCTTAGATTCGGTTGAATCTAGGCTTGAATCTTGCTTTACAACTTCTTCAAAGTGTCTAATGGCTTTCGAACTTTGTGGGAACTTCAGGAATGACTTAGAATGCTTGCCCAAGCTACGATACGTGTGTATAACCTCTTGATAAGAGTGTTAAAGCCTCGAATACATCGTACTTCACCTTGAAATCATCGAAAATAACTAAAATGACCTTAAAACATCTTGAAGACAAGATCAAGGTAAAATCAAGTGTAATGTGTATAAAATCAATCAAAAACCAAGAGACTTGACACTACAACGGGGTTATAAATATGCTATAAAACGAGAACATCATTCTTGCATACAAATAATTATAGAAAAAATAAAACTACTAGAGTAGAAAATTAACTTCTATATAGCTAGGATTGGGTTAATAAATGAATAATTTGTGAAGAGTAGTGCAAGTAAATAGATTAGAGGAGTGTGCACTTCAGTTTCTACTCTTCAATGAAGATGTACCATTACCCTCCTTATTAGCCACTTATTGCTCTATCCTAGATTAGTTTTGCAATACTGCAATCAGAAAAGAACACCATTCATAATTCCTACCAAAAATTCTTCAGTGATCGTGTTAGAAAGGAAGCTTCATCCTTTCCCATATGAGTTTTCCTCCAAAGAGCTAATAAAATCATTTTCTTACCATGCACATCTTCTTGTAAGTAATAATGTAAGAATTTTAAAGATAATCTCGTTATATATAATCTCTCTAGAAGTTGGAGAACATAGAAAAAACAACATGATTCTTATATAATCAGCTTGTTAGTTCACAAAGCTATTAGAACGAGTTCTACGGCATTGATTTTTGGAGTCTTGAGCTTATTTTCTAGAAACTGATAGTTTTTGGTTCAATAAGATTTGTTAAGTAAGCTACTAATGATCACAAAATTGAGCTGGAAGGAAAAAAAGGTACACTTGAAGTGACATTAATAAAGAAAAAAGATCCGTGTACTTACTTTTCTTTCTCGGAATCCCAATACCTTACTAACTTACATCAATTATTCCTACTAATTCCATGTGGCACATTACTACACATCTCATCGATTGTCTTCTCATCATGTTTGTAGTATGTCTGCTTTAAATCATATTTATATTGCCTCCAACATTTACTAGTACTCTTCAAGTCTTGATTGTAATATTCAAGACAATAAGTCATATTTATATTTGCAATTTCTTTCCTCACCAAGACGCTTTCCCAACAACTAACGCTGTCATAAAGGTTTCTTTAACCATTTCATCTTGGATAAGGAAGGAGTCATTATTACATTTAGGTAACCTAGACAAATGGCCAGCTACCATATTTTCACTTCCCTTCTTATCCTTCAATTCAAAATCAAACTCCTGTAATAGGAGCACCCAACGGATCAACCTTGGCTTTGCATCTCTCTTCATTATTAAGAATTTCAAGGCCGAGTGATCCATGAAAACTACAACCTTTGAACATATCAGATACTTGCGCAGTCTCTCAAAAGCATAGACTACCACCAGCATCTCCTTTTCCATTATAGAGTAGTTGCGCTATGTTGGATCCAGGGTTTTACTGATATAGCATATGATGTGGTGCTTTCCTTCCTTTTTTTTGTCGAAGAACAGCACCTACAGATATATCACTGGCATCGCACATTAATTCAAATGGCAAACTCCAATCAGGAGCTTGCACAATGGGCGCAGAGATCAGAGCTTGCTTTAAACAGTTAAAGGCATTGAGGAATCTTTTATCAAAGTTAAATTGAACATCCTTCTGAAGCAATTCATTTAAGGGTTTAGCTAAAGTCAAAAATCCTAAGATGAGACGCCTTTAGAACCCTGCATGTCCAAGAAAATACCATACTCCTGTAATCAAGGTAGGTACAGGAAGGTTCCTTATCACATCTATCTTAGCAGGGTCTACCTCTATGCCTTTGAAAGATATTTTATGACCAAGGACAATGCCTTCTTGGACTAAAAAGTGACACTTCTCCCAATTCAGGACAAGATTCGTTTCTTGACACCGTAACAAAAATTTCTCAAGATGTGTCAAGCAAGTGTCAAAAGATGAACCTCCAACAGAGAAATCATCCATGAACACTTCCATGAAGTCCTCCAGCATATCAGAAAATATAGCAGACATGCACCTCTAGAAAGTGGATGGAGCATTGCATAAACCAAAGGGAATTCTCCTATAGGCAAAAGTCCCAATAGGACAAGTGAACGTTGTTTTCTGTTGATCCTCGGGGTGGATTGGAATTTGAAAGAAACTCAAGTAACCATCCAAAAAATAATAATACTTATGCCTTGCCAATCTCTTAAGTATCTCATCAATGAAGGGTAAAGAGAAGTGATCCTTTCTTGTAGCTTTGTTGACTTTGCGATAATCAATGCAAACTCTCCATCCTGTGGTAGCTCTAGTTGGGATCATCTCACCTTTGTCGTTCTTGACAATGGCCATTCCTCCCTTTTTCGGAACAACATGATTAGGGCTAACCCACCTACTGTCTGAAATTGAGTAGATGATGCTGGCCTTGAGGAGTTTGAGGATTTCATCTTTAACTACCTCCTTCATGTTGGTATTTAGCCTTCTTTATGGCTCAATTGAGGAGAAATATTCATCGTCTAGATGAATTTGGTGCATAAGGGTTGGATTAATCCCTTTTAAATCACCAAGTGAGTACCCAATGATACCTCAATATTTCCTTAAGAAAACAAGTAACTTTTCCAACAGGGTGTCATCGAGCTCCAAAGTCACAATGATTGGACTCCCCTTATCATCATCAAGATAAGCATATTTAAGTCTAGGAGGTAGAGGTTTCAAACTTTCGTGGAGAGAAGGCTTAAGGCTCTCCCCCTTATTGGCATTACCTTCCTTAACCTCACATAGTGGCTTAGATACTGTTTCTTTGCTCTTATATTCCTGGGCCCTGTCCAATTAGCTTTCCAACTGCTCATCTTTTGTATATGTATCCTCATCATTCATTGAACACCCGACTTCTATTTCCCTTAATTCCCCTATCATCCACTCTAAGGCAACAGACTTGTTCAACCATAGGCTTCTTTAAGAGTGGGGAAATTTTGAAGACTACCTTCACTTAGGCTACTTGTACCGTTATGGTGTCATCATGGCAATTAATAACTTACTGGACTATTTTTAGAATGGCTCTTCCCAAAATGAGTGGAGTATAAGGGTCCTCTTCCATTTCCATTACTATAAAGTCACAAGGGACCACTAGTTCTCCCACTTGAATAGGTACATCATTAAGCTCTCCACATGGAACTTTTATGCTCCTATCTACCAATTGGATTGTTTTTCTTGAAGGTCTTAGACTAAAGGGTAGCTTCTTAGCGATGGATAGAGGCATAAGACTTATCGAAGCCCTTAGATTGGCGAGCGCCCCTTTGGGATCAAGATTCCCTAACTTTATTGGAAGGCTATATGGACTAGGATCTTGCTTTTTATAGGCATTTTCCCTTGTAAAATGGATCTAACTAGATGGGGGATACTGATTACTTTTTCCTCAAGCTTTTTTTTGTTGGATAATAAGTCCTTTAAGAACTTAGCATACTTTGGCATCTGTGACATTGCATCTAAGAATGGAATCTTCATTTCCATCTGTTGTAAGTGTTATAGGAACCTCTTGAACTTCTCATTAAGCTGCTTCTCTACTCTCCTATAGGGAAAAGGAAGTAGGGGTACATATAAGCGATCTAACCTCTTTGTCTCCTCAATCCTCTTCTTCCTCTCTTCCTTACTCTCCACCAACTTCTCACTCTTTATATTTTCTTCCTCATCATCCCCACTTCTTTCACTTTAAACTCTCGACCCCTTACCTTGTTCCTCTTCTTTTTCATTTACATCCACTCTTGTCCCATCACTAAACTGTACCAAAGGTGCATCAACTGGATATAAAGGACCATCACATCGAGTCCCTGATCTTTGGTGGATAGCTTTTATAGTGTGTTGGTTTGGGTTTGGATGCTAAGATAGAGGTTGCGTGGAGGGGTTAGGGTTAGGGTGAGATGGGAATAGCGGTGGTGCAGAAGGACTAGCCATTTGGGCGAGTTGAGTTTCAAACAACTTTTGCTGAGCTTGGACTTGTTGCATCTTTTAGATGAGAGTCTAATTTATCTAAGTGAGACTCTGGTTTTGCTGAGCAAGAGATGTTACTTGGGAGGCTAAATGGTCATTATTTGAGGTGTGACTTTGTTATGTTTGAGAAGCCCCGTGATGAGGTTGACTAGGCGGGAAAGCGCCTTGGTTCGTAGATATGGCGAATTTTTTTTTGGGATGACCCCTATTTGTTTCATGCCTGCACCGACGGCATAATCCGCCATTGTATCACTGAAGAGGAGGTCCCAAGGTTCTAACTGACTGTCACTCATACGCGTGTGGCGGCCACCATGGTATAATGAACACTACTGCTAAGGTCGCCACCGCGGGTTTCTATTGGCCAACCTTGCATAAAGATGTTAAAACATTCATGAAGAGTTGTGAGAGATGCCAAAAAGTTGGTAATATCTCAATGAGGAATGAGATGCCTCAAAATTACATGCTTGAGTGTGAAGTTTTTTATTGTTGGGGTATTGACTTCATGTGCCCCTTTGTATCATCTCATGGAAACCAATACATTTTAGTAGGGATCGATTATGTGTCTAAGTGGGTGGAGGGTATTGCCTAACCTACAAATGATCACAAAGTAGTTATGAATCTTTTTAAGAGCATAATCTTCCCTAGATTTGGTGTTCCCAAGATAGTCATAAGTGATGGGGGTTCCCACTTTGCGAAAAAATGAACTAAACAAACTATTGAAGAAATATGGAGTCGTGCACAAAGTCGGTTCACCCTACCATCCCCAAACTCAAGGACATATGGAAGTGGCCAATAGGGAGATTAAGAGTTAGAAAATGTGGTTAACCCAAATAGGAAAGATTCGTCTCTTAAGTTAGACGACGATCTTAGGGCACACTGTACATGTTACGAAACCACAATTGGTACCACCTCGTTCCGGCTATTGTATGGGAAATCTTGTCATTTACCGGTGGAATTAGAGTGTAGGTCTTGGTGGGCAATCCAAACCCTTAATTTGGACCCTAGTTTATTCTACGATAAACGAGCTGCACAATTAAGGGAATTGGAAGAACTAAGGCTAGACTCATTCCATAACATGCATATCTACAAGGAATGAACTAAGCATTGGCACGACCAACAGATCATTCAATGAGAATTTCTTGTAGGAGATAAAGTATTGCTCTTCAATTCAAGAGCAAAGTTATTCCCCGTGAAATAAAAATCGAGGTGGTATGGGCCCTTGGAGATCTTGCAAGTATTTCCTTAAGGAACGATAGAGTTGAAAGATCATCATAGAGGTAGTTTCGTTGTGAATGGACATCGACTAAAGCTCTTCCATGAAAGTAGCCTTCACGAAGTCAACACTGTCGAGCATATAAGGAACAAATATTTGAACTTCGGATCATTATTCTTTTCATTTTTGTTAAGTTTGAACAGTTAGTTTCACTTCGGTATCTGTTTCGTGCTGTTTTTTATTTATGACCCTAGCTACGTTGAGCTAAAGGACATTAGACAAAGCACTTACGGGAAGTAAACCGGTCTTCTTTGAATTTTCTTGCTATATAATCATGGTAACAATTTTGGGTAAGAAGAGTATATATCCTTTCGGGCTTAAAAATATCGAATTAGCATTCCATTCGGGCGAATGGACCTGGATTATAAACTCAAACATGAGATTGTTGGAATGTCTGAGAACGTCGAAAGAGTATTCAAATTTAGGTGAAGGAAGTCCATTCGGCCGATTGGAAGTCTCATTCGGTCAAATGGAGGTACAGAGAGAACCGGGCAACACTTCCTAAGAATGCCAAATGGACACTTCATTCAGGCGAATGGAGGTCCATTTGGCCAAATAAATAGGTGATTCGGGCGAATGGTAGCAGAGAATTAGGAGAAATTCTTCGAAATTCGATTGAACTGGGCCTTCCATTTGGGCGAATGGAGCGCCAGTTCTATAAATACCCCTTTATTTCCACGATTTTTTTTCACAAATCTTCCTAAACTCTAAAAAGCTGTTAAGCTTCACTTCTCACCCTCACTCCCTCATTCTCACTATAACTCCTCCTTCTCCTTCATAAACTTTAATCCATCACCATGGGACCCCAAAGAAGCTTAAGGAATCCTTTTAAATGATCCAAGAAACAAGGTGAATGATCCTCTTCTTGTGCTGCACGGGAAGAACAACCAACCGATTTTGAACCATAACCGGAGCATCAACAACGTCTTCCGAGTCAAGAACTATGGTTCGGCAAAGAGTATAGAATAGTGGTGTTCGTATCGTTGGAGCAATTTAAACGCTTTCAACGTTAAAGGTACGCAAAATCATCTCTACCAGATACTTAGATCTTTCAATTCTACAACGTATGGGTATATATAAACAATTTGCTAAACTGTTGACGGCATGTGGCCTTCAGATTCTGATTAACATGTGGCACCCAACTCACAAACTCTTAACTTATAAGTTTCTTAGTTCTTAAGCCCATGTCAGTGTGAAAGTAGGTTGCATTTGTCTTTTTGGTTAAGGAATGCAACCTATTTCCTTGATTATGTTGCCTTTTGTACTGTTTTTGGTTTTTTAAATGAACATATTCCATATAAACAACCGGATAATTCTTTTTTATCCGAATAAGAATATTTATGCTTGTAATGTACAACACCCTGTTCTTAGAATATTTTTTAAATTTGCTTGAGAGACATTGTTCCCTTCCCCTAGCCCTCACCTAGTTAGGAACCAAGAGGTGCACATATTACACCGATTCCTTACACCGCACAATGACACACAAATTAGTATTCCAATGACACTTTAGAAGTTTTTGAATACCACAGCCACCCTTAATGTTAAAACTGGTTTATGTATTGAGGGGCATGTATACCGCATTGCTGAATTCCTAAATGTGATTAATCCTATAGAATTTAGTGATAGATTTTCCACTACCACTACCCTCCACGAGCAGTGTTTCGTAAGGGCTGGCTTTATCTTCACTAACACTTTGCGATGGCGGTACCTTAAAGACTGCGCATTACCTCCCCTCTTGCAGTTTGGGGACTCGTACCTTTTAGATGATAATGTGCCGAGATACACTGTCGAGCCCCTGCTTAGACCCCCTCCTAGTCCTCACACCCTATCCATGCGTGATCGACCTAGGGCCTCCACTTTAGTTTTACCAGACCATGACGATTCTGAGGATGAATCTGATATTATGTTCTCCCTAGGTCACATAGAGGCCAGACTTGACCAGGTCCTCACCACCCAGGCCAATCATAATGCCCGACTCGATCACCTTGAGTAAAACTTTGAGCGGGCCAATTACTCATGGTATGACATGGCTTATTGCTCCCACATGATCGGGGAAAGCATGGACACCCCTTCTTGGTACCCCCGCCAAGAAAACTATAATGAAATATCCTTAAGTCATGGGTTTGACCGGTTGTGGGTGGGTAGGCGTAGGTTCAACAACTTCACCCCCCGGCTCCTAGAAGAGTCTTTGATGACTTTGGGATGGACTATACGGGTGGGGACGAAGAGGAAAATGAGGATGACAACCAACGGGATAAGGGTTTCATTGGGGGTGAGTAGTTTTAGACCTATAGGATTCCCTTAACACTGATTATGGCTTCAACCTGGCTTGGGGGGATATCCATTGTCCACTACTCATCATTTTGTTGCGTGTATTTTGGTCTTTTGCTCTATCTAGATATGGTTTTATTGTTGTGTGGTTTTGTGATGTTTTGTGGTTTGGTTTTGCTTCTTGGTGTTGTTTTCAGGTCCTTGTAATAAGTTCCATGTGCTGCTTCACCTACGTCCTAGTATGATTGCTCCCGCTTGAAAATCCAAAGTTATTTATTAACTTATATTTTTGTTTGCTTTCATTTTTTCCATCATATGCTCTAAATCCTTTTTTCCATCATATGCTCTGAATCCTTTTTTTTCCATTATATGCTCTAAACAAGCATGTAAGCTTCTATCGTGCACTTTACAATGATTATATGCAAACTCATATTCCCCTAGCCTATTTTGGGTCTGAGTTTATCGACTATTTTCCACTTAACTTGGTGGATCTGAGCTTGCTTAGTGGTTGGCATGACTACCTATTAAGGAACATTTCAACTAGCATGGTTAGGATTGAACCTTGTAGGACTCCATTGTGAGCCCTATACTATTGAGCGTTAGTCAGGGAATCATAAGAATTGTGTCTGTTCTTCTCTAGCATAGTCTTCTTTTCTAAAGGTTAGGGATGATAATACATTTGTAGTTACAGCTACATAGCCAAATTCCCTACCATAAATATTAATTGACTTTAGGTTAAGCCAAGTTTGTGCTTTACCTTTTTCTTTGTAGCCACACTATTTAACTCCACATGAGCTAAATGTCCCCTCTATTTACCTAGAGGATAGTCATGTGATCATAGCGAAGTTGGTGTTTGTTGCATTGTGATGTAGGATTTTGGTTTAAAAAGTGATTATTGGATGATATGACTCTATACATTACTCTTAGTGTATTTCAAAATTATTTGCATGAAAAGTTCAAAAAAGCATTAAAAGCGCAAAAAAAAAAGAAAAAAAAAGAAGAAAGAAAGAAAAAAAAGAGAAAAGAAAAAGGAAAAGAAAAAAAGAAAAGAAAAAAAGAAAAGAATGAAGAAAAAAATTTGAGAATAAGGTTGGTGTAATGTATTAGAGTTCATTATTGCGTATCTCGAGGATATTAGGAGTGGCATGGTTGTCGAAAGTCGTAGTTGTCCTTGCTTTTATTACCTTAGATCGCTTACTATCCTCTATTTTAACTCCACATCCCTAAATTTTACCCTACCTTGATCCTAGCCTACATTGCAACCCTTTCCAAACCTATTTGACTTGACATGATTAGTAAGATCTGTGCTGGAGAGTAGATAAAACACAATCCCCGAGATTTCTCCCTATTTAGGTGTTTAATTCCCGACTCGTCTTTAGTCGGATGATTATAAGTGAAACACATACCCTATAAACACATGAGCATATTAGAAATTTCCCACATCTCTTGGGAAATACCTTGGGAGGGTTGACTTTTGACCTCATTAGGTAGTGGGCGAAATGACTTATGTTATAGCTCACTTGGTGATCCCGAGTATGTGAAAAACATTGTTATACTCTTATAATCCTATTGTACTTCCATACCCATGGCTAGGGAAGAGTTTTGCACATGCACGGCTTAGATTGTCTTGTTTTTCACTCTCCCTATTCTTCATTTGCTTCTAAAACTATTTTCCCTAATCTTTCATGTCACCTTGCTAGTTCATTAGCTAGGGACTAGCAAAGGTTTGGCTTGGGTGAAGTAGATGGTTGGTGAAGAAGCTCAGAAAAACAATGTTGAAGTAGATGGGCATGAGAAGAAAAGGAAGGAAAAAGAAGAAAAATGGAGGGAGATACAAGAAAGAAGGAAACTTGAGCTTCAACATTTTCCGCTGCTACCTTTTCCTTACAAAAAGGTAGAGAAACAATTGCAAGAAAAATTTCTTAAATTCCTAGAGCACATACGGCAACTTGAGATGAAGATACAATTCTTGGAGGCCATGTAACAAATGCCTCAATATGCTAAGTATCTGAAGACTCTCTTAGGGAACAAGTGGAAGCTTGGGGGAAAAGTGATTAGTTTGCCAGAGCAAGTGAGTGCCATTATTCAGGGCACATGGGCAAAGAAAGAAAAGGCTAGAGGACCCTTTGTACTCCCAGTCACCCTTGGAAAACTTAATTCTAAGGGAGCACTTGCTGACCTTGGGGCCTCCATTAGCCTCATGCCGATGTCAATTGCTAAACAACTAACCTTTGAGCTTAAGCCATCAAAGAAAACCATCCAACTTGCTGACCGAAGTATAAAAGTGCCATGTGGGGAGTTTGAGGACCTTCCGATCCAACTAGGGAACATTGTGGTTCCATGTGACTTTGTGGGGCTTGATATGGATGAGGATCCTTATACTCCACTCATCCTAGGGAGAGATGCTTTGAAGACTTTGGGTGCCTTGATCGACTGCGAATCAGAGACTATCACTATGAGGGTAGCCTAACAGAAGGTTGTGTTTGCCTTTTCTAAGTCCTCCAAAGAACCCATGGTCAAGCAGATTTGTTCCTTCGATGTTGTTGAAAATAAAGTTAACCAAAAGGTTGAGGGGTGTGATGTTTTTGCTGCCCCGGTGTGTTTTGAGATGTCGAATAAGGAAAAGACGATAAAAAATGTTGGTTTTGAGCTTGAGAAGGAAATTATTCAGATGAAAGAAGATTGTGACAGTTCTAAGGGAACTGATAAGCCAGCCCACAAAAGGAAGAAGGGTAGAAAAAGAAGAAAAACCAAAAAGAGAACGATGGCTCCACCCTGGCTTGGGGGATCCCCGCATTATAGGCCACCTCCGGATGACCCCGGTTCTAGTTTGCTTACTTCTTCCACTGCTACTCTGTGGAGAGTTTTGGGTCCCCACGTTGGAGGTGATGGAGATTTTAGGAGTGAGTCCACTCCTACGACATGTAAATTTTTTTTTTCTTCTTTTTCTAGTTTGAGCTGGAGGCTAATTGTGTCGAACTTACCAACGTTAAAAAAAAGTACTTATAGGAGATAACCCAGTTTTAGTATAGTTTATTTGTATTCTTAGCTATAGTTTTCATAATGATAATCTTTATCCCTTTTGGTTCTCTTATCCACCTTTCCCAAGTGCCGAGACGGCTCTTGAGCTTGCTTGGGGGAGGGTTCTTGGGTTTTCAAAGTTTTAAAAGATCCGCATTATTGTCATTATCGCCTTGGTTTTTGTTATAGTTTTTGCATGTTTAGTTGTGTTAAGTTGATGTGCTTGAGTTGTGAAACTGACAGGCAAGCTTCTAATTTGTACATTATAATGGTCCTATGCATACTCATGTTTTCCTAGCCTTGTGCCTGTTTTGGGATTAAATTATCGACTGTTTTCAACTTGACTTGGGGATCTAGGCTTGCTTGGTTTGTGGCTTGGATGACTTACCTATTGAGGAACATTTCGACTAGCCTAGTGAGAATTGAAGCCTTCTAGGACTCCATTATGAGTCTTATGTCATCGAGTGCTAGTTAGAGAATCTAAGTATTATGTCTATTCTCCTCCAGCATAGTCTGCTTTTCTAAAGGTCAAGGATGATAACACGTTTGTAATTACAGCTACATGGCCAAATTTCATACCATGAATATTTATTGACTTTAGCATAAGTCAAGTTGGAGCCTTTACCTTCTACTTTGTAGCCACACTATTTAACGCCACATGAGCCAAATGTCCGCTCTCTTTACCTAGAGGATAGTTAAGTGATCATAGTGAAGTTGGTGTCCATTATATTGTGGTGTAAGATTTTGGTTTGAAAGGTCATTGTCGGATGATATGACTCTATACATTACTCTTAGTATATTTTAGAAATATTAGCATGAAAAACAGAAAAAGAAAACAAATAGTATATTTGAGAAATATTGGAATGAAAAACACAAAAGGAAAAATAAAAGAAAAAAAATAAAACAAAAAGAAAAAAAAAAGAGAAAAGAAAAAAAAAGAGAAAGAGAAAAATTTGAGAATAAGGTTGGTGTAATGTATTAGAGTTCATTTATGCGTATCTTGAGGATTTTGGGAGTGGCATTATTGTTGGAAGTCGTAGTTATCCTTGGTTTTATTACCTTAGATTGCTTAATATCCTCTATTTTAACTCCACATCCCCAAATTTTACCCTACCTTAATCCTAGCCTACATTGCAACCCTTTCCAAACCTGTTCGACTTGGTCTGATTAGTAAGTTATGTGCTGGAGAGTAGATTAGATACAATTCCCAAGACTTCTCCCTGTTTAAGTGTATAATTCCTGGCTCATATTTAGTCGGATGATTTTGAGCGAAACACATACCTTATTAAACATAAGAGTGTATTAGAAATTTCCCACATCTTTTGTGAAATAGCCAAGGTTGCGTAGACTTGTGACCTCATTAGGTAGTAGGTGGCATGGCCTGTGTTGTAGCTTTTCCAGTGATCCCGAGTCTGTAGAAAATGTTGTTCTTCTTAGTATTATGCTCTCCTGAGCCTATTGTACTTGCACACCCATGGCTAGGGAAGAGTTTTGCGCATCCACAGTTTGTATTGTCTTGTTTTCCGCTCGCCTTGCTTTTCATTTGCTTTACTCATTGTGTTGCCCTATGCTTGGTTGTTGCCCTGCTAGTTCATTTGCTAGGGACTATCAAAGGTTTGGCTTGGGGGAAGTAACATTGCTATTTTGATAGTCGTCTTTTAGCGTTGTTTACTAAAAGACTAGTTACGCAAACAATACTTGTTATCACCCTAATACTACTACAACTAGTGTAATGGTAAGTCGGGGGTCGAACCTCAAGGACAAGGGATGCTAGACCCTAGACTTGATGTAGAGAGTTTATTTGAGATATAAACTGTCTAACCTATACTAATGACAAGAAAGTAACGCAAAGATAAATCAATGATAAATAGCGATGAAAGACAAACGGGGATAGATTAGCTCCACCCTAGGAAGGACAATAAAACTAGTAGATACACTAGATCACGGGAAATAGATCAACAATCAATCAAGACACTCTAGATAACAAGAGGAAGTTTGCGACCCTATAAGTCACATGAACAACCTGTAATCACCCTATGTCTCCTAAGGAGTGGTAAGACAAGATTTGCATCGAATGTCAATCAAACAATCATCGATAATCTCAAACCCTAACCCTACACATGAAGAACAAGCCAAACAAATATCCATATCTTTAAAAATAACTATGATTAAATATTATGTCACATGAAAACTAGCAGGATTAACTTTATAAACCATGTAAAATTCACTATAAGCAAGGAATGTATTATCAAGGTTAGCATTCAGTACGTTTTAAAAAAACAGATAATACGTGCTAAAAAGATTATACTTAAATCTTATGATTTTATTTCCTAGAGTGCATATACATTTAGAAGATTCTACTTAAAGATTTAAGTTGGTACTAACCTAGGTATTAAAATGTGCAACTGACCTCCAAACAGAATAAAAGATACCCTCCTCCCCCCCCCCAAATGAAACAAAAAATACCCCGACCTCACTACAAGTATACTACCAAAACAAGATAATCAATACTATGCACTAGCCTAACCTTGCCTACTAGCCGTGCTTATCTTAATTAGACACAAAATGATGAAACAACAAGCTCTAATTTAACAAGTCTAGCAATTAAATTAGCCCATCTCTTAAATCCTAGCTCTTAATCCTACCCTTCATAGGAGTAAGTTAGCATGGTAGATTGGGCACGAAGCCCAGTAAAAAGGGAAACAATTGTCATATCAAGGGAACGATAAACCCACAATGCTTATAGAAATTTGTAGATACTCCTTTCAAGTATACTACCTAGAGGAATTTGTACGCACTACTTTCATCAATGAGAATCACGATTTAATAAAACTAAATTAAAAAGAGCTATCAATTATCAAAACTTTCAAGGAAAACTAATTGGGAATTCTATGATCCTTCTTCGATTCACTCTCCTCTAGTTCCTTGAACCCAATATTATTGGATAAAAACTTTAAAGTGCAAACTACTCTGTAATTAAAAAGCCAAAAAACCTGAACTTAAGATTAAATTAACTTTAATTAAATTGACACTTACCTAAAAAACTCAGGTGAAAAGAAAAACTTAATGATGAGATCTTTGAAAGGATCATAATGAGATCAAAGAAAACTTAAGACCTTAATTCGCCAAACATTTAGTCTAAATTCCAAAATCATTTCAATACACATTTTCAAAATCCCAACATTTGCAATGCTAATTTATTATTGCTTAAGGCTCCTAAACCTAAAAAGACTAAAATCTAATAATAATATCCACATCCAAAAACTAGAACTCATAATGTTCATCATGGAAATACAAGCAGACAAGACCCAAAACTCTAGAATTCTAACCGCGAATCACTTGTATCTACCATTATCTGTTCTTGATAAGTAACTACAACTTGTGACTGTAATTTCCGAATAAGTGACTTCACGTACTACACCCAAATTAATAAATTAAACGACAAAACAAATCTATGCATGAATATCAAATGAAAACAAACCACAACTACAGTATAAAAATTGGTGCAGTAATTCACATATTCTACCCAAATTAACTACTTAAACGACAAAAAAATCTATGCTAATCTGAATTCAAGCCACACAAAGAAAAATAACCATGGAACAATTAAGTTGAATGTGTTGAAGAAATTGGTCGGTGGATGAACTAAAGATTATTGGGGGAAGAAGATTGTTGAAGAAAAGAATGGGGACGAAATTGGTGGTGGAGAAATAACGAGGAGGAAAAAATTTGGGGTAGAGGAATAGTAATTAAGGAAGTGGCTGATAATTTGGTAGAACCGCTTAATGTTAGGGGACGAAATAAAGGAAGGCGGGTGATGAAATTTTGGGAACTACTTAAGATGGAAGAATTCACAAAATTTAAAGAAGTTTTGGGGACCGCCAAACATGGTTGAGGCAATGAAAGCCATGGTTCATGAATTTCATTATTTTTATTCACAAAATTATTCTTTATTGACAAAATTCATTTTTTTAAATCACGAAATTCCTTTTTTCTATTAACTAAATTTTTTTTCATTGACGAAAATTCAGTTTTTTAATTCACGAATTTTTGGGCACGGGAAGAAAAGCATGTTGAAGAGGAAATTTTTTAATTATTTTTAGGCATACTATAAAATAGCAACTGACTTGCACATGGTAGAAGTATATAATTCTCGACGCTTTTAGTTGCCAAGATATTCATCTACACAAAAAGCATCTAGAAAAAAAGGGGTAAATTCACAAAATTAAAGCGGTAACTATAATTAAGTGGAATTAATTAGTTTTTTTTGGGTGGGGGAGGGGGGCATGCTGTAGTGATTCTAAGTAAGTAATGATTATAATTAAGAGATGATTATAATTAAGTGGTGATGGAATTAACCCTTAAAAATTTAATTTCATAGATTATATACTGTTAGAGACTATTTTTTGCAAAAAAAAATGAGTGGAAAAATCCCCCTCTTTAATATTTGCGATATGTAGTTCTCGAAAAACTACACAATTTAGACGTATTATTTGTGGTATATTAGGGGCTTGTCAAATCTTTTTTTCAATATCTTAAATAAGACGCCATTGAGGCCACTAATGGGTAATATGGTTGTGTATTTAATTATAAAATAGGGCTTTGAAAAAAAATATTACGCCGTTCGGGCTACTAGGCTAAGAGATATGCCTCTCTAAATTTAGACTGAAAAAATAGGTGCTTATCTGAATGCACCTGAAATTTATGAAAAAATAATCGGTTGTTTGTTTTGAGTATAAATTCTTATTGATCATGATTTTGCTTACCAAAACAAGTGGTCATAATACAATATTGGAGGCATTTACACGAACGTCATTCTTACCCTCCAGAAAGACCTAGTAACTAAGGGGAAGGCCATTGCGGGCTGAAATACTCAACTAAGCTTCCCACGTACAAGTTAGGAAAAAAACACAACTAAAGTTCAAGAATACTACAAAAAGTACCGGACGCAAAAGCTATCAAAGCAAACGTCCTAATGCTAAGTAGATGATCCAACTAAAGAAGTAGAAGAGAGAGACTATCACCAAAATCATTATTTGTTTAGGACGTGTCTTCCCTCAACCCCTTAATCTGGCATAACAAATGACCCATCGGCTCTAGCAGTACTTGTCCCTAGGTCCTATTTAGATCTAGTAGAGGCATCCATGGAAATTGTTGCAACAAAACATCCAATATATTCCTTGGTTTAGAGCAGTAGTAATGTCCTCGCTAAACTCCTTCAGGTGCTTACACTTTTGAATTTTTTTTTATTTTTAAGCTTTTTTAAAAAAAACTTTGAAAAATAAGCTACTGTTCAAACTATTTTAAAAAAATAAGCCGAATTTAGGGTTAGACTAAAACGCTACCTCGGGAAGCGTTATACCTAATAAAAAACGTTGCCCTAGGCAATGTTTTGCATGGGGCTGAATTTGGATAGAAATTTTGGGTCATATGAAAACGCTGCCCTAGGCAGGGTTTTTCTTTAGAATAATTTTGGATGTAGGAGGGTTAATCTAGGTCATGGGAAAACGCTGCCCAGGGCATCGTTTTCCTTAAAAAAAAAACAGGGCCTTAGAAAAAACGCTACTCAAGGCAGCGTTTTTCTTTTACCCAAAATGCTGCCCCGGGCAGCGTTTTCCCCTGACCTAGATGAACCATCCTTAATCCAGTCCCATGCAAAACGTTGCCTTGGACAGCGATTTTGCATTAGGTAAAACGCTGGCCCAGGCAACTTTTTTAATCCGAAGCTAAATCAGCTTGTTTTTTTAAAATAGTTTGAACAGTAGCTTATTTTTCAAAACAAATTTTACAAAAAGCTTAAAAATTAAAAAAATTCTCGAACTTTTCTCTTTTAAGCCAGATGCATGCTCATACTTCACCCAAAGGAGAGACTGAGCATTCTTATCCTCTAGCACAATCTTCTCCATAGACTAAGCTCAGGCTTGTTTAGATGTCACCACCCGAAGCCCAACCACCTTGTCCTTGAGTTTGGATATATCATTAGAATGACTCTTCCTCTTAAACTCAAGTTGAGAGGCCATGTCACTGTTCAAGGATGACAAACTCTTCCTTTCCTTTTTGAGAATAGAAGCCAACTTTTCAAGTTTTGCCTTATCTGTGACCAGATAGTCACATTAGGAAGACTTAGCGTTAGTCTTTGTTAAGAACTTATAAAGCCTTAATTTAAAATCCTCTATGTTTTGAAAAAAGTCATTTAAATTTGTATAATGCTTAGTCAAAAGCATCTTTAATTAGTAGGAAGCAAAGTCCGCCTTATGAAGCTCCAGCACACCTAGCTTGAGGAGCTCCTAAATACAATAAAGTGTTTTTGAAAGCCAAATAATAACAGATGTAGTGGAAATTAAAAAAAATGCCTGCTTAATAAACTCACCGCTTTAGATGAAGGAAACCCTATAGGGGTTAATGGAGGGTAAATGCACCAGCATACCACAAGAGGGTCTGATGGTCCCAGCTTTAGGCTTGTTATCTTATGAGAACTACCATGCCCTATGCTTTTAATGAAGCATACACTATCTATGTTAAAACCCAGAGATCTTCGCTCAAGGAAAGTGAAACTATGTAGACCCTCCAAATTACTGATAGAGATCTCTCTATTGCGCCTAGTCCCATCCCCTTGCACGAGAGGAGAAAGAATATGGTACTCTATTATGGACTTGGATAACCCCTAGAGTGGTAGAGGAAACACCCTCATCCACTTAGGCTTACTTGGCGACAGGCTGCTCAAAGTCTTCCCCAATAGACCACTTTAGAGAGGCATCCTCTAACCTCTCCTCAACATCTGCCATTGCCCTAACCTTGGTATTCAGCACTACTATGGCAATCTCCTACCCTCTTTTAGCTTTAATTTCAAGCTCCTAAAGGCTCTCAATGTCATCTTCCATTACAGCCGAGGGAGCTTAATGAACCACCTAAGTTGTGGCCCATATAAAGCTAAGGGAATCCTTAAGCTAAGCCACCTTATTGCTCACCCTCTAAGCCTAAGTGAAAGCTTTAGAATCAGATCCGTTAACTGCTCATTGAGGAGGCATAGTGGCGGAAAACCATGTGAAAGGCTCCTCACGCCTGACCTTCTTATTGACCTAAGTCACCGACTTCTCCTAAACCTGGATAAGGGGTAGCATCTCTGCTGGTTCACCTAAGATGCCCTGGATGACCTTTGAATTTCACAATCACATCATTAACGTACATTAACCTACACCTTTTTATGCATAATGTCATGGGGTAGTGTTGTTGTTATTCTTTGGTTGGTGGCACCGACTTTTTTTAAGCCAAAACGACATGACTTTGTAGGAATAGGTGCCCACAAAGTTATGAAGGTTCTTTTTTCCATATCCTCTTCATCCGGGGTATCTACTTATAGCCTACGTACCCATCCATGAACAAGAGCAAGGCATGATTTGCTGTGTTATTAACCAAAATGTCAAAATGGGGTAGAGGGAACCCATCTTTAGGATTAGCTCGGTTTAGATGTGGGTAGTCCACACAGTATAGACCCTGCAATCCTTTTTTGAAATGGGAACAATATTTGTAATCTAGTTAGCATAGTTTGCAACTTTGATTTACCCAACTTCTAGCTATTTCTTGACCTCTTGTTTGATTTTACGAGTTACGTTTATTTTCATTCTCCAAACTTCTACTTTACTGGTTTTGATCCTAGGAGGATCAAAATGGTGTGCTGTATAATTTCTCTGTCTATCCTTGGCATATCTTTGTAAGACTAATCAAAGACATTGATGAATTATTTTAGGAACTAGGTTAGCTCTTCGCTTTCTTCTAGCAACAGAGCTAGCCTAATTTTCACTAATTTCTGCTCCAGCTCTACATCTATATTAATTTTTAAGTTTGTTCAATTATAGGTGTTTATTTTTGTGCTCTTCCATTGCTTTAATAATTTCAAACTCATATTCTTTTGAGACAAAGAAATCAATTGTAGGGATTATGTTGGAACAAGAGGATAAACCAAAAATAAAAATGTTATTGAATTCAGGAATAGTTTCGTCAAGAGATTTTTCAGGGTTTTCCTTTTTAGGCATAACCATTATGGGCCTAAAATCTATACATTCATACTTGATAGACGTAGACTCTGACTTAGACACGAACCTCGATAATTCTACCTTAGCCATTTTTAGGCTTTTACCGGTCATAATCTTCAGCTTGCTGCCACTAAGAGTTGCTATCTTCTGAGACTTCTTCTATCCTTGTTCCATATCTAAAACTGGCACTATTAGCTTACAAGGTCTAAGAGGCACTATAAGATTTACAGAGTTGTTTGCTCGTATCCTAGTTAAAAAATATTATGCTTTCCCTTTGGATCCTTAAATGGTGTAGCGAAAATTGGCTTACAACCCATAGTTATGCTAGGAAAGTACCCTTGGTTCTTCATCATGTTGTGAACTGTAAGGCGAAGGATGAAAGGTAAGTTGTTGTCAGCATGAGCATTGAAACTTCAGCACTAAAGCCAAAGATTTCTTCATCTTTCTTATCGTGCTCAAAGTGCATGAGGGGTTTGTCTACGATTTGCATTTTGATGGTTTAGGAGTCAATTTCTATTAAAGTGCCTATGAAGGGTAGCACAACCTTCTACTATAGAAATAAGGGGACGACCCATAAATCATGACTCCAAGGGCGTCCAAGAAGGACATTAAGACTCGTTTTTATGTTAAACAATTGAAAGATGACTTTCCTTTCTAATGGTCCTACATTGAGGGAAAAGAAAATGGTCCCAAGAAATTTACGACATGAGTTATAATATGCTTGGACCTTTGTGCTTAGGGTGTACAGTTTTTCTTCTAGAAACTATATGTTTCTGCCGTGTAGAGAGGTTACACATTAATTGTTGAACCGTTGTTCATTAGGGTCAACAAAATATTTCAGTTGCTAGCAAGAAAAGTTAAATAAAGGGCCTTATTGTGGCAAGTCCTTTTGGTTGGAAAATCATCATCTAAGAATGAGATCTATGATGGATCATTGGGTTCAATGTGACCATCGCTAGCAAGACGATCAAAGGTAGTTGAATAGATCATCCCAAGATTTGAGAATACCCTACGAGGGTGGTTTTGGAAACCCCCTCTCTTAGCATTGTTGTTGCGAGTGATTCCTTTAGACTATAGCCTCAAGGGAGAAAAATTCATTGGTGGCTTTGGAGGTACAATAATTATTTGTTTTCTTACCCTTTTACTCTTTATTGTTGCGATGAGCTAAATTTTTCATCAACTTATCTTCAATGTACATGCCAATGATGTAGGCACATTCAAAAGACTAAAGACCCAAATACTTAATATCATTGCTGAACTTAGAAAGGAGACTCGGATACAAGTTTGTGGCCTTGTGGTGTCCCCTGTCGTAGGCGACCAAACAAAATCAAAACTTATCTAACTTCAAATGAATGTAGCTAGGGAAGTGAAGTTCGTATCCACGGAATAGAGATACTTAATAAATGAAAATCTATGTAAAATTATCTTAACAAGACAATAAACTAAATAAAGATGGGGGTTTGCAATAGCAAGATCGATTTAATAACCTAATTATAACCGAAACTAGTTAAATGACAAATCAGTGAAGAGAGCACTCTTGGTTGGTTGAAATCCACTTATGAACTACAAGTTAATCATAGAAGTCTCCTCAATTAACACCATTGAACACCATGTTGTAGAATTCCAAAATTCTATATTCTCATGAATTATTTAGAAATAACGAAGCGTTCCTTTCTAACCCTTTCTAGTGAACAACTCAAGATCAACACTCTAAATCATTCACAAGAAGCAATTAAGCAAAGAAATCAACAAGGACTGATGAAATTAACATAAGCTGTCTAATTTCATCAATAATACTATTCTCCCTTCAAGTTATCAATCATAAAGCATGCATTAATAACCTAAAGTCACTACTTTGGTAAGATTAAATAGATGCAAGCGAATCCAAATAACCAAACCTAGTATTTGATTCAAGCAAATCATGAAATAACACAAGAGAATAGTAAACATTTAATATATATTAATAGAAGAGAAATCTCATAACTTATAGTCAAAAGCTTTAATCTTTAACCAAGAATATAGATTAGGCTTCCATAGAGTTCTTATTAAACTAAAGAACAAAGAGGAAAATTAAACCTAAGCTTTTTCTCCAATCTCCAAAGTGTGTTTAAAACCCTAGATTACAATCATTATTTATAGGTACCTCCCCTAACTAACCTAAACTACATATGCCTAACCTAAGACGACCCAAAACAAGAGTTTACTTAATTAAAATGCCGCTAGAAAACACTAAAGTTGCGAAATTCTGGAAGACCCGCTGCCAGCTGCTATTTAGCCGCTGGCAGCGGCTAAGGCAGCATTCTTCTTCTCTTGCTTGCTATAAGTGCCGCTGCTAGCTGCCCCTTTGCCTCTGATAGCGGCTCTGGCAGCTTGTACTGATATTCATCATCTAAAATCTTTCTTGCTCAAAGGTAGATCGTTCTTGCTCAAATATAGATTGTTCTTCATCATTCCTCCAAGTTCTATATGTCGTGTCAACTCCATAATTTCCCTCAATTGCACATAAGTGAGTTGAAACGGCTAAGACTTATAAAAACCAATAAAACTCCATGAAGAACATAAAAAACCATCCTAAAACACCTCTATCAACACATTAAAAGAAGACTTATCAAAGTCCCCCATGCTTGAACCTTTACTCGTCCTCGAGTAAGCTTAGAGAACACATTTACCTCAATAAGGTTCAAAACAGGAGTAAAGCTAAATTCAATAGATCATATCCTCTCAAATCCACAAAACTCTTCTAGCATTCCTCAATAAATCGCCTCGCTAACCTTCACACCTTGACTTTTTCTTCTCTTCTCTTTTCTTGATTTTTTTTTCATGTCAAATCCACCTTAAGACAACTACTTCCTAGTGTTGAGTATGTGAATCCTCAAAAATCACCAAAAGAAGCGAAAGCTTGAAAAAGTTAGGAACAACTCAACTTCTCCATGCTTCAATGATAAAGTACTTCCACCTTAAACACAAGGAAACAATTCACGCCCTAAAATCTCTAAGATGAACCAACATATCTGCCCAACCTCCAACTAACACCAAAATCATCAAGATGAAACCTACCCGAAACCTCCTGATATCTTACCAACTTATGACACCAACTCCGGCAAAATCATGTGAAAATTTCTAGAAAATATCTCTCTTTTTCTCTCATTTTGCCTAGGAGCCCTTTCGGGTTTTCTTCCTAGCCTTTCTTTTCTTTAGAATCTCACTACCTTACCCTCTCAATAGCCATGTTTTTTCTTAGGTTGCCCTTTCGGGTTTTCAACCTAACCGGCCCCCAATTTTTGCCTAAGCCGCCTTTACAGGTCTTCGACTTAGCGGGTATCTTTTTATCAATTTTTTTTTTTAGTATTTGAAATAGTTATACAAAGAACATTTAAGTTAAAGTAGCTAATACAAGAAACATTAAATTTCAAAAAATAGGTAAATAGCCTCCCCCCATGCTTGAATGATGCATTGTCCTCAATGTAAGAATAGTCGATCTACAAAAAAAACAGGGATAAGGCCACATGCAGCTAGCTATCATGTAGAAGGATTCCCAGAGTTGGAAGATCCGGGATTATCATGAGAAGCACGCCTTTCAAAATGACGTAAGGCTCGAGAGGCAAGATGGTCCATGAAAGCCTCACTTGGAGGTTCGAAAAGAGCGGGATATTGAGCCGTGTAGAACCGACTCATACTTCGTTAGTATGCCAAAAGCTCTTGCATCCCATCACAAACCTCCTCTAATTGATCATCTACCTAAGCCCTCCATCTAGGCCAATCATCATCTCTAACTTTATTATCATGCCCCTCATCCATCTGCTCATCAGGATTCTCCTCATCCATATTCTCAATGATAACTTCTACTTCACCCAAGTAAGGTGCAACATCGGGATCAGCAGGTATAAAGAAATCCGCGATTTTAGGACCATAGGGGAGTTCCCTGCCCTCCAACCGAGGAATTCTCAAGTAATTCAACCCTTGTGGCCCATAGCGCCAGAAATAGCTACCCGCCATGGTGGAACGCGAAAGTAGCCCTATTTTCACCAATGTAGCCACATTATAGGTTAGGTAGGTGGAATCCAATGGTGCAAGATTCCAAGGCGGAGAAATTCCCAAATATTTAGCTAATAAAGTAACCATGCCACCCATGCTAATATGACCACTAGAATTGCTTCGCACTTTTAAAGAACTGTCGACAAATATATCAACCCAATCAGGAATGCCGACACCCGAAGGAGTCATGGCCCATAAGTACGACATAGTTACCTTCGGGACCTTAGTTGCCTCCCCTTGACACAATATAGTAGAGGAGAGGGATCTATTGGCTAGCCTAAGGCAAGGGTGTGTGATTTTAAAGCTATGATCACCATGAGGATCCACCGTGCACCCTGTTATTGATCTCCAAAAGTTCCGAGATGAAAATACACAATGGGGATCCCAAATATTACCTACAGGGGGGTCATTCCAACCAAATGCATTCCGAATATCCTCATATGGCAGCATATAGTTCATATTATTGAGATTAAAAGAAATTTCTTTACGACCCTTGATCAATGTAGATAGGAATTCATAAGTGTACCGTACATAGGTAGGTGCGCTCTTCATCAAGAATTCCTCAATTCCTACTTTGCGGAACAATTGCCTCATCACATCCTCCAAACAAAGTACTCGCAAAGCTTCCAAATCAAAGAATTTCGTGCATTGCACCATTCGTTTCGGTTGTTGGAGTTAAATCCATATAGCTTTTTCATTGTTTGATAGACGAATACCCATAAAATCATTTGAGGGGGGTAAAGAGGAAGGCTCACCTTCCCTTGAAGTACTACCCGGGTTTCTAGCCCTTGGCACCCTTGAGGTGGATGAAGTATGCCTCCTTTTGTTTCCTCTATCCATTATTTTGGAATGAGATGCTGTAAATACTCCTTCTCTTCCAAAAGACACAAGCTACTCACCAAACCTTCACACCACTTAAATGCTTCAAAACTTAGAATACCCTATTGAAATTGAAGTAAAAAGAAAGCAATTATGTGAGATGGAATGAAAATGTGATTTGTAGTGTGGAGGGGGTGTAATTTTGAGGAGAAATTGAGTGAAGAGTTGGGATGTAAGTAGAGAGAATAGGAATGAGGTTAGGGTTTGAGAGAGATGATTATGGAGTTTAGGAGGGAAATGGTGAAAGTGGTGTTCTAAAAAAAAAATTTCTTTACGGGGGGGCGGGGGGGGGGGGGGGGGGATTTGCTGGGAGGGCCACTAGTAGCGGCTGAGGGGCAGCTGCCAGCGGCTTAGATAGGGGGTTGTGGGTATTGGTTGCTGGAAGACCTGCTGGTAGCGGCTAAGGAGCAGCTACTAGCGGCTAATGCAGTGTCTCCCTTTTCCTCCTTCTTTTCTGCTATAGTGTTGAATCCAAGGCATACACTTACAAAAATACACCAAAAGCAATACTATTCTCCCTTCAAGTTATCAATCATAAAGCATGCATTAATAACCTAAAGTCACTACTTTGGTAAGATTAAATAGATGCAAGCAAATCCAAATAACCAAACCTAGTATTTGATTCAAGCAAATCATGAAATAACACAAGAGAATAGTAAACATTCAATATATATTAATAGAACAGAAATCTCATAACTTACAGTTTAAAGCTTCGATCTTTAACCAAGAATATAGATTAGGCTTCCATAGAGTTCTTATTAAACCAAAGAACAAAGAGGAAAATTAAACCTAAGCTTTTTCTCCAATCTCCAAAGTGTGTTTAAAACGGCCCAAAACTACAGATGCCTAACCTAAGACGGCCCAAAACAAGAGTTTACTTAATTAAAATGCCACTAGAAAACACTGAAGTTGCGAAATTCTGGAAGACTCGCTGCCAGCAGCTAAGGCAGCATTCTTCTTCTCTTGCTTGCTGTAAGTGCCGCTGCTAGCTTCCCCTTTGCCTCTGGTAGCGGCTCTGGCAGCTTGTACTAATATTCATCATCTAAAATCTTTCTTGCTCAAAGGTAGATCGTTCTTGCTCAAATATAGATCGTTCTTCATCATTCCTCCAAGTTCAACATGTCGTTTCAACTCCATAATTTCCCTCAATTGCACATAAGTGAGTTGAAACGGCTAAGACTTATAAAAAGCAATAAAACTCCATCCTAAAACACCTCTATCAACACATTAAAAGAAGACTTATCACCTTGACATTTAGAAAGCCATTTCTTGCTAGCGATTAAGGTAGGTTGTGAACCCCTCAGTTGGCCCTGTTAGAGGACCTCTTACTCCTTGAGAGTTGTTTGAAGCTCGACATTAGGCTATACTGGTTGATGAATGTCTTGGTTATGTCCTCCAAAGTTTCGTTCTCCTTATCCTTGAGATTATAGAGCCATATCCAGCAAATTGGTTC
The DNA here is from genome assembly GCA_026401315.1 of Dysphania ambrosioides. Taxonomy (NCBI): domain Eukaryota; kingdom Viridiplantae; phylum Streptophyta; class Magnoliopsida; order Caryophyllales; family Amaranthaceae; genus Dysphania; species Dysphania ambrosioides. The sequence goes on from CM048662.1 coordinate 13,177,944, forward strand.
TAGAGACTTTGGAATGATAACAAGGAATAATTCTAGTTCTACTCCCTTGATGGCCATGGTGGCTCTAAAGTTTCTTAGATAATAGTGAGGATGATCTTTAAACATGAACTTCGAGACATCTTTAGCCAAAATTTTTTAGGGCCACTAACATTTCCCTTCACCTTGTAATCATTTATTGTATCGAAATACTGCCCATTATTGGTGAATAGGTGGACCATTCCTTCAATTTTTCGCGTCAAGTTAGCAAGAGCATTGGCACATAGGACTTTCTCAAGACGAGCATTCATCCCTTGGAGGGACTTGGTGATGTCATTGACCACAAAAAGGAGCTAGGCCATCTGTTCGAGAGTGGACATGTTCCAGTAAAGAGTATAAGCATAACTCAGAGGTAAGGTGGATGCTAGCTCAAAAACTGGGAATAGCTACTGCAAAGATTTCCTTCTTAAACTTTGGCCAAGCCTTGTTAACCAAACACACAAACTCACTAAAAATGAAGAATCTTCAAGACTTTGCACATAAGACACTAAGATTCGGCTCGGCTAAGGAATAAGTGTTTTAGGGTCTGCGTCAGGAGAGATGATACATGCTAACAAGCATTAAATTGGTCGCACAATCTAACCCTAATCAAACAAATTTATACAAACACCTCAGTAAACAAGTGTAATGGTAAGCAAAGGTTTGGTCCATGAGGAATTGGATTCAATCACTATGGAACTGTGACACTAAAGCTGAATCGAAATCTAAAGTGAGAGGTGTCAAAAACTAACTATTTCTAAAGGTAGGTATCAATTAACTAAGGCACTAGGGAAACGGGATTCACGCAACACAATGATAATCGGGTAAATAGGGACGAACATGGATACACGAATTGCAAAGACTATATGAAAAAGTCAACATCAGATGATACGAAAACTACTTAAATCACTAAGCCTAGATCCCTTATTGACTTAGCAACAAATATACATAATCATATCAAAATAAGTTATAGAATACTAAATTCACACTCCCGCATCGAATCGAATATCCTATGCTATCAAGGTCAATAATCTAGGTTGATCACTCCTATCATGATAAACCTGACAAGCATTTCTATACAATCACATTTAATCACAAATCCAATCATGCATATTCAAACCCTAAATCGCATAATTATCATCGGGTTGGGTTTCACCCAAATCCTAACAATTAAACTACTCACGTATCATTGCTAAAGACAAGAATTCAAAATCTAGGGTTTCTAAAATATTAAACATGAGTAACAAAAATAAAGAATCAATGATCAAGCTTTATCAAAGTAATTGCAAAATTGAAAGATTAATAAAAGAATACTCTATTGGAGATGAATCGTTAATCGATTACAAAGTTCGGAAAATTGAAATCGTCTATGAGCAATCTATGAAAGTTGAACGTCTACCCCCGTACTCTCCAATCCTCTCTATCGCCTATAATGTGTAAAAAAATGTTAATCCCTCGCTTAAAAAAAGAAATAACCGATATATATATATAATCTTTTAAAATTAGAAATCACGCGGAATACATCTTCAGAGATTTGGCACGGGCATGCCACTTTTGGCATAGGCGTGCCAAACTGGCAGTCTTTCTTTTGGGCTTGTGGCACGGGAGTGCCAGACGGGGATAAGGCGTGCTGTGGAATGGCACGGGCGTGTTGGCTGGGCAGGGGGTCTCTGGTCATGTAGCACGGGAGTGTCAGATGGGGATGAGGCATGCCAAGGAATGGCACGGGCGTGCCACTACTCCAGTGAGCCTACCTTCATTTTCTGCCTCACACGGGCGTGCCACTTTTGGCACGGTGGCTAAGTCTTGGAATGGCTTCAACGAGTCCGTGTTTATCTGAATTTGAGACCAAAACACCAATATACCCATGAAGCACGATAGAATTCATAGAATAAGTGGAAATAGAGGATTAACCATACAAAATGGCTCTGAAGAGTCGATATATGGACACTAAATCGTCTAAAATCCATGCACTAAAGTTTGCTATCAAAATCCTCCCAAGCTAAACCTTTGCTAGTCCTCGAGCAAAAGCATAGAGAGAGATTAGGCCACACACACGCTACATAATATGCAAGGCATTTGCAAATTAAATCAAGTTTTGAAATGAGGAATATGCTCAATTTAGATTTACCACAATAAACGATGTACAAGAATACAAGACTATCCACGTAAATGATGGAAATACAACTCAAGGTGCTTATGGTTTATAGGAACGGATCTAAGCGAAGCGTAGAGAACATGATTGTTCACGATTTACCCTAGTTCCTGCTGAACATCTGCATTCTCCCCACTAGTATCAAATCATCTCTTTGGCTAGCTCCTCGTGATTCCACGAAGGAACCAGAAAAAGATTGAAACATTTTTAAGGAGGGTAGGGTATCCCGACATCTCAATTACACGCGATCTTTCTATAGGGCTGAAATCCATCTCCCTCCACCGGTTTTAGGCCGTACACCTCTAAAGTCTAAGGGTCTTGTAGGGTGGTAAGGTATTGGTAATGGGTAAGGTGGGTGAAAACAATTTAAAAAGTTGAGCTAATTCCAAGATGAAGCGCAAGAGTTGCAATTCTCACAATTAAGGCTCAAGATATGTAATTCACATCCCACATGATCATCATTGGTTTACACTTTTACACATCACCAATTCTATATGAAAACTCAATATGACTCCTTTTTTATTCTTCGAAACTTCGGACGACTTTTTCTCATAATTTTTTTTTACAACTCAAACCAATTTTCACATTACATCTTTACAATTCGCGTCACCTTTAACTTGCATTAGCCAACTATCAGAACATCTTTCTTGATTAATAAACAATAAGCTTAAACAAACCTTGCGAGGTAAACGCTTCACTAACTAAGGGCTGGTAAAACATCGGCCATCGGGTTTATAATGTGGATAATCAAGAATGGGAAATAAAGGCTCAAAGTGGTTAGCAAGTAGGTTGGTGTAAATAGAGAATTAATTTATAACATAACAAAAAGGGACTAAAATCAGAGAAAGGAAAAAAATGAAAAAGATGCCCTTTTCCTCCCCTAAAGGTGTCAAGTCACGGTCTTGGGAGCTAAAAATCAACACAAAGATTGATACATGCGTAATCAAGGATCAAAATATGCCATTAAAAAAAAAGAATGATGAAGGCTAGAACAATTAAAACCTCACACGGGATAAGAAAATCAATCAACTACCAACTAAGAAAGGATCAAATCCACTATGGGGACTCCATCTTACCACAAACCAGTGAAATAAAGTTTTCAAGTGATCCCAAAAGGTTCTAATCAGGCCACTTTAGCTAAGATTTGCCTATAAAAACCAACAGTACTCTCAAATTGTGTAATCCATCATTGACATAAGAAATAAGCAAGCGTTGAAGCACATAGTCATTGTGAAAAGAAAGTATAAAAGCACGAGAAATATCCAAAATCAAATCATTCAACTTGCCATATTATGCTCTAAAAGAGAAAAAAAAAATTGGTTCACAAAGAGGGATATATATCACAAAATAATCCCAATCGACAAACAAGTGATCATTGATATCGACATCAACGATCCTAGGTTCTAAAGAACCGATCAATCAACCTCGAACCATTCAACTTCTTCCTAAAACTAAATCTAGTCTAAGCACACCGAAAAAAAAACTAAAAGAGAAGGGAAAGGTTTCACCGAGTGCTTCTTGAAGACACCATAAAACAACCATAAAATGTGACGATGCTCCGAATGCTGCCTTTAGGAGCTTCATATCTCCACAGGTGAGATAAAACAAACCAAAACAAAAAGAAACAGACTTTTTTTGTATGTTTTTTTTTTTGTTTTTGTTAGGGAGAAAAAGAGAAAATAAGGGAACAATCAATAAGAGATAACTCACCCCCCCAAGCTAGTATAGACATTGTCCTCAATGTCAGGCATTAAGAGACTACCTAGGATATAAAAGAAGGGGGAGATAAATGGACCTCATTGACTAGGGTCGGCGCCGTGGTGGAGAGAACTGGAAAACTCCTGGCATAGGCGGTCAAAACTGTCCTTCATGGTAGTGAAGGTGATCGTCATTTCCTTATTCGATTTCTAACTCTCTCTTTCGATAATCGAAGGTCCTCAAAGTCCGTACGGAGCCCCTGAAATCCCCCCTCAACTCGTCGATCTGCCTATCATACTATGGGTAGGAGCTGCTACCCTCCTCAAAGTGATGGCCAGAGTATGGAAATTCCTACTGCTGGTACTATGGGTGGGGTAGCTCGTCCCCTTGGTTATCTGCAGTGTTATTATTTCCTTCGGGTTGGCTGCCCACATCATCATCATCATCCTCATCCTCACCAATGATGTCGTAGTCAGGGGCGAACAACTAGTTGGCTGGCGTATAGATCACTATTCTCTCTGGATCGGGGAGGAAGCCAAATGCAGTAATCATGCCCCCAATCATGATAACCCCACAACCAGTGGCCAAATCAACGAGATATTCCATCAAGAATGCCCCCTAATCTAAACGCCGGTCACCCTGACTAAGGTGCCATAAAAATAATAACTCCTTGTGAGAGACAACCCCTGCGCTATCTCCTCTAGCAAAGACATTGCTCGCTATAAGTCTGTGCGCTAGGCAGAAGGCGGGGTGAACTATAGCCGTGGCCTTATCGGAACGAGGCCTCTTAAAAGTTTGTCCTATAACCTTACGCCAAAAGGCGGCTGGGTCATAATGCTTGGAGGTCCCGTCCCTAGGGTCGTACTTTCCCCCCATGGGCCATCCAAATGCAATGTTAACCTGGTCAGGGGTCATGCGGTAAGGTTGGTTCAATAACGTGAAAGTCATGTAACGCGGGGCTAAGTTCGTATCCCTATGCACATATAAGGTAGATAGAAATTCATAGGTTAGGCGCTTGTAAGTCGGCAAGTGCAAGTTCAGCCAACTCTCTATCTCGACATATGAAAACAATTGTTGCATGTCCCCATCTACCCCTAATGCAATGCCTACAAAGGGATCGTAAAACCTAGTGGGCCTAAGTTTACGGTTACTAATGGAGACATATACAGTTATAAAATCCTGATTAGCAAAATTTATCCCTAATGTGTCTACTTGAGGAACAATTACGGGAGGGGGTTGTTGCGGTTGGGCATGGGAAGGGGTTGCATTTTTTCGTCTACCCATGAGTGCAAATTCAGCAATAGAGAACAAATGATATGCAGAAAATGGATGGCAATGTAAGCAAATGTTTTCAATCCACCAAAACAATATATATATCAACAATAAAATAATTCAATTGAAAAATTTCAAATAGCAAAGTAAATGGAAAGAGTATACCATCAGATTCGTGGGTGTAAAACCCGTAAAGGAACCCAATTTGTATTTTTGTTGACTCTTTGGAACACTTGATGTCATCAATTTATTCAAAATCCCATAATTTGAAAAACCCCCAAATTGATGTGCAAAGTTAGGGTTTCGTGAATGTTGCGGTTGAATGAGAGAATTGAGAGGTAAGTAAGGAGGATTTGAGGATGGGAATGGTGAAGAAAGTGAGTAGTAGGAGTTTAATGGGGGTAGTAGGAAGGTTGAAGAGAGGTAGGGAGTAGTGGAGGTTTTTAGAGAGAGAAGGGGTGAGGAAAAAAAAAATTTGAGGTTGTTTGGAAAAGGCTTGGAAACCGTCATTTAAAACTGGCGTGCCACGTACCCAGCACGGGCGTGCCATAAGTGGCACAAGCGTGCTTCTTTTCTCCAAAACTTTCTATCAAGGCAGCACGGGCGTGCCATAGTTGGTGTGCTTGCTTTTATCACTTCTCCTGATCTTCTTCTCTAAGTACTTGTTACTTGTACTATCATTTGTTCCTATTCATTTTCTTTCTCCTCCCGTACTTCTTTTTGTTTTTATTTTTATTTTTATTTATTTTGTTTTTTTAGACTACAAAAGCGGTAAAACACGGGTTGCCTACCGAAAGCGCTTTTTTAACGTCATTAGCTTGACGCAATGCAAAGCTTACCAATTACCTACAGGTTAGGATGTCAATCAATCCGACAGTGGCACCCTCATAGGAGAGCTTGAGGCGGTGTCCATTTACTTTGAATGATCTTGATCCATCTAAATCATACACGCCAATTGCACCATTGGGGAGAATAGCTTTGACCGTGAAGGGTCCACTCCACTGAGACATCAATTTTCCCGGAAAGAGTTTCATTTGGGAATTATACAGTAGTACCTTGTCGCCAACTTCAAAAGATTTCTGCTCAATTTTTCGGTCGTGCCACTACTTTTACCAAGCTTTATAGATACTTGTGCAATCATATGCGTCCATCCTCAACTCTTCTAGCTCATGTAGGTCCAACCATCATTGTTCACCCGCGCTTTCCAAGTCAAAGTTGATTTCCTTTATCGCCCATTGAGCGCGGTGTTCCATTTCGACCGGAAGATGGCATGATTTCCCGTAGACTAACCTATATGGAGTGGTACCTATAGGAGTTTTGAACGCTGTTCTATAAGCCCAAAGAGCATCGTCTAACTTATTAGACCAATCTTTTCGGTTCTTTGCTACTATTTTCTCAAGGATCAATTTGATTTGCCGGTTAGATACCTCTGCTTGCCTACTTGTTTGGGGGTGATACATCATCCCAAATCGTTGATGTACACCACGTTTTCTCAGCATTCTTTGAAACACACCATGGACGAAGTGAGACCCGTTGTCGCTTATCACAGCCCTAAGAACCCCAAATCTTCAAAAAATGATTTTCATAAAGAGCTTCATCACTACCTTGTGGTCGTTTGTTGGGGCAGCGATTCCTTCTACCCACTTTGAAACATAGTCCACTGCCACAAGGATGTATTGGTTCCCACGGGATGAAGGGAAAGGTCCTATAAAGTCTACTTCCCATACGTCAAAGATTTCCAACTCAAGTATAGGTTGTTAGGGCATTTCAGTCCTCTTGGACACATTCCCACTTCGTTGACACGAGTCGCAAGTGCTTACAAATCCCCACGAGTCTTTGAAAATATGGGGCCACCATAGTCCACTTTGTAGAACCTTCAAAGCTGTTTTTTTGGCCCCTATATGACCTCCACCCCTCTTTTGGCACGTCTTTAACACACTTTCGTACTTCGTCATTTGGTACGCAACGTCAAAGTAGACCTTCCACCCCTCTTTTGAACAAGATTGGATCATCCCATATGTAGTGTCGTGCTTCTGTCTTCAATTTCTTCCTTTGGTTCCGTGTGCAATCGGGGGGAAATTCTCCACAAGCTAAGTAGTTGACTAAGTCAGCGAACCATGGAAGCTCCTTTTCTTTAACCACATACAAAACATCAACCATGAGCTCGTCACAAATAGGTGCACAATCATCGTTGGACTCATTATTTTCCATTCGCGATAAGTGATCCGCAACCACATTCTCTGCCCCCTTTTTGTCTCGAATCTCTATATCAAATTGTTGCAATGATAATACCCAATGTAGGAGGCGTGGTTTGGATTCTTTCTTTGCCACTAGATACTTAATTGTCACATGGTCTGTATATACAATGGTTTTGGAACCAATGAGCTAATCCCAAAACTTGTCAAAGGCATGTACTATGGCTAAGAATTCTTTCTCTGTAGTAGTGTAGTTTCTCTATGCTTCATTCAAAGTCTTTGACATATAATAAATCACATAAAGCTTCTTATCAATTCATTGCTCAAGAACACCTCCAATGGCTACATCACTTACATCACACATTAGCTCAAAAGGTAGATCCCATCTTGGACCTTGCACTATTGAAGCGGAAATTAGAGCTTCCTTAAGTTTGGTGAAGGCTTGCAAGCATTCCTCATCAAACCTAAAATCTTCTTCCTTTTGTAATACAACATTCAAAGGTCTTGCAATTAAGGAAAAATCCTTGATAAATCTCCTATAGAAACTTGCATGACCCAAGAATAATCGCACTCCCTTTACGTTGAGTGGTGGTGGTAAATTCGCAATAACCTCAACTTTGGCTCTATCAACCTCTATTCCATTGTTCAAAACTTTGTTCCCTAAAACAATTCCTTCTTCTACCATGAAGTGACACTTTTCCCAGTTTAAGACCAAATTACCTTTTCGCATCTCTGTAAGCATCTTTTCAAGTTTGCAAGGCAATTATCAAAAGAAGAACCTCCCACTAAAAAATCATCCATGAATACCTCTATCTCAGCCTCTAACATGTCCCAAAAAATGCTCATCATGCACCGTTGAAAAGTGCTTGGTGCATTGCACAATCCGAAAGGCATTCTCCTGTAAGCAAAAGTACCATACGGACAAGTGAAAGTAGTTTTCTCTTGGTCATCCGAGTTGATTGGTATTTGAAAGAAACCCGAATAACCATCAAGAAAGAAATAATACTTGTGCGATGTTAGTATTTTGAGCATTTGATCAATAAAAGGGAGGGGGAAATGATCCTTCTTGGTTGATGCATTTAGACTTCTATAGTCTATACACATCCTCTATCCGGTTACAGTTCTAGTTGAAATGAGCTCATCATTCTCATTTTCAACCACAGTCATTCCTCCTTTCTTGGGGACAACATGAATAGGGGAAACCCATCTAGAACTCGAAATGGGGAAGATGATGCCGATATCAAGGAGTTTGGTGATTTCTTTCTTCACCACCTCCCCCATTTGTGGGTTAAGTTTCCGCTGCCTCTCTATAGAGGGTTTAGCACCGTCCTTGAGAGTTATGTGGTGCATGCACAAGGCTGGGCTAAGACCCTTAAGGTTATCAATGGCAAAGCCTAGCGCACCTTGGTGCTCTCTCAAAATGTCACATAGCTTTCGAGTTTTGTGCTCATCTAAAGAAGAATTCACAATGACGGGGTAGGTGGAATTAGGGCCAAGAAATTCATACCTTAGATGATCGGGTAGAGGTTTAAGTTCCACATAGTCTTTTTCTTTTTTTGCAGCGGCCATCCCCATAGTCTTGAGATCTTCAATTTCTTCATCTTTTTCAATTACCTGTGAATGTTCTACCAACTCTTTTCTTTTTGCAATCTCATAAAAAACATCATCCTTAAAACCGTGGTTAGTGGATAACAAGTGCTCAACCATGGTACAAAGAATAGAATCGATAGTGTCATTCATCATGCATTTTGCAGATTTAGAACTAGGATATTTCATAGTTGCATTCAAATCAAATTCTAGAACTTCCTCTCCTATTTTCAAAGTAATCTTAGCACTCTTAACATCAATTGGAGCACCCGAAGTAGCAAGGAAAGGTCGTCCTAAAATTATAGGAATATGAATATCTTCATCCATCTCTAGCACTACAAAGTCCACAAGTATTACAAATTTTCCAACTCTTAGGGGAAAATCTTCCACCTTACCCTTAGGGAATTTGATCGAACGATCGGCTAGTTGAAGGGTAATATTGGTGGGAAGGAGTTCTCCTATCTCTAATCTTTGGTAAACCGAGTAAGGCATTAGACTAAGGCTAGCCCCAAGATCACATACGGCATTCTCGATTTTCATCTTATTTATGGCACATGGGATGGAGAAGTTTCTAGGGTCCCCTAGTTCGGGAGGCATCCTATTTATAATTATAGCGCTACAAATTTGGGTTAGGATCACAGTTTCTACCTCGTCACAATTTCTCCTACCGCTTAGAATATCTTTCAAAACCTAGCATAGTTAGGCATTTGTTTAATAGCATCAATGAAAGTTTTAGACAAGTGGACCTGCTTTAAAGATTCTAAAAACTTCCCAAATTGAACATCTAACTTATGTCTCACAAACTTATGGGGGTAAGGGAGATTTCGCAAATTTGTAGGTTCTTTACCCTTTTCTCCCTCCTTTGAAATCTCATCCCTATTTTCACATTCATCATCAACAGTTGGTTCAATTATGCTAGGACGCTCGTGGTTTTTCTCTTTTTCTCTATCTTTCAAAACTTTGCCACTCCTAGTAGTAATAGCATTCACAAAATTCTTAGCGTCAATACCTCGGGGCGGGAGTTTGGAAGTCCCAACTCCATCTTTTATAGCACTAGCCAACTGGGAAATCTGGGTTTCTATCATTTTATTATGTGTCATCACTTCATTAAATTTCTTATCACTTGTGGCCATGAAAGTGTTAAACATCTTGGACTGAGCTTCTATTATCTCCTCCAAGCTAGATCTTTGTGGTGGTCCTGGAGCATAGTAATTATCATGTGGAGCTCTAGGACCACGCATATTAGATTGTTGGGGAATTTGATTTTGGAAACCTTTATTTGTATTGTTATTCCAGTTTCCCCGGTTATTAGCATTCATCCCTTGATTATATTGCCCTTGGTTATTGGGATTGCCTTGGTTTTGTTGGTATTGATTTTGATTACCAAAACCACCATGTTGATTATAGGGCCCTTGGGGATTTTGGTCCCTTTGGTTCCTATTTCCCCACTGGTTTTGTTGCTGGTAATCGGAATCATTACCCCTTTGATTAAAATTGTTCTCTCGTTGATTCGGTGGTAAATATCTGTTATTGTCATTCCTAGGCCTATTATCATAAGACAAGGCATTGACATGTTCATTTTCACCTTTATTACCATGATTACCATTAGGTTGGAACTAGGAATCAAAATTACAGGCAGAAATATAATGGTCATAAGACCCACAGTTTTCACAAAATATACATCTAGCAGGCATATTATTAAGAGCAGAATTATAAGTCATACCTCTCCCCTTAGATGGGGAGGGAAGATCTTGGTGCGGTGCGGTTTCGAGCTTAGCCTTGATTGATGACATCTCCTTCCCAAGGTTTGCAATCTGTGATGTCAAATTATTGATGGCGTTCGAGTGATCTACAGAATAGACCCCACCTCCACCCTTGCTCGTATTGTCCCGCCTGCCGTCCTGCCAATCCATGTGATGACTTACAATATCCTCTATAATCTCAATCACTTGATCTTCTGTTTTATTCATAATCGGGCCAAATGCTCCTGCTTCCAAACTTATCTCCCCTTGGGGACTCAATCCTCCATAGAAAATTTGTAGCACTTGATAAGTTGGAGTTCCATGGTGAGGGCACTCTCGTTGGTACTCCTTGTACCTCTCCCATGCATCGTATATGGTTTCTCCACCTCTATGGCGAAAACCTTGAATCAAGGCTCTTGCATGTGCTATCTTCTTTTGAGAATAGAATCTCCCCAAGAATGTTGTGGTTACATCATCCCATGTGTGTAAGGAGTTTGGCTTGACCTCCTTTTCTAACAACTCTAGAGCTCTCACGATCAATGAGAATGGGAATAACTTCAATCGAACAAATTCCTGTGAAACTCCGTTCACTTTGATTATATTGCAATTGAAGGTTTTAGAGCACTCAAGAGGGGGGGGGGGGGGGGGGGTGAATTGAGTGTTAAGTAGCCTTGGCCTATTTTTCTTTCTTTTCGATCTATGAGAGGAACAAGTTGGGCTTTTTAGAACCCCAAGAAATTAGGCAAGAACCAAGAACGTGTGCCATACCTGAAGTGCTCTTCCTATCAACAAGAAAGCTAGCATAATCTGCATCTGTGTACCCAATAAGATCAATTGAACTACCTATAGGGTACCACAAGCACAGATCAGTTGTTCCCACAAGATATCTAAGTATCCTCCTAACAGCCTTCAAATGAGACTCTTTTGGATTGCTTTGAAACCTGGCATATAATCCAATAGAGAACACAATGTCAGGCCTACTTGCTGTTAGATAAAGGAGGGAGCTAATCATCCCTCTATATAGTGAGGCTTCAATATCTTTTCCCTTTAGATCAGAATCTAATTTAGTGGATGTGGGAACAGGTGTATCATAAGCCTTGCTATTCTCCATGCCAAATTTCTTCAACAACTCTTTCAAGTTCTTTTGCTGATGAATCATGATTCCATTTTCCATTTGCTTAATTTGCAATCCTAGGAAGACTCCTAATTCTCCCATCATGCTCATCTCAAACTCACTCTGCATAAGATTAGCAAACTCATCACATAGCACCTGATTAGTAGCACCAAATAAAATATCATCAACATAAATTAATACTATAATCAAGTGGTTCCCCCTGGTTTTGATGAACCATCTTATCCACTGTTCCCCTCTTATAATCATTATCCATAAAAAATGTAGACAATCTTTCATACCAAGCTCTTGGAGCGTGTTTTAATCCATATAACGCTTTGTCCAGCTTGTATACATGATGAGGGAACAGCTTGTCCTCAAAACCAGTGGCTGTTCTACATATACCTCTTCCTTCAAGTAGCCATTTAGGAAGGCAGTCTTTACAGCCATCTGAAACAATTTCATATTCATGTGAGCAGCATAAGCAATCAAAATTCTAATGGCCTCTAGTCTAGGCACAGGTGCAAAAGTTTCATCATAGTCAATTCATTCTTGTTGATTGTAACCTTGCACCACTAGCCTTGCTTTATTTCTGACTATTGTACCTAGGTCATCCAATTTGTTTCTGAAGACCCATTTTGTACCAATGACTGACCTGTCTTTTGGTCTAGGTACAAGATGCCAAACTTGGTTCCTATGGAACTAATTTAATTCATCTTGCATTGCTAAAACCCAATCAGGATCGGTCAAAGCCATTTCATAGTTAGTTGGCTCTACACTAGACAGGAAAGAATAAAAAGCACAAAAGTTTTGAAAAACATTTCTTCTCATTTGAATTCCCTGTTAATGTAACTAATGATCTGATTTGGGGGATGAGAGGATAGGTATTTATAACTTTTGAAAGTGAAATCATTTTGTACTTCTTCATTAGGTGGGGAACCAGCATGATCGTGAATCACTTCTTCTTCTGTAGAACCAGAAGAATTCATGTTCACGCTATTTCCATTAACATCACTTACCTCAGGTTCAGGGGAGGCCTCTTCATCCATTCCCCCTTAACTTCTTACCTGTCTGTCACTTGGGAAGCCATTAGGTCTTGGTTCCCCTTAAATCTCGTTGGTCTCATTTTCTTCTCTAGGCTCTTCACCATCATCATCTGGTGAAGCATTACACGAGCCTAGATCTGCTTGTACTTCACTTAGAGAACTAGTGTCATGGTTCCCCTTAAACTCCATCAGTCCAATCATTTCATCACGTTGTACCTGCGTAATCTTAGAAGATATGTTAAATTCATCAAAAGTGACATGGACACTCTCCTCAATACACAAAGTCCTCTTCTTAAAGACTCTATATGCTTTTCTTTGATCAGAATATCCAAGAAAGATTCCTTCATCACTCCTAGGATCAAATTTATCTAGTTGGTTCTTCCCATTGTTTTGTACATAGCATTTGCATCCAAAGACACAATAGTATGCAATATTAGGCTTTTGACCTTTAAGGAGTTCATAGGGAGTCTTATTTAACTCTGGTCTAATGAGACCTCTATTCAGTATATAGCAAGCAGTGTGAACAGCTTCACCCCAGAAACTCTTAGGAAGACCACTCTCAATGAGCATCGTCCTCGCCATTTCCTCAAGAGTTATATTCTTTCTTTCAACAACACCATTTCAACAACACCATTCAATAACACCATCGTCAACACCATTTCCTCAAGACCACTCCTTGTTCCCTTTACTAATCAACAAAGTTAGCATTAACAAATTCAGTACCATGGTCTGATCTTACCAAGACCAACTTATGAGAAAGCTAGTTCTGAACCTGCTTCACAAATGCTACCCACTCGTCAAATGTTTCATCTTTTGAATGTAGCATTATCACCCAAGTATACCTGGAATAATCATAAACCATAAAACAAACATATCTATGATCTCTTCAAGTTTGTACTCTCATGGGACCACATAAATCAATGTGTACAAGTTCGAAGGGTCTGCTGGTACTCAAAACTATTTTAGGCTTAAAAGAGATATTAACCTGTTTCCCCTTGACATATTCTGAACAAACTTTATCTGCCTCATACGTGATGTTAGGAAGTCCTACCACCAAGTCACATGAATTTAGTTTATTCAAGAGTGTCAAGCTAGCATGTCTAAATCTCTTATGCCAAATCCATTGGTTATTGACAGACACAACTCTCATACAAACAGACTTGTCTTGAGGAATTTTATCCAGAAAGGTAACGTAAACATCATGTTTCCTGATTCCTTCACACACAAGCTCACCTATTAGAGAGTTAACTATGTGACAAAGATTGGCTTGGAACTCAACTCTATTACCTTTGTCACATAATTGAGAAATGCTTAAAAGATTATGTTGTAAGCCCTCAACATAATAAACATCATCAATTGCATTTGAAAGTGTTTTACCTACTTTACCTAAACATGTGATGGTTCCCTTGCTGTTATCTCCAAAGGTGACACTTCCACCATCAAAGGCTACTAGTGAAAGGAATTGCTTCTTCTCTCCGGACATGTGTCTTGAGCACCCACTATCCAAATACCAATAGGTACTTCCCTTCACTTTAGCCTGCAAGAATAAATCAAACATTAGATTTAGGAACCCAAATACCCTTGGGTCCCTTTTCAACAACATTAGGCTCTTGTTGATCTTTTCTTCTCCAAATTAACTTTAAATGTTTATTGTTCTTATTCACACTATTCCTCTTAGCTGGACATTCATGAATTTTATGTCCATTCATACCACAATGATAGTAAACATACATCTCTTTAGTCATAACATACTTACCTCTTTTGAATTCTTTAATCCATGTGGTTTCTCTAGGGGACCAGTTAGTCCTGGTTCTCTGTCGAATATATCCAAGACCAACCTTCCCCTTGTTACCTTTCGATGAGGTTAAAAAACTCAAAGTTTCCTGTGTAGTCAATAATTTTCCAACATGTCTATTACTATCATGAAGTTCCTTTTCTCTGGTTTCAAAAGACTTACTTAATAACTCATTTTTCTCTTTTAGAAAATCAAAATTACTATTTAGGGCTTCAAGTTGTAAATTACGCTTTGAAACCATAGAACCAATAGTCATGTCAACAACTACTGGCTGCTTGCCCTTTTTCAATTGATAGATTTCAGCATGCAATTCACAAATAGTATTTTCATATTTATCTATCACATCAATAATTTCTACGCTGGTACCTGAAGGGGAAATAGTGAACTGAGCAGCTTTAAGTGAAGAAATTTCCTTGTGAGAATCTTCCAATTTGCGAGCCAATATCTCAAAGGCTTTCAACAAAGAAGTTCTACTATAGGAATTTGCTTTACCTTTAGCTGCTGAAAAATCAAGAGATTCACTAGTGGTTGATAAGTCTCTGGGGAACCAGGAGGTCAGATCTTCTTCACCATCACTAGGATAGTCAGGTTTAGAAGATCTTGCCTTTTCTAGTTCCACTTTACACTTGTCCAATTCAACTTCTAGCTCTGCCAGTTGATTTTCAGTTCATGGCAAACTTCTTCTAGGTGATCACAACTAGCAACAACAATTTCACATTAAACACGTTTTTCTTTAAGCTCTCTTTTGCCAATTAAGTAAGTTTCACCCAATTTATAGCATTCATCTAATAAAGAGTTAATACAAGCAATCATATTATCTCTATCATATTCATGCATATCTTCTCTAACTTGTTCTAAGTTTACCTTATGTTCATATAGTACATCCTTCTTTGCCATCAAGCATTTTCTGAATGTACTGGTTTCCTCTTTGGTTCCTAGATCAGTGTTATTTCCCTTAGTGTTTGCAAAGGCGGTTAAGCAAACATCAGAGTTAGGTGATTCTTCATCCTCATCAGACCCTAAGTTAGAATCACCCCACATGGATGCTATCATAGCATTCTTGAAGGCTCGTTTATCTCCAGATTGGGAGTGTTTGTCCTTCCACCTAGGACAATCTCGAATTAGATATCCCTTATCACTACACTTGAAACAACCTACAGAAGAGAAGTTAGACTTCTTAAAATTCTTACCTTTGAAGTTCTTCCTCTGGTCTCGAAGTGATCTCTCAAATTTTTTAGCAATCATGCCAATCTCATCTTCTTCCTCTTCTACTGTTCCCTTAAGAGCCATGCCTCTGGCTGATTCTTTCTCAGACTTAGAGTCAATCAACATCTCATGAGTCATGAGGGAGCCCATCAGCTGTTCTAGAGATAAGGTGGATAGATCTTTTGCTTTATAGACTGCTGTTACTTTGGTTGTCCATGCATCTTTCAAGCTGCGCAAAACTTTTCTCACAAGATCCTCATAAGAAAAGTTCTTACCAAGAGATCTAAGATCATTGATAATTGTCATAAATCTATGAAAGCAATCATTAATCTTTTTATATTTATTCATAGCAAACAGCTCGTACTTAGACATAAGTAAATCAATTTTGGACCTTTTTACCTTGTTGGTTCCCTCAAAAGCAAGTTCTAAGGTATCCAAAATCTCTTTTGCGATGCTGTAACCTAAGATCCAGTTTGTTTCATTCTCACCTATAGCCTGTTGTAGAATTGACATTGCTTTGGCATTCTTCTCCAGCAGTTTGTAATCAGAAAATACTAATTCATTGTCTTTCTTGGGAACCAGGTTTTTCTCAGCATCTATCTTGAGCATGATGTTGGGACCATTATTGACAACTAGCCAACATTCATAATCAATTCCCATGATTACATTCTTGATCCTATTCTTCCACCAAGCATAGTTATTTCCGTTGAACTTTGGTGTCTTGTTATCTTAACCCATAGCATTTAGATCTTGAGTACTCAAGATTGACTCCTCTAGATGTTACTCTTATGAGAAACCTAGGCTCTGATACCAATTGAAGGTTTTAGAGCACTCAAGACGGGGGGTGAATTGAGTGTTAAGTAGCCTTAGCCTATTTTTCTTTCTTTTCGATCTATGAGAGGAACTAGTTGGGCTGGTTCCTGGAAGCACCAGAATATAAGAAAAGCAATAAAGAAAACACAAGATTTAATGAGGTTCAGCGAACTATGGCCTACGTCCTCCTACCCAATGCTCTTTTATTAATCTACTCCAAAAAATAAAGAACACAGACACTCTACTGTTTCCCTACTCCGGGAACCACTATACCCCACACTCTACTCCAAATGTGCGCTCGACTTACACTAGTAAGCCCCTTGTGTTTGAACTCACAAACACTAACCCAGCCTTTCAACCCCTCTGTTGAAGGCTTTGAAAAAATCAAATGTTCTCTTTTAATCTCACTTCTCAAAGCTAATTAAGAGAAAATGTTTAAGCTCTAAGATTGCTCTTGTATATGACTCGATGAATAGGCTTTTGTGCTTAAGTGTATAAGACTCTCAAAAATTACTCTTTTTTTTCATTCCAAAGAAACTCCCTAGAATATTAGAGACTAGATGAGTTTATATACTTGGATACAAAAACCCTAGTTTCCTTAAATCACATAATCTTAATGAACAAGCAATAATATGATTTTAGGAAATTATTTATCTTATTTGATTTAATCATAAAGATAAAATCAATTAAGATAAATACTCCTAGTTTTTAGGTAACCATAATATTCTCATCTAATTTCCAGCTTCTTAGGATATTTTCAGAATAATTCTTTGAAAAAGTATTTTTACAAAATCTTTTATTTTTCTCAAAATACGCAGCTCGGATATTCCGTACAGTGAACCTGGTTCCTCAACCTGGTTCCTTGAATTGAGTAAGTTATGAATTCTATTCCAGCTTTGTACCAAAAATCATAATATGACTCAATACACTTATAGTCACTTGTTTTACCCAAACATGCAAGTCATACTATGGAGCATATTACATGATAAAACTAGATTAAGCATTAAAGTACAAATCTTGTTTTCTTCATGTAATCTTCAAGACTTGAATCTTCCTTAAATACTTCCATTATGATTAATGTATCTTTCTTCGAATGTCTTCGAAAGGCCTCCATGCTCCAAGTCTTGGAATCAACTTAACTACTGTACATGTAACATGGTTAATGTACAATAAAGAGTATGTGAATGCTTTTCAGCATAGTAGTCCAGGAAAGAGTTCCTACTGGCTTCCCCCTAGTAGATGGAACAATTTATATCCAACTATTTCCTACATATAGACAAGTTAGTTAAATGAATAACACAAATAAGTAATAACTTGTCTAGAAAAACAGTGTTCAATTCCAGCTGGTTTCCAACAAACTATTTGCTATACTTATTGTAACATGTTTCCTGTAACCGTTGGTCATCACTCAAAACCTAAGGGACTCAACAGCAGTACTTCTCGAATTCGTTCAGATGGGTCAGGGGGCTTTCATGCTTTGCTCCACCGAATTGCCGACATTCAATCAATGTTATCATAGCTGGCCTGATTTTGAAATCATTTGCAGGGGTAGTTGGTGGAGCGATTCCACTTGAAGCTCTATAAGCACCAGGAGTACCCATCTCCTTAAGAGGTCTTGGTGTAGTATCAGTCATTGTATCTGTTGGTTGTGTAGTCGGAATAGAAACTCTTCTAGGTGAAGTTGAGGATCTTGAATGAGATCTCCTTCTCTGCCTTAAATAAGATTGATCGATCTTAGGATCACAAGGCACTAACTCGCGGTGAGAGTTACTGCGCATAAACACACTCAACAAACGTGATTAGTAGCAGAGCTACAAGTGTAGCCAAAAAAATAAACAAAAAGAAAAATATTTTTGTGTTTTGTTTTTTATAAAGAAACAGACTCAAGTAGTTATATAACAATTAAACAGAACTGTTCACCGGCAACGGCGCCATTTTGACAAGTTTTAAATAGGTCGCACAATCTAACCCTAATCAAACAAATTTATACAAACACCTCACTTAACAAGTGTAATGGTAAGCAAAGGTTCGGCCCACGAGGAACGGGATTCAATCACTATAGAACTATGACACTTAAGCTGAATCGAAATCTAAAGTGAGAGGTGTCAAAACTAACTATTTCTTAAGGTAGGTATCAATTAACTAAGGCACTAGGGAAACAAGATTCACGCAACACAACGATAATCGGGTAAATAGGGACGAAAATGGATACACGAATTGCAAAGACTATATGCAAAATCAACATAGAATGATACGAAAACAACTTAAATCACTAAGCCTAGATCCCTCATTGACTTAGCAACAAAGATACATAATCATATCAAAATAAGTTATAGAATACTAAATTCACGCTCCCGCGTCGAATCGAATATCCTATGCTATCAAGGTCAATAATCTAGGTTGATCACTCATACCATGATAAACCTGACAAGCAATTCCATACAATCACATTTAATCACATTCTAATCATACTTATTCAAACCCTAAATCACATAATTATCATCGGGTTGGGTTTCACCCAAACCCTGGCAATTAAACTACTCACGCATCATTGCTAAAGACAAGAATTCAAAATCTAGGGTTTCTAAAATATTAAACATGTGTAATGAAATTAAAGAATCAATGATCAAGCTTTATCAAAGTAATTGCAAAATTGAAAGATTAAGAGAAGAATAATCTATTAGAGATGAATCGTTAATCGATTACAAAGTGCGGAAAATTGAAATTGTCTATGAGCAATCTATGAAAGTTGAACATCTACCCTCGTACTCTCCAATCCTCTCTATCACCTATAATGTGTAAAAAATCATTAATCCCCCGCTTACAAAAAGAAATAACCGCTCTATATATATAATCTTTTAAAAATAAAAATCACGCGAAATACGTCTTCTAAGATTTGGCATGGGCGTGCCACTTTTGGCATGGACGTGCCAATCTGGCAGTCTTTCTTCTAGGCTTGCAGAATTGGAGTGCTAGATAAGGGTAAGGCATGCTAAGAAATGGCACGGGCGTGCCACACCTGGCACGGGCATGTTGGCTGGGCAGGGGGTTCTCTAGACGTGTAGCATAGGAGTGTTAGATGGGGATGAGACGTGCCACTACTCCAGTGAGCCTACCTTTATTTTCTGCCTCACACAGGCATTCCACATTTGGCACGGTCGTGCAAGGTCTTTAAGGAATCTTATTGGCTTATAGGCTTGCCAAACAACCTTCAATTGTCCCGTCCTTTTGGCTAAGTCTCAGAATGGCTCCAACGAGTCTGTGTATATGTGAAATTGAGACCAAAACACCAATATACCCATGAAGCATGATAGAACTCATAGAATAAGTGGAAATAGAGAAATAACCATACAAAATGGCTCCAAAGAGTCGATATATGGACACTAAATCGCCTAAAATCCACACACTAAAGTACGGTATCACATGCATGATGCAATTACATGTATGACATAACTACACTATCACCTCTAATGCATATATATGCATGGATCAGTTTAGGGAGTCACCCTCTATTATAAAATGATTTTGAATGCATGAGACTAACTCGACATGCGTGGACTCAATACACAAAGCCCGTGTCAGGGTTTAGGCTTTGTGTGGTGCTCAAGGTTAATTTCGGAATTTTACAAGGCTAGGCAATTTTTGGTTTTTGCTGATAAGGGTAATTACAAGATTCTACCCCATAGAAGGTTTTAGTGGAAAGGCTAGATTTTTTGTAGCTAGATGGTATAATTTTGGATTTTTGCCTTAGATAAGATTTTGGTGGGAATGTCAAAGCCTTACCGATTTAAGGGGAAATTTCAAGGTTTTACCCCAATAGAGTTTTGGTGGGAAGGTTAAGGCCTTATAGGTGTAGAATTTAAAGGGTAAATTTGGGATTTTACTAGCAGTAATCACAGGTAAATTCGAGGTTTTACTGGGAACTTGAGACATTTTAAGGGTAAGTTTAGGGTTTTACCATAGATATAAGGCATTATAGAGGTAAGGTAGGCTTTTCACCTATAGATAGAGACATTTTCATAGGTAAGGTAAGATTTTTACCATAGCATAAGGCATTTCAATGTTAAGGTAGGCTTTTTACCATTGATAAGACATTTTCAAAGGTACTTTAAGATTTTTACCGATAGGTTAAAGTATTTCGGTGGTAAGGTAGGATTTTTACCGTTTTTGTGACATTTGCAAAAGAGAGGTATGGTTTTTCCTATTCATTGGTCATTTCAAAAGAGAGGTAGGATTTTTCTTGGTTCTTTTGATTAATTTGAGACCTTTGATGGATGTAATTAGGTTCTCATTGAGTTTAGGCATTTTGAGAGGCAATTTAAGTCATTTTGTGTGGTGAGGTTAGAATCGACCATGTTTGGGTCATTTTTATAGCATGGCGCTTGGATTTCAGGCGGCATGGTTTGGCATGACGTGGGAATAACGAGACTTAGGAAAAACATGATGCAGTTTTGATATATGACATAATGAGAATGAGCGTAATTTGTGATAATTACCAAGGATGCATGTAATTCTTGGTTTAGGGGTTTTAGGTTACCCTAGGGTTTTACAAAGCTAGATCCAACATTAGTGCTAAAAAAAGGCAATAGCACACAAATTTACCTTATTACGCTAGCATGCTTGGATGAATGCGACAAATACAAGTCTCTACCTAGCTAAGGTTCTAAGTTTTAGCATGAAATAAGGTTGGCTACAAGAGTTAGAAGGTCCATGGCCTTGAGGAAGATCACTTTACCTAAAGCCACTTCTTTAAAAAAGAGGGCAACCCCCCCCCCCCAACATAATGCTAGGAGCACGTGCCAGAATCCATATTTTGGTAAGCTTCAAAAACGCCAAAGGTTGGGCCAAGAGCCTTAATCGTTATTGGCTAATTTTCTACTCCTATTGTATCTCAAATGCAGAACACTTTCGTATGAGATGGAGACCTAAGGTGTAACTTCCACACGTGAAGAGTTAAATATGTGAATGCAAGTATGCCTAAAACAATCTTTAGCCAACTGGGAGCACACAAAATGAATTTTTTTGCTCATTCGCACGCATATCCGAGTAAGCTTTAGGCTTAAACTTCCCTAGCAAAGTTGCCAAATTATAGGGGGCTTTTTCATGCATGGGTGAATAACTTTAAGGGCCTAAAACTAGATAATGGTATTTACCAACTCATGGCAAATAATGGCAAAAGACTTAGGACCCAAAGTGTGCATATCATCTAACATTAGATGATTGTATTTGTTGTGGTTATTGATTGCCTAAGGAAAATTACAATCCAACAATAATTCAAAATTAATTACATATGTGATAAGAATAAACAAGAAATATATTTTAGAATCCATTTAAATAATACCTTAGCCTCAACGGTATGCCAATATTGCAAAAGATGTCTAAACTTAATATCTGAAATTTTATATAGTTTATTTTTCCACCTTAAATCATCAGTAGGATATGCATAGAAATTCTTTTTCTTGATTTGACATTTATAATATTTCCATGATCTATTCACAACATCCAACACCCAAATTATTCTAATATATTGAACCATAAACTTTTCCTGCACAAATTCTTATGCTAATATATTAGTAACATGTTTAGGTCTAAGTAGGATGAAAGTAGAATAGAGTAATACTAAAATAAGGTATTACTACATACTTGGATATGATCTCATTTCTTATCAAGTGTGCGTAAACATGGAAAGTTAACATAATTAACCAATGCAAGTTCTGAATCCCTTGCCATGGTTCCAAAAAAAACTTAAACTCTTGGACAATCTTCTTCGTAGGTCCAAGTGGCTGGCCAAATAAGTTCATAACAATCACTCGACACTCTTCTCTTTTCAAGCATGAACCCGGGGTAGCATTGTCAGACTTTGATGCTTTTTCCTTTCTAAAGATAATTGAGTTTCCATTTCTTATTGCAGTAATATAGAAAATACCAGATTAGTGATTTATTGTGTAGAGTTAATGAGGAGCCATATCAAATAAAATAAAACAGTCACCTTTGTTTGTCCAAAATCCAGTTAGTAATCTAAAACCTGAACTTAGTGATGCACATATATTTGTGAGTAATCTATTTAAGAGTATACTTAGTTATGAACTTAGTGAGTAATCTGAAATATGGAATATGATAGGTACCACAGACTATCCTCACCTCTGTCCAAACTTGAAACATAATCTAAGGTAAGGCTACAAATCATTTCTTTTATTCACTAAAGTTCTTCACTAAGTTCATCACTAGTTATGGCTGATGATCTGAGGTAAGTTCTCTAGGGTGAAGCTGATGAGTGAACCTGAGAGTAAGGGATGATTCTCAAGGCTTGATGATTATAAATGGTATGACAAATGATTTTAATGCACCAGAGGAGAAGCCCACTAGCCGAGCAAGAATGGCTTGACTTAATTTGTTGACTTGGATACAAGTTCCAGTTATGTAAAATTGTAATTGATAGTTTGGTTGGAATTGTCTGTGATACATATTGAAACTATAAAATTATAATTGCTTGTGCAAGTTAATTATGTAGCTTTAGAGTTTAATATATCCTATATATAACTTATGCAGTTAGCAATTTTTTGTAAAAAATGATGGTTGTGCATTGGTTGTAAAATTCATTTACTTGTTAGATCAGTATATGAATAAGGTGATCTGCAGCATTTCATATGTCATTTGAAGGACTTTAAGTTCTTTCTGGGTTAATTTGCAGCTTTTGATGTTCATTTCAACTTTTATTTATTTTAATGACAAACTTTCATTGTCCTTTTTGTCAAAACTTTCATGGACATAGATCACTTTAAATGTTCAAACATAATTTAAAATTTATATTGGATAGAAGAATGCTTACTTTGATTTTGATTGACAAACGGTTTAATTATTCAAGTTACTCTTAGTTATTTTTCTAAGCTGTTTAAAATTGAAACAACATTGCTTCTCTAGAACTTTTAATAGCTTCATTAAGTAAGCCTGTTCCATTAGTCCTATTTTTTATTTTTGTATTCATCTAATCCTTGTTACTCCGAAAACTATGTCAAACAAAACTAGTACCTATGAATCTCTTGACACATAAGTAGTCGTTGAAGCCATCTCTTTATTAGAGAGTATCTAAAATCTTCTAAGGAATCCTATAGGTCTTTCCATTATCATTTTGTATGTCATTCTATTTCTCATTTAATTTCCATCTTAGCGTTTTACAAATATGGAAGCTTGTTGCATTTTCATGCTCTTTCCAATATATCATGCAATCATTTGGACATGTATCAATCTTTGTATAATTCAACCCAAACACTTTCAAAACACTTTATGTTTCATTAAAAGAAGTAGGAAATTTTGCATCAGGTAACACCTCCCTTCTAAGCTCCAAGATATCTATAAATGAACAAATCATGAAGGAAATTTTTGAATGGTTTTTGGAACGACTAACCTCCAAAACTTTTGTTTACTCATCATTTGTCCCCTCTCTGAAAGCATCATGTGTATCATGCAACGACCCAATTATATCATGATTAGAGTCATTTGGGTTTGACCTTTTAACATTATCCAAAATAGTTTCTTCTCTTCAGATATTGAACCTTAACTTTGATAATTTATCTGTTCTTGGAACAAAACCATTACAAATTAGGTGACCTCTCAGAACACCTTCATGACGCCAAAAACGATAATGATAAATTTCACAAGGGCAAAAAATTTGATATCCTTGAGACTTAGTAGCAAAAGCCTTTTTAACATATTCGTATACTCCCCGTTCATATTCATTGCTCAATTTAGAAAACATCCACCAATTCTTAGTTCCACCATCAATTCCTAAGGGTAAGAATTAAGAGAGTTATTTTATCTAAGTCACAATAGAAGTAACATGCCACTTTTAGTACCTTCAATTCATTCTCATATTAATCATAAATGATAAATGTTTAGGTTTCCCATTTTCCTATCAAATGCTCAACTTGTGTTAATTGCTTTCCTCTATATAAAAGATAAAAGCAGGTACTTGTTGGTTATTTATATCATGTCTCCTCCATTTTTAAGTTTTGAATATCTATTGATTCCAGTCCATGGGATTTGTGATTTTTGAATTGTTTATATCAAATTTTATGAGCAATCAAGGAGTGTTTCATACATTTATTCTCTTATATTTATTTGATAATATTATCCCATTACATAATACATGACATCCATATTATTTTATTAATTGTATATTTCTTTTGACAAAGGAATATATAGTCGAAGGAGAATACTATACCCAACATGTGAGCAACTAAAACTTATGATGGACTTCAAATACTTGTGTTTCAAACACCAAACTGGGAGGAAATATTTTTTGCAAGAGCTTATGTTATTTCATAGAAATGTTGATTTAATTTGTTGGAGAATATATTGGTGGTAAAAGACATGTTATTTTATATGAACAATGATATATTCAAGTAAGCTGACAAATAAAACGGTATATAAATAATGAAATATTTACCATAAGGGTTAGCTACCCTCAAACTTTGACCTACAACTATCATATTTAAAACCTATTTTTAAGAAATGCTATTTTTTGATAAACCTCGTCATCAGCCAAACATCCCCAGTTTTGAATTTCCTTCCATTGACAATAGTAATGATGACTATTTGTGACATTTACAATTTTGAATTTCCTTCTAATGACAATTACACTCTGTAATACATATCAAAAATAAATTAAACTCAATGATTTCTTAGCTTCTTTATGTAAACATTATTTAAATGGGAGAAGACTTGCTAATCATGCTTTCCATAAGAAAATACAAACTAAGGTCAAGCTTATCCAAGCAAAGTGAACTTAGAAGTCAAGCTTATCCTATAGAAACGCCTCATTTTTTAGGAGAAGTAAAGTTTCACAGGTCTAAGCCTTCCTCAAATCCTTCTCACTACCCATATGTTATTATGGGGTGGGGGTTTTATACTATTTGTTGGGGTAGAATTTCTGCTGCAAGACACATCGATAAGCGATGCATCGAGTAAGTTGGCAAGCGACACTGAAGGATGACAATTATCAACTACGTGTTCAAGTAATGTTGTGAAGATGCATTGAACCTAAACGCTTATTTGATGAATCTCGATGGTTACTCCATATCCTAATAAACTAGAAGTTCATTCAAGTTAGAAGGCTAACATGGGATAAATGCTAAGAAACCACAAGAGGTGGATAAGTATAGCGTAGAAAAAAGAGGAAATTGGTTGCACATTTTACTGTCGCTTGAAGCAAAAAATCAAGGAAAGAATGCAGTATAAAAGAGGAATAGTAGAATTAGGTATGGAGGAGAAGTCCACTACTGAAGACTAAAAATTGAGCTACCTTTTGCCTACAAGTTTTATTCACTTTAACCTTTACGTTTACATTTCTATCAAATACTACATGTAATCTGTAATCACTAAGACCTAGTCCTTAACATAGTAGAAATGCGGCCTAAATAATCCCCCGTAATTTTCCCCAATTTAGGTTTTCCACTTCACCAAATCGTTGTGTTGTTTAGATTTTAATTTTGTTATACATAATGTTTATTGATCCAACCTTTGTTAAGCATAGCTAGTTGTTCCATGATTCTAGCCTTAAATTTTCACTTAGTTAATGATTTTTGGCATAAATAATTGGCGCCCACCATGAGGCAGCAGCTAGTTTAAACATCATTCAGACTATTTACCAAAAGTCTTAGAACCTTAATGTGGATAGCATGACTCAAGGTGATTTGATTGATGCGTTTAAGAAAGCTTAAGCTCAACTAGAAGGCTTTAAGAGAAAAGTAGAAGATCTATTAAAAGAGCAGTCAGAAACAAAAAATTCAATGGAAATTATGAAAAAGAGTTAGAGTCGTTAAGAATACCTTAAAGTAAAAGACTCCATGGAGAAATATCGTTCCCATCCCTTATCCAAAAGAATCTACCATAGAAGATGAATCCAAACTCCAAGAAGAAGACAACATCCATGTCCCCTAGGAAGACGAACAGACGACTCAAACACAAAGATAAGAGCCTGGCCCCACATCCTGCAAGATTGCAAAACTTGAGACTTAGAACACATGGATACTATAGATGTTGAAGAGAGTACCTGGAGCCCCAACGCCGATCAACTACAAAAGGGAAGATGGCTTTGAGTCCTCGATATTTATCCCAAATATAAATAACATGGGGATACCAAATAGGCTTATCTTCTGAACTTGGAATCCCTTATACGACAGAACTTTAGAACCTTATGCACACATGGAAGCTTACAAAGCCATAATAATCAAAATGTGCTACCCTAAGGAGTGTCGTCACGTTCTAATGTGCAAATCGTTAGGCGGCACTTTGAAAGGCCTCGCTCTATCCTGGTTAATTAGGTTTGAAACCTTTCTCCTTAAGTAGGTTTCATGTTTTGGTTAACAAATTTTATATACAGTTTGCTACAAGCCGCTAGTTGGAGAAGCAGACAAGCGACCTCTATTACATTGTCCGAAAACTAGGGACACCATACAAGAATACTTCATAAAATTTAATAATGAGATGATCATCATTAAGCAATGTGATCCTAGGATGGTCATTGAATCCTTTAAGAGGAGCAATCCCTAATTCCGAGCAGACCAAATATACGTGTTCCACCTTTGAAGATATCAGGAATCGAGCTCTAGCCTAGTTACGACAAGAAGATGATAGAGCATCCAGAGGCTTGCTAAAGATAGGATACCAAGAACAAAAATATGGAGCCAATGGGGAACGAAGAATCTTTACACCAAGGAGGAATGACTGCCGATTCAAGTCATACGAGACCAAAGGGAACGTCAACACCGTTCATACATGTAACTACCCGGACTTAAAAGAATACAACTTTAACACTAACACCGTGGTGTAGTGAATGCATCATAGGAATTAGGAGTAGTCGTTATATGGCCCAAGAAGAGCAATAAGCCAGACGACCAAAAAGATAAGTCCCTTGGGTGTGAGTTTCACCAGGACCATAGGTATCAAATGGATAGTTGTACTACATTGAAGAAGGAGGTAGCATTCTTGTTGAAGAAGGGACACCTCAAGGAATTACAAAACAAAAAAGAGTGGTAAGACCTTCCCAAGGGGTAGAAGGAAAAGGTAACACCCTAACGAGAGCTGGTGCACTCAAAAGTAGTAAACGTAAAAACTGGGCGGTTAGACATCTTTGGAATGATGTATTCTGTCTCGAGGAAGCTGTCTTGCAAAATGGACCTGAACCATTCAAGACGTCCCCGATATAGAAACAAAAGATGTACTGAGTGAGGTTTCCATTACATTTGACAGTAGTGATTTATGGGAGTCTATGCATCACCACAACGGAATCGTAACATCACTCGTGGTAGGAAACTACCTGCACAAAAGGGTCCTAGTCGATGGCGAAAAGTTCATAAAATGTTATATTTGTGAGCGCACTGGAGAGTATGGGGCTTGGCTTGGAAAATATTACAAGGAAATCAACCACACTAGTAGGTTTTAGTGGAGAACCAATGAATACCTTAGGAGAGATTGAGTTGCCTGTATTTGCAAAAGGGGTAAACAAAAGGATGAAGTTTAGTATAGTGAATGTTCTATCGGCTTATAGCATCATCATGGATAAACCATGGATAAATTAAATGAAGGAAGTCCCCTCAAAATACCATCAATATTTGAAATTCTCAACTAAACACTCCATCTTAATTACTAACATTTTTATGACTAATGATGGAAGCAAAAATGCAAAGTCAAATAGAGTTGAAAATAACATAGAAACAAAAATGCAGATAGTTGATAATGTGATGGAAGTACTGGAATCTAAAAAGCAAAGCTTTATGCATCCTGTCATAGGACGAGAATAGAACATTGGAGCCACGTCTTCAAAGCTTGAGCCACGTCTCAAAGCAGTCAGCAAAGTTCAAACACTTTGTCAAAGGATAAGAATTTTCTAATTGCCTAAATCTTGTGTTTTTATCCTTTCCTTGTGTCACTTATTTTATTCTCTAACCTAACGTATTTAGACATGATTTTAATGTCAAAGATATCTCTTAATTTCATCAAATAAGTGATGCTCACATTGGTTGAAGATTATTCAAGTTAATTTTGGTAGTTACCAAAATTCAAGCTTTGTGGTTATGGAAAAAGAAATATGTTGAAGCTTCAACGTGCAGCAAATAAAGTGGAAAGATTCTTGCTATAAAATATTCAGAAGATATCAATCTTCAACAGCAAAAATGAATGATTCCCTACAGCCATATTAGAGGAAATCTTGTTGAAAGTATTAAAGGAAAATAAGATTTTCAGCAGCCTATTTTGAGCCTCCTTTCAACGGCTTGAAATCAAGTTCAGTATATATTCCAGGCTTTGAAGTTGAAGAAAGGGAGAGACGAGTAGAGACACAACGAGATAAAAAGTGAGACAAGAACATAAGCAATTTAATCGTGAATTTCAGTCACAAGCTACATGAACAAAGCTTCATTATTTTCTCTCTAATTCCGTAAACTTTATCTTATATTTAGATTGAGAGAAAATCAAAGTATAATCTCTTGAGCGTTTCAAAGAATATTTTGAGAGAGTGTTATACTAAGAGTATACCTATAGTACTCAAACGTATAGAAAAAGAGAGAGCTTTTTATTAGTAGAATCTGAGATAGTAAAGTGTATCTAGGGTGCTATGGAGTAGAAGATGGGGATTAAGATCTTCTAGGGTGCTTTAGGTCTTTAAGGGAAATAATAAAAGAGCGAGTTAAATCCTAAGGGTTGGTCAACCCTAGGCGGAGACGTAGGCAAGTTAGTTGCCGAACTTCATATCAAATCTCCGTGTTTTGTCTCATCTTATTTCTGTCTTCATTGCTTACGTTTTATGTTTGCTTTGCTCATTAATCAAAGTAGCAAACAGTCAAAGCCTAAGCAAAAGCCTTTGAAACCTATTTCAAGGCTATGACATCCAGATTCAAAGATAAGCCTTAACGCTTGTATTTCGTCTTTGAAAGACTATTGAAGACCTTGAGATCCTGAACGCGAAAATCGGTTATACTCTATTCACCCCCCCCCCCCCTCTAGAGTATAATTAATCTTATTCCATCTCCTTATTGATTCTTCAGTTGGTATCAGAGCTTGACTCACAAGGAAAAGATTTAATCATCTATAAGGAAAAATGAATTTGATAGGTGATGGTGGTATCAATTTCTCCTCATTGCAATAATGTTTATGCTTTTCATACTAACTAAGTTGCGAGTACTAGCTTAAAGTGTCTTAAGGCCTTGACCAGCAACTCAAGGCTTTGGCACAAAAGGTTAGGTCATATTAATATGCATACCATGAAGAAGATTTTCTCAAAGGACTTAGTATATGGACTACCAAAGTTAGATTTGAAAGAAAAAGAGCCTTGCAAAGCATGTGCAAGAGGTAAACAAACAAAAGGATCCTTCAAAGCCAAAAAGGTTGTAAGTACCTCTCAGCCAATAGAGCTTCTACAAATAAATTTATGTGGTCCTATGCGTGTTAAATCAGCTAAAGCTCCTAGGTTACCTCAAAAAAATGGAGTTGTGGAACGAAAGATCCGCACTCTTGAGGATATGTCTAGGACAATGCTTTTGGAAAATGGTTTGCCAAAATACTTTTGGGCAGAAGCTGTTAATACAGAAAACTATATTATTTTAAACCATTGTTTGATTCGTCCTATTTTAAAGAAAACTCCTTATGAATTGTTTAAAGGTAAAAAACCTAATATTTCCTATTTCAAACCTTTTGGATATATGTGCTTTGTTCATAATAATGGCAAAGATAACCTTGGTAAATTTGATGCACGTAGTGATGAAGCAATTATGTTAGGTTACTCTTTGAATTCTAAAGCTTATAGAGTTTTTAATAAGAGTACTAAAGTCGTTGAAGAAAGTATACATGTGATCTTTGATGAAACCGAGAACGGTATCTTGAGTGATGGTTTTACAGGTTTAAACTTGAATAAGCATGAAGGTTATTAATTTGAGACAGAAGGAGAAGAAAGTTTATCAGATAATGAAATGATGAAATCTGCCTAGAATATACAAGGGCCAATTTTAGACGCAGACGAATTAGATCAAGGCCTTAACCAGCAGCCTCAAGATCTTGAAACTCCATCTCAAAGCCTTGAACAGACGAAAAATATTGTATCAGAAGTCACTACAAGGCCTTTCAACCCATCTCAAGGTCTTGAAAGGGTACTTCGGGATACTACATCAGCTCCTTTGATGTTGCCATGAAAGTTCAAATACTCCTCATCTCATCCAACAAACAATATAATTTCAGATCCAAAAGCTGGTTTACAAACACGCTCTAATGTTAAAAATTTGTGTGCATTTCAGGCTTTTGTTTCTCTTATAGAACCAAAGAATATCAATGAAGCACTTCAAGAGCCCGATTAGATTTTAGCTATGCAAAGTGAGCTAAATGAATTCAAAATAAATAAAGTGTGGACACTCACACCAAGACCAAAGGATCATTCAATTATTGGAACAAGGTGGGTGTTCAGATATAAGCTTGATGAGAATGGAAAGATACTGAGGAACAAAGCAAGATTAGTAGCCTAAGTTTATAATCAAGAAGAAGGGATAGATTATGAAGAGACATTCGCTCCCGTGGCTAGAATAGAGGCTATTCGAATGCTCCTTGCTTTTGCTTCCTTTATGCAAATTAAGCTATTTCAAATGGATGTCAAATGTGCATTCTTGAACGGTTATTTACAAGAAGAAGTATATGTTTCTCAACCCCCCGGTTGCAAAAATGAGAAATTTCCAAATCATGTTTTTAAACTTGACAAAGCGCTCTATGGTTTGAAACAAGCTCCAAGGGCTTGGTATGAGCGTCTTTTAAAATATCTTTAAGAAAATAATATCAAATGAGGGTTGATTGACAAAACTCTTTTTGTGAAAACCAAAGGTAAAGATTTATTAATAGTTCAAGTTTATGTTGATGATATTCTTTTCGATGCTACCAACGATTCCCTTTGCAA
Organism: Dysphania ambrosioides; assembly: GCA_026401315.1. Lineage (NCBI taxonomy): Eukaryota > Viridiplantae > Streptophyta > Magnoliopsida > Caryophyllales > Amaranthaceae > Dysphania > Dysphania ambrosioides. Next base: position 13,209,511 of record CM048662.1, read on the forward strand.
AGAATTTTCAGAGATTAAGTGTAGGGAATTTGAGATGAGTTTAATGGGTGAGTTGAATTTCTTCCTTGGATTGCGAGTTAAACAAGATAAAGGAGTTATATTTATAAATCAAAGAAAATACGCATGAGATCTCCTTAAGAAGTACAATATGACTCAATCTAAAGAGGCTAAGACTCCTATGAGTTCGACATTACTTTTAGATCAAGATGAAAATGGTAAGTCGGTAAATCTAAAGGAATATCGAGGTATGATTGGATCTCTTCTCTTTCTCATGGCAAGTAGGATTTTAGTGTGTGTATGTGTGCTCATTTTCAAGCTAACCCCAAAGAATCTCATTTGAGTGCAGTTAAGAGGATTTTACGCTATCTCAATGGGACAAAGGATTTTGGTCTTTGGTACCCTTGTAATAGTAACTTTAAACTTGTTGGATATTCGGATGCTGTTTTTGCAGGTTTTAGAGTGGATAGAAAAAGTACTTTAGGTTGCTGTCAAATCTTGGGATCAACTCTCATTAGTTGGCATTCAAAGAAACAAAATTCGGTGGCACTCTCTACTTCCGAAGCCGAATACATTGTAGCCAGTGCTTGTTGTTCGCAAATTTTGTGGATATCACAACAATTAAGAGACCTTGGGTTAGACTTCAAAGGCATACCTATCAAGTGTGATAACACGAGTGCTATATCCATAACAAAGAATCCAATTCAGCACTCTCGCACTAAACATATTGATGTTAGGCATCACTTTATACGTGATCATGTGGAGAAAGGAGACGTATCTATATCTTTTATTTCTAATGATTTGAAACTCGCTAACATCTTCACCAAGCCTTTGAGCGAAGAACGATTTAACTTTATTCATTTTGAGCCTGGAATGTTAAATGGGCAAGCATCCTCGTAGGGGGAGCTATTTGAGTATGTTGTATATGTTTATTTTTGCATTTGTTTGTCAATGTCTTGACATGCTTGTCATTGCCTTGGCTATCTTTTTTTAATATTAATATGGGATCAAAATGTTTGGTACTTATCCTATAAATAATTATCATACATTTATTAAATGATTTTTGAAATGTTTTGGATACATAAATTGCGGATGGATCTGTAGCTTTTGCTTTCAATGTTTTTAAAAAATCTCATTCCATTCATTTTAAAGATTCTCAAGGCCTTGAAGCTGTTTTCAAAGTTTTCTGCGTATTTTATTTTTAGCTTTCAAAGCCTTGACTGTTTTACCTTTTTTAAAAGCAATGTCTTTTTGTTTTCATATCTTTAAAAGTTTTACTATTTTATATCTTTTTGTTATTTTGAAAAAATCTTCTTGAGATCCAACATTTCTATTTTCCCACCTTATCGGAAGGCAAAAAGGGGGAGAGTATTTATGTATTATTTATTTAAAGGGGAGAATATGTTTGTTTATGCATTTTATTCTTTGACGTTTGCATATAATGTTTTGTCTTCCATCAAGGGGGAGATTGAAGACTCCACCTTGATTACTAACATTTTTAAGTCTAATGATGGAGGCCAAAATACAAAGTCAAATAGAGTTGAAAACATCATGGAAACCAAAATGCATAGAGTTTCCAATGTGATGGAAGTAATGGAATCTAACATGCAAAGCTTTATGCATTCTGTCAAAGGACGAGAATACAATATTTGAGCAACGTCTTCAAAAGCTTGAGCCACGTCTCAAAGTAGTCAGCAAAGTTCAAACACTTTGTCAAAGGATAAGAATTTTCTAATTTCCTAAATCTTGTGCTTTTATCCTTTCCTTATTTCACTTATTTTATTCTCTAACCTAACTTATTTAGACATGATTTAAATGATAAAGATATCTCTTAATTTTAGAAAAATAAGTGATGCTCACATATGTTGAAGATTATTCAAGTTAATTTTGGTAGTTACCAAAATTCAAGCTTTGTGGTTATGGAAAAAGAAATATTTTGAAGCTTCAAAGTGCAGCAAATAAAGTGGAAAGATTCTTGCTGTAAAATATTCAGAAGATATCAATCTTCAACAGCCAAAATGAATGATTCCCTACAGCTATATTGGAGGAAATCTTGCTGAAAGTATTAAAGGCAAATAAGATTTTCAGCAGCCTGTTTTGAGCCTCCTTTCAACGGCTTGAAATCAAGTTCAGTATATATTCCAAGCTTTGAAGTTGAAGAAAGGGAGAGATGAGTAAAGACACAACGAGATAAAAAGTGAGACAAGAACAGAAGCTTTAATCGTGAATTTCAGTCACAAGCTACATCAACAAAGCTTCATTATTTTCTCTCTAGTTCCATAAACTTTATCTTGTATTTAGATTGAGAGAAAATCAAACTATAATCTCTTGAGTGTTTAAAAGAATATTTTGAGAGAGTGTTATATTAATAGTATACCCATAATACTCAAACGTATAGAAAAAGAGAGAGCTTTTTATTACTAGGATCTGAGATGCTAAAGTATAGCTGGGGGGCTATGGAGTAGAAGATGGGGATTAAGATCTTCTAGGGTGCTTTAGGTCTCTAAGGGAAGTAATAAAAGAGCAAGTTAAATCCTAAGGGTTGGACAACCCTAGGCGGAGACGTAGGAAAATTAGTTGCCGAACTTCGTATCAAATCTTCGTGTTTTGTCTCATCTTATTTATGTCTTCATTGCTTACGTTTTATGTTTGCTTCGCTCATTAATCTAAGTAGCGAACAGTCAAAGCCTAAGCAAAAGCCTTTGAAACCAATTTCAAGGCTTTGACATCCAGATTCAAAGATAAGCCTTAACGCTTATATTCCGCCTTTGAAAGTCTGTTTAAGACCTTGAGATCCTGAATGCAAAAATCAGTTATACTCTATTCACCCCCCCTCTAGAGTAAAATTAATCTTATTCCATCTCCTTATTGATTCTTCATCAACCAAGTAGGGGGTCATCAGTATTAAGGGTGAACAAGAAGTTGCAAGAAGATGTTACATCACTTCTTTAAAGCCATGAAGAACGGTCGACAAGAAAATGCTTGACGATGTGGCTCTGGATCCTTCTAAGCCCGAAAGAATGGTAAGAATAGGAGCTTTACTAACTGCTAATATTAGATGAGACGTTATAGCCTTTTTGAAAGAGAATGTCAATTGCTTTGAATTGTAACATAAGGATATGACAGGAATAATCCTAGAGGTCATTTGTCATCAATTAAATGTAAACCCTTGCCATCCACCATTCAAGAAAAAGAGGAGAAAGTTTTGACCAAAAAGAAACCAAATTATCAATAAGGCGGTCTAAAATCTGATCGATACTAGTAAAATGCAAGAAGTCAAATACCCTGAATGGCTAGCAAAAGTGGTAGTGGTCGACATGAAAAATGGGAATTGGAGAGTGTGCATCAACTTTACTAACTTAATTAAGGCATGCCCTAAAGATCTATTTCTTGTATCATACATCGACGCAATGGTAGATGCTATAGCTGGGCACAAACTATTGAACTTTATGGATGTATACTTAGGGTTCAAATAGATACTTATGCATCTAGATGATTAGGGAAAAATGACCTTCATCACCGATAAATGTATCTATTGCTATAAGGTGATGCCCTCTACTATTGTCCAAGCCCTAGGAGGGAGAGGATCTTTAACCATATCTAGCCGTCAATAAATGCTTGATATGCGTCGTATTAACATGAGAAACCGAAATCAATAATTGCTAGTATATTACATCAATAAGTCTCTGCTAGACACGGAGACCAAGTACTCTAACTTGGAGAATCTCATATTAGCTTTATTAATGACATGCAAAATACTTAGACATTATTTTGAAACACATATCGTAATTGTGATGACAAATTTCCCTGTAAAGAATAGAGCAGGCCGGAGCTGTCAAGAAGAATGAGAAAATGGACAATGTTCCTGAATGGCTTTGACATCAAGTTCCATCCGAGAACGACAATAAAGTCAAAAGCATTGGCAGATTTTGTGGCTGATTTTATTTTGGACTTGGAACCACTTGCAAAAGAGGAAACCAAAATCGATGGCGCTGTTCAACAAGGTTAAGTATGGCAGCTCTTTCTAGATGAATCATCTAAGTTTAGGGAACATGGCTTTGGTGCCCTTATTAAATCGTCACAAGAGGACAAGATAATATAGGCCTTATGTTGTGACTTCAAAGCAACAAACAATGAAGCTGAGTACAAATCCCTTATTGTAGGAATGAAACTCACTCGTGATCTGGGGGCAAAATCAATACAAGTGTTCAGCGACTCCTTGTTGATAGTAAGTGAAGTCAATTATGATTTTGTGATAAAAGACTCCAAAATTATCGCTTATCTAGAAATAATCAAGACTATGGCTAAGGCCTTTGACTCCTTCTTATTGCAACAAATAACTAGGGATAAGAATTCAAAAGCCCATGAACTAGTCAATATTGGGTAAACACTGAGTTAAGCTCCATAAAGATACGTACCTATAGTACACCTACAACATTTATCCATAAGCCAAACCCAATTAGTGTAAGAAGGCTAGATGCATGCTATAAGTGACGCATATGGATGGGTTGAACCAATCATAGATTGATAAAAGGGATTAACACCTAAACGATAAATTAGAAGCACGAAACGTAAGATTCAAGGCTTCTTGTTTTATACTAATTAATGATGTGTTGTTTCGAAAATCTCTCATAGGTCCTTATATGATATGCCTATAGAAAAAACAACAATAACAAGTCCTAATCGACCTACATAACAGTGAATGTGGGAACCATGGAGGTGATAGGAGCATAGCCAATAAAGCCCTACACATGGAATATTACTGGCCTTCACTCTCAATTGTCATCATGGCCATTCATAAAGTGGGGGATGGATATTATAGGCAAGCTACATGCAGTTGCAGGGTAAAGGGTGTTTATGATAATGTTAAAGAATTATTATTTTAAATGGATAGAGGCAGAAGCATTTTACCACGTAAGGGATAAAGAAGTAGTATCCTTCTTATGGACCAACATTATATGTAGATTTAGGGTGCCTTTAGAAATAGTTTACGACAATGGCTCCCAATTCATAAGTCACAAGATAAAGAAATTTTGCAATAAATGGAACATATTTCAAAAGTTCTCCACTCTTTTATACCCAAAGCTAATGGCCAGGCTAAATCCAATAACAAGGAAATTGTATTATCACTGAAAAAAGGCTGGAGCGAGCTAAAGGGAAGTGGGTTGAGAAATTGTCAGAAATCTTAAGGTTTAATGGAATAACCTTGAGGAAGCGATAGGACAAACACCTTTCTTGTTAGTATGGGCTCCAAACGAATGAGGAAAACAACCAAAGCCTAGTGCAAGAAATCAAAGTTGTTGAAGAGAAAAGGGAAGCAGCACTCGTATTTATGGCTTTGCAAGAACAAGCCATTGCAAGGTCTTAAAACAAGAACGTTAAACAAAATAATTTAGTGAAGGAGGCTAGGTGTTGAGGAAGATATTTCAGAGTACATGCAACCCTACCAGCAGCAAGTTAGCACCCACTTGGGAAGGACCATACCAAATAACAAAAGTCATGGGAAAAGGTGCTTATTGCCTAAGGTCTCTCGATGGGAAGCACGTACCAAGGAGCTGGAACGCCACCCATCTGAAGTAATATCATTTCTAAACTACACAAGTTTCCTCTCTATCTTTTTTCAAATATATTTCATGTTCTTTTACTTATTCTCCAAAACTATTTACTAACTTAAGCATTGGAGGGCCATTGGGATATCAACAACTTGCCTTAGTTATCACGTTTTAATTTTTATAGATAATACAACAAGTTTTTATGAAGTTATTGGTCGTGACAAAGATTAGACCGCTAACACTTCTGAATGTCGCCCGCTTGCTGTCTCTGTCCAAGACAAGACAAATGGGTATAGCGTTAAACGTTTGGCACCTACACATAGGAGCGCTAATATATAGGGGTGCCATAAATGAAGTAACACCAGAATAGAGCTCAAATTGAGGAATAATTGAACCAAAAAGCATGCATGCAAAAGATATAAACAAGTCCGCAAAAACCTGACATACAAGTGAGAACTCAAGATTAGCAAAAAGAGTATAACTTATTTGTGAACAATCAGGAAAAGCGAGTTATCATGCATCAAAATAAAATAGCAAACAAAGGAATTGACATTAAAACATGTAGTTAAGCTAAACAGGATTTGGCAAATGAATAAGCACAGTCGTATATATACTACAAATTATCCAGCAATAAAATCCTAAATTGTTTTAAAGCATAATATCATTTAAAAGGAGATCAAGGGGCATCTCCAACTAGGGAGTCCTCCAAAAGCACACCTGCCACCAAAGCATCAACTGCGTTTTTGGGAACATTTGTCGCGTAGGCTACAGATGCATCCATTATGACCATAAGGGGGGCATCCATAGTAGTAGCATCCTTTATGATAAAAGTGGATGTATCCATTTCATTACCAAGGACGCCTTCCCCCACTATAGACATCAGTTCCTCTATATCGCCACCAGCCTCGACGTACTTGTCCAACTTTGCATGTGTCTCCTCTAGTGTAAGCTTACCGTCAACAAAGTGCTTCATCAACTTGCACTTCAAATCCAGCGTCTCGGCATCAAGTTGGAAGTTGAGAGATTCAATCTCCCATCTTAGCTTTACATTATAGTAGGACATCTAACTCAGACTTTCATCAATAGCAGTATGTTCTATGGCATGGTCTAATGACAAACCCTGGTATTTCTCCTTAGCCTCTTCCTCAACCTGCAGCACCTCCTTTAGATCTTTAACTTCCCGTTGCAACCATTCCTTGGAAGAGAGCAGCTGCTTTGATTAAAAGGTAAGGTCGCTAACATGACCTTCTAGTTCGTTGATCAGCTTCTTCACTTTGATGTCCCTTTCCATGAGTGCCCGTATTCCTCAATCTCGGAGACATGAACATGGACGAGCAGGATATCTTAAAAGGATTATATGCATGATAAAGTATTAGCAATGTAAAATTGAGTGACATGATAGATGCATAGCTTCTTTAGACGCTTAGCCAAAATCCTTGAAATGCAGAGTTGTTGGCCAGGTCCATGCCTATGGCATTGTCCTGACGCAGGATCAAACTAGGTAACAACAAGCACTCCACAGTAGGAAATAAGGATGTGGGAGTTTACCTGTCATCCATAGAGCATAGAGGAAGCACTATCTTCTAGTGACTGACCCCCTTCGCAAATTGATACACAAAGAAGTTTTCCTGAAAGACTGTGTCAGGAGGCATCCTGTCGACAGAAGGAGACAGCATCTTAGCAACTAGGGCATCTTTTGGTATAGGGCCCCTAGAAGTAGTAGGCTTGGGAGTTGGTAACAACATGGATGGACGATTATCAGCCATAAGGGGTGGAGGATTATCCTAATAAGCTTGACTAGGATCCCCGCTTTGTGAACCGGTCTTTCTCTTCTTGACATGAAGGCGCTCCAACATTTCCAACTCAGAAATTTTCTATGCAAGACCCCTTGTGCTACCTTCCCAACACACCTAGTTTGGTCTTGGAAAACGTTAAGGGTACAAAGAAAATCGAAAATAAGTTGAACGGTTACGAGTAAGTTGCAACATTGTTGGAGTTGGAGAAGTATATGTAGACTCTGAGATAGGAACAATTGATTTTCCTTTTGAGGGAGCTCCTTCCTTAGGTAAGACGTTTGGCCCATATACTAAATTCGATACGATAGTCCTTAAGAATCGTTTTCCATGATAAATCCCTAAGAACGCATAGTTGCAAATGGCAGAGTCAAGGCCGAACATGATGGCCTTCACCTTTAGGGCTGCAGATCAAAAATTGTAAGTTACAAATTAATGAAATTATTCAAACGAATGTCACATGATAGGAATGAAGCATACCTGGGACACTAGGACCACTAGTTGTGATTCAAGTGTAGCCCGACCCCAAGCTGGCGTTATGATAACCGTTCTTTTAGGTCGTTTAACTAAATGAATAAGTGTGCAAACAAATTAGTGAACACCCTAATACTACTACAACTAGTGTAGTGGTAAGTCGGGGATCGAACGACAAGGACAAGGGGCGATAGTCTCTAGACTAGATAAAAAGGGTTTATATGGGGATTGGATAGAACTATACTAATAACAGAACAATAAAGCAAGAACTAAAATGATAATAAGCTATGGAAGGAAAACAGGGAGAGATCAGTTCCACCCTAGGAAGGACAATCAAACTATCAATATGCTAAATTAGGAGAAATCAGTCAACAATGAATCATGACACTCAAGATGATGAGAGGAAGTTTGTGACCCTATAAATCACACGAACAACCTATAATCGCCCTATGTCTCCAAAGGATTGGCAAGACAAGATTCGCATCGAATATCAATCAATTAATCATCAACAATCTCAAATCCTAATTCTACGTATGAAGAACGAGCCAACCTAAGGTTTCACTAATCAAACCCCTAAGAAAACTACTCACACATAGTAATAAAGACTAGGGCATAAACAACGAAAAAGAACATGATTGAAAGGACAAACGAATTGAATGTAATGAACAAGAGAACGAAAAAACGAAGACCTATAACAAAACCGACAACTACTCTATCTAAACTGTAAATGAAACAACGATAATAGTAAGAGAAATGAAATTCCGAAAAATAATACTTTAAAGCATTAAACGAAATAAAACAGAAAAGAATCGATACCTTGCATAAATGAAATAGCATCAACGAAAGAGAATCCAATTCCGAAATACAAAGCTTGAAAACGAGAACAACGAAAGCTGTAAATCTAAACTAATGCGTGAATGAAATGAAAAGCGTTAAAGTGATGTTCTAGGTTGAGGCACAAAAGCTCTCAAAGTAGGCATGAGGGTTATTTATAGGTTAAGGGGGTATTTATACCCTGGGACATAAGGGGTAAAACCCTAGAAAAACCCTCAAGCGCCGGCTAAAGAAAGAACCAAAAACTGCGAGAAAGAAGCCCATTCGGCCAAAGGAAGAGAGGATTCGGCCGAATGAGTGGCCATTCGGCCGAATGGGAATGTCATTCGCCTATATTAGAAACTTGGTGTTTTTGCACCTTGTCCACCATTAGGCCGAATGAGTGCAACCATTCAGCCGAATGGGCCTTGATTCGGCCAAATGTGTGTTCATTCGACTATTCCTGAGAGCTTGAGTTATGTGCTTGAATCCCTGTCTTCTATTCGACCGAATGGATGTCAGATTCGGTCAAATCTGAACCTGAACCTTGCTGAACAGCTCCTTTGAAGTGTCTAATGGCTTCTAGAGTTTATAGGATCTTCGAGAGTGACTTGGAACACATGCCCAAGCTATGATACGCGCATCTAAACTCTTGATAACAGTGTCAAAGCCTTCAACACGTCTCATTTTACCACAAAATCGTTAAAAGTACCTAAAATATCCTAAAAACATCTCAAGGACAAGATCAAGGTAAAACCGGATGTAATGTGTATAAAACCAATACAAAATAGCGAGACTTGACACTAAAATGGGGTTGTAAACGTGCTCTAAAACGAGCACATCAACTTCCCCTAAGCTAAACCTTTGCTAGTCCCTAGCAAATGAACTAGCAAGGCAACACTTTGAGTAAAGCATATGAAAAGCAAGGTGAGCGGAAAACAAGACAATGTTAGCTGTGTACGCGCAAAACTCTTCCCTAGCCATGGGTGTGCAAGTACAATGGGCTCAAAAGGGCATAATACCAAGATGAACAACATCTTCCGCAGACTCAGGATTACTGGAAAAGTTACATCACAGGCCATGCCACCAACTACCTAAAGAGGTCACAAGTCCACGCTCCCCATGCTATTTCCCAAAAGATGTGGGAGATTTCTATACGCTTGTATGTTTAATACGGTATGTGTTTCTCTTAGAATCATCCGACTTAAGATGAGTCAGGAATTAAACAATCAATCAGGGAGAAATCTTAGGGATTGTATCCTATCTACTCTTCAGCACATAACTTGCTAATCATGCCAACTCGAACAGGTTTGGAAACGGTTGTAATGTAGGCTAGGATTAAGGTAGGGTAAAATTTGAGGATGTGGAGTTCAAATAGAGGATAGTAAGCAATCCAAGGTAATCAAACCAAGGACGGCTACGACTTTCGATGACAATGCCACTTCCCAAAATTCTGTAGATACGCATAAATGAACTCATTACACGAACTTTATTCTCGAATTTCTCTTTTTTAGTTTTTTTTTTGTTTCTTTTCTTTTTATTTTCTTTTTCTTTTTTTTCTTTTTTTTTCTCTATGTTTTTTTTTCATGCTAATGTTCCTGAAACAAAGTAAGAGTAATGTAAAGAGTTATATCATACGACAACGATTTTTCAAACCAAAATCTTTCACCACAATGCAACGGGCACAACTTCACTGTTATCACTTGACTATCCTGTAGGTAAAAAGAGGGAATATTTGGCTTATGTGGAGTTAGGTGATGTAGCTACGAATAAAAAGTAAAGGCACAAAATTGGCTTACCCTAAAGTCAATGGATATTCATGGTAGGCAATTTGGCCATGTAGTTGTAACTACAAACGTGTTATCATCCCTGACCTTTAGAAAAGAAGACTATGCTGGAGGAGAACAAACACAATACATAGACTCTCTAACTAGCACTCACTAACATCGGACTCATAATGGAGTCCTAGAAGGATCAATTCTCACTAGGCTAGTCGAAATGCGCCTCAATAGGTAGTCATCCAAGCCACACACCAAGCAGAACCAGATCCCCCAAGTCAGGTGGAAAACAGTCAATCATTAGGTCCTAAAATAGGCACAAGGCTAGGAAAACATGAGTGTGCATAGGACCACTATAATGTACACATCAGGAGCTCGCATGTCGGTTTCATAACTGAAGCACATTAACTTGACACACCTAGACTTACAAAGAAAAACAAAAACAAAAACCAAGGCAGTAGTTTCAATAATGCTGATCTTTCGAAGCTTTGACAACACAAGGACCTTCCCCCAAGCCAGCTCAAGAGCCGTCTCGACACTTGGGAGAAGAGAGCTTAAAGGGGGAAAGTTCAGCATTATGGAAGCTATTACTATACAAATACATAAACAAAACAAACACCGGGTTATCTCCCGTAAGTACTTTTGTTTAACGTCCGTAAGTTTAACACATTTAGGCACAAGTTTATACAGAAAAAGAAAACAATGAAATCATACCTACAGTAGGAGTGGATTCACTCCTAGCATCTCCATTGCCTCCAGCATGGGGAGTCAAAACTCTCCACCGAGCCGCACTAGCAGAAGTAAGCAACGAAGAACAAGGGTCATCTGGAGGTGGGATAAAATCCAGGGTTCCCCTAAGCTAGGGTGGAGCCACCGATCTCTTTTTGTGTTTTCTTTTTCCAGCCCTCTTCCTTTTGTAGGCTGGCTTGTCAGTTCCCTCAAATATATAATCCATCTTAGCTGGCGGAGCATTTCCCTTTGCAACCTCAAAAACAAAACGCTCTTGCGCGTCCTCCTCATCCGACACCTCAACCATCATTGGGGTAGCAAAAACATTACACCTCTCAACCTCTTTTCCAGCTGCATTCTCAACAACCCCAAAGGAACAAATCTACTCGACCATGGGTTCCTTTGAAGACTTAGAAAAGGCAAACACAACCTTCTATTGGGCTACCCTCACGGTTATAGTTTATGTTTCATAATCGATTAGGGCACCCAAAGTCTACAAAGCATCCCTCCCTAAGATGAGGGGAGTATAAGAATCCTCGGCCATATCAAGCACCACGAAGTCACATGGTACCACTATGTTCCTTACTTAGATCGGAAGGTCCTCAAACTCCCCACATGGCACTTTTATACTACGGTCAACTAGTTGGATGGTTTTCTTCGAAGGCTTGAATTCAAAGGTTAGGTGCTTGGTGATGGACATCAGCATTAGGCTAATGGAGGCCCCAAGCTCAGCAAGTGCTCCCTTAGAATTGAGTTCCAAGGGTGACCGGGAGCACAAAGGGTCCTCTCACTTTTTCTTTCTTTGCCCACGTCCCCTGTATGATGGCACTCACCTGCTCCGGCAAATTAATTACTTCTCCCCTAAGCTTTCTTCTATTTCCTAGGAGGGTTTTCAGATACTTAGCATACTGCGGCATTTTCTCCATAGCCTCTAAAAATGGTATTTTCATCATAAGCTGCCGCATATGCTCTAGGAACTTAAGAAACTTTTCTTGAAGTTTTTTCTCTACCTTTTTATAAGGAAAAGGTAGAGGCAGAGCATGTTGACACTCATGTTTCCTCCGTTCCTATATCTCCTTCCCTCTCTCATTTTCATCCTTCTTCTTTCTCTCATGCCCATTTACTTCGACAATGTTTCCCTCATTCTCTTCACCACCCTCCTTTTCTTCTCTCTCCTCAAGGTTCTCCTTGTGCTTATTTTCTTTTAGACAACCACTACCCTTTGAGGAATCTGCCCCTAAATCATCTCCATTAGCTACAACTGGGGCAAGATATGAGGATCCAGATCTTAGGAAGATCGCCTTACAGGTGTAAAGCTTAGGGTTGGAGTCAGGAGAGTTTTGTGGTGGAGGTTGGGTGGATGGGTTTTGTTGAGGGTGAGAAGGAAGTAGCAATGGTGGGGGTGGACTAGCCATCTGCATAAGCTGTGATTCAAACAACTTTTGCTGCGCTTGAAGTTGTTGCATTTGATTTATTAAAGTTTGATTGATTTGCGAGAGGGTTTGATTTCTCTGCACAAGGGAGTTCACTTGGATGGAAAGGAATTCATTAGTTGGAGGTGGGTTTGGTTGTGGCTGTGTAGATGGATAGGATAGGTTGGGGTTGGGTCTTGGCATTTGAGGGTACGGCTGATAACAGTTCTTTTAAGTCATTTAACTAAAAGAATAGTTATGCAAACTAAATTTATAAACACCCTAATACTACTACAACTAGTGTAGTGGTAAGTCAGGGATCGAACCACAAGGACAAGGGGCGATAGTCTCTGGACTTGATGCAAAGGGAGTTATTTGGGATTTGATAAAATGAAACTAATGACAGAAAAGTAAAGAAAGAACTAAAACGATAATATGCTATGGAAGGAAAATGGGGAAGGGTCAGTTCCACCCTAGGAAGGACAATCGAACTATCAATACGCTAAATTAGAAGAAATCAGTCAACAATAAATCATGACACTCAAGATGACGAGAGGAATTTTGTGACCCTATAAATCACACGAACAACCTATAATTGCACAATGTCTCCAAAGGAGTGGCAGGACAAGATTCGCATTGAATATCAATCAATCAATATTCAACAATCTCAAATCCTAACTCTACGCATGAAGAACGAGCCAACCTAGGGTTTCACCAATCAAACCCCTTAGAAAAATACTCACACATAGTAATAAAAACTAGGGCATAAACAACAAAAAAGAACATGATTAAAAGGACGAACGAATTGAATCTAATGAACAAGAGAACGAAAAACGAAGACTTATAACAAAACCAACAACTACTCTATCAAATCGTAAAAGAAGCAACGATAATAGCGAGAAGAATGAAATTCAGAAAAACAATACTTGAAAGAATTAAACAAAATAAAACAAAAAAGAATCGATACCTTGCATAAATAAAATTGCGTGAATGAAAGAGAATCCAAATCCGAAATACAAAGCTTGAAAGCAAGAACAACAAAAAATGTAAATGTAAACTAATGCTTAAATGAAATGAAGAGAATTAAAGGTGATGTTCTAGGTTGAGGCACAAAAGCTCTCAAAGTAGGCATGAGGTTTATTTTTTAGAGCAAGAGGGTATTTATACCCTAGGGACAAAAGGGGTAAAACCCTAGGAAAAACCCTCGAGCGCTAGCCTAAGAAAGAGCCAAGAAAGTCGGAAATAGGCTCTATTTGGCCGAATGGATGAGGTATTCGGCCAAATGAGATACCATTCGGCCGAATGGTTGCCTCATTCGCCTATACCCGAATGAGTGCAACCATACGGCCGAATGGGCCTTGATTCGCCCGAATGTGTGTTCATTCGGCTATTCCCGAGAGCTTGAGTTATGTGCTTGAATCTTTGTCTTCCATTCGACCAAATGGATGTTAGATTCGGTCGAATCTGAACCTGAACCTTGCTGAACAGCTCCTTTGAAGTGTCTAATGGCTTCTAGAGTTTATGGGATCTTTGAGAGTGACTTGGAACGCATGCCCAAGCCTCGAACACGTCTCATTTTACCTAGAAATCATCAAAGGTACGTGAAATAACCTAAAAACAGCTCGAGGACAAGATCAAGGTAAAATCGAACGTAATGTACATAAAACCAATACAAAATAGGGAGACTCGACACTAAAATGGGGTTTTAAACGTGCTCTAGAATGAGCAAATCAACGGCTTATTCCCATTCGGCTTAGGAAAACTCCCATTTGCTTGATTGGTGGAGTTGTACCCTTGGTAGGAGTTTCCTTGGTTAGAATTCGGATTAAAGGGAGGTCTAAAGGGTTGATTATTGTAAGGACCTTGCTGAGAAAACCCTTGGTTTTGACCACCATACCCTACAGCTGCCACATAATCGGGATTATACCCGTATCCATCATAGTTCATGACTAGGGTTCCTTCTTGGTTATACCCCCCGTAGTTAACAGTCGCTATTTGTTCAGAATTTGCACCCCCACAATATGATGTATCATGATAGGTGCCCCCATAGATTCTACATGAAAAGGGCGTCTCTTTAACCGATGATACATTGGACCTACCTTGGGCGTATTTGAACTTGGACAGCTTCTTATCCATGATAGCCTCGATTTTTGAACTAATAGTGTCCAAGTTTCTTGAATCCATCCCTCTTCTCTGTAATCCACTACCCCTTGCTTCTCCCCAAGAGCTATTTTTCGCAACTTCCTCAATCTTAGCCTTCACCAGATTGCATGGGACTTTCGAGAGTTGGCCACCAATAGTCCAGTCTAGGAGTGCCTTGGTGGAGTCATTTAGACCATCATGGAATAATGTATTGAGATGGTTCTCCCCCTACTCATGATGGGGGCATGCTCTGATCATTCTCTTAAACCGACTCCAAGTAGCACTAAGGTTCTCATCATCCTCTTAAGTGAATGACGCAATTTTCTTACCCCAATCCTGTGTTCGAACTGTGTGATGGAACCTAAATGTTGTCTTTAATTGAGCCCAATTAGTGATTGAGTTAGGCTCTAGGAATTTATACCAATCCCGAGCATCACCTGATAAAATCAAGTGAAATAAATGCATCCGTACATAATCCAGGCTATTGGGGCATGGAGGTGTGAGACAATAAATATCTGAGAATGCCTCCAAGTGTTGGAGAGGGCATTCATTTTTTAAACCACAAAAAGGGGTCTCCTTCACCATCCGGGTGAATTGAGGATGTATGTGATAAGGGTTCAGGGCTATGGGTAACACTACACCTCCTTGAAATTCTTAGGACCCAGGCGTCCCAAATTGACCAAACAATTATTGGTTTTCGTCCATTGGTGGTGTAATTAAGAGGGTTGGAAGCATTTGGTTGTGATGAGGTTTGGATTGGAATTCTCAGTTTGCTGCGTTGAACCTCAGGGTCGTATGGTTCTAGTTGTTGATTTGATCTACATGTGCTATATGACATGCAAACAACACTAGAGACCAAGTGTAAGTACTGACAAGTAAATTAATAAACAATAATATAAATAAAACAAAAATGACTTACACCAAGACTATAACCTAAACACAACGACTTGTCCACGGCAACGACGCCATTTTGATAATCGTTCTTTTAGGTCATTTAACTAAAAGAATAATTATGCAAACATAATTTGTAAACACCCTAATACTACTACAACTAGTGTAGTGGTAAGTCAGGGATCGAACCACAAGGACAAGGGGCAATAGTTTCTAGACTTGATGCAAAGGGTTTATATGGGGATTGGATAGAACTATACTAATAACAGAAAAGTAAAGAAAGAACTAAAATGATAATAAGCTATGGAAGGAAAACGGGGACAGATCAGTTCCACCTTAGGAAGGATAATCAAACTATCAATACGCTAAATTAGGAGAAATTAGTCAACAATGAATCATGACACTCAAGATGATGAGAGGAAGTTTGTGACCCTATAAATCAAACGAACAACCTATAATTGCTCTATGTCTCCAAAGGAGTGGCAGGACAAGATTCGCATCGAATATCAATTAATCAATCATCAACAATCTCAAATCCTAACTCTATGTACAAAGAACGAGCCAACCTAGGGTTTCACCAATCAAAACCCTAAGAAAACTACTTACACATAGTAATAAAGACTAGGGCATAAACAACGAAAAAGAACATGATTGAAAGGACAAACGAATTGACTGTAATGAATAAGAGAACGAAAAATGAAGACCTATAACAAAACCGACAACTACTCTATTAAAACTGTAAATGAAACAACGATAATAGCAAGAGGAATAAAATTCCAAAAAATAATACTTGAAAGCATTAAACGAAATAAAACAGAAAAGAATCGATACCTTACATAAATGAAATAGCGTGAACGAAAGAGAATCCATATCCGAAATACAATTCTTGAAAACGAGAATAACGAAAGTTGTAAATCTAAACTAATGCGTGAATGAAATGAAAATCTTTAAAGTGATGTTCTAGGTTGAGGAACAAAAGCTCTCAAAGTAGGCATGAGGGTTATTTACAGAACAAGGGGGTATTCGGGCAAATGGGAATGTCATTTGCCTATATCAAAAACTTGGTGTTTTTGCACCCTGTCCACCATTTGGCCGAATGAGTGCAACCATTTGACCGAATAGGCCTTGATTCGGCTGAATGTGTGTTCCTTCGGCTATTCCCGAGAGCTTGAGTTATGTGCTTGAATCCCTGTCTTCCATTCAACCGATTGGATGTCAGATTCGGTCGAATCTGAACCTGAACCTGAACCTGAACCTTGCTGAACAGCTCCTTTGAAGTGTCTAATGGCTTCTAGAGTTTATGGGATCTTCGAGAGTGACTTGGAACGCATGCCCAAGCTATGATACGCACATCTAAACTCTTGATAAGAGTGTCAAAACCTTGAACACGTCTCATTTTACATCAAAATCGTCAAAAGTACCTGAAATAACCTAAAAATAGCTCGAGGACAAGATTAAGGTAAAACTGAATGTAATGTGCATAAAACCAATACAAAATAGCGATACTCTACACTAAAATGGGGTTGTAAACGTGCTCTAAAATGAGCACATCACATTAGGGATGAATGCATATCGTTTAGTCTAACCCCTATCGTTCACCCCAAATTCTAACACTAAGGCTTGTCGGCCTACATTCAAGAAGAGGGTGTACCACCTCTCTTTGATGATCTTGAGGGAGTAGGAGAAACTTAAGTTGAATAATTTGAAATGAGAGGTGCACTCCTTAATTTCTACTTTGATTACCTTAAAAATTCACCAAGTCCCTAGCATAATTTGACTTAGCTTAAACCCATAAGCACTCGTAAACTCTTTAACAAGGGGAGTGAAGGGAAAACGATAATCTAAATAGAATGGGTACTCATACACAGCAACATCGTCATCAAAATATTCAGAGATTAGTTGATCATTGACCGTATAAACATCTACCACTGTTAAAATTGGTAATACCTTAAAAGAATCTACATTTTTGAAGGTTTGGATGGTGCTACGCTTAGATGCCATAAATTTCTAAAGAACTCTCTTTTTTCTTGCGTCTTTTTCTTATTTTCCACAACGAAAACTCTTAATAAACCCCTAGTAGCTACGTTTTTCTTACCCATGAGAAATTGATAAAAAGGAAGAAAAAAAGATTGAGAAAGGATAATTTCCTAGCGTGGTTGACATGTAAAATTTGAGGAGACGTGCTCCAGAGAAATTAAAAGAAGTGATGTTCCTACATAATGGTACTTGCTTTAAATAAGCCGAGAGAAAATTGATAGTTGTAATGAATATGGCAGTTACCTAGGGTGCAACAGCTTTTTTGAAAATTTGAATTACACACGATTGTTCTTCTAAATTCCCATTTTCAAAGGGGAAAATTATTGGGGAAGAATTTCTGCTACAAGAAGTGATGCCTCGAGTAAGTTGGGTAAGCGATACTAAAGGATGACGGTTATCAACTATGTGTTCAAGTAATGTTGTGAAGAGCATTTAACTTGGACGCTTATTTCAAGAATCTCAATGATAACTCCACATCCTAATAAACTGGAAGTTGATTCAAGGTAGAAGACCAACATGGGATAAGTGCTAAGAAATCGCAATAAGTAGATAAGTATGGCATGGAAATAGGAGGAAATTGGTTGCACATTTGGTCGCTTGAACCAAAAAGCAAGGAAAGATTGCAGAATAAAAGGGGAATAGTAGAATTCGGTATAGAGGAGAAGTCCACTATTGAAGACTAAATATCGAGCTACCCTTTGCCTACAATTTTTATTCACTTTAACATTTACGTTTACATTTTCATCAAAAACCACTTGTAAATATGAAATCACTTAGGCTTAGTCCTTAACATAGTAGAAAGGCGGCCTACATAAGCCCCTGTGGTTTTTCCTGATTTGGGGTTTGTCTTATCACCAAATCGTAATGTTGTTTACATTTTGATTTTTCTTTACGTAATGTTTATTGATCCAACCTTTGTTATGCGTAGCTAGTTGTTCCACGAACCTAGCTTTAGAATGTCACTTAGTTAACGATTTTGGGCAGAAACATTGTTGTTGTAGCCTTTCTCCAAAAACAGAAAAATAACATCCCAATTACACAGCCAAGCCGCATTATTGGGTTAGAGAAGTATAGTGAAAACAAACAAGCTGATTCTAAACCACTACTAATTTTACATCTCCTATCACTAAATAGCTAAAAGTCTGCTACTAGTGTAGGATCTAATCATGTCTAGTATTCAACTATGGTGATTTAATGATGTTTTTCAGCCCAAGTATCTGAGGACAATACCTATGTGAGAGATTGAGTCTTACCCATACATAGGAGTTAAATTATTATCAATTCTTTTCTAAACATATTCTCCTTAAATACATGAAATTTATACTAAAGCAAAATTTACTTTTATGATATTCCCTTGCTCAATCACTACTTGAACCAAAAAAATGATTAGTTTAGAGAAATATAATGAGGCAAAGGCAAATTTTTTTTGATGGCTTTGAAAAACATCACCACAATTCCACCGCCTCACTAGATCATTAAAAAAAACATATTCAATAATTCCACAATTCAACAATTTCACAAATCAACGATTCCACAATTCCATGTACTTTCATCCTCCATTGTCATATATCTACTTATATAAGCTAAGAATACTTGTCTAATATACATGTATATATAAACAAATATAAGTAAAGAAATTAGATATACCTTTTCTACATCATTGACTTTTGTGGTAGAAGAGACTAAGTCGTACATGAATCTTATAACATAATAGCCACAATCAACCTTATTTTCTTGTTGTACACACTAAATGAGAATGAAATGAATATTCATGTTAAAATCAAAGTAAATCAATGGCTGGGCTACTAAAAAAATTAATCAAAAAACATGTACCTTTTCTGAGTTTTATATTGGAAATAAGGCTCTTCAATTTAATCCAATACTTCCACACAATTTCTTCTTTATGCGGCACTCCGATAAGAAAAATATCAATGTGATATCAAAGCTACAAATCCAACTAAATCATAACTGGTCAGCTTAAAGATACCTATTCAACAAGGATTTGATTAGTAAATGTCGAGGTGGTTATAGACGCACATAATCGAATTGATATACTTTGTGAGTAAAAGGACATATGACTAGGAGAAACCAATGTTTACTACAAACACAAATTTTAATTCAATAACTAGGAGAAGGATAACTTAGATAACATTAACAAATGACAAAACACGATGGAACTAAGACATACTCTTCAATATAAGGAGCCATAATAAACTTGTCCCAATCTCTATTTGACTTTGTCTAAGTTGTACAATGTATTCCTACTCCTATGATTGGTTTTTCATGTAGTGTGTGGCACAAATTAGTTGTCGACATAACCGTCTGACTTTCAAAATAGACTCTCATTCATTCAAATCTTCGTGAAGTGCACTAAACTCAAAACAAATAAGTTATGTTAGTCGATTAACTCAAACCATTTAATAATATACAATAGTGTAAGTACATGTCACCTCATGAAGACTTGTATTATGGATACATTCAACATCTCTCTTGATAGAAATTTACAAACATCCACTTTGTATCCCCATGTTAATGTTTCCTCCATGTAGTAGAACTGTTCTTTTGTCAGATCAAATTGAATTGGCTTCTTATTACGCACATTTCTAACACATGTATAGAGCCATAAAAAATCTTAAGTAAGAATTTCAAGAACTTGAATGCTCAAAAGTGGATCTTCCTTTGTTTTTCACAGTAGAGTTAACCCCTTTGATGAAAATACTCTCATATTCTTACTTTTGGCCTCCACTTCCTTTTGGTACCTCATATGTTGGTGATGATTCAAAACAGATGCTATTACGTGAACTATTAGGTTATTTTGTTTTTGTTGATGTTTAAACTGAGCTTGCAGCTGTAATTTTCCTTGGGATATGTAATTTTATCTTGTCAAATGCCACTATCCCAATTTGCCACATCATTGGTTACTAGTCTCAAATCATAAGCCATTTATTGTATGCTCATTGGACCTTATGCATTCAGTTGAACTGTGTTATTTCTTTCAAACTTTTAGTTTTTGTATGTCGATTGTACTTTCTTTGCTTTCCCTCTCTCTACTAATTATGTCCTAGCAAAAACACTATCCAGTATAAGACTGCACTTTCTTTGCTTTCCCTCTCCTAAATGTCGCCTAAAAGTGTGCCCTCCAGTCTCATACACTAGTAGAAATTAATAAATATGAGGTAGGTACTTTAGTACTTTGTGCGGCATCAAAAGGATAGTAGCATTTAGGACGGCAGCAAATTAATCAAATTAATTTGCGGCATAAAAAATACACTGCAAACCAATAATTAATATTTGGCAAATCTAGGCTAAATGACGCCGCATTTTAATTATTGATATATGGCGGTTCTTGGCTAAGTCATGCCGTATTTTAATTATAAAAAAGCAGCAGTTCTAGGCTTACTGACGTCGCATATTATTACATTTCTAGGATTAAAAAATATAAAAACCTATTACTAAACTGCAATTTAGTCTTAGTAATGCCGCAAATAATTGTATTTTTTTGTACATTTTGATTTGGTCCCTACTACGACAAAAGTTTATACATAAGAAAACCTGCAATATATAATTTTGTCTAATACCATTGCAATTACATTTGCTAAAATTTTTGCATCGCTCTTAATGGAAAAAAAAACCTTGAACCTTGGTATTATGGGAAGGTACTAGAACACCTTTGTACTAGGACCTTTAATCCCCACTTTAGGCTCTATCCCCTGTGAGAGTTTGTAACGTGACTACCCACATTTAGGACATTAAATGAACTCTGCATACTCATTTCAATAAAATATAAAATCATGTGGATAAGCATCAATCTTATTATACTCTAAACCTAGGAATCACATTAACTTCTTTGCATAGTATGTGGATATAGGAAAATCATTTCCCTTTGGAAACATGTCCCCTAAAAACTTTCAACAAGGTCATTAAACTTGTATTTGTCCAACCATAATTCGCATTCAAGTTAAAAAAACATTGATATGGCGGACGGTTTCTCAGCAGCCTCCCATAAATGCTCAAAAGTGCGAGATTGTCTACCAAATTGATCTATAACCCCTTCAAGAATTTCATCTATTCGATCTTCATTATTGGGGTCATTATCCTCCAACTTATCCTCGCCTTCATTTTGCTTCTCGACATCAACATCTTCACCGTCATCAGATTCTAATTGCCCATGATGCTCTAACTCAACATAGTGAATGGGAATTTCGTTAGAACACGACCCCATGTCATTAGAAGCATGAACCTCACCATGCCATACTTATACGTGGTATTGTTGCCTAAACTCATGCAGGATCACATGGTCCCTCAACTCTCTTATACTCCTAATTGTATTCACATTATTGTAATCAACATAAGAAACCTCATCATATCCAATGTTATTTAGGTGTTTCAATGCTTTATTACAAAACTCCTCTACTCCATTCATGAACTCCAACAAAGCACGATTACTATACATCCAATTTCTATCCATAATTTCACTAGTGGAAAAAACCTTATATGTTCCGATTTTTTGGAGGCTTTATGCTCCGGTTTAGACCCGAAGTAGATCAAACCAGAGCATATTCAAAAAGACTTTATTCTCTAGTTCAAACCGGAGCATATTATAGACTTTATGCTCCAATCCACTGAAAACTGGAGCATATAATGGGTATTTTATGCTCCGATTTTCTGTGGACCAGAGCATAAAGTCTGATTTTTTTTGAAAAATTATAGACTTTATGCTCTAGTCCACTGAAAACTGGAGCATAAAATACCCATTATATGCCCGGTTTTCAGTGGACCGGAGCATAAAGTCTATAATTTTTCAAAAAAAGTCAAACTTTATGCTCCGGTTTTTAGTGGACCGAAGCATAACGTCTGAATTTTTTTTTTATTTCATAAAATGCTTATATTGGCTATTAGAATAGTGCCACCTGAAATGCTAATATGCTTCGGTTTCATTACATATGCAAATATTAGAATAATGCAAGCTCAAAGACTTTCAATACATATAACAATTACGAATATACAGAGATTTCTACAATGTATATATTACAAATATAAATAGGCATTGATTGTATACAAAAATCTAACTACTAAATACAGTTATTGGAAAGGAATCGTGCAAACTTGTCTCGTATTTCTTTGATTTCGTTAACGGTTAAAGGCTCTTCTCTTGATGTGTTGAAAGTCTAAATGTAGCCACCATAATAAAATAAAATAATAAGAAGAAGAACACTAGCATGCTAGTATAAACCTCAGTTAAACATCAAACTAATTAACATCCTAGATGATTGTATAACTAGGGTCAATATGCCACTGTGTAAATGTATCTAAATACCTAAATGAAATCCATAAAATAATTGAATTTGACGCATAAGTTTTCCAAAAAATTTGGCAGAGTTTCATCTGTAAAATGAACATTTTCCCAATTTTTAATCTAATAAAACCTCTTCAACACAACTCAACAATCCCACAATTCAACATCATACAACAATAAAATACCATACCACATCAATCTTTTGATTGATGCCGGCCATATAATCCCATCCTCCATTCATGGTTGATCATAAACATCTACTACATTATATATGCTAAGAAAGTGTATTGGGAACTTGATACTATTTTGAGAAACAAAACAAATACATCTTTACTAACAAAGTGTTTGGGTCATTAAGTAATACTAATAAAGTGAATACTTCGTACGTCTTAATTCTTAACCTAGGCCAAGCGACAATATATTTGGTCGACAATATATGTTTATGGAGGATTACATTCAATATCTTTTTTTTTCTCTACAGACTAGTTCCCATATTTATATATGAAGCTAAATGGAAATACTAACAAATATCATATTTTAAGGGAAATATCAATAATGATAAAACTAGAGATTCGTCAAGTAGACTAATTTGAATAGGAGACACAGCTGAAGTAGGAGATAATATCCTAGAAAAGCCACCTCAAATCGAATAATTAATAAAAGCAAAAAGCGACCAAATCTATGGATGGATAATGTTGAGAATCAAGATCAAGATCAAAGGCATCAAATGAGCTTAAGAAGACTACAAGAAGTTGCTTAAATTACCTAAGCAAAATAATAAGAAGAAGAACACTAGCATGCTAGTATAAACCTTTGTCAAACATCAAACTAACATCCTAGATGATTGTATAACCATGGTCAATACGCCACTGTGTAAATGTCTCTAAATACCTAAATAAAATCCATAAAATAATTGAATTTGACGCATAAGTTTTCCAAAAAATTTGGCAGAGTTTCCTCTATAAAATGAACATTTTCCCAATTTTTAATCTAATAAAACCTGTTCAACAAAATTCAACAATCCCATAATTCAACATCATACAACAATACAATGCCATACCACATTAATCTTTCGATTGATGCTGGCCATATAATCCCATCCTCCATGCATGGTCGATCATAAACATCTACTTATATTTCATAGGACGACTTGCCTAATATGTATATATAAACAAATGTAAGTATATAAATTAGATATACCTTTTCTACATCATCGACTCCCGTGGTATAATTGATTAAGTCATACATGAATCTCATCACATAATATCCACAATCTACCCCATTTGTTTGTTGTGCGCACTAAATGGTAATGAAATAATTATTTATGTCAAATCAAATTAAATCAAAGTAAATCAAAGGTTAGGCTACCACAAAACATTGATATTCCAAAAACATACACCTTCACTGATTTCTATTTAGGAAATGTAGCTCTTGAATGTAATCCAAAACTTCCACGCAATTTCTTCATTTCACTACACTAGACAAGTTAAATACAGGTCATATTAATGTGATATTAAAGCATTTGGTCAACTTAAAGATATATACCTAGTTAACATGGATTTGATAAGTAAATGTCGAGGAGGTTGTAGACACACAGAATCGAATTGATATACTATGTGAGTCAAAGGACATATGACTAGGAGCAACCAATGTTTACAACAATAGGATTTTGAAGTCAATAACGAGAAACATGATAACTTAGATAATGATGGTAAAAGACATATAAAGCATGTTGGGACTAAAACATACTCTTCAATATATGGAGCCAAAATAAATTTGTCCCCATCTTTTATTGATTTTATCAAACTTTGTTCAATGTATTCCTTCACCTCGGGTTGGCTTGTCATGCATTGTGTGTCACAAATATGTTGTGGACATAACCACCCAACTTTCAAAGCAGACTCGCATTCACTCAAATCCTCGTGAAGTGCACTGAACTCATAACAAATAAGATATGTTAGACTTTCCCTTAAACCCAACTATGAAGTGCACAAAATTAAATATATTAGAGTATGTATATTTCACCTCATGAGAAATTGTATTATGGATACATTCAACATTTCTTCTGATAGAAATTCACAAACATCCACTTTGTATACCCATATTAGTGTGTCCTCCATATAGTGGAACTGTTCTTTTTCCAAATCAACTTGAATTAGCATGTCATCAGGCACATTGCTTACACATGTATGCAACCATAAACAATCTTTGCTTAGAGTTTCAAGCACTTGAATACTCACAAGTGGATCTCCATTTGTTTTTATCATCGGAGTTGACCCCTTTGATGATACCACTCTCTTGTTCTTACTTTTTTCCTCCTCTTCCTTGTCTTTTACTTGCAACCCCTCTTTGGTTGCCTCATCTTTTTTCTTTTTTAAAGCATTATTTATTTTTCGCAAAACCTAAATAGAAATTTAAACTCTTTTATTAATTATAAAAAAAAGTTCCAACATTAATAAAATGAAAAAGAAATCTCATAAACTTTACCTCCTCTGAAAAACCAAACCCAAGCACATGGCCATGTCACGAAACTACCTTGTGCATCCAACATTTTATTGAGGTTCCATTCTAGCCTTGGAATAGGGAGTGCGAAATCTTCAAATCCATTAACAATAGTCTCTATGGACACACTTAATTGACCACTAGAAATAGTCAAAAAATGCACCTTTTGCCCAGTTATTGATGGTTACGCTCGTCCATATGCAACCTCAATTAACTCATCACCATTGGCCACACTAAATTGGGGTAGTAAAATACAACAAGGTGTCTCTTCCTAAAAATATTGTTGGACATAATTAACATCACAAGTAGGCATCATCCAATTAACTTATTAAATATATTCAAAGTATTTACCTCTAAAATAGGCATTGGTGGATCTACGGGGGGTCTCGGTTGGTCTTCAACTCTCTCAACTGAAGTTTCTGGGTCTTGTTGGCTTAATTTGTCTCTATGATTAACATCCAAGAAGTCAACAACAGGGAATCCCATTCATTGTAAGATGGTAGCAAATTTCTTGTTCATCTTTTCCATAACTTGATCTTCTATCTTAGAAGTTATGGCCTCCAAATCCTGTGGTGTCATTATGTTCATAGTTGATTGTGATGCAACACACTCTGTTCCAAAGGCCTTCTTCTTCCCTAATCGCAAGCCTTCTTTGCCTTTCACGCGTCCGTTATGGTCTTTTCCTAGCACCATGTGTAAGGCATCAACATTGCCTTTAGGAGTGAACTCGCCTGTAGCCTCCTTCGCCTTCCATCCCATCTGCTTAAAGAAAATGGGGAATTTCTTAGTTGATATCCTAAAAAAGTGTATATATTATAGGTCACAATGTTAAGAACTCACCACTGCATCAGCTATCTTCTTTATTCCTGGCTCGAAAATGGTTCTTCTACCGCTTGAATCTCGAACATGAAGCGAACAATACCAATCAAGAACTCGATCTCCCTTATTCGTAACTATAGAACTAGTTCCCGCTGATGAGGATGAGGTTGGAGTAGGGTAAAACCCAGTATCAATCCACTCCTTTTGGGACTCATCATAAGTTCTACGACCCATGTGATGGTAAAAATTCTTTTGGCTCGAACATTGTGATGCTTTACTACGCTTTTCCTGATGAATCAATAGCAATCAAAGTAATAAAAGTTAAATAGTAATTTATTGAATTTTAACGTGAGTAAATATCATTTTAGACACTACTGCTTAAACTTACAACTTCTTCCAGAGTCGTTTTTTTTGCGACAAATGCTTACTATTCGTCCTTAGTGATGTGACCCCATATTTCATGAGGCATTGATTGTGGTGCTTCCTTACTACTCGGATCTCCCTCTTCATTTTCCATTCCTGTCTTCATCTTCTTACTTGACAGAGATCTATCTCTCTTCTTAGAAATCCATCCACTCACTAACTTGGATTTGAAGTCTCTAAATCTCTCTGCAACAACTGAATAGAAAATATCCTTCTTGCTTTGATCGGGTTGAATATGAAATAAATTCTACAAAAAAGGAAAATTTAGATAGTTAGCATTTAATTATGCACTCAAACACTTGAATTCAATTAATCTAGCAACAGCGCATGTTAACATTAAGTACTTGCTTACCACTGTATCATCCCATATTGATTTCTTTAAACCCTCTAGTACCTCACTCCATGTATAAAAGATGGAAATTTTGCGCATACAAATTCCAAGTTGTGTTCCATATTGTCTACGCCACTTTACACATGGTTGACCCAAGCTATTGTACTTAAGGTGCATTGGTTTTGTCACTTTTAGATTCTTTGTTTGTTGAGGTGTCACCATCAAATCATGCTCCTTTGTGGTCGTGTCTCGTATACCGCCAATTATTGGGGCTTGGTCCGCCATCAACTCATGTTGATCAAACCTAGAAGAGACCTCATCATATGCCCTATCTTCGGAGTCTCCTTTATCCTCCTCCATATCTACATCGTATTCCTTATCATCATTGCTATGCCCATCCTCAACATCTTCCTCCTCAGGGAGTATGCCATCTCTAAAAATATTCATTGTAGAAGAGATCTCAGTGTGAGTGACAGCAAAGAAACTGCAGCAAAAATTTACAATAGAATCCCAGTGTGAGTAACAGCAAAAATTTATGTTTAATGCATCAATTAATTATAAAGGAAGATAATTGTATATCCAAACAAATAATGCAATCACAAAAGAAAGTATATAACAAGTGGACACTCTTCTAAGCCTAAAACCAAGCCAATTTTTGACAAAACCCAATTAAGTTTATCATAACTTGTACACTACTTATCAAAATTCAAATGTATTCCTTCTTTATGATCTACACGCATGTAAACAATGTCAGCATCTTTATGATCTACACGCATGTAACCAATGTATTCCTTCTTTATGATCTACCTTGTACACTAGGTCGTTTAACTAAAAGAATAGTTATGCAAACTAAATTTATAAACACCCTAATACTACTACAACAAGTGTAGTGGTAAGTCGGGGATCAAACCACAAACACAAGGGGCGATAGTCTCTAGACTTGATGCAAAGGGAGTTATTTGGGATTTGATAAAATGAAACTAATGACAGAAAAGTAAAGCAAGAACTAAAATGATAATATGCTATGGAAGGAAATCGGGGACAGGTCAAATCCACCCTAGGAAGGACAATCGAACTACCAATACGCTAAATTAGGAGAAATCAGTCAACAATAAATCATGACACTCAAGATGACGAGAAGAAGTTTGTGACCCTATAAATCACACGAACAACCTATAATCGCCCAATGTCTCCAAAGGAGTGGCAGGACAAGATTCGCATCGAATATCAATCAATCAATCATCAACAATCTCAAATCCTAACTCTACGCATGAAGAACGAGCCAAACTAGGGTTTCACCAATCAAACCCCTAAGAAAACTACTCACACATAGTAATAAAAACTAGGGCATAAACAACAAAAAAGAACATGATTGAAAGGACGAACGAATTGAATCTAATGAACAAGAGAACGAAAAACAAAGACCTATAACAAAACCGAGAACTACTCTATCAAACCGTAAAAGAAGCAACGATAATAGCGAGAGGAATGAAATTCAGAAAAACAATACTTGAACGCATTAAACGAAATAAAATAGAAAAGAATCGATACCTTGCATAAATGAAATTGCGTGAATGAAAGAGAAGTCGAATCCGAAATACAAAGCTTGAAAGCGAGAACGACGAAAGTTGTAAATGTAAACTAGTGCTTAAATGAAATGAAGAGAATTAAAGGTGATGTTCTACGTTGAGGCACAAAATCTCTCAAAGTAGGCATGAGGGTTATTTACAGAGCAAGAGGGTATTTACACCCTCAGGACATAAGGGGTAAAACCCTAGGAAAAACCCTCAAGCGCCGGCCTAAGAAAGAACCAAGAAAGTCGAAAATAGGCTCTATTTGGCCGAATGGATGAGGTATTCGGCCGAATGAGATACCATTTGGTTGAATGGAAGAGGTATTCGGCCGAATGAGATACCATTCGGCTGAATGGTTGCCTCATTCGCCTATATCAGAAACCTGACGTTTTTGCACCCTGTCCACCATTCGACCGAATGAGTGCAACCATTCGGCCAAATGGGCCTTGATTCGGCCAAATGAGTGTTCATTCGGCTATTCCCGAGAGCTTGAATTATGTGCTTGAATCTCCGTCATCCATTCGACCAAATGGATGTCAGTTTGGTCGAATCTGAACCTGAACCTTGCTAAACAGCTCCTTTGAAGTGTCTAATGGCTTCTGGAGTTTATGGGATCTTCGAGAGTGACTTGGAATGCTTGCCCAAGCAATGATACGTTCATCTAAAATCTTGATAAGATTGTCAAAGCCTCAAACACGTCTCATTTTACCTCGAAATCATCAAAGGTACCTGAAATAACCTAAAAACAGCTCGAGGACAAGATCAAGGTAAAACTAGACGTAATGAGCATAAAACCAATACAAAATAGTGAGACTCGACACTAAAATGGGGTTGTAAACGTGCTCTAGAATGTGCACATCATCCTCAAAAGCATCGAATTCTTCCTCATCATCACCATCACCTATATTGAGGATACTTCTTTTCCCTAGTAAAATAATACACCAATTTTTATCATAAATGGTTGTTCACTATCACGCAAACGACTTAAGTCTACAAGAGTGAATCCACAAGGGTCATCATTTTTAACACTTTGTTGATTGTTATCTACCCACTTGCATTTAAAAAGACCAACTATGAAACTAGAGTACTCAAGCTCCCATATTTCCTGTACTCTCCCATAGTAAGACAAAAGGACACATGAGCTTTTTGGCATAATATGTCGATTTTGGAAGTTCATTTCTATCTAGAAACATCTCACTTAAGACATCTAATAAACTCGTGAAACTAGTATCATTTTAGTTAAACATCTCACTTAAGACATCTAATAAACACGACTGTCAATTTGGTGAATATTGTACATCAAGGGTAGAGAGGCTTCTCAACAGCCTCTTTCAACAAGTTAGAAACAAGAGGATGTTTGTCGAAGTCATCGTCGACCCCTTCCATCATCTCATCAACACGATCTATGTCCTCATTCACATCCTTCTCGTACTCATTAGTTTCCACCGCATAAGCGACATCTTCTTTAAGGACATTATATGGAACAACGTTCCTATCTTAAACTCCCTCCTCACCATGCTAAAACCAAATATGATACTGAGACCTAAATCCACGCCGAAGTATACGCTCCCTAAGGATGTCAACGCTATTAACCTTTAATCTATTGCCACACTTAACATATGAGTAATAGAATCTAATTTCCCCCGTCCTATATTGATGTTCAATAGCAATACTACAAAATTCCAAGACCCCATTTAGAAATTTTGACGATTCAATGCTACTATACATCCATGAACGATCTTTTTTCATCCATTGACTATTCAAAGAATTACAAGTAATGAGTAATAATTACCCTCCTTTTAACTCACAAACAACATACCTAATTAAGCTCAGTTAATTCACAAACATACGAAATCAGAAACTTAGTCCACTATTGATGTCTCCTTTAAGTCTTTCACTAATCAAACTTAACTGTAATAAGGTGCACTCTCATACTATAAGTTAATTTTAACAACTAATTCGATAGGTTATGAATATCACAAGCTAGTAAACTCTTCTCGTCGTGGTTGTACTTAACTTGTACTCCACAAGAACTTGTGTTATATGATGTTTCCCTGCTATCCACGAGTGGCTAACTGGCTAATGGTAGTGTTTTTAATGTGATGTAAGGTCGTGGAATGTACATTATTCCCATCTTCTCATTTTATTTTCACCCAATTTTCAAGTCTATCTTAAAATAGTATTTTCACAATAATTTCCTTTTACTTTTACTATGTTTAATTCATTAATGATGTTTACTTTGACCATCTAAAAATGTGAAACATCTAGTAGCCTAATAGGAGATTTTATCATTCTCCTCTATTCTTATTTTATGAGTGAATTTTTATGTATAAGCTATGAAGGTATATTAAAAAGAACTACCGCATCATACCAAGATATCGACGTTACTATTAAAATTACAAAATAACAATATAAACAATTGAATCCATCACATTAAAATCTGTATGTAGTATGAATTCAACCTAACTAATTTATAAAAAATAGTAAAATTTGAATATAACAATTTTATTAAGTTGCACAATTTTTTTTTACATTTATAATCCGTGCAATTACCTTGGGTGTAGCCCTAATCAATAAGCTAGTTGCAAATATATGATAAAGATTATCATCGAATCTTTAATCTTGAATATAACTAGAAAAGGAATCACATTTCTATAACTTTAGCTATAAAAATGCTGAGCTACTACATACATTTTCAAAAAGGGAACAAAAAAAGTTTTCTAGTTCTGCATGCCCTGCTATCTGATAAAAATTATCATCCAATTCTTTTTCAACTTGGACTTTAATTTCTATTCTCCAGCCAATCGTAAGTGAAATCTATTACGCAATATTCATGATCAACCCCACTATCTAAAGTTACTTTTGCATATCCCTTTCATGTTTATCCACTAATCCATTATGATTAAGTGTTTAACCTCTTCTAGCTAGCAGGTGCAGAGAACATAATATTAGTATTAAGTAGTACATCATATAATCACATATGGGTGGCTTTAGTAGTTTAATTTACCTTTAAAAATGGCTCTTTTCTTCACTTTACACTTACAATTTTTTTAGTCAAATCATAATTTCTTTATTCTTTGAATTTTGTAAAAACCTTTTGTAATCCTTGAAAATAGATGAACTAATCACAATTTAAAACCTTATATCTCTTATTCTTTGTTCTCTACATTATTTCCCCATTTCAATTTCAAGTCATTGGTCTCTGCCTTAATTACGAGATCCATTTTAAGAAATTAGCCTATACAAACACTACACATATTATTAACAAATCAAAATGTTTAGCCAGACGATACAGTAATGCACTCGATAAGAGTTTCAACACAAGACATTGCACGATTTTTCAACATTATTAAAATATGATGTACTAGTTTTTTGTGATTTGCATCCAGTTTCATTGTATGATACAGTGCGAAAACATCAATTTCCTAATCGATTTGAGGAAGAAATGCTTTGAGAGTAACATCCCCACTAAATCTTGCTTGAACTACTAAAATGGAGCAAATTGTATCAAAGACATACATTCAACCTGAAGGAAAATGTCCTTTGATCAAGTGTAACGATTAAGTATAACATGGACAAATCTATGGAGATATATATAATCGATTATTTTAGGTAATCATAGTGTTTTGCTAGAAACCGACTATGATTTGTGAACTAATTTGATTAGTGCACGGCTAATAATAAACCGGTCCTATGAGGTCACACATATAAGTATATGATTGAATTAAAATACAAAAGAGGTTAAGAAGCTAAATGGTCATGCTTATGTGAAGTATGGACTAAAGAGGTTATTTGTAACATATAGATGTTACTTATAAATATGAATAAGTATGAGACATGATGCAACACTTCAACATCCATACTTAGCCATATACTCCAAAAGCTCTCTTCCCTTCTCTTAGCCATCACAAACAAAAGCAATAAGGAATTATTCCTTATTTCGTACTAGCATATGTGGTGTTTCAATCGTTTCTTGTGGACCAACACTAGAGGAGCAACATTTGGTGTTCTAAGGATCTCCGTATAGAAGTGTGAATCGTTCTTCGCTTTGTGGAAAACACGCTTCAAGGGTTTGGAATTCTAATCCTATAATTCGTATTGAAATGTGCATGAGATCTTGTTGTAGATGCAAGAAAAATGTTTCTTGAAATTCCGCTTTACGTATCTACATTCCTACAGTGGTATCAGTTAGCCTCTTGCATATTTTGATATGATTATTTTGATTCAATTAGGGGAGGTTTGATATGTGGTATTGAAAATGCATGATTAAAATTGGATTTTGATCATTTGGTATTGATTAGTTTAATGCATTTTGATGCTTGAATTAATCATATTTAGCACGTTTTTAATTAGATATTATCTTATTAATTTCGTGTTCAAGGCATAACCCCAAATTTCGAATCTTTGATGCATGAAATTGTGAATTTTGGCATAATTGATGTTCGAATTCTTGAGCATTGTTGGTTGAATTGCATGAAATCACATTTTGATTGTAATTTTACTATGAAATTCGCTCAATATTTGTCATAGAAGGACCGAAAATTCTGAACCCTAAATTTCATCCCTAATTTGATTAATTCACATGAAACTAATGAAGATTCACAATTAATCAATATCAAAATGTAATTATATGATAATAAATCATTTTGCCCTTAAGTTGAAGTCCAATCTTGATCAAATGATGCTCGGTTTTCCCGAACTCTTGAGCAAAGTGCCGCCTCTTTTCGCGGTGGCGTTGGCTGGGCCACGGTTGCCGGAGTTTGATGGGGATGGGCCGTTTGGTTTTGCCGGCTTCCGGCGAGAAGATTGGTGGGTTTCGTTTTGGGTGGGGATACGTGGGTCGCCGGCAAAGGGCTTGGCGTGACGTGGCTGTGGTGCTGGCGTGACTGCATCACTGCTGCACCTTAGAGGTGCGGGCCACGACGGGCCAGCCTGGGCTCTGAGCCCAAGCGTTTCATGCACTCTTGAATCAATTCATTTGGTTGTTATGCGGTTATGGGTTAATTAATTAGGCTTATTAACTTAGTTAATACCACTTTTAATCTATAATTGAATCAAAATGATTAATTTTTCTTGCTGTTTAAAGTCTGTTTTAATTTCTTTGACTGGTTTTATTAATGGCCTTAATAACTACAAGGGTTTTTATTAATTGATTAATAAAATGGGAGAGTTAATGTTTGGCTTTTAATTATCCTTTTATTAATATGATTAATGGAATGGATGTTTATTGTTGCTTTTTAATTACCTTTTAATGTGATTAATATTATGGGTGGTTAATGTTATGTGTTTTAATATTGTTATTATTTTATTTTATTAATATGATTAATAAAATTAAATAATGACATTATTAATAATTTTTTTAATGCTTAATTTAATTAATTTGATTAATTAAATTAGAATTAATATGTGCTTTTAATAATTTTATGACATGCTAAATTCTTTAATGCTTAATAATTGTTATTATGCATTATGGCTAATAATATGTGATATTATTATTTAATTTTATGCATGATATTATTATTGTTTTTATGCAATTTATAATATTTGATATTGTGATTGCATGAGGTGACTAGTATGGCCCAAATTAGGATAGAAAATACGATCTGCGAATCGTTAAAGTATTTTTGTATCCTAAATATGATCTGTGTATCATTTGTATTTTTGTAATTTAATTTAATTTGTTATTTAAAATTTTCAAAAATATTATGTATTCTCTATGGATGGAGATCCATGTAGTGAAGATCCAATAATGATCAAGGATGGAGATCCATGATGGTTCAAGGATGAAGCCCATGAAGAGTAGTCTTAGGGTTTTAGGGGCCATACTAGGATCACATTTATATTTCAGCTTTTATTGCTTTAATATGCTTTATTAAGTTTATGTGTGTTTATTTATTGCATGTGTTCACTTTTAAATAAACCAACATAGAACTTAGGTCCCTATTATAATATTGAGTTAATTTTCTTTTCCAATACAAACACCAATGAAAGCCTTAATCATTAGTGGTAGGTTCTGCCTAAGCAGGGTGTCACTAAATGATATAGAAATAAATAGGGTAAATTTGGGAAATTTACACGTTTGATTGGTTATACTCAACAAAATCATCAAAAGGGTTTTGGATTTTGAAGCATAGAGATGGGTATTGGGTAAGGAGTTACTACCTATCGACCAAGAATTACAAAAGATGTAATTAGTAAAAGAGTTTACTTACCTCGATAAAACAATTTTAAGAGTATGGCCAAGTCCGCTTAGAATTATTTTTAAAGGGATCTTGGTATCACTTAATTCAAAAGGGATAATTTTTAACTTGAATTGAGTGTGCATGACTTTTATTATTTAAATTGTTTAAATACTTAAAGTTTATTATGATAAACATATTAAATTTTGCATTTTATATTATAGATATCATATCTAGTAACAACAACAACAGTGCATCGCTTTTCAACTTATGTTCGATCCTTGAGAAGGATAAATTGAACGGCAAAAACTTCCTTGATTGGGAACGGAACATTAGAATCGTTCTAAGGTCCGAAGGAAGAGAGGATGTTCTTGAAACCCCTATTTCGATGCTTAGCTCAACTCTTACGGAGGCTGAGATAGCTTCTCACAAGGCTATCTTAGAGAGGTCGGTAATTGTTACTTGCCTCATGCTAGCCTCCATGGACTCTTCCCTCCAAAAGAGGTTTGAGAAAATGGATGCATATAACATCATCCAGCAGTTAAAAACTATGTTTCGACTGCAAGCTAGAGTTGAGAGATATGAGACTAACAAGGCGATACTTGAGTGTCAGCTTGAGATGGGCAAGCCAGTGGGAGAACATGTCTTCAAGATGATAGGTCATTTTGAAAACATGGAGAGACTGGGCTTTCCTTATAGCCAAGAGTTGGCTACTGACATTGTACTCCACTCACTTCATAATGGATTTAAAAACTTTAGGTTGAATTTCCATATGAATGGAGTGGAGAAAACCCTTGCTGAGTTACATGGGATGCTCATTACTGTTGAGCAAAACATCCCCTTTAAACCTAAGAAGGATGTTCTTATGATTCAAAAAGGGAAAGGGTTTAAGAAGGTTGGGGCCGGCAAAAAGAAGGGCAAACAAGGAGTTATTGCCAAAGCTTCTGTAAAGCTAAAGGCTATAGCTAAGCCAAGGGTGGCTGCTAAAAGAAAATGCTTCTACTGTGACATGATTGGTCATTGGAAGAGGAATTGCCCCAAGTACTTGAAGGACAAGAAGTCTGGTGCTTCTACTTCAGGTATCTATGTTATAGAAGTTAATTTAGCAACTTCTACTTCTTCTTGGGTATTTGATACCGGTTGTGTTTCTCACATTTGTTCAAATGTGCAGGGACTTAAAAAGAGTAGAAAACTGGCAAAAGGGGAGGTAGAAATGCGTGTAGCTAATGGAGCGAAGATTGCTGCCACAGCAGTTGGAACTTATTATCTACCTCTACCTTTTGGATTAGTATTAAAACTAAATAATTGTTATTTTCTTCCTAATATTGATAAAAACATTGTTTCAATTCATGTATTAGATCATGAAGGATACTCTTTTACGATAAAGAAAGGTTGTTTCTCTATCTACAAGGATGATATGTTTTATGCTAGTGCTAACAATACTAATGGGTTGTATCTACTTAACCAAGATAAACCCATACTTAACATAGAAAGCAAGAAACATAAATCAAATGATATAAACTCCACCTATCTATGGCATTGTCGCTTGGGTCATATAAATCAAAATCGCGTTCAGAAGTTACATAAAGATGGGCTTCTAACATCTTTTGATTTTGAATCATTTGATGTATGCGAGTCATGTTTGATGGGAAAAATGACAAGATCACCTTTTTCTGGAAAAGGTGAGAGAGCCACTGAACTATTGGGCTTAATACGTACAGATGTATGTGGACCAATGCGTACAAAAGCTAGGGGAGGTTATAGCTACTTCATAACTTTTACTGATGATTTAAGTAGATATGGGTATATTTACTTAATGAAACATAAATCAGAATCCTTTGAAAAGTTCAAAGAGTTCCAAAATGAAGTAGAGAACCAACTTGGTAAGACAATTAAAGCACTACGATCAGATCGTGGTGGAGAATATTTGAGCCAAGAGTTCAGTGATCATTTGAAGAGTTGTGGGATTCTTTCACAACGAACTCCACCTGGAACACCTCAAATGAATGGTGTGTCTGAGAGGAGAAATCGAACTCTATTAGATATGGTTCGATCCATGATGAGTCTTGCTGACCTTCTAGTATCCTTTTGGGGACATGCTCTCGAAACTACTGCTTTTACGCTAAACAGGACTCCGTCCAAGGCAGTCGATAAGACACCATATGAGTTATGGAGAGGAAGAGTTCCTAGCCTGTCTTATTTACGCATTTGGGGTTGCGAGGCTTATGTAAAACGTTTACAGCCTGACAAGCTCGCTCCCAAAGCCGATAAATGTTTCTTTGTAGGTTATCCTAAAGAAACAAGGGGCTATTACTTCTACAACCGTCATGAAAATAAAGTGTTTGTTGCTAAGGATGGTACCTTTCTGGAAAAGGAATTTATTTCCAAAAAGGTAAGTGGGAGTAATGTATTTCTCGAAGAAGTTCGAGAAGCGCAACAAACGGATGTGGTTCAACCCATATTAGAAGCAGAGGTACTTGTGTCATTGCCTGCGGTAGAGGTAGTGCATCCAATGCATGAACCCTCTCCTATGCATGACATTGTGCTGGAGGAAGAGCATTCAATAGTTGAACCTCCTACTGCTCCACTTGAATCTAATTCGAGCAAAAATTCTCAAATCCTTGAGAAGGAAATTTCTCCCGTTGTTGCCCCTCGTAGATCTAGTAGACCAAGAAATCCACCAAAGAGGTTTGTGGACTTCTTGTTAACTAAAAGTTCTGAAATAATGATTTTAGAACATGAAGAACCTACTAGATACAAAGGTTCCTTGGTGAGTCAAGACTCCAAAAAATGGCTTGGAGCCATGAATTCTGAAATGGAATCCATGTTTGTGAATCAAGTATGGGACTTGGTTGATTTGCCTGATGGGGTTACACCTATTGGTTGCAAATGGATTTTCAAATTGAAAATAGACAAGGATGGAAACATTGATGTTTTCAAAGCTAGATTGGTTGCAAAAGGGTTCAGACAGATTCACGGTATTGACTATGATTGAGACCTTTTCACCAGTTGCGATGCATAAATCCATTCGGATAATCCTAGTGATTGCTGCCTTCTTTGATTATGAAATTTGGCAAATGGATGTCAAAACCACTTTCTTGAATGGGTTCTTGAAAGAGGATGTGTATATGACACAACCTGAGGGTTTTGTAGATCCCGAGAATCCTAGGAAGGTGTGCAAGCTTTTAAAGTCCATTTATGGACTGAAACAAGCATCTCGGAGTTGGAATCTTTGATTTGATGAGACTATCAAACAGTTTGGTTTTCTCAAAAATGAAGAAGAATCTTGTGTATACAAGAAGTTTAGTGGGAGTAGCATTGTCTTCTTGGTTTTATATGTAGATGACATATTACTTATAGGAAACGATATTCCCATGCTTGACTCTGTCAAAGAATGGCTAAAGAATTGTTTCTCTATGAAAGACCTTGGAGAGGCTGAGTACATTTTGGGGATCAAGATCTATAGAGATAGATCTAAACGATTAATTGGACTTAGTCAAAGAACTTATATTGATAAGGTTCTTACTAGGTTCAATATGGAAACTCTAAGAGAGGTTTCCTCCCAATGCAACATGGTTTATCGCTAAGCAAGACTCAATGTCCTTCAAACATTGATGAGATTAGGCAAATGAGTAATGTACCTTATGCTTCAGCTATAGGGTCCATTATGTATGCCATGATTTGTACTCAACCAGATGTCTCATATGCTTTGAGTATATGTAGCAGATACTAATTGAATCCAGGCAACGCGCACTGGAATGCAGCTAAGAATATCCTTAAGTACTTGAGAAGAACTAAGGATCATTTCTTAGTTTATGGAGGTGAAAGTGAGTTGTTTGTTGAAGGTTACACGAATGCGAGCTTCCAAACAGACAAAGATGATTTCCGATCTCAATCTGGGTTCATCTTTCGTCTAAATGAAGGGGCAGTGAGCTGGAAGAGTTCAAAGCAAAGCACCATAGCTGATTCTACAACTGAGGCTGAGTATATTGTTGCAGCTGACGCAGCAAAGAAAGCCGTTTGGATGAAGAAATTCATTTCTGAACTAGGAGTAGTACCTAGTATTGGGAATGGTATTGTCTTACATTGTGACAATAATGGTGCCATTGCTCAAAGCAAGGAACCAAGAACACATCAGAAGTCCAAACATGTACTTAGGAAGTTTCACATCATTCGTGAAATAGTGGAACGGAAGGATGTGATAGTTTGCAAGATTTATACGGACGATAACATCGCCGATCCGTTAACTAAACCGTTGCCTCAACCCAAGCATGAAAGTCATACTAGGGGTTTAGGGCTTAAGCATATTGGAGAGTGGCTTTAGTTGTGTACTATTTTATTGTAAAATTAGTCACAGACGTAAAACACTTAGATATGTATGTTTATGTTTATCAATAAAGTATTATTCTTATTTAACTATGGTTTGGTGTTAAATAAAATGTCCAAAGTATTGTATAACGTTCGATAGGTTTGTCAAATATGTGATTTGATGAATGAAACCCTATTAAGTGAACTGAAGTTATAAATACTATTAGTCCCTGGTCCGAATCATTAATATGGACATAAATGGTTCATTCGAAGACTAGTTTGTAAGTTGATTGATAGCGCAGTTTCATGGGCTATGGGGACATAGAGATGTCTAGTCACTTGCATGGATATGTATATGGATACATATTGGATAGACCTACTTGATATTCTTCAAAATGTTTTTAGAATTTCATTTGTTACATTTAATGGATTCCTTGACATGAGTGTAACACTAGTCTCATTTTGTGATTAGTATGTCTTTGACATTCTCAAACGCCGTGCCGTAAAAGGAGGTTATAAAGGAAATGTTCGGGTCTGCTAAAAGTTAAGTGGGAGTTTTGGTTGTGCAAGATTGAATAAGTCCTCCTCAATGTTAGGATTGGTGTCTTAGGCCTCTTGAAGAGTAAGAACTGAAAATGCATGACCGTGCTCAAATGGATTAAAAGTTAATCATTTGTTTCGATAGTTCAAGCTCATATTTCGAGAAATGATTTGAATATTAGTATGGATAACATGGGATGCTATCATATTATCAAATTAGACACTAAGAGACTTAAGGAATTTGTAGTTACACACTTGTTCTAGGACAAGTGGGAGATTGAAGGAAAATGTCCTTTGATCAAGTGTAACGATTAAGTATAACATGGATAAATCTATGGAGATATATATAATCGGTTATTTTAGGTGATCATAGTGTTTTGCTAGAAACCGACTATGATTTGTGAACTAATTTGATTAATGCACGGCTAATAATAAACCGGTCCTATGAGGTCACACATATAAGTATATGATTGAATTAAAATACAAAAGAGGTTAAGAAGCTAAATGGTCATGCTTATGTGAAGTATGGACTAAAGAGGTTATTTGTAACATATAGATGTTACTTATAAATATTAATAAGTATGAGACATGATGCAACACTTCAACATCCATACTTAGCCATATACTCCAAAAGCTCTCTTCCCTTCTCTTAGCCATCACCAACAAAAGCAATAAGGAATTGTTCCTTATTCCGTACTAGCATACGTGGTGTTTCAATCGTTGCTTGTGGACCAACACTAGAGGAGCAACATTTGGTGTTCTAAGGATCTCCATATAGAAGTGTGAATCGTTCTTCACTTTGTGGAAAACACGCTTCAAGGGTATGGAATTCTAATCCTATAATTCGTATTGAAATGTGTATGAGATCCTGTTATAGATGCAAGAAAATGTTTCTTGAAATTCCGCTTTACGTATCTACATTCCTACACAACCTTGCTTCTTACAGTATGAATATTAGAACTACGAGCGGCAAGAATGAACTTATAAATGCCTCTAAAGTAACTTGTGTATGAAAGACATATGTGTTATGACAACAAGGATGAAGATAACAAACCCAATCACACGAAATCAAGCTTAGAATCCTCAACTTTCTCCGAATTGTAAAGCTCTACTTGATACATTTCCAACCAGATTCAACCCACTCCATTAAAACCCCAACATATTAAACAACACAGTAAAATTGGAAATACATAAATTCATTTTAACTAACCTTATTGGAGTGTTGAAAATTCTGTACATGTAAAAAATCAATGTTGAAATTCAACGTTTCAACGTAGAAAGAAACTTAAAGAAAAGTTGGAGTGTTGAAATGCAAAGGTTTTGGGTGAGAGATATTGGGCTGAGTGAGAATGCAAGAATTAGGTTGGAAAATTTGAGAGGCAGTGAGAGGGGATGAAATTTTAGGTGAGAGTTTTGTGGGTGGAGGTCGAATGCGAGGGTTTGATATTTTGGGTGAGACTTGAGAGGGAATGCGAGGGAAATGGCAATATGCTATAGACCCTTTAATTTCTGGCTTGGGTTTTATGTTGCGGTTTATTCAAGCCCAGAGTAAATAATTATTATATGCTCCAGTTCATACAAGCTCGGAGTATATGATTATTATACATTTCGATTTATATAATCATGAAGCATTTAATATATAGCATATGTAATTCCAATACTTTAAAATATGTAGCATATATGTACACTAGTGCTTGAAGAGATAGGTCTAGTTCAAATAACATGTATGATTTAGTCATAAAACATCATTGACATTTCATAAGAACAAAGAAATCAAAGTAAGAATTATGAAATCTAAAGCAAGAAATGAGTTTTAAGTTTAACTCCTAAACATGTATTCAAAGATGATACACATTTAGGGTTTGCTCATGAAAATGGGTCAAATGTTGTAAGTCTAGATAGATTGGAGATGTCCAAATCTTAGCATCATAGACCAAGTGGAAAAGAGGGTAAAGAGACAAAGTTCAAATTATGATTAGTAAGATGCAAGGGAAAGGGGTTTTGCTTGACTAGTTGAGAGGAGACCACTCTATGAAGTTGGTTCCTTGATTGAGATGCTCAAAGTTAGAACTTTAAGGCTTAACCTAGTGAATAAGGAGTAGGTCCTTTCTCTTCACATCATAGGCTAAATGAGACATTGAACCAAGAGTTTGTGAGTTAATTGAAAGAGTGCATTAAGGAAAAGGTCTTTTTGCTAGATCAAAGCTCATCAAGATGGCAAGATTCAAATAAATGTTCATGTAAAAGGGGTTTACACCTAATACATTCATCACAAAATAAGCCTAATCAAGGGATATTGAGTGGATGGAAACCACTAGATCCAAAGACTAAGAAGTAAAGGAAGTAGACAAAGCAATAAAGTAAAAGAGCAGATTAAGAGGAGTCCTCAACAGGGGTGCTTATTGAGTTGAGCTATTTGTAAGCTACTCGGACTCGACTCGGTCAAAGATCGACTCGATTGAACTCGAATCGTGAATGAACTCAACTCGATAAGTTAACGAGCTAAGTCAAGCACATCAAACCTCAACTCGAAAAGTATATATTTATTAAAAAGTATACTTAAAATATAAAATTGAAATAAATAAAAGATGGTTTGATATCAAATAAAAGTCACACATTGGATTAAAATGAAATAATATTGGAGAGAGTTTTATATATAAAATCAAAGTCCCACATTAAAAAGAGTGATAGATTATTTAAAGCAATTAGTAGATATTAACCCAATAGTGTTTTCCATCTAAAACCAAATTAAGCTTATTAAAGCTAATATTTAGCCTTCTTCTTGGCCCTATCGCAATATAAGTACTTAGGCCTATTAAGCTTTTAATCAACCTAAAAATGAGTCGAGCTCAAGCTTTAAATGAGCTTAAATCAAGCTCGAGCTAAGCTTGAAATGAGCTTTAATCGAGCTTGAGTCAAGCTCGAGAATTGAGTTTTCGAGTCGAGCCCGAGCTTTAGTTTTATAGCTCATGAGTTTTCGAGCTTGAGTTTGAGTTATCGAGCTTGAGTCGAGCTTAGCCAAACTCGAGCTTGACTCATCTCATAAGGACCCCTAGTCCTCAATGTTTACCATTGAGGATAGTTCCTTTGCTTGAGTCTTGATTGAGTGCTTTAGGAAGGAGATATGATTGCTCCTTGGGTTGATGATTGAGGGTTGCTTTGAAGATTAGTAATGATGTTTGCTTTGTGTTTATAAGTGTTTGTGAGGATTTGGGAGACAATTCTACCAGAGTAATAGTGCTCTAGGACTTTAGAATTGCCGACCTCTTGAGCTAGGGAAATGATGGGGTACTTATAGAAAAAAAGCCTAATCCTTGGGCGTTGGATGCCAAAATCAAGCGCTAGGCGCATAGCCCGTGCGTCAAGTGCTAGACTTATGCGTCGAGTGCTTGAGGTAGAATCTTTTTCTTGAATGAGCAGAAGTCGAGGAGAGCAAGGAGCTCTTTTGAAGTGGCACACAAGGCCACGACATCAGGCACTAGGTTGTACATCAAGCGGTAGGACTATAAGCGGTTCAGAATCTGTTACAGTTCGAGCATTGGAAGAAGAGAATGCGCTGGAAGCTAGCTTCGGACGCTGAGTGTTGGCTTAGGGTGTCTGGCGTTAGTGGTGCGCTAAGCGTTGGTAGCATGTGCTTGACGCTTGATGTTGGCGCTTGATGCTTGAAGATAAGGAAGATTTTGCTTGCACACTTGACGCTTGGCATTGAGGGCCAACGAATATTGCTCCAAACTTCAGGATTTGCACGGATTTAGGTTTTACTTTTGGTGGAATTTTGGGTGATGTATTCAAGCCAATTTTTGCTTGGGCTTGGGTTTGTATTTGGGTTTTATTAGGGTTCGGCTTTCAGGTATTTTTTTTATTACCATTAGTAGAGAAATGTCTATTTGCTGCGTTTTTTTAGCTTTAAATGTTGCGGTTATTTATACGAAGCACATATAGGCGAAGCACATGGAAAACCAACAAATGTTGCGGTTTTTTAGACGCAGCAATAGAAACAACAATTGATGCGGTTATTAGAAAAACTGCAGCAAATATTTTTTAAAAATTAAAAAAAATATCTTTTTAGCATTATTTGCTACGGTTTTTTGGTATAACCGCAGCAAATAATAGATATATTTGCTGCGGTTTTTCTAATAACCGCAGCAATTGATGGTTACCAGAACAAAAAAAAATTAAAATTAATTGGTTATAAAAGATAAGAAAAGCTAAGAAATGATGAATCGTGAAGCATATAAATCGAAAATTCAATTATGACCACTTGTTTTCGCACGCAAAATTGCGATCTACAATATTTTGTACTTAAAATAAACAACCAATTCATTCTTCATAGATTTCGGGTGCTATTCCAAGGTTTCGTAAAGTTCGAAGAGGCATATCT
Organism: Dysphania ambrosioides; assembly: GCA_026401315.1. Lineage (NCBI taxonomy): Eukaryota > Viridiplantae > Streptophyta > Magnoliopsida > Caryophyllales > Amaranthaceae > Dysphania > Dysphania ambrosioides. The sequence continues at coordinate 13,253,482 of CM048662.1, forward strand.
CTCAACCCAAGCGAAGTCCTACCTATATGGCTTGGTTCGTCATAGGAACACTACATTGAGAGACACGATTTTGTGTCTACAACGTTCCTAGTTTATTTGCAGAAATCTTGTAAGAATATAACTTATATCACTATTGAAATACACTTAGTACAGAAATCTAGTTTATATTGAATAAAGCATAAATTTACATTAAAACAATGTATTAATTTGATTCATTTAATGAAATCTGATTCACAATATATCTTTAACTCTTTATAAATAAAATTTACTTACGAAATAATCTTAAAATGTTATTAGGATAAACTTAGTATAGGAATATGATTATTTTTATAGGTGCCAAGTATATCATGTTTTAACTTATATGTAAAACTTGTAATAGAAACAAATAGTAGGACAATGACAACTATATCATTGTTTCAAATATGATGTACAGACTTTAACTTAGTAACCTTTACTAGTTTTAGTAGAAGAAGTACTTAAATAATCAAGCCTCATTAATATGTATACTTAGGAAAATAACCTAATTAAATTAGCTTATACGTACAATATGAAAATTCTATAGAATAGAGTTCAAGTACAAAGTATTCATAAGATTTATCTAAAACAAGTAGAAAAATACAAATCATAATCAAGGGTTTTTGATAATTAAACTAAATAAAACTTCAATAAGAAAAGGGATAAGGAACACACAGTGGTTATGGGGGCTTCAGTAGGCGGTTGACAGCAAGTGATCGTGGCACGTGCATGGTGGGCTAAGGTGAGTCGGAGTGGGAGGAGAAGGAGATGAAAATAGTGGCGTTGGTGATGTGGGTGACGGAGTAATGAGGTGATAAGAGGGAGAAGGTGGGCAAGAGAAGGAGGATCAGAGGACCATGGCTTGTGAGGAAGAGAGGGAAATTTAGGTGGTTGCGGCTAGATGTGGTGGTGCTACCACGGTGGAGGTTGAGAGCAAAAGAGGAACGGGAGAAATGAGGGATGAGGAGGCAGTGATGGATTGGTGTGGATGAGAAAGTGAACGGGTGAGAGGAGGTGGGCATGGGGGATGGAGTATGAGAGAGAGGAAATAAAGGTTGAAAATGGAGAAGGAAGTGGGAGATAAAGAGAGAGAGAGGCACAGGAAAGAAGGTCGAGGTAAGGGAAGCAAGAAAAGAGGAAAGGCTCGTGGAAAGAAAGGAGTAAGAAAAAAGGGAAGGGAAGAAACTAGAAGGAAAGAAAGGACTCGGTAATTCCTAATACCCTGAGTTTTCGGCTTTTAGCCTTCCAAATAAATTCGTAAATAAATTTATAAGGAAAGATAACTAATTTCACAAAATTAAACACATTTATTATTCCATATATTGACAATTAATCTGGATAAATATTATTTCAACAATACATTAAACACAAAAGTAGATAAATAATAACAAATATATCATAGAATTATATTTAGTTTATACTTTTTAAACTATAAATAAATTAAAACCAATGAAAGTTTAATCTGTTAAATAATTATAAATAAATATTTTAATATGTACATTGAATTCGAATGTTATGAACATTAGAATGGTATATAAACCACTAATCCACTCTTTCTTTCTTTTTCCTTAATAACTAGTATTTGTTCTCATTATGTGCGCAGTACCATTCAAACACAAGTTTAACAATTTTGTAAGTCGCCTAAATGGATCACATAATTTCCCTTATAAAGTTACATCGTAGGTATGAGCAACCAAATTTACCGTAATACAAATGACCAATCTATTCAAAGGAATAGATATATTTTGCTTCTCCTGTGTCTATTCTAGAAGCTGTGAATTAGTAAATGTAGGCTGATCTGCTCTTGGTGTAAACTGGTTGACGATGTTGACTGGCATGTATTACTCAAGGACAAGATCAATGTTCTCTCAAAATCTTTTGTTACATGTCTTTGGAGGATAGACATGGCATACTCCATGAAAGTAGAATCACAAGGTAATGTAATAGGTCCATCGCTCGCTAATCCGAACTCCACTTCTGCCATTAGAAATAGCTGTGTAACAATGTCACTCTTGAGATATGTTAAAGGAATCACAAATCGTTTACAATCTGTTGTGTAAATGACGAAATGACCCTTATCTGCAACTTTTCCTTCTAGCTGCTGCTAGCTTTTGCCACTTTCTTGCCATTTGGATGAGTTTCTTAGAACTGATCATGTTCTTAAAACATGAGAAAGAGATTAAAATCAGAATTGGAAGGTTCTGAATACTTGGATAAGTAGTTTGGTTTGAGGGAATAAGAAGTGGACAGATTATATAGCTCATACATACGATGTATGACTAGGGTGTCAAATCGGGTCAATGGGTCGGTTTTGGGTTGGTTCTTATCGGGTCAGTTATTATCGGGTCAATTTTGCCTACCGGGTCGAGTCGGGTTTGGGTCAGGTCATTATCGGGTCGGGTTAAATCGGTTATTTGCTTGGTTGGATTCGAGTCGGGTTCAGGTCGGGTTGAATTCGGGTCGGGTCAATGTCGGTTCGTGTTGTATTCGGTTCAGGTCATAACGAGTCTATTCTCATTATTGTTGCGGGGTCTTAGTTTCCAGACTCTCCAAGAAAGCATATTACAAACGACTTTTATCGCTTTATTTTTGTTATTTAAACTCTATTTGGTTATAATTAAATGAGATTTATGTCAAAAATAACAGACGAGAGAATGAGTGTTCTATATAAGATAACCATTTTGTTTGGACTTCAAGACTTAAGACTTTAGAGATGTGGAGTTAGCTAGATTGATGACATGCTATTTATATATGTAACTCGTATGCTTGGATGTTGATGAAACATTAACTTTCTAATGGGCGTTGACTTTCATTATCTGCTGTATATGATTATATGAGCTCAGAATGTCAACACTCAACACTATTTTCATTAACTATATTAACATGCGTTGATCATAGCTTAGCTCAGAAAAGAATGATCCAAGTGCCTATTTGTATAAATAAATCATTAGCTGTACACACATATTCAAACTTTATACCGATTTAACAAAAATCATTAGCTTGTTAGAGTGGAGCATATGACAACATTTTAGCAACATTACACAACATATAAATACTATTCAATCACTCCGTAAAGGCGTTGAAGAAGCATTAGTCGGTAGTCATATAGAAATCTATATTTTATAACAAATTATTGCACTATTCTAATGAGCATAATGTATTGATATCAAATGTCAAAAGAAAAAAAAAAGTAATATTGATATAAAATTAATCGTTGGAGTATTGATATTCCTATAAATATAACCAAAAATAATGGAACAACCACAAACATCTTTCTTTATATATTAAATAATACTTAAACACATACTCCGTACAGAAGATCAATTTTCATTTCCTACGGCACAAATGGAGAGGAAGGCCAGCAACAAGCAAATCACATATGCAGCTTATTTCTTCCTTGCAACAGGTATTGCTATTATTTGTAGTGTTCACTTCGTTTTTTTTGTTTTTGACAAGGGGATGAGAGAAAAGTTTAAAGTATTCCCTTCCTAACCATAGTAGCTAGGAGATAGGCTTTACTAACAGACTTTTTACTAACTTTGATACAAAAAGTTATTGAAAAGACTTAACTAAAGAAAGGATATCTTCGACAAGTGTCCAAACTTTCTTTGGAAGTGCTTTGTTACCCCAAAAGTGCTCGCTTTGTTATTTATGATCTTCGTACTAATCATTTACAAGTCAACTATCAAAAAATTTGACCATCCACTGGAATATATACATATATATATATATATATATATATATATATATATATATATATATATATATATATATATATATATATATATATATATATATATATATAGACACACACATGTACGTATAAAAATAAGCACAACGTATATGGTAGGGTTGTTTTAATTTAATTTGGAGAATCATTATATCTACTTTTAGTAACATTTACTTACATGAAACTAAATATGTTTTCGATTAAAAATTATACTATACATTAAAGATTGCACAATATGCAAACAGAAATTAATTCAGAGAATGGAGGGATTAGTTCAATTATTATTAAAAAACAAACATTTTACATGATTTGCTATATAAATACATAAATGAATGATTGTGTATATATTTATGTGTTTTTAGCATTTTTTTCTTTTATATCATTTAATTTAAAAAAGTGTTAAACATAACTCATTATACGTGTAGTATTCATAACTTTATACCATTCTTACTATTCATACAATTTTGAGCACAATGGTATATACTAATACTTCTTATGTCATTAATATTTTCAAAAGTGATGTTGCAAATGCTTTCGGCGAGTGCATGTGTCGGTACCCCGTGTAGCTCTACTTCCCCATGTTGTGAAGAACATGAATGTATTAATAGTAAATGTGTAGATTGCGAGGCTCATGAAGGGCATTCTTGTACTCCCGGTGTTCATGAATGTTGTCCTAATACATCACTTATGTGTGTTGCTATTGCTCCCAATACTTACAAATGCATCCAACCTTGAAGTATTTTTCACAATAATCATCCTGCATCTTCTGGCTTCATGATGCATCGGTGATAGACATCCTTTCAATTCCACAATGTGGCCATCGTAAATTTGTACGAGGGCTTCTTTTTATTTCGTTTATGTTTGTTGTTGTGATGATTTCCTTACCCTAAATAGTTATGTTATGTTTCTTTGATGATTGGTTATGTCCTATCGACTAGACCTGATGCTATTTGGGAAATGAATTTGTTGTAAACATATATGTCAGAATGGATATTAATAAATTTGTCCTTTGTTACATTGTAATTGCCTATATATTGATTGCCCCTTTAATATATATTGGTAATTAAAAAGCTATAATCTTCTATTCGCACAATCTTGAAGTAATGTCGCTAGGTGATTCAAGTAATATTTATTATATAAGGAACCTAGAACGATGTATTCCATGCATCATCTTCTATCACGCTCGAAATGCTCTGAACCCAAAGTTCTTTGATAAAAAACCAAAGCTTCCAAGTGAGGATCGAAGGGGAAAACTTAACAACTATAAAACTACTCAATGCATGCAAGCTTAACATATCCAAGTGCGTATATGTATAGGTGTCGTAGATACCAACTTCATGAACATTTTTATTAGGAATTCTTTCGGTATAAAATATTTGAGCCAATATTGTCCTATGTATCAATTATTACATAAATATTACTTTCTTCTTTTTCTGAGCTATAAGGAAAAATAGAAGAAAGACCACACAAGTGAGTACATTCACTTTTAGAAGAAAAGAAATGGAGAATAAGATAATTATTAAATATAACAAAGTCTCGATATGTGGTGCATGATAAGATAAAAAATAAATATATGATTTTTAACAAAGAAACAAAGTAAAAAATTGGTAAAATTTATAAAAACGAATGAAAATGGAAAGTCAATAAAACTTAGAAAAAAAGAGGTAGTAAATAACTACGAAGTAGTTTTATTTTGTTTGAGGTTCAAAATAATAATTTAATTTAAAATGCTAGAAAATTTATTAGTAGAGTATTGTATACCACTACATGTATTTCTCAACCGCATTGATTTAAGTCACTAAAAAACCATTTATTATATTATATTTTAAAATCATAATTATTTCACTATGAAAAATTATAATTATTTATGGACAAATTGACATGGACCAATACGGTTGAATAAGTGTAGGAAATCAAATAGAATATAGCTGAAATCACAGTATGTTTGGTTGTATATATTCTATACCACTATATATTCTATACCAACTATATTCTATACCACTATATATTCTATACCAACTACATTCTTACCACTATATATTCTATACCAACTACATTCTTACCACTATACGTCTAGAATGGATTAGTATTCAAAGGTGTCCTACAATATGGTCTCCAGAGTGTTTCATCGTATAAAATTAATTGAAATCCATCTCTAGTACTCACTATGTGTGGAATAATGTTGCAGTATATCAAACAAGGAACGAGAGAAATTCACAAAAAATTTCAACAAGATGTGCAAATTTTGTTTAAGCTGATTCAGTTAATTAATTACTTGTTCTAGAAGTTTATAAAAAAATATATCTCAATGTATTTACTTAGTAGGGTTTCTATAGGGTTGTTGGGTATTTAGGCGTTTGCTAGTCTCTTGTAGGCTGTGTTTTTATGCCTAGCCTATTGAGACTATTCTAATTCATACTTGATATAAATTATATCAGGATATTGAAATCTAAGATATTGGTATTGTTATACCATATGTAAGTATTATTATACCAAATATAATTATTGTTATAAATGATATAGAATACAACAAAATGCATATTAGGTATTGACATTATGATCTCACATATAAACTACGAATTTCTCTTAGCTTATTGGCTTGTGGTTCTATATATGTAGTTTGTTTTTTCTCCTAAATTGGTTTGTAAATTTCTACTATATACTTACCATTTCCTACACATAAAGTCGAATTTACCCCATACTCCTAGACAAACCTTTTTTGTAATTGACTCTCAAGGTTATACAACTTCACCTTGACTATGTACTACATAAGGATAAATTGAGAACTTCGCTAAAATAATACCTGAAGTGTGTTTATAATTTTTATGAGAAGAAAAGGATGTAGATAATGTGTTTGTTTTTTCTACATATTCGAATGAGAAAGAAAGTCAATAATGTGGCTTGAAGAAGAAGTAAATCATAAAGAAATTTAAGGCTTCAAAATATATCGTTTCCATAATCAGTTGAGCAAATCTCGGAAATAATAAACGTAAGAAAGGTTACAATATCGACAAAGTTATTATGCCTATTATTAAGGTTTAAATGAACTTAGTCAAAAAATTAGAATCCTGTATGAAATACCAATCCACACCCACGCTAGTGCACATGTCACGAATTTGAACCGGGCTGAGCAATGGCGGTAGCGCATGATGGGATTCCCATTTCTAGCCCATATTGCGTATTCAACATTAACAAAGAAGACTCACATATATAAGGTGAACAAAACTCCATCAACCCATCTATGTGGGACAAATTAAAAGTATGGACTAGGACTATTTCTCTTTTGAAGCAAAAAATGAGTATACTCCCATATATCTCCAACAATCAACCACATGATACAAAAGAAAATAAATGAAATGAGTGCAGGATGACTATTTTGAGTATTGGAATGTAAGTTTTTCAAGTATCAATGTCTTGTGGACTTGAATTGATACATAGTGTGTACAAATATATTCTGCATCCATTTATGGTGGGAAAACCTTGAACCTTAAATGGGTTTTGTATGAATAAATTTGGACACTTAAGTTTATCTCCAAATCAATGAAGTTCTCGCAAATAACATATGATTTGTCCCTCACAATTTTCTGGATTTTCTCTAGAGATCCCAAGCCCATAAGATCTCAAAGGGGTACGATAAATTTCCCACAGTTACATAGGTAAGTTCATCTAATTTATACTCATTACAAATCATATTAAAGGCTATGAAATTATTAAGAGCTAATGCTCATCCTTATAACAAAAGAATGAAATACTACATCACTTTATTAAATAGAAATGACAGCAGTACATAACTGGAGTTAATTTGTGACATTTTTGACCCTTTTGAACTTAGAATTACAAAGTATTCTTTGCAATTATTCTATACCTCATGCAAATGTGTCTCCTCTTTCAATTATAAGAATGGTTCTTTGCAGCACCTATGGTAGCTTGTGAGTCACATTGCATGAAAATTGATAGATTAGGCTTCCTCCATAATGGAATGTTTGCAAGTAGCCATCTTAGCCACTCAACTTCTTACCCTACAAATTCTAAAGTAATAACTTTAGTTTTCATTCTAGATTAAGAAATAAAGGTTTGTTTAGAAGATTTCCATGATATAGCACCATTTATAAGAGTAAAAAATATCCACTAGTAGATTGAATCTCATTGTTATAAAACACCCAATTGGCGCCATATACCATTATAAGACATATGGTGTTCTTTGGTAATGTAAACCCTAATTGATTATCCCCTTTAAATATTTCAACATTCTAATCAAAGAATCCTGATGTTCGTGATTAGGATCGTAAGTGTATTAGCTCAATCCACTAACTATATATGATATATCAAGTCTTGAATAGTTCATTTAAAACATAACACTTCCAATTATCTTGGCATATTCCTCTTGTGAAACACTATTTCCTTTGTTCTTTTTCAAATGTATACAAGGATCATATGGGGTTTTCATAGGTGAATACTCAAATTGATTAAGTTTCTTTAAAATTCTTAATATAGTGAGATTGATTTTATGACAACCCATGTGATGTCCTAGTAATGTCTTATATCATGTATAACGCCAGTTTCTCCAAAGTCTTTTGAAGGTTTTAGAGCACTGAAGAGGGGGGAGGGGGGGGGGGGGGGGGGGGGGGGGGGGGGGGGGGGGGGTAGGGGAATTGAGTGTTAAATAGTCTTGGCCTATTTTTCTCACTTTTTCGATCTGTGGGAGGAACCAGTTGTGCTGGTTCCTATTAGCAGCGGAATGTATGTAGAGCAATAAAGGAAGACACACAATTTAACGAGGTTCAGCCAACTCAGGCCTACGTCCTCCTACTCTATGCTCTTTTATTAATCTACTCCAAAAAACAAAGAACACAGACACTCAAGTGTTTCCCTACTCCGGGAACCAGTTCACCCAACACTCTACTCCGAGTGTGCACTCGACTTACACTAGTAAGCCCTTTTGTGTTTGAACTTACAAACACTCTCCCAGCCTATCAACCCCTCTGTTGAAGGCTCTTTACAGAATCAAACTCTCCTTTGATCTTGCTTCTAAAAGCTAATATGAGAGAAAAAATATAAGTTCTAATGGTGCTCATGTATATGACTTAATGAAAGGTTTTTATGCTTAAGTGTGTATAATGCTCTCTAGAGATAAACTTAGTTTTCTTCACGTGAGAGACTTCTTGGAAATAGGTTGATTAGATGAGTTTATATATGTGATTACAAAAACCCTAGCTTTCCTAAAATCACATAATCTTTTGAGCTGTCATCTTATGTGAGTTTAGGAAAGTATTTATCTTATTTGACTTAATCATATAGATAGAATCAAATAAGGTAAATACTCCTAGTTTTTAGGTAACCAATATATTCTCATCTAATCTACCAGCTGCTTAAAATATTTTCCAAAATAATTCTTAGAAAATATTTTTACAAAATCTTTTCAAAAATATGCAGCTTGATATTCCATTCAGTAAACCTGGTTCCCTGAATTAAGTATGTTATGAATTCTATTCCAGCTTTGTACCAGAATTCATAACATGACTTATCACACTTAAAACACTTATATCACCTACTCATATAAGTCATACTACGGAGCACATTACATGAAAAACTAGATTAACAGTAAAGTACAAATATTCTTCTTTTCATGTAATCTACAAGACTTGAATCTTCCTTGAATGCTTCATCTTGAGCAAAGTTTCTTTCTTCGAATGTCTTCGAAAGGCTTCTATGCTCCAAGTCTTGGAATCAGCTTAACTACTACACATATAACATGGTTAACATGCACTAGATAATATGTGACTGCTTTACAGCATAGCAGTCAAGGAGACAGTTCCAACTACTTGTGACCTGTTTCCTGTAACTGTTTGTCATCATTCAAAACATCAAAACTTAAGGCATTCAACAAATTCCCCCTTTTTGATGATGACAAACTAATTGAAGTTTCTCCAATCCAAGCACATTAAAAGCATAAAAACTCCAATAAAGTACTCAACTAGGATTGAGTACATCAACAATCTTTAAGACTAAAAATGGACACACACAGAAAAATTCTCCTAAGTTAACTTGACTCGACTTCTTATTTGACTTAATCTAAAAATCCTAAAAGGCTAAGAAGATCCTAGGCTTCAGCTTCAACTTTATTTTCCCCCTTTTGGCATCATTAAAAAGTATACTCAAGTAAAAATAAGATGCACAAATTATTAAATGTACTCATCCATGTAGTGGCATCAACCACTATTCAAGTTAAATGCTGCAAAAATAGATTAGTCAAACTAAGCATGACATAGCAGAAATAAAATTGTTCAAAACAAATACCAAACAAAGTTCAACAAATTAAAGATCCCAACTCTATATCAAAAGAACACTTCATGGAGTGGGAGGAAGCAAACCAACAGAATCAGTCATAAGAGATAGGGTAGGCAGACAAAAACAGAAAACAGAATCAATCTTCATCATTCTCATCCTCCTCTTCTCCTTCAGCATCCTGGTATCCATCATCAGCTGGTTACTCATCTTCATCTCCTTCCTCAGCATCATGCATCTCTTCTTCAGGAGGAGACTATGGAGCAGAAACACTTGTACCAGGTGCTTCTTGATCATGAGATCCAGCAAGCTTCTTTTCTAGATTAATAAACCTAGAATCAATAGAAGAGAATAATTCTTGGACCAGACCAATGATGTTTTTAAGCAAAGTCTCCTAATCCTCCAACCTTTTCAGAACTAGAGCCTGACCTACTGGCTCCTCTACTTTCTTATTCTTCTTTGTTGGAGATCTCACATCCTCCACTAGTTCCTCTGACTTAAACAACAGTTGATCCCTACTTATATCTAAACCCTTTTGCTTTAAGATGACCCTAGTAAACACTGTAACTGGGATAGTGGAACCACTCAGGGGTACATTGTTAGATTTGAGCAGGTGGGTTATAAAGGATCCATAAGGCAAGGAGTGATGAGATGACCCATGACAGTTCATCATATGGGCCAACATTAATGCAGGAAGATTGATTTTCACCTTCTTCATTATCAGATACATCAATACCATTTCCATTATTCTCACAGTACCTCTACCCTGAGCCCTTGGTATTAAAACCTTCTTACACAAAGAATGTAGAACTAGCATAACTGGTTCCTTCAAATTAACAGACTTAAGGACCCCTGGCTTTTTGGGCATCTTCCCTCCAAACATAAAAGCATATATCTCCTCTGGTGTGACCCCAACAAGCATAGGCCACCAGTCACCCGAGTACTTATCAAATCCATCTCTTGGTATGCTTAACAGACTTGACAGAGAAGCAACTGATAAACTTATATCAACCCCATTCACACATGAACTTATGGACATATCAGATATTTGCTTGATATTAACATAAAATTCCCTAACTCTAGACATATTTGCAGCAAAAACATCAAACAATATTAACCAACCTTGATAGTCAAGCAACTCCTTGAACTCAGATAATGTAGTAATATCAAAATACCCTTTTTCAACACCACACCCAGATAACACTAATCTAGAATTTAAATCAATAGAACCAGTAGGAATAGATTCTACAGATTTACCTTTTGAAGCACGAGAGGTTTTAGCAGGCAACCTCTTTCTCTTGGTTCTTTGCACAGAATCAGCAGACTGTTCCTCCTGGGTGTCATCAATTTTCCTTTTTACAGAAAAACGTGTGAAACGACCACTTCTTCTAACCTTGAGGGAAATAGATGAAGCCAAAGACTAAAATCTAACTAGACCTAGTAAGATTCCTAAATTACAAAAAGCTTCTCTACACAAGGGTTTTGTGAAGATATCAGCTATTTGATCTTCACTTTTGCAAAACAATACTTCCACTAAACCTTTTTCTACATTATCTCTCAGAAAATGATGTCTAATCTCTATATGTTTGGTTTTGGAATACTGAACTGGATTCTTAGAGATATTAATTGCACTAGTGTTGTCACAAAGTATAGGAACACTATTATAAACAACACCAAAATCCTTCAGCTGGTTCCTTACCCACAGTAGCTGGGAGCAGCATGAAGCTGCTGCAATATATTCTGCCTCTGCTGTGGATAAAGCCACTGAGTTTTGCTTTTTAGAACCCCATGATATTAGATAGGAGCCAAGAAAGTGTGCCATACCTGATGTGCTCTTTCTATCAACAAGAAAGTCAACATAGTCTGCATCAGTGTACCCAATAAGATCAATTGCACTCCCTTTGGGGTACCACAAGCATAAGTCTGTTGTTCCCAAAAGATACCTAAGTATCCTTCTAACAGCCTTCAAGTGAGATTCCTTTGGATTAATTTGAAACCTAGCACACAATCTAATAGAGAACACAATATCAGGTCTACTAGCTGTTAGATAGAGAAGGGAACCAATCATTCCTCTATAAAGTGTGGCTTCAACATCTTTTCCTTTTAGATCATTATCTTATTTTGTGGATGTGGGAATAGGTGTATCATAAGCCTTTCTGTTTTCCATGCCAAATTTCTTCAGCAATTCTTTCAAGTATTTTTGCTGATGTATCATGGTTCCATTCTCCATTTGCTTAATTTGCAATCCTAGAAAGAATCCTAGTTCTCCCATCATGCTCATTTCAAAATCACTCTACATAAGATTAGCAAAATCATCACATAGTACTTGATTAGTAGCACCAAATAAGATATCATCAACATAAATTTGTAATATAATCAAGTTGTTCCCCCTGGATTTGATAAACAGTGTCTTGTCTACTATTCCCCTCTTGTAATCATTCTCCATCAAGAACTTAAAAAATCTTTCATACTAAGCTCTTGGAGCTTGCTTCAATCCATATAGAGCTTTGTCTAACTTGTAAACATGTTGAGGAAACAGCTTGTCTTCAAAACCAGGTGGCTGCTCTACATATACCTCTTCCTTCAAATATCCATTTAGGAAGGCAGTCTTTACATCCATCTAAAATAATTTCATATTCATGTGAGCAGCATAAGCAATTAAAATCCTAATTGCCTCCAACCTAGCTACTGGTGCAAAAGTCTCATCATAGTCAATCCCTTCTTGTTGATTGTAACCTTGCACCACTAGCCTAGCTTTGTTTCTGACTATTGTACCAAGGTCATCCAATTTGTTTTTGAAGACCCATTTTGTACCAATAATTGACCTATCCTTTGGTCTAGGTACAAGATGCCAAACCTGGTTCCTATGGAACTGATTTAATTCATCCTGCATTGCTATAACCCAATCAGGATCAGTCAGTGCCATTTTATAGTCAGTTGGCTCTATATTAGACAGGAAAGAATATAAAACACAAAAGTTTTGAAAAACATTTCTTCTCGTTTGAACACCTTTATTAATATCACTAATGATCTGATCTGGAGGATAAGAAGATTGATATTTGAAGTTTTTAAAAGAGAAATCATTTTGTGCTTCTTCATTTGATTGGGAACCAGCATGATCATGAATCTCATCTATTTCTTTAAAACCAGTGAGATTCATATTCACGCTGTTTCCATTAACATTACTTACCTCAGGTTCAGGGGAGCCATCTTCATTCATTCCCTCTGAACCCCTTACCTGTCTGCCACTTGGGGAACCATTAGGTCTTGGTTCCTCTTCTAAATTCTCGTTGTCCTTATTTTTTTCTCTAGGCTCCTCATTATCATCATTTTGTGGAGTATCAAGTGAGCCTAGATCTGCTTGCACTTCATTTAGGGGACTAGAATCATGGTTCCCAGTAAACTCCATCAATCCAATCATTTCATCAGGTTGTACTTGCGCAATCTCAGAAGACATGTTAAATTCATCAAAGATGACAAGCACACTCTCCTCAACACACAAAATCCTTTTATTAAGGACTCTATATGCTTTGCTTTGAGGAGAATATCCAAGAAAGATTTCCTCATCACTCTTAGGATCAAATTTATCAAGCTGGTTCTTCCCATTGTTATGAATATAACATTTGCATCCAAATACACAAAAGTATGCAATATTAGGCTTTCAATCTCTAAGGAGTTCATAGAGAGTCTTCTTTAACTTTGGTCTAATGAGACCTCTATTTAAAATATAGCAAGCAGTGTCCACAGCTTCACCCCAGAAACACTTAGGGAGACCACTCTCAATGAGCATTGTTCTGGCCATCTCCTCAAGAGTTATATTCTTTCTTTCAACAACACCATTTTGCTGTGGTGTTCTTAGGGTTGAGAAGTTGTGACTAACTCCTTGTTCCCTACAATAATCAACAAAGTTAGCATTATCAAATTCAGTACTATGGTCTGATCTTACTGAGACCAGCTTGTGAGAGAGCTGGTTCTCCACTTGCTTCACCAATGCTACCCACTCATAGAAAGTTTCATCTTTTGAATGTAGCATTATTACCCAAGTGTACCTGGAATAATCATCAACCATAACATAGATATATCTATTACCTCTTCGACTTTGTATTCTCATGGGACCACACAAATCAGTGTGTACAAGTTCGAAGGGTCTGCTGGTACTCAAAACAGTTTTAGGCTTAAAAGAGATTTTGACCTGTTTCCCTTTAACACATTCTGAACAAATTTTATCTGCCTCATAAGTGATGTTAGGAAGTCCTACCACAAAATCACGAGACCTTAATTTGTTCAGAAGTGTCAAGCTGGCATGTCCAAATCTCTTATGCCAAATCCATTGGTTATTATCAGAAACAGCTTTCAAACAAACAGACTTGTCTTGAGGAATTTTATCTAGAAAGGTTATGTAAACATCATGCTTCCTGGTTCCCTCACATACAAGTTCGCCTGTTTGAGAATTAACTATATGACAAAGGTTAGCTTAAAACTCAACTCTATTTCCTTTATCACATAATTGAGAAATACTCAAAAGATTATGTTGTAAGCCCTCAATATAATATACATCATCAATTGTATTTGAAAGTGTCTTACCTACCTTACCTAAACCAGTAATGGTTCCCTTGCTGTTATCTCCAAAGGTGACACTTCCACCGTCAAAGGCTACTAGTGAAAGGAATTGACTTTTGTCCCCGGACATGTGTCTTGAGCAACCACTGTCCAAATACCAATAGGTATCTCCTTTCACTTTAGCCTGCAAGAACAAATCAAACATTAGCTTTAGGAACCCAAACATGTTTGGGTCCCTTTTCAACGACATTAGGCTCTTGTTGGTCTTTTCTTCTCCAGACCCTCTTCACATGTTTATTGTTCTTATTCTCACTGTTCTTTTTAGCAGGACACTCATGTATCTTATGCCCATTCATTCCACAATGATAACAAACATGTATCTCTTTAGTCATTACATACTTACCTCTTTTGAATACTTTAACCCACGTGGTTTCCCTGGGGGACCAGTTAGTCCTGGTTCTCTATCTAGTATATCCAAGATCAACCCTTCCTTTGTAACTTTTAAATGAAATTAGAGAATTCAAAGTTTCCTCTGTAGTCAATAATTTTTCAACATGTCTATGACTATCATGAAGTTCTTTCTCTCTGGTTTCAAGATTCTTAATCAACAATTCGTTTTTATCTTTTAGAAAATCAAAATCACTTTTTAAGGATTCAAGTTGTAAATTAAGTTTCGAAACCATAGGATCAATAGTCATGTCAACAATTACTGATTGCTTATCTTTTTTCAGTTTATGAATCGCAGCATGCAAATCACAAATAATACCCTCATACTCATCTATTACATCACTTATCTTAACACTGGTACCTGTAGGGGAAACAGTGAACTGAACAGCCTTAAGTGAAACAAATTCTTTGTGTATTTCTTCCAAGTTGTGAGCCAATATTTAAAAGGCTTTCAACAAGGAAGTTCTACTACAGGAATTTTCTTTACCTATAGCTACTGAAAAATTAAGAGATTCACTAGCAATTGATAAGTCTCTAGGGAGCCAGGAGGTCAGATCTTCCTCATCATCACTAGGACAGTCAGATTTAGAAGACCTTTCCTTCTCCAGTTCCACCTTACACTTGTCCAAATCAACCTCTAGTTTAGCTACTTGATTTTTCAATTCAAAGCAAACTTCTTCAAGGTGATCACAACTAGCAACAGCAATTTCACATTCAACACGTTTTTCTTTAAGTTCTCTTTTGCCAGTTATGTAAGTTTCACCGAGTTTATAGCATTCATCTAATAAAGAGTCAATACATTCAAGCATATTATCTCTATCATATTCATGCATATATTTCCTAACTTGTTCTAAGTTTACCTTGTGTTCGTGTAGCACATCCTTCTTTGCCATTAAGCATTTTCTGAATGTACTGGTTCCCCCTCTGGTTCCTGAGTCAGTGATGTTTCCCTGAATGTTTGTGAAGGCAGTCAAACAAACATCAGAGTTAGGTGATTCCTCATCTTCATCAGACCCTGAATCAAAATCACCCAACATGGATGCTATCATTGCAATTTTGAAGGTCCGTTTATCTCCAGATTTGGATTGTTTGTCCTTCCACTTAGGACAATCTCGAATAAGATGTCCCTTTTCTCCACACTTGAAGCAACCTACAGAAGAAGAGTTAGATTTCTTAAAGTTCTTACCTTTGAAATTCTTCCTTTGATCACGAAGAGTTCTTTCAAATCTTTTAGCAACTATGCCAATCTCATCTTCTTCTTCTACTGTTCCCTTAAGAGTTGTTCCTCTGGTTGGTTCCTTCTCAGAATTAGAATCAATCAGCATTTCATGAGTCATGAGGGAACTAATCAGTTGTTCTAGAGATAGAGTTGATAAATCCTTTGCCTCATATATTGCTGTTACCTTGGATGTCCATGCATCTGTCAAACTGCGTAAAACTTTTCTCACAAGATCCTCATCAGAAAAGTTCTTATCAAGAGATCTAAGATCATTAATTATTGTCATAAATCTACGAAAACAGTCATTAATCTTTTCATTTTTATTCATAGCAAACAATTCATACTTAGACATAAGTAAATCAATTTTGGACCTTTTTACCTCACTGGTTCCCTCAAAAGCAAGTTCGAGGGTATCCCAAATCTCTTTTGCATTGCTGCAACCTGAGATCTGGTTTGTTTCAGTCTCACCTATAGTCTGTTGTAGAATTGACATTGCCTTGGCGTTCTTCTCCAGCAGTTTGTAATCAGTAGTAACAAGTTCACTATCTTTCTTTGGAATCCTGTTTCCCTCTTTGTCTGTCTTTAAAATGATGTTGGGACCATTTTTGACAACTAGCCAACATTCATAATTAATTCCCATGATCACATTCTTGATCCTGTTTTTCCACCAAGCATAGTTATTACCGTTGAACTTTGGTGTCTTATTGTCGTAGCCCATAGCGTTCAATTCATGAGTACTCATACTTGACTTCTCTAGATGTTACTCTTATGAGAAGCCTAGGCTCTGATACCAATTAAAGGTTTTAGAGCACTAAAGAGGGGGGGTGAATTTAGTGTTAAATAGTCTTGGCCTATTTATTTTTCTCACTTTTTCGATCTATGGGAGGAACCAGTTGTGCTGGTTCCTATTAGGAGCGGAATGTATGTAGAGCAATAAAGGAAGACACACAATTTAACGAGGTTCAGCCAACTTAGGCCTACGTCCTCCTACTCTATGCTCTTTTATTAATCTACTCCGAAAAACAAAGAACACAGACACTCAACTGTTTCCCTTCTCCGGGAACTAGTTCACCCCACACTCTACTCCGAGTGTGCACTCGACTTACACTAGTAAGACCTTTTATGTTTGAACTTACAAACACTCTCCCATCCTATCAACCCCTCTGTTGAAGGCTCTTTACAGAATCAAACTCTCCTTTGATCTTGCTTCTAAAAGATAATATGAGAGAAAAAATATAAGTTCTAATGGTGCTCGTGTATATGACTTAATGAAAGGTTTTTATGCTTAAGTGTGTATAATGCTCTCTAGAGATAAACTTAGTTTTCTTCACGTGAGAGACTTCTTGGAAATAGGTTGATTAGATGAGTTTATATATGTGATTACAAAAACCCTAGCTTTCCTAAAATCACATAATCTTTTGAGCTGTCATCTTATGTGAGTTTAGGAAAGTATTTATCTTATTTGACTTAATCATATAGATAGAATCAAATAAGGTAAATACTCCTAGTTTTTAGGTAACCAATATATTCTCATCTAATCTACCAGCTGCTTAAAATATTTTCCAAAATAATTCTTAGAAAATATTTTTACAAAATCTTTTCAAAAATACGCAGCTTGATATTCCATTCAGTAAACCTGGTTCCCTGAATTAAGTATGTTATGAATTCTGTTCCAGCTTTGTACCAGAATTCATAACATGACTTATCACACTTAAAACACTTATATCACCTACTCATATAAGTCATACTACGGAGCACATTACATGAAAAACTAGATTAACAGTAAAGTACAAATATTCTTCTTTTCATGTAATCTACAAGACTTGAATCTTCCTTGGATGCTTCATCTTGAGCAAAGTTTCTTTCTTCGAATGTCTTCGAAAGGCTTCTATGCTCCAAGTCTTGGAATCAGCTTAACTACTACACATATAACATGGTTAACATGCACTAGATAATATGTGACTGCTTTACAGCATAGCAGTCAAGGAGACAGTTCCAACTACTTGTGACCTGTTTCCTGTAACTGTTTGTCATCATTCAAAACATCAAAACTTAAGGAACTCAACATCTTTCATATCAAATAGAAGCTTAGAAAAGTTTTAGTTATATTAATAATGTCTATGTAAGAACCAAAAATAAGAATATCATCCACCTATAGACATTATAATTCAACCAAACTCATTAGATTTTAAATAAACAGATATATCATAATCATTCACCTAAAAATTGTTAGAGGTAATGGCTTGATCAAAATTTTCCTACCACTATTTTGGTGCCTGTTTTAGACCATCTTATGATCTCATGAGTCTGCATTCTTTGCTTTCTTGTCCTAGTACTACACATCCTTAAGGTTTCCTCATGTATATATCTTATTTCAAATCACCATTAAGAAAAGAAGTTTTCACATCCATTTGATTCATAACAAGATTATGAATGGATACAAGAGCTATGAGTACTCTAATAGTAGAAATCTTAGTTATAAGAGAGTGGGTGTCAAAGAAATCTAAGCCCTTCTTTTGGAGGTTTTCAGAAACTACTAATCTAGCTTTTTATTTTTCTATTAAACCATCATGCTTTAGTTTCTATTTAAACACCCACTAGCTACTTAAAGGCTTAGAGCCCCTAGAAAGGTTAATCAAGATCTAAGTGTTATTACTCATGATGGACTCTATCTCACTGTTTAGGGCCTCTAACTAGAAACTAGAGTTAATTGAACTCATAGCTTTCTTGTATGTCATAGGTTCATCTTATGTACAAAGACATTCAAAATTTTCTTATCTAGTAATTCTTTTTGATTTGGAAAGGTTTTAACCAAATCAGGACCAAAACCTTTCTTAACCTTGGCTCTCTTACTCTTTCGAGGTTCTATAGACTTAATGGAAGATGCAATGTCATGCTGAGAAATGCTACAAGATGATTCAATAGGTAAAGATAGATGATCATGCATTTTTATAAGAAAAATATACTCCTTTATAGGTCCAAATCCATAACCATCTTTAAGAATTGACATCTAAGTAGTACTTTTAGTAGCATACCCAATAAAAATACCATCAATAGTTTTCTGACCAATTTTAGTCCTTTGTAGGTAAACCAAATTTACCAAGACACCCCCTCACTTTAATAAAATTAAGTTTAGGCTTGTAACCTTTACATAAATCATAAGGAGTCTTATCTAGTTTTTTTATGGGGAACATAGTTCAGAACATAGCAAGCAGAAAGAAGAGCCTTCCCTCACATGTTAGTAGGTATACCAGAACTTATAACCATATCATTTATCATTTCCTTTAAAGTCCTATTTTTCCTTTCAGCTATTCCATTTTATTTTGGGGTATAGGGAGCTATGTTTTAATGGATGATTTTGTTTTCCTATTAGAATTACTTAAGAGAATTTCCATCATATTTCCCTCCCTATTTTAATCTAAGCCTTTTTTATTTTAAGGTTTAGTTGATTTTGTACCTCAGCTTTGAAACTAAAAACTTAATTTTAGCCTCATCTTTTAAACTCAACAAATAGACCTTAGTGAAATAAGAAAAATCATCTACTAAAGTTATATATTAGTGTTTCCTTCCCCTACTCATTTAGTTTTTAAAGTCACCTAAATCTAGGTCGATTAGCTCTAGTAAAGAAGAAGACCTATTGACAACTTTATAGAAAGGTTTCTTTTTATGTTTACCCTCCACCCAAACTTGGCACTTGTCAAACTCTGTAGAACTAAAGTTAGGAATTGAATTAAGTTATTTTAACCTCTTAATAGAGGCTATATTAACATATCCTAACCTAGAGTACGTGCCATAATGAAACAGACTCAGCAATAGAAACAGAACTAGCAGAACATTTACTATCAATCATAACATCAACATCAAGAATAAAAAGTCCCACATTACTTAAATAGTCTCCAACAAATTCACCATTTCTGGTGAGTACAAGCTTATCAGATTCAAAAGTTAACTTAATGCTTGCTTTGTTAAGCAAATCTCCATAAATAAGATTCCTACAAATATCACACACATGTAAACTATTTTGTAAAGCAATTAATTTTCCATAAGTGAGTTTTAAAATAACTTTCCATTGACACTCACAAAACTTGAGTTGCCAATGGAAACACATTCACCATCTACAACCTGTTCATAAGATTAAAAGAGTTCTTTATTAAAGCAAATTACGACGAGTTTCTCCTATATTAACAATCCATTTAGTCACACTATTAACTAAATTCACTTTAGAGACAACTTCATTTATAATGTTTTCACTAAGATTAACTTGTGATTTAGAGCTACTACTACTGCCCTTATTTTTAGAACCGGGTCTATATCCCTTAGGACAAAACCTAGAAGAATGTCCTATTTCACAACAATTATAGCACTTTCCATTGAAGGTATGTTTCTAATAAGAGTCTTTATTCTTAGAAAACTTGTTAGACTTAGTTCCATGAACCTAATTTGGTCCCATTTCTTTGAAACCCTTAGTTTTACATGTAGATTTAGATTCAACGAGATTGGTAGTAGAGGAAGAATTATCACAAAGTTTAGATTTCACTTGAATTCTATTTTGTTCTTCAATTTAATGTGAGAAACCAACTCTAGTAGAGTGAAATCTTTCCGCTTATGCTTCATGGAAAGGACATAGGTATCCCAAGAAGGTGGCAATTTTTCAAGAAGACAGTTTACTTGAAATGTCGCACAAATCTTCATTCCCTTAGCAAAATATCAATACAAAAAGTCTCATATTCATGAACATGGTCAAGGAAAAATTTGGCATCAATCATACAAAAATTCGACCATCGACTACAAGCATATTTTTTAGTCTCAAAGTCATCAATTCCATACATAGTTTTTAGAGCATCCCATATGTCTTTAGCATTTTTAGATTTGATATAGCATAAATAAAGTGGTTGAGTCATATAGTGTAATATCATACCACAATAAGTTTTATTATCTTTAGAAAGTCTCTAGAAGAATTTAAAGGAGCATTATCAATAGTAAGAGCATAATCAACACTCACTAGTACAAAATTAATCAATTACTTTGGTGCATGTGCTTCGGTTGTAAATTAAATAAAGTAAATAAATTCAAATGCTTTGATTATGGCACAAACCGAAGCAATATAGGGATTCAAGACATTTAATGCTTTCTACTAGAACCCGAAGCACTTGGAGACTAAAAGCTTTGGTTCTCTGTAGACTCGAAGCACTTGTAGATTATTGGGCTTCAGACTTTGAGCAGATAATCTCATGCTCAACTCTTTCCTTTTTTTTCTAACACTCTCTACTAGCTTCATTCGATCCTTCCCACAATAGTCCCCTCATTTGATCGGTTCCCACGCAAAGAATTTTCTTATTCCTTTATTTGATCGATTCCTAGGACATCACATCATCTTCAATCAGCGAATTTTTGACTAAAGCAACATTAGGGCAATGAAATTCATTGAATAGGGCATCAGTTCTAGCCTCCAAGGTATGATTTATAATTCGTGTTTATTAGCAACTAGGAGAAGGCATGGGGATGGGGATAGGGATGGGAATGGATGTCTTATTCGATTCCATTGACAGAGAGAAAGGCAGCCCCGAGTCATCGCATTATATTCACCTTAGATCTATTTTATACTTGTTCCCTTAGTAAAATATTAAGCTTCCCCCCCCCCCCCCCCCCCTTCCCCCCAAGATCTATTTCTAATCTCCATCTTTTTGCATATGTTGATAGATACCACAATCCCTAAGCTTTTTTGTAATTAGTATTATACTATTTTTTTTCACCTCAAACCATGTTTAATATCTGAATGGAATTTCATGAGAGAGTGAGATGTATATAAATTTAGTTAATGACATGAGGATTGGAATCCTGATAAACATCTATGAAAATCTTAGGTGTTATCATTATTGTCTAGACTCTAGAAATTCTAAACATGAGAAATAGTAGTCCCCATTCCTTAGCTTGTGATTATTCTGGACAAGGTCGTCCCTAGGCCTAGGCGAGAAGTGCGACCGCCTAGGGCCAAGGGCTCGGAAGGGCCCACAAATTAATTTTAAAACTAGTGTTTAATTAAATTTTAAAATATTATTAATTAAATTTTAAATGATAATTAGTTTAAAATATTTATAACATTAAATGTTTTAATTTTTGATGAAAATGTGTATCTTTATCCCTAGTTCTAATTATCATTCTCTATTTTTTTAATTCCTAAAATTATGCTCTATAAATTATTTAGTTTATGGAGTCTTACAATGAATAAATTTACTCTCTTATCAATCTAACTGCGTCATATAACTATACAATATCACAAATATAAGATTTTTATTTCTAGTTTTTTGATAAAATGAAATCAAAAGTTTATCTTGATGGATATTAGGTATAATGATAATGATATGTTTGTATATAGTAGTATCTTGGGTATTAAAATATATACTATGTATTGCATGTATACTCTTTCTAGTATTAAAGTTGGGTTTTTTGAGTTTTTCAATTTTATTATTTGCTAAATATACCTTTAGTATTCAATGGATATACCCAATTATTGGAGGTTATAAGTATTTTATTAACAATTTTTAAAGATATCAACAATATTCTACTCTACTTGATTAGTTTGCTTTTAAAAAAATATTATTTCATTAGTAGATCTTGTGTACCTTTTTTAAATAATTTTTTTCAATTATTTTTATAATGGTTAAATTATTTTACAGATGAAATTAATGATATAAAATAAAATAAATATATTCTATATAACCATGCATTTATTATTCCGAAATGGATAAGGGAAAATTTTACGCGTAGAACATAAGGGGCACATAAATATTATTACGGCTAGGGCCTCTAAAATGTTAGGAACGGTGCTGATTCTGGAATTTCTTTATCTTGAGTGTGGACTAATGTGATTGGCTTGTTAAGAACTGCCAGGATAAAGCTTCCATACCCATAATTGCCAAGGCTACTTCGAGTACTGACCTATACTTCTCTCATGAGAAAAGAGAGATGAGAAATTTTTAGTTGAGAATAAAAATCATTGAATTTGTGAAGATAGATCATTACGCTATTCATATGAGGGGGCCAGGACTAAAAAGAATTGCAAACTGATGCAACAGTCCTCTTGTACTGTATAATTTTTATCCATGACCGGCATTTGTTGGTTCACTTTATGTTATGAGTCCTAGACTCATACTGTCTTAACTTAGTAGTTTAAACTTCTTTAAATGCTATTTTGACTCAGCAATAGATCTTTTGAATTCTGACTATTGAAAAATGGGCATGGGGACAAATGTTTAATAGCTTTATTTATATATGATTATGTAAGACTATATCAATATTGTTTATCATATATTCTGAAGAGTATCTTCACTTGTAGAATTATGGTGTGTATATGTTTTGCTGATTCATGTTAATATCATTATGTTGGCTCTTATTAAGTCCCATACCTATCACTTAATGTGCATTACACTAATTTGAATAGTGTTGGCTTCTTTTGAACTGAATTATATTTATTTTCAGCTGTCTTGGCAGATTGTTATGGTGCAATTTTTATTTATAACCTATATTTAATAAATATTTCGAAACTTAACCTCCGGTCAAAAGTATTTAGAAAAATAACCTCCCAATAAGAACCGCTGTCAGTGACAGCGGTTTTATATCCAGTCAGCATTCATAGTCAGCATTGAGCCCTAAACCCAGTCAGCATAAAACCGATGTCACTGACAGCGGTTCTTCAGAGCAATGGCAGAAAAGTAAGAACCGCTGTCAGTGACAGCGGTTCTTCAGAGGAGCAGAAAGTTAAAACCGCTGTCATTGACAGCGGTTTTTCGGGACCCCAATTAAAATCACCAGTCTTCCTTCTTCCCCGTGCTCGCCCCATTTCCACTTCACCCAAACGCATGCCCTTCCCTTTGCCTCGCATCCTCCACCGTCTCGAAGCTCCTCCGGTGTGCCGAAGATTTTCCGGCGTGACCCCCATGCTCCTCCACTCCGCCGGCGCGCCGCCTCTTCCCGGTATTGGTAAGTTTTTTTTTTTTTTTCAAATTTTATCTTAAATTTTATATTATCATGGTATAATAGTAGGTATGGATTGATTGTTGTGGTTAGGATATAGATTGAATGTTTAGATTGATTGTAGTATTTGGAATAAAATTATTATTTGGATTTAATTGTGATAGTAGATGTAGTTTTTGATATTAGGTGATGTTGTGAATTGAATGTTGTTAATTGTAATATTAGGTGTAGTTGTGAATTGAATGTTGTTATTATGTTTAGATGTAGATTGAATGTTGTGATATTAGGTGTATTTAGAGTAAAAGAAATATTTGGATTGGATTAGATTGGATGTTGTTATTAGGTTTAGATTGATTGAATTGGATTGGATTGGATATTGTTATTTGTAGGTTGTTATTTGTATGTTATGTAGTATATTTAGATTATTTGGGTTGAATTAATATGTGATGTTGTTATTAGGTTTAGATGTAGATTGAATGTTGTGATATTAGGTGTATTTGGAGTAAAAGAAATATTTGGATTGGAGTAGATTGGATGTTGTTATTAGGTTTAGATGTAGATTGAATTGGATTGGATTGAATATTGTTTCTTGGTAAGTTGTTATTTGTATGTTATGTAGTATATTTAGATTATTTGGGTTGAATTAATATGTGATGTTATTTGGTTTAGATGTAGATTGAATATTGTGATATTAGGTGTATTTGGAGTAAAAGAAATATTTGGATTGGAGTAGATTGGATGTTGTTACTTAGTGATGTATGTTTAGGAAGCATTTAGTGATTAGGAAGCTTATTGTATTTTAACTATAATCAGAAATCATTTAGAACGTAATATGTAACTTGGACTCTTTTTGGTGTAATGTTAATGAATTAAGTTATGTTCCATTTTTTTATTTCGTAATGTTATGAATTCATTTTTGTTGTACATAGGATCATGGAACCAGGACCGAGAGATCCATCAGTTTTATGGTTAGGACCTCGCCATAGATCCATTTCATTGTGGAATGGAAAAGTTAACCCCGCCGAGCACTTAGTCACCCGGCATCCTGGGAGTACTTTAGAGTGGGCTGTTGACCACAGAGTCCTTCACTACCTCAGACTTGCCGGATTGTATGGCATGCATAGACTTGGACATCTTGTCCTAGATCGTGGCCTCATTACGGCACTACTAGAGCGATGGCGGCCAGAGACCCACTCGTTTCACCTACCGGTCGGCGAGGCCACTGTCACATTACGAGACGTGGCCGTACTGACACATCTGCCCATATCGCGCCATGCAGTTACTGGTCCTTCCATCCCTGTCGAGGCACGTGGGATGTTCCAGAGGATGTTCGGGGTGGACCCGCCAGGTCAGGGGCCCATTAGTACAGTGAAGACTAGCTGGTTGAGAGAGACATTTGGATTGCTTCCAGCTGACGATGCTGACGACGCTGAGGTCGAGAGATATGCTAGGGTTTACTGCTTGATGATCATATCTCTATTTTTGTTTCCCGACAAGTCTGGTAACGACATCAGCCTCATCTATTTGCCACTACTCGACCACAGCTGGAGTGATATTGGTTCGTACAGTTGGGGTAGTGCAGCGTTGGCATGTTTATACAGGAACCTCTACCGCGAAGTGACTGTCAGGGGCGATGTCGTTCCTACCGATGTCGCAGGACCTTTGGTGATACTTCAGGTATGCTAACAACTAACACGCTTTACATTTCGAGCTAGCTCATAGTATGTATTTGATTACTAACCATTTCAGGTCTTTGTAGATTTGGGCATGGGAGCACATGGTATTCTGTCGACCTGCTATTCCTAGTCGTCGTCGACGAGATCGAGATGGAAACCCTGTGGACATCTACTACAACCCCCCACAGCCCGCAGACGACCAGCCGCATGGTACGAGGTGGCTTAGACATAGATTCACCCGTGTCCACTTGGCCACTGGTGTGAACTCTTATAGAGACGCACTCGATAGGATGACAGAGGATCAGGTGAATGTTTAAAAACATTTTTTTAATTTCCATTGAGCTGTACGTTATCTATTTTCCACTAATCAAATTATTTGTGACTTAAATGACAAGATGGTTTGGAACCCATATCCCAATGTCGTTGACGAAGATGAGTGGCGTTCTTTCACTCCGTTGATCTGCTACTTTATAGTGGAGATGCATCTACCCGACCGAGTTATGCAACAGTTCGGGTTACGACAATACATCCCCGTAGCAGCTCTAACCTACCCTCGTTTGCACGAAATTGATCGTCGAGGGAGGTCCACGACGGATTGGGGGGCTTTGCATGCTGAGTGGATCGGGGCTTGGAACAACAGAAACCAATCCATTGTACAGGGACATCCCATCCAAGGACCTATGGACTATTACGATCCATATCTTATATGGTATCGTAGCATTACACGCCTCTTCATTAGTCCGTCATTTGTTCCACCACCGCAACATTTTCATCCGTCAGGGATACCTCTGCACATCATGGTATGTTGACTTCATTATTTACAAGTTGATTTATTTATTTTATTTATCTGATTCTAACTGTTTTCTCCTTTGCAGACTCAGCAACTGTTGGTTATTCATGACTACTGTCACGATAACCAAAATTCGCCTGGTCCTACTATCGCAGCTGGAGTGAAGCAGATGTGCGTAGGAGGTCTGGAGCTAGCTGGCCAGGGAGGATTACTGCGAGTGCACCATGAGTCCGGGAATACAGACAATGCACAAGTCACATTGGGTATGCCTTCCTCTTCCCAGACCCATGAGGCCCCCGAGTTCTTGACCTTCAAGAGGACCCAAGGTGCATTCGGGTCCACCCAGGGTGAGTCGTCACAGTATATGTCTCCTCCATATCCATTCCGATACCCAGCGAGTGGGCTATTCACCCAAGAGAGCTAGAGTTCCACCTTTCCTCGATTAGACACTGTTGATAAGGAGGACTGGCCTGGTTTCTAGAATTTCTTATGGTACTGGAATTAATGTAAATATATTTCAAACTGTATTGTATATATATAACTACGATTATTGCAATTTATTATGTTTCATTTTACTTTCATTTATATCAATCTTTATTGTACTTTTGAAGATTTTTGATCGAGATACGAGAAACGCTGCGGAATTGACACGAACATGTGTTCAAATTGTATCGAACTTGTGTTCGAAAATGATGAATTTGGTTGTTGGATGTTATCATAATGTTTTAAAACAGGTTTAAAATGAAAATTAGATGGGTGAAATATTTTACGAAAGTAGGCAATTTTAAAACCGCTGTCACTGTCAGCGGTTTCA
Organism: Dysphania ambrosioides; assembly: GCA_026401315.1. Taxonomy (NCBI): domain Eukaryota; kingdom Viridiplantae; phylum Streptophyta; class Magnoliopsida; order Caryophyllales; family Amaranthaceae; genus Dysphania; species Dysphania ambrosioides. The sequence goes on from CM048662.1 coordinate 13,280,992, forward strand.
AGCCCAAACCAAAAATCCAGTGTTCGTCACCCAGTCAGCCTTTCATGCTATTATTAAAACCGCTGTCAGTGACAGCGGTTTTAGGCTGACTGGGTAAATAAGGCTTTGCTGACTCGGATTGAAACCGTTGACAGAGACAGCGGTTTTAAATGGGAGGTTATTTTTCTAAATTGTTCGGAATGGAGGTTAGATTTCGACATATTTTGATACCAAGAGTTATAAATAAAAATTACACGATTGTTATGTCTTGGTGTAGAGGGAGGTGGTTGCTTGGTCTGTCTGCATTGCCCGCATTTCTTTTGCTTCTCTTTTATTTTATGGTGCCAAAGTCCCCAAGGTATTTGTGTATGTATGGTGAAAAACAGGGTGCCATGCAAATTTTGGAGAGAATATCAAAAGATAATAAAAAAAAAATTGCCATATGGTGTTCTTTGCATTGATATTGAAATTGATCAGTTCGTTAAGTGGTGTTCTTCCAGAGCATAAGCCATTGTTTCTGAAGAATCAATAGGGAGATGGAATATGATTAATTATACTCTAGAGGGGGGGTGAATAGAGTATAACCGATTTTCGCATTCAGGGACTCAAGGTCTTGAACTGACTTTCAAAGGCGGAATATAAGCGTTAAGGCTTATCTTTGAAATTGAACTTCAAAGCCTTGAAATTGGTTTCAAAGGCTTTTACTCAGGCTTTGACTGTTCGCTGCTTTGATTGATGAGCGAAGTAAACATAAAACTTAAGCAATGAAGACAGAAATGAGATGAGACAAAACACGGAGATTTGATACGAAGTTCGGCAACTAATTTGCCTACGTCTCCGCCTAGGGTTGTCCAACCCTTAGGATTTAACTCGCTCTTTTATTACTTCCCTTAGAGACCTAAAGCACCCTAGAAGATCTTAATCCCCATCTTCTACTCCATAGCACCCCAGCTACACTTTAGCATCTCAGATCCTAGTAATAAAAAGCTCTCTCTTTTTCTATACGTTTGAGTATTATGGGTATACTCTTAGTATAACACTCTCTCAAAATATTCTTTAAAACACTCAAGAGATTATACTTTGATTTTCTCTCAATCTAAATACAAGATAAAGTTTATGGAACTAGAGAGAAAATAATGAAGCTTTGTTGATGTGCTTGTGACTGAAATTCACGATTAAAGCTTCTGCTCTTTACTTTGTGTTTCGTTGTGTCTCACGTTGTCTCACTTCCTTTCTTCAGCTTCAAAGCTTTGAATATATACTGAACTTGATTTCAGGCCGTTGAAAGGAGGCTCAAAATAAGCTGCTGAAAATCTGATTTGTCTTCAATACTTTCAGCAATATTTCCTCCAGTATGGTTGTAGAGAATAATTCATTTTGGCTGTAGAAGATTGATATCATTGAATATATGCCAGCAAGAATATTTCCACTTTATTTGCTGCACTTTGAAGCTTCAAAACAGATTTCGTCTTCCATAACCATAATGCTTGAATTTTGGTAATAACCAAAATTAACTTGAATAATCTTCAACATATGTGAGCATCACTTAATTGCTGAAAATAAGATATATCTTTGACCGTAAAATCATGTTAGGTTAGAGCATAAAATAAGTGAAATAGGGAAAGGATAAAACACAAGATTTAGGCAATTAAAAGATTCTTATCCTTTGACAAAGTGTTTAAACTTTGCTGACTGTTTTGAGACGTGGCTCAAGCTTTTGAAGACGTGGCTCAAGCTTTTGAAGACGTGGCTCAAGAGTTTTTTTCTCGTCCTTTGACAGAATGCATAAAGCTTTTTGCATTATAGCTTCCATTTCTTCCAACACATTGTCAACTCTATGCATTTTAGATTCCATCATATTTTCAACTCTATTTGACTTTGTATTTTGACTTCCATCATTAAACATAAAAACATTAGTAATCAAGGTGGAGTCTTCAATCTCCCCCTTGATGGAAGACAAAACATTATTTATATGCAAACGTCAAAGAATAAAATGCATGACCAAAAATATTCTCCCCTTTAAATAAATAAAACATAAATACTCTCCCCCTTTTTGTCTTCCGACAAGGTGGGAAAATATAAATGTTGGATCACAAGAAGACTTGTTCAAAATAACAACAAGATATAAAACCATAAAACCTTTAAAGACATGAAAACAAAAAAACGTTGTTTTAAAAAAGTCAAACAGTCAAGGCTTTGAAAGCTAAAAATAAAATACGCGGAAAACTTTGAAAACAGCTTCAAGGCCATGAGAATTTTTAAAACGAATGGAATGAGATTTTTTAAAAAACATTGAAAGCAAAATAAACAGATCCATCCGCAATTTTTGTATCCAAAACATTTCAAAAATCATTTAATAAATATTTGATAATTATCTATAGGATAAGTACCAAACATATTGATCCAATATTAATATTAAAAAGTGACAGTACGTCAAGGCAATGACAAGAGTGTCAAGACTTTGACATACACATGCAAAAAAATAAACATATACAACTTACTGAAATAGCTCCCCCTAAGAGGATGCTTCCCCATTTAACATTCCAAGCTCAAGACGAATAAAGTTAAATCGTTCTTCGCTCAAAGGCTTGGTGAAGATGTCAGCGAGTTGCAAATCAGTAGAAATAAAAGATATAGATACATCTCCTTTCTCCACATGATCACGTATGAAGTGATGTCTAACATCAATATGTTTAGTGCGAGAGTGTTGAACTGGATTCTTCGTTATGGATATAGCACTCGTGTTGTCACACTTGATAGGTATGCCTTTGAAGTCTAACCCAAGGTCTCTTAATTGTTGAGATATCCACAAAATTTGTGAACAACAAGCACCGGCTGCAATGTATTCGGCTTCGGCAGTAGAGAGTGCCACCGAATTTTGTTTCTTTGAATGCCAACTAATGAGAGATGATCCCAAGAATTGACAGCAACCTGAAGTACTCTTTCTATCTACTTTATAACCTGCAAAATCAGCATCTGAATATCCAACAAGTTCAAAGTTACTATTACAAGGGTACCAAAGACCGAAATCCTTTGTCCCATTGAGATAGCGTAAAATCCTCTTAACTGCACTCAAATGAGATTCTTTGGGGTTAGCTTGAAAACGAGCACACATACACACACTAAACATAATATCTGGCCTACTTGCCGTGAGATAGAGAAGAGATCCAATCATACCTCGATATTCCTTTTGATTTACCGACTTACCATTTTTATCTTGATCTAAAAGTAATGTCGAACTCATAGGAGTCTTAGCTTCTTTAGATTGAGTCATATTGTACTTCTTAAGGAGATCTCTTGCGTATTTGCTTTGATTTAAAAATATACCTCCTTTCTCTTGTTTAACTTGTAATCCAAGGAAGAAGTTCAACTCACCCATTAAACTCATCTCAAATTCCCTACACATAATCTCAGAAAATTCTTTGCAAAGGGATTCGTTAGTGGCACCGAAAAGAATATCATCAACATAAACTTGAACTATTAATAAATCTTTACCTTTGGTTTTCACAAAAATAGTTTTGTCAATCAACCCTCTTTTGAAATTATTTTCTAAAAGATATTTTGAAAGACGCTCATACCAAGCCCTTGGAGCTTGTTTCAAACCATAGAGCGCTTTGTCAAGTTTAAAAACATGATTTGGAAATTTCTCATTTTCGAAACCGGGGGGTTGAGCAACATATACTTCTTCTTGTAAATAACCATTCAAGAATGCACATTTGACATCCATTTGAAATAACTTAATTTGCATAAAGGAAGCAAATGCAAGGAGCATTCGAATAGCCTCCATTCTAGCCACGGGAGCGAATGTTTCTTCATAATCTATCCCTTCTTCTTGATTATAACCTTGGGCTACTAATCTTGCTTTGTTCCTCACTATCTTTCCATTCTCATCAAGCTTATTTCTGAACACCCACCTTGTTCCAATAATTGAATGATCCTTTGGTCTTGGTGTGAGTGTCCACACTTTATTTCTTTCAAATTCATTTAGCTCACTTTGCATAGCTAAAATCCAATCGGGCTCTTGAAGTGCTTCATTGATATTCTTCGGTTCTACAAGAGAAACAAAAGCGTGAAATGCACACAAATTTTTAACATTAGAGCGTGTTTGTATACCAGCTTTTGGATCTGAAATTATATTGTTTGTTGGATGAGATGAGGAGTATTTGAACTTTCGTGGCATCATCAAAGGGACTGATGTAGTTTCCTGAAGTATCCTTTCAAGGCCTTGAGATGGGTCTGAAGGCCCTGGAGTGGCTTCTGATATAATATTGTTCGTCTGTTCAAGACTTTGAGATGGAGTTTCAAAATCTTGAGGCTGCTGGTTAAGGCTTTGATCTAATTCATCTGCGTCTAAAATTGGCTCTTGCATATTCTGGGCAGATTTCTCCATTTCATCATCTGATGAACTTTCTTCTCCTTCTGTCTCAAATGAATATCCTTCATGCTTATTCAAGTTTAAACCTGTAAAACCATCACTCAAGATACCGTTCTCGGTTTCATCAAAGATCACATGTATACTTTCTTCAACGACTTTATTACGCTTATTGAAAACTCTATAAGCTTTAGAATTCAAGGAGTAACCTAACAGAATTGCTTCATCACTACGTGCATCAAATTTACCAAGGTTATCTTTGCCATTATTATGAACAAAGCACATACATCCAAAAGGTTTAAAATAGGAAATATTAGGCTTTTTACCTTTAAACAATTCGTAAGGAGTTTTCTTTAAAAATGGGCGAATCAAACAACGGTTTAAAATGTAGTTTGCTGTATTAACAGCTTCTGCCCAAAAGTATTTTGGCAAATCATTTTCCAAAAGCATTGTCCTAGACATATCCTCAAGAGTGCGGTTCTTTCGTTCCACAACTCCATTTTGTTGAGGTGTCCTAGGAGCTGAAAAATTGTGAGAAATACCATATTTAGCACAAAAGTTATCAAACTTTAGTTGATCAAACTCTCTACCATGATCGCTTCTCACAGCAACTATGGGTAGGTTTTTTAATGTTTGTAATTCTTTGCAAATTTTTGAAAACTCTAGTAAAGCCTCTGATTTTTCACGCAAAAATGAAATCCAAGTAAAACGGGAAAAATCATCAACAACAACAAGGATGTATTGTTTACCTTTAGGTGATTTAACACGCATAGGACCACATAAATCTATGTGTAGAAGCTCTATTGGGCGAGAGGTACTTACAACCTTTTTGGCTTTGAAGGATCCTTTTGTTTGTTTACCTCTTGCACATGCTTTACAAAGCTCTTTTTCTTTGAAATCTAACTTTGGTAGTCCACGTACTAAGTCCTTTGAGAAAAGCTTCTTCATGGTATGCATATTAATATGACCTAACCTTCTGTGCCAAAGCCTTGAGTCGCTGGTCAAGGCCTTAAGACATTTTAAGCTAGTACTTGCAACTTGGTTAGTATGAAAAGCATAAACATTATTGCAATGAGGAGCAATTAAAATAATTTTACCATCCACCTTTCTTTGTACCTCGCATTTTTCTTCTGACTTTATTACCTTTATCGCATAATTGAGAGATGCTAAGCAAGTTGTATTTAAGACCTTTAACTAGGTACACATCATCAATGGTGTTTGATGCATTATCTCCAACTTTTCCAATACCAATTATTCTACACTTTCCTTTATCACCAAGTGTAATTGTTCCAGCAGATTGCTCTTTGATCATTGAAAATAAAGAGGACTTCCCACTCATGTGCCGTGAGCATCCACTATCTAGAATCCACTTATAATCTTTGCTCTTGGTGATTTCCTACAAAAGAACAAAACATCAAACCTTTCGACTAGACCAAATTGCAAATTTAGATTCATAATCGGGATGGACCATGTTAGGTGGTCTAGTCCCTTTAGGAACCCATACTTGCTTGATCTGGTCTCGAAGAACAATAGGAAATGAATTTTTAAGAATTTGAGGGTCATTCCTACGAAAAGGACAAGTTAGCTTAGTATGACCCTTTTTGCAACAGTAAAAACATGTAGGTGTTCGCCAATTATCCTTTGCTTTTACAAACGTGGTCATGGTTTTATTTGGAAAATTTTTGTTGTAACCAAGACCGCTTTTATTCAAGGATGATTGGTGCTCACCTAGCATTTTTTCAAGAGTAGATTCAGAGTGAGCAAATCTAACCAAGGAATTATGCTGCTCTCTACACTTCCCAGCCAGTAGCTTCTTTTCCTTCTCCAAGTTATCATTACAATAACTCAAAGAGGTGAGCTTTCGTTTTAAAACAGTGTTTTCAGTTTTCAAGGTCTTGACCTGGGTGTCAAAGGATGACTCCGAGGCTTGAACCCTGAGTTTAAGAGCTGACTGAGAGGCTTTGAGATCAGTTAGTTCCTTAGCGAGACTTTCAGAAATACTTACCTGTTGGTTTAGCTTCTCCTTGAGAATCTTGGATTCAAGAATCAAACTCTCTTCATTTATAATCATATTTTGCAAGAATTCGGACAGAACATCAATTGGACTTGAGATTAAATTTTTCACCATTACCTCAAGATGTTCTTTCTTTGCATCATCATGATTAGCCATAAGACATAGGTTTGCTTGTTCATCTTCTGAGTCACTAGATGAATCTGAATCACTCCATGAAGCAACCATAGCTTTCTTCTTATAATCCTTTTTGTGGAAAGGCTTCTTCTTTCGTTGAGGGCAATCTTTCACTAAGTGATCTGTTTCACCACACTCATAGCATGTTAGTGTATTAACTTTATTCATTGAGTTGGATGACTTACCTTTATATTTATTTGAATGATAGTCTCTGCCTCTTGAGAAATTCTTCTTCATTTTCAGAATCTTCGCAAGACTTCTAGCGATGAGAGCAAATGGATCTTCATCATCACTATCATCACTATCTTCATTTTCCGTTGTAGCTTCTTCTCTCTTTGCTTTGAGTGCTAAATTTTTTGTTGAAGATGCTGGTTCACCATCTTCTTCATTAAGAGACATCTCATGCGTGATCAATTTTCCAAGAAGATCATCCAAAGGCAAGGTTCTCAAATTTTGAGCTTCTTCTATCGCGGTTACCTTCGGACCCCACTTTGATTTTGGAAGACATCGTAGAATCTTTCTCACCTTTTCTTCATTTGTGAATACCTTACCAAGAGAATCCAGATTGTTCACTATTTGGGTAAATCTTGTGAACATCTCTTTCACGGTTTCATTAGGCGTCATTTTGAACAACTCATATTGTCGAAGGAAGATACTTATCTTGCTTTCTTTGACTTGACTTGTTCCTTCATATGTGACCACCAATTTATCCCATATCTCTTTAGCACTTTTGCAAGCAGAAACTCTATTGAATTCATTTGCATCTAAACCACAATAGAGAAGGTTCATGGCTCGATAGTTTTTAGCAACACTTTCCAAATCCGATTGAGTAAAATCATCATCTTCTTTAGGAACCATTGTGCCGCTTTCATTAGTCTTCATTGGCACCCTAGGACCTTTCTTGATAATATCCCAGAGTTCCAAATCTTGATCAATAACAAACATTTGCATCAATGAACGCCAATGGGCAAAATTATTACCACAAAATAGAGGAGGGCGATTGGTAGACCTTCCTTGAGCAAAACCACCATCACCTATTGAATTCATTTTTCCTCACAGATGATTAAATCTTTTCCTTGTGAGTCTAGCTCTGATACCAATTGAAGAATCAATAGGGAGATGGAATATGATTAATTATACTCTAGAGGGGGGGTGAATAGAGTATAACCGATTTTCGCATTCAGGGACTCAAGGTTTTGAACTGACTTTCAAAGGCGGAATATAAGCGTTAAGGCTTATCTTTGAAATTGAACTTCAAAGCCTTGAAATTGGTTTCAAAGGCTTTTACTCAGGCTTTGACTGTTCGCTGCTTTGATTGATGAGCGAAGTAAACATAAAACTTAAGCAATGAAGACAGAAATGAGATGAGACAAAACACGGAGATTTGATACGAAGTTCGGCAACTAATTTGCCTACGTCTCCGCCTAGGGTTGTCCAACCCTTAGGATTTAACTCGCTCTTTTATTACTTCCCTTAGAGACCTAAAGCACCCTAGAAGATCTTAATCCCCATCTTCTACTCCATAGCACCCCAGCTACACTTTAGCATCTCAGATCCTAGTAATAAAAAGCTCTCTCTTTTTCTATACGTTTGAGTATTATGGGTATACTCTTAGTATAACACTCTCTCAAAATATTCTTTAAAACACTCAAGAGATTATACTTTGATTTTCTCTCAATCTAAATACAAGATAAAGTTTATGGAACTAGAGAGAAAATAATGAAGCTTTGTTGATGTGCTTGTGACTGAAATTCACGATTAAAGCTTCTGCTCTTTACTTTGTGTTTCGTTGTGTCTCACGTTGTCTCACTTCCTTTCTTCAGCTTCAAAGCTTTGAATATATACTGAACTTGATTTCAGGCCGTTGAAAGGAGGCTCAAAATAAGCTGCTGAAAATCTGATTTGCCTTCAATACTTTCAGCAATATTTCCTCCAATATGGTTGTAGAGAATAATTCATTTTGGCTGTAGAAGATTGATATCATTGAATATATGCCAGCAAGAATATTTCCACTTTATTTGCTGCACTTTGAAGCTTCAAAACAGATTTCGTCTTCCATAACCATAATGCTTGAATTTTGGTAATAACCAAAATTAACTTGAATAATCTTCAACATATGTGAGCATCTCTTAATTGCTGAAAATAAGATATATCTTTGACAGTAAAATCATGTTAGGTTAGAGCATAAAATAAGTGAAATAGGGAAAGGATAAAACACAAGATTTAGGCAATTAAAAGATTCTTATCCTTTGACAAAGTGTTTAAACTTTGCTGACTGTTTTGAGACGTGGCTCAAGCTTTTGAAGACGTGGCTCAAGCTTTTGAAGACGTGGCTCAAGAGTTTTTTTCTCGTCCTTTGACAGAATGCATAAAGCTTTTTGCATTATAGCTTCCATTTCTTCCAACACATTGTCAACTCTATGCATTTTAGATTCCATCATATTTTCAACTCTATTTGACTTTGTATTTTGACTTCCATCATTAAACATAAAAACATTAGTAATCAAGGTGGAGTCTTCAGTTACCAAGTGTACAAGCAGGAGTGGCACCTCCTCCCAATTCCCATGATTCTAAAATGGGGGGTTTTCAATCATTGCCCTTGCTGCTGTGATTTTTGATAGACTTGGTCGTAAAGTTTCAATGGCAACTTTGCTCTTTCTGTAATTCCTTTTCATATCGCCACTGCTGATCCATCAGTCAGATGGTCGAACAACAGCTCTGCTCTTTGGAGCTCAAGCCTGCATAATGGGATCCTTCACACTCATGTTTTAATATGCTCCAGAGGTAAATCAGAAAATATTATTTTTGCCCATTCGACTGCATTATAGTAGAGTGAATATTGCTTATAATGTCTGAGTGATGCATTATATTTCATGTAACTTTCGCATTACATAAGTTGTTAAATTGATATTTTTCATTTGTGTGTGTTTAATAAAATAAATACGCACAACCTCAGAGGATACTAGTGGTAGATAAGGTTGTGATTATGTAAAAGAGGGCTAGAGATTTTAGTGGTCTTGCAAATAAGCTATTTTAAGCAAACGAATTGAACTATTTTCTACTAGTGACTGATTTGACCAAGGAAAAACTCCTTTTTTTTCTCATACCACATCTTACAGTTTTTTCCATCAAAGGGATTTATTTTAGATATTTCGGGAATGAAAGAATTAAGCATAGCAGAATTCAAGGGCACTGTAGAGGGAATAAAAGTTCCAAATTCTTTACCAGCCAAAATGATAATTTATAATTTTCTACTTTATAATGTTGGAATGAGACTAATAACGAAAGTAAATCTTATATGGAAACTAAATGGAAAACGTCATGGCGTGAAGAATATCACTTCCCTAAAGTCGAATTTTTCCTGCACTCGTACACACGGCCTGTTGGCAATCAACCCCCAAGGTTACACGACTTCACCCTTATTGTGTACTTCGTAAAGATGAATTGGGAACTCTACTAAAACAATGCCCGAAGTATGTTTGTAATTTTTATGTATAGAAAAGGCAGTAGAGATTGAGTTTGTTTTTTTCTGTCTCTCCTAATGAAAAAGGAAGCCAAAATATTGAATAATGTGGCTTGTAGAAGAAGGAAGTTAGAGAGTAATTTAAGGCCTCAGAATATATAGTTGCCATAATCAGGTGACCAAATTAAAAAATAATAAACGTAATAACAATTAAAATATCGACGAAAATATTATGATCGTTATTAACATAAAAATGACCTTTGTCAAAAAGTTAGAATTAGGTATAAAATCCGACGTACACTCCCACCCACACCCGCGCACGTATCACAACCACAAACCGGGCCGGGCAGCAACGGCGGTGCGCAACGTGTTTCCCATTTCTAGCCCATACTATGTTCAATAATAACAAAAGAGACTCACATATATAAGCTGAACAAAACTCCCTTAACCCATATATATGTGGGACAAAGTAGGGGTGTCAAATCGGGTCAACAGGTCGGTTCTAGGTTGACCATGACGAGTCGGTTCTTATTGGATCAATTTTGCCTATCATGTCGGTTCGGGTTGGGTCATTATTGAGTCGGGTTAAATCCGTTATTTGCTTGGTCGGGTTCGAGTCGGGTTGTATTTGGTTTGGGTCAATGTTGGTTTGGGTTATATTCGATTCAGGTCAACGACAGTTTGGGTTGTATTTGGTTAGGGTAAAGGTCGGTTCTAGGACAATTAGGTCGGTTCCTAAACGGGTTATATTGGGTTATTTCGGATTCGAGTCAAGGTTGGTTCTAGTAAAATCGGGTTGGTTCCTGAACGGGTTATTTTGGGTTTGGGTCAAGGTTGGTTCTGGTAAAATCAGATTGATTCCTGAAAGGGTTATAGGGGTTATTTCGGGTCAAGGTCGATTTTGATAAAATCGGACAATGATGATGGTTAACTCATAAATTGGAAAATGATGATGTTGATAAGTTATTTAAAAACAAAATATTTATGAGGTAATGATTATTTAATGTGTATTATCCTATCAAACTAGTCTATAACATACGATGTTAAGTTTATATATACATAAGATTTGTAATATGTTTAGTTTAAAATCGACAATGAGAAGTTCATATAAGTGAATTAAGTTATATTATATTAATATAGACTAGTTAAAATAAATTATATGTGTTGGAATCAAATATAATCTTATTTATTACTAGTTCTTGAATGATATAAATTATGATGACAATGACTTAATGAGTTTTGTATTTCACTATTTCATGACTAATTTTAGTTAGTGACTTATGGAAAGTTGAAAAATGTTGGTAGAGTTAGAAATGCCGAAATGTGTAATCTTTTGTTAATAAATAATTATAACTTATAACTTATAAGTTTATAACAGAAGATGTGAAGTCGTACGTAAGTCGCAATATAGACACATAACACATAGTTACAACTTTACAACCCATAATTAAAATAACTCAAAGATTAAAATTTTAAAATATGCTTGTGATAAAATTCAAGTTAATATTTTTTTTAAAAAAATAGAATTAATACATTTATATGTGGAATTCAAATTTCTAAAAAAAATAGAGTTAATATGTTTATACATGGAATAAAAATTTCCAAAAATATTATTGACTTTGTGTTTTTTGTTGGCTCTCTATTGGCTGTTGGCTCTCTGTTGGTTGTTGGCTTTTGCTCTATGCTCTCTGCTGACTGTTGGCTCTCTATTGGTTGTTGACTTTTTCTCTTTGTTCTCTGCTGATTGTTTGCTATCTGCCGGTTGCTGGCTCTATATATGCTCTTTGCCCTCTGCCCTTCTCTTTGTTGTCTTTTTTTTTATCTATTTTAAGCGTTGCCCTTGTATTTTACATTGGAACTCTTATTTTTCTCAAAAAATTAAGGTGATGCCCATAGATACTTGTTGGTAGCGCTTTCATAGTTTTCACAATTGACAACCAAGTCCTCAGTCGTGCTCTCTGTTGTCACTTGTTTATCTATTTTAAGCATTGCCCTTGTATTCTAAGCAGGAACTCTTTGTTTTTGTCAAAAATCAAAATTGATGCCTATAGATACTTGTTGGTAGTGCTTTAATAGTTTACATAGTCGACAACCAAGTGCTTGATGATGATCATAATTATAAGATCTGAGAGCCCTCTTTTACAAATAGAAACTTTGCCTATGAGATTGTATTGGTGAAGAGCCTCAACGAGTATGGTGACTACAAGGATGGTAACTGTGAGATTTGTATTGGTGAAGAGCCCCAACGACCTATGCAATGAGATCTCTCAAGATGTCTATGCCGAGCGAGCTAACTTATCATTTGATTTAAGTATACATTTTTTTTTTGTTTGAAAAAGTACAACCATTATAAGAATATGACATTTACAAAAAAGGTATTGTCTTCCCTTGTAATGTGAGTTTATTGTTTTTGGTTGCTTCCCTTTTGTAATTGGTATTGAGTTTTATGTACGGAATGTCAATGGGGAGTAAGATTTTGTAATATCTTTGTTTTACCTTTTTAATTACTTTGGTAGTTGAAATACCCCAAAAAAAATTTACCTCCATACATTGATTAAAATAGTGTATATAATAAGTCTGTATGCTCACTATTTAGTTGTTGAATATAGATGATAGATGATTAGGAAAAAATTCGGCACCTTAAAAGAATAAGAGATTAACTTTCAAATGTGGAGATAAAAAATTATTTAGCAAATTAACATATAAACGATCATATATTCACATTGGTATAAAAAGAGGAATTCTATGAAAATTACATTTTAGTTTTTTATTTAATGTTATTTAAATAGTAGGTTGTAGGAAAATGATTGTCATTTTGGAAAAAGAAGGGCGTCAATGAGATTTATGAAACAATGAAACCCCAAATTGAAAGGCTCTAATCTCACTTTTCATAGGCATAGACATGATGGTTTTGCTTTTATTTGAATATTTATTAAATATTTTAAAATTTTTATTTCATAAATGTACTAAGTAAATAATTGAATTAATAAAAATGTTTGGTTTCAAAGTTATTAGATATTAGGTAAAAAATAGGCTTGTCAAGATTAGGTCATATTCTCATATAATCAGATTATTGATACATCCAGTAAATTCGGGGTAACGAATTGTTATAAATCGGGTTATATCGGTTATGTGTCAGTTTCAATCGATTTCGGCTTCTTTTTAGGTTGGGTTCTTAATGGGTTGGGTCCCTATTGGGTCAAGTTTACAACGGGTTGGTTCCATAATGGATCACACACAAATCGGGTTTGGGTTAACTTTATGTCGGGTTGGGTCGGTTTTCGGGTCTCACTTTTTGGGTCATAATCAGGTCGGGTTCGGGTCGGTTTCGGGTAACTTATCGGGTCAGGTGTGATTATGACAACTCTAGGACAAAGTGAAAGTATGGACTAGGACTATTTCTCTTTTGAAGCAAAACTAAGGATTTAATTCCTACATATCTCCAACATGGGATTCATAAAGACGAACTTATAAAATTTTGTTTAAGATTGAGATTGTGTGGTTTAGTATTGTAGGGGTTCAATCCCTATTGGGCCTAGAAGCTAATGCCCAGCATCAAAGTTCTTTCTAGCTTGGGCATCCCAAGCCTTATTCGCCTATGGGATTAGATTCTTCTTAGCTTAGCGATCAAATGCCCAAAAAAAATTCTTGAATTGGCCCCCCCAGTTTCAACTCTATAAATACCCATTATTAGGCAATGGACAAAGGGTTGATCTCACACACACTAAAATCAGACACATTAACTCTGAGACCAGAACATCCCTTAAGTAAAGATATTCTCTGCAATCCCCTCTTTCATGACCCCAACCATAAGAGTCTTTCTCTGAAGGTCCTTAGTTAAGTAACTAACTTAGGCATCAAAGTGGGTGTCCTCAGACCACCATCCCCAAGGCCAATAACCTTGCTCTTTGTGTAGGTTATTAGCTAGAGAGATCTAAAGATCTTCTACTTAAGGGAACCCTTAGTAATCTCCTCTCTTTCCATTACTTGGCCCCCAAGTATGGGTTTTGCTCCCTTGGACAAAAAAAATTTATCGCTAGATGAAGGATTCTCTTCTCCAGAACATCAAAGATCTCACCATGGTTAACAATGTTGAAATGGCCAACACTAAGTCTTTTGTAGGTTCACCCAAACGCACCTTTGACACTCCAACTCGGGTTGGTACACTAAAGGACAGGTCGTTGGTTATGAACCCTATGCCTCGCCTAGTTAGAGAATTGTTTTAAAATACAAGCCAGGAGGATAAAACTCTAGATCACTCCATCCTATGCGTGGAGGATAGAAAATCTACCCCTATTCGAGCCCAGCGGGTTAGGGAAGATGGGCTAACCCTAGAGTAGTTGGATTCTACTATAGTAGCACTACGGCAAGCTAGGAACCACTTAGCAGAAGCGAAGAGCCCCCAAGTGTCCAACCATTGAGGATTTGAGGAGATTGGTCAACAGTTATACCGAACCCCTCCTCTTACCATTGCCAGTAAAAAGGTCCGTAGGAATCTTAAGTTGCATGGGGAGGAGAGGACTAACCAACATGAGAAGTTGTCCAAAAGCGAACCCTAAGCCTCACGTCTAGACTTTGAATGGGAGGAATCCATATGGGACACCACCACTCAGAAGAGAAAGTGCCTATATTTCTTCCAAGAGCCCTCATCTATAGCAGACTACGACGAGACTTACTATAAAAGTAGGGAGTCAAGCTCTTTAAGATACACTTGGATCTGCTCTGGCGGGAAAAACTCAAAAGTCCACATCAAAAAAGGTTGTCCATTAGGGGTTAGGAGAGCGAGTGGGACCTTTCGATGATAGACATTATGGAGATCAGTCTACAGAAAGTCATCCTAAAAAGAGGACGCTTAGTAGGTTGAGCATACCCTCTAGCTTGACGCCATTTCAATCAAGCAAACCGCCTCAGAATGTTAGGCTACCCATTAGCTCTCCATTCTCCGATGGAATCTTGAGGGAGCCCACTACCAAGGTCTAAATCCTTGACCATGTTAAGTACAATGGCAAAGGTTACCTCCAAGACCATGTTGCTGGCTTCAAAGGCCAACTATTCTTGAGATAGTACACTGATGCCACATGGTCCAAGTATTTTCCCACAAGCTTGGTAGGTCTAGAGCAAGATTGGTTTTAGGGATTTCCATAGGGATCTTTATAAAATTTCACTCAGCTAACCACTTCATCAACAACAAGCGATGTATCAAATAAACAGTAGAGTTAATTAGTATTAGAGAGGAGAATAATGAGAGTCTTTAAGACAATATTAGGAAATTTAATTAGGAAGTTGTCTTGGTTCCCACTCTAGAGTAGAGCATAGCTTTGCATGCCTTGAGGAGTGGTCTAAAGCCAAGACCCTTCCTGAATGATCTATCCTAGGGTTTGATGACACGCCTTGGAGAAACACTTATTTTGGATGAGAAGTACATAGCCAACAATAACTTCAATAGGGTGGTGAACTCAATTTCTAACAAGGGCGTCTAAGGCCCCAAGTCAGATGCAGGCAAAGCCCACCTGCAGATGAAAAGGATATGTATCCTCATCAAGAGCAAATGGCTTAAGGCCGCATTTATATGTTTGGAAGGCATAGTACTTCATCACCATAACATTAGTTCACGTGAAGGAAATATAATGTAACATCTGTACACATAAAGAAAAGACATACGTTCTTCAGCAGAGGAGATGTAGTCGTCCACACCTTTTCAAGAAAGCAGAAGGAACTTTGGTTTTTGAATTACATAACCCCTAAAGCACCTAAGAGAATGTGTAACTTGACGAAAGGAGGGGAGAGAAGAAAAGTGTTAAGAGAACTTGCTTGTTATCTAGGTGCAAATTTCAAGGAAAGGCTTGAGAAGTTGTAAGCACAAGAGGGGATTATTTATAGGCAAAAGGAAATAGTTACCAGAGGGAAGTAGAAACTTTCCCACTTAAAGAGGATAGTTATAAGAAAAGAAATAACTCTTTCAGATCAAGAGTCCCTAAAAGCTGTAACTCCTACTATGAGACTTCAGCAACAATTGTAATTCCCACTACAAAAAGTCATCAAGAGTAATCACAAATCCATGAAAATAAGGGACAACATATAGAGATATATAATAATTATTGAGTTATAAAGTCACTTTTAAAGAATATCAAGAAGGATATCCTCGAGAAATACAGGGCAGAGATAAACCTAAAGAAAATATTTTTGTAAGATTACGGGTTTCCTCTAAAATCCTCAAGTTCCCATTAATTACATGCATCTGACTAAAAGATTACTATGAAAGAATTTGTGAGCAAACTAGCAAAAGCAACTATAATACTCAGAGAAAATTATATTTAAAAAAATCAAACTAAGTGTTCCAAAAACAAAAGCAAGACCTAACAACTAATGGGAAGGTGGTTGCCTACTAAAGTACTCAACCAGGCCTCCATAGTACAAGTTAGGAAAAAACACAACTAAAGTTCAAGAATACAACAAAAAGTATTGGAGGCAGAAGCTATCAAAGCAAAAGTCCTAGCGCTAAGTATATGATCCAGATGAAGAACTAGAAGAGGGAGACTGCCACCAAAATCCCTATTTGTCTTGGGTCTGTCTGGTCTCCACCCCCTAATCTAGCAAAACAGATGTCCCATCAGCTTTAGTAGTACTCATCCCTAGGGCGTGAGAAGAGTCCACCTAAGGCGTCTTGTTAAGCATCTTCTAAATAGGGGCCAAGCTTAACTCGAGTAGATCCGGGAGAAGCATCCATGGAAATTGTTGCAACAGAACTTCTAATATGTGCCTTGGAAGTCCTTTAAAGAAGTAGTAATGTCTATGCTAACCTCTTGCAGCTGCTTAGCCCTTTGCTCTTTCAAGGCAGATGCACAATATTGCTTCACCCAAAGAAGAGACTAAGAATACTTATCATCTAGCACAGCCTGCTCCGCAGACTAAGATTTGGCTTGTTTAGACGCCTCCTCCTAAAGCCCAACCACCTTATCCTTGAGCTTGTCACCTTTTTAGAATGACTCTTCCTCTTAGACTTAAGTTGAGATGCCAGGTTACTATTTGAGGCTGACAGCCACTTTCTTTCCTTTTCGAGAATAGAAGCCAACTTTTCGAGTTTGGTCTTCCCCCCGACCAGGCGATTGCATTTGGAAGACTTAGCGTTAGGCTTTTTTTGGAACTCATCAAGCATCAACTTCAACTCCTATATGGTCTTGTTTAACTCATTTTGATTTATATAACTCTTAGTTAGGAGCCTCTTTGAGTAGTAAGAAGCAATTGGCTTAAGAAGCTCAAACATACCTAGCTTGAGGATGTCCTAAATACAACAAAGTGTTCGAGGAAGCCAAATCACAAAATAAGTATGGGTAATTAAAAAGAATGTTTCCTTAGTAAACTCAGTGCTTTAGACAGAAGAATCCATATAAGGGATGTAGAAGGGTACATGCAACAGCATGCCACAAGAGGGTTTGATGGTCCCAACATCATGTTATTTATCTCGTGAGAACCACCTTGCCTTATGCTTCTGGTGAACTCTAGACTATCAATGTTGAAACCCTAAGATCTCCCCTCAAGGAATCTACGCCTACTCCCATCCACTTACACTGGAGAAAAAAGAGCATGGTACTCTAACATGGACTTAGACTAGTCCACATTAGTGACAACCAGCGGATTGGTAAAGGCAACCCCCTCACCCACTCAGGCATTCTTGGCAATAAGCTGCTCAAAGTCTTCCCTAGGAAACCTTTTTATAGAGGCATCCTCCAACCTCTCCCCAGCATTAGCCACTGCCCCAACCTAAGTATTCACCATTGTTACATATTTCTTCAATGCTCCTTTTGCTTGACATATAGGCTCCTGAAGGCTCTTAGTGTCCTCCTCCATTACGGCTAAGGGAGCTTTATTAACCACCTGAGTTATGGCCAATCTAAAGTTAAAGGAATCCTTAAGCTTAGCCACCTTATTTCTCACCCTCTAAGCTTAAAGGAAAGCTTCAGTTTCAGATCTGTCCACCGTATATTGATGAGGCAGAAAGGGAGCGAATCCCGTGAAAGGCTAGGATGGCTTGACCTCTTCATCTCATTAACCCACCGCCTCCTCCTCAACCTTGCTAGGGGGTAGTATCTCAGGTGCTTCACCAAAGATCGACACAGACTGGGAGCCCACGGTCAGTCTAGCAACCTCTTCTCTTATAGCTTTCTTAAAAGGAACATCGTCCTCATCCTCTTCCTCCTCAAACGAAAGCATCAAGAATTCATTGGAAGGGAAAGTTGTTGATCTCGGAAGCCTCGAGAAAGGGGTTTCCTCTTTATTCTCTTCTTCCTCCTCTTTCTCCTCCTCTCCATCCTCATTTCCCTCCTTTAGTTCCAAAACCCGAGGAGGAGGAACTAGAGGATGAACAGTAGTAGCCTAAGGAAGGAGACCAGGGACAAGAGCTCTCCTCCATATTTTCGGGGCAAATGCTCGGTTACCTAAGCCAGAGGATGAAGGATCCCTAATGGTAGCAGGCTTAGTGTGACATGGCACCTAAGGATCCACAAATCTATAGTGGTCGTCAAAGTGGGGAGCCACCACATTCTCACCGGAGTGATCCACCAGGCGCATATTTTGTACCTCACTTTTCCTCTTCACCCCTAGACACATCTGAGAGTTTAGGCCCATATTGAGTATTGAGTAGTCAAGTTATTCTTTGTAGCATTCTGCAACAAAAACACAAAATCAATAAAAAGGCAAAAATGAGCAAGAGAAATGACAACATGGAATACCAGGCAACAAAGAAGCATTATGGTAGTCAGTGCGCCAGTACTCCTCCTGCCTAATGTCATCCTACAAGGGTAGCAAGTTGGTAAGAACTAAGTCCTTATACTTCGCAAATGAGCTAGCGTGACATAAGAAATGCCGAAAATCCCTTGCTTCAAAATCGCTTAGATGAAAGGCATTTAGCCTAGTCTTACAGAATAGATGACTTAGATTCATAGGGCCTGAAACCTACAAGGATGCACTAGCTCATTGTGGACCCTCAACCAGTTATCCTTTCATTTTTTGTGTTCATTAAGAAGGGGCCAGACCTTCATCTTCTTGCTGACAAGGTCAAAACTCCACTAGCTGCTAGGATGACTTTGCCCGTATTCTCTGGCCAAAGAGAACAGGGATCAAAAGAGTTTCCATATCAAAGGAAAGCTCCTAAACTCTCAAGTCCAAATGAATTGCAACACTTTCCTAAGACTTTGAGGAGTTAAATAGATGAGACTTATGGGGTATGACACCAAGATCTCCTGTAGAAACAAGTGAAGGGGAAACCTCATACCAAAGTCTAGATATACAGTGTATATAGCGATTCATGTAGGCGGAGGGTCGTGTAGTATGGCCCTAAATTTAGGGACAATACACTAGTACCCAGTATCAATCCCTATCTTGAGCATAATAATAGCAATTTGGTCTTTGAATTAGAAACAAAGTTTGTGTGGATGGTCTCCTTGAACTCCGCATACAGTATGGCGCTAGTTTCACCGAGATTGTCCTAGTACCGTCATCTGATCCCGTTGTCGATCGCCTACTCCATCTGATGCAATTCAGCTTCATAGAAGAACAATAAGATGCCACTAAGACTGTAAGAAGACCACCCTTAGATGGATTGAGTGCAAGGGAAACGACCTCCACACCCTCCTTAGAGAAGCGGGGACCGTCATTAGTAGCTCCAATAGGATTCTCTTCAATATTTAATGGAAAGCCGATTAAGGAATATAAATTAGAAGAAAAGGATAGGGTAATCTTATACTTTTTGAAAGGAGAAGGGGATGAAATCACCCTTTTTAAAATTGCACCAAGACCACACGGATCAACAAGATTCCACTAGAGCGGCAAAGCCGACGACAAGATCTCAATTTTATGGCCAAAGATAAAACAATCAAATGAAAGAAAGGATGCTTACCTGAAATCTAAAAAGGACAACATGTGTTCACTACAAAAGGTAGAAAAAAGCTTTTTTTTTTTTTAGGGGAAACGCTAGGATCATATTAAGCAAAGGACAAAATGTCCATAAGAACATAAGGATGAACTTCTAAGGGACAATGATTTTCCCAAATTTGTTCATCACCAAAAGGAACAATCCTAGCTAAATGATGGGCAACAAAATTCACATTTCTCAACACATGAAGCCAAGCAACAAAGTCAAAACTAGAACCACAAAACATGATATCATCTAGAATCGAATCAAGATCAGAGAAGTAAGAAGCCTCTTTTGAAAGATGATCAATAACAAGCTTGCAATCAAATTCCAAAAGGATGGAGGAGAATCCATGAGCACGAGCAAGCCTAATACCGTAGAGGACACCCTTTGCTTCAGCAATATCAGGTGGCAGTAGCCCCCTGAAACGCTTAACACCAGCTAGCAACACCTCTCCCTTGTAGTTTCTGACCACAGCAGCCATGCTAACCCAGCCTTCATCACAGAGATGTGCATCACAATTTACTTTAACAAAATCAGTAGGAGGAGGGGACCAAAACCTTGGGTTGCTGCACTTCTTCTTCTTGACAGTAGGGTAGATTCTTGACTTGTATTTGCTGCAATCTTCAATCAAATGCTGCACACGGAAAGCAATAACATCATGGGGAACTTCAATGTCCTTGAATAGCATATCATTCCTTCTACTCCAAATAAACCACATGAGAGCAACAACAACAAGGCACTTCTTTGCATCCCTAGACTGCCATCCTTCTAAAATATCCCTAAAATTGTGAACCTCGGGGCTAGGAACAAGAGAATTACAATCTAGCCTGGACCAAAGATTACTAACCTTGCTGCAATGAAAGAACATATGGACAATAGACTCTCTCTTAACATCACAAAAAGGGCATTTGTTATGAGCAATGATATGTCTATTATACAAAAGGTCACGAGTAGGTAGGCAAGGAATTAGTGCAAATTCGCCATAAAAAGTGCTTAACCTTAGGGATAGTATCTAGGTTCCAAATGATGGTCCAAGCTTTATGATAATTGTCCAAGTTGCAACCCTTCCCCAATAAATACGCCGTCTTCACCGAATACAGACCATCCTTGGAGAAAGCCCAGGTAAGCTTATCATGAGTCTCACGGATGCTAATAGGGATTGCAAGCATGCAGTCTCTATCACGTTCATTGAAATTGCTATCAAGAAGATCAAAATTCCATTGTTCCTTCTCTTTATCAATCAAGTAAGCCACCACATTAAGGCCATCAATCCTTGGAGAAACAATATATCGCCTTTGCTCATCAGCTAACCATGGGTCATCAAAAATGTTGATGGATTTGCCATCACCCACTCTCCAGCCCTTCTTTCACTAAGGCCTTAGCAACCCATAAGCTATTCCAAGAGAAACTACCATTGACCCCCAAAGAAGATTCCAAAAAGATGCTATGAGGAAAGTATTTACCTTTCATGGTTTTGCCATAAAGAGAACCGGGGTAAAAAATTAGCCTTGCTGCTTGCTTGCCAAGAAGAGCATCATTGAACACTGCCATATCTCTGAACCATAAACCACCTAGACATTTAGGTTGACACATATGGTCCCAACCCACCTAGTGCATTTGGCGCTTCTCATTCAAGTGACCCCACAGGAACCTAGCAGACATAGACTTAATCTCATTAGTAATGGTGATGGGAATCTTATAGATACCCATGAGATAAGTTGGGATAGCCTGGATGGCTGCCTTGAGAAGAGTTTCTTTTGCAGATCTTGAGAGTAATTTTTCCTTCCAACCATTGAGCTTCTTCCAGGTTTTATCCAGCAAAGCCGCAAAAACCACCTTTTTGACCTCCCTAAAATCATAGGAATTCCTAGATACTTCTCGTGCTTGTTCTTTAGCTTCATGCCCATAAGCTGACTCAACTCTTTTATCTTTGCTTCATCAACACCTTTGCTGAGAGAGACCTCCGACTTATCATAGTTAATTTTCTGCCCGGAAGCTGCTTCATAAACATTGAGGATATCAACAATCCTTGAGCATTCCACTCGGTTGGCTCTAACAAAGAGTAAATTATCATCAGCAAAAAAAGAGGTGAGAAATCTTCGGACCACTTCTACAAGCTCCAGGTCCATGAATTAACCTGTGATCAGAGGCCTTCTTAATAAGACCAGAAAAGACATCAGCGATAATGATGAAAAGGCAAGGAGAAAGGGGATCGCCTTGTCTAAGACCATGCTGGGGAGTTACATTACCACATACATTCTTGTTGACCACAAAAGAGTAAGACACTGTGGTAACACAACTCATAACAACCTTGACCCAAGCATTGGCAAAGCCCATCTTCCAAAGCAAATCCACCAGGAAAGACCACTCTACTCTGTCATAAGCCTTACTCATATCAAGCTTCATAGCAATGGTGCCTTTTCGGCTAGTACTCCTATTCTTCTTAGTATAGAACAATTCCATCACAATAAGAGCATTATCAGTAATCAACCTCCCAGGGACAAAGGCACTCTGATTCTCCGAGATAATATTTGGCAGGATCAATTTAAGTCTCCTAACAATCACTTTAGTAATAATTTTGAAAATGACATTACATAAAGCAATAGGCCGGAACTCAAACATAGAAGTAGGAGACTTAACTTTCGGAATCAAAGCAATAACAGTCTTATTGATCGAGGACGGAGAAATACTACCACAGAGAACACCATTAACCATGTCAAACACATCATCACCAATCATATGCCAAAATTTTTGGAAAAAGATAGCATGGAGCCCATCACGCCCCGAGGTTTTGCAAGGATGCATAGCACAAATGGCCTCAAAAATCTCATTTTTATCATAGGGTCGTAACAGACACTCATTATCATCATTAGAAATAACAGGGGTAATATCATCCAAAACTTTATCACAATCATACTTGGACTGTCCCGTAGAGGAAAAGAGTTTAAAGTAGTAAGACTAGACGACGTTCTCAATTTCCTCTTCCCCTTCTTGCCAAACACCATCCTCATCAAAAAGACCCGAGATCTCGTTCCTCTTCCTCCTTTGAGACGCCTTGTGGTGGAAATATTTTGTGTTTTGATCACTATCTTTTATTTCAGAGGCTCTAGCCCGAAGATACCAGTACGCTTCTTGCTTATCATAGAGGGCTTCGAGGCTCTTTTCAATCATTCTGCAGCTCACCAGGTTGCTGTCCGAAATCCCAGCAACATGAAATGCCTTTGGCTCATTTACGGCATCATCAATCTGTCTCTCAAGGCCTTGAAACTTTTGCATACTCCACCCCTTCAAAGCTTTAAGAGTAACCCCCAACTGTTCCTCCACCGAAACAGCAGCCGACTTCCTCCAAGCCTCCTTGATAACACCATCACACGAGCCATCAAGCAGCCAAGTAGTCTCAAATTTTAGAATTTTCTTTTTTTTCCTCTTTCCTTTCCTAGCAGCTTGAAGATTAAGCAATATAGGACCATAATTTTTCATGAAGCAAATTCTCAACAGAGGCATCCGGAAACAAGCTTCTCCAAGCCACATTGCAGCAATAATAATCAAGACGCTCTCTAATCAAAGTCTCAAAAGTTAAACCCCTTTCCCAAGTGAAGTCTTGGCCCTTATAACCAAGGTCTTGAAGCCCACAATCAGAAAGCGCCTCTCTAAAGTCTGTTATGCCCCTTCTCATATTACTAACACCCCCACTCTTCTCATCATAACTGAGGATCTCGTTAAAATCTCCCCCTACAATTAAGGGGTCAGAAAAATCCTTGCAAAGGTCATGAAGAAGCTGTCAAGTGTTCCATCTAGCTGTGTTATCAGCCTAACCATAGATACCAATAAACCTCCAACGAAGACCTAAAGTAGAAACAATATCCCCATAAATGTGATGCATAGAGAAGGAAACAAGCGTAAAATCAATAACATCTTTATTCCAATAAATACAAAGGCCACCCGACCACCCATCACTACTAACACCAAGGGAGCTATCAAAACCAAGTGTATACTTCTTCAATTCAGACTCGTTTTTGTTCATTTTGGTCTCAGACACAAAAACTAAGTCCAGGGCAAACTTCTTGCACCACTTTCGAAGTGCTCTGATTGTCAGGGAGTTGCCCAAACCCCGATAATTCCAACAGATGAGATTCATGGCTGTTCGTGATGTTGGGTTATCCCAACTCCTGCTACTTGAAGCATAGGCTCCTTATTAACAAACAACTCAGCCATCAACTTACGTTTCTTCTCGCTAAGTTGAGAAGAGAGCAAGTTGTCCTCCAAATCCACTTCATTAGCTCTTCTCTTTCTCGTTAACGGATCAAGAACCACAGTTTCGGAAGTATCCATGAAATCCAAAGATGAATCTGCATTCTTCTTCTTATTAGGTGGCCTGCCCACCTTCCTACTAGAAACTTTCTTCACGGGTTGACTCTAAGACTCATCGGACTTGGAGTTCAACTCCTCATCAGCAGCAGTAGCATGCATCACAAAAATATCTCCTTGTTTATCAGGCACAAGCATAACAGTAGGTCTTAGCACAATTTTATTATTTTCCTGATCAAGCATAGGTTGCAAGGTGACTTCTCTCGCTTGGGGACTATAAGTCATGGGAACCTTAGAAGCTGAGAAGAGCTTCTTAGCTGCACTAGGGGGGCCAAGCCTGATTACATTTGGGTTGTTATAAGACACTTTCTGTGATTGTTTCTTATTCTCTAGGCTTTCCATCCACTTCCTCTCTAGCTCATTATCAAATTTAGAGTTTTGAGATCTTTGATGTGGCGACGCCACAAGGAAAGGGCCATATTGAAAGATCACTACTTGATCATCACCCATTAATTCTTGCTCGTTACAATCTTTATCCATATGACCAATGCGGCCACAATAATAACAGAACTCCCCCACCCTTTCATACTTAAAACCAATCCACTTTGTGGAATTAGGAGAGGTTTCAATCTTGATACCATGACGGAGAGGCTTCGTGATATCAATCATGACTTTCAAGTTAATAAACTCCTCCTAACCTATCAGGCCTGAACTGTCAAATTCGATAAAGCCACCTAAAGCCTCTCCAACTTCCTTAACAAAATTCACATTACGTTTTCCGAAAGGAACATCTAGCATTCTAATCCAAAAAGGGGACCTATCAAAGACAATGTCTGAAGGCTGTTCATGTTCATCAATAGGCTTTAGAACAAGCAGTTTCTTATCAAAATTCCACGGTCTACCCTCTAGCACCCTCCTACGGTCATCTTCATTAAAAAATTGAAAAATGAAAAGATTTGTGGCAATACCTCTTACAGCAACATTGCCGTCGAGAGTCTCCATGAGCCCTTGAGAACCCTCTTCATTGCCTCCACATTGTATGGCTTCGTTGTAATGACTTTCCCAACTAGAGATAATTCGATTCTAGTCTTCACTGCACTATCAACATCAGATTGTTCAGTCTCTTTAAGATCCACATTCTCCTCCTCAGTGAATTTTAATTTCTCCCACTCACGAACCAAAGAATCTTCCATGTTAGAACCAAACACGAACAAAGAAGGAAACAGATATCAAAGGAAAGGCAGAGAAACAAACAACGAATCGCAGATAAATTGCAGTTCCAGCAAAGACATGGCAAGAGCAGCGACTGACTATCGAACTTCCCTCAAGAAACTCAAAGACTTCACTCTAACACAGCGACCAAACACGAGCAAGGAAAGAACAAGAATTGCACCAAAAAACACAGAAAAAACCAGCAATTCAAGCAAGATTCATGGCAAAATGAAGAGTGACCATCGAACTTCTCACAAGAAACGCTCTGACTTCTCTCTAACCCTACGCGAGGGACTCCCAAATATTAGAAAAAAGCTTTAAGGTAAGTAAAACTCTTGAAGAATTAGGAATACCTAAAAAGTTACTACTTATCTAGTTTTTATAGCATAAGAAGACGGTTAAACTTCCATAAAGGGTCATGTAATAAATGTTACATTAGACCAATTCAAGTAGTGGCCAGTCGTGGCCCATAAACTCGAAAGTAGTGGTAGTTATTTACCCCATGGTCTACATGGTCCCTTGAATTCCATTCAACTTCTAGAAAAATTTAAATCCAAAAAAGCAAAAGGTTCAAATCCCCTAACGTTAGTTACTAGAAGCAAGTTCATCTGGACCCATCCTTCTTCAATCGTCAGACTCTTGGGTCTAAGGGGTAAATTTTATGGGTCCAATCCCTATTGGGTCTCCAAGATTAAGCCTAGCATCAAACTACACTCTTGGGCATCCCAAATCGTATTCGCCTATGGGCTAAAATACATCTCAGCGATCATAGGCCAACAAAACTCCTGAATCAGCCCCACCAGTTTCAACTCAATAAAAACCCATTTATGGGCAAGGGATAAGGCCGATCTCACACACCCTAAAATTAGACACATTTACTCCGAGAGCATAACTTCTCTCAAGTAAGGATACTCTCTACAACCCCCTCTTTCATCATTCCATCCACAAGAGACTTTCACTTAAAATCCTTAGTCAAGTATCTGACTTAGGCATCAGAGTGGGTTTCCTCGGAACACCACCCCGAGCCTAGTAACCTTGCTATTTATGCAAGTAGTTAGCTAGAGAAATCTAAAGAGCTTCTACTTAAGGGAACCCCTAGCAATCTCCTCTCTTTTCATTACTTGGACTACTGCAAGTAAGGTTTTTGCTCCCTCAAAAAGAAACAAGTATGTTTCAGCTTATGCCACATTACATAGATAAATCTAGATAATTCTACACTTCCTACGTAAACACTGGGGAATGTAATTAAAGGCAAAGCTTTGCATTTGTATTGGAGTTTAATTATCAAGATATATCTAGCTTTGCATTCTCCTATATTTCCCAACGAATGTCAGTTGAATGAGATTTTTCTACACAAGTCTTGACATGCATATATTGGAGTACGTAAGGCATTACTTTGGAAGATCACTAGAAACCATATCATTTTACATTATCATATTAAGTACCTTGTACCAAACCCTTTCTTTACACCCTCCTCGTACACACTGTTTAATCTACTATTTTAATCGAATTACTCGTTTGAAAGTAATGAGTTGTAATAGTACAATCTACTCAATTATATAAGATTTTTGTACTCTTCTATTGTACATATTATAGAGTTCTTAGTGTTCTTTTTTATGGGAAGTTTTTCACATTCAGTTTTGCACCGTCCTGTATTGCTTGTCTTGCATTCATAGGTTATAATAAGGTGAGTTTTTACCACTTCTATCATACTTGCTTGATTTTTTTATTGTGTTATATAATAGTTTTGGTCAATCCTAGAGTACAAACATATATTGAACTTGCATTGGTTCAACAATTATTCATAAATATACTAAGCTCTTGATAAATAATTATTTTCAATTCTATTTATTCATGACAATCTTATTACATACATAGGCAGCTCAACGCTTTAAAGTAATTAATTAGTTACTCAGCATTTTCTGTGAAATTTTGTGGAAGAATGTTGTCATACATAGTGTAATGATTATTTAAAAAAAAATTGGGAAAGAGGTTGAATTAAACAGTAGGTCAACGGTTTAGGTTAGAGGAACTCATGAAAACAATAACCGCAAGGCCCGCACGCCCAAATCAATTTTAAAACTTTATAGAACAATCAATTTTTTGTCTTGACGAGTAATAATACAAACTATTATAATAACATTACATGTTAAACTTTGTACCGATTAAACAAAAATCATTAGCTTGTTAGAGAGGAGTATATGACAACATTTTAGCAACATTACATAACATATAAATACTACTCAATTAGTCCGTGGAAGCGTTGAAGAAGTCTGCAATCATTTAGAAATCTAAATTTTATAAAAAAAAAAAATAATTGCACTATTATAATGAATAAAATATATTGATATCCCATGTAAAAAAAAATCATATTGTTATAAAACTAATCATGGGAGCATTGATATTCTTATAAATAGAAACAAAAATAATAGAATACCCACAAAATCATTCCTTATATAATAAATATTACTTAAACACATACTCCGTACAAAAGATTAATTTTCATTTCCCACAACAAAAATAGAAAGGAAGACCAGCAACAAGAAAATCACAACTCATATAATTATTTAAGATATTTATTTTTAAAAATTAAAATGTGAAATTCCTCACTAAATAATCATACTTAGAAGTGCAATTAAACTATTTAAATATAATTCCTAAAATTAAGTGGCTTAAAAATTTGTCTTGTTATATACTCAACGCATGGATAGTGCACCCTCTTGCACGATGCTCATTGTACGCCCATAATGTATATGACGTTGTTGGAAAATGTACATGATGTTGTAGAGAAATGTACACAAGAAAACATAATTGTTTCTCACCAAAAAGCATTAACTACAAAGATAAATTTTAAATTTTGAAACGAACCGTCATTTCACAAATCCAATATTTTTTCTCTCCTTTAATTACAGAGACTTTTCAGTTTTTTCATTGTTTCCAAATTATTTTCATATGATATTAAAATTAAATATTTTACATGTACACTGAATTTGAATGTTATGAATATTAGAAATGTGAATAAAGTACATGTCAGTTTGACATTGTACAAGATTTATATTTTAATATTTATGTACATTTAGTTCATTTCTTTAATTTAAAATATATTTTTTATTTCTAAGAATGATATGTATATTTAAAATATGAGTAATATTGAAAATATGATAGAATTGTAAGTAATGTACTTTTGCATACTGAATTCATAATGAACATGATATACATCGCATAAGTATGTAATATACGTACTCTTCCTAATGAGGTATGTACATATTCATATCATATAATGTATATATTAAAAATGTTATATGGGGACCATTGTTTAGGCATATATTTATGTACGTTTAGTTCGTTTATTTAATGTAAAATATATATGTACATTTCTAAAAATGATATGTATATTTAAATTGTAAGTATTATACATTACGTGTAATATTGGAAATATGGTTGAAATTGTACTTTTTAGTTTTTTTCTTTCTACATACACTATGTTATAGTCATTAAAAGTATATACAATGTACAATGTATTTATAAAAGATGTATATTGAAATTGTATTCGAATTGACGTTATTAAATAGTAAGTTTTTGGATAATTTAAAATATATATGTACATTTATAAGAATGATATGTATAGTTAAATTATGAGTTTGCATATTATAATTGATAATGACCATGATATATGTTGCATATATATGTAATGTACAAACCCCGGCACTTATAAGGCATGTACATATTCAAATAATGTAAGGTACATATAATATTTCAATATATGAGAGCCATTATTGAGACATATCAATTTCACAATGTAAACATTATGTATGTATAATGAATAAAACAAAATGAAAATCAATAGAAAATAAAATTGGATGCAAATTATATAAAACAAATATAATTCCAAAGGTCTGTTATTCTATTTTTCCCAATGAAAACAATAAAATTTTTTGGTTAGAGGTTGGTATTTTGGTTTGCTTAGCCAAGGATTTTCTCATGATGCTTTTTAGTGTTTTTGGGCCAAAGTAAGGCGTTTGGGCTTATTTGAGGTTTGTGTTCTTTGAAGGAGATTCAAGTTTAGGCAAACTCAATTGCAAGCCCCTTCAAATTCTCCTTTAAGGATTAATTTGTCATTATACCGTTATAAAGGGAGAACATGATTTTGTATCTATACAAGACTTTTGAGTGATTTGAGCCATTGTGAGGGATTCTGAGTTTCAAACCTCTCAATGTATTTTGGGCTTTTGAGGTTTCTGATAATTCTTTAAAAACAGTTCAGATTTTAACACATGCAATCTCAAGTTTGTTTAATTCCTTCTATAAGAATCGGTTCATCGTATAAATTTTGAAATGGAGTGACATAATTCCTTATAAAAAAAATTAAATAAATAAATAAAGCTGGTAAACTTCTCGCTGTTTACTTCTTTTAGGCGCCGGGAAACCAAACATTTGACATTTCCCCCTTTTTTGAGGCTGAGAATTTTAATTAAATGGGAGTGTATCGTGACCCCACTTATGTGGAGTGTATCTTTATCAGCTCAATTGAGGATACATCCCTTCAAAATGTGTTCCATAAATGTGTTCTTATTATTAATAAAAGAACACTCGCAAAATTATAGATACTTCTAATGCCAACTGAAACAAAATTAATATTTAATAACCTTTTGTTTTCAACATTCCCAAACTCACCATTGTGTTCAATGCTACTTCCCACCCACTACGAGTTCCCAAATAACAAAATATGAAATGTGAGTACCCAAATGATAAAAAAATAAATAAAAATGAAAAGATTCCCTAAAAATTGCACGGATACTTTGGTAGTTAGGTTATTTTAGTTAGATTATTATTTTAGTTTCTTTCTTGGTCTTTTTGTGGTCTTGGGTTCTTGGCTTTGGGAATTGGGATGTTATTATTTCATTGGATCAGGTCTGCATGGGAAGATACAAATTTTTATGGTATTCATCCTAACTAATGGATTCAGTAAATATATGTTTAAAATCTCATGAAATAGATTATCTATCTATTCTAAAGCAAAATTCTCTGATTACATCATACTTAACAAGTGTTACGCTATTATTAAAAAAAAATTTGCCATTTTTAAAGATAATGTCATCTATTTTTTTTTCTACTTTACATTAATATTATATTAATAAATATTATATATAGAAAATTGTGTTACTATAAAACTCTCTTTATTTTTTTCTTTTATTTCAGGTTTCATCTTTACCTTTTTTTGTAATACTTTTTTTAATCTAGTATAGCAAAAAGTATTATTCCATTTAAATTTTATACAGTAATTCTATAAAACCTATAAGTAATTTACTAATAAATGAAAATACTCTTATAATTGAAATATTTGACAAAAGTAATTTATCATCAAATCGTGTAATGCATGGGACTTGCCTAGTTCACTACTATAGAGAAAGGTAGTAGTAAAATTCAACTTAACATAATTTAATATTTTCTAATTGTCAATTAGTGGTGGGTTCTATACCTAATGAGTACATCTCGCTTATCTCCCTTTTATTACTTCATATAACCTTCTATATGGCTTACTCAAATTACTAATCAATTCATCATTATTGGAACTTACTAACAATTTATTCAGATTATGTATTTTATTCTAGATATAGATATTATAATATAAGGTATATAAATAAAATTAGAAAAATACTCCCGATATATTTATATTAGGTATAAATTAAAAATTTCTCCCTATATCTATAAGTAAATAACAAGATAAAATAAACTTTACATAGTCTTATCAAAGACAAAAACTGAGAAACGGAGCATAGCTTTAACATTAAAGATTCTAAGTAGCAATCAGATAGGGTTAGTTGCCATCTAATTTTAGGTAATTATGCCAAAAACGGTAGGGCTCATATTAATATTTATTTTCTTATATATGGGGATAACAATTCAATTCGAATCCAAACTGGGTGCAATCTAATTCAAAGGAAAAAGTCCGATCCAAAACTGCTTAAAAAAAACTCCGACTCTGAATTCGATAAAAAAAAACTCCGACTAGGAATAAGGTCGGATTCAGATATGGTATTAAATCTAACCCGAAATGTTCAGAGTCCAAACCGAATGCTTAGTGTCAAGGTCAAACTCTTGCACAATGGTATTATGCTTATTTGTATAATTTTTTAATTTACTTTATATATCATAAATGAATTATAGTAACAGTAATTAAATTAACAAAAAAATGTAAGAAAAGTAGAAAAATTAAAGTAGATTAAATTTCGGATCATGATGGAGGTCCAACGTATCGAATCAGATTCAAAGGTCTTAAATTCCTAATCGGGTTGGAGTCGGAGTCTACGGATTCGAATTCGTAGTCAGAGTCAGATTTGGATCCTAATTAAGTACGCAAACTTATCGAATTGGATTCGGATTTTTTTAATCTACTCCGACTCGGACTCCGTTGTCATTCCTATTCACCAGAATTTTTAAAAGAAAAAGATACGAGAGTCCACATATTTTTCAGAGAAAATTTCGGTCTTCTAGGATTAGTATACTCCAAATTAAGTTGTATTTTTGAAATGATAAGTTGCTTATCTCAACAAGATAAATCCGTTAATGTCATTAATACTGTTGGATAATATCCAAATCAACATTTTGTTATTAGATAACTTTATCCAGTAGAAGTATTTTTTTATGCATTAAATACCCACATTTCATATCCTATATAAACGTGTGTACCATCACTTCTCATTCATGACAAAAACTTTCAAGCGTTTTCTTATAATTTCATAAGGAAAAAATCATGGGGAAAGGTGGAAAAGCCGAAGATGTTGATACTTCTTCTGAGAATATGGCAGCATGGCTTATCGGAGTTAATAATCTCAAAATTCAACCGTTCAAACTTCCTGCGCTTGGTCAGTTTTCGACGCGCTTATTTGAAAATTTTGATGGCATGGTTAAGGTTATGTTCAGATTAGAGACTAAAACAAGTTGAATTGTAATCATGTTTAGGGCCTAACGATGTAAGGATCCGGATGAAGGCCGTTGGAATTTGTGGCAGTGACGTTCACTACTTGAAGGTAACTCGAGTTTGTGATTATTACCTATGTTTTGATAAATCCTAAAAATATTATTCTCTTACTAATATCAATATGAAAAATATACTACATGTTACTTGTTAAATATTTGTTTGCATAATGTCAAACAATTTTTACTTGTTACTAGTTCTTTCTTTATGTGTAATGCTAAACAATTTTTTTGCACGTTATTAGTTGTGTCTCTATGATTTACTCTTAATATATGTTCATATGTTTGTTATGGTATGCTAGACAATGAGTTGTGGTGATTATCATGTCAAAGAACCGATGGTAATTGGTCATGAATGTGCTGGTATTATTGAAGAAGTCGGTAGTGAGGTCACTTCTCTAGTAGCTGGTGATCGGGTGGCTCTCGAACCTGGAATCGGGTGTTGGCGTTGTGACCGCTGCAAAGAAGGGAGTTACAATCTCTGCCCTGATATGAAATTCTTCGCAACACCACCCATTCATGGGTCTCTCGCTAATCAGGTAGTAGTTAATTTTGACGTCTTAAAACTTTATTATAAACTCGTTCATACCTTATATTACAATGTTGTTTTGTTCTATGTTGTATATAATCATTTATAACATTGTTGTTTTGTTTTATTGTAATGTTGTTTGTGTTCTGTGTTGTATAGATTGTGCATCCAGCAGATTTATGCTTTAAACTACCTGATAACATAAGTTTGGAGGAAGGCGCAATGTGTGAGCCTTTGAGTGTAGGCGTCTATGGCTGTCGACGAGCTAAGGTTGGGGCCGAGACAACCGTTTTGATAATTGGGGCAGGACCAATAGGTCTCGTTACTCTGTTGTCGGCTCGGGCTTTCGGAGCCCCAAGAATTGTGGTTGCCGATGTAGATGAGCATCGTCTTTCCGTTGCTAAGACTCTCGGTGCTCATGCAGTTGTTCAAGTTTCTAATAGAAAAGAGGTTTGTGTTTCAACAATATCATGCTGCTAAATACCAAATAATTATTACTATGTTAAATACTCCCTCCATTTTTTTTTTACTTTCCTCCAATAATAATATTAAATATCATTAAAATTTTATAAAATAATTTAAAAATAAGAATAGATTTTATTAAAAAATAATTTAAATGTGTTGAACATTAGGTATTGAAATTTTTAGAATTAAAAAAAAAACCGAAGGAAGTAGCAAATAGTAATTATGTTGCTCTACTGGTGTTTAGATTTGTGCACATATTAGATGTAATATTATTATGTGATTTTTTTTTTTTTTTTTGTAGGATTTGGCTTTAGAGGTTGAGAAAATCAAGGAAGCAATGGGAAAAGACATAGATGTAACCCTTGATTGTGCTGGATTTGACAAAACTGTATCGACGGCTTTTGGTGCTACTCGTAACGGAGGCAAAGTATGCCTAATTGGAATGGGTCATTGCATTATGACTGTTCCCCTAACCCCAGCTGCTTCAAGGTAGACACTTGGTATTTAACTAATCATAAATTAAGCCACTCTACTCTTTTATGTATGGTAGAGGTAATTTATTTTACAATTCGCTAATTGACTTAGTTTTTGATATTACAGGGAGGTTGATGTGTTGGGAGTCTTCCGCTACAAGAACACTTGGCCACAATGCTTGGAGTTTTTAAGTAGTGGTAAAATTGATGTGAAGCCTTTAATTACCCACAGATTCGGATTTACTGAAGAGGAGGTGGTGCAAGCATTTGAAACCAGTGCTCGTGGTGGTAATGCTATCAAAGTCATGTTCAATTTATAAAAAACTGATGTGGAGAATGGATTATGGAGTGATGATTTTGGAGTATCTTTAGAAAAATAATAAATTAGTATATCTTAGTAAAAGTTATTGTCCTTGTAATAAGAAAGATAATTAGTCTTCATCAAAACAACTATTTTCTATACTTGTTAACATAACATTCTCTTAATAAATGTTCAGTGTTTCACCTAAGTAATTTTTTTCGTTAGCTTGTTTTATAAGAATGCATACTTCCAAGTTGTTAGTCTAATGGTTAGTATTGCAAGTAGTATCACAAACCATGATGACTTTTTATTGTCCAAGTTGTTTTATAATTTGTAAGTAGAGAGACGGTGTCTAGAGCACATATCCCGAGTTATGGCCACTGAGTTTAGGAAGGATTTCAGTCTAGTTTTCTTTCATTGTTCTTTTGCCAAAAAAAAAATAGCACAAACCATGATGTGTTTTTTAATGTCCCAAAAGAAAAAAAAAAATAAAATTGATTTTTTTAATTAGAATTAAATTGTTAAGCTTTATATAAAATTGACTGTTTAATTAGAATTAAATTGTTAAGCTTTATCTTGAGCAGTAGTGGTATATTACCGTATTATATGGTTCCAATGGTGCGAGTCTGCAAGATTTCAGTTAGGCTTCTGTAGTTCATCCCTAAACTTTTAAGGGCAGCATTCTTTTGACCTAAACTTGCATTTTTCAGATTCATGCTTTTTTGGCGAAATTCTCGGATGCATATTTTGTTTTGTAAAAAATAGATGGTGGAAGAAGTATATAAAAAATGATAATGATTAATGTTTATTCCATCAAAAAAATATTATGATGATTATGTTGATATAATTTCTTTTTGATAGTAAGTTTTGAAAAAGAACAGAACAAGACCTAACATGGCCTATAACATTAGCTCTTTCATAGAACGGATTTACTAATGTGGAAGAAAATATATGATTTAAAGGGTAATTTATAAAAAGCTATCTCGTAAAAACACCATCATAGTAAAAAAAAATCTTTTGAAAAACTACTATGTAACAAATTCCAATTGCACGAGATTATCACATAATGATTTTCTAAGCATTTACCGAGTTTTGTGAGGTTGATTTCTCACACAAATGGCATGTATTGGTTGAACTAAATTTTTTTCTTTTTTCTATTATTTTTCTCCTTTATTGATGAACACCTCATTCACTCATTAGTATTATTAGATCTCCAATGTCTCATTTACTAAGACAAACATCACTATCACTACTATCAGATCCCCATTCATCTCTTTCACCTATCGCTTTAATATGTTCTAGATTAGCATCAAGATGTGACCATATTTACCTTTTTTGCACAACAAATTTGGTGTTCTCTTTGATGGGTTTGAGGTGGATCGACGTTCTTGGTCTGAGTTGTAGGGTTCATGTGAAGATGTTGTATGGTTGGTATTACTTGGAAGTGTTCATCAATAAAGAGGAGAAATAAAGAAAAAAAAAGAAAGATACAAAACTAGTCCAACCAACATGTATCATTCACTACAGAAGTCAACCTTGCAAAACCAGATCAACGCCCAAAAAACTAGTATATGGTAGTCTCATGCAATTGGAATTTTTATATTGTAGTTTTTCACAAGATTTTTTTACATGTTGGTTTTTGACATTTTACTTCGTAATTTTTTAGAAATTACCCTAATTTTAATTGCATTATGGATCATAAGAATATTTAAAAATCCTTTGTCATCTCAATTTTCGAATCTGGCCACTAATTGATTGATACCCATTTCCCATTAGTCCAACCCTGACTTCCATGATATTTTACTCTTTTAGTCTCACAGGGCCACAACAATGAGAATATGACAGCCCAAAACCATAGCAAAACTCTACAACATTTCTTCAAGAAATGATTGAACACTTTCACGTCGAATTAATCCAAAATCTCTATACATACACCATAATCCATATATGTGATGGATGCAAATATGATTCCATTGATGGATAAGGCATTATTTAAAATACCATATTTCACCAAGAAAACGGAAGTGTGTACCAAATAACTTCATGCATAACTATTGATCAAGTTATCATGAAGCATGGTTTTGCGTTAGTAATGTTTGTTACTGGAACTCTAATATCTATAGCTGAGCCTTTATTTGCTTCTGCATCGGTAACATGAGCAATCTCTTTACATTCACCTCTTCTTAAGGGCTTCTTGGAAGTCATACTCGAAACAGTGCACTTTCCTTCTGATTGTCTGTTCTGAGTCAAGTCGTGGTTTTTAGAGGCACAAGAAGTACGTGTTCGTGCACACCGTCCTGTTAGTCTATTCTGAGCTAAGCTCGTTTTCATGATCGTTGTACTTGATTGAGAGAACCTTCCTTCCCATTGTCTGCTCCCAGCCAAGTCCTGGTTTTTCAAGGATGATGTAGAATTAGTTAGAGTGCACCTTCCTTCCAATTGCCTGCTGTGAGCCAACTCGTGATTTTTCAAGGCTGACGATCGTTGAAACCTCATTTTGTTCCCCAAGATTTGGTCATTATCTAAAATGAACAGAGAAAAAGAGGATTCTCAAAGACATTTTACTTGGTGACAAGCTAATAACAGAGACAAACTGTTATTTCACAAAAATGCCATCAAATATACAAAGGAACTAACACAGAACACAAAAAGCTTTGTTAATCAAAGGTATCTAAAGTAACAGGTCAAAGAGCCAATATAAAGCCATACATCAGATTCATGATAAAAATTTCTTTGTTGACAGATAGAAGGTCCGATATCACATAAGTTAATTACAACTTGACCAGATATGTCAGGGTCTTGTTTCCTTGATCCAAACAGGAAAGCATATAAATAAACCATCCGCACAAAGAAGAGTCTGATCAGCCCGGATTGAATGATCCAAAATTATCATCAAAAATTGGTCAAAAATGTTTGTGTAGTCTACTTAAAGATTGGTGAATACAGAGAACCCAAAAGGACGTGCATGAAGTAAAGGGAAAATAACTAAGCTTGCTGCATAAAAGGAAGATAAAATAACGTTAAATTTGTTGTGCTAAAGAAACTGGGTATTTGTAAGTTTATATATTGCATCATTTGACAAATGTAAATAAGGTTAAATGATTGATCTGAAGGCTACGTGTAGGCCAGGCAAGTTAGCGAGGACAATTTTTTGGTACAAGTCTGCTCACAGGTCTAATGCCCTAACCTATTCAGAAACTTCATAGGGGGCTGATCACGAAGCAACTTAATCATCTGGTGTGGCTCTTAAGAGATAAATGACAGAAGATGAATGGAAAATTAGTCCTCTGACATGAGAGACTGGGTGTTAGACCACACCTGATCTCTGGTGAACATTAACGGATTTGGTCACTAACTAATTCCTTTAATCTGAGGCAGGAGCCAAGAACTATAAACTGCTTAATCGCCCATGTCCCCTTTTTTGCCTCCTAAAAATGTGATAGTCTACAAGTTCATCTCAAACTTTTAGTCTGATGTCTCCTCACCAGTGAGAAGCCCACAAACTGCTTCAAACTCCTACAATATTAAGATTTTGCAAATGTACAACATTCATACTTAACAGTCGCTAATCACTGGTCCTTCGCCAAACATAAACCCAAGATTCATAAATGCACAACATTCAGACTCACAATCACTAACGTGAATAAAAGATATCTCTTATTGTTGGTTCTTCACCAAACATACATAACATTCACCAACTTAAAAGTCATATTTTGCTAATGATTGCTCCATTACAAACATAAAATGAACAATTAGTCTATAACAATTACTGTTCCTTTACCAATCATATAGTCTGCAGTGACTAACCTCAATCAAATATGAATCGTATTAAGAGATTTAAATAACTATAGCCAATAATAGTTTTGTTCCACAACTTGATCTGTAACATTTATACATTCCTTCCGGCTATACCTCATAATCATTACCCATAAAAAAGAAAAAAGAACAACCTTTTTGATAATCCCAAGAGACTGAATGATATTGTTTCTTTGCACACAAATTAATCTAGTAAAGGTAAATAACTTCTAAATTATCGGAAATTTATCTTAACGTTATCTAACTATTAATTCTTGTGTAGAGCCCTAAAATATCAACTTCCAAGTGAAGAGTGAAAAATCTTAATTGTAATCAACAACAACGAAATATTTAAATTGTCATATTACTTTTCACAGTCCTTGTTTGGCAGACATAGGGACCTATAGAATGTTGGAAGTTACCCCAATTGGTTGGTAGCAAGGTAGCAATCAACTTCGAAGGAATTCAAATCCACATTTTGCAGGAAACTTCTCAATGTAAGGAATATTAATACCAAACAAACATCTCAAATTCCATATCACATGTAATAGAGCTTCCTACACCATTTCTAGTCAAATGAATCTGAAGGTTCATAAAATTTACCAGGGCTTGAAATGATAGCACGTGGCCTTGGAAGAGAGCTAGCTCTGATATTGGGTTTATTACCATCTTCTTCCGTTATGCTCTTCTTTACAGCTGCAAATTGAACAAGAGTACCAAAGTCAAGGATGCCAAGCTACATCAACAAAACATGGAACATCTATGCAGATAACTGCAAAACTTACATTTTGACAGAGAAGGGGGTGGAGTAGCTGATCGTGGGATGTACGACCTTGGTACCTTGGCAACTGATACTGATGAGGACTGTTTAACTCCTTTTACTTCCAGCAATAACCAAAATTCAAAGTCCATGTAAGTAAAGTAAGAGCAAATTAAGAAATCAAATGTTACTTATTCAAGAGGACTATTATTTAATTATATACTGCATCAATTACTTCTAAAATATTCGACTCTAAAATACAACCAAAAAGTTCTAAACTTAAAGACCTAACGAGGAGCATCGCCCACTATGAAAAAGACAGAATGAAAAATCATAAAAAAGAAGGGGAGAAATTTCAGACCAGAGTTCCAGCAAAGAAAGAAATGTAGAAGCTGCAGAGGCAATTCTTATGAAGTACGGATAAAACTAAAAAAAAGATAAGCAAACAACTACTTCTCTTTCTAGCAAGAAGATGGTTCCACCCTGGCTAATTACTACTCTGCCTGTAATTGTGAGAAACCTTAACTATCACAAGAACGAAAACAATTTTAAGCTAGCTTGAGGGTTCGACCAAGGCACGATAGTTTTCACATTCCTGAAAAGTTACATATTGGGTGAAAGACAAAACATAATTAACATCGTGTATGTAACTGGATCAAGAATTTTGAGAGTGCATGCACGACTGAAATGGGACCTCAGAAGAAGAGATGAAGATTTGATGACAGACAGAATAAACAGCACATTAGAGGCTGGTTCATGTTGATATATCTTAATCCAATGAATCAAGAGAAGCATCTAACAAGAAGGCGACAAGTAATTTAATAACTAGAGATTAATGTGACTAAACAATCTCTCTTAGTGCAAAATAAGCAGCAGTTTCAAGTGTTTGAATCAACATTGTAGGAAATGTAGGTAGTGGACCTCAAAACATGAAAGAGATAGACTTTTTTGAAGCTGAATAATCAATAGATGGAGTGGAGAATACTGTTGCAATCGAGAAGCAGGGCTCACAAATTCAGTGCCAGAAACTTGTCCAAAGTTCAGGAAGACTGTTGGGGATCAGTTGTTCTGCTTGCTCAGGAAGAAAAGCCAAATATGTAAAGAACATTGGGGCTCAAGTTAGAAGGCTTAGAAGGACTTAATTTAAAGTCTGTATGGATCAATTTTTGAGCAAAATTGATAAAAAGATTCAGCAAATTGAGGACAATATGTCCCCGTGAAACCAATGGATCCCTAATGTCTTCTGTAAGCGTTATTATAACACTAGGTCATCAAATATTTATTACTGCCTTCACTGGAAGGCAGCACCCCTGAACAGCTAAGTTCCTAGAAGATCTAAACTGTGCATGCAGATCTACATTCTTGATATAGTAGTTTATATGTATTAATGGCTCTTACTGTCTTTAAGTTCCTAAAGTTGTCATTATCCATGATGAATATAATGCTTTCCATGTGTTTGCTAACATTTTTTTAGGTTCCGTGTTTACAGGTAAGCATGTCCTACATTCATGGATTCTGAAATGTATAAGTATCAAATTTTGTCAGCTAAATCATGGTAGAGGGTTGCTTCTTGGCTGTTGAGGATATTTGAGTCCTGCAAACAATATGCGGCTGTTAAAGATATTGCAAAGACTGGTTCTGGTAGGTGTATTGACCAAAATGGTCAAGAATCGATTATCCTTGGTCTAGGTGAAAACGATCAAAACGGTATTGTTGAGCAAAATGCTAAGGGATTAATTCTGTCCAATTCATCCCTTAATCTATTACACGGTTTTGGTCCAAAAATCATTACAAGGGGTTGTACTTCACTTTGTGTAAGTAACCTTGTAAGAATCACCTAACAATTCTCCAAGCTGTCTCAAACGCACATTTAAAGGCTTTCGGTTACAAAGTTGGTTGGAAGCGATTGAACGTGTGCCATAATAGCCGTTTGGTAGTTAAAGATCATGGGGCACGAATTAAGGGAGTAGTTGGCTGACTGATTTGTGCTAGGCATGAAATTAGGGGATAGTTAGCTGAAGTTAGTTAGTTAGTTAGCTGAAGTTAGTTAGTTGTGGAGTTAGTTGCTTAGTGGCCGAAATAAAGGAGCTTAAGGAGGTGAGTCAGCTACCTGCCACGTTGGATACACGTTGGAAGATGCTTGCCACGTTGGATACACGTAGGGAGTTGCTTTACACGTCAGATACACGTGGAAACTGCCGTTGGAGGTTGTTAGACGTGGCTGAACGTGTCCCCTAACTTAAGCCTAGTTTTTCGCATTGTTTGTTAGTCTAGGCTGGTTGTTTATTTCAGTTTGTTTGTTAAAATCAGTTTATTAGTTGATAGTTATTGTTATAAAGGGTCAAAGGGACGGTCTTATGAGCCCTTAAAACCACTTTATTAGTTTTATTTTCTGTCTTAAATGAGTAAGCAATGGATAAGCATGAAATAGAATCCTATGTAATTCACACTACTATAAATAGTGTGCTGTGCATGAATGAAAAGACATCCAGAAATTTGCTAAACACTTGAGTGATTGTTTTAAGCGTGACTTTGCATCTAAGTCATCTTTAAGGTCCAAATTTGTTACTTCAAATTTGAAGAGTGCTAGTTTTGGTCGAGTGTTCCCAAACCTAGAACTTACGTAGTAAAAGAGTGGGTTGAGTAATCCCTATTCCTAAACTACACTAAGCGAAGGGTTGAGTGTTCCCCTTTGTTATATCCGAGCTTAGGGTTGAGTGTTCCCCTATTCTCACTTCATCAAATCCGAAAATCACTAAGACCCCTTAAAACATCTTTTTTGTAACAAGGTTCACATCTTGCTTACACATCATTTGGCGCGTCAGGTAGGGGGAAATTTTTCGAAAACATTTCCTAAGGGGTCGTATACCTACACTCCATGGGGGAAAATCAAGATTTAAGGACAGCCTTGGAAGCTCTCAATCGTTCCATTGCTAGTCAAGAAAGATTGGCCGAAACTAATGCCAATCTACAAGGGAATCTTGCTGCCTTAATGGCAAGACTCATGAATGAACAAGATAAGCGAGATCGAGAAGAAGATCCTCCACCTAGGAGGGAAGATCGAAGTCTCAAAGTAGACATCCCTTCCTTTGATGGGACTCTTGATCCTGAAAAGTACTTAGAATGGGAGAAATCCTTGGAAAGGTACTTTGAATACAAGGACATCCATGATGATGTTCAACGCTACAAGATTGCCAAAGTCAAGCTAAAAGGCTATGGTGATAGTTGGTTGCAAGGAGAGCAAAGAGGACGTACCCTTAAGGGGAAAGTTCCTATCTCTACTTGGGACAAACTCAAGAAACGGATGAAAGACCGTTTCATTCCCCACAATTATAAGCAAAGCCAATACGTGAAATGGAGTACTCTACAACAAAATGGCGATTCTGTAGAGGATTACATAAAGGAGTTCGATAGGCTTGCTATTGTGTGTGAAGTAACCGAGAATGAAGAGCTCAAAATGGGGCGTTTCATATCTGGGTTAGACCAAGAGTTACAAGACAGACTGGAAGGTTATACTAACCTCACGTTTGTGGAAGCTTGTAAATTGGTCATAAAGTTCGATGCTAAGAGGAAGAAGAAGAAACCTACTGTCATTCCCCAAATGACACGAAAACCTTCTTTTCCTACAAGGGAAAATCCGCCTTTTAACAAACCGAGCATTCCCATAAAGAAGGACACAAAGAACGTGAAGATAGGTGACATTGTATGTTACAAATGTGGAGGGCGAGGTCATTACAAAAAGGATTGTCCTAATGCTAGAGCGTTAACTATGCAAGAAGTTAAGCTCATGGCCACTCAAAACATCAACTGGGATGAGTTTGAGGATGGTGAAGAAGAAATTGAAGATGATTGTGATGATTGCATTGCCGAATCAGAGGAGAAGGCGAGTCTCGTGATTAGAAGGGCCTTGCAAGCACGTGTGGAAGAGGATGCTGCCCCTCAAAGACAACACATTTTCATCACCCGTTGCAAAATTGGTGAAGAGGTATGTGATTTAATTATTGATGGGGGAAGTGAGGCTAATACCGTATCTAAAACCCTAGTATCCAAACTTGGTCTTTTGACCACCAATCATCCACAACCCTACAAATTGAGTTGGTTAGATTCTAATGCTAGTACCGGGGTTAGGAAGCAATGCATGGTTTCCTTTTGCATTGGTTCGTATTGTGATTCCATATTATGTGATGTTGTGTCTATGGATGCTTGTCATATTCTACTTGGTAGACCGTGGCAAACTGATAAAAGATCTCTACATGATGGATACCACAACACGTACACTATAGTTCATGAAGGGAGGAAGAAAAAACTACACCCTTTACCACCCCCACGTTTTTCACCAACACAAATACCACCAAAAGAAGTATCCTTACTGTCTTTTAGAGAGTTTGAGAGGGAGTTAGAAGTTGAGGCAGAAATGTTCCTACTATACTCCAAAGAAATCCACGAAAACTTTGTTGCTCGAAATCCTAAATTAGCCCAACTAATTAAAGATTTTGAGGATGTTTTTCCGGATGAATTACCTAAGGGACTACCACCCATACGAGGAATTGAGCATCAAATTGATCTCATTCCCGGAGCACCTTTGCCAAATAAACCCGCCTATAGATGTAACCCTTTTGAAACTAAGGAGTTACAACGACAAATTGAAGAACTAATGGGTATGGGTTATGTACGTGAATCCATGAGTCCATGTGCCGTGCCAGCTTTGTTGGTTCCTAAAAAGGATGGTACTTGGAGAATGTGTATTGATAGTAGAGCCGTTAA
Organism: Dysphania ambrosioides; assembly: GCA_026401315.1. Lineage (NCBI taxonomy): Eukaryota > Viridiplantae > Streptophyta > Magnoliopsida > Caryophyllales > Amaranthaceae > Dysphania > Dysphania ambrosioides. The sequence goes on from CM048662.1 coordinate 13,324,492, forward strand.
CAACATTACTATCAAATACAGATTTCCAATCCCAAGGCTCGATGATATGCTCGATGAATTGAGTGGTTCCAAAGTCTTCTCCAAAGTAGATTTGAGAAGTGGATATCATCAGATTCGCATGAGAGAAGGGGATGAATGGAAGACGGCATTCAAAACGAAGCATGGATTGTATGAATGGCTTGTCATGCCATTTGGACTTACCAATGCCCCTAGCACGTTCATGAGATTGATGAATGAAGTGCTAAGGCCATTTCTTGGCAAGTTCGTGGTAGTATACTTGGATGACATTCTCATCTATTCAAGAGATGAAGAATCTCATTTCGATCACCTTTTTCAAGTATTTTCTGTTTTAAGAAAAGAAAAGTTGTACGGAAAATTAGAAAAATGTGATTTTTTATTGTATGAAGTTATGTTTCTTGGGTATATAGTTTCAGGTGATGGCGTAAAAGTGGATCCTAGCAAGATTGAAGCAATTCAATCATGGCCTAGTCCAAAAACGCTCACGGAGGTTCGTTCATTTCATGGACTTGCTTCCTTTTATAGAAGGTTCATCAAGAACTTCAGCACACTCATGGCTCCCATCACCGAGTGTACCAAGAAAGGCGTGTTCGAATGGACACCCCAAGCTCAAAAGGCGTTTGAAGAAGTCAAGGAGAAGATGTGCCACACACCTATATTAGCACTTCCGGACTTTTCCAAGCCATTTGAGGTTGAATGTGACGCAAGTGGGAAAGGAATTGGTGCCGTATTAATTCAAGGTGGGCGACCCATTGCCTACTTCAGTGAGAAAATGAGTCAAGGCAAGTTGAACTATTCCACTTATGATAAAGAGTTCTATGCTATGGTGAGAGCTCTAGATCATTGGTCACATTATTTGAGGCCCCAACCTTTCATTTTGCATTCTGATCATGAATCCTTGAGATTCATTCATGGCCAAAAGAAGTTGAATGCAAGACATGCAAAGTGGGTCGAATTTCTACAAACATTTAACTTTTCCTCTAAATACAAGAGTGGAAAGGCAAATGTAGTGGCGGATGCCTTATCTAGAAGGCATAATCTACTTGGGATGGTTGAAGCAAAAGTACTTGGCTTCGATCTGATCAAGGAATACTATCAAGAAGATGATGAACTCAAGGGAATCATTGAAAAATGCGTTCATGGAGTTTATGATCTGTTTTCCTTACATAATGGTTTTCTTTTCAAAGGAAATCGATTATGTATCCCAAAATGCCCTATCCGGAGGTTATTGATACATGAAGCGCATGGAGGAGGACTAGCTGGTCACATGGGCATTCACAAGACAATGGAGCTTCTCCAAGCTCATTTCTATTGGCCGAAAATGTTAAGTACGGTTCATCATGTGGTGAGTCGTTGTTCTACTTGTCAAAGGGCCAAGATGGTGTTTCACAAAGGTCTCTACAAACCTTTGCCGGTTCCGGAAAGACCTTGGGAAGATGTGAGTATGGACTTTATTGTAGCTTTGCCAAGGACTCAAAGAGGCAAAGATTCAATAATGGTGGTGGTTGATCGGTTTTCAAAAATGGCTCACTTCATTCCTTGTCACAAGACTGAAGATGCGATGAAAGTGGCTAAACTATACTTTGAAGAAGTTGTTCGCTTTCATGGGGTGCCACGCACCATTGTATCCGATCGTGATACAAAGTTCCTTAGTCATTTTTGGAAATCAATATGGCGCCTAATGGGAACAAAGTTGTTGTTTTCTACTTCACATCATCCACAAACCGATGGTCAAACTGAAGTGGTGAATAGAGTACTTGGTTCATTGCTTAGGGCTTTGATAACCAAAAGTACGAAGGATTGGGATAATAAGCTAGCTCATGCCGAGTTTGCTTATAATAGGACACCTAGTACTACTACAAAATACTCTCCTTTTGAAGTAGTATATGGCGTAAATCCCTATGTTCCTATTGATCTCATTGCTTTGCCAAAAGACAAGTTCGTTCATGGTGGAGCAAAAGAACAAGCCGAATTCATGCTGAAGGTCCATAAAGAAGTTCGGAGGAACATTGAAAAGGCGAATGAAATCTACCAGAAACAAGCCAACAAACGAGTGAGAAACGTGAAATCTTTCGAAGTTGGAGATTTGGTATGGATTTATATGAGGAAGGAACGTTTTCCTAGCAAAAGGAAAAATAAGCTTATGCCAAGAGCCGAAGGACCATTTGAGATCGTAGAAAAAATCAATGAAAACGCCTACAAAGTCGATTTGGGAGGACAATACGGAATCTCAAGTACATTCAATGTCGGTGATCTTTCTCCTTACCTTGATGATGACGAATTGAGGGCAATTCCTTTTGAAGAAGGGGAGGATGACCAAAATGGTCAAGAATCGATTATCCTTGGTCTAGGTGAAAACGATCAAAACGGTATTGTTGAGCAAAATGCTAAGGGATTAATTCTGTCCAATTCATCCCTTAATCTATTACACGGTTTTGGTCCAAAAATCATTACAAGGGGTTGTACTTCACTTTGTGTAAGTAACCTTGTAAGAATCACCTAACAATTCTCCAAGCTGTCTCAAACGCACATTTAAAGGCTTTCGGTTACAAAGTTGGTTGGAAGCGATTGAACGTGTGCCATAATAGCCGTTTGGTAGTTAAAGATCATGGGGCACGAATTAAGGGAGTAGTTGGCTGACTGATTTGTGCTAGGCATGAAATTAGGGGATAGTTAGCTGAAGTTAGTTAGTTAGTTAGCTGAAGTTAGTTAGTTGTGGAGTTAGTTGCTTAGTGGCCGAAATAAAGGAGCTTAAGGAGGTGAGTCAGCTACCTGCCACGTTGGATACACGTTGGAAGATGCTTGCCACGTTGGATACACGTAGGGAGTTGCTTTACACGTCAGATACACGTGGAAACTGCCGTTGGAGGTTGTTAGACGTGGCTGAACGTGTCCCCTAACTTAAGCCTAGTTTTTCGCATTGTTTGTTAGTCTAGGCTGGTTGTTTATTTCAGTTTGTTTGTTAAAATCAGTTTATTAGTTGATAGTTATTGTTATAAAGGGTCAAAGGGACGGTCTTATGAGCCCTTAAAACCACTTTATTAGTTTTATTTTCTGTCTTAAATGAGTAAGCAATGGATAAGCATGAAATAGAATCCTATGTAATTCACACTACTATAAATAGTGTGCTGTGCATGAATGAAAAGACATCCAGAAATTTGCTAAACACTTGAGTGATTGTTTTAAGCGTGACTTTGCATCTAAGTCATCTTTAAGGTCCAAATTTGTTACTTCAAATTTGAAGAGTGCTAGTTTTGGTCGAGTGTTCCCAAACCTAGAACTTACGTAGTAAAAGAGTGGGTTGAGTAATCCCTATTCCTAAACTACACTAAGCGAAGGGTTGAGTGTTCCCCTTTGTTATATCCGAGCTTAGGGTTGAGTGTTCCCCTATTCTCACTTCATCAAATCCGAAAATCACTAAGACCCCTTAAAACATCTTTTTTGTAACAAGGTTCACATCTTGCTTACACATCATGTATCATATGAACTCCCCTCCAGTAGACCTCTTTCTGTACAGCAAAAGATCTTGTAGGTACTTTGTAAGGCAAAACGTTTATTGTATGTCTTAGTGATCAGAAGCAAGGAAGAATTTTTATTATCTTTTGCTATGATCTAAAGAGCAGGTTGCAACATTGTCAATGATTTAGCTCTGTTCAGCTCAGCTTCATTCTCACAGTTCTAGTATGTTGAACTCAAACATCAAGCTTAAGGTTGGATTTCATAAAGAATTGTAAATCAATTCACTTAGAAGAAGAGAAATGAAATGAGGCTTTAAATTTGGTAAGGTTTAATCTCTGGTTGTTACACACCAAATCACAGACACCATTCTGTAGATGTTACAGTGGTGCTGAACAAGGAAGGCAAAATCCATCCTTCAAAACAAAAGGAAGGGAAGATCCAGATTTAGAAAGAAAATATTTTACCTTTTAAGGAGTCCTTGTGGTCTTCAGTACTTCCATTACAAGTAATATTATCATTGTTGATAACATGTTTCGTAACATAACGAGTTAGAATGATATGACTTGCTTCATAAGCTACTACCACTTGACAATAACACAGAGTCGGGGGATTCATGATCATTATAAATAGATCGATGATTGCAGTTATAATTTAAGACAGTTCCTTAAAAACAATACAAGATCAAGTAACCCATGAAGTAGACCCAAATCTTATTGCCTTCATTTTTTACACAACTAGAATATTGAAAACATGAAGAAGGGCTACATTTCTATAATTTGGATTAGCCGAAATCATCAGTGAAAAACTGAATTGATGGCCTTTAAGTGACTTTAGGGAGTGCTACTCTGTACCTTCGCAAGACCAAAAACAAATTCTCCTTCCCTCTCTCTACTAATCGTATTTCTTCTACCTCATATATGTCACATTTGAATACACCAAAGCAAAATGTGCACTTTTGGGGGTTCCTTCCCTCTTTATTCCACTTAAGAACCATACATTTCATCAAAATCAGTATATTCTCCCCTAGGTTTCTAACCAAACAACATAAACCTTTGCAAAATGTTACTTAATATTTCCACCCTCCTTAAGAACCCTTCATGAAGGTCGTCTCACACAGATAATAACAAGATAGAATGAAGTGTCCTACATGGTTATAACATTTATTATAAGAAAGGAGAAGCTAGATCTGAAGCAAAATAAGGTACTCCATAGTTTGTGAAATATGCACCGACTGTACAACAACATTAAGGGAAAAATATAAACAGTCCATAGAAATTGCAAATTCAACAGATTACCACAGCATCTGGAATAAGGGTAACTTACACAAATGCTAACATCTACATAAGACCATGTACAGCTTGTAAAGAAAAGGCAGAATGCTCTACAAATCGATTTGTTACTAACTAAGGTCATATTTGGTTTAGTGTTACTTAAGGGGTGGAATGGAATCAAATTATCATTTCCATTATCTTGTGTTTGGTATGGGAGATGGATCAACTCAATGCGTTTCCTAAGGGTACCCATTTACCACCCACTTGTCACCCTCCAAACCTATGGTAACCAAATTTCTTATCCTCCATCACAGTCTAGAACAAGTGCAACATTTCCTTAGTTATACCAAACAACGAATAATGGTAACATTTAATATTACCCTTCCCACTTCTTATTTTTTTTCATTCCATTTCCTTTCCTATATTCATACCAAACATGCTGTAAATGACATTTAGATTACCGTCAAATTAAAAACAGTATCTAACTGTACCAGTCATCCTTGTCTAGAAAATCAATTATCCAAGGGGTCAGACCGTCCGATTAAACTTCACTGGTATTATGAACTGAAAAAAATGCTTCATAAACACAACAAGACAGACAAAATTAAATTGTATAACACAGTTGAAATTCCAAAATCAGAACAGTTCACATCCCGCTTAGTAATTTTCCCTCAATTTCTGAAAAGCAAACCTAGTGTAAAACTGAATATTTTAACATCATCATTTTCCCTAAGTGCTAAAAGAAACCATTAGCAATAGAGAACCATATTGCTCAACAAGGAGCTAAAACATATTCAACTATTTTGAAGCGGAGGTATTACTATAATTATATTCATAAATGTTCTACAGAAACCAATTAACCCCATTTGAGGTTGAACAGGCAAATACACAGAACATTAAGAACTCAAATGACGGTACATATACCATACTATGCTCAATGAGTGGATGCCTACTAGCATAGTTAATCTCAAGAGTTGTATCCAAGACGTGATCAAATCCAGACACCCATGTGTCAACCTACATCCCCAATATAAAACGAAAAAAACTACAACCATAGCAAGGTAATGAAGTGATCTAGAGCAATACCAGGAGAAGTAAATTTTCGAATGGTGAGAGAATTAAAACCCTTCAATGGACTTCTTGGGCGATCATACTCATCATCATCCTGCACTATAGCCCTTACTTTCACCTTTGGATACACTTCAAAAAAAACATGAATCAAATATTTAAAACAATACAATAGTAACACCAAATCCCAATCAAAAGGCAGCTTCTTTTTCAAACGGCATCAGAACAAAAAAAAAAAAATCAGCCTTTTTCCCTCTAAAGTACCATGAAAATGCCAAAAACCACCATTAGAGTAACATGATCATAAATAAAATTTGGAAATTTCAATGTTTTGTTTTCGCAAAATCATAATAAGAATAAAAATCAAGATTTTACAACCTTCAACAATATAAAGATGCCAGAAACACCATTAAAGTATCATGACTATGAAAACTTTGGACAAAAAAAAAAAAAAAAAAAAACCAACCGAATTAATTAAACAAGAATTATGTAACTTACTTCTTTGATCAGTTGTAACGCAGCGCTGTTGTTTGAGCATGTAAAGGAATATATTGAAGGTAGAAATTCAAGAAATTTAAAGCAAAGTAAGTTTTATTATTAATAATAGTCGGAATTTTTAAGAAGGTTGACTAAAAAGCACGGCAAAAAACTGGACAAATGTTGAGAATGAATTGAATGAAAATTAGAGTTATGGAAGAAAACGTAATGGGGTTTAGATTGCGTAACTGCAAAGTTGTGTGAATATAAGATCACAGCATATGTTATAGAATAAATATAAAATGGCTCTTCCTCAAAATGAAAGGAAACAGAGGGGTCAGGTCAACTTGTGTGATTGGGTTTTGTTGAACACTTTTTTGCAAAATGGGTGGGTGGATAGCAGTTTTACTTTGACAGGGCAGTATGCAGTGTGCTGTTTGAGTTTGGTAGTAGGAGTCAAGTAGAATCTTCCATGATTAGTCAATTGTTAGTAAGTTTGGTCTGTTTGTTCTTTTCTTTTTGGTTATTTTTACATTTGACACTTATTTAAAATTGGCAAAATTGACATCTTAAATGGTCGTTCTAGGCATAACATGATTTTTAACCTATAAATTTAGTCGCTTTATTAAATGAGCCTAACCACTTACACTGGTCATACCCACTATATATTTAAGAGAATGCTTCATCTTAAATGAAATGGAGATTATAAGGAGAAACTACTCATGTTGAGTATTATCTATATTATTGTTAGGATAAAAATCTAGTTATATGACATGTGTCCAAGCGTTGTGCAGTCGAATGATTACCTAAGCGACAAGAGCAAGTAATGGTTGCAACTATGCGTTTTGAGGATAACAGCTAGATACATTGATCTAGGATAGACACCCGATAAGTTTCGTACAGTTATCAAATACTTCAAGATAGAACAGTTGGAACCATGTCAACACCATAAGCCAAAAAGAAGAGGAGGTGGTTGCGCAAAGGATAAAGATGGCAAAGAAGTAGGACGTGGTTGAAGAACCGAAGATTCGATCCTAAAATCGTTGCACTCAAGGGAAGCGGGATATAAAATGAGAATTATCTTAAAAAAGAAAATCAACTCAAGCTAGTTGTAAAATATTCATCTACTCAACAAACATTGTTTTCCATATTGTAGACACAAAATCGGGTTTTCCCGTGTAGCGGTCCAATACGAACCAACCCTTGCAAGTGGACTTAGCTAGGTCGAGTTTGAGTATGAGTAAATCCAAAATCACCTCAAGCCGAACCCCAAAAAGGCCCTAAATAGAAACCTGAGCCCAAAAACACATTGGCCTACACATAACCAAAATCACCAAAAATCACCAAAACTCAAACCTCTAAAGCTGTGTAAAAGCAAGTTTCTAGGAGCACTAATGTCCGACGCTCGAAGTTGGTGTTAAGCACAAGAATTGAATCTTGGCCAACTTCAGACATCTAATGCCTAGTTCGTGTGTTGAGTGCTGGCTAAACGTTTGACGCTGGCCTTTGGCATCACATGCCTATACTACTCCAAACGCCTGAACTAAAATGGAATCTAATTAATTATTAGTTCTAGCGTCGGACGCTCAACTTTGAACATCACCCCAAAGGCGTTTATGTCTCGTTTAAAGCCTATCTTCAGCTGAGCAAAAGATTCCCTTTTGGAGCGTTCAACGCATAGCCCTATGGCTGACGCCCTAAGTTGGTATCCAACACTTAGGATACTGACTCTTTTTGCCTATAAATACCCAAAAATTTTAGATCAAAGGGTCCGAAATATTCACAACCTTAGAGCAATGTTACTTTCCCAAAATACCCTCTTAAACACTCTCAAATACTCTCAAGCACTCCCACACTCAAATCAAACACAAATCTAAGCATCCAAGGCATCCATTTGTCTTCCAAAATCAAGCATCCGTAACTCCTTCAATAAATACTCAAGCAAGACTCAAGCTAAGGAACTACCCTCAATAGTAAACACCGAGGACCCTTCTTAAATTCAATCTTTTGATTTATATTTAGACTACTTCTACTCTATTCATTCTTTAGTCTTTGGTCTTAATGGTTCTACATCCATTCAAGGTATTAGATTAACGTTTTTTTGGTAATGATTGTGGAAGAAGAAAATCTCTTCTATATGAACCATTATTTCAACTTTTATGTACTTCTTTGTGATCCTTGATCAACCAAAAAGTCATCATTCTTGATGATATCTTGTTATCAACTCTAACATCTCTACATTTATGCATCTTTTGCCTATGATGTGAAGATTTATGAGCAACTTCTTACTTCATTAGGCTAAGCCTCAAATCCCTAATTTTGAGAACTTTAGTCAAGGAACCATCTCCGATACATAGATTGGTCTCCTATTAACATATTATCAACCCCTCTCCCTTGCATTTTACTTATTATCTATTTTGCCTCTTTTTCTCTAGTATATAATGTAAAGATTTGGACATCTCCCATTTTCATGAGAAAACTCTAGGTATACATCATACTTGAATGTATATTTAGGTGTTATTTAAAAGCTCAATTTATGTTTAGATATCATTAAGTATACTTTAATTTCTATTTTTCACTCTTAAGTCAATGATGTTCTAAGGCTAAATCATATAAGTCTTCATAAACTTGACTCTTTTCCAAATTTAAGTTCATCATAAGGAAAAGTCTCCTTAGGCTCTATTATTCATTTGATTAAGCAAAATCCTTCAAATCATCATACATCATCTATATCTTGCATTATACTAACCTTGACTTTTATATCTTTTCTTTGATCATTGCAATTTTTTTCATGATTCTTACTATGCAATGAATGTGTATGATCACCTTTATTTATGCATTTAATAAGGACCTATTGATTGAAAATCATGGCTATTAAGATAGTCAATGGACAAATTTACCATAGGGAACCTTAAATGTGTGGACATTAACAAATTGGTCCCCTAATTTAGACTTGTGTTCATATTGCTTAACTTGCCAACCAACTAAATTAGAGTGTGCCTCATACTTGTATTTGCATGTTTTCCTAGGAACTAAAACAAATTTTTTTTTTCATCTTAAGAAATTTTTTTTCTACACATTCTTAATTGGGTTGAAATAAGTTGCTCATTTTTGAACCTTCTCATGGTTCGAAGACCACTAACGTGTGTCATTTTGGGATTCAGACCTAATTGGTGTCCGAATATCCATTAAATTCTTGGTGGCGACTCCTTGACTAGTACAATTTTGCAAAGCTACATAGTCAATCCTTAATGACACCAAAATTAAGTAGGGAACTAGCAAGGAATACCGCTTCCTTTCTCTTCACTAAGAAAAAGGTAGGGTTGTAAAAAATCGGGCTCTCTAGAGGTGATTCACTCATCGAATCACCCCATCTGAAACCTGATAACAAGGTTTTCACAGTTGTTTATGCTAAGCCTTAAACCAAAAGATATTTATAATAACCTAAAAGCCACACGAGTATAGTGGGGTAGGGGGTCGAACCACGAGGACAAAGGATATCATGACACTTTGCTTCTTAACACAACTAAACTTTTTGATTTTAAAAGCAACTAAAACTAATGACGAAAATATAAATCATGATGAATTAAAGAGGAAAATCAAATGGAGAAAGACGGGGACGAGATTAGATTCACCCTAGGAATGGTGATTTCAAAAGAGAACATGATAGGTTACAGGAAATCAAACAATAACTAGCATGGACACCCAAGTATGCGAGAGGAAGTTGGTGATTCCACAAATCACATCGAACTACCTATAATTACCCTATGTCTCCAAAGGAGTTCCAGGACAAGATTCGCATTGGGTTTCGAGAGCTACTTATTTTCATCATTCCTACAACCTTAGACAATGAAGAACATAGCTTTTCCTAGGGTTTCACAAATCAAACCCCAAAGAGAATTACTCACACATATTTAAGATGTACGACATGATGATATTCTATAAAACAAACGCAACAATCATAAAACGAAATTCACGAGAGAAAAAATAAATTAGAAACTATTCTAGATAAGCGATAAACATGAGACTAAACACTGACTGAAATAAAATAAATTCAAAAGTAAAGAAGAGATTGATACTCACAATAAAGCTTGAATGCAATATCCACGATCAGAATCCAAACAATAAAATCAAAATCTTGGAGTACATATGATGAGAAAACAAAAAATGGAAAACTAGGGCTTAATGAACTAAGAGAGGTTTAGAGGCTAAAAATAAAGCTAAAACTAATAAAACTAGGGTTCCCCTTCTCTTCAGAAAGAGGGGTATTTATAACAAACAATAAAAGAAATCTGAAAACCCTAAAATGTCTTTTGGCCGGCCTAAAGAAGAAGTAAAATTTTTGGAGAAAACAGGTCAATTCGCCCAAATAAAGGACCCATTCGGCCTTATGCAACCCTGTTCGCCCGAATCCTTTCCCATTCGCCCATTCCAGCAGCTCTGGTTGTTTCTTCTCTGTACATGATTTGCCCGAATGGAGACCATCATTCGACCGAATAAATGCTCATTTGCCCAAATTCAAGCCATTCGGCCTTCCTAGTGACAATGGAACACATGCCTCTATACTAGACTGCCATTCGACCGAATGGTTGTCAGATTCGGTTGAATCTGACTCTGCATTCTTCCTTTCAGCTTCTTCAAGTGACTAATGTTTTCTGAAATTCGTGGGATCTTCAGGAGTGACTTGAAATATGTGCCCAAGCTACGATACTCGTGTCTAATCTTGATAAGAGTGTCAAAGCCTCGAATACATTGCATTTCACCTTGAAATCATCAAAAACACCTGAAATAACCTTAAAACAAGTCAAAGACAAGATCAAGGTGAAATCAAGTGTAATATGTATAAAATCAATCTAAAACCATGAGACTTAACAATAAAACGGGGTAGTAAACGTGCTCTAAAACGAGCACATCAACTTCCCCCAAGCCAAACGTTTGCTAGTCCCTAGCAAACGAACTAGCAAGGTGACGTGAAAGCTTAGGGAAAACAATTACAGAAGCGTATAAAGAACAAGGAGAGTAAAAAACAAGACAATACAAGCCGTGCATGTGCAAAACTCTACCCTAGCCATGAGTGTGCAAGTACAATGGGATTAGAAGAGCATAACAACGTTTTCCACATACTCGGGATCACCAAGCGAGCTAGAAAATAGGTCATTCCGCCCACTACCTAATGAGGTCGCAAGTCTACACTCCCGAGGTTATTTCCCAAGAGATGTGGGAAATTTCTAATACGCTCATGTGTTTATAGGGTATGTGTTTCGCTCAGAATCATCCGACTAAAGATGAGTCGGGAATTAAACACCTAAACAGGGAGAAATCTCGGGGATTGTGTCTTATCTACTATCCGGCATATATCTCACTAATCAGGTCAAGTCGAACAGGTTTGGAAAGGGTTGCAATGTAAGCTAGGATCTAGGTAGGGTAGAATTTGGGGATGTGAAGTTAAAATAGAGGATAATAAGCGATCCAAGGTAATAAAACCAAGGATAACTACGACTTCCGAAGACAATGCAACTCCCAAAATCCTCAAGATACACATGAATGAACTCTAATATATTACACGAACCTTATTCTCAAATTTTCTCTTTTTTTTTTTATTTTCTTTTCTTTTATATTTTTTCTTTTTTTTTTCTTTTTCTCTTTTTTTTTTCTTCTTTCTCTTTTTTATGTTTTTATGCATTTCTTTTTTTTTTTTGAACTTTTCATGCAAATATTTCTGAAATACACTAAGAGTAATGTATAGAGTCATATCATCCAACAATCACTTTTCAAACCGAAATCCTACACCACAATGCAATGAACACCAATTTCACTATAATCACTTGACTATCCTCTAGGTAAAGAGAGGGGACATTTGGCTTATGTGGAGTTAAATAGTGTGGCTACAAAGAAATAGGTAAAGTATAAACTTGGCTTAACCTAAAGTCAATTAATATTCATGGTAGGCAATTTGGCTATGTAGCTGTATTTACAAACGTGTTATCATCCCTAACCTTTAAAAAAGCAGACTATGCTGGAGGAGAACATACACAATTCTTAAGATTCCCTGACAAACACTCAATAATATAAGGCTCACAATGGAGTCGTACAAGGTTCAATCCTAACCAGGCTAGTTGTTGAGTCCCTTAGGTTTTGATTGATAGTTTTGAATGATGACAAACAGCTAAGGGAAACAGGTCTTTGAAAGTGTTCAATACAGTTGGAGAACCAGCTAAAATAGAACACTGTTTCCCTAGATAAGTTATTACTTATATGAGATATTTGTTGAACTAACTTGTCTTTATACAGGGAACAACTAGATGATAAATGAGCTATGCATCTAAGTTGATTTCTAAGATTGGAAGCTTGAAAGGACTTTCGATCAACTTAAAGGAAGGTCCTTGGTCAATAATTTAGTTCATTCATGGAAGCTTTCAAGACTTAACGAATGCATGAAGGAAGACCACACTCGAAGAGTTATTTAGGATCTTCATGTAAATGCTCCGTAGTACAACTTACATAATTGAGTATATAAAGTGCTTTTAGTATATTAAATATCGTTATGAAATTTGGTACAAGGTTTGGAACAAATTTCATAACATATTCAGTTCAGGGAACCAGGTCAGGGAACCAGGTTAACTGAACAGATTATTCAAGCTGCGGTTTTTACAAAGATTTTACAAAAAGGATATTTTCCGAAATATATTGATTTAAGATATATCTAAGCAGCTAAAAGATAAGATGATGTTTTTGGTTAGCTAAAAACAGGGAAGTATCTTATCCTAAGTTGATCTTATCTTATGATCAAATCAATTAGGATAAATACTTATCCTAAAATCGTATATATATCTTATATGCATGATTTGAGGGTTTAGCCGACTAACCTATAAATACATCTTGATCTGAATAATCAAACACATAGCTCTCACGCATTTTTAGTAGAGTTTGATCTTTGAGAGCCAAAAGCACTAATTCAATTATTAAGTGATACACAAGAGCATAATAGTGTTTTAACGTTTTTCTCTATTTGACTTTTGAGAGTTAGATCATTAGAGAGTTCTTGATCGTGTATTAAGTCTTTGACAGAGGGGTTGAAGACTTGGTGAGTGTTTGTGAGTTCAAACACACTAGGAACTTACGAGGGTAAGTTTAAAGCACATTCGGAGTAGAGTGTGGGGTTTACTGGTTCCCGGAGTAGGGAAACAGTAGAATGTTCTTTATCTTTATTTTTCGGAGTAGATTAATAAAAGACTTAGAATAGGAGGACGTAGGCCAGAGTTGGCTGAACCTCGTTAAGACTGTGTTGTTCTTTATTGCTTTGTTTTATTCCGCTGCATAAGGGAACCAGCGCAACTGGTTCCTTACACATAATCCGAAAAGAAGCAAAAATTGCCAACGGTTACTTAACACTCAATTCACCCCCCCCCCCCTCTTGAGTGCCCATTGAACCTTCAATTGGTATCAGAGCCTAAGCTTCTCGAAAGAGTAACATCTAGAGGAGTTAAGAATGAGTACTCAAGAATTAAGTGCAATCGGTTATGACAACAAGACACCAAAGTTTAATGGAAATAATTATGCCTGGTGGAAGAATAGGATCCAGAATGTTATCATGGGTATTGATTATGAATGCTGGCTCGTAGTTAAAAATGGTCCTAATATCATTCTCAAGACAGAAGCTGATGGGAAACAGGTTCCCAAGAAGGATATTGAATTGGTCACTGCTGATTACAAGCTGCTGGAGAAAAATGCTAAGGCAATGTCAATTCTACAACAAGCAATAGGTGAGAACGAAACAAATCGTATCTCTGGTTGCAGTAGTGCTAAGGAGATATGGGACACCCTTGAACTTGCGTTTGAGGGAACCAGTGAGGTAAAACGGTCTAAAATTGATTTAATCATGTCTAAATACGAATTGTTTGCTATGAATAAAAATGAAAAAATCAATGATTGCTTTCGTAGGTTTATGACTATTGTTAATGATCTTAGATCACTTGGTAAAATATTTTCTGATGAGGATCTTGTGAGAAAAATTTTGCGTAGTTTAACAGATACATGGACAGCTAAGGTAACAGCAGTATATGAAGCAAAGGATCTGTCTACCCTGTCCTTGGAACAGCTGATTGGTTCCCTTATGACCCATGAGATGCTGATTGACTCTAAGTCTGAGAAGGAACCAGCCAGAGGCATGGCACTGAAGGGAACAGTAGAGGAAGAAGAAGATGAGATCAACCTGATTGCAAAAAGATTTGAAAGATCTCTTCGTGATCAAAAGAGGAATTTCAAAGGTAGGAATTTCAAAAACACTAAAAAATCTAACTCGTCTTCATCTTCAGGTTGCTTCAAGTGTGGTGACAAAGGATACATCATTCGTGATTGTCCAAAATGGAAGGACAAGCAATCTCAATCTGGAGATAAGAGGGCTTTCAAAAATGCCATGATAGCATCTATGTGGGGAGAATCTGACTCAGGATCTGATGAAGAAGAAGATACAACTAGTTCTGATGTTTGCTTAACTGCCTTCACAAACATCAAGGAGAACAGCACTGGTCCAGGAACCAGAGGGGGAACCAGTACATTCAAGAAATGCTTAATGGCTAAGAAGGATGTACTACAAAGACATAAGGTAAACCTTGAACAAATTAGAATAGATATGCATGAATATGATAGAGAAAATATGCTTGCTTGTATAGATTCTTTATTAGATGAATGCTATAAATTAGGTGAAACTTATATAACCGGCAAAAGAGAACTAAAAGAAAAACGCAATGAATGTGAAATTGCTATTGCTAATTGTGATCATCTAGAGATGGTTTGCCATAATTTGAAAAATCAAAGTGCTGAACTAGAAGTTGAATTGGACAAGTGCAAGGTAGAACTAGAAAGGGCAAGATCTTCTGAACTTGACTATCCAAGTGACGGTGAAGAAGATCTGATCTCCTGGTTCCCCAGAGACTTATCAACTACTAGTGAAGTCCCTGATTTCTCTACAGTCATAAGTAAAGCAAATTCTAGCAATAGAACCTCTCTGTTGAAGGCCTTTAAAACATTGACTTTCAATTTAGAAAATTCTTACAAAGAAATTGCTTCACTTAAAGCTGCTCAGTCCCCTAGTTTTCCCACTGGAACCAGCGTTGAAGTCAGCAGTATGATTAATGAATATGAAAGCACTATCTGTAAGTTACATGCTGAATTCAATCAATTAAAAAGTGAAATACAATCAGCAGTTAGTAACATGTCTAATGACCCTACGGTTTTAGATCTTAACCTACAACTTGCAACTTTAGAAAGTAACTTTGAGTTTTTGAAAGAGAAAAACGAGTTGTTAGTTAAAACACTTGAAACAAAAGAAAGGGAATTGCATGACAGTCATAGACATTTGGATAAGCTACTGAATGCACAAAGGACTTTGAACCTTCTGACTTCATCAGGAGGAAACAAAGGAAAATTTGGTCTCGGTTATACTAGACAGAGAACCAGGACTAACTGGTCTCCCAGAGAAACCACTTGGATCACAGAATATCAGCGAGGTAAGTATGTCATGACTAAAGAGATGCACGTGTGTTTTCATTGTGGTAAGAATGGACATAAGATACATGAATGTCCAGCTAAGAAAATTAGTGCTAATAAGAACAGCAAGAGTATAATATATGTGTGGAGAAGAAAGGATAAACATGATATTAATTTTGTTGAAAAGGGACCCAAGTGTGCTTGGGTTCTTAAAACTAATGTTTGATTCAATCTTACAGGCTAGAGTGAAGGGAGACACCTATTGATATTTGGACAGTGGTTGCTCAAGACACATATCCGGGGATAAAGATCAATTCCTTTCACTAGTGGCCTTTGATGGAGGAAGTGTCACCTTTGGGGATAACAGCAAGGGAACCATCACTGGTTTAGGTAAGGTTGGTAAGACACTTTCTAACACAATAGATGATGTTTATTATGTTGAAGGCTTGCAACATAATCTCTTGAGTATCTCTCAATTATGTGACAAAGGTAATAGAGTTGAGTTTCAAGCCAACCTATGTCACATAGTTAACTCACAAACAGGAGAACTGGTATGTGAGGGAACAAGGAAGCATGATGTCTACATCACCTTCTTAGATAAGATCCCTCAAGACAAGTCCATCTGTTTGAGAGCTGTTTCTGAAAATAATCAATGGATTTGGCATAAGAGGTTTGGACATGCTAGTCTAACACTTCTAAACAAGCTTAAAGCACGTGACTTAGTGATAGGTCTTCCTAACATTAAGTACGAAGTTGATAAAGTTTGTTCTGAGTGTGTAAGGGGGAAACAGGTCAAAATCTCTTTTAAGCCTAAAACTGTTTTGAGTACTAGCAGACCCTTCGAACTTGTACACATTGACTTGTGTGGTCCCATGAGAGTACAAAGTCGAAGAAGTCATAGATATGTCTGTGTTATGGTTGATGATTATTCCAGGTACACTTGGGTAATGATGTTACACACAAAGGATGAAACATTTGAAGAATGGGTAACATTGGTGAAACAAGTGGAGAACCAGCTCACCCATAAGCTGGTCTCGATAAGATCAGACCATGGTACTGAATTTGATAATGCTAACTTTATCGATTATTGTAGGGAACATGGAGTTAATCACAACTTCTCAGCCCCTAAAACACCTCAACAAAATGGTGTTGTAAAAAGGAAGAACAGAACTCTTGAGGAGATGGCAAGGACGATGCTCATTGAGAGTGGTCTCCCAAAGAGTTTTTGGGGTGAAGCTGTTGACACTGCTTGCTATATACTGAATAGAGGTCTCATTAGACCAAAGTTAAATAAGAATCCCTATGAACTTCTTAAAGGTCGAAAGCCCAACATCACATACTTTCGTGTCTTTGGATGTAAATGTTATGTGCATAATAATGGGAAGGACCAGCTTGATAAATTTGATCCCAGAAGTGATGAGGGAATCTTTCTTGGATACTCCTCTCACAGCAAAGCATATAGAGTCTTCAATAAGAGGACTCTCTGTGTTGAGGAGAGTGTCCATGTCATTTTTGATGAATTTAACATGTCTTCTGAGATTGCGCAGGTACAACCTGATGAAGTGATTGGTTTGATGGATTTCACGGGGAACCAGTATACTGGTCCTTCAGATGAAGTGCAAGCAGAGCTAGGCCTACCAGATACTCCACCAGATAATAATGAGGAAGTACCTAGAGAAGAAAATGAAGAAAATGAGGATTCTGAAGGGGAACCAAATCCTGATGGTTCCTCACATAATAGACAGGTAATGAGCTCAGAGGGAACAGAAGAAGGTACCACCCCTAAACCTGAGGTAAGTAATGATAGAGGAAACAACATTAATGTGAATTCTCCTGGTTCTTAAGAAAGAGAAGAGATTCATGAACATGCCAGTTCCCAACTTAATGAGGAAGCACAAAACAGTATTAATGTCAAAAGTTTTAGATATCAAGCCTCTCATCCCACTGATCAAATAATTAGTGATATAAATAAGGGGATTCAAACGAGAAGAAGTGTCTTTCAAAACTTTTGCGCTTTCTATTCTTTCCTGTCTAATGTAGAGCCTACTGACTATAAAATGGCATTGACTGATCCTGATTGGATACTAGCTATGCAAGATGAATTAAATCAGTTTCAGAAAAACCAGGTTTGGCACCTGGTTCCCCGTCCAAAGGAAAGATCAGTCATTGGTACTAGATGGGTCTTTAGAAACAAGTTAGATGACCTCGGTACTATAGTCAGAAACAAAGCAAGGCTAGTGGTGCAAGGGTACAATCAACAAGAAGGAATTTACTATGATGAGACATTTGCACCAGTAGCTAGGCTAGAGGCTATTAGGATTTTAATTGCTTATGCTGCTCACATGAATTTTAAGCTGTTTCAGATGGATGTGAAGACTGCCTTCCTTAATGGCTATTTGAAGGAAGAAGTATATGTGGAGCAGCCACCTGGTTTTGAAGATGCACTGTTTCCCCAGCATGTATATAAATTGGATAAAGCATTATATGGCTTGAAACAAGCTCCAAGGGCTTGGTATGAAAGACTGTCCAATTTCTTGATGGCTAATGATTACAAGAGGGGAACAGTAGACAAGACCTTGTTCATAAGAACCAGGGGAAAACACTTGATTGTAGTACAAATCTATGTTGATGATATTTTATTTGGTGCTACTAATCAAACTTTGTGTGATGAATTTGCAAATCTTATGCAGAGTGAATTTGAAATGAGTATGATGGGAGAACTAGGGTTCTTCCTAGGTTTGCAGATTAAGCAAACAAATGATGGTATAATGATCCATCAACAAAAGTACTTAAAAGAGCTGCTGAAAAAGTTTGGCATGGAGAACAGCAAAGCTTATGATACACCTGTTCCCACATCCACAAAGTTGGATGCTGATCTTAAAGGAAAAAATGTTGAAGCTATGCTTTATAGAGGAATGATTGGTTCTCTACTTTACCTAACAGCTAGTAGACCTGACATTGTGTTTTCTGTTGGTTTGTGTGCTAGGTTTCAAAGCAATCCAAAGGAATCTCACTTGAAGGCTGTTAGAAGGATACTCAGGTATCTTGTGGGAACAGCATATCTGTTTTTATGGTACCCCAAAGGCAGTACCATCGATCTCATTGGATATACAGATGCAGATTATGCTGGTTTCCTAGTTGATAGAAAGAGCACATTAGGTATGGCACACTTCCTTGGCTCTTATCTTATATCATGGGGTTCAAAGAAGCAAAATTCAGTGGCCCTATCCATAGCAGAGTCAGAATATATAGCTGCAGCTTCATGCTGTTCCCAGCTACTGTGGATAAGGAACCAGCTGAAAGATTTTGGTGTTATGTATAAAAGTGTTCCTATCTTTTGTGATAACACTAGTGCAATCAATATTTCAAAGAACCCCGTGCAACACTCCAAGACCAAACACATTGAGATAAGACACCATTTTCTAAGAGACAATGTGGAAAAAGGACTGGTGGAGATGTTGTTCTGTAAAAGTGAAGATCAAATAGCTGATATCTTCACAAAGCCTTTATGTAGAGAGTCTTTTTGTAGGTTAAGAGTCCTTTTAGGTCTAGTTAGACTTTAGGCGATGGCTTCAATTATTTCCTTCAATGATTGGTTAGAATAAGTATGCTTTTGTATCGATTATGTATATAACTATGTTGCTTACTTGCAAATATTGTGTAAATAACCCCAAGTGGATTGTTATTGCATGGAAACAGGAGAAGTTATTTTAAAACATGTTGAAAATAGAATGACTGGTTCAGTACAGGTACCAGCAAGAGGAAACAGCAGTTCAGCTCTGATATGTCATCCGAAAATATCTTATTTTCGGAAGATTACTATAAGATAATTTCTTTTTGGAAAGAATTATCTTATTTCAGTTATTCCTATCCTACAAAGAGGCAAATATATTTAATTGCCTAATTTATAGTTGGTTGACTCTTTTGTAAAAAGATAACTACAATTTTTAAATTTTCAATTTCTAAAATTATCTCTCTCATTTACTTTGACTCTCAACCGGCTAGTTATTGGAAATCCTATGTCTGTGCAATTGATATAAATACACATAAACACCTTGATACAGCTTCACATCACATCATCACTCTACTCATCTCTCTCTCTCGTTCAAAAGTGGTACCCTGATCACTGTTCACTCGTTCCCATCTCCCTCAAATCTGTGAAGCTCATTTGCTACAATGGGTAGGAAATCAACCAGGGCTCCAGCTAAGAAAAGGAAGGAGAAGACTCAAGCAAGTGAGTCCACTCAATTGAAGGAGACCTCCATCAATGAAGCAAACCCTGCTCCAACTTCATCGAGCAACTCACCTCCTACCACCACAAAGAACCCATCACTAACTCTATCTCCATCTTCTAAATCTCCCTCACCTCCACCTCCCAAAAATGCACCTTTACCCAAGACCCCTGAGGCTGATGATTCCATCATCAAGGAACCTGTCTCATCTCAGGGGGACCAGCCCAAAAGCACTGAAGAATTCTTCAACACTGTTGGAGAAAGGGAAGAGGAGGAAGTTCGAAGTGAGGAAGATGATCTATAGATCATTGGGCATAAAAAGTGGACTACAGAACCCTTGGTTCGCAGCAGAGTGACCAGGTCATCCCTGAAAAGGATTGGCAAAGTAGTAATAGAGGAATAGTCGATGGACTCTGCTGGTTCCAAACGAAAGAGAACAGCGCGGAAGTCTGCAAGAGGTATGTCAGTAGAATCTCCATCTGTTGGTATGACTGATTTAGGTTCTAGGGTTATGGTATCTGGGTGTAAAATAGAAGTTGGCTATTTTGATGAAGTTGCTTTAAGTGATGTGAAAGAGCTGTTAGAATATCAGGGTTGGATGCCTTTGTTTGATGTCTGTGATGCTAATATTGATGGTGTTAGAAAGTTTTATGTGAATTTGAAACAAATGTTGGATAGATCGTTAAGTTTAGTTGTGAATGATGTTGAAGTGAATGTGTCTGTTGCAAGTTTGGCTGGGTTGTTGAATATACCCAGAGATGGTTTTGATGAGTATTCTAGAGATGGATGGCCCACACTTATAGGGGTAAGTCGAGATGAAGTGCATGATTTTGTGTTTGGAGGTAAAGTTCCAAAGAAAGCTGGAACGTTTAAAACTGGTAGCTTGAAGGAACCGTGATGCTGATCCTTCACTCTGTGTGTAACAAGATGATTATCCCTCGAGCACAAGGTAGGGGTTTTGTGCGCATTATGGAAATGGTGCTTATATACTTGCTGATGAAAAGGATTAAGATAAATCTTCCTTCTCTAATGATAAACCATATGATGAATTGCTATAATTCATCCCACCACTCTCTTCCTTATGGCTCCTACATAACTAAGCTTCTTAAAGAGAATAATGTTTCTCTTAGTGGATCAACCGCTCCTGCAATGGTGTTTACCAAAGGTATTCTGAAACAAAAGGGGTTGATCATAAGTGCTAGGGTGTTGAAGTTTAGGGAGGAGGAACCAGTAGAGACTCCTAAGCCTGCCAAGAAGAAACAGAAGGCAGAGGAACCAGCTGGTCAGCAGGTTATTCTTAAGAGGCTGGAGAGTCAGGAAGAGAAGATAAATGCTGTAGGGGATCAGCTCAGCAAGTTAGTGAACTTGGTTGAAGGTCTATCCACTTCATTTATTATGAGGATGATCAAGTTAGAGAAATAGATTGTTGGCAGTTCTGGAAATGAGAAGAAACAAAGTGAGGAGGACCAGCAAGTAGACCAGCAGGAAGATGACAGTGAAGAGGAGGAGAACCAGGAAGAAACAGCTGAGGAGGCTGCCACTGAAGAAGAGGAAGGAGATGATGAAAATGATGATGATGATTGAATCTGTTCTCTTTTTCATTTAGCCTACCTTTATTATATTATATTCTGAATAACTGATTTTGTTGGACTGTTTTTATTCCTCCCAATCCATGAACTTGTTTTGATATGGATTTGGGCTTTATCGTTCACTTTTGTTGGTTTGTATTAAACTATGATCTTTATTGACGACATGACTTAACTTTGACTATTCTGACCTTCTTTTGCAGCACTTTATTTGTATAATGGTTGATGCCATTGGATGGTTTAGCACGTTACTTTATGCATAAGATGCTACTTTTGCATATCTTTTTAATGATGCCAAAAGGGGGAAAATAGTTGAAGTTGAAGCCTAGAGTATTTACTAGTTTAGATTAAATCGTTTTTGAGTCTAGTTTAGATTAAGTTGTTTTTGAGTCTTTTTTACTTTTACTTACTTTATTTTATTTTCTGTTTCTGTTTAGGGAACCAGTTAGCTTAACTGACTTGTTCCATTGAGTTTTGAGTTCTTGAAGTTTTTGACTATTTGTTTTTGAGTATGTTCACAGGTGCAGAAACTTCAAATGTTTGTCATCATCAAAAAGGGGGAATTTGTTGAGTCCCTTAGGTTTTGATTGATAGTTTTGAATGATGACAAATAGCTAAGGGAAACAGGTCTTTGAAAGTGTTCAATACAGTTGGGGAACCAGCTAAAATAGAACACTGTTTCCCTAGATAAGTTATTACTTATATGAGATATTTGTTGAACTAACTTGTCTTTATACAGGGAACAACTAGATGATAAATGAGCTATGCATCTAAGTTGATTTCTAAGATTGGAAGCTTGAAAGGACTTTCGATCAACTTAAAGGAAGGTCCTTGGTCAATAATTTAGTTCATTCATGGAAGCTTTCAAGACTTAACGAATGCATGAAGGAAGACCACACTCGAAGAGTTATTTAGGATCTTCATGTAAATGCTCCGTAGTACAACTTACATAATTGAGTATATAAAGTGCTTTTAGTATATTAAATATCGTTATGAAATTTGGTACAAGGTTTGGAACAAATTTCATAACATATTCAGTTCATGGAACCAGGTCAGGGAACCAGGTTAACTGAACAGATTATTCAAGCTGCGGTTTTTACAAAGATTTTACAAAAAGGATATTTTCCGAAATATATTGATTTAAGATATATCTAAGCAGCTAAAAGATAAGATGATGTTTTTGGTTAGCTAAAAACCGGGAAGTATCTTATCCTAAGTTGATCTTATCTTATGATCAAATCAATTAGGATAAATACTTATCCTAAAATCGTATATATATCTTATATGCATGATTTGAGGGTTTAGCCGACTAACCTATAAATACATCTTGATCTGAATAATCAAACACATAGCTCTCACACATTTTTAGTAGAGTTTGATCTTTGAGAGCCAAAAACACTAATTCAATTATTAAGTGATACACAAGAGCATAATAGTGTTTTAACATTTTTCTCTATTTGACTTTTGAGAGTTAGATCATTAGAGAGTTCTTGATCGTGTATTAAGTCTTTGACAGAGGGGTTGAAGACTTGGTGAGAGTTTGTGAGTTCAAACACACTAGGAACTTACGAGGGTAAGTTTAAAGCACATTCGGAGTAGAGTGTGGGGTTTACTGGTTCCCGGAGTAGGGAAACAATAGAGTGTTCTTTATCTTTATTTTTCGGAGTAGATTAATAAAAGACTTAGAATAGGAGGACGTAGGCCAGAGTTGGCTGAACCTCGTTAAGACTGTGTTGTTCTTTATTACTTTGTTTTATTCCACTGCATAAGGGAACCAGCGCAACTGGTTCCTTACACATAATCCGAAAAGAAGCAAAAATTGCCAACGGTTACTTAACACTCAATTCACCCCCCCCTCTTGAGTGCCCATTGAACCTTCACTAGTCAAAATGCACCTCAATAGGTAGTCATCCAAACCACATACCAAGCAAACTCAGATCCACCAAGTTAAGTGGAAAATAGTCGATAAACTCAGACCCAAAACAGGCACAGGGCTAGGGGAATACAAGTTTGCATAAAATCACTGTAAAGTGCACGACAGAAGCTTGCATGCTTGTTTAAAGCATATGATGGAAAAAAGGATTTAGAGCATATGATGGAAAAAAGGAAAGCAAACAAAAATATAAATAAATAAATAAGGATTTTCAAGCGGGAGCAATCATACCAGGAAGTAGGTGAAGCAACACATGTAACTTATTACAAGGACCTGAAAACAACACCAAGAAGCAAAACCAAACCACAAAACAACGCAAAACCACACATCAATAAAACTAGTAGCCAGACAGGGCAAAAGATCAAAAGACACGCAACAAAATGATGAGTAGTGGACAATGAATACCCCCCCCCCCCCGCCCCCCAAGCTAGGCTGAAGCCGTCCTCGGCGCTAAGGGAGTCCTATAGTCTAAAACTACTCATCCCCAATGAAACCCTCATTCCCCTGG
Organism: Dysphania ambrosioides; assembly: GCA_026401315.1. NCBI lineage: Eukaryota > Viridiplantae > Streptophyta > Magnoliopsida > Caryophyllales > Amaranthaceae > Dysphania > Dysphania ambrosioides. The sequence continues at coordinate 13,348,533 of CM048662.1, forward strand.
TCGTCATCCTCATTTTCCTCTTCCTCCCAACCATATAGTCCATCCCATTGTCATCAAAGGCTCTTCTAGGAGTCGGGGGGTGAAGTTGTTGAACCTACGCCTACCCACCCGCAACCGGTCAAACCCATGACTTAAGGATATTTTGTTATAGTTGTCATGGCAGGGGTACCAGGAAGGGGTGACCATGCTTTGCTGACCATGTGGGAGTGGTAGGCCATGTCATACCATAGGTAATTGGCCCGCTCAAAGTTTTGCTTAAGATGATCGAGCTGGGCAGTGTGATGGGCTTGGGTGGTAAGTACCTGGTCAAGCCTAACCTCTATGCAACCTGGGGAGGACATAATATCAGATTCATCATCTGAATCATCGTGGTCCGGTAAAACTGAAGTGGAGGCCCTAGGTCGATCACGCATGGATAGGGTGTGAGGACGAGGAGGGGGTCTAAGTGGGGGCTCGACAGTGTATCTCAGCACATCGCCGTCTAAAAGGTATGAGTCCCCAAACTGCAAGAGGGGAGGCAAGTTCGGACAGGGGAGGGGAATGGCGCGATCTTTAAGGTACCGCTATCACATAGGGTCAGTGAAGATAAAGCCGACCCTTACGAGACACTCCTCGTGGAGGGTGGTGGTGGTGGCAAATTTATCACTAAATTGTATAGGATTCATCACATTTAGGAATTGAACGATGCGATATACATGCCCCCCAACACATAGGTCAGTTTTAACATCAAGGGTGGCTGTGGTGTTTAAAAACTTCCAAAGTGTCATTGGAATGCTTATTGTTGTGTCATTGTGTGGTGCAAGGTATCCGTGCAGTATGTGCACTTTGGGTGTTCTGACCAGGTGAGGGCTAGGGGAAGGGAACAATGTCTCCTAAGAAAATTTGAAGAACATTATAAGAATAGGGTGCTGTACATAAGAGGCATAAATATTCCTATATGAATAAACAAGCTGGCCGGCAATCTTAGGCCATAATTCAGAAACACGAGAGTTATCCGATTGTTTATCCAGAATAGGTTCATTAGTAAAACCAAAAACTGTACAAAAGGCAGCATAATCAAGAAAATAGGTTGCATTCCTTAACCGAAAAGACAAATGCAACCTAATTTCACGCTGACATGGGCTTAAAAAATTGAGAAACTCATAAGTTAAGAGTTTGTGAGTTGGGTGCCACATGTTAATCCAATTCTGAAGGCCACATACTGTCAACAGTTCAGCAAATTGTTCATATATACCCATACGTTGTAGAATTGAAAGATCTAAGTATCGAGTAGAGTTGATTTTGCGTACCTTTAACCGTTGAAAGCGTTCAAATTGCTCCAATGATACAAACACCACTGTTCTATACTTTTCATCGAACCATAGTTCTTGACTCGGATGACGTTGTTGATGCTCCGATTGTGGTTGAGAATCGGTTGGTTGAGAATCGGTTGGTTGTTCTTCCCGTGCAGCACCAGAAGAGGATCCTTCACCTTGTTTCTTAGATCGTTTAAAAGGATTCCTTAAGCTTCTTCGAGGTCCCATGGTGATGGATTGAAGTTTATGAAGGACAAGGAGAAGTTGTAGTAAGAATAAGTGAGTGAGGGTGAGAGGTGAAGCTCGACAATTTTTTAGGGTTTAGAAAGATTTGTGAAAAAAACCCGTGGAAATGAAGGGGTAATTATAGAACTGGCGCTCCATTCGCCCGAATGGACCTTCATTCGGCAAAATGGACCTCCATTCGCCCGAATGGAAAGCCCTGTTTGGTCGAATTTCTCAGAATTTCTCAGAATTGTTTGTTACCACTCGCCCGAATCACCTATGTATTCGGCCGAATGGACCTCTATCCACTCGAATAGAGTGTCCATTCGACATTCTTAGGAAGTCTTGCCCAATTCTCTCTGTACCTCCATTCGACTGAATAAGACTTCTATTCAGCCGAATGGACTTCCTTCACCCAAATTTGAATACTCTTTCGACGTTCTCAGACATTCCACCAATCTCATGTTTGAGATCAAAATCCAGGTCCATTCGCCCGAATGGAACATTAATTCGGCCGAATGGAACGCTAATTCAATATTTTTAAGCCCGAAAGGATATGTACTCTTCCAAACCAAAAATATAACCATGATTACTTAGCAAGAAAATTCAAAGGAGACCGGATTACCTCCCGTAAGTGCTTTGTTCAACGTCATTTAGCTCGTCATAGCTAGGGTCATCAATAAAAAACAACACGGAACAGAAACCGAAGTGAAACTAGCTGCTCAAAACTTAACAAAACTCAAAAGAATGATGATTCAAAGTTCAGATACTCGTCATATACAAATGATTACACCAATCATTCAACTTTGATATCATCTAACCTTATTCGCTCGACAGTGTTGACTTCGTGAAGGCTACTTTCATGATAGTGTTTTAGCCGATGTCCATTCACAATGAAACTACCTCCATGATGATCTTTCAACTCTACCGTTCCATAAGGAAATACTTGCAAGATCTCAAATGGCCCAGACCATCTCGATTTCAATTTCCCGGGGAATAACTTTGCTCTTGAATTGAAGAGTAGCGCTTTATCTCCTACAAGGAATTCTCGTTGAAGGATCCATTGGTCGTGCCAATGCTTATTCCATTCCTTGTTGATGTGCATGTTGTGGAATGCGTCAAGCCTCTGTTCTTTCAATTCCCTTAATTGGGCAGCTCGCTTCTTGTAGAATAAAGTGGGGTCAAAATTAAGGGTTTGGATCGCCCACCAAGACCTACATTCCAATTCCATCGGTAAATGACAAGATTTCCCATACAGCCGCCGGAATGGGGTGGTACCAATTGGGGTTTTGTAACCTATACGGTGTGCCCAAAGAGCGTTGTCTAACTTGAGAGACCTATCTTTCCTGTTTGGGCTAACCACCTTTTCTAATATTCTCTTAATCTCCCTATTGGCTACTTCCACCTGTCCTTGAGTTTGGGGATGGTAGGGTGAACCAATTTTGTGCATGACTCCATATTTCTTCCATAGTTTGTTCAGTTCATTTTTCGCAAAGTGAGAACCCCCATCACTTATGACTATTTTGGGAACACCAAATTAAGGGAAGATTATGCTTTTAAAAAGCTTCATAACTACTTTGTAATCATTTGTAGGCAAGGCGATTCCCTCCACCCACTAAGACACATCATCTATCCCTACCAAAATATATTGGTTCCCATAAGATGACACAAAGGGGCCCATGAAGTCAATACCTCAACAATCAAAAACTTCACACTCAAGGATGTAATTTTGAGGCATCTCATTTCTCATTGAGATATTACAATCTTTTTGGCATCTCTCATAGCTCTTCATGAATGTTTCAACATCCTTATGCAAGGTTGGCCAATAGAAACCGACCTTAGCAATGGTGTTCATTATACCGTGGTGGCCACCACACACGTATGAGTGATAGTGAGTTAGAACCTTGGGGACCTCCTCTTCAGTGATACAACAGCGGATTATGTCATCGGCGCAGGCATGAAACAAATATGGGTCATCCCAAAAGAAATTTCCGACTTTCCCAAAGAAAGCCTTTTTCATTGCCCTTGATTCGAACTCTGGAAGTTCCCCACAAGATAAATAATTCACAATATCTGTGAACTAAGGGGCTTTCCCAACAACAAACACTGTCATCAAGGTTTCTTCAACCATTTCATCTTGTATAGGTAAGGAGTCATTACAAAGCTCAGGTAACTTAGACAAATGGTCAGCTATCACATTTTTACTTCCCTTCCTATCCTTCAATTCAAAATCAAACTCCTACAATAGGAGCACCCAACGAATCAACCTTGGCTTTGCATCTCTCTTCGTCATTAAAAATTTCAAGGCCGAGTGATTCGTGAAAACTATAACCTTTGAACATATCAGATACTGGCGAAGTCTCTCAAAAGCATAAACTAAAGCCATCATCTCCATTTCCGTTGTAGAGTAGTTGCGTTGTGCTGGATCTAGTGTTTTACTGATATAGCATATGACGTGGTGCTTTCCTTCCTTTTTCTGTCCAAGGATAGCACCTACAAAGATATCACTGGCATCATACATTAATTTAAACGGAAAACTCCAATCAAGAGCTTGCACAATGAGCGTAGAAATCAGAGCTTACTTTAGACAGTTAAAGGAATTGAGGCATCTCTCATCAAAGTTAGAATCGACATCCTTCTAAAGCAATTTATTCAAGGATTTAGCTAAAGTCAAAAATCCTAAGATGAGACGACTATAGAACCTTGCATGTCCAAGAAAGGATCGTACTCCTGTAATCGAGGTAGGTACAGGAAGGTTCCTTATCACATCTATCTTAGCAGGGTCTACCTTTGTGCCTTTGAAAGACACTTTATAGCCTAAGACAATGCCCTCTTGGACTAAAAAGTGACACTTCTCCCAATTCAGCACAAGATTTGTTTCTTGACACTGTAACAAAACTTTTTCGAGATATGTCAAGCAAATGTCAAAAGAAGAACCTCCAATAGAAAAATCATCTATGAAAACTTCCATGAAGTCCTCTAGTATATCAACAAATATAGTAGACATGAACCTCTGGAAAGTGGATGGAGCATTGCATAAACCAAAGGGCATTCTCCTATAGGCAAAAGTCCGAAAAAGACAAGTAAATGTTGTTTTCTGTTGATCCTTGGGTTGGATTGGGATTTGAAAGAAACCCGAGTAACCATCCAGAAAACAATAGTACTTGTGCCTTGCCAATCTCTCAAGCATCTCGTCGATGAAGGGTAAAGGGAAGTGATCCTTTCTTGTAGCCTTGTTGAGTTTGCAATAATCAATACAAACTCGCCATCCTGTGGTGGCTCTAGTTGGCATCATCTCACCTTTGTCATTCTTGACAATAGTCATTCCTCCCTTTTTTGGAATAACATGAACAGGGCTAACCCACCTACTATCTGAAATTGAGTAGATGATGCCGGCCTTGAGGAGTTTGAGGATTTCATCCTTAACTACCTCTTTCATGTTGGGGTTCCGCCTTCTTTGTGGCTCAATTAAGGAGAAATGCTCATCATCAAGATGAATTCGATGCATAACAAGTGTTGGACTAATCCCTTTTAAATCACCAAGTGAGTACCCGATGACACCTTGATATTTCCTTAATAAAACCAGTAATTTTTCCAACGAGGTGTTATCAAGCTCAAAATTCACTATGACTAGACTCCCCTCATCATCATCAAGATAGGCGCTACCCCTTATAAAATCACCTTCCTCAACCTCACACAGTTGCTTAGATTCTGCTTCTTCCCTCTTATATTCATAGGCCTTGTCCAATTGGCTTTCTAACTGCTCATCTTCTGTATAGGTATCCTCATCATTCATTGAATACCTGACTTCTATTTTGGTTTGACAATCCTCAATTTCCTTATCATCCACTTCAAGACGGCAAACTAGTTCAACCATAGGTTTCTTTAAGAGTGGGGAAATATTGAAAACTACCTTCACTTGGGCTACTTCTACCATTATGGTGTCATTATGGCAATTAATAACTACCCGGAGTGTTTTTAGAATGGCTCTTCCCAAGATGAGTGAAGTATAAGGGTCCTCTTCCATTTTCATTAGTACAAATTTGCAAGGGACCAGTAGTTCTCCCACTTCGATAGGTATCTCTCCACACAAAACATTTATGCTCCTATATGCCAATTGAATTGTCTTTCTTGAAGGTCTGAGGCTAAAGGGTAGCTTCTTGGCAATGTACAGAGGCATAAGACTAATCAAAGCCCCTAGATCGGCGAGTGCCCCTTTGGGATCAAGATTCCCCAACTTTACTGGGAGGTTATATGAACAGGGATCTCGCTCTATTATAGGCATATTCCCTTGTAAAATGGAGCTAACTTGATGGGGGAGACTGATTACTTCTTCCTCAAGCTTTTTCTTGTTGGATAATAAGTCCTTCAAGAACTTAGCATACTTAGGCATCTGTGTCATTACATTAAGGAATGGAATCTTCATCTCCATCTTTTGTAAGTGTTCCAGAAACCTCTTGAACTTCTCATCAAGCTGCTTCTCTACTCTCCTATAGGGAAAAGGAAGTGGGGGTGTATACAAACAATCTAACCTCTTTCTCTCCTCAATCCTCTTCTTCCTCTCTTCCTCACTCTCTACCAACTTCTCACTCCTCATCTTATCATCCTCGCTTCTTTCACTTTCAACTCTTGGCCCCTTACCTTGTTCCTCTTCTTTTTCATTTACATCCACTCTCATCTCATCACCCACCCATACCAAAGGTGTATCACCCGGATATGAAGGGTCATCATACTGAGTCCCTAATCCTAGGTGGATAGCTTTTACAGTGTGTTGGTTTAGGTTTGGGTGCTGAGGTGGAGGTTGTGTGGAAGGGTTAGGTGGAGGGTGAGATGGGAATAGCGATGGTATAGGAGGACTAGCCATTTGGGCGAGTTGAGTTTCAAGCAACTTTTGTTGAGCTTAGAGTTATTGTATCTGCTGGATGAGAGTCTGTTTTATCTGAGTGAGACTCTGGTTTTGCTGAGCAAGAGATGTTACTTGGAAGGCTAAATGGTCATGGGTTGAGGTGTGACTTTATTGTGGTTGAGAAGCTGATAACCAGATTTTAGTGTCGTTTACTAAAAGACTAGTTATACAAACAATATATAATCACTCTAATACTACTACAACTAGTGTAATGGTAAGTCGGTGGTCGAACCACAAGGACAAGGGATGCTAGTTTCTAGACTTGATATAAAGCGTTTATTTGAAATACAAATTGATTGAACTACACTAATGACAGAAAAGTGAAGCAAGAATAAAAACGATAATATGCTCTGGAATTGAAGAGTAGCACTATATCTCCTATAAGGAATTCTCGTTGAATGATCTGTTGGTCATGGCAATGCTTAGTTCGTTCCTTATAGATGTGCATGTTATGGAATACGTCTAGCCTTAGTTATTCCAATTCCCTTAATTGTGCGACTTGCTTCTCATAGAATAAATTAGGGTCCAAATTAAGGGTTTGGATCGTCCACCAAGACCTTGATAACCGGTATTTTAGGTTGTTAACTAAAAGACAGGTTATGCAAATAATATTTATACCAACCTACAAACTATATGAGTATAGTGGAGTAGGGGGTCGAACCACAAAGACAAGGTATATCAAGACTTCAACTTTTAACACAACCGGACTAGTTGGAGTTGGAAATTCAATTAAAACTAATAAGCAGAAAATATATGACAATAAATCACAAAGTAAAGCAAGTAGAGAAAAACGGGGACAAGATTGGATTCACCCTAGGAATGAAGCTTTCAAAACCGAACATGATAGATTACAGAAAATCTGTTAATAACTAGCATGGACATCCAAGAATACGAGAGGAAGTTTGTGACCCTATAAATCACCCGAACGACCTATAATCGCCCTATGTCTCCAAAGGAGTGGCAGGACAAGATTCGCATCGGAATCCGAAACTACTTATTAACATCGTTTCTACAATCTTAAGCAATAAAGATCATAGCTTTCCTAGGGTTTCACCAATCAAAACCCCTAAAGGAATTACTCACTCATATTCATGCTTAAAGAAATTATACTAATAAATGATAAACTTAGAACTAAGAATGTAATGAAATAAAGCAATGAATTAAGATTAAAGGAAGGAATTAAACTTACAAAAGCTTCAATTTGATATCCACGAAAAGAAATCGAACTACAAAGCGTTGAAGATAAACTGAAAACCGAAAGCTAAAACTAAAAGAATTTGGAGGCTAAGAAATATAAAAGTGCATAAAAGTATAAAACCTAGCTCTCCCCTCCTCTCATCAGAGGAAGGAGTATTTATAACAAAATAAGAAAAACCTACGAAAACCCTAAAATGCATAGGAGCCGGCCCTAAAAAGAAGTAGTTGATCCGGAGGAAAACACTGTCATTCGCCCGAATATAGGTCTCATTTGGCCGAATGTGATCCCATTCGCCCGAATGGTCTTCCATTCGCCCATTCCAGAGACTTCGAGGAATCGATCTCTGTCAAGCATTCGCCCGAATGTATAGGTTGATTTGGCTGAATGGAAGCTCATTCGCCCGAATGAGTTCCATTTGGCCTTTCCAGTGGCAAGGCTCAAGATCTCCGAAGACTGTCATTCATTCGACCGAATGAGTCTCAGATTCGGTCGAATCTACAACCATTCGGTCGAATATCTCTCAAATTCGGTCGAATCTGAGACCATTCTTTCCTCTTTTCACTTCCCTCTTTTCTGAACTCTGTAGAATCTTCATGAGTGACTTCAAACACTTGCCCAAGCTAAGATACGTGTGTCAAAGGCTCGAATGTATCGCCTTTCACCTTGAAATCATCAAAAGAGCCTGAAATAAACTTAAGATAACTCGAAAACAAGATCAAGGTAAAATCAAGCATAATATACATAAAACCAATACAAAACTACGAGACTTGACACTAAAATTAGGTAATAAATGTGCTCTAAAATGAGCAAATCAGACCTGCACACCAATTCCACCAGTAAATGACAAGATTTCCCATACAATAGCCGAAACGGGGTGGTACCAATTGGGGTTTTGTAACATGTACAGTGTGCCCAAAGAGCGTTGTCTAACTTGAGAGACAAATCTTTCCTATTTGGGTTAACCACCGTTTCTAATATTCTCTTAATCTACCTATTGGCTACTTCCACCTATCCTTGAGTTTGGGGATGGTAGGGTGAACCGACTTTGTGCACAACTCCATATTTCTTCAATAGTTTGTACAACTCGTTTTTCGCAAAGTGGTAACCCCTATCACTTATGACTATCTTGGGATTACCAAATCGAGGGAAGATTATGCTCTCAAAAAGCTTCATAATTACTTTGTGATCATTTCTAGGCGAGGCGATGCCCTCCACCGACTTAGACACATAATCGATCCCTACCAAAATGTATTGGTTTCCATGAGATGATACAAAAGGGCCCACGAAGTCAATACCCTAACAATCAAAAACTTCACACTCAAGAATGTAATTTTGAGGAATCTCATTCCTTATTGAGATATTACCAACTTTTTGGCATCTCTCACAGCTCTTCATGAATGTTACAACATCTTTATGCAAGATTGGTCAATAGAAACCTGCGATGGCGACCTTAGCCGTGGTGTTCATTATCCCATGGTGGCCGCCACACGCATATGAGTGACAGTGAATTAAAACCTTAGGGCCTCCTCTCCAGTGATACAATGATGGATTATGTCGTCGGCGTAGGCATGAAACAAATAGGAGTCATCCCAAAAGAAGTTTTAGACTTTCCCAAAGAAAGCCTTTTTCATTGCCTTTGATTCAAACTCTAGAAGTTCCCCACAAGCTAAATAATTCGCAATATCTGCGAACCAAGGGGCTTTCGCAACAACTAATGCTGTCATTAAGATTTCTTCAACTATTTCATCTTGAATAGGGAAGGAGTCATTATTAAGCTCAGGTAACCTAGACAAATGGTCGGCTACCATATTTTCACTTTGCTTCCTATATTTCAATTCAAAATCAAACTCCTGTAGTAGGAGCACCCAACGAATCAACCTTGTCTTTGCATCTCTCTTCGTCATTAAAAATTTCAGGAACGAGTGATCCGTGAAAACTACAACCTTTGAACATATCAGATACTGGCGTAGTCTCCCAAAAGCATACACTACAGCCAGCATCTCCTTTTCCATGGTAGAGTAGTTACATTGTGCTTGATCTAGTGTTTTACTGATATAGCATATGACATGGTGCTTTCCTTCCTTTTTCTGTCGAAGAATAGCACCTATAGAGATATAACTAGCATCGCACATTAATTCAAACAGCAAACTCCAATCAGGAGCTTGCACAATGGGCGCAGAGATCAGAGCTTGCTTTAAATAATTAAAGGCATTAAGGCATCTCTCATCAAAGTTAAATTCAACATCCTTCTAAATCATTTCATTTAAGGGTTTAGCTAAAGTCGAAAATCTTAAGATGAGACACCTATAGAACCCTGCATGTCCAAGAAAGGACCATACTCCTGTAACCGAGGTAGGTACATGAAGGTTCTTTATCACATCTATCTTAGTAGGGTCTACCTCTATGCCTTTGAAAGACACTTTATAGCCTAGAACAATGCCTTCTTAGACTAAAAAGTGACACTTCTCCCAATTCAGCACAAGATTCGTTTCTCGACACCGTAACAAAACTTTCTCGAGATGTGTCAAGCAAGTGTCAAAAGACGAACCTCTAAAAGAGAAATCATCCATGAACACTATGAAGTCCTCTATCATATCAACAAATATAGTAGACATGCACCTCTGGAAAGTGGATGGAGCATTACATAAACCAAAGGGCATTCTCCTATAAGCAAAAGTCCCAAAAGGACAAGTAAACATTGTTTTCTATTGATCCTCGGGGTAGATTGGAATTTGAAAGAAACCCGAGTAACCATCCAAAAAAAATAGTACTTGTGCCTTGCCAATCTCTCAAGCATCTCGTCGATGAAGGGTAAAGGGAAGTGATCCTTTCTTGTAGCCTTATTGAGTTTGCGATAATCAATGCAAACTCGCCATCCTGTGGTAGCTCTAGTTGGGATCATATCACCTTTGTTATTCTCGATAATGGTCATTCCTCCCTTTTTTGGAATAACATGAACAGGGCTAACCCACCTGCTATTTGAAATCGAGTAGATGATGCCAGCCTTGAGGAGTTTGAGGATTCCATCCTTAACTACCTCTTTCATGTTGGGGTTTAGCCTTCTTTGTGGTTCAATTGAAGAGAAATGCTCATCATCAAGATGAATTCAATGCATAACAAGGGTTGGACTAATCCATTTTAAATCACCAAGTGAGTACCTAATGACACCTCAATATTTCCTTAATAAAACAAGCAACTTTTTCAACGAGGTGTCATCAAGCTCAAAACTCACTATGACTAGACTCCCCTCATCATCATCAAGATAATAATATTTAAGGCTAGGAGGTAGAGGTTTCAAAATTACTTGGGGAGAAGGCTTAGGACTCTCCCCCTTATAGGTATTACCTTCCTTAACCTCACACAGTGGCTCAGATTCTGCTTCTTTGCACTTATATTCCTGGGCCCTATCCAATTGGCTTTCCAACTACTCATCTTCTGTATAGGTATTTTCATCATTCATTGAATACCCGACTTCTATTTCCCTTTGATATTCATCAACTTCCCTATCACCCAATTCAAGGCGGCAAACTTGTTCAACCATAGGTTTCTTTAAGAGCGGGGAAATCTTGAAGACTACCTTCACTTGGGCTACTTCCACCGTTATGGTGTCATCATGGCAATTAATAACTTCCCGGAGTGTTTTTAGAACGACTCTTCCCAAAATGAGTGGGGTATAAGGGTCCTCTTCCATTTCCATCACTACATAATCAAAAGGGACCACTAGTTCTCCCACTTGGATTGGTATATCATCAAGTTCTCCACACGGAACCTTTATGCTCCTATCCACCAATTGGATTTTCTTTCTTGAAGGTCTGAGGCTAAAGGGTAGCTTCTTGGCGATGGATAGAGGTATAAGACTAATCAAAGCTCCTAGATTTGCGAGCGCCCCTTTTGGATCAAGATTCCCCAACTTTATTGGGAGGTTGTAAGGACCGGGATCTCGCTCTTTTATAGGCATTTTTCCTTATAAAATGGAGCTAACTTGATGGGAGAGACTGATTACTTCTTCCTCAAGCTTTTTCTTGTTGGATAATAAGTCCTTCAAGAACTTAGCATACTTAGGCATCTGTGCCATTGCATCAAGGAATGGAATCGTCATCTCCATCTTTTGTAAGTGTTCTAGAAATCTCTTGAACTTCTCATGAAGTTTCTTTTCTACTTTTCTATAGGGAAAAGGAAGTGGGGGTGCATACAAGCGATCTAACCTCTTTCTCTCCTCAATCCTCTTCTTCCTCTCTTCCTCACTCTCTACCAACTTCTCACTCCTTATCTTATCATCCTCGTCATCCCTGCTTCTTTCACATTCAACTCTCGACCCCTTACCTTATTCCTCTTCTTTTTCATTTACATCCACTCTTCTCCCATCACCAACCCGTACCAATGGTGCAATAACTGGATATGAAGGGTCATCATACTGAGTCCCTAATCTCAGTTGGATAGCTTTTGCAGTGTGTTAGTTTGGGTTTGGGTGCTGAGGTGGAGGTTGTGTGGAGGGGTTAGGTTGAGGATGAGATGTGAATAGCGATGGTGCAGGAGGACTAGCCATTTGGGCGAGTTGAGTTCCAAATAACTTTTGCTAGGCTTGGAGTTGTTGCACCTGCTAGATGACAGTCTAATTTAAATGAATAAGACTCTGGTTTAGCTGAGTAAGAGATGTTACTTGGGAGGCTAAATGGTCATAGTTTGAGGTGTGATTTTGTTGTGGTTGAGAATCCCTATGAGGAGGTTAACTAGGTGGGAAAGACATATTTGAACCATTCCTAGGCCCTTGATTAAACCCCGGTGGTCTATATAAATTTGACCTTGGTGCATTTTCACTCGATTGGTTCCCTTGAAAACCTTGGTTGTTAAACCCACTCTGAGCATTTCTATTATATCTTGGGTGGAAGTTTCCTTGATTTTGATTCGAATTGAAAAGAGGTCTGTATGGTTGATTGGGGAAAGATTGTTGCCCATACCCTGCTCCTTGTCCTTGTCCACCATAGTTAAAGACTGCAACATGATCAGGATTATACCCATAACCGTCATAATTCATCACCTATGTCTCTGGATTGTAACCTCCATAATCAACTGCAACAACATGCTGAGAGTACGAACCACCATAATAGGAAGTATCATGATTGGTACCCCCACATGTGGCACATGTAAAGTGCTTTTCACACGTTGGAGGGGTGTTCAAACTACCGGCTAGGCTTAACTTGGACAACTTCTTATTGATAATTGCTTCAATTTTAGCATTGATGGTGTCCAAGTTGGTTGTGTTAATCATCCCTCTTAGTAAACCCTGACTCCTTATTCCTCCCTAGGCACTATTCGTAGCAACTTCCTTAATTTTGGCTTTTACATGGGTGCATGATGGGGGCATGCCCTAATCATTCTTTTAAACCGATTCCAAGTAGCACTAAGGTTCTCATCATCCTCTTGAGTGAAGTACGCAATTTTCTTACGCCACTCTTGCGTTCGAATCGTAGGATAGAACCTCTCTAGAAAAGCAGTTTTCAATTGAGCCCAATTAATAATTGAGTTGGGTTTTAAGCATTTATACCAATCTTTCGCGTCCCCAGCTAGACTCAAGTGTAATAGGTGCATCCGCACATAGTCTAGGCTATTGGGGCGTAGGGATAAGTCCACAAATATCAGAGAATGCCTCGAGATGTTGAAGAGGACATTCATTCCTTAATCCACTAAAAGGGGTTTCCTTGAACATCCTTGTGAACTAGGAGTGTATTTGGTATGGTGTGGTAGCAACAAGAAGTAATACACCTCCTTGGAACTCTTGTGAGCTAGGAGTCCCAAACTGACCGAATAACTGATGTTCATCGGCCATTATGGATGTGGGTGGTCTTAGAAAAGAATGTGAGGTTTGTTTTGCTGGGCGTTGTTTACTTAAAGGTTATACCTCAAGATTATATGATACTATTGGTTGGTTTGACCTGCGTGTGCTATGGGGCATGCAAACAGCAAACTCGAGGGTAACTACTAACTAAAAAAATTAAACAGCAACAACAACGAAGTAAAATAAAGCTATATTAAGAACATCAAGAGTCTAAATATAACGCTTTGTCCCTGGCAATGGCGCCATTTTGATAACAAGGTTTTCACAGTTGTTTGTGCTAAGCCTTGAACCAAACAATATTTATAACAACCTACGAACCACACGAGTATAGTGGGGTAGGGGGTCAAACCACGAGGACAAAGGATATCATGACACTTCACTTCTTAACACAACTAAACTTTTTGATTTTAAAAGCAACTAAAACTAATGACGAAAATATAAATCAGGATGAATTAAAGAGGAAAATCAAATGGAGAAAAATGGGGACGAGATTAGATTCACCTTAGGAATGGTGATTTCAAAATAGAACATGTTAGGTTAGAGAAAATCAAACAATAACTAGCATGGACACCCAAGTATGCGAGAGGAAGTTAGTGATTCCACAAATCACATCGAACGACCTATAATCGCCCTATGTCTCCAAAGGAGTTGCAGGACAAGATTCGCATTGGTTTTCGAGAGTTACTTATTGTCCTCATTCCTACAACCTTAGACAATGAAGAACATAGATTTTTCTAGGGTTTCACTAATCAAACCCTAAAGAGAACTACTCACACATATTTAACATGTACGACTCGATGATATTCAATAAAACAAACGCAACAATTGAAGGTTTTAGAGCACTCAAGAGGGGGGGGGGGGTGAATTGAGTGTTAAATAGTCTTGGCCTATTTTTCTCACTTTTTCGATCTGTGGGAGGAACCAGTTGTGCTGGTTCCTATTAGCAGCGGAATGTATGTAGAGCAATAAAGGAAGACACACAATTTAACGAGGTTCAGCTAACTCAGGCCTACGTCCTCCTACTCTATGCTCTTTTATTAAACTACTCCGAAAAATAAATAACACAGTCACTACACTGTTTCCCTACTCCGGGAACCAGTTCCCCCCATACTCTACTCCGAGTGTGCACTCGACTTACACTAGTAATCCCTTTTGTGTTTGAACTCATAAACACTCTCCCAGCCTATCAACCCCTCTGTTGAAGGCTCTTTACAGAATCAAACTCTCCTTTGATCTTGCTTCTAAAAGCTAATATGAGAGAAAAATATAAGTTCTAATGGTGCTCGTGTATATGACTTAATAAAAGGTTTTTATGCTTAAGTGTGTATAATGCTCTCTAGAGATAAACTCAGTTTTTTTCACGTGAGAGACTTCTTCAATTAGGTTGATTAGATGAGTTTATATATATGATTACAAAAACCCTGGCTTTCCTAAAATCACATAATCTTTTGAGCTGTCATCTTATGTGAGTTTAGGAAAGTATTTATCTTATTTGACTTAATCATACAGATAGAATCAAATAAGGTAAATACTCCTAGTTTTTAGGTAACCAATATATTCTCATCTAATCTACAAGCTGCTCAATATATTTTCCAAAATAATTCTTAGAAAATATTTTTACAAAATCTTTTCAAAGATACGCAGCTTGATATTTCATTCAGTAAACCTGGTTCCCTGAACCTGGTTCCCTAAATTGAGTAAGTTATGAATTCTGTTCCAGCTTTGTACCAGAATTCTTAACATGACTTATCACACTTAAAACACTTATATTCCCTACTCATATAAGTCATACTACAGAGCACATTACATGAAAAACTGGATTAACAGTAAAGTACAAATATTCTTCTTTTCATGTAATCTACAAGACTTGAATCTTCCTTGGATGCTTCATCTTGAGCAAAGTATCTTTCTTCGAATGTCTTCGAAAGGCTTCTATGCTCCAAGTCTTGGAATCAGCTTAACTACTGCACGTATAACATGGTTAACATGCAATAGATAATATGTGACTGCTTTACAGCATAGCAACCAAGGAGACAATTCCAACTTCTTGTGACCTGTTTCCTGTAACGGTTTGTCATCATTCAAAACATCAAAACTTAAGGAACTCAACAAATTCCCCCTTTTTGATGATGACAAACTAATTCAAGTTCCTGCAATCCAAGCACATTAAAAACATACAAAATCCAATAAAGTACTCAACTAGGATTGAGTACATCAACAATCTTTAAGGCAAAAATGAACACACACTGAAAAAATTTTCCTAAGTTAACTTGACTCAACTCCTATTTGACTTAATATAAAAATCCTAAAAGGCTAAGAAGATCCTAGGCTTCAGCTTCAACTCTTTCCCCCTTTTGGCATCATTAAAAAGTATACTCAAGTAAAAATAAAATGCACAAATTATTAAATGTACTCATCCATGCAGTGGCATCAACCACTATTCAAGTTAAATGCTGTAAAAATAGATTAGTCAAACTAAGCATGACATAGCAGAAATAAAATTGTTTAAAACAAATACCAAACAAGGTTCAACAAATTAGATACCCCAACTCCATATCAAAAGAACAGTTCATGGAGTGGGAAGAAGCAAACCAACAGAATCAGTCATAAGAGATAGGGTAGGCAAACAAAAACAGAAAACAGAATCAATCTTCATTATTCTCATCCTCCTCTTCTCCTTCAGCATCCTGGTCTCCATCATCAACTGGTTATTCATCTTCATCTCCTTCCTCAGCATCATGCATCTCTTCTTCAGGAGGAGACTGTGGAGCAGAAACACTTGTACCAGGTGCTTCTTGATCATGAGATCCAACAAGCTTCTTTTCTAGATTAATAAACCTAGAATCAATAGAAGAGAATAATTCTTAGACCAGACCAATGATGTTTTTAAGCAAAGTCTCCTGATCCTCCAACCTTTTCAGAACTAGAGCCTGACCTACTGGCTCCTCTACTTTCTTATTCTTCTTTGTTGGAGATCTCACATCCTCCACTAGTTCCTCTGACTTAAACAACAGTTGATCCCTACTTATATCTAAACCCTTTTGCTTTAAGATGACCCTGGTAAACACTGTAACTGGGATAGTGGAACCACTCAGGGGTACATTATTAGATTTGAGCAGGTGGGTTATAAAGGATCCATAAGGCAAGGAGTGATGAGATGACCCATGGCAGTTCATCATATGGGCTAACATTAATACAGGAAGATTGATTTTCACCTTCTTCATTATCAGATACATCAATACCATTTCCATTATTCTCACAGTACCTCTACCCTGAGCCCTTGGTATTAAAACCTTGTTACACAAAGAATGTAGAACAAGCATAACTGGTTCCTTCAGATTAACAGACTTAAGGACCCCTCGCTTTTTGGGCATCTTCCCTCCAAACATAAAAGCATATATCTCCTCTGGTGTGACCCCAATAAGCATAGGCCACCAGTCACCTGAGTACTTATCAAAATATCTTGGTATACTTAACAGACTTGATAGAGAAGCAATTGATAAACTTACATCAACCCCATTCACACATGAATTTATGGACATATCAGGCATTTGCTTGATATAACATAAAATTCCCTAACTCTAGACATATTTGCAGCACAAACATCAAACAATATTAACTAACCTTGATAATCAAGCAACTCCTTGAACTCAGATAATGCAGTTATATCAAAATACTCTTTTTCAACACCACACCCAGATAACACTAATCTAGAATTTAAATCAATAGAACCAGTAGGAATAGATTCTACAGATTTACCTTTTGAAGCACGAGAGGTTTTAACAGGCAACCTCTTTCTCTTGGTTCTTTGCACATAATCAGCAGACTATTCCTCCTGGGTGTCATCAATTTTCCTTTTTACAGAAGAACGTGTGAAACGACCAATTCTCCTAACCTTTTCATCTGGTGATCCTTCCTTGAACCCAATAACCTCAACCACTTCCACTTCATCACTGTGCTCTTCAGCACTACTAACCTCCACCTCTTGGCTCACAGATTGCTGAGCTTCTGTCTCCTATTCCCCCTGAGATGGTACAGGTTCCTTGATGACAGAGTCATCAGTTTCTGGAGGATGGAAGATAGGCTTAGGTTGTTTTGATGAGGACTTAGTAGATTGTGGTGGTGAGGAGGATTTTTGAGGGGAATCTAGGGTTGTGGTAGGAATTTCTGAAGGTGATGAAGCTACATAGGGTGATGGAGGTTCAATTTGGGTTTGTTTTTGTTGAGAGGTAGGTGGAACAATGATGGGGGTTCCTCTAGATTGAGTGGAGTCACTAGCAGACCCCTTTCCTCTGCCTCTCCTAGATGAAGCTACAGTCTTTCTTCCCATTGTGAAAGAGAAATTGAGAATGAAGATGATTAATAGCACTCTAATGGTTGAGCAACACACAAAAGAGAGAAGGAGAGTTATGAATGAGAAGTAATGAAGCTGCACAAAGGATTATATATATATTTGAAGCATAACAGAAATATGGAAATTCAAAACAAATGATGGTTAATTGATTTGATAAGTATGACAAGTTTTAAAAATTGAAAAGATAGCTATCATTACTTGCCATAAATATCTTAACCATCCTATAAACTAGGCAAGAGATTGATTTGCCATTATTTTTATGGTAAATGACTGAAATAAGATTATTTCCTTCCAAAAGGAAAATATCTTATAATAATCTTCCAAAGATATGAAAATATTATTCGGAAGACATATCAGTGCTGATCTGCTGTTTCCCTTTCCTGATACTTGATTAAAACCACTTCATCTTGTTTCTGGCAACTTAGTTTAATTTCACCTGTTTCTTGCAACAATGAATTTTAATCATTTTGAGATCTCAAAATATTTACATAAAACTTGAAGGATTTCGACATAGGTATGTACATATACTATACAAGAGAATACCATTCTAACCAATCATTGAGGGAAATAGATGAAGCCAAAGACTAAAATCTAACTAGACCTAGTAAGATTCTTAAATTACAAAAAACTTCTCTACACAAGGGTTTTGTGAAGATATCAGCTATTTGATCTTCACTTTTGCAAAACAATACTTCCACTAAACCTTTTTCTACATTATCTCTCAGAAAATGATGTCTAATCTCTGTATGTTTGGTTTAGGAATGCTGAACTAGATTCTTAGAAATATTAATTGCACTGGTGTTGTCATAAAATATAGGAACACTATTATATAGGCCACTGAGTTTTTCTTTTTAGAACCCCATGATATTAGACAGGAGGCAAGAAAGTGTGCCATACCTAATGTGCACTTTCTATCAACAAGAAAGCCAGCATAGTCTGCATCAGTGTACCCAATAAGATCAATTACACTCCCTTTGGGGTACCACAAGCATAAGTCTGTTGTTCCCACAAGATACCTAAGTATCCTTCTAACAGCCTTCAAGTGAGATTCCTTTGGATTACTTTGAAACTTAGCACACAATCCAACAGAAAACACAATATCAGGTCTACTAGCTGTTAGATAGAGAAGGGAACCAATCATTGCTCTATAAAGTGTGGCTTCAACATCTTTTCCCTTTAGATCATTATCTAATTTTGTGGATGTGGGAATAGGTGTATCATAAGCCTTGCTGTTTTCCATGCCAAATTTCTTCAGTAATTCTTTCAAGTATTTTTGCTGATGTATCATGGTTCCATTCTCCATTTGCTTAATTTGCAATCCTCAAAAGAATCCTAGTTCTCCCATCATGCTCATTTCAAACTCACTCTGCATAAGATTAGCAAACTCATCACATAGTACTTGATTAGTAGCACCAAATAAGATATCATCAACATAAATTTGTACTATAATTAAGTTGTTCCTCCTGGCTTTGATAAACAGTGTCTTGTCTACTATTCCCCTCTTGTAATCATTCTCCATTAAGAACTTACACAATCTTTCATACCAAGCTCTTGGAGCTTGCTTCAATCCATATAGAGCTTTGTCTAACTTGTAAACATGTTGGGGAAATAACTTATCTTCAAAACCAGGTGGCTGCTCTACATATACCTCTTCCTTCAAATATCCATTTAGGAAGGCAGTCTTTACATCCATCTGAAACAATTTCATATTCATGTGAGTAGCATAAGCAATTAAAATCCTAATTGCCTCTAACTTAGCTACTGGTGCAAAAGTCTCATCATAGTCAATCCCTTCTTGTTGATTGTAACCTTGCACCACTAGCCTATCTTTGTTTCTAACTATTGTACCTAGGTCATCCAATTTGTTTCTGAAGACCCATTTTGTACCAATAACCGACCTATCCTTTGGTCTAGGTACAAGATGCCAAACCTGGTTCCTATGGAACTGATTTAACTCATCTTGCATTGCTAGAACCCAATCAGGATCAGTCAGTGCCATTTTATAGTCAGTTGGCTCTATATTAGACAAGAAAGAATAAAAAACACAAAAGTTTTGAAAAATATTTCTTATCGTTTAAACTCCTTTATTAATATCACTAATGATCTGATCTGGAGGATGAGAAGATTGATATTTGAAGCTTTTAAAAGAGAAATCATTTTGTGCTTCTTCATTTGATTGGGAACCAGCATGATCATGAATCTCATCAATTTCTTCGAAACCAGTAAGATTCATATTCACGCTGTTTCCATTAACATTACTTACCTCAGGTTCAGGGGAGGCATCTTCATTCATTCCCCCTAAACTCCTTACTTGTCTGTCACTTGAGGAACTATTTGGTCTTGGTTCCTCTTCTGAATTGTCTTTATTTTCTTCTCTAGACTCCTTATTATCATTATTTTGTGGAGTATCAAGTGAGCCTAGATCTGCTTGCACTTCATTTAGGGGACCAGTATCATGGTTCCGAGTAAACTCCATCAATCCAATCATTTCATCAGGTTGTACCTGCGCAATCTCAGAAGACATGTTAAATTCATCAAAGATGACATGCACACTCTCCTCAACACACAATGTACTTTTATTAAGGACTCTATATGCTTTGCTTTGAGGAGAATATCCAAGAAAGATTCCCTCATCACTCCTAGGATCAAATTTATCAAGTTGGTTTTTCCCATTGTTATGAATATAACATTTGCATCCAAATACACGAAAGTATGCAATATTAGGCTTTCAACCTCTAAGGAGTTCATAGGGAGTCTTATTTAACTTTGGTCTAATGAGACCTCTATTTAAAATATAGCAAGCAGTGTCCACAGCTTCACCCCAGAAACTCTTAGGGAGACCACTTTCAATGAGCATTGTTCTGGCCATCTCTTCAAGAGTTCTATTCTTTCTTTCAACAACACCATTTTGCTGTGGTGTTCTTGGGGCTGAGAAGTTGTGACTAACTCCCTGTTCCCTACAATATTCAACAAAGTTAGCATTATCAAATTCAGTACCATGGTCTGATCTTACCGAGACCAGCTTGTGAGAGAGCTGGTTCTCCACTTGCTTCACCAATGCTACCCATTCATCGAACGCTTCATCTTTTGAATGTAGCATTATTACCCAAGTGTACCTGGAATAATCATCAACCATAACATAGACATATCTATGACCTCTTCGACTTTGTATTCTCATAGGACCACACAAATCAATGTGTATAAGTTCAAAGGGTCTGCTGGTACTCAAAACAGTTTTAGGCTTAAAAGAGATTTTGACTTGTTTCGCCTTAACACATTCTAAACAAACTTTATCTGCCTCATAAGTGATGTTAGGAAGTCCTATCACCAAATCACGAGACCTTAATTTGTTTAAAAGTGTCAAGCTAGCATGTCCAAATCTCTTATGCCAAATCCATTGGTTATTATCAGAAACAGCTTTCAAACAAACAGACTTGTCTTGAGGAATTTTATCCAAAAAGGTGATGTAAACATCATGCTTCTTGGTTCCCTCATATACAAGTTCGCCTGTTTGAGAATTAACTATGTGACAAAGATTAGCTTGAAACTCAAGAGATTATGTTGAAAGCCCTCAACATAATATACATCATCAATTGCATTTGAAAGTGTCTTACCTACCTTACCTAAACCAGTGATGGTTCCCTTGCTGTTATCTCCAAAGGTGACACTTCCACCGTCAAAGGCTACTAGTGAAAGGAATTGACTTTTATCCCCGGACATGTGTCTTGAGCAACCACTGTCCAAATACCAATAGGTATCTCCTTTCACTTTAGCCTGCAAGAACAAATCAAACATTAGTTTTAGGAACCTAAACATGTTTGGGTCCCTTTTCAATGACATTAGGCTCTTGTTGGTCTTTTCTTCTCCAGACCCACTTCACATGTTTATTGTTCTTATTCTCACTGTTCTTCTTAGCAGGATACTCATGTATCTTATGCCCATTCATTTCACAATGATAACAAACATACATCTCTTTAATCATTACATACTTACCTCTTTTGAATTCTTTAAACCACGTGGTTTCCCTGGGGAACTAGTTAGTCCTGGTTCTCTGTCTAGTATATCCAAGACCAACTCTTCCTTTGTAACTTTTAAATGAAATTAAAGAATTCAAAGTTTCCTGTGCAATCAATAATTTTTCAACATGTCTATGACTATCATGAAAATCTTTCTCTCTGGTTTCAAGATTCTTAATCAACAAATCGTTTTTATCTTTTAGAAAATCAAAATCACTCTTTAAGGAATCAAGTTGTAAATTAAGTTTCGAAACCATAGGATCAATAGTCATGTCAACAATTACTGATTGCTTATCTTTTTTCAGTTTATGACTCTCAGCATGCAATTCACAAATAGTATCTTCATACTCATCTATTACATCACTAATCTTAACACTGGTACCTTTAGGGGAAACGGTGAACTGAACAGCCTTAAGTGAAACAAATTCTTTGTGTATTTCTTCCAAGTTGTGAGCCAATATTTCAAAGGCTTTCAACAAGGAAGTTCTACTATAGGAATTTGCTTTACCTATAGCTACTGAAAAATTAAGAGATTCACTAGCAATTGATAAGTCTCTGGGGAGCCAGGAGGTCAGATCTTCCTCATTATCACTAGGACAGTCAGATTTAGAAGACCTTTCCTTCTCCAGTTTCACCTTACACTTGTCTAATTCAACCTCTAGTTCAGCTACTTGATTTTTCAATTCAAAGCAAACTTCTTCTAGGTGATCACAACTAGCAACAGTAATTTCACATTCAACACGTTTTTCTTTATGTTCTCTTTTGCCAGTTATGTAAGTTTCACCGAGTTTATAGCATTCATCTAAAAAAGAGTCAATACATTCAAGCATATGATCTCTATCATATTCATGCATATCTTTCCTAACTTGTTCTAAATTTACCTTGTGTTCGTGTAGCACATCCTTCTTTGCCATTAAGCATTTTTTGAATGTACTGGTTCCCCTTCTGGTTCCTGAGTCAGTGATGTTTCCCTAAATGTTTGTGAAGGCAGTCAAAAAAACATCAGAGTTAGGTGATTTCTCATCTTTATCAGATCCTGAATCAGAATCACCCCACATGGATGCTATCATTGCATTTTTGAAGGCCTGTTTATCTCCAGATTTGGATTGTTTGTCCTTTCACTTAGGACAATCTCGAATAAGATGTCCCTTTTCTCCACAATTGAAGCAACCTACGGAAGAAGAGTTAGATTTCTTAAAGTTCTTACCTTTGAAATTCTTCCTTTGATCACGAAGAGTTCTTTCAAATCTTTTAGCAATCATGCCAATCTCATCTTCTTCTTCTTCTATTGTTCCCTTAAGAGCTATTCCTCTGGCTGGTTCCTTCTCAGACTTAGAATCAATCAGCATTTCATTAGTCATGAGGGAACCAATCAGTTATTCCAGAGATAGAGTTGATAAATCCTTTGCCTCATATATTGCTGTTACCTTGGATGTCTATGCATCTGTCAAACAGCGTAAAACTTTTCTTACAAGATCCTCATCAGAAAAGTTCTTACCAAGAGATTTAAGATTATTAATTATTGTCATAAATCTACGAAAACAGTCATTAATCTTTTCATTTTTATTCATAGCAAACAATTCGTACTTAGACATAAGTAAATCAATTTTGGACCTTTTTACCTCACTGGTTCCCTCAAAAGCAAGTTCAAGGGTATCTCAAATCTCTTTTGCATTGCTGCAACCTAAGATCCGGTTTGTTTCAGTCTCACCTATAGCCTATTGTAGAATTGACATTGCTTTGGCATTCTTCTCCAGCAGTTTGTAATCAGCAGTAACTAGTTCAAGATCTTTATTTGGAATCCTGTATCCCTCTTCATCTGTCTTGAAAATGATGTAGGGACCATTTTTGACAACTAGCCAACATTTATAATCAATTCCCATGATCACATTCTTGATCCCGTTTTTCCACCAAGCATAGTTGTTACCGTTGAACTTTGTTGTCTTATTGTCGTAGCCCATAGCATTCAATTCATGAGTACTGATACTTGACTTCTCTAGATGTTACTCTTATGAGAAGCCTAGGCTCTGATACCAATTGAAGGTTTTAGAGCACTCAAGAGGGGCGGGGGGGTGAATTGAGTGCTAAAAAGTCTTGGCCTATTTTTCTCACTTTTTCGATCTGTGGGAGGAACCAGTTGTGCTGGTTCCTATTAGCAGCGGAATGTATGTAGAGCAATAAAGGAAGACACATAATTTAACGAGGTTCAGCCAACTCAGGCCTATGTCCTCCTACTCTATGCTCTTTTATTAAACTACTCCGAAAAACAAAAAACACAATCACTCAACTATTTCCCTACTCCGAGAACCAGTTCCCCCCACACTCTACTCTGAGTGTGCACTCGACTTACACTAGTAAGCCCTTTTGTGTTTGAACTCACAAACACTCTCCTAGCCTATCAACCCCTCTGTTAAAGGCTCTTTACAGAATTAAAATCTCCTTTGATCTTGCTTCTAAAAGCTAATATGATAGAAAAATATAAGTTCTAATGGTGCTCGTGTATATGACTTAATGAAAGGTTTTTATGCTTAAGTGTGTATAATGCTCTCTAGAGATAAACTCAGTTTTCTTCACGTGAGAGACTTCTTCAATTAGGTTGATTAGATGAGTTTATATAAATGATTACAAAAACCCTGGCTTTCCTAAAATCACATAATCTTTTGAGCTGTCATCTTTTGTGAGTTTAGGAAAGTATTTATCTTATTTGACTTAATCATATAGATAGAATCAAATAAGGTAAATACTCCTAGTTTTTAGGTAACCAATATATTCTCATCTAATCTACCAGCTGCTCAATATATTTTCCAAAATAAATCTTAGAAAATATTTTTACAAAATCTTTTCAAAGATACGCAGCTTGATATTTCATTCAGTAAACCTGGTTTCCTGAACCTGGTTCCCTGAATTGAGTAAGTTATGAATTCTGTTCCAGCTTTGTACCAGAATTCATAACATGACTTATCACACTTGAAACACTTATATTACCTACTCATATAAGTCATACTACGGAGCACATTACATGAAAAACTGGATTAACAGTAAAGTACAAATATTCTTCTTTTCATGTAATCTACAAGACTTGAATCTTCCTTGGATGCTTCTTCTTGAGCAAAGTATCTTTCTTCGAATGTCTTCGAAAGGCTTCTATGCTCCAAGTCTTGGAATCAGCTTAACTACTGCACATATAACATGGTTAACATGCAATAGATAATATATGACTGTTTTACAGCATAGTAGTCAAGGAGACAGTTCCAACTTCTTGTGACGTATTTCCTGTAACTGTTTGTCATCATTCAAAACATCAAAACTTAAGGAACTCAACAACAATCATAAAAGGAAATTAACGAGAGCAAAAATAAATCAGAAACTATTCTAGATAAGCGATAAACATGAGACTAAACATTGACCGAAATAAAATGAATTTGAAAGTAAAGAAGAGATTGATACTCATTATAAAGCTTGAATGCAATATCTACGATCAGAATCCAAACAATAAAACCGAAATCTTGGAGTGCATATGTTGAGAAAATAAAAAATGGAAAACTAGGGCTTAATGAACTAAGAGAGGTTTAGAGGCTAAAAATAAAGCTAAAACTAATAAAACTAGGGTTCCCCCTATCTTCGGAAAGAGGGGTATTTATAACAAACAATAAAAGAAATCAAGAAACCCTAAGATGTCTTTGGGCCGGCCTAAAGATGAAGTAAAATTTTCGGAAAAAATAGGTCAATTCGCCTGAGTGAAGGACCCATTTTGCCTTATGCAACCCCGTTTGCCCGAATCCTTTCCCATTCACCCATTCCAGCAGCTCTGATGGTTTCTTCTCTGTACATGATTTTCTCGAATGGAGACCATCATTCGGCCGAATGGATGCTCATTTTCCCTAATTCAAGCCATTTGTCCTTCCCAGTGATATTGGAACACAAGCCTCTATACTGGACTGCTATTCGACCGAAGGGCGACCGAATCTGACTCTGCATTCTTCCTTTCAGCTTCTTCAAGTGACTAATGTTTTCTAATCTTTGTGGGATCTTTAGGAGTGACTTGAAATGTGTGCCCAAGCTATGATACGTGTGTCTAATCTTGATAAGAGTGTCAAAGCCTCGAATACGTTGCATTTCACCTCGAAAGCATCAAAAACACCTGAAATGACCTTAAAACAACTCGAAGACAAGATCAAGGTAAAATTAAGTGTAATATGTATAAAATTAATCTAAAACCGCGAGACTTAACACTAAAATGGGGTAGTAAACGTGTTCTAAAATGAGCACATCAAAACCTAGTTGGGTTCGTTGAGCCTTTAAACTCATAAGTTTCTCCCCTATAAAATTGTCAACTTATAGGGGTCGATTTTGTGGATGTGAAGTCTTTTTAATTTTAAGGGTTAGGAACCAAACTATGTTTCAGGTGCAAAATTTGATGAGTTATGTAATAAGAGATGCATAATTGAAAAGGACATGCAATTACAAAGTGAGAGGAAGGACATGGAATGACAAAGTAAGAATTATGTAAGAATTATGCAATTACAAGAGTAAGAATTATGTAATAAGAGATGCATAATTGAAATGCAACCTTGCATAAGATAAAGGGTGGACATGCAATTACAAAGTAATAATTATGTAATAAGAGATGCATAATTGAAAAAGGAAAAGAGAAAATCAAATGCAAGGATTAGGGTTAGAATCAATGCAAGATAATAATTATACATGTTGAGTTAAAGAGAATTACTTGATCAAATAAAGATTTGAGTCAAAAGATAAAATTCATCATGATAATTCTCCAAATTAAAGAAATGGGCCTAGTCAAATGAAAAGTATGATTTAGTCATATAACATCATAGACATTGCATAAGCTAATAGAAATCAAGATAGGGATTATAAAATCTAATGCAAGAAATAAGGTTTAAGTTTAACTCCTAAACAAGTATTCAAGGATGATACATATCTAGGGTTTGCTCATGAAAAAAGATGTTTTAAGTGTGACAAGTCTAGCTAGATTAGAGATGTACAAATCTAGGCATCATAGACTAAGTGTAAAAGTGTAACATAGAAGCATAGCTTAGAATAAACAGAAGATGCAAGGGAGGAGGGGTTTTCTTAAATGATTGAAAGGAGACCAATTTATAGAGATGGTTCCTTGATTAAGGTTCTCAAAGCTAAAATCTTAAGGCTTGACCTAGAAGAGAGGGAGTTTCTCGCTCTTCACATCATAGGTAGGATGAGACATTAAAAATAGAGTGTGCAAATTAATCAAAAGAGGACATTAAGTGTGAGGCCTCTTTGCTCATCAAGAGATTTCAAGAATATTGAAATATGTGTTCATGTGGGAGGAGTTTATACCTCATAAAATCATCACAAAATAAACCTAATCTAGATACCTTAAGTGGGTGGAAACCACTAGATCCAAATATTAGGAAGTGAAGGCAGTAGAAGTTGACACAGAAATGAAGTAAAGGAGTATATTGAAATGGATCCTCGATATTTACCATTGAGGATAATTCCATGGCTTGAGTCTTTATTGAGTACTTAAGGAAGGAGGTATGGTTGCTCCTTAGATTGATGCTTGAGGGTTGCTTAAAAGAGTAGTAATTGTGTTGGTACTGTATTTGTGAGGATTAGAGAGTGAATTCTGTCAGAGTAATAACACTCTATGAGTTTAGAATTGATGATTCCTTGGTCTAGGAAATAAGGGGGTATTTATAGGAAAAAATACCCAATTCTTAGGCGTTGAACTCCAAGACCGAGCGTTAAGAGCATAGGTTGTGCATCAAAGCGCTATGCTTGGGTGTCAAGCGCTTGAGAGGGAATCTTTTGCTCTGATGCTCAGAAGATTGAGGTGAGCCAAGAGATCTTTTTAATTGTCGCACAAGACCTTGACATTTGGAGCAGAGCTAAGCGTCGAGAACATGAACTAGAGGTAAGTCAGGTTCTATTACAGTACGAGTGTTGGAAGTAGAGCATGCGTCAAGCGCTAGCTTTGGACGCTGAGTATTGGCTTCCTTTGACCGGTGCCTATTATATGTCGGGGACTAGAATGCTTCTTGGCACTTGATACATGAAGCTAAGGAAGATTCTCCTTGCGTGCTTGGTGCTTGGTTTTGAGATGGATTTTGGGTTATGTGTAGGGCTAATTATGTTGTTTGATCTTGGGTTTGTGTTTAGGCCTTTCTAGGGTTCAAATTTTAAGGTGTTTGGGCCTTTCTAGGGCTCGAGTCGGCCTAAGAAAAGTCCTTGTGATAAGGGTTATTTTGCCATAGGATCGCTATACAGAGAGACATGATTTTATGTCTATAGAAGCCCCCACTTTGACAAAGGCTTGGGCAAAGACGACGATCAAAGTATGACTCAAGACGGAGGAAGGTCTGAGACATTTTATGACTTCAAATCCTCCTTCTAGTGCTATTAGGGTTAGAGGCAATGCAAACTAAGAGCAATGCATGATGAGTTAGAGAAGATTGTTTGATTAAATGATGAAATGAGCCTAGAGAGACTACTCCTCATGATAATGCTCCAACTTAAAGAAATGGGTCTAGTTCTGATGACAAATGTGGTTTAGTCATAGAACGTCATTGACTTTAAGATTGTAAATAGAAATCAAGATAAGATTCATGAAATCTAAAGCAAAAAATAATCTTTAAGGTTAATTGCCAAACATGTATTAAAGAATAATACACATTTAGGGTTTACTCATGAAAATGGGTTAAATAAGATACATCTAGTTAGATTGGAGATGTCCAAACCTTAACATCATAGACCAAGTGCAAAAGAGAGACAAAGAGACATAACTTGCAATAAATGAAATATGCAAGGGAGAGGGGTTTGCTTAAATGGTTAAGAGAAGACTAATCTATGAAGATGGTTCCTTGATTAGGATGCTCAAAGTTAGAATCTTAAGGCTTAACCTAGTGAAGAAACAGTTTGTCCTTGCTCTTCAAATCATAGGTAGAATGTAACATCAAAAATAGAGTGTGTGAGTTGATAAAAAGAGATCATCAAGGATGAGGTCTCTTTGGTATGTTAAGGCTCATCAAAGTTTTAAGATTGAAATAGGTGTTCATATGAGAGGGATTTGCACCTCACACAATCATCACAAAAATAGCCTAATCAAAGGGTCTTCAGTAGATGGAAACCACTAGATCTAAAGACTAGGAAGTGAAGTGAGTGGAAGTAGGCAAAACAATGAAGTAAAAGAGTAGATTAAGAAGGGTGCTTGGTGTTTACCGTAAAGGATAGTTCATTTTCTTGAGTTTTGGTTAATTGCTTGAGGAAGGAGATATGGGTGCTCATTAGGCTGATGCTTGATGGTTTCTTTGTAGATTAGTAATTGTGTTTGCTTTGTGAGGATTTGGGAGTGAATTCCACTAGAGTAACAGTGCTTTAGGACTTCAGAATTGTTGACCTCTAGGGTTTGGGAAATAAGGGGTATTTATAGGAAAAAAGCCAAATTCTTGGGTCTTGGACGCCAAGACCGAGCGTTAGGCGCACAACCTGTGCGTTGAATGCTTGAGGAAGAATATTTAGCTTGAACGCACAGAAGCTTAAGGCGAGACAAGGGCTCTTTTGAAGTGGTGCACAAGGCTATGGCATTTAGCGTTGGGCTATACATCAAGCGCTAGGACTAGAAGTAGGTAAGTTCTGTTACAGTTTGAGTGCTAGAAGCTGAGAATGAGTTGTATGCTAGATTTAAACGCTAAGCATTAACTTAGGGCATCTAGCGCCTATTATGAATTGAGTGCTGGAAGCATATGCTTAACGCCTAATGCTAACACTTGACGCTTGAAGCTGAGGAAGATTCTACTTACAGGCTTGGCGCTGTGCTTCGAGCATCGACTAAAACCGTTTTGAGCTTCCCAATTTACGCGATTTTAGGATTGGTTTTATGATGGATTTTGGGTGATGTGTTTGGGCCAATATGTGATTGGGCTCTAGTTAGTGTTTGGGCCTTTTTAGGGTTTGGCTTTGAGGTATTTTTGTATTACACGCAATTGACTTGAGCTAATCAAAGTCCCTCTTACAAGGGTTGGTTCGGTTTTGGACCGCTACAAGGGGAGACACAATGTCGTGTCTACAATGATCCAGGTTTAGTTAGTGGTTTGATGGAGGTTTCTCTAGGTATGGTAGCTGGCCCTTCAAAGCTTCTAGTGTTATTATGTAAGGGAGATTTTCCTAATTCATACTAGATATAAATTACTGTAACTTATATTAAGGGTTATTTTTGTAATGTTATTTCTATACCTGATTTTATATATATACCTGGTATAATTTCTATACATAATAATATTACCTACATAAGACATAGTAACACATATACCTGATCTCATTTCTAAACCTGATAATATCATTTCTATAACTGATATAATATTATCAATATTTGAGATATACCCACACTTATAGCTGACACATTCACAAAAGATATACCCACATTCATAGTAGATATATCCACTTTCATAGCCGATATACCCACTGTGTATAACACCTACACCTATATTAATCTTCCTAGTTAAACAGAAACCGTTGGCAACCAATGACGATGGGGAAGCTTTGCATTATATCTTGCCAAACTCCATCTTGGCAATGGCTATGGGGGAGCTTGACATTATATCACAGCAACCATTAGTAACCAACAATACCCTGGTAGGTTGCGAAAGAGGCAATGAAGGTCGACACCAATGACTCCATCTTGGCAATGGCGATGGGGGAGCTTGGCATTATATCATAATAACTATTGGCAACCAAAAATACCTTAGTATGTTACAAAGGAAGAGGCAATGAAGGTCGAACTAATGATGATGGCGATGGCAATGGTGAGCTAGGGTGAGAGGAGGGGACAAAGGGGTGGGGTCTTTTACGTGATTGTGGTGGCTGAAGTTTTGTCTCTATGGAGGTCTGGACTAAGAGTGTTAAGGATTAATGCATTTTTTCTTTTGCTTTTTTTATAGTAATTTATGTTAGGTATAAATTAGGAATATAAGATGTTTCATGGAATTGTAGAGGCTTAAACAACTCTTCCTCCTTGACAATCCCTCACATCTTTTGGTAAGTTAGGACTATTTTCCAATGTTTCTATTTTAATCAAAAACCAAAATGCCCCTTTTTGATGTTGTTCAAAGGTTTAAGAAACCAGACCCGAACTTTTTTGTGATGTTGATTCTAGGGGGTTTAGTGGGGGTTTAGACTTTTTCTTAGTCTATATTAAATATAACTTGTATTTTAAACTCTATGAATCTTATAATTTGTAGGGTGGTGGATCCTTTAGGTTTATCTTTTTATTTGATGTCCTTGTATATAGCTTTAAATATTGAACATAGAAGTGAAACTTGTAATAAGATGCTAGAACTATTAGATAATTACTGTATTTATCTTTTATAGGAGGATCTGGGGTCATCAAGGCAAGGTCTAGCTTTGTGATTAGAGGATTGGTTCTTCTATTTTTCTTGTCTCTTTTTTTGTCAGACTATGATGTATTTGTTTAGGATACTGATGAGCCAAAGAAATAAACATTCCATCCCTACTAAATTGAAGCTAGGTGTTTTCTTTTTTACAAGATAAGGAAATAGTTAAATCTTGTTGGACCTTAGAGTTAGTTGGTTCCTTTCCTTTTATTTTTCACACCGTCTAGATTTTAAGCGAACGAATTTAAATTAAGGTTTTGTTGTTTAGAAAATAAGAAGACTTGGGATGTTAATTAAGGGAGCTTGTCTAAGAGTTAAGATGGTCTAGGAATCTAGGATCCCGGGTTGACTCTATTCCTTTGGGTGGTGTATATGTTATCTGAATTTTTATGTTAAGGGATGAAATTACTATCCAATCTCTCTATTGGCAACAATGATTACAAACTATTTAGTTCTTGCAGAATTTCTTTAATGCTTTTCTCTGTGGTTAAGAGCCATTTTAAGAAATTACGAAATTTCTACTATGAAGGACTCAACTATAGAGTAGGTGTGGGGTAGGGAGCAAACCCAAATTTTATTTTTGATTCTCTTTGATTGGTCAATAAGGTGGATAATCCTTTGCAATTCTATGAGGTTGAAAAAGAAATGTTTAGTATTAATGGTGGTTTAGCAGTTAGACTAGATTGGTTTCCCTTCATCATTTTTTAGAAAATTAGGCACCTGGTTGAGAATTCGATCTTTGGGAAAATTAAACATTTTTTAGCTATTGGATATATGATCCAAGATTGGAATCAATCAATTCTAGTTATGATTCTGGAAGTAAATTGGCTAGAGAAAGTGAATTAGCTTCAACCTATAGTTTATGTAATGTGATTTAAAAGTTTGCTTCAAAATGCTTGGTTAATAGGATGAAGTGTCATATGCCTAGCTTATTTCTTGAGACTTAGTTTGCTTTTCTTTAGGGTCATTTTATGAGCGATAAAACTATCATAAGCCATGACCTAATGGATACTATTAAGAAGAAGAGGAGAGGGATTGTTCGATTGGCCTCTATTAAATAGTATATGAGAAAATCATATAAAAGGATCAATTGAAATTTTTTATTAAAAGATTTACGAAGAGATGTTTTCTCTACTTCGTGGAAACTCTTAATTAGTCAATGTTTAATTTTCTATATTTTATTTAGAGCCTTAATAAAAAGTAGAGTTTATAGAAAAGATAAGGATAATATTAGACAAAGATAACATTAGAGAAAAAGATTGAATTGTAGTAAGATAAGAATTTAGAGTTTTAGTAGAGCACGGCTAAATATGGAACAACCCTAGGGTTAGTATGGCACTTGAGAAGCATTGTATAAATACCAAATTATGTACGAAGCATTAATTAAGAAATAATACACAAGATTTCTACCAATCAAATACATACAAAAGCCATCTTGGTATCAGAGCCGCCGGTAAAGGTGGTGTTTTTCCTGCAAGTTTTTCATCATTTACCAAGTTTTTCTTACCTGAGAGATGAGCAAACCACCAAAGGACATAGAGGGGGCGCCAGTCACCTTGCCTCAACTATTGGAAATCTTAGACAGATTAAATCTCAGTAGGAGTCAAGAGGGTCATGGATCCTCCCTCTCAGTCTCAGAAAAACTAAATCATCAGAATTACGGGAAGTGGTCAAGGCTGATGCTAATGGTGATCAAAGGGAGAGGGAGGCTCATGCACATCACTGCCAATTCCCCCTACACTGACATCGAAGAGCATCGGCTTTGGACCCAACGTGATGCAGTGGTTCGAACATGGATCATTGACAATATTGAGTCAGAATTGGTAAACAAATTCTTAGACTACACATCGGCCCAAGAATTATGGAGAGGCATAGAGGCTGTGTATAGTAGTGCAAAAGATGGGCTACAAATCTTTGATCTAGCAACCAAAGCTAACACCATCAAGCAAGGGAGGGACCAAATCGAGAGTTATTACTCAAAATTGGTCACAGTATGGAAGGAGATGAACATGAGAATGCTAAATCTGATGGAGTGCCCAAAGGACATAATAACATATAATAAAATACAATAAAAAAATCGCCTATACCAATTCCTGGCAGGGCTAGACAAATCATTTGATAAAGATCGTAAGGATCTTGTCAATCGAGATCCATTACCCTCCGTAGAAACCGTGTATAACATAATTCGAAGGGAGTTAAACAGAAGAGACATAACAAAGCAGAGCTTACCTAACTTACCAGAGGGAGTTGGGAGTGGACTTACAATGAAAACTTGATCAGAAAAGGGAGCAAGGCCTCGTCGAAGTGAGGAAGACAAGGCAAGGATGAAGTTCACACATTTTGGGGGGAGTCGACACACCAAAGAAGGGTGTTTTAACCTTATAGGCTACCCGGAGTGGTGGACCAAGAACAAGAAAAGGGAAGTAGGTAAGGGAGACTAGACGAAGAGGCAAGCAAGAGCCTCCATGGCAGTAGAGAAGGAAGCTGAGCAAGAGGAGGGACAAAGGGAGGAAACGGGCGGAAGGAGGAAATGGGGACAAGGGTAAGAGTTACCCTAACCCTAGAAAATTCCCCACAAATGACAGAAAAAACACGCCAGCCTCCACCTTAAATCACCCCCTTTATTCCACCCTCACAAAAAGAAAAACCCTAACCCTAACCCTATTCTTATAAAAACACCGAAGCCCACCCTGGCTTTGTTCGAACTCTAAGGCCCAAATCCCATTTTATTACTTACCTAATCCACAAAACCCTAAAACCCAGACACTCATAATTTACCCAAAACATCCCAAATCAATTTAAGCCCAAAAAATCAAAACCCATATTTCAAAGGTCTTATATTACAGTGGATATTGGATTGCGAGGCAACCAACACAATGAAAAATGACAAAAATGACCTGATTAAGTGTATAAGTCTAATAAAAACACTTATCCAAACAACCAATGGTGATTGCATGAGGATTGTAGGAGCAAAGTCCATTAAATTAGGGAATCATATGACCCTAAAGAACTATCTTTTTACAGCAAACCTGTCTTATAAACTTTTGTCTATAAGTCACATTACTAAAGAATTAGGATGTATTGTCTTACTTACTCGAGATACTTGTGTTGTGCATGATGTTCAAACCGGGAGGATTATTGGGCATGATACTGAAAAGGATGGACTGTATTACATGAACGGGGAGTATCAGAAAGGTGATGTAGTAGTTTGCAGTGGATATGTCGAAAGTCAACTTTAAATATGGCATCGTCATCTGGGACGTCCGTCATTAGGGTACTTAGAACATCTCTTTCCTTCTCTTGCTGGCTCAAAAATAAATCTTAATTGTGATTCATGCTTTCGTGCCAAAAGTCACAAATAGTATTATCCTGATAGTTTAAGTCACACTACTAAACCGTTTTACCTAATTCATTCTGATGTATGGGGACCAACCCCAGTACTTGGTAGTCATGGTTTTTAATATTATGTTCTCTTTATTGAAGATTGCACATGGATGTGCTGGATTTACTTTTGATGTGCTCGTTTTAGAGCACATTTATTAACTCATTTTAGTGTCAAGTCTCATAGTTTTGTATTGGTTTTATGTACATTATGCTTTATTTTACCTTGATCTTGTTTTTGAGTTGTCTTAAGTTCATTTCAGGCACTTTTGATGATTTCAAGGTGAAAGGCGATACATTCGAGCCTTTGACACACGTATCTTAGCTTGGGCAAGTGTTTGAAGTCACTCATGAAGATTTCACAGAGTTTAGAAAAGAGGGAAGTCAAAAGAGGAAAGAATGCTCTCAGATTCGACCGAATCTGAGAGACACTCGACCAAATGCTTGCAGATTCGACCGAATCTGAGACTCATTTGGTCAAATGAGAGGCAGTCTTCAGAATTCTCGAGCCTTGCTACTGGAAAGGCCGAATGGAACTCATTCGGGCGAATGATATTCCATTCGGCCGAATCAACCTGTACATTCGGGCGAATGCTTAACAGAGATCGATTCCCCGAAGCCTCTGGAATAGGCGAATGGAAGACCATTCGGGCAAATGGGATCACATTCGGCCAAATGAGACCTATATTCGGGCGAATGACACTGTTTTCCTCCGGATCAACTACTTCTTTTTAGGGCCGGCTCCTATGCATTTTAGGGTTTTTCGTAGGTTTTTCTTATTTTGTTATAAATACCCCCTTCCTCTGATGAGGAGAGGGAGAGCTAGGTTTTAATACTTTTATGCACTTTTAGATTTCTTAGCCTCCAAATTCTTTTAGTTTTAGCTTTCGATTTTCAGTTTTTCTTCAACGCTTTGTAGTTCGAATTCTTTTCGTGGATATCAATTTGAAGCTTTTGTAAGTTTAATTCCTTCCTTTAATCTTAATCCATTGCTGTATTTCATTGCATGTTTAGTTCTAAGTTTATCGTTTATTAATTCTGATTTTGTTTTCATTCTCGCGATTTCATTGCATGTTCGTTTCTGCTGCATCTTTTAATATCTTTATGTCTTTACGCATGAATATGAGTGAGTAATTCTTTTAGGGGTTTTGATTGGTGAAACCCTAGGAAAGCTATGATCTTTATTGCTTAAGATTGTAGAAACGATGTTAATAAATAGTTTCGGATTCCGATGCGAATCTTGTCCTGCCAATCCTTTGGAGACATAGGGCGATTATAGGTTGTTCGTGTGATCTATAGGGTCACCAACTTCCTCTCGTATTCTCGGATGTCCATGCTAGTTATTAACAGATTTTCTGTAATCTATCATGTTCGGTTTTAAAGCTTCATTCCTAGGGTGAATCCAATCTTGTCCCCGTTTTTCTCTACTTGCTTTACTTCGTGATTTGTCGTCGTCTATTTTCCACCTATTCGTTTTAACTAAATTTCCAACCCCAAATAGTCCGGTTGTGTTAAAAGTCAAAGTCTTGATATACCTTGTCTTCGTGGTTCGACCCCCTACTCCGCTATACTCGTATAGTTTGTAGGTTAGAATAAATATTGTTTGCATAACCTGTCTTTGAGTTAACGACCTAGAAAACCGGTTATCAACTTTATGAAATAGAAATCTGAAGTTTTTAGCATCTTTACGGCATTTTATCGGATGATTCAAAACCAATTTCAAACTAATGTTAGCATACTCAGATCTGACAATGGAGGTGAATACATTCACCATGATATGGAGAAGTTTTTTTCTACCCATGAGCTGTTACACCAAACTACCTGTCCCGATACTCCATAGCAGAATGGAATAACAGAATGTAAAAATCTTACCTT
The DNA here is from genome assembly GCA_026401315.1 of Dysphania ambrosioides. Classification (NCBI taxonomy): domain Eukaryota; kingdom Viridiplantae; phylum Streptophyta; class Magnoliopsida; order Caryophyllales; family Amaranthaceae; genus Dysphania; species Dysphania ambrosioides. The sequence continues at coordinate 13,385,008 of CM048662.1, forward strand.
GCTTAAAATAACTCGTGCTATGATGTTTGAGTCAGGTGTTGGTGTGCCTTGTCGTAAGCTACCAAACAAAATCAAAACTTATCTAACTTCAAATGAATGTAGCTAGGGAAGTCAAGTTCGTATCCACGGAGAAGAGATACTTAATAACTGAAAATCTATGTAAAATTATCTTAACAAAATAATAAACTAAATAAAGATGGGGGTTTGCAATAGCAAGATAGATTTAATAACCTAATTATAACCGAACTAGTTAAATGACAAATCAGTGAAAAGAGCACTCTTGGTTGGTTGAAATCCACTTATGAACTATAAGTTAATCATAGAAGTCTCCTCAATTAACACCATTGAATACCATGTTGTAGAATTCCAAAATTCTATATTCTCATGAATTAGCTAGAAATAACAAAGCGTTCCTTTCTAACCCTTTCTAGTGAACAACTCAAGATAAGCACTCTAAATTATTCACAAGAAGCAATCAAGCAAAGAAATCAACAAGGATTGATGAAATTAACACAAGCGGTCTAATTTCCTCAATAAGACTATTCTCCCTTCAAGTTATCAATCATAAAGCATGCATTAATAACCTAAAGTCACTACTTTGGTAAGATTAAATAGATGCAAGCGAATCTAAATAACCAAACCTAGTATTTGATTCAAGCAGATCATGAAATAACACAAGAGAATAGTAAACATTCAATATATATTAATAGAATCGAAATCTCATAACTTACAGTCAAAAGCTTCAATCTTTAACCAAGAATATAGATTAGGCTTCCATAGAGTTCTTATCAAACCAAAGAACAAAGAGGAAAATTAAACCTAAGCTTTTTCTCTAATCTCTCAAGTGTGTTTAAAACCCTAGATTACAAGCATTATTTATAGGTACCTCCCCTAACTAACCTAAACTACAGACGCCTAACCTAAGACGGCCCAAAACAAAAGTTTACTTAATTAAAATGCCGCTAGAAAACACTGAAGTTCCGAATTTCTGGAAGACCCGCTGCCAGCTGCTATTTAGCCGCTGGCAGCGGCTAAGGCAGCATTCCTCTTCTCTTGCTTGCTGTAAGTGCCGCTGCTAGCTGCCCCTTTGCCTCTGGTAGCGGCTCTGGCAGCTTGTACTGATATTCATCATCTAAAATCTTTCTCGCTCAAAGGTAGATCGTTCTTGCTCAAATGTAGATCGTTCTTCATCATTCCTCCAAGTTCAACATGTCGTTTCAACTCTATAATTTCTCTCAATTGCACATAAGTGAGTTGAAATGGCTAAGACTTATAAAAACCAATAAAACTCCATGAAGAACATCAAAAACCATCCTAAAACACCTCTATCAACACATTAAAAGAGGACTTATCAAATTCCCCCATGCTTGAACCTTTACTCGTCCTCGAGTAAGCTTAGAGAACACATTTACCTCAATAAGGTTCAAAACAGGAGTAAAGCGAAATTCAATAGATCATATCCTCTCAAACCCACAAAACTCTTCTAGCATTCCTCAATAAATCGCCTCTCTAACCTTTACACCTTGACTTTCTCTTCTCTTCTCTTTTCTTGTTTTTTTTTTTCATGTCAAATCCATCTTAAGACAAACTAATTCCTAGTGTTGAGTATGTGAATCCTTAAAAATCACCAAAATAAGTGAAAGGTTTAAAAAGTGAGGACAACTCAACTTCTCCATGCTTCAATGATAAAGTACTTCCACCTTAAACACAAGGAAACAACTCATGCCCCTAAAATCTCTAAGATGAACCAGCATATCTGCCCAACCTCCAACTAACACCAAAATCATCAAGATGAAACCTACCCGAAACCTCCTGATATCTTCCCAACTTATGACACCAACTCCGGCAAAATCATGTGAAAATTTCCAGAAAATATCTCTCTTTTTCTCTCATTTTGCCTAGGAGCCCTTTCGGGTTTTCATCCTAGCCTTTCTTTTCTTTTGAATCTCACCACCTTACCCGCTCAATAGCCACGTTTTTTCTTAGGTTGCCCTTTCGGGTTTTCAACCTAACCGGGCCCCCAATTTTTTGCCTAAGCCGCCTTCACAGGTTTTCGACTTAGCGGGTATCTTTTTATCATTTTTTTTTTTCTTTTTTTCAGAATTTGAAATAGCTATACAAAGAACCTTTAAGTTAAAGTAGCTAATACAAGAAACATTAACATTCAAAAAAGATAGCGAAATAGCCTCCCCCCATGCTTGAATGATGCATTGTCCTCAATGTAAGCATTGTCGATCTAAAAAAATACAAACAGGGGCAAGGCCAAATACAACTAGCGATCATGTAGAAGGATTCCCAGAGTTGGAAGGTCCGGGATTATCATGGGAAGCACGCCTTTCAGAACGACGTAAGGCTCGAGAGGCAAGATGGTCCATGAAAGCCTCACTTGGAGGTTCGTAAAGAGCGGGATATTGAGCCGTGTAGAATTGACTCATACTTTGTTGGTATGCCAATAGCTCTTGCATCCCATCACAAACCTCCTCCAATTGATCATCTACCTGAGCCCTCCATCTAGGCCAATCATCATCTCTAACTTCATTATCATGCCCCTCATCCATCTGCTCATCGGGGTTCTCCTCATCCATATTCTCAATGATAACTTCTACTTCACCTAAGTAAGGTGCAACATCGGGATCAGCAGGTATAAAGAAGTCTGTGATTTCAGGGCCATAGGGGAGTTCCCTGCCCTCCAACCGAGGAATTCTCAAGTAATTCAACCCTTGTGGCCCATAGCGCCAAAAATAGCTACCCACCGTGGTGGAACGCGAAAGTAGCCCTATTTTTACCAATGTAGCCACATTATAGGTTAGGTAGGTGGAATCCAATGGTGTAAGATTCCGAGGCGGAGAAATTCCCAGATATTCAGCTAATAAAGTAACCATGCCACCCATGCTAATATGACCACTAGAATTGCTTCGTACTTTTAAACAACTGTCGACAAATATATCAACCCAATCAGGAATGCCGACACCCGAAGGAGTCATAGCCCATAAGTACGACATAGTTACCTTCGGGACCTTAGTTGCCTCCCCTTGACACAGAATAGTAGAGGAGAGGGATCTATGGGCTAGCCTAAGGCAAGGGTGTGTGATTTTAAAGCTATGATCACCATGAGGATCCACCGTGCATCCTGTTATTGATCTCCAAAAGTTCCGAGATGAAAATGTACAATGGGGATCCCAAATATTACCTACAGGGGGGTCAATCCAACCAAATGCATTCCGAATATCCTCATATGGCATCACGTAGTTCTTGTTATTGAGATTGAAAGAAATTTCTTTACGACCCTTAACCAATGTAGATAGGAATTCATAAGTGTACCTTACGTAGGTAGGTGCGCTCTTCATCAGGAATTCCTCAATTCCTACTTTGCGGAACAATTGCCTCATTACATCCTCCAAACCAAGTGCTTGCAAAGCTTCCAAATCAAAGAATTTCGTGCATTGCACCATTCGTTTTGGTTGTTGGAGTTGAATCCATATAGCTTTTTCATTGTTTGATAGACGAATACCCATAAAATCATTTGAGGGGGGTAAAGAGGAAGGCACACCTTCCCTTGAAGTACTACCCGGGTTTCTAGCCCTTGGCACCCTTGAGGTGGATGAAGTATGCCTCCTTTTGTTTCCTCTATCCATTGTTTTAGAATGGAATGCCTAAAATACCCCTTTTCTTCCAAAAGACAACAAGTTACTCACCCAACCTTCACACCACTTAAATGCTTCAAAACTTAGAATACCCTGTTGAAATTGAAGTAAAAAGGAAGCAATTATGTGAGATGGAATGAAAATGTGATTTGTAGTGTGGAGGGGGTGTAATTTTGAGGAGAAATTAAGTGAAGAGTTGGGATGTAAGTAGAGAGAATAGGAATGAGGTTAGGGTTTGAGAGAGATGAATATGGAGTTTAGGAGGGAAATGGTGAAAGTGGTGTTTTAAAAAAAAATTCTTTACGGGGGGGGGGGGGGGGGGGGTTTGCTGGGAGGGCCGCTAGTAGCGGCTGAGGGGCAGCTGCCAGCGGCTTAGAAAGGGGGTTGTGGGTATTGGTTGCTGGAAGACCCGCTGGTAGCGGCTAAGGAGCAGCTACTAGCGGCTAGTGTAGTGTCTCCCTTTTCCTCCTTCTTTTCTGCTATAGTGTTGAATCCGAGGCATACACCTACAAAAATACACCAAAAGCAATACACAAATTAAACAAAAAGATGAAAACAAAAAAAAAATGGGAATAAATAAAATTCCTCGGGTTGCCTCCCGATTAGCGCCTTTGTTTTATGTCATTGGCTCGACATAATGCCTTTATTTCATTACTCAATTGATTGCACGTAGAGATTGATGCTCTCTACAATCTCAACATTTGCACCTTCTCCCAACTCCGGATATGCAATGCACAATGGTTGTTGGTTCAAATTAGGAGCAGTGAGTTCTCTTAATGTTCGGTGTTCTCCCATCTCCTCCTCTTCTTGCTTGTCAAAAGTTGATGGCGATTCACTAGACTTTGCTCCTGCCTTCCTTCGCAACCTGGAACTAACTCTTTCAATTTTTGGATTTAACTGCACAACTTATTTGTTAGTAGAACGAGTACTTGTCATACCCAAAAAGAGCAAAACAAAGAAAATGATTAAACACAATACTACAATGAATTCTACAAGATTAAACAATTATAAAGCAACGCCCTTCCCCGGCAACGGCGCCAAAATTTGGTGTGCCTTGTCGTAAGCTACCAAACAAAATCAAAACTTATCTAACTTCAAATGAATGTAGCTAGGGAAGTCAAGTTCGTATCCACGGAGAAGAGATACTTAATAACTGAAAATCTATGTAAAATTATCTTAACAAAATAATAAACTAAATAAAGATGGGGGTTTGCAATAGCAAGATAGATTTAATAACCTAATTATAACCGAACTAGTTAAATGACAAATCAGTGAAAAGAGCACTCTTGGTTGGTTGAAATCCACTTATGAACTATAAGTTAATCATAGAAGTCTCCTCAATTAACACCATTGAATACCATGTTGTAGAATTCCAAAATTCTATATTCTCATGAATTAGCTAGAAATAACAAAGCGTTCCTTTCTAACCCTTTCTAGTGAACAACTCAAGATAAGCACTCTAAATTATTCACAAGAAGCAATCAAGCAAAGAAATCAACAAGGATTGATGAAATTAACACAAGCGGTCTAATTTCCTCAATAAGACTATTCTCCCTTCAAGTTATCAATCATAAAGCATGCATTAATAACCTAAAGTCACTACTTTGGTAAGATTAAATAGATGCAAGCGAATCTAAATAACCAAACCTAGTATTTGATTCAAGCAGATCATGAAATAACACAAGAGAATAGTAAACATTCAATATATATTAATAGAATCGAAATCTCATAACTTACAGTCAAAAGCTTCAATCTTTAACCAAGAATATAGATTAGGCTTCCATAGAGTTCTTATCAAACCAAAGAACAAAGAGGAAAATTAAACCTAAGCTTTTTCTCTAATCTCTCAAGTGTGTTTAAAACCCTAGATTACAAGCATTATTTATAGGTACCTCCCCTAACTAACCTAAACTACAGACGCCTAACCTAAGACGGCCCAAAACAAAAGTTTACTTAATTAAAATGCCGCTAGAAAACACTGAAGTTCCGAATTTCTGGAAGACCCGCTGCCAGCTGCTATTTAGCCGCTGGCAGCGGCTAAGGCAGCATTCCTCTTCTCTTGCTTGCTGTAAGTGCCGCTGCTAGCTGCCCCTTTGCCTCTGGTAGCGGCTCTGGCAGCTTGTACTGATATTCATCATCTAAAATCTTTCTCGCTCAAAGGTAGATCGTTCTTGCTCAAATGTAGATCGTTCTTCATCATTCCTCCAAGTTCAACATGTCGTTTCAACTCTATAATTTCTCTCAATTGCACATAAGTGAGTTGAAATGGCTAAGACTTATAAAAACCAATAAAACTCCATGAAGAACATCAAAAACCATCCTAAAACACCTCTATCAACACATTAAAAGAGGACTTATCAGGTGTCCCTAACACTTTTTGGCCTGAAGCGATTGCAACCATAAATTACCTAAGCAATCGCTTACCCATAAGGAAATTGAGGTATCAAACCCCGATTGACGCCCTATGGAGCCATAATCTTAACCCTTTAGTTCATTCTTTACCACCTTGGGTTTTTAGACGCATAGCTTATGTTCATCTCCCGAAAAAGGATAGAAACAAACTAGATCCTAGGGCCATTAAATGTGTGTTTGTAGGGTATAGAGTCTCTCAAAAAGGGTATAGATGCTTTGACCCGGTTACAAACCGGCTATACACCACAATGGACTGTGACTTTGTGGAACAGTCGTACTTCTACCCCAACGTTCGATGTTAGGGGGAGAGTATAAGTAACGATCTCAGCTGGTTATACAAATATACTTATACTAATAAAGATAAAGGGAGGAGTACTAGTGATATGGCCAACAGTCATATAATATAATCTACAATACCAATGCCAGGAATCAACTCCCGCGATGAACATTCTTCTCCGATATAGGTTGATGTGGTAAGTAATGATACTAATCCTGTTTCTTTAAATATTGATCCTAACAATGGTATAGAAAGGACGGCTGAAAATGAGCAGGAAGATGAGAGACCGACAGAGAGGTATCACCTACCTCACAGGAGCACTAGAGGCGTTACTCCGAAGAGATATGATCCCTCCTATAAGACATAGAGAACAAGTTATCTAGTCCAAGACATAGTGATGGGACAATTATCATAGACAGCTATAGCATTTAATAATTTTGTGTATTTAGAGAAAATACCGTCAACTATAGAGGAGGCCCTCAAACATGAGCATTGGAGAGAGGCAATGAGGGTGGAAATTAAAGCTCTCTCACAAAATCAAACTTGAGAAAGGTGCATTATTCCCGAAGGAAAAAGAGCAGTAGGGTGTAGATGGGTCTTTGCAATTAAGTACAAAGCCGATGGAAGTATCGAAAAATATAAAGCTCAATTGATGGCAAAAGGGTACACTCAAGTATACAAAATTGATTACTCTGAAATTTTTTCACCAGTAGCCAAGATCAATACGATCAGAGTACTCTTCACCATAGCTGCAAACAAGGATTGGACATTACATCTATTTGATGTAAAAAAAGTGTTTCTTCATAGAGAGATTTCTAAAGAGGTATATATGGAGGCCCCTCTAGGGATCTCACAAGATTTTGCTTAAGGAGATGGATATAAATTAAAAAAGGCTCTATATGGGTTTAAACAGTCACCAAGGGCCTGATTTGGAAGATTTACAGTAGCCATGAAGAAATTTGGTTATTATCAAAGTAATGTGGATCACACCTAATTTTTGAAGAAAAAAGGAGAGTTGATAACCTGCGTGATCATATACATGGATGATATGATCATCACTGGCAATGATGAGGAAGAAATTAGAACATTGAAGAGGAAACTGTTCCAGGAATTTGAAATGAAAGATTTAGGAAGGCTCAAATACTTCCTAGGGATTGAGGTACTTAGGTCAGAAAAGGGAATCTTCATCTCTCAAAGGAAGTATATCCTTGATTTGTTAGCAGAAACTGGGATGCTGTATTATAAGCCTATAGATACATCGATGGTGGTGAATCATGGGCTTCAAATTGAAGAAAATGGAAAGGTTGTTGACCAAGGTCAATATCAAAAGTTAGTTGTGAAATTGATTTACTTATCACATACTTGCCCTGACATAGCGTATGTAGTTGGAGTTGTTAGAAGATTTATGCATAAACCTCAGGTTGCTCACTTGGAAGCTGTGTTTAGGATCTTGATGTATCTCAAGAAAACGCCTGGAAAAAGGGTGTTGTTTGAAAGAAATAATCATCTCGATGTACAAATATTTACAGATGCAGACTGGGCAGAAGATCGAGATAGCCGAAAGTCGATGTCTCGTATTTTTCCTTGGTAGGGGGAAATGTCATTACGTGGAAAAGTAAAAAACAAAAAAGTTGTTGCAATTTCAAGTGCCGAGGCGAAATTTAGGGGAATTGCTAAAGGAGTAGCTGAGGGCTTATGGTTGAGAAAGCTTCTCTCCGAAATTGGTGTCTTTGAGAAGCGAAGTTGCGTTTTGTACTGTGATAACAAGGCTGCGATTGGTATATCGGAAAACCTAGTTTAGCGTGATTGAACAAAGCATGTAGAAATTGACAGACACTTCATTAAATACAATATAGAGGCAGGGACTGTCAGTACCAGATTCTGTCGAACGAACGAACAATTAGCAAATATATTGACAAAGGCGATTGGAACAGTAGCGTTCGAGAAAATACTCTGCAAGTTGGGTGTTGGAGACTTGACGACCCAACTTGAGGGGGAGTATATAAAAGATAAGGATAATATTAGACAAAGATAACATTAGAGAAAAAGATTGAATTACAGTAAGACAAGAATTTAGAGTTTCAGTAGAGCACGGCTAAATATGGAACAGTCCTAGGGTTAGTGTGGCACTTGAGAAGCATTGTATAAATACCAAATTATGTACAAAGAATTAATTAAGAAATAATACACAAGATTTCTACCAATCAAATACATATAAAAGCCATCTGAGTTTTGGAAGCTTTCAAACCTAAGTGCAAATTATGCCATTGGAATAGGGTATATAAGTAACTTAAGCCTTCCTAAGTCTTTATAATAATTTGTTAGAATCAATTGGTAGGTTATTTTTAAAAAATTTCTCTGTGATAGACTGGAATGGTTGTTTTTTAATTATAGAGGAGATCATATTATTTATTCTTGTGTTCTTAGTCGTTAGCCTTTAAATTGAGCTTCTTATGAATTGTTGTTGTCATATGATTAGGAATGTTGGAACTACTTGGTATGAGTACAACATAAGTTGTTGCTGTCAAACATTTGCAGGGATAATGTTGCATATGAGATAAAGCAATGGAATAAGGCTGTCAACTACTACATTGAAGCTATCAAACTGGTTGGGACAAATGCAACATACTATTCCAACAGGGCTGCTACATACTTGGAACAGGGTTGGTAACTCAAATAATTAGTAGATGTGCTGCTAGAAATGGGTATCATCTCTTAAAATTATTGTTGATTCGAATATTTGAGTTACGAATATATAAGTAATATGTTTGTTCTGATTTTATAAGTAGAAGAAGACTAAGATAACTTATGTTGAACCTAAATTAAATGGTTAGTACTGTTCATTAGCTTCCACCAAGCTAAGGAGGATTGTACAATTTGTGTCTATTGTAATTATTTGTAGCTGCACTTTATTTTTTTTATTGGATTATATATTTTTATTTTCAATTGAATATTATTCTTATCATGGAGGTTATTAAGTGGTTTGACCTTTGTATTATGTGGTACAACCATTATATTATGACTATATTATCATTATTGGTGTTTGTAAACTAGTACCTAGTCATATTAAAATTTGTGAAATAATTTTAACTAAAGCAATTAAATGATTTTCTATTAGTGTCTGCATGGATAATTTTAGGCAAAATGTTGCGGCTAGGCGAGGATATAGGTAAATGAGTCCTATGAGGTCACACAAATAAGCAAGTGATTGGATAAATCTCAGATACTTATGTGAGAGTTGTAAGTTGATCAAATTAGGTAACTGAGTCACTTTTAGGTACTTGATTATCATATATATATAGATATATGGGGTTAAAAACCCTAATCCTAATTTCAATACTAGCTTTTGCTTTCTCTCTCACATAACTCAAAAACCCTAAAAAGCAATCAAGAACGGTTCTTGATTTCGTACTAATATACGTGGGTAATCCAATCTTTTTTGTGGACCAATACTAGAGGAACGACATTTGACGTTCTAAATTCTCAGTAAAACATGCCCTTTTGCTTCGAGGAATTCACGCATCAAGGGTATGTTATACTATTTTGATAATTCGTATTATTATATGCATGAGATGCTAATTTAGATGTTAAGAAATCCTTTCTTGAAATTCCACTAATCGCATCTAGATTCCTACAGTGGTATCAGTTAGCCTCGTGCATAATATAATATGATTACATATGTAATTCTGTTATTTTGATTCAATTAGGGGAGGTTAATAAGTGGATTTAAAATTGTATGATTAAAATTGGATTTTAATCAGTTGGTATAGATTAATTAAATGCATTTTGATGCTAAGATTAATCTTCTATTTGCATGAATTTGGTGAAATTATTTTGACCTTTTTCGTATTCTTCCAAGGCCCCATATTCGAATTAATCATGAATGGAAAATTGTGATTTTGGCATGATTTTGGTTTGAACTCTAAGTAATTATTGATGGATAGAATGTATACAGAATTTGATTGCGTAATTGCATTGACATTCGTTGAATAATTGCCCAATTAAAATTTTGCACCATGAACCCTAGTTTCGCCCCAATTCGATTGAATTACTTGAAACTTGTAAGATTTCAAAATTAATCAACCCTAAAATGTAATTATATGATAATTACTCATACATCTTTTGATTTCAACCAAAATTAGAGTAAAAGTTGCTTGAATTTGATTAAAAACTTGCGCAAATGGGTTGCTTAATGTGGTTGATTGCGGCAAGAATGGGGTGGGTCATGGTGGTCGGCCGAGAACAAAACTTGAGGGTTTTTGTTCGCGGTTGACCGACGACCATGCCGGTGAGCTCAGCTTCTGGTGGTTCATCGGGAACCGATGTGTGAGGGATGGTTGTGCAAAGCTAGGGGCGTGCGTGGGCTGCGGGGATGGAGGCTGCTGGGCAGCGCAAACTCTGGGGCCACGACGGGCTGATAGGGCTTGGAGCCCGGTTAGTCTTAGTCAATGTGTTGCTCTATGCTGCTGGTGTGAGGGCCTTGATGGGTTGAATTGGGTTCCAAGCCCAATTGATTCCTTCTCGGTCCTTTGTAATTTTAATCTTCTTATTAATTTGGAATTAGTTATAACCTTTAAATATAATTGAATCAAAATAATGAGATTAGTCAATAATAGTTATTGATGGAAAATTATTTGCTTTTATTAATTTAATTAATAAAATTGAGTAATCAATGTAATTGTTTTTATTGATTTGATGACATGCTTTAATATTGTCATTATTTAATTTATTAATATGATTAATAAATTTTAGTAATGATTATTAATAGCATAAATAATTAATGTTTTAATTTTATTAATATGATTAGTAAAATTGAAATTTCTGTTAATGCCACATTTCATTATTATTTAAATTTATTAATATGATTAATATATTTAAATAGTAAATGCTTTATCTTATTTTATTTCATGGCATAGTTTATTGTTTTTGAACATTATTTGATTGTATTAATGTGATTAATAAAATCGAATGATGAATTCTTTTGTGCATTAAAAGCATATTTTATGTATGGTTGGATTATTATTTAATTTATTAATGTGATTAATAAATTGAATAATAAATTTCTTCTAATTGTTAATAGTATGATATTTATTTTTCTAATATAATGATATTATTAGTAGTTTCTTCTGGTAATGTTTAATTTAATTAATTTGATTAATTAAAGTAGACTTAATATGTCCTTTTAATAATTTTATGGCATATTTTATTGGTTGGTTTATTATTTAATTTATTAATGTGATTAATAAGTTGAGTAATAATTGATTTTATCATGTTGTTTTAATTTTAATATTTTTAAAGACATGTTAAATTATTAATGTTTAATAAATGTTATTATGCATGTTGGTTAATAATATGTGATATTGTTATTTAATTTTATGCACTTAATAATATATGATATTATTATTGTTGTTATTATTTTATGCAATTTATAATATTTGATATTGTGATGGCATGAGGTGAGTGGTATGGCCCAATTAGGATAGAAAATACGATATGTGTATCGTTTGTATTTTTGTATCCTAAATACGATATGCGTATCGTTTGTATTTTTGTAATTTATTTCAAGTTTGTTATTTTAAATTTCAAAAAATATTATATATTCACTATGGATGGAGATCCAAGGAGTGAAGGTCCAATAATGATCAAGGATGGTGATCCATGATGGTTTAAGAACGAAGCCCATAAAGAGTAGCCTTTAGGGTTTAGGGGCCATACTAGGATCACATTTATTTTTGCATTTTATATTGCTTTAAATATGCTTTCTAAGTTTATGTTTCTTTATTTATGTTATGAGTTTGCCTTTAAATAAACCAACATGACTTAGGTCCCTAATTATTATTGAGTTAATATGCTTTTCCAAAGAAACACCTATTGAAGCCTTCGATCTTTAGTGATAGGTTTTGCCTAAGCAGGGTGTTGCTAATGGTTTTAGGATAAATAGGGTAAATTTGGGAAATTTACAAGTCTTGTTTGGTTATACTCAACATGTACTTAGAGCAAGGAACCAAGATCACATCAGAAGTCTAAACATGTACTTAGAAAGTTTCACATCATTTGAGAGATAGTAGAAAGAAAGGATGTGGTTGTTTGCAAGATTCACATGGACGATAATATCGCTTGATTTGTTAACTAAACCATTGCCTTAACCCAAGCATGAAAGTCATACTAGGGTTTAGGGCTTAAGCATATTGGAGAGTGGCTTTAGTTGTGTACTATTTTATTTCAAAATTAGTCACATACATAAAACACTTAGATATGTATGTTTATGTTCATCAATAAAGTTTTATTTTTATTTAAATGTGGTTTGGATTTAGATAAAATGTCCAAAGTATTATATAACTCTCAATTGGCTTGTCAAATGCGTGATTTGATGAATGAAACCCTATTAAGTAAACCAAGATTATAAAATACTGTTAGTCCCTAGTCCGAATCATTAACTTGGACATAAATGATTTATTCAAGGACTAGTATGTAAGTTGATTGATAGCGCAGTTTCATGGGCTATGGGGACATGGAGATGTCTAGTTATTTACATGGATATGTATATGGATACATATTGGATAGACCTACTTGATATTCTTCAAAATGTTTGAAGAATTTCATTTATTATATTTAGTGGATTCCTTTGACATGAGTACGACACTATTCTCATTTAGTGATTAGTATGTCTTTGACATTCTCAAACGCCGTGTCGTAAAAGGAGGTTATAAAGGGAATGTTCGGGATTGCTAAAAATTAAGTGGGAGTTTTGGTTATACAAGACTGAATAAGTTCTCCTAATTGTTAGGATTGGTGTCTTAGGCCTCTTGTGGAAAAATGCATGGCCGTGCTCAAATGGATTAAGAGTTAATCATTTGTTTTGGACAATTCAATCTCAGATTTCAAGAAATGAATTGATTAATTGTATGTATGACATGAGATGTGATCATACTATCAAATTTGACATTAAGAGACTTAAGGAGTTTATGGTTACACACTTGTTTTTAGACAAGTGGGAGATTGAAGGAATGTCATCAACAAGTGTAACAAACTAGATATAATTAGGATGAATTATAGAGATACTGAAATTCAGTTATTTTAGATGATTATAGTGTTTTACTAGAAACCAACTATAATATGTATATTAATTAGATTAATATACTACTAAATATAACTGAGTCCTATGAGGTCACACAAATAAGCAAGTGATTGGATAAATCTCAAATACTTATGTGAGAGTTGTAAGTTGATCAAATTAGGTAATTGAGTCACTTTGAGTTACTTGATTTTAATATATATATATATATATATATATATATATATATATATATATATATATATATATATATATATATATATATATATATATATATATATATATATGGGGTTGAAAATCCTAATCCTAATTTCAATACTAGCTTTTGCTTTCTCTCTCACATAACTCAAAAACCCTAAAAAACAATTAAGAATGGTTCTTGATTCCGTACTAATATACGTGGGTAATCCAATCTTGCTTGTGGACCAATAATAGAGGAACGACATTTGACGTTCTAAATTCTTTGTAAAACGTGCCCTTTTTCTTTGAGGAATTCACACATCAAGGGTATGTTATACTATTCTGATAATTTGTATTATTATATGCATGAGATCCTGTTTTAGATGCTAAGAAATCGTTTCTTGAAATTCTGCTAATCGCATCTAGATTCCTACAGTTTCTTCGTCTCTCGAACATCCAATGTCAGTAGCATCCAAACTACGTTCACTTATAACTAGTTTACTTTAAGCAAAGTACATACTTGGGTTAAGACATCCACTGGGTTAAGAGATAGATTATCAGCCTTCCAAATAGTATTGGGGATTAGGCATTATTCACTAAATTATGGACTAAAATTAGGCATAGATCTCATGAAAAAGTGTGGCATATGGCATGTAATTCATAGTTACTAGTTTCTATTATATACTACTCAAAAACTCCTTTAACTTAATTATTGGGAATAAAGCACCCTCTAGGAAGAGTAGGTCGGTCTCAGGCCCTAACAAGCTTACAAAGAATGGAAAATGTAATGTGGAAGTTAGTGCCTGGAATATAGGGGATATAGAGTCATTCTAGGTTGTATAGATAAATGGGTGAATGTTAAGATCCTAGTTTGTTAGTCTAATTTGTCTTTCATTGAAGTGTGTCGTCTTCGAGTAGATGATTGTTTAGAGACAAATTTGGGTTCCTAGAATTCAGATAAGATGTTAAAGAATTTTGAGGGGAAGGTTGTTTAAAACATTCTTCGCATGGAACCCCTGTGGTGTAGGAAAAAGATTCTCTGTATAAGCTCTTTTACAAATCAGGCAAATTAACAATAAAGTCCTGATATGCTTACCTCTAATGGGGAAAGGAATTTGGGCTTGAGAAGAGTATGTAACACCACTTACCTAAATTAGTACTATACACTTATATGGCATATCCTAGTTATACGCAATTGGTTATTTTTTCTGTGGATAAAAAAATCATATGTGACCATTCTGGTTATGCAATAGGTTTAGCGCTGAGGAATGTCAGGTATACAAGTGGGTTGGTTACGTATAATGTGCTATGGATGTGGAAGTAGTAAATCATATTTTTTGTTTGTGTCCCTTTGTAATTTTGGTATGGCAAAGCAGTTCTCTAAGGATCTGCTCAAACAACAATAGAAGTCAATCTTTTATTGATTAAAATTTTTCCATGTCCATTTGTTTCATAGAATGGACATAATTAACAGCTTAAGGTTAATGTTAATTATAATTACACTTTGGGCCTTGTGGAATATTAGAGATGATATAGTGTATCGGTGAGGTTCAACTTTGTTTGGAGAAAATTTCCAAAATTTCTCGTTTATCACACTACTTATATAGAAGGTCGAACAAATTTATTATGTTTCCTATATCCCCCCCCCCCCCCCCCCCTAGAGGAGGTTTGCCCAATTCCCCCTAGCACTGTTATGATTTCCTTCGGGTGTATTTCCCATAGGAAGGTGACAGTCACTCTTCAAGTTAATGAGCTTGGGACTAGCAAAAAGGGCATATAGGATCAGGTTGGGAGATAGTGTCTATTGATGATTCTACATATATTACAAAAGGGGGATCAACTTTGGGATTTTCTTCTTCAGCAAATATAGTTGAGGTGATTTCTATTTTGAAAACAATCGAATGATGTACTTGTCTAAAATGGTTTTTTATCCAAATCTTATTGGACTCTCGTATGTTAATTCCTTCTCTCTACCATGGTACCTAGAAAATTTTGGAAATATTAAATATGGTTTAGCAAATCAAGGTTAAGGGATGCCTTTTGATAACCGGTCTTTTAGGTCATTTGACTCAAAGAATAGTTATGCAAACAATATTTGTAAACACCCTAATACTACTACAACTAGTGTAGTGGTAAGTTGGGGATAGAACCACAAGGACAAGAGGTGATAGATTCTAGACTTGATGTAAAGGGTTTATTTGGGATTTGAATGAACGAATCTAATGACAGAAAAGTAAAGCAAGAATTAAAATGATGATATGCTATGAAAGGAAAACGGGGATATATCAGTTCCACCATAGGAAGGATAATCAAACTATCAATACGATAAATTAGAAGAAATTAGTCAACAAGAAATCATGACACTCAAGATGAGGAGAGGAAGTTTGTGACCCTATAAACCACATGAACAACCTATAATCGCCCTATGTCTCCAAAGGAGTGGCTGGACAAGATTCACATCGAATATCAATCAATCAATCATCAACAATCTCAAATCCTAACTCTACGCATGAAGAACGAGCCAACCTAGGGTGTCACTAATCAAACCCCTAAGAAAACTACTCACACATAGTAATAAAGACTAGGGCATAAACAACGAAAAAGAACATGATTGAAAGCACAAACAATTTGAATGTAATGAACAAGAGAACGAAAAACGAAGACCTATAACAAAACCGACAACTACTCTATTAAAACTGTAAATGAAACAACAATAATAGCAAGAGGAATGAAATTCTGAAAAAACAATACTTGAAAGCATTAAACAAAATAAAACTAAAAAAGAATCGATACCTTGCATAAATGAAATAGCGTGAACGAAACAGAATTCGAATCCAAAGTACAAAGCTTGAAAACGAGAATAACGAAAGTTGTAGATCTAAACTAATGCATGAATGAAATGAAAAGCTTTAAAGTGATGTTCTAGGTTGAGGCACAAAAGCTCTCAAAGTAGGCATGAGGGTTATTTACAAAACAAGGGGGTATTTATACCCTAGGGACATAAGGGGTAAAACCCTAGAAAAACCCTCGAGCGCCGGCTTAAGAAAGAACAAAAAACTGCAGGAAAGAAGACCATTCAACCAAATAAAGAGAGGATTCGGCCGAATGAGTGGCCATTTGGCCGAATGGGAATGTCATTTGCCTATATCAAAAACTTGGTGTTTTTGCACCCTGTCCACCATTCGGCCGAATGAGTGCAACCATTCGGCCGAATGTGTGTTCATTCGGCTATTCCCGAGAGCTTGAGTTATGTGCTTGAATCCCTGTCTTCCATTCACCGAATGGATGTCAGATTCAGCCGAAGCTGAACCTGAACCTTGCTGAACAGCTTCGTTGAAGTGTCTAATGGCTTCTAGAGTTTATGGGATCTTCGAGAGTGACTTAGAACGCATGACGAAGCTATGATATGCACATCCAAACTCTTGAAAAAAGTGTCAAAGCCTCAAACACGTCTTATTTTACCTCAAATTCATCGAAAGTACCTAAAATAACCTAAAAACAGCTCGAGTACAAGATCAAGGTGAAATCGGATGTAATGTGCATAAAACCAATACAAAATAGCGAGACTCGACACTAAAATGGGGTTGTAAATGTGCTCTACAACAAGCACATTAACTTCCCCCAAGCCAAACCTTTACTTATCCCTAGCAAATGAACTAGCAAGGCAACAACGTGAGTACAACATATGAAAGGCAAGGCAAGCAGAAACAAGACAATGCCAGCCTTGTACGCAAAACTCTTCCCTAGCCATGGGTGTGCAAGTACAATGGGCTCAAAAGAGAATAATACCAAGATGAACAACATCTTCCACAGACTTGGGATTACTGGAAAAGCTACAACACATGCCATGCCACCCACTACCTAAAGAGGTCACAAGTCCACACTCCCTATGCTATTTCCCAAAAGATGTGGGAGTTTCTAATGCGCTCGTGTGTTTAATACGATATGTGTTTCGCTCAGAATCATTCGACTTAAGATGAGTCAGGAATTAAACACTCAATCGGGGAGAAATCTTAGGGATTGTATCCTATCTACTCTCCAGCACAGAATTTGCTAATCAAGCCAAGTCGAATAGGTTTGGAAACGGTTGCAATGTAGGCTAGGATCAAGGTAGGGTAAAATTTTGGGATGTGGGGTTCAAATAAAGGATAGTACGCAATCCAAGGTAATCAAACCAAGGATGGCTACGAATTTCGACGACAATGCCACTTCCCAAAATTCTCTAGATACGCATAAATGAACTCATTACACCAACTTTATTCTCGAATTTCTCTTTTTCTATTTTTTCTGTTTCTTTTCGTTTTTTTTCTCTTTTTTTTTCTATTTTTTGTTTTTGTTTTTGTTTTCATGCTAATGTTTCTGAAATAAACTAAGAGTAATGTAAAGAGCTATATCATATGACAACGATTTTTCAAACCAAAATCTTTCAGCACAATGCAACGGGCACCACTTCACTGTGATCACTTGACTATTCTCTAGGTAAAAAGAGGGAATATTTGGCTCATGTGGAGTTAGGTGATGTAGCTATAAAGAAAAAGTAAAGGCACAAAATTGGCTTACTTTAAAGTCAATTGATATTCATGGTAGGCAATTTGGCCATGTAGCTGTAACTACAAACGTGTTATCATCCTCACTGGAGGAGAACAGACACAATACATGTCTATGCTGGAGGAGAACATACACAATACATAGACTTTCTAACTAGCACTTAATAACATAGGACTCATAATGGAGTCCTAGAAGGCTCAATCCTCACTAGGCTAGTCGAAATGCGCCTCAATAGGTAGTCATCTAAGCCACAAACCAAGCAGGACTAGATCCCCCAAGTCAGGTGGAAAACAATCAATCATTCGGTCCCGAAATAGGCACAAGGCTAGGAAAACATGAGTATGCATAGGACCACTATAATGTACATGTCAGGAGATCACATGTCGGTTTTACAACTCAAGCACATCAACTTGACACACCTAGACATGCAGAGAAAAACAAAAACAAAAACTAAGGCAATAGTTTCAATAATGCTAATCTTTCAAAGCTTTGAAAACACAAGGACCCTCCCCCAAGCTAGCTCAAGAGCCGTCTCGGCACTTGGGAGAAGAGAGCCAAAAGGGGGAAAGATCAGCATTATGGAAGCTATTAGTATATAAACACATAAACAAAACAAACACCGTGTTATCTCTCGTAAGTACTTTTGTTTAACATCAGTAAGTTCGACACAACTACGCACAAGTTTATACGGAAAAAGAAAACAATAAAATTATACCTGCAGTAGGAGTGGATTCACTCCTAACATCTCCATCGCCTTCAGCGTGGGGAGTCAAAACTCTCCACCGAGCCGCACTAGCAGAAGTAAGCAACGGAGAACTAGGGTCATCTGGAGGTGGAGCCATCGATCTCTTTTTGTGTTTTCTTTTTCTAGCCCTCTTCCTTTTGCGGGTAGGCTTGTCAGTTCCCTCGGATATGTAATCCATCTCCACTGGAGAAGAAATTCCCTTTGTAACATGCTCTTGTGCGTCCTCCTTATCTGACACCTCAACCATCATTGGGGTAGCAAAAACATTACACCTCTCAACCTCTTTTGCAGCTACATTCTCAACAACCCCAAAGGAACAAATCTGCTCGACCATGGGTTCCTTTGAAGACTTAGAAAAGGCAAACACAACCTTCTCTTGGGCTACCCTCACGGTTATAGTTTCTGTTTCACACTCGATCATGCCACCCAAAGTCTTTAAAGCATCCCTCCCTAAGATGAGGGGAGTATAAGGATCCTCGTCCATATCAAGCACCACGAAGTCACATGGTACCACTATGTTCCCTACTTGGATCGGAAGGTCCTTAAACTCCCCACATGGCACTTTTATACTACGGTCAGTCAATTGGATGGTTTTCTTCGAAGGCTTGAGTTCAAAGGTTAGGTGTTTGGCGATGGACATCGGCATTAGGTTAATAGAGTCCCTAAGGTTAGCAACTGCTCCCTTAGAATTGAGCTTTCCAAGGGTGACCGGGAGCATAAAGGGTCCTCTTGCTTTTTCTTTCTTTGCCCATGTCCCCTGTATGATGGCACTCACCTGCTCCGACAAATTAATTACTTCTCCCCCAAGCTTTTTCTTATTTCCTAGGAGGGTTTTCAGATACTTAGCGTACTGCGACATTTGCTCCATGGCCTCTAAGAATGGTATTTTCATTTCAAGCTGCCACATATGCTCTAGGAACTTAAGAAATTTTTCTTGAAGTTGTTTTTCTACCTTTTTATAAGGAAAAGGTAGAGGCAAAGCATGTTGACACTCAAGTTTCCTCCGTTCCTGTATCTCCCTCCATCTCTCATCTTCATCCTTCTTCTTCCTCTCATGCCTATTTACTTCGACATTGTTTCCCTCATTCCCTTCACCACCCTCCTTTTCTTCTCTCTCCTCAAAGTTCTCCTTGTGCTCATTTTCTTTTTGACAACCACTACCCTTTGAGGAATCTGCATCTAAATCATCTCCGTTGGCTACAACTGGGGCAGGATATAAGGTTTTAGATCTAAGGAAGATCACCTTACATGTGTGATGCTTAGGGTTGGAGTTAGGAGAGTTTTTTGGTGGAGGTTGGGTGGATGGGTGTTGTTGAGGGTGATAAGGAAGTAGAAATGGTGGGGGTGGACTAGCCATCTGCGCAAGCTATGATTCAAACAACTTCTGTTACGCTTGAAGTTGTTGCATTTGATTTATCAAAGTTTGATTGATTTGCGAGAGGGTTTGATTTTGCTACGCAAGGGAGTTCACTTGGGTGGAAAGAAATTCATTAGTTGGAGGTGGGTTTGGTTGTTGCTCTGTAGATGGATAGGGTAGGTTGGGGTTAGGTCTTGGCATTTGAGGGTACAACCTATTCCCATTCGGCTTACGAAAACTCCCATTTGCTTGATTGGTGGAGTTGTACCCTTGGTAGGAGTTTCCATGGTTAGAATTCAAATTAAAGGGAGGTCTAAAGGGTTGATTGTTGTAAGGACCTTGCTGAGCAAACCCTTGGTTTTGAACACCATACCCTACAGTTGCCACATAATCGGGATTATACCGTATCCATCATAGTTCATGACTAGGGTTCCTTCTTGGTGATACCTCCCGTAGTTAACAGCCGCTATGTGATCAGAATTCGCACCCCCACATTATAATGTATCATGATTGGTGCCCCCACAGATTCTACATGAAAAGGGCATCTCTTTAACCGATGATACATTGGAGCTACCTTGGGCGTATTTGAACTTGGACAACTCTTTATCCATGATAGCCTCGATTTTTAGCCTAATTGTGTCTAAGTTGCTTGAATCCATCCCTCCTCTCGGTAATCCACTACCCCTTGCTCCTCCCCAAGAGCTATTTTTAGCAACTTCCTCAATCTTAGCCTTCACCTGATTGCATGGGACTTTCGAGAGTTGGCCACCAATAGCCGAGTCTAGGAGTGCCTTGGTGGAATCATTTAGACCATCATAGAAGAATGTATTGAGATGGTTCTCCCTATACTCATGATGGGGGCATGCTCTTATCATTCTCTTAAACATACTCCAAGTAGCACTAAGGTTCTCATCATCCTCTTGAGTGAATGATGCAATTTTCTTACGCCAATCCTGTGTTCGAACTGTGGGATAGAACCTTTCTAGAAATGTTGTCTTTAATTAAGCCTAATTAATGATTGAGTTGGGCTCTAGGCATTTATACCAATCCCGAGCATCACCAGATAAACTCAAGTGAAATAAATGCATCTGTACATAATCTTGGCTAATGGGGCATGGAGGAATGAGACCGCAAATATCTGAGAATGCCTCCAAGTGTTGGAGAGGGTATTCATTTCTCAAACCACAAAAAGGGGTCTCCTTCACCATCCGGGTAAATTGAGGATGTATATGATAAGAGTTTAGGGCTATGGGTAACACTACACCTCCTTGAAATTCTTGGGACCCAGGTGTCCCAAATTAACCAAACAATTGTTGGTTTTCGTCCATTGGTGGTGTAGGGGGGTTAGAAGTATTTGGTTGTGACAAGGTTTGGGTTGGAATTCTCTATTTTCTGCGTTGAACCTCGGGGTCGTATGGTTCTAGTTGTTGATTTGATCTACGTGTGCTATATGGCATGCAAACAACACTAGAGACCAAGCGTAAGTACTGACAAGAAAATTAATAGACAATAATATAAATAAAACAAAAATGACTTACACCAAGACTATAATCTAAACACAACGTCTTGTCCCCGACAACGGCACCATTTTGATAACCGGTCGTTTAGGTAGTTTAACTAAAAGAATAGTTATGCAAACAACATTTTTAAGCACCCTAATACTACTACAACTAGTGTAGTGGTAAGTCAGGGATCGAACCACAAGGACAAAGAGCGATAGATTCTAGACTTGATGTAAAGGGTTTATTTGGGATTTGAATGAATGAATCTAATGACAGAAAAGTAAAGCAAGAATTAAAACGATGATATGCTATGAAAGGAAAATGGGAATATATCAGTTCCACCCTAGGAAGGACAATCGAACTATCAATACGCTAAATTAGGAGAAATCAGTCAACAAGAAATCATGACACTCAAGATGACAAGAGGAAGTTTGTGACCCTATAAACCACATGAACAACCTATAATCGCCCTATGTCTCCAAAAGAGTGGCAGGACAAGTTTTACATCGAATTTCAATCAATCATCAACAATCTCAAATCCTTACTCTATGCATGAAGAAAGAGACAACCTAGGGTTTCACTATTCAAACCCTTAAGAAAACTACTCCAACATAGTAATAAAGACTAGGGCATAAATAACAAAAAAGAACATGATTGAAAGCACAAACGATTTTAATGTAATGAACAAGAGAATGAAAAACGAAGACCTATAACAAAACCGACAACTACTCTATCAAAACTATAAATGAAACAACGATAATAGCAAGAGGAATGAAATTCACAAAAACAATACTTGAAAGCATTAAACGAAATAAAATAGAAAAGAATCGATACCTTGCATAAATGAAATAGCGTGAACGAAAGAGAATCCAAATCCAAAATACAAAGCTTGAAAACGAGAACATCAAAAGCTGTAAATCTAAACTATTGCATGAATCAAATGAAAAGCTTTAAAGTGACATTCTAGGTTGAGGCACAAAAGCTCTCAAAGTAGGCATGAGGGTTATTTACAGAACAAGGGGGTATTTATACCCTAGGGACATAAGGGGTAAAACCCTAGAAAAACCCTTGAGCGTCAACTAAAAAAAGAACCAAAAACTACGGGAAAGAAGACCATTCGGCCAAATGAAGAGAGGATTCGGCCGAATGAGTGGCCATTCGGCCGAATGGGAATGTCATTCGCCTATATCAGAAACTTGGTGTTTTTGCACCCTGTCCACCATTCGGCCGAATGAGTGCAACCATTTGGCCAAATGGGCCTTGATTCGGCCGAATGTGTGTTCATTCGGCTATTCACAAGAGCTTGAGTTATGTGCTTGAATCCCAGTCTTCCATTCAACCGAATGGATGTCAGATTCGGTCGAATCTGAACCTGAACCTTGCTGAATAGCTCCTTTGAAGTGTCTAATGGCTTCTACAGTTTATGGGATCTTCGAGAGTGACTTGGAACGCATGACCAAGCTATGATACGCGCATCTAAACTCTTGATAAAAGTGTCAAAGCCTCGAACACGTCTCATTTTACCTCAAAATCATCGAAAGTACCTGAAATAACCTTAAAACAGCTCGAGGACAAGATCAAAGTAAAACCGGATATAATCACTAGTGGAAAAACCCTCATATGCTCCGGTCTTTTTGAGGCTTTATGCTCCGGTTTTGACCCGAAGTAGATATAACAGGAGCATATTTAAAAGACTTTACGCTCCGGTTTTAACCGGAGCAAAAAATACACTTTATGCTCCGGTCCACTGAAAACCGGAGCATATAATGGGGTTTTATGCTCCGGTTTTCAGTGGACTGGAGCATAAAGTGTATTTTTTTTTAAAAAAAATTATACTTTATGCTCCGGTCCACTGAAAACCGGAGCATAAAACCCCATTATATGCTCCGGTTTTCAGCGGACCAGAGCATAAAGTGTATTTTTTTTTAAAAAAAAATACACTTTATGCTCCGGTCCACTGAAAACCGGAGCATAAAGTTTATACTTTTTTTTTGAAAATTGCTAATATTATTATTTGAGCAATACAATACAATGAGCAGCTCGTAGTAAATCAATCTTATGATGATGTGTACGTGCATTTGCCAAGTTTTTTGCAGTAGGTCTCAGAAACCTCACCAAAAGAATGAAGAAGTTAAAAGCCCAAAAATATACTGCTCAAGACTATGAGCAGCTGGAAATACAGATATTACATCCTCTGTCAAATGCTCAGCACCATCAAGGAATACATCAAGAGTTTGTGTCTACAGCATGTAATGTCTATAGAAGAATGACATATGCTTACCAATTTTAAACCATGCATAAAGCTTGTGCAGAAGACATGATGAAACAAAAAGTGCCTGAGGATTCCACTAAGATAAAATTGGGACAAAAAGTATTGGAGTCTCTTTCTTTATGTGTATAACGTCGAGGCAATGTCTAACCTGTAGATCTCTCCAATATGGAAGCTTCCAAAATATTGAGTTTTTCTTCCATAACCCTTCACCCCCTTGTCCAGGTTTACCAAAAACTGTTTCAACCCCCTTAACCTGTTCGTAAACCTCATACCCGGTTAACGGTCGACAAGCTACACGCTCTTCAACCTCTCCTATATCTATGCATTAATTCTATAGCTTGTCATCTCTATCTAGCCACCTTGACACCGCATTTTGTAGTCTAATTACATTATATTATTTTACGCAGACTGTAAGGTTGCATCTGCTATTGGGTCCAATTTCAAGACTGTAATCAACAGGAAAGCCATAAACAAACCTAACATTCCCCTAATAGTTATACTATTCTACACACAATAAGATTATGGGAGCTAAAAACACAACTAACATCCAACAATTACTAACAAAAAATAGCTAAACCCCACTTGAACCCTTAGCATCTCTAACACATAAAAAGGTAGGGTCAAACTACTAGACTTAAGACATACATCATTAGCAAGCGACTTAGTTTCGGTACTCTCAGACAAGAACAAAAACACGGGAGAAAGTGATGTTGCAACCAACGAACATAAGGAATTAACAGTAAGTCCTCCACAATTCCATGACACAGCCTTCGAATTCATATATGCAATGGGAACTGTACAGGGCCATGAAATTATAAGAACTATACCCACACAAACTCTTGCATTTACTGCTTTGACAATGGCTGGTCCATCCCCTATTAGTAGCACTAGTATTTTCATACCCTACCATATTTAATTGCGAATGCCATGGTCATAGTATGCGAGTTTTGAAGACTAAGGATAGAAGGTAATCATTCACCTCATGACAGCAATATTCACGATGTCATATAACTGATACAAACCGAACATCCTGAGTAATTTAATGACAAATTGAGGAACATACCTTTAACAAATTGGTGCGATTCGTTGTTGTCGACTTTTGATTTCAGTGTCGAATTAGAGGAGTTGCGCTGCTGAAGGTTGAATGCGGTTATGGTGTCGATCGAAATGGGTTTTGTGTTGAAGAAGAATGCATGCACCGCGGGCGAAAGGTTTTTGAAGAGATGCGAAGTAATAAGCTGATGCGCTGTGTGCTAGGTTTAAAACTAGGTTATATGCTCCGGTTCTATTTAACCGGAGCCTTAAACTAGGTTGAATGCGCTGTATACATGCTGCGTTTCTTAAAAACCGGAGCATAAACCAATTATATACTCCGGTCAATAAAAAACCGGAGCATAAAGGCTCATATTACACCCAAAAAATTCGGTCTAAAATAATTCTTAAACATATACTCCGGTTGTATAAAGAACCGGAGCATATATGCAGTGGTATTTGGCATTTTTTCCACTAGTGAATGTGCATAAAACCAATACAAAATAGCGAGACTCGACACTAAAATATGGTCGTAAACATGCTCTAAAACGAGCACATCACCTTTCCCTTTAATGCTTTGTCCATAAGGTTAGGAAGGATTAGGTGGTGAAGTGATAGGGTTAGATATTTGTTTTCAAGACACCTATTATCAACAAAACCTCGACTTCACCTATTACAAGTAATGCTCAAGTAAGGGTCGAATCCATAGGGAATGGCTTCTAATAGTTACCGAGCTCTAGCATTTCAACTGCAAGCTAGCTAAAACTATAGCATAGATTAACGTTAAATCTAACTAAAGTCTAATAAGAGATTCTACAACACCTTTTCGATAAAGGTAAAAGCGCTAGGGGTTCGAGATTCAATACCGATTCCTAACACCAATGAGCTAAAACTAAAAATTAGACTCAAAATAAGATAATATGAGGCTCATTATCGACCTATGAATCGAACCTAAAACATGCTACAAGGAAGGGGTTTCAACTAGGAATCAACCTCTTGGTCATCTTCAAGGAAGAGTATTAAAATTGGGATTTCTCGCCTTATCATATTCTAGAGCATTCAAGCAACACAATAGATTCAAATCAACTATTAATATCTTGCAAGTCAACAATATTTAACATCGGGTCACTATCTATAATCTCTATTCCTAAATATCTTTGACTTAGGAACACAAATGGAAGAAATCTATATGGCCAATCTAGACTCCAACTAAAACCCAACATCAAATCACACATTAATCATTTAGAAACCAACTCCATATTCTAAACATCATCCATGCTTGGGATTGGGTTTTCACCCTATCTCCTAACTAATCTAACTACTCATGACTTATACTATAAAACATCATAGAATTGAAGCAGCGAGACATACTAGCGAAATCACGAATAATGACGAACAAAGCTATGCGAAAAATTAAAAATAACCAAACATAAATTAGTGAAAGTAGAAAACAAATTGAAACTACAAAATATAAAGCAAGACAAAGAGAAGAAACAATGATATATTTATCGAGAATCGATATTTGACAAGCGTTGAACACAAATCCGTTGAAAGTAGCAAAACTGATAACCAAATTTACCAAAATCGTAGAGTTTTTGTGAAGGAAAAATAATGAAACCCTAAGCTATATTCTCTAAGTCTAAACTAGGCTAAATCTAATGAATAATGAATAAATCCTTAATCTACCATGCCTTGCTGATTTCTTTATCCTTTAGAAGAGTTTACGTTAAGCATGGAATCACCAAAATAGAGCTAAGCAGGCGCTCAGTTCTGAGTCAAGGGCCTGCTCATAAGCCCAAATCTCAGGTTCTTATGAACTGAGCGGCCGCTCGGTACAACCAAGAGCAGCCGCTTAGGCCTCTAAGCACCCTCTTAAATTCCGATTGACGTCTGCTCGTAACTCTCTACTTGTCTACTTCCATTGAACTGAGTGGCCACTTAGGAATTTTTCTCTTGAGAGGCCTCTTGGTTACTTTCTTGAGTGGCCTCTTAGCTTCCCTTCTCGGCTTTTCTACTATGCACTCCTATTCATTGGTTTTTGTTCTCACGCCAAATGAATACCTGCATCGAGCCATGAAAACACACACAAAAGTATAAAAGATAACGGGAAATCAAGGAAAATAAGATAAAATACAAGAAATGCTCCTAAGCCTAGACTATGCACAAAGTGATGCAAAATAGGATAAAATAGGATAAGCTCAGGCTAAAAAGAGTAAAAAACTTTGCTAAGAAGATACAAATAAGTGAAATAAATGTCACTCATCAAATTCCCCCAAGCTTGGCTCTTGCTTGTCCTCAAGAAAAACTCTAGGAAAAAGGATGGAAAGCATTAAAAACTAATAAAACTAAGGAAAACAATAAACCTAACTGACTTTTGTAGGAATTACGGTTGATTTTAGTAACAATCAACAAGCCCTTTAAAACCCCTAATCGCTTAGGAGGACGAGCATGCTCTCATAAGGGTTTCCTAGGGGTTAACTCATAACTCTTAGAACAAAATAAAGAACAAGGCAAGAATTTTAAAGACTAAAAAGAGAAAAACTAAAAGAAATGAATAGAAATAAAAAGAAGTAAAATGGAGATGCAATGAGTGGGCATTCATAAGACTCCATTGTAAAGGATATTCAACTTTCTAAACAATAAGTTAATCATGATAAAGAATGCATAAGAATGAATAAAAAATAACAAAGGAAGAGTAGGAAACTATAGCTTTCATGCACATAAGTTGAAACACAACCACACTCTTCCAAAAATTCATTTTCATACTTAAGGAATTAGCTTCTCACTACTCCTTGAGGGAGTTGAACAAATAAACAATATGGGTAATGATTTATGACTTGATATCTTAGGTTCTATGCTCACTCAATATGGTTAACCATTGCCTCCCTACACCATTAACAACTCAACTTTCTAGAGTCGAAAGGACTTTAGGGGTAAAGATATAGGCAAATTAGGAAAAGGACAAGAAAAAAATAGGGGAAGGCCTTGGTAATCGCGTGAAGCTTAAATTTATAAACAATGGAATTCTTTTGATTTTCACCTTTAACTTATTTTAATGTCTTGAGCCCTCATATTCAATAGAATACATAGTAGTCTTCTCCCCCAAGATTAGTTAAGAACATATCAGATATTTTTTTGGTTCTTAGATTCCCATAAACCCACAAAATTCTTCTCAACTCATTTCTTGTATTCTTTATTTCTTCCCCCTTTTCTCTTTTTTTTCTCTTTTCTCTCTATAAAACTTTTTTATATTTGTTTTTTTTCTTTTCTTGAAAACTAAAAGAGTCTACAATAGATGAGTAGCTCTTAATAGATATTATTTGAAAAGAACTAGTGCTACCCTTTGAAGCTTCGTAACTCCTAAATCACCATCAATACATACATAAAACTTCTTGTTAAAGAATCCATCAATAATGAAGTAGTGAATGTTTGTATGAGGTCAGTAGCTAATAATTGATAAATTTTGGAGAAATATAAGCTCAAAAAGGTAATAATTTATAAGGAAGATAGAATGTACAAAAGAAAATAGGGGAAATATTAAAGGCTAAGAAAAAAAAAAAAGAAATTGGTTCAAGATTTCCTTTGTCTTTCCCTGAAAAGTTTAGTCGCGGTCTCGAGTAGCTATAAGTCAAGTTCTTGATTAAAGTATGAGAAATTAATGATCCTTGACTCTCATTGCACATCATTCTGAAGGCTTCAAAATACTTCCGCACCATGGGGTTTGCAAATACTAATTCTGAGGACTTCACTCAGCTAGGGAAAATGTGGTGTGCTTAGCTAAGGGTCATAATCACAATAGTTTTATCTACCTTAGCAAATATCCATCCTAAACTCTTTCAAATGAAATTTAAATCTAAACCATGTAAAATCTTAAGTTTTAGGAAGGAAAATATTTGACGAGATGAGTGTTCTATTCATGCCCAGCTCAATGCAAGAAAAACAAATCAAAAGAAATCAAACTAATTGCCTTGCAAAATAAACTCAAAATATTTTTGGATTTTTCAAATTTTGTTAAATAAAAATAGAGAGGAAGAAAAAGCAGGAAGATACATACACGGGAGTATGATAGGGGCAATGTTATCTAAGCAATTCAACACAAACAACTAACCATGGTTATTGAAACCGATGGTTTTTAGCGAACCAATCATCAAAAATATGCTAAACCCCTTTAACAAGAAAGTGTCATACATCCTCAAACAATTAATTTCCCTAGAATAAGAAAAAAGAAAAGAACACCAAAAAAAGAGATAAAAGGGGAGTAGGAAAGATTATACCTTGGTCTCTTGCTTTGTATTTTTGCTAATAGTCATGAACAACTAATGATTAGAAAAGAAAAATAGTTCATAATTTAGCTAAAAACACACTAAAGCTAATAAAAAGAAAACTATACGTGGATTTTACAAAGAAGAGGATAAAGTAAGCTAAGGCCCGACCCTTTTTGTGTAAAAACCTTCCAAGCTTCAGTAAAGTGTAGCCCTCAGTGCAAACACCGAGAAAGAAAAGGGGAGGTCTAATTAATTGAGTTATGGCTAGCTAGTACTAGGGCCCTTTCCCTTCTTACGCCTCTTCTCATCGTTATAAGAGAAGAAGTTATAGGTTAGGTTGATATTGGGACCCGATGCATCGATGTATGGTGGCAAGTCATACTGCAATTGATCGGGATAGTTTTCAAAGGAAGCCATACCAACTAGGCCATCCCACACACTTATATAACCTGGGGGCCAACCCGGTTTGTCATACGGAGAGGCAAGATCACCTTAGTAATCAATCCCCCCTATATGGGTGTAATCATAAGGGGGAAAAGAAAGGGAGTGACACTAGACACGATAGGACCCGTCCAATAAGAGTAAGTGGGGTTTCCATCCCCGTACCAATAAGGGATAGGGTCGAGCTGAGGGGGATCATTGGGGTAGTTAACGTAGGGTACAAAGTCCCCACATTGGATATGGTAGTGTTAAATTTGATTCTCACAAATCATACTACCCTTAGAGCCTTAGCTTGGCCCTACATCATCAATGTGATCTTCCTAAATTCCTTTTTTAAGTTAAAAGTAGGGGAGGGGACATGGGAAGAAAAGGTACCTCCCAAGGTTTGAGGTTGTCACTCTTGTTGAGCTTGGGTGCCAAGGGCACAAGGTTGTGGCCCCTGATGAGCGGGAATCTTTCAGAGCTCATCTTCTCTCTCAATATCATTAAAGGGGTTTGGAAGGTAGTAGTGCACTACCCTCCTCACTTTCCACCCATAGACCTTAGGGTTTGGAGTGAACTTGATGAAATCCATGCTCTTCATGGCATCAATATCGATGTAAAATGTTGTTTTCATTGACAGGGTTAAGAAGCTTGTATTTCTCTGCAAAACCAAGAGCATGTGCTATGATAGTGATTATTCCCTTCATGTGAATGTCACCAGCTAACCCACCTCTTTTGTGCTGAATGCACTGGGCTGAAAATTGGCCCCCATAATTGAGCATATCCCTCAACTTCTCTTTCCCATATACTTTTATCGAAAGCAGCTTTATCTCATCCCTAGAGGTTTTCCCTAAATCTTTCTTATCAAAAATTATGTACCCTAATATTCTATACAAGATTCTAAGACAAGGGTGAATGATGTGGGAGTCGAGGGAGGTGTTGGATTGGTATTCCTAGTCATCAAAAATTTGACTCCACCAACACGTCTTATAATATTCCATTAGTCTTCCCATGTCTAGTGCATGGATATTATTGGAGGGGTCCTATCTAAAAATTTGGTTCAAACTCTCTAAGGTGATAGTCTGGGTTGGTTGAACAGTCGAATGGTGGCTTGATAGTCATTTTCACCAATTAAAGTTCTCTCTAGAGAAGTTAGGAATTCTAGGGTTAGCCTCTTATATGTGTAGTTCTTGAGTTTAGAAAATTTGGCCCAACCCAAGGCATTAAGTAACCCATAAAGGTCCTCCTTGATTCCTAATTTATCTAAAGACTTAGGTTTATAGAATATGGTGCTTAAGATCTTTTGGTTTTTAATCTCCTTATAGAATGGTTTGTGATTTGAGTTGAAAAATTTCAACAAAGGAACGGTAGGTTGTGAGGGTTGGGAGGAATGGAAGCACTAGAAGCCTTAGAGGTCTTAGACTTCTTCTTGGAAAACATTATTCCTTAGAGGTCTTTCTAGAAAGGTAAAAGCACTAGGGATTCAAGCTTCAACACCGATTCCTAACACCAATGAGATAAAACTAGATATTGGACTCGAAATAAGATAATATGAGGCTCAGTAACTCACTATCAACCTATGAATTGAACCTAAAACACGATGCAAGGAAGGGGTTTCAATTAGGAACTAACCTCTTGGTCATCTTCAAGGAAGAGCATTACAATTGGGATTTCTCGCCTTATCGTATTCTAAAGCATCCAACCAACACAATAGATTCAAATCAACAATTAATAGCTTGCAAGTCAACAACATTTAACATTGGGTCACTATCTATAGTCTGCATTCCTAAATATCTTTGACTTCGGAACGCAAATGGAAGAAATCTACATGGCCAATCTAGACTCCAACTAAAACTTGACATCAAATCACACATTAATCATTCAGAAACCAACTCCATATTCTAAACATCATCCATGATTTATACTAGAAAATATCGCAGAATTGAAATAGCAAGACATACTAGCAAAATCACCAATAACAACGAACAAAACTATGTGAAAAACTAAAAATAATCAAACATAGATTAGAGAAAGTAGAAAAATAAATTTAAAATACAAAATATATCAAGAGAAAGTGAAGAAATACTGATATATTGATTGAGAATCGATGTTTGAGAAGCGTTGAACAAAAATCCTTTGAAAGTATCAAAACCAATAACCAAATCTACCAAAATCTAAGAGTTTTTGTAAAGGAAAAATAATGAAACCCCAAGATATATTCTTTAAGCCTAAACTAGGCTAAAACTAACAACCAACGAATGAATACTTAATAAGCCACGCCTTGTATCTTTCTTAATCTCGTAGAAGAGTTTGACTTAAGCACAAAAACGCCAAAATAAAGTCAAGTGCCCGCTCATAAGCCCAAATCCTGGATTAAGGGGAGCCGAGCGGCCGCTCAGTACAATCACGAGCGACTGCTTAGGCCTCTAAGTGCCCTCTTGGATTCCGTTTGACACCTGCTCGTTACTCTCTACCTGTCTACTTCCATTGAACTGAGCAGCCGCTCAAGATAGACCAAGCGCCCGCTCAAGACTTTTTCTCTTAAGAGGCCTCTTGGTTCAATTCTTGAGCGGCCTCTTAGCTTCTATTCTCGGCTTTTCTACTATGCACTCATATTCCTTAGTTCTTGTGCTCATATCAACTAAATACCTACACAAAAAAACGCATAAAAGTAGAAAAGATAACAGGAAATCAAGGAAAATAGGACAAAACACTACAAATGCTCCTAAGCCTAAACTATGAACAAAGTAATGCAAAGTAGGATAAAATAGGATGAATTCAGGCTAAAAAGAGTAAGAAAGTCTACTAGGAAGATAAAAATGAGTGACATAAATGTCACTCATCATGAAGGCACATGCTTGGCCGAGTATGGCTAGGGTTTCTTGTTTTTATAATTAGTAGTCTTGTGTTTTCCTTTATTCCTACTTGTTTATGCAATGTCTTGAAAAGAAATAAGTTGGGGATAATGGTATGCAAGATAGTACATAGAATTAAGTTCCATTTACATCACCACCTGTACTTAGGGGTGTCAGTTCAGGTTGTCAGTACGGGTTTGGTTCGCTACTAAAAGATTTGGTACTATCTGGTCGGGTTGAAAAGGGTGGAAGCAGGTTGAATCATACAAGTAGTTTCACAATATTAGGTGTACAAGTGCAAAAAAATGGAATGAAAGGGTTAGCAATTAACGATTAACCTTACCGTTAAATACCGGTTAATCGTTAATCGATTACTGTTACTTAACGGTACAGTTACCATTAGCCTTTTCCAATAAATGTTATAACGTTTTACCGTACCGTTAAGGCTTAACTGTACTGTTATCGTTTATGATGAACACCCCTATTTAAAACCAACTAATAACGCTCCATCAACATTTCAATCAAGTATGAACCTAAAAATCAACTAGTGTACCAAACCTTTCAGATTAAACGATAAGAATTAACTAACTATAAATATATAAGTGATATACAATTAACTAAGACTTTACATCTTGGTAAAGTATTATAGTTAGATACTAATAAAATTACGAGAATATGAATTCTATGATTCTATCTACTTAGAATTTAAATACTTTAATCCCTAATATTATTAGATTTTAGCATTAATTTTTAGTTTGTGTCAAAAAAGATAAAGTGGATGTCAATTAATAATGAATGAAAGTCTATTTTATTAAATAGTCTTTAGACTTCTTTTGCAATTAAGCGTAATTAATAATTTTTTTAATTTCCAAAAATTATTTTAAATAAAATCATTCTAAATTCATAATTTAAATTTTTTTTGTGCTAATTATGTAGAAATATCTTTTTTTTATTAGAATGTAACATACATGTTTAAGTATTTCACATATATTAAAATATGCTTTTAAATTGGAATTTTGCGAAATAATAAGTCTTTTATTAAGAATCCTAATGATTTGCCAGAAAATGTGATTTGAGTATGATAACTCTAGTGTTAGTTGTCTAACAGCTAAGTTTTGAACATGTCGTCTTAAATTGGGTTAAGGGTCACTATCAATTATGCCTTATCGGTTTCTTGTCGGGTTGAATCGGGTTCAGATTGTTACTAATCATTTTAAAATTGGGCTAGGTTGTTAACGGGTTGGGTCATTTCGAAATAGAGTTATACTAGCCAGTCGGGTTCGAGTCCGGTTGTATTTCAGGTTAAATCGGTTTCCAAGTTAGATTTGAGTCGGGTTGGTACGAGTTATGGGAAACACCTTTCGTATTGTAGACCAGTTCGAATCAAAACGGATTGTGTCGGTACAGTTAGTTTCACGGTTTGGGTTGAAAAATCCTATACTATATGTCTCTCTTCACAACGATAAAAATATTTATAAAAATATTATAAGTAGACCAAGGTGGAAAAACGCCAAGAAATTGAATTCTTTAAAAGTGAAGGAGTAAGGATGTTATTACATGCCAAATTTAGATTAAACTTGACCCCATTCATGATGAGAATAACAAGGAAAATTTGAGGAATAAGTCTTGACCCACATGATTTATTGCATAACAAGTGGCTTAGCTAGAGCCTCCCGAGTAATAAGGACTAAGAAGAACAAGCAAATTAAATAGTACTATAAAATCCTCACTCATATGAGCACATTTCTAAAAACGAAGTGATAAAAATTCAGTTCTGTCTGTGTTTGCTTTCTTTCTATTGCATGTCTCAGCGTAGAGTGATCTGATCTCTAAAACTTATTTCAACTTCTTATTTGTTAGAACGTGAAGATTTTATTAGGGAGAAAATTAAGTTGCGACTAGCTGTAGAATGGCAGGAGGCGGAATCGTGGAAGGTGGTGGAACGGTAAAGCAGTATGACGGTGGTGTTACTTTTTTTGTGATATTCACTTGTATAGTTGGAGCGACAGGGGGTCTCATCTTCGGTTATGACATTGGAATTTCAGGTTGACATTTCTAATTATCTTTTAAATTACTTTGACTTTTGTGTTCGCTAACTTATAACTTTAACCATCATTTATTTATTTAGTTAAAAAATAATACTATAAATATTTACTGGAATAAGAACTGAAAATAACGGAGGGAGTACTTTTTTTTTTAAAATATTATACTCCCTTTGTTCTTTTTTATTCTTCCCATTTTTCGTATCTGGAAATTTCAAAATGTTATTCTCATTTGAAATACTTCTATTTTAGTTTAATATTATGATTGGTAGAAAAAATTAGGTTATGATCATTATCCATATAATATGTAGCCCATTGGTTTATTTTTTAATTGTTTAATGTCATAAACTTTATAAATTCTACTATTTATTTAATGTTCAACCCACTTGCTTAATTTTTTAATAGAATATATTCTTAGTTTTAGATTAATTTAAATTATTTTATAGAATCTTAATAATATTTAATATTGTCTTGATTTCTTTCCTAATTTCAAATGAGAAGGAAAAAAAAGAACGAAAGGAGTAATTTCAACCAAATGTTCTAATAAATATTTTCATTTGAAATTTTTGTGCCGTTTACTAACTGTAGGAGGAGTGACTTCAATGGACATATTCTTAAAGAGGTTCTTCCCAACGGTATATAAAAAAGAGACAGCAGCAACAGGGCATGAAAATGCATATTGTAAATTCGATAGCCATCTGCTACAACTCTTTACATCATCCCTTTATCTTGCGGCCTTAGTGGCTTCTTTCTTCGCCTCTGTGGTTACCAGAGCTTATGGAAGAAAAATGTCGATGTTTTTTGGAGGTTTAACCTTTCTTATAGGGTCTCTTCTTAATGGATTTGCCCAAAATGTGACAATGCTCATCATTGGTCGTATGTTTCTTGGTGTTGGCGTTGGATTCTGTAATCAGGTAAATGCTTGTAATCATTAAACATTACGTCCCTCGTTCCTAGATACTTGTGTTTATTATCGAGGTTAGCTTTGAAAACTTACCGTTTTTATATATACTCCCTACGTTCTTTTTTGTTCTTCATGTATTCTCCATCTTGGAATTCCATAATAATCTTCTCATATAAAATTATTCTATTTTGGTCTAATTTATTCTTAATAAAATAATCTCAATTGAATTAAAAAAAATTAACGATAATACCCTTAATTTACATATAAACTATCTAAAATACCTCAATTAATCATTAAAAATTCAACCCTCATTTACTCTTGATAGATTTTTATATTTTTTTAATGTAATATACTTTATAAATTCTAAAGGTTATTAAATGCATGGCCCACTTACATTTGTTTTTTATAGAATATGATTTTCTTTTCATATTATTTGAAATTACTTTCAAAGAATCCTAATGGTATTTAATAATGTATTGGTTTCTTCCTTGATTCTAAATGAGAAGATAAAAAAAGAACGGGCGAGTAGTATTGACAACAATAAGATTAACACTTGATTTTAAGCACTCACTAAGGCATGACTTGTACCATTAATATTACAATATCTATGTGTTACTTTGATAAAAAAAAAATATTGATAATATCAAAGTATATCTAACAAGAACTAATTTGACAACATTTTATTATACATTATTGTAACCCTATAAGTAAATACAAACAATGCTAGCTTACAATTTTTAACCATGAATGTTGATTGATCATCGGCAAATTAAACAAAGGGATAGATGATTACGTTTGATTGAGTCATGTTTCAAAATGTTGCCATGATACAAATTTTTCTAGTAATTCACATGACATTAATATATTTTGAGAGAATACTACGATCAATTTTGAACCTTGATACAAAATGTTAATTGAATAATATGTACAAGCTGACGGATGTACTTATTTTGAAATTATAGTACCTATAGTTAGGGATATAATGAAGATTCTCATTTGCTATTGTATATGTATAATTATTTTTGGGGTTATTCTAGAAGATTTTTGGGTACAGAAGATGAAAAGTTATAAGTCATTTTCTAATAGTAAACTTGTATATTTTATTAATATAACTTTATTTTCAAATAACGTAACTTTAATTTCAAATAGTCTAACTTGGACTCAATATAAGTTTCACAACTTATACTTAATATATTATGACATTTCTCATTTTAAAATATGTAAAGCCACTTTTATATATATATATATATATATATATATATATATATATATATATATATATATTATGTATATACGGAGAACATCATTCTGAAATACCAAGCATATATATAATTTGTTTTTTAAAATTTATTTGTTTTTGTTGTACATATGCAGTCTGTGCCCGTGTATCTATCAGAAATGGCACCTGCAAATCTAAGAGGAGCTCTAAATATGGGTTTCCAAATGGCGACAACAATAGGAATCCTTGCTGCAAACCTTATAAACTATGCAACATCCAACATGAAAGGGCAACTAGGGTGGAGACTTTCATTAGGCCTTGCAGGAGTACCAGCTGCAATAGTAACCGTAGGCGGCCTAATCCTTCCCGACTCCCCAAACTCATTGATTGATAGAGGTAAGAAGCAAGAAGCAAGAAGAATGTTACAAAAAATTCGAGGCATAGAAAATGTCGATGAGGAGTTCCAGGACCTTATCGAAGCTAGTGAGGCCTCTAAGGCAGTAGATAATCCGTGGAAGAATATACTACAAACAAAGAACCGCCCTCAACTCATCATGGCAATGTTTATTCCAACATTTCAACAACTTACTGGCATCAATGTCATTATGTTCTATGCTCCAGTCCTCTTTAAGACCCTTGGGTTTAAAAATGATGCAGCCCTAATGTCAGCTGTTATCACTGGTAGTGTGAATGTCCTGGCTACTTTGGTTTCCATCTTCTCCGTCGATAAGGTTGGAAGAAGAGTTTTGTTCCTTGAAGGAGGTATCCAGATGTTTATTTCTCAGGTAATATGAGTAGTCACTATGAGATTTGCTTAAAGTATAGTTTATACATGTACAGTGATGTGAAAAAATATTTCATTCTTTTTTAATCAATGAGGATTAATAGACCAATTTTTTTTAAAAAATTCATAAAGTAATCTCCATTTGGTATAAACCTCTATTCAAAAAGTGACAGAGGTTTTAAGTGATTTTATAAACTGTTAAAAACAGAATTTTATCTCAGGATGGACAGTGGTTTCACTCAACTTAAAATTGATGTCTTTGACAGCGGTTTTATCCTGAGATAAAATTATGCTTTTAACTTTGCATTTCCAGATCTGAAACAATGTTAAAACTTTTGTCAAGAAAAGTGGTCTTAACATGGACCAGAAAGTAGATATATCTTAATCATTGATTTAAAACCGTTGTCACTGACAACGGTTTGCACCCGAGATTAACCAGAAGATTATTTTTCAAAATACTTTCGAATGAAGGTTACTTTTTGACTTTTTTTTAAAAAAAAAGTTTAAAAATAAAAGATTAAGATAAATATAATTACTTCTTTCTGTGAAGTTTAATATAATATTGCATTAGGAAACTACTAATGCTCTGCTTGGTAAGTGACCATATATTGAAGGAGCAGTAATAAAGTTTAGTTTCATTTTGTTCTGAAAACCCTTTTCACTACCCAAAGTTTTATTACCTCCATAAATAAACTGATACAAGTATGGAGTACTAAATAATAAGTATAGTTTCAATATCATAGATATTTTTTCTAGTTGAGAAGTACATATATAACTGTATAATATATAGTTCTTAGCTATACTATTCTCGACCACCATTAGTAGGGAATTCTAACAAATTACAATGAACTGTTTCAGATTTTGACAGCACTATTCATTGGCTACACATATCATACAACAGGACAAGGGCAATTCTCAAAAACAAGTGCCAATGCGGTGGTGTTCTTAATTTGCACATACGTTGCAGCATTCGCATGGTCATGGGGTCCCTTGGGTTGGCTGGTGCCAAGTGAGATCTTCCCGCTCGAAACACGATCAGCTGGGACTGCCATTAACGTGATATTCAACATGATATTCACCTTCATTATAGCGCAATGCTTCCTAACCATGCTTTGTTACATGAAGTTTGGCCTCTTCCTCTTCTTCAGCGGGTTCGTCATCATCATGACTACCTTCATCTATTTCTTCTTACCTGAAACAAAAAATGTGCCTATTGAAGAGATGTATTTAGTGTGGAAGGCACATTGGTTTTGGAGCAAGTATATCCCTGATGACGTTTTGAGTAGCCATGCCAAAAATATTCAAATGCCTGAAAAACCATAAATTAATTAACGTTGTTTAAAGTTTTTATTTCAGGTAGAATTATGGTACGTAAATCTAGGGCTCTGTAGTCGGGCTGTTTCATGTAGAGTTCATCTTTAGGGAAAGAGCAAGGAAGAAAGTCGCATATTTAATTTGTCCATGTTGCATGATGGAAGGGCTATATTACTGCTTGAGAGCAGAATAACTTTTTTTTTTACCATTCCTTTTTGTAGTCTCCGGACAAATAAATCAATATATTTAGTATTCTCTTTTTTATTTCTTTTTTGTTTATCTTTTTTTTTCCTTACAATCAAATGCTTGTTACTAAGCTAGCGCTATAAATTAACCATTCGATTCGAATCAAGTTGAATATTACGCTGTAAGAGTACTGACAATAATTTTTTGCCTTGCAGTTGATGTCGGATTTTTTTGCCTATAAATACCCCAAAATTTTATAAGGAAAAGGGTATGAACTTTTACACATTCTAAGCACTGCGCTCTGCCCAAATAACCTTTCAAACACAACCATATACTCAAAAAAAATCCTTCAATCCTTACCAAGGATTATTCATGGTATACTTTATCTTTATTAAACAAGGAATCAGAACTCCTTCCAACAACACCCAATCTAAGCTCAAGGAAAGGACCCTTTCAATTTAATCTCTTTTTTCTTTTTGTTTTAGTCTATTTCTACTCCACACCATCCATCTTAGGTTCTAGTGGTGTTCATCCACTCAAAGGCCTAAGATTGAATCTTTTTTTGTGATGATATATATATTATAGAGGATGCAAACCTCCAACTACGTGAACTCTTTATTTCAATTTATACAACTTTTATGAGCTTTGATTAGCCAAAGAGACATCATTATTGATGCTATCTTATGATCAACTCCAAGATTCTTTACTTTATATCTCTTTCACCTATGATGTGATGGATTAGGATCAACTATTTCCTTCATTAAGTTGATTTGCAAACTCTAACTTTTAGGACCATGTTTAAGAAACCATCCTCGTGGATTAGCCACCTAATCTCTCAAGCAATCTCTTTTTGTTGCATCTTTTTTTTTATTGTAATACATTTACATTATGCAAGTTTCTTCATTTCTTTCCTTTTGGTCTATGTTGAAGAGATTTAGACATCTTTATTCTCTCTAGACTCATTCAAATCTTGACACTTTTCATGAGCGAACCATAAGTGTGCGTCATACTTTAATGTACATTTAGGTATTGTCCTAGTGCTCATTTCTTTTTAGGTTTATAAAGCATACATTGGTTTTTATTTCATCCTTTAGTGAATGATGTTCTAGGGCTAAACACATATAAGTCCTTTATGAACCAGACTTTTGCCTAAGTTGAATTATGTCATGGTGAATAGTCTCTTTAGGCTCAATACATCATTTGATTAGTAAAGCTTCAACTCATGTCCATACATAATTCATACTTTGCGTATTTTAATTTTTCCCTTTATTGGATCGTTTTAGTTTTTGCACTTTGATTTCATAATCTTATTATGTTGTAATTGTGTGCAACCACGTTTATCTTATTGCACTAACTCAAGCCATATTAAAGTTGTATCACGATTAATAAGATAAATTAGGCAACTGGCCATAGGGGCGCTTAATCTTGTGGACTTTAATATAGTGATCACCTAAATATAGATTTATATGCACAATTCTTAACTAGCTAAAACGACTAAATCTAGAGTGTGTTCTTTATTTATATTTGGTTGATTGCCTTGGGAACTAACAAAACTTACTTATTCCATCTTAATGAAAATCACATGCACATCATTGTTCAAATTGACGTAGATTGCTCATTCACGAACCTAATTGGTTCAAAGACAGCTCACGCAAGTCATTTTGGGATTCAAACCCAATTGGGTGTCTAAACCACCCTTAAAGGTTTGGTGGCGACTCCTTTGACCCTTTAAGTCGCATAGCAAATCCTTACTTACATGCACCATAATAGGGTACTAGGGGGAAGGAGCCCCTTTCCTTTCTCTTCATAGAGAAGGGATGGTTAGGTTGTGAAAATTGGGATCCGTAGTGGTGGTTCACTCATCAAAATCACCCACCCAAAACCTTGTTGGGGTCAAGACCTTAAAATTTCTCAAAAAGCCCTTCCACTACCAAACTAAGGATGAAAGGATCCTTATTCAGAATTAGCGAGCTAGGGTTAGGGATTTCTCCAACAACCTCACCTACATGAGAAGAGTTTTCTCTTTAACTTAGCAAATCTTCATTAAATAGGCTCAAATTAGCAAAATCAAAATACCGGAAACACCATAGTCTTATGGAAGTTTTATCTTGTAAGTATTGCCATTAATCTTCTCAAGTACCGTAAAGGGACCATTTGCCCTTGGACTTATTTTAGAACACCTTTTTGATAGGACACGTTTTATGTGAGAAATTAATCTAAACTAATTCTCCTACTTTAATTGCACATCCTTATTCTTCTTATCAATTTGAAGCTTCACTTGAGCATTCACCTTGTTATTCTTATCACAAACCTTTTCATGAAGCTTCGTGATCTCTGAAGCTTGTTCTTCTGCCTCCTTTCTAAACTTGGTGAAAGTAGTAAATGAAGAGAAGTAAATAAGAGGGCATGGGTTAAAATCATATACCACATCGAAGGGGTTTAGGCTTATGGACAGTTTTATACCATTATATAGTAAGAAAACTTGACATGTGGAAGCATCTTCTCCCATTTTATAGGGCTTTTCATGTCTAGGATTCTAAGCGGCGTACCAAGGGTTAGATTAGTTACTTTAATTTTCCCATTGTTTTGAGGATGACTTGAAGTATTAAAATCAAACTTGGTTTCCATATTCTTCCATGGATTAAGCTAAAAATGATTAAAAAACTTAGAATCTCAATCACTAACCATGTTGGAATACAGTGCAAACAAACAACCTCCTTGAACTAGAGGTTTATAATTTGGACCGCATCAAGAGTATCATGGCATGGAACAAAGTGAAATATTTTAGAAAAATGGTTCACCACTACCATGATATACTCTTTGTTGTGATGGTTCCTTGGAAACCCCATAACAAAGTTAGACTCGCATCTTCCTTAAGAGTTTTGGAAAGGGAAAACACATGTTCATTCCTTGAGGCAATGAAGGACTATTGCCCCTTTGACAAGTAGGGAATCTCTTTAATACAAACTCCACACCACGCACCATTTTCAGCCAATAGAAATATTTGACCAATAAAGAACTCATCTTCTCTATGCCAAGTGACACGTAAACTAAGGGAATGCATACTCAATTTCCCTTGAATAGAAAACCTTAAAAAAATTAGAACTCATCATTTGCTAGCTTTTGACACTTTGAATACAAATCTAGATCACCTTAATAGCACTTTAACATTTCTAATCTAGAAATGTAAGTTTTCAAGGAATACAATAATAAATACCTTTGAGATGGTGCATTGACTCCCTTGTTCATTTTGCCAGATTTGTGCCTGATCATGAAGTTAAAAGGATTAAAGTATTCAACCTATTGAGCATGTCTTGACTTTGTAAATACTTTAAAGACTTATGATCCTAATAAATAATGAACTCCTCTAGGATAAAACATATATAACTAAATTAAGCCACAAGTCTACCATTTTGTGACAATACGACTCTAATCATTTTTCCTTCTTCACTTTACATTGTATATTTCTCTTATTCTTACCATTTTTTACCCACTTGAGCTTATCTTCTATTACACTTAGCCATATTATAAGCCATTGATTCAATGTTATTCATTTTAAAGTATAACTTTTATGGGGTTTCACTAGAGAGGAAGTTGATACATATATTTTAAGGGTGAATTGGAGGTGATTAAGTTTAAGTGAACAAGCAAATGTTTCCTAGTGGATAATCCTTAGAACCACTCCTCTTTGTGTAATCTTCATGAAAAAATAAATAGGAAAAACGATAATAGAGAAAAATAAAATAAAAACAAAAAAAAGAGAGATGCTTTCATGGAAGTCCAGGAATAAAAACTCTAAGAACGGTTTAATAAGTAAGTTTGTGAGAGATCACATGTCAACTAATTGAAATGTGAGGATCCCAAGGATGTAGATTGAGATGAAAGCTTGAATTTGAGAAAGCTCTAATTCCTAAGCCTAACACCATGATCTAAACCTTTTCCCCACCTTTATCTTATTTCACCCTGAACTCCTTTCGACCTTATAAAGTTGAGTCATTGTCGCTGCAGAGAGATGACCAGCTTATTGCTACCCTATCAAAAGTAACCTATTTACCTAAACTAATGTAGCACTGGTAAGTAGGCTCGAAACACCAAGAGACTATTGGGCACTAATTTTGTCTACACTAGTTTTAACTTCTGTTAGAAATGTCACAAACTAAAAGAGTATATTCTAACTATTGACTAGTCTAAACTAATAGAAAACAAGAACTATAGTTGAAATAGAATTCAAATATAAGACAAACATCTACGACAATGAATCCCTACTAGTATGACTTAGATATAGATTTCTATCTTAATCCCACATATTCAACACATAAAGTAATTCCTAGTTTGAATGCACTGTAAACAATAATAACGATCTCTCTCGAGTATTAATAGCATCCTCCTAAACAAATCCTTCCTACTTTCATTGATTTATGCGATAGCAAGACATTAAGCATAGCATTCGATAGGTCCTAATGATCATGATGTCTAATATCGTGATCATTAATCACACCTTAATTAGTGATTCTAATGTAGATTATTAATCGACACTCGCCGCGAACCTAATCAATGCCATTAATCAACTACGTCTAGCCTTTTAATGTAATTAAAGCCAACCAAAGATTTAAAGAATCAAATTTATGCATGTGTATTCGGGTTTTGAGATTTATTCAATGCTTAATTCATTCTAGGTTTCATCAGGATCCAAGACTAACAAAAGACTCACATATATTAATAATATAATTAACACAAGCAATGAATAAAGCCGTAATCTATGCTAGAATAATATAAAAGAAATAATAGAAAACAATACTAGAATAAGAAAATAATATAAAGTGCGAAATTACTATTGTAAATAATGAATATTGCTATAAAACCTAATAAAAAATCCCTAAGAAAAAACTTAACATAACCTAGGTTTTAACAGTCTAATGTTCATGATTTTTTATAATCTACTGATATATCAAGTAAACCCATTTTCTATAATCAATTGATATATCAAGTAAAACCTTTACAAAAAAGAGATATATGTATCTATTGATCATCATTGAAAGGCTAATCTCAATCATAAGAAAAAAATGGTATATATGTGATGCTCTAAGCTACTAGATGCATGAAAAACTAAACAAGGAAGTAATGATTAAAAAAAAGTAAACAATGAAATAATGACTGAAAAACTAAGAAAAAGGAAATAAAGAAAAACCTAGTGGGATATATATTGAAAATACTCTAAAAGGAAAAGAAAAAATTAAATAAGGAAATAATGGAAACTACTCTACAATGTAATGAATGCTCTATATGAACTCTACCTCCAAGCCAAACCTTTTAATGTCCCTAGTGCAAGCACCAAAGATAAAAGAAAACATCAAAAAGGAAGATTATGCAAGAATCATAATCTAAAAACAAAACACACCAAAAACAAACAAAACAAAATAAAATAAAAAGAAAGAAAAGAAAAAGAAAAGGAATAGGTAAATCCTAATGCTGATTTGACGGAGGGTAGGGTCCATAACTAGGGCCATGTCCATATTTAGGCAAACCATAGCGCGATAAAGAACTAGGATCACCCCCAAAATACCTCTGCATAGCCTCCTCCA
This sequence comes from Dysphania ambrosioides, assembly GCA_026401315.1. Classification (NCBI taxonomy): domain Eukaryota; kingdom Viridiplantae; phylum Streptophyta; class Magnoliopsida; order Caryophyllales; family Amaranthaceae; genus Dysphania; species Dysphania ambrosioides. Next base: position 13,429,626 of record CM048662.1, read on the forward strand.
TGGACGAGAAACTAGTTTGCATGGTGGTGTAGTCAGTCCTCATCCAGTCATGATAATCAATCCTCATATCATGGTATAAATTGGCCATAGACTGATGTGAGGCCCTTAGCTCAGTAAAGTTATCCCACATATGCCTAAAATCGGTCCGTAATAGACCAAAGTTATGCTATAAGACAACTATCTAAGCCTCATAGGATTGAGTCTTACTACTCGCCTCATAATGGGGGGAAATGTGCATAGGCTCCTCCTCCATCCCTCTAGAGGCTTGTCAACCACCTTCAAGTTCCAAGAGAGGATAAAAGTGGCCATTGGAAGTTTAGGGGTATAATCCATGACTCAGGACCCTCTAGAAGAGGGAGATAACCCTAGGGTAAGAAGGTATAGGGGGGCAACCCTTCTGGATTTGGATGCCCCATAAGCCATTTAGAACCTAGGTTTCAACCTCTACAGGGTCAAAACCATGGCACCTCATAGCTAGAGCAGGTAGAAAGGTCTAAATCCTTAGATAGCACTAGAAGGGTAGTAAGGCCTCCTACGACTATCTCGATCGATCCTACAGTTACTTTGGCTAGGTATTCTATAAGCCAGGATTTTTGACAAAGGATCCTAATACCAAAGGCCTTATCTATCCTAGGAATAGGCTTAGACTCATTAATAATCAAAAGCCATAAAAAAATCTCACTGGACGAGTGATGAAGTACAATTTTATAGAGTTCTTAGGCACTTTTAGGTTGTATTATTATATCATATTAGTTTATTTAGTTGCATTTTAGGTATCATTTACATAAATTATCTAATTTTTACTCTATTACACTTTATTTGTGGTTTTCCTAATATTCTAGGTAGTTTTATTGCTATTTGAATGTTTTCAAAGCAATTTTGCATGAGTTGGATAATTGATGTAAATGTAATTGACGAGATTAGGATTTTGATTGATGGATTCATGATCTTTGATGTTTTGATTGATTTTCATATTCATATTAAGTTATTTTAGTTTCCGAAAGGGTTGAACAATAGCTAACAAGGTTAACTTGAGTTGAAAACAAGGAGATATCATAGTAGAAGAGGAACAAATATGACATATGTCTACTCTTTTAATCATAACTCAAGTTCTAAAAATTTATTGATGTGATTTTAATTTGGTTAAAAAGTATACTTAAAGATATTTGCAACGGTAGGTAACACGCCCTATGGAAGTTTCAAGAACAAAAGTTATAGCCTTGCAAAGTTGACCATGAAAACCTGACCGTGGGAGAGCAGAGAATCCAAGTTATAATCGGATTAAACCACCAATTCGTCCTTAAAACCTTGTTTAGCCATCTTATCTCTCTATTTAAAAGTATTTTAGTAAAAAATAAATACTATAGGGACTTATTATTATTGCATTATTTTTCCTTAGGTTTTATTTTCTTAGGTTATTCTCTTCTTAAAAACAGAACAACCTTTTTCCTTTCTTCCATAGAGAAAAAACCCTACTTTTTTACTTTCTCTATTAATCAAAATTTATAGAAGCACTTTTCATTTCTCTCTTCTATATTTTAGTTTGTTATTTCTTTGACTTCTATTATCTTTGATTATTAGTATTGTTTTCTTTATATCTCATTCTTGAATTTCATGTTTATGATTATTATTTTTTTTATCAATTTAGTCATGAACTGTGAGTAGATATCTTTTAGGGTTTTGGGGATCCATGAACACTTTAATGAAATAGTTTTATTCTAATTAATTTGTTTTAAGTTTATAGTTGAATTCCTCTTAATGGTTATAATTGTTACAAATAGATTTTGGCCAAGTTTCATTGTAGGTTGGGTAATTATTAAATTTGATGCCGAAGGTAAAAAATACCACAAAAGACCATAGAATAATAGGCTTGACAAATCTAGGAAAGAGAGAGAGCTGCTAGAAGAGTCTTGAGGGAGTCTAAGTTCTAGAGATTTTGGGAGCCCTAGTTTGATGAATTGATGAAACCCGTTAGTAATTATTTCTTTATTGATTTGTTTGTTCATGGTGAACCATTGGCTTTGGCTTTTACTAATTTGAATAAAGTCTTCTTTAAATTTGCATCATTAGTTTCTTAGTTAACTACACTTCCAACCAAGTCCCTTTTATTGAATTTAAACTTTTAAGAGCTAATAGAATTATGTCACTTCCCTGATAATATGATCTCTACTTCCCTATCTATATTAGTTATTGTTGTCAGTTTATTTTTGAAAGGTGTATGATAGCTTGTTCAAATTTTGGCACCATTGTCGGGGATGTAATTGTTAATTCTAGTACTCTAGTTTAAATTATTTATTTTTAAAATTTTATTTGTTAGTCTCAAAGAATCTCTTTGGTTCTTTGAGACAGTTTCTCACAACTATTTGTAGTTTCTGTATTGCTTTCTTTTTTCAACTTTGAGTTCGTATGCAATTTTGGTATGACCCAAAAACTTTAAGGAGACTTCAAATATGTCAAAAATGGTTAAGTGAACAAGAGTAGTGTTATTTCTAGGGGAACTCACTATATTGGATTTGTCATCCTTTTTTGAGTGTAATACTTCATTGTACAAAGAGATAGAAAGACAACAATGTTCCTTAAAGGATTATTCTCAACCCAATCCAACACATTTACTAGAAGGATTCCCTATGCCTGAGATGGATGCACCAAACTTTAAGCTAAAACCAGTTTTGGTTAACATGGTTTAAAGAAATCAGTTTGTAGGAACTCTAATGGAAGACCCTAATCATCATATTTTGAACTTATTGTAATATTGTAACACTATAAAGCAACATGATGTCATTCAAGATTGCATTTGGTAGATGATGTTTCCAATCTAGTTGAAGGACAAAGAGAGACAGTGATTGAATAATCTTAACAGGAGTCAATCAACATTTGGAATGATTTAGCTCTTGTATTCTATAAGAAGTACTATACCCTAGAGAGAATTCACTTAGGAGCCAAATTACAAATTTCAATCAAGGATCTAATAAATCTCTATATGAAGCTAAAACAATCATGGATTCCACTATAAATGGTAGATTCGTGAACCAACAAGGGAATGTTTCATATGACCTTATTAAAGAGATTGCCATCCATAACTTACAATATAAAAATCCAAGGGGGCTTGCAAAGCAAGGAGGTAAGCACGTGATTGATCATAACTATGAGAGTCTAGCTACATAAATGAATGCCATTAGTCATAAGTTAGATAAGTGTTAATTTCTTGCCTCACAACCATTGTCCATTAATGTAGTGGCTACCTAATTAGGATACCATGATCCCTTTTGTGATTCATGTGGGTCATTTGGTCATGATTCTCAGTCTTGTCATAATTATGTAGAGTGACTATGTTACTTCTATAATCTAGGCTACAAGGATCACCTATAATTTTCCTATAAAAATAATAATGTGCGAAAACCTCAACCATTTGTACCACCACAATAGCAACAACCATGACCCCAATAATAGCACAACCAGAAGTTTTAACATCAAGGACATATGCAACCACCTTGGTTAAATAGACCACCCTTCAACCCAAAACCATCACAAGCACTAGAAGATAATAAGGACATCTTAGAGCTGAAGAATATGATGATATAGATGCAAAAGATTATGGAGGCAATGGAAGCTTATAATAAGCAACTTAAGACATGGATAACACATATTTCCCAATAAACAACTCAAAGGCAACCGGGCCACCTTCCATCACAACCATCACAGTCGAACCCTTTAAGAGACATAATCAATTCTATACTCTTGAGCAGAAGTTTCACTTATGATAGCCCACATATGCCTACCAATGATGCTGTAAATATGCCTACCAATGATGCTGTAATTGAAGGTAGTAAGAGCAATGGTGTGGTACTATAAAATAATAATTCAGAGTTAATTCTTAAAAAGGTAAAGGAAGCTCCATCAGATAATGCCACTATAGATGACAAGGCCTTAGATACACTACCACCTCCTAAGGTACCATTACCCTTTCCTAATAGGGTAAATAGGAGTAAGAATTACTCCTATTTTAGTAAGTTACTTGAGATTGTTAAAAACTTACAAGTTATTGTGCCATTTATGAAAATAATCATGGAGGTTCCTACTTATAAAAAGTTCATGAAAGACATTCTTAGCAGGAAGCATGAGCTTAGTTTGGTGAAGACTAACACTAACTAAGGAATGTAGTGCTGTATTGTAAAATAAGTCCCCACCAAAACTTAGTGTTTCCATTCCCTGTAGTATTGACTCCCTATGTATTGATAAGGCTTTGTATGACTTAAGTGTTTGTATTAGTGTCATGCCATTGCCTGTTTGTAAGAAATTAAATATGTGTTCTTTAAATTTTATTAAAATTACCTTGGAGATGGTTGACTAAACTATTAAATACCCTAAGGGTATTTTGGAAGATGTTCTAATGAGAGTCGAAAAGTTCTTTATTCCCGTGGATTTTGTTGTGTTAGATTTAGAGGAGGATGCTCACATCCCTATTATACTTGGTAGACTATTTTTATGTACTATCAGTGTTGTTATTGATGTTAAGAATGGTAGTCTAACACTCACTATAGGGGAAAATAAGGTTACTTTTAACCTTAGTTTTTCTTTGAGAAGTCCCATGTTAGGGCAATCATGTTATGTTATAGACACTATCAATGTGATTCTTTAATATGTTACGCCTCAATCCCTTTAAAAGGATCTTCTAAAGGATATTTTTTGTTTGGAATTTGATGAAGGAGAGTCAGATGCTGATATTGATGAACTATGGAAGAATCTAAATGGTAAGGAATTGAGTCTAGAAGAGAGCCATAGTTCTTAGACTTACATAAGAAGGCTTGCATCGCCACTGAGGCAAAGCCACCGCAAATGAAACCCCTTCCCTCTAATTTGAAATATGCTTTTCTTATTAAGAAGGAACTATATCTATTCATTATTAGTTCTGATTTTACTGATGATCAACTTGAGAAACTGTTATATGTGCTAAGGGTCATAAAAAGGCTATTGATTACACTATTGATAACTTGACTAGTATTAATCCTGATTTTTTCATGCATCGCATTCATTTATAGGAAGATCATACACCGTGCATATAGTGGTCAATGTAGATTAAATCCTAATATGCATGAGGTAGTCAAGAAAGAGCTAATGATATTACATCAATTGAATGAATAGGATGAGTTCCGTTAGATGCCTATGATAGTGCTAAGAATTACAAGGAAAAGATTAAAAGCTAGCATGAAAAGAAAATTATGAAGAAGGACTTCCAAGTGTTATTGTTCAATTCTAGATTGTGGCTTTTCCCTAGAAAGTTGAAGTCTAGATGAAGCGGTTCATTCATTGTCACAATGGTGACTAAGGTTGGGTTCGTTGAGCTTCTAAACGATAAGGGTTAGAAGTTCAAAGTCAACGAGCAATGTCTTAAGCACTACTATGAAGGAGACTTAGTTGGTTTTGTGGAATAGATCAACTTCTATGACCCCAACTCCCATTGAGCATATGAAAGCATGGTCTAGCTTACAACCATAAATAATCGCTTTTTGGGACGCAATACGAACTTCTAACTCCTCTTTTTTTTAATTTTAGTTATTACTATTAGTTTATTTTATTTTAATTTTTAAATTCACTTGAGTTTGTTTATTTTTATTTTTATTCTATTTTATTTTAGTCCCCTAGAGAACTAATAATGTTATTTTTTATTGTTTTATTATTTGTGTATGAGGAATTACAATTTTCTGACTGGTCCGATAGTTTTCCATCGCCCAATGGATATATCTTTGGCTGCATGGAAGGAAAATTTGATCGGCCCAATGGATTTACATCGCCCGATGGACTCATTTTTTGATATAGGTTAAAAATTCTGTTGGCGTGATGTTTTTCCATTGCTCGATGGATTGGCTTTATGAGAAATAGTGAAATTTTGGTTAGTCTGATAGATTTCCATCGCTCGATAGTTTGTTTTTCGGATGAAAGAGTGAAAATCTAATCAGCTAAATGGATTTGCATCGCTCGATAAATTAATTTTTGGATTAATGGATTAAAATTTGGTTGGCTCGATGGTTTTCCATCACTTGATGGATTGATTTTATGAGGAATTGTGATTTTTTGGTTGACCCGATGGTTTTCCATCGCCTGATGGATTGGTTTTCTTATAAAAAGAGAATTCTAATAAGTTAAATGGTTTTTCATCGCCCGATAGATTAATATTTGGATGAAGGAGAGTAAATCTTATTCACCCAATGGTTTTCCATCACTCGATGGATTATTTTTGAGAAGTGAGTGCGAAATATTGATCAACCTGATGGTTTTCTATCGCTCAATGGATTGTTCTTCAAGGTATGTGTAAAATTATGGTTAGACCGCTGGTTTTCCTTGCTTGATGGATCATTCTTCTAATGTTTGTAAGAAAATATGATCAGCCTAATGGTTTTACATCACCAGATGAGCTTCCTCTCCTCTAATTTTGTAAAATCAGATCATTCCATTGGATTTCCATCGCTCGATGGTTGTTTAGTTGATTTTTTTTAAAAAAATTAAAAAAAGATAAAGAATCAGAAACATAAACCCTTTTCTCCGCACAAGTCACCGGAATGGAATTTTACCTCATCATGGATTGTCTTCTCACTTTTCTCGGGATATGCTTGATAAACTTGAAAACAAAGTTGTGGCAACTAATTCTATGGTTTTTCCTTGTGCCATCAGATTGGAGCTTCTGGCATCACCGCTACCTCTACTCATGCTCCTCTTGAATACTCTTCAAAGGACGAAGCTACTACTGAGTAAACTTCCTCTTTCCCTTTCTCATAGTTCTATGCATTTCCACAGTGAGAACATTGTGTTTCATTTAGCTTAGGGAAGGGATATTTATCTTTATTGCTCCCCCCCCCCCCCCAAAAAAAAAAAAACCAAAAAAATAATCGCTAGTGTGTTTTATATTCTTCCCTAATGTTATGGTTGGATTCTTTACAGAGTATGTTTCCTTGTGTCTTATGGTTAAATTTTTTTTAAAACTTATGATTACTGAAATTACTCATTGTAAACTATCGGTTTCTTTTATGATTAATTGATATAACTAGAATATAAGTTTCAAAGCCTTATTGTCTATTTTTTGGAACAAGGAAGAGTTTTACTAACTTGTAAGGATTTACTCCTTGATTTCTATTTTATTTATTTCCTTCTTGTGTGATCAGTTCTTGGTGTGACACTAATCTTGATCTTGGCTTGATATTGGTCTGACTAGCTATATAATTACATGATAAGCATGATAGAAGGCCCTCTTTTGGTAGGAGTAGACGTGGCCACTAGGCTGGTTCAGCCCGACCCAACCCCAACCCGACCCACCTATAAACAGGCCGAGACCACCCCGCCCACAAACCGGGCCAAACCTGGTTTGGCCCTGTTCCTTAATTAGTGGGATGAATATGAATAGAGAATTCCCAACCCTGACCCTATTCAATTCGATTTTTGAAAAATTCGATTTGGCCCACAATTCGAACCGGACCAGCGTAATTAATCGGACCGGCCCGGTGCGATCGGTGAATTTGTTGCAAAAGAGTCGTTAATATAGTTGTTGATATAGCCATTGATGCCACCCCTATATAAACTGATGAATTCGGTTTCATCCCTCAAAAATTCACTCTCAATCTCTCATTCTCTTAATCTCTCAATTACTACTAAATACAATTAGCTTACTTATTACTACTAATATTCTTCTTAATTACTCTCTTAATCTTCATTAGTTATCTTAATTAGTTGGTTTATTATTCTTTATTTACTACTATATTTCATAGAAGAAATGACTTCAAGAGGTAGACTCATCATAAGTAGCTCATGCGATGATACCGCAAATTTTGCTCAAACTTAGAGGAATACCTTATCGATACTTTTGTTGGTCAAGTTCCTCAAACTCCAAATTCGGAGACACACCCGCCTCCTTTTACTAGTCATGGTAACTCTTAATCTTATAATTAATTAATGTTAATATGAAAACTAGTTTAATTAATGTTAATTGAAAACTAGTTTAATAAGTTTATAATGTTTAATAAGTTGATAATATGTAGATTAATTTGATATGTTAATTATGTAAACATGTTTAATTAGTGATGATGTTTAATTGTGTAGATTATGGTAATGGTGCTAATTAAGTAGATTTAGTTCAATTAGTTCAATTAGTTAAATTAAATTTATTATATTAAATAGTTTAATTAGTTGATTATGGTAATTAAGTAAATTATATTAATATTGTTAAATTAGTAGAATAGTTGATGATGTTAAATTAAGCACATTAGGTTGATGATGATAAATAAGTTGATTAATGTAGATTAGTTTAAGTAAATTGATTACCTTAGTTAGATTAGTTTAATTATTTTAAGTATATTAAGTTAAATTGATTATGTTATATTAAGTTGATGATGTTAATTTAAGTAAATTGATTATTTTAATTAGTTTATTTAGTTTGGTCATTTTAATTAGTTTAAGTAAATTTATTTAAGTTAAGTTCATTAATTTAGATAAATTAGTTAAAATTAATTTAATTTGATTATGTAATATTAATTTGATAATGTTAATTTAAGTAAATTTATTAGTTTAATTATTTTATTTAACTAGATTAGTTTAATTAAATTATAATAAATTGATTTAAGTGAAATGATTAATTTTGTTTGATTAGTTTAAGCAAATTGATTTAAATTAAATTGATTAGTTTAGTTAGATTAGTTTATTTAGTTTTAATTGATTAGTTATGTTAGATTAGTTGATTAAGTTATATTAAGTTGTTGATATTCAATTAGTTGATATTCAAGTCAAATTGAGTAGTTACGTTAGATTAGTTTTATTAGTAGATTAAGTTATATTAAGTTGATGAAAAACAAATTAGTTGATAATTTTTAAGTTAAATTTTGTAGTTGTGTTTGATTAGTTAGATTAGTTGATTATGTTATATTAAGATTAGTTATATTAGATTAGTTGATAACATTTAAGTTAAGCTGATTAGTTGTGTTAGATTAGTTAGATTAGTTGATTATGTTATGTTAAGATTAGTTACGTTAGATTAGTTGATAATGTTTAAGTTAAATGTATTAGTTGTGTTAGATTAGTTGACTAAGTTATGTTAAGATTCGTTATGTTAGATTAGTTGATTATGTTATTGATGTTAAACTAGTTGATAATGTTTAACTTGATAATTAGTATTTCTTTTATAAAGTTGACTATGTTATATTAGGTTGATAATGTTAATTAGTTAGTTAATAAACTAATAATGTTATTTTTTTGGCTTAACTTGATATGAAATGACGGTGAAGATGATGGTGAAGGAGGCGAGCCCGAGTTCACTCACTATAGAAACAAATCTTCACCTATATAGCCATATTTCGAGAAGGTTCCAATGACCGACGCTTCTTCCATAGGGAAGAAATTCATGTGCTATTGCTTGATATGCAAGCAAAAAGGGAAGAAGCCAATAGTGTTGTATTCATGGAAGACTGGTTATGAGACCGGAACATTATCCCTTCAGTTGACTTGAGTACACGAAATTAACCTAGAAGCAGCTGAATCTACATGCGCAGCAGAATCATTAAGTCAGACACTACACAGATATATAGGTTCCATGCCCAAAGGAGGTATGCCTTTTAAGTATAATAGAGACAGGATGATTGATGAATTAGCTATTTTTGTAATTACGGACGAATTACCGTTTAGCTATGGTGAGAGTCCGAACTTTAACCCGCTTATAGACGTGTCCCTAGGAACACACTTAAACGCCATACCCAAACTACTTATTATAAATATAGAAGTAGTTTAATAGAAATGTTTTGCACTTTTAACGGTCATATTAGCCTTACTAGTGATACATAGACCTCTTATTTAGGTGAACCTTTTCTTTGTGTAACTGCCCATTGGATAGATGATGAGTGGTATATTAAAAAACGTATCATTTTCTTTGAGGATATGGAGGAGAGACATACCGGTTACAACCTTAAGGTAAGGATAATAGAATGCCTTAAAACCTTTCATTTGCTTGATAAAGTTTTTTCTTTTTCCTTAGATAATGCTTTAGCAGACACAAAATGTATAGATTATTTAATATCTAAACCTAGCTTAAAATTGTTGAATAATGGAGAGCTTTTACATGTTCGTTGTTGTGCTCATATTATGAACCTCTCAGTTTAAGAAGGTTTAGCAAAGTTAAGTGACTTGCTTAACCCCATTGGGAGTGTAATGAAATGGATAAGAATTTTGGCATTGTTTAGAAGAAAGTATATGGCCTAATATAAGGAAAGAGGCCTTGAGAAGAGATAATGGTGTCTCAATACACTTACCCATTGGAACTCAACATATGCTCTTAGGATTGTATGGATCTTAGGTGGCATGAGTAAGCAGATGTCTAATAGATGTGCTTAGTTGGAGATGAGTTGTCTAGCTAACCCTAATTCTTTTAATGAGGGATATTTAATCGTGAAAGACATTCAAATTTTATTCAAGAAACTAACATTTTCAACTTGTTTGCATCTCTAGATTTGAGATTCAAAAGCTTTATTTCTCTATCTCAATTTTGGTGAATTGAGTGGTGTTATAGGAACCATGGGTTGTGCTTGGTTATGTGCCTTTATCCTAACATATTTAGGGTTAACTTTAGAAACAAATTACTCAGTGAAATCTATAAGGTAATTTTCATCCTTTGTCCTATCATGGTCACATTAGGTGTTTGTTATCAATGTATGTTAGTTTCCAATCTTTTGTTACATGATTTGTTGGGTATTTGGTTACTAACTTACGTGCATAATCTGGTCATAAGTAATTGAAAATTGGATTTGAGCTATTACATGAAATTAGGGTTTCAATTAGAATCCAATCAATTAATCCGTGCATTCGAATTGTATTACCCTAATTTGTTCGTGTTGGAATTGAGATCATTGGTGCTATGTGTTTTCCTTAGTAATTGAGTTTGGGTCTTATACTCATTAATTGCATAAAAATATTCTAAATTTATATTAATTTCATTTGTGATTTTGCTGGGTTGCATTGAATTGTTGTGTAATGTTGCTAGATTGATTTGTTGCTTCTAAGCTTCGATTAGGCTATCAATTAGATCCTTATTAACCCTACCTATAGAAGTACTCATTAAAAAAAATTATACAACATTTAGTATAAGATTTAAGGGTTAAATTAAATCCTAAAGTTGTGATCTTTGAAATAAATATGCCTAATAGTAGTGATATTAGTGGGTAACAAAACTAAGGTAGCAAACTTGGAGCAAGAAAAGGAATCCATGGAGCAAAGGGATGCGCTACATACAAGAGAAATTAAAGGAGTTATCTCTAGTTTTTAGAAGACAAAGGAGATACTTACCCACACCCCCATAATCTGATCATGAAGAGAGTAATGAAGAAGAGATAAAAAACCTATGATGTACTCACCATCAACAAAATCGTGCCCAAGTTCCTTGGAACTTCAATGATATTAAGGAGGGTATACTAGAGTATGATGGTAAGTTAGATCTGAACGAGCATAGAGTGGTTGAGAACGATGGTGAAGAATCAATAGGAGACAAATATAGGATCAATATACTCTTGAGGGAGGATGAATAGAGTATGATCGTTTTTCACTTATTACAGGATCAAGGCTTGGAATGACTTTCAACTACAGAATTGATATTATAAGATTGAACTAATGCCAATGCCTTGAAATGAGTTTCAAAGGATACTGCTAGGGTTTAACTTTGCTGAGCATTTTAATGTTTAACAAAGCAAATAAAGAAACGTAAGTATGAAGGAGAGAAAATAGTAAAAGAGACAAGACACGAGAATTTATTATGAAGTTTGGCAATATACCTACGTCTCCGCATAGGGTGTCCAACTTTTAGGCTTTAACTCATTTTATTTCTTCCCATAGACCTAAAGTAATCCTAGAAGATCTCACACCTATCTTTTACTCCGTAGCTTTCCTACTACAACTTAGTGTCTCAGATCCTAGAAAGAAAATAATTCCTCACTTTTCCTATACTTATGAGTATTATAAATTTACTCAAATTACATCTCTCTTTCTTTTGATCATAATATTTTAACACTCAAAGATATACTTTTTCTTTTTCTCTCAATCTAATTATAATGGAGTATATGAGCTAAAGAGAAAATGTTATTGTTGTAGCTTAAGAATGTATTTCACGTTAAAGGCTTGGTAATCTTCTCTTTGAGCTTTATCATTAATTTATAAAACAATGGTAGTAACAGTCTTCCAATGATGAACTCCTTATATCCATAGCTTTTGAACCAAATTCAGCCATTGATTTTGACTAATGATATTTGGATTGTGGTTGATAGTTTTTGGCTATTAAGTCTTCAATACTGCTTCAAAATATTTGATGTGCTCATTTTAGCACGTATATTACCTCGTTTTAGTGTCAAGTCTCGTAGTTTTGTATTGGTTTTATGCATATTGTGCTTGATTATACCTTGGTCTTGTTTTCGAGTTGTCTTAAGTTCATTTCAGGTACTTTTGATGATTTCAAGGTGAAATACGATGCATTCGAGCCTTTGACACACGTATCAAAGCTTGGGCAAGTGTTTGAAGTCACTCATGAAGATCCCACGGAGTTCAGAAAAGAGAGAAGTGAAAAAGAGGAAAGAATGGTCTTAGATTCGACTGAATCTGAGAGACATTCGACCAAATGGTTCAGATTCGACCGAATCTAAGACTCATTCGGTCGAATGAGAGGCAGTCTTCAAAGCATTTGACCCTTGGTCACTGGGAATACCGCATAGAACTCATTCGGGTAAATGAGCTTTTATTCGGCCGAATCAACATCATCATTCGGGCGAATGCTTGACAGAGATCGATCCTTCGAAGCCTCTGGAATGGCCAAATGGAAGACCATTCGGGCGAAAGGGATTGTAATCGGCTGAATGAGACTTACATTCGGGCGAATGACAGTGTTTTCCTCCGGATCAACTACTTCTTTTTAGGGTTGGCTCCTATGCATTTTAGGGTTTTCATAGGTTTTTCTTATTTTGTTATAAATACCCCCTTCCTCTAATGAGAGGGGGGAGAGCTAGGTTTTATACTTTTATGCACTTTTAGATTTCTTTAGCCTCCAAATTCTTTTAGTTTCATCTTTCGGTTTTCAGTTTCCTTAATGCTTTGTAGTTCAAATTCTTTTCATGGATATCAAATTGAAGCTTTTGTGAGTTTAATCTTTTCCTTTGCTCTTAATTAATTACTTTACTTCATTGCATGTCTAGTTCTATATTTTTCGCTTATTAGCATAATTTCTGAATTGTTTTCATTCTCACGATTTCATTCTATGTTTGTTTCTGTTGCGTCTTTGAATATCTTTACATCTTTAAGCATGAATATGTGTGAGTAATTCCTTTAGGGGTTTTGATTGGTGAAACCCTAGGAAAGCTATGATCTTTATTGCTTAAGATTTTAGAAACAATGACAATAAATAGTTTCGGAATCCGATGCGAATCTTGTCCTGCCACTCCTTTGGAGACATAGGGCGATTATAGGTCGTTCGTTGTGATTTGTAGAATCACCAACTTCCTCTCGTATTCTTGGATGTCCAAGCTAGTTATTATTAGATTTTCTCTAATCTATGATGTTCGGTTTGGAGGCTTCATTCCTAGGGTGAATCCAATCTTGTCCCTGTTTTTCTCTACTTGCTTTATTTCGTGATTTATCGTCATCCATCTTCTGGTTATTAGTTTTAATTCAATTTCCAACTCCCAATAGTCCGGTTGTGTTAAAAGTTTAAGTCTTGATATACCTTGTCTTCGTGGTTCAACCCCCTACTCCACTATACTCGTATAGTTCGTAGGTTGGAATAATTTTGTTTGCATAACTTGTCTTTTAGTTAACAACCTAAAATACCAGTTATCAAAATGGCGCCGTTGCCGGGGATAAGGCATAATATTTAGACTTTACTGTTCTTAGCATAACTTTATTTTATTTCATTTCTGTTTTTGCTTTTCTTTTTGTGTGTGGTTGCCTTTGACTTAGGTGTTTGCATGCCCCATAGCACGCATAGGTCAAACCAGCCAATTACACCCATAAATCCTGAAATCCAACGTGTGAGTAGACAAGGCCCTTCAAAGCACACCTCACAATCTGTCCAAAACCCATCCATATCCATAAGGGCCGACGAATATCAATTGTTTGGTCAATTCGGAACTCTTGGCTCACACGAGTTCCAAGGGGGTGTATTAGTTCCTGTTGCCACTACACCTTACCAAATACACCATCAGTTCACAAGAATGGTTAAGGAAACACCATTTAGTGGCTTAAGAAATGAATGTCCTCTTCAACACCTAGAGGCATTCTCAGATATTTGTGGACTTATCCTTCCTTGTCCTAATAGCCCTGATTGTGTGCGAATGCACCTATTCCATCTGAATCTAGCGGGAGATGCCAAGGATTGGTAAAAAATTTTAGAACCCAATTCAATTATTAATTGGGCTCAACTAAAAACCGCAATTCTAGAAAGGTTCTATCCTACGGTTCGAACGCAAGATTGGCATAAGAAAATTACGTCATTCACCCAAGAGGATGATGAGAACCTTAGTGCTACCTGGAGTAGGTTTAAAAGAATGATTAGAGCATGCCCCCACCATGAGTACAGAGAAAACCATCTCAACACATTTACGATGGTATTAATGACTCCACCAAAGCACTTCTAGACTCAGTCTTAGGTGGCCATCTTTCCAAAATTCCTTACACCCAGGTAAAGGCCAAAATAGAGGAAGTTGCTAATAATAGTGCCTGGGGAGGAACTAGGAGTCAGGGATTACCTAGAGGGATGACAGACACAACTAACTTGGACAATATTAGCGCCAAAATAGAAGTTGTCATTGATAAAAAGTTGTCCAAGCTAAGCCTAGCCGGTAGTTCGAACACCCCTCCAGTACGTGAGAAGCACTTTGCATGTGCCATATGTGGGGGTACCAACCATGATACATCTTATTTTGGTGGTTCGCACTCCGAGCACATAGCTACAATTGATTATGGAGGGTATAACCCAAAACCGCAGGTGATGAACTATGACGGTTATGAGTATAACCCTGATCATGTAGCAGCCCTTAACTATAGTGGACAGGGACAAGGGCCAGGGTATGGACAACAACCTTTCCCGAACAGCCAACAGTACAAACCTCCCTTTAACTCTAACCAAAACCAAGGAAACTTCCACCCCGGATACAACAAAAATGGTCAAGGTGGATTTAACAACCAATGTTTCCAGGGGAACCAGACTAATGGGAACATACCTAGGCCTAATGTGTATAGACCCCCAGGCTTTCACCAAGGACTTAGAAATGGTTCAAACCTACCTTTTCCACCTAGTCAACCTCATCATGTGGCTCCTCAACCACAACATGGTCATGCTTCAACCAATGAATCAAATTAATCAGACTCTCATCCAACAAATGCAACAACTTCAAGCTCAGCAAAAGTTATTTGAAACTCAACTGGCCCAAATGGCTAATCCTCCTACACCACCACTATTCCCATCTCACCCTCAATGTAACCCCTCTATACAGCCTCCACCTCAGCACCCGAACCCAAACCAGCACACTGCTAAGGCTATCCACCTAAGATCAGGGACTCAGTATAACGGTCTTTCATATCCGGTTGATGCACCTTTGGTACGGGTGAGTGATGAGATGAGAGTGCACAAAGATGGAAAAGAGGAGGAACATGGTAAAATTCCAGAGGTAGAGGATGAAAGAGGTAGGGAGGACGTCAATGCTAAGGCAGGGAGTGAGAAGCCAGTAGAGAGTGAGGAAGAGAGGAGGAAGAACGGTGAGGAGAGAAAGAGGTTAGAATGGTTATATGCACCACTGCTTCCTTTTCCCTATAGGAAAGTTGAGAAGCAACTTGATGATAAGTTCAAGAAGTTTCTTGAACATCTTCAGAAGATGGAGATGAAAATCCCATTCCTCGATGCTATGGCACAAATGCCAAAGTATGCTAAATTCTTGAACGACTTACTGTCTAACAAGAAAAAGCTTGAGGAAGAGGTAATCAGTCTCCCCCATCAAGTTAGCTCCATACTGCAAGGGAAAATGCCTATGAAGGAGCGAGATCTCGGTCCTTATAACCTCCCTATAAAGTTGGGAAACCTTGATCCTAAGGGGGCACTCGCCGATCTAGGGGCTTCGATCAGTCTTATGCCTCTATCGATTGCCAAAAAGCTCCCTTTGACCTCAGACCTTCAAGAAAAAAAATCCAACTGGCTGATAGGAGCATTAAAGTGCCATGTGGAGAGCTTGACGACATACCTTATACTCCACTTATCTTGGGCAGAGCCGTTCTAAAAACGCTTCGAGCAGTTATTTATTGCCATGATGATACTATAACGGTAGAAGTAGCCCAGGTAAAGGTAGTCTTCAAAATCTCTCCCCTTTTAAAAAAGCCTATGGTTGAGCAGGTATGTCGCCTTGAAGAGGGCGATAGGGAGAGTGAGGATTATTATGGGGACAAGGAAATAGAGGTTGGGTGTCAAACAAAAGATGAGGATACCTCTGCTATAGATAAGCCGTTGGAGGGCCAATTAGATAAGGCCCAGGATTATGAAAAAGATGCAGAATATGAGCACCTTTGCGAGATTGAGGAAAGTATTACGCATAAGGGGGAAAGTCTTAAGCCTTCCCCCAAAGTGACTTTGAAACCTTTACCTCCTAGCTTAAAATATGCGTATCTCGATGAAGATGAAGGAAGCCCTATCATAGTGAATTCTGAGCTTGATGACATTTCTTTGGAAAAACTACTTATTTTATTGAGGAAATATCGAGATGTCATCGGATATTCACTAGGTGATTTAAAAGGGATTAGTCCATCCCTTGTTATGCACCGAATTCATCTTGACAATGAACATTTTTCCTCCATTGAGCCACAAAGAAGGCTGAATCCAAACATGAAAGAGGTAGTTAAGGATGAAATCCTCAAACTCCTCAAGGTCGGCATCATCTACTCAATTTCAGATAGTAGATGGGTTAGCCCAGTTCATGTTGTTCCTAAAAAGGGAGGAATGACCATCGTCGATAATGACAGAGGAGAGATGATCCCCACTAGAGCCACCACGGGATGGCGAGTTTGCATTGACTATCGCAAACTTTATAAGGCTACAAGAAAGGATCACTTTCCCTTACCCTTCATCGATGAGATGCTTGAAAGACTGGCCAGGCACAGGTACTATTGTTTTCTAGATGGTTACTTGGGTTTCTTTCAAATCCCAATCCACCTTGAGGACCAAAAGAAAACAACTTTCACTTGTCCTTTTACGACTTTTGCCTATAGGAGAATGCTCTTCGGTTTATGCAATGCTCCATCTACATTCCAGAGGTGCATGTCGGCTATATTTGCTGATATGTTAGAAGACTTCATGGAAGTGTTCATGGATGATTTTTCCATTGGAGGGTCCTCTCTTGACACTTGCTTGACACACCTTGAGAAAGTTTTATTAAGATGTCAAGAAACGAATCTTGTACTAAATTGGGAGAAATGTCACTTTTTAGTTCAAAAGGGTATCGTCCTAGGCCAAAAGTGTCTTTCAAAGGCATAGAGGTAGATCCTGCCAAAATTGATGTGATAAGGAATCTTCCTGTACCTACCTCAATTACAGGAGTAAGATCCTTTCTTGGACACGCATGTTTCTATAGGCGTCTCATCTTAGGATTTTCGACTCTAGCAAAACCCTTGAATGAACTGCTTTAGAAAGATGTCGAATTTCACTTCGATGAAAGATGCCTAAATGCCTTCAACAGGCTAAAAGACGCTCTAATATCTGCGCCCATCGCGCAAGCTCTGGATTGGAGTTTTCCATTTGAACTGATGTGCGATGCTAGTGATATTTTTGTTGGTGCTATCCTTGGGCAGAAAAAGGAAGGAAAGCACCACGTTATATGCTATATTAGTAAAACACTGGATCCTGCACAACGTAACTACTCTACTACTGAAACGGAAATGCTGGCGGTAGTCTACGCTTTTGAGAGACTACGCTAATATCTTATTTGTTCAAAAGTTGTAGTTTTTACTGATCACTCGGCTTTGAAGTTTTTAATGACAAAGAGAGATGCAAAGCCGAGGTTGATATGTTGTTGCTCCTACTGCAGGAGTTTGATTTCGAGTTAAAAGATAGGAAAGGTAGCGAAAATGTGGTAGCCGACCATTTGTCTAGGTTACTCGAGCGTAATAACGATGCCTTACCTATCTAAGACGAAATGGTCAAAGAAACCCTAATGACAGCAATAATAGTTGGGAAAGCCCCTTGGTTCGCGAATATTGTGAATTACTTAGCTTGTGGAGAACTTCCAGAGTTCCAGTCAAGGGCCATGAAAAAAGCTTTCTTTGTTAAAGTCAGGAACTTCTTTTGGGATGATCCCTATTTATTTCATGCCTGCGCAAACGGCATAATCCGCCGTTGTGTCACTGAAGAGGAAGTTCCCAAAATCCTAACTCACTATCATTCATATGCATGTGGTGGTCACCATGGTATAATGAACACCGCTGCTAAGGTTGCCACCGCAGGTTTTTATTGGCCAATATTACACAAGGATGTTGAAACTTTTGTGAAAAGCTGTGAGAGGTGCCAAAAGGTTGGCAACATCTCAATGCGAAATGAGATGCCTCAAAACTACATCCTTGAGTGTGAAGTGTTCGACTGTTGGGGAATTGAATTTATGGGCCCATTTGTTTCATCTCATGGGAACCAATATATTTTAGTAGGGATTGATTATGTGTCTAAGTGGGTGGAGGCCATCACCTCACCTACAAATGATCACAAAGTGGTTATTAGGCTTTTTAAAAGCATAATCTTCCCTCGATTCAGTGTTCCCAAAATAGTCATAAGTGATGGGGGTTCACACTTTGCTAAGCACAAACTAAACAAATTATTGAAAAATTATGGATTCGTGCACAAAGTCGGCTCTCCCTACCATCCCCACACTCAAGGACAGGGAAATCAAGAGAATTCTCAAGAAGGTGGTAAACCCAAACAGGAAGGATTGGTCTCTAAAGTTAGATGATGCTCTTTGGGCCCACTGGACATGTTACAAAACCCCTATTGGCATCACTCCGTTCCGGCTATTGTATGGGAAATCATGTCATCTACCGGTGGAATTGGAATGCAAGTCTTGGTGGGCGATCCAAACTCTAAATTTGGACCCTACCTTATTCTACGAGAAGCGAGCCGCCCAATTACGAGAATTGGAAGAACTATAGCTCGACGCATTCCACAACATGCACATCTACAAGGAACGTACTAAGTGTTGGCACGACCAACGTATCATCCAACGAGAGTTCCTTGTAGGAGATAAAGTGCTGCTCTTTAATTCAAGAACTAAGTTATTCCCCGGGAAATTAATATCAAGGTGGTCTGGGCCATCCGAGATTTTACAAGTTTTCCCCTATGGAACGGTAGAGCTGAAAGACCATCATGGAGGAAGTTTCATTGTTAATGGACATCGGTTAAAACTCTTCCATGAAAGCAGCCTTCACAATGTCAACACCATTGAGCTTATAAGGTTAGATGATGTCAAAGTCGAACGATTGGTATAATCATTGGCACTTATCGAGTATCCTTACTTTGAATCATCATTCTTTAGCGTTTTGTTAGGTTTTAAGTTCTTAGTTTAACTTTTGTCCTTGTGTCTTAATTACCCGAGCCACATCGAGCTAAACGACGTTAAACAAAGCACTTACGGGAGGTAACCCGGTTTATTTGGATTTTCATCAAACTTACTCATAGTACCTCGATTGATTTTGAGAAGGCGAGTGTTTTTATTACTCAAAGCAAAGAAGTGCAAAAATCACACCCCATTCGGCCGAATGATACTTCCATTCGGCCGAATGTTAATTGCACATAAGCTTAATCAAATTTAGGCAAGTTCCTAAAAGAGCCGAATGACGAGATCTATTCGGCCGAATAGATTTCATTCGACCGAATAGAGGATACCATTCGGTCGAATGGATCTGCTGATGGAAATTTTGAAGCTGCTGGTAACCCCGAATGAACATAATATTCGGACGAATGATACTCCATTCGACCGAATGTATAATGTATTTGGTCGAATGGGAGTGAAGAATTCTTCACAGTGCACAGCCATTCGACCAAACAGAGCATCGATTCGGGCGAATAGAGGTCCATTCGACCGAAGGCAACCTTCATTCGACGGAATGGAACCCAATTCTATAAATATCAGCTCACTCCACGTAAATTCGCACAGAAAAATTTTCACTCCTCACATTCGGCCGTCTCCCCTCACACTCTTGCTCTCTCTCAAATTCCTCTACTCCCTTCCCAATCATCCTCAACTACTATGGGTCTAAGGAGAACCTTGAGAAACCCCTTCAAGAGGTCCAAAAAGCATGGAGAGGGTTCCTCTTTGGGTGCGGCACGGGAAGCTTAACAAACTGGTTCTCAACAATCAGAGGGCCAACAAAGACTTCCCGGACAGGAATTATGGTTCGATGAGGACCATCCAACGGTAGTTTTCGTATCTTTGGAGCAATATGAGCGTTTCCAAAGGCTTAAGGTACGAAAAATCAACTCCACTCGTTATTTAGACCTTTCAATTTTACAACGAATGGGTATATACAAGCAATTTGTTGCACTATTAACTACATGTGGGTTAGAGAACTAGATAAACATGTGGCACTCGACTCATAAGCTCTTAACTTATGAGTTTCTTAGTTCCCTAACCCCGTGTCAACAGGATGGTAGGCTGCATTTGTCTTTTAGGCTAAGGAATGCAACCTATTCTCTTGATTATGCTGCATTTTGCACCGTTTTTGGTTTCCATAATGAACCTATTCCGGATAAACAACCAGATAACTCTCGGGTTTCCGAGTTATGGCCTAAAATAGCTGGCCAGCTTGTTTATCCGATTAGAAACATATATGCTTCTGATGTACAACACCCTGTTTTGCGCATGTTCTTTAAATTTGCTAGGGAGACTTTGTTCCCTTCCCCCTGCCCTCACCTTGTACGAACACACGAGGTGCACATGTTACACCGTTACCTTGCACCACACGAAGACACTGCACTAAGCCTGCCAATCACGCTGTGAAGTTTCTAAACAACACAGCCGCCCTGAATGCAACTACTGACTTATGTTTAGGGGGACACGTATTCCGCATTGCTGAATTCTTGAACGTCATGAATCCTGTGGAATTCGATGAACGATATTCCAGTTCCACTACCCTTCACGAGAAATGTCTTGTGCGGGCTGGCTTTATTTTTGCGGACCCCATGCGATGGCGGTACTTGAAAGACTGCACTATCCCCCTTCCTTATCCTTAATTACCTCCCCTAGTCTAGTTTGAGGCCTCGTATCTCTTAGACGGCGATGTGCCATGATACGCTATAGAGCCCCCACTTGTACCACCTCCCTGCCCTCACACTCTTTCTATGTGTGACAGACCTAGGGCCTCTACCTCGGTCTTACCAGACCATGACGATTTGGACGATGAATCTGAATCCGATATTATGTCCTCCCTTAGACGCATAGAGAGAAGGCTTGACCAGGTCCTCACCATCCAAGCCCACCACACCGCCCGGCTCGAACACCTTGAACAAAACTTCGAGCGGGCGAACTACCCATGGTATGATATGGCCTATCGCTTCCACATGGTCGGCGAAAGCATGGCCACCCCTTCCTGGTACCCTCTCCATGACAACTATAACGAGATATCACTAAGTCATGGGTTTGAACGATTGCGGGTGGGTAGGCGTAGGTTTAATAACTTTACCCCAACGGCTCCTAGAAGAGCCTCGGATGACTTTGGGATGGATTACATGGGTGGGGAGGAGGAGGTTAACAAGGAGGATGACCAGGGGGATGATGAGGAATTTATGGGGGATGAGTAGTGGTAGACCTAACGGCCCCCTTAGCGCTGAGGACGGCTTCACCCTAGCTTGGAGGGTATCCATAGTCCACTACTCATTCCTTCGCGTGTCCTTTCGTCTTGGTTGTCAGTTTAGTGTTGTGTAGTGTTGCATTGCTTTGTGTTTTGTGTCTATTTCTAGGTGTTATTTTGTGTTTTACGCTTTTCTTTTTGGTGTCGTTTTCAGGTGTTTATATAATAAGTTCCACATGTCGCTGCACCCGCGTACTGGTATGATTGCTTACTTAAAAATCCAATTTTATGTATTTAGTTATTTTTATATTTGTTTTTACCCTTCTTTGCATCTTATGCCCCCTTCTTTTGTCCGTCATAAGCATGCAAGCTTCTATTGTGCACTTTACGTTGATTTTATGCAAACTCATATTCCCCCAGCCCTGTGCCTGTTTTGGGTCTTAGTTTCTCGACTGTTTTTCACTTAGCTTGGGGGATCTGAGCTTGCTTGGTATGTGGTTTGGATGACTACCTATCGAGGCGCATTTCGACTAACCTAGTGAGGATTGAGCCTTTTAGGACTTTATTATGAGTCTTATATTGTTGAGTGTTAGTCAGGGAATCTTAAGAATTGTGTCTGTTCTCCTCCAGCATAGTCTACTTTTCTAAAGGTTAGGGATGATAACACGTTTGTAGTTAAAGCTACATGGACAAAGTGCCTACCATGAAAATCAATTTACTCTAGGTTGAGCCAAATTTGTGCCTTTACCTTCTTTTATAGCCACACTATCTAACTCCATATGAACCAAACACTCCCTCTTTTTACCTAGAGGATGTGATCATAGTAAAGTTGATATTTCTAGCATTATAATATAGGATCTCGGTATTGGGGAAATGATTATTGGGTAATTTGACTATATACACTAGTCTTAGTGCATTTCAAAGAAGTATGCACATAGAAAGTTCAGAAAAAGCTTGAAAAGCACAAAAAAAAGAAAAAAGAAGAAAAAAAGGAAAAATAAAGAAAAAAAATAAAAAAAAGAGAAAAAGAGAAAAAGAAAAGAAAATAAACAAAAAGATAATAGAGAAAAAGGTTGAGAATAAAATTTACATAGTGTATTAGAGTCTATTAGTGGGAATTTTGGGATTGAAACCGTTGTCGAAAGGCGTAGTCTTCCTCGGTTTTATTTCGTTGGATCACTTATTATCCTCTATTTCAACTCCACATTCCCAAAGGCTACCGTACCTCGATCCGAGCCTGCATTACAACCCTTTCTAAACATGTTTGACCTAACCTGATTAGTAAGATAAGTGCTGGAGAGCAGATAAGACACGATTTATGAGATTTCTCCCTGTTTAGGTGTTTAATTCCTGACTCATCTTCATTCGGATGATTTCGAGCGAAACACATACCCTATAAACACATGAGCGTAATGGAAATTTCCCACACCTCTTGGGAAATAACATTGGGAGCGTAGACTTGCGACCTTGTTAGGTAGTGGGTGGAATTAACTATGATGTAGCTTGCTTGGTGATCCCAAGTAGGTGTAAAAAGTTGATTATGCTTTATAAATCCCATTGTACTTGCACACCCATGGCTAAGGAAGAGTTTTGCACGTGCACGACTTGCATTGTCTTGATTTCCACTCCTCATGATCTTCATTCGTCTTTTCATTCATTTCTTCATTTTGCCCTAAGCTATCACTTCACCTTCCTATTTTGTTTGCTAGGGACTAGCAACGGTTTAGCTTAGGGGAAGTTGATATGCTCGTTTTAGAGCACGTATATTACCTCGTTTTAGTGTCAAGTCTCGCAGTTTTGTATTGGTTTTATGCATATTATGCTTGATTATACCTTGGTCTTGTTTTCGAGTTGTCTTAAGTTCATTTCAGGTACTTTTGATGATTTCAAGGTGAAATGCGATGCATTCGAGCCTTTGACACACGTATCATAGCTTGGGCAAGTGTTTGAAGTCACTCATGAAGATCCCACGGAGTTCAGAAAAGAGAGAAGTGAAAAAGAGGAAAGAATGGTCTCAGATTCGAACGAATCTGGGAGACATTCGACCGAATGGTTCAGATTCGATCGAATCTGAGACTCATTTGGTCGAATGAGAGGCAGTCTTCAGAGCATTTGACCCTTGGTCACTGGGAATACCGAATGGAACTCATTCGGGCAAATGAGCTTTTATTCGGCCGACTCAACATCATCATTCGGGTGAATGCTTGACAGAGATCGATCCCTCAAAGCCTCAGGAATGGCCGAATGGAAGACCATTCGGGCAAATGGGATTGTATTCGGCCGAATGAGACTTATAATTGGGCGAATGGCAGTGTTTTCCTCCAAATCAACTACTTCTTTTTAGGGTTGGCTCCTATGCACTTTAGGGTTTTCGTAGGTTTTTCTTGTTTTGTTATAAATACCCCCTTCCTCTGATGAGAGGGGGGAGAGCTAGGTTTTATACTTTTATCCACTTTTAGATTTCTTTAGCCTCCAAATTCTTTTAGTTTCAGCTTTCGGTTTTCAGTTCTCTCAACGCTTTGTAGTTCAAATTCTTTTCGTGGATATCAAATTGAAGCTTTTGTGAGTTTAATCTTTTCCTTTACTCTTAATTAATTACTTTACTTCATTGCATGTCTAGTTCTATATTTTTCGCTTATTAGCATAATTTCTAAATTGTTTTCATTCTCGCGATTTCATTCTATGTTTGTTTCTGTTGCGTCTTTGATTATCTTTACATCTTTAAGCATGACTATGTGTGAGTAATTCCTTTAGGGGTTTTGATTGGTTAAACCCTAGGAAAGCTATGATCTTTATTGCTTAAGATTGTAGAAATGATGATAATAAATAGTTTTGAAATCCGATGCGAATCTTATCCTGCCACTCCTTTGGAGACATAGGGCGATTATAGGTCGTTCGTTGTGATTTGTGGAATCACCAACTTTTTCTCGTATTCTTAGATGTCCATGCTAGTTATTATCAGATTTTCTCTAATCTATCATGTTCGGTTTTGAGGGCTTCATTCCTAGGGTGAATCCAATCTTGTCCCCATTTTTCTCTACTTGCTTTATTTCGTGATTTATCGTCATCCATCTTCTGGTTATTAGTTTTAATTCAATTTCCAACTCCCAATAGTCCGGTTGTGTTAAAAGTTAAAGTTTTGATATACCTTGTCTTCGTGGTTCGACCCCCTACTCCCCTATACTCTTATAGTTTGTAGGTTGGAATAAATATTGTTTGCATAACCTGTATTTTAGTTAACGACCTAAAAGAACGGTTATCAATATTCAGCATTAATCTTCCAAGTTTGAATAGATGTTAAAGATGGTTATTGGAGCTTCACATATCTTCCACGTTTGAAGGATTACTATCATTGATCTTATTGGGTTTCTCACGCATGATAATAGAATGAATTTATCCCAAAAACTCATTTGAACTTCTTTATTTTGGTCCACTCCTTTTAGTCCACGAATTTAGGAACAAAAAATTTCAAATGCATTTTGAATATCCACGTGATGCATCAACATAGGATTTGAAAACTTGAAGAGATTATGATAAGAATTATCCAACTTGATGGCAACATTTAAGGAATTTAGTGCGCTTAAAAATTTATTACAAAACTACATTATAATATTCATTAGTACAATTAAGCCCAGTTAAATAATATAGATAGAAACTTTATCACGTAGCCTCATTTGCGTTGATCATCCCTGTATTATGTATGTGCATGGGGCACTTTGGCTTATAAAATTCCTTTTTGACTTCCATCATTCAAGCAAACATTAGAGCATCATAGACCTTATCAAGGTGGAGACTTCAATCTCCCCCTTGTTGGAAGTCAAAACAATAAAACCATGAAAGCAAATGAAGTAAGAAAACATGCAATGTATTAAACCAAAACTAATATGGACCCTTCTCCCCATTTTTGACTTCTTATCAAGGAGAGGAGGCTCAAAATGTTTGGATAAAAAACATAAGAAAAGTTGTTCAAAACATAATTTAAAGTTAAGGTACAACTAAATCGAATAAGTTCAAACCAAACCATAAAATTAAATTGTTCAAACATAAGAAATAAAAAAATGACATCGATTCGTCAAGGCTTTATAAAGCACTTCAGGAGACCAACCTAGCCTTTTCCAATGAACTCGCAATATGTACGCATATACTTATTAATTCTTCTTTCCCTTTAAAGAGGTATGAACCATTACAATCAATTCATCAAGCCTATCATCAATCTTTGCACTTAGATTAGCAAGGTCATGACGGAGACAATCAACTTCAAATTCTATATCATCAAGCCGAGAAGAGATATTGGACAAGGTTGGAAGGGCCGGTTCTTTTGATTTAACTTTGCTGGAAGGTATGTTTTCTAATTCTCCTGCTGATTAAATCCTCTTTTAATTTCTAGTTTCCATCCTCTGAAGCATAAATCCCAATATAATTGAAGGTTTCCATGGTAATTATAGACTAAGCATAAATCCTATCACTGAGGTTTGTATTGAAATTTCGTAGACTTGAGGAAGGAGGTTGGCATAAGGTAGGGGATTAGCACGAGATGAGGAGATGGTGTGGTACATATGGTTAAGGATGATATTATTAACATCAAAACTACTTAATACGAGATAAAGAAGGGCTAAACATTGATCGGTCAAAAGTTCACAGGAGTTAGACTTGGGCATAACACAATGAACCAATAGGGTATTCACAACCTTAGCATTAACTTTCAAAACTCTATGAGTTAATTGACAAGAAGAGTTAGGATTGGGAAGGACAAGAGTATCTTTGTCTTGAGCCACACATTCAAAATGATTTGGGGAATAATTGGTTCAATCTTCATTAGGGGTGTTACGAATTTTGGCTAAAATTTTAGGGGTCAAGGTCACGGGTACACCTTTGACTATCGTACTCAAACTCACAATCCCATTTTCTCTTTTAGAGGTTATATTCAAATATAATAGATGATTTAACATAGGATACACAATGTCACCAACATTAAAAAGTCTCAAAAGGGAGGTAGTTTTAAACATAATTATACCATTAAGGTTAGAGGAATTAAGAAAATCCATGTCTAAGGACTCACATACACAAATCTTTCTAGAAAAAAAACCATCTTGCCATAATCTAGCTAATTGACAATTGTAAAACCAATAAGAGGGTAAAGAACCAAAAGAAGGGTGAATAAAAATAGGAACCTTAGAGCATTCGAGTTTCTCGAGTTGAGGAGCGTTGGGAGGAGGAGAACTAACAGCCTTAACTTCTTGTTGGGAATGAGCTACATCTTCCAATTGCTCTAGGTGAAAAGGTTCGGATAGCAAAATATAGTACTAAGTATGTATATACCATTACCCCCCCCCCCCCCCCTAAAAATATGCTTCCTTATTCAATATTCCAAGCACAAGCCATATAAAATCAAATTATTCTTTGCTTAACGGCTTAGTAAAAATGTCAGCAAGTTGAAAATCAGTATAAATAAAAGAGTTAGTTATATCACCTTTCTCCACATGATCACAAATAAAATAATGTCGAACATCTATATGTTTAGTTATTGAGATAGCAGTCGTATTTTCACACTTGATTCATATGCCTTTGAAGTTTAACCCAAGGTCTCAAAGTTGTTGAGATATCCATAAAATTTGAGAGGAACAAGCATCAGCTGCAATATAATGTATTCGGCTTTGGCAGCAAAAAGAGCTACTGAATTTTGCTTCTTTGAATGCCAACTAATGAGATATTATCCCAAAAACTGGAAGCAACCAGTAGTGCTTTTTCTATCAACTTTATAACCTACAAAGTTAGCCTCCGATTATCCAACCAGGTTCAAAGTTACTATTTCTAGGGTACTAAAGACCAAAAATCCTTAGCCCTATTAAGATAGTCACTACACTCAAATGAGATTCTTTGGGGTTAACTTGAAAATGAGCACATATACAAATACTAAACATGATATTCGGTCGACTTTCAGTAAGGTAGAGAAGTGATCCAATCATACCTAAATATTCCTTTTGATTTACCGAATTACCATTTCCATCTTCTAGTAGCAATGTCAAACTCATAGGAGTTCAGATTGAACCATGTTGTAATTCTTTAGAAGGTCTCTCTTATATTTTCCTTGATTACTAAATATGCCTCCTTTTTGTTGTTTTACTTGCAATTCAATAAAGAAATTCAACTTACCCATCAAGCTAATTTTGAATAACCTACACATAATCTCAGAAAACTCCTTGCAAATGGAATCATTAGTAGCACCAAATAATATGTCATTAACATAAACTTGGACAATCAATAAATCTTTACCTTTGTCCTTTATAAAAAGTGTTGATCAACCCTCTTTAGAAATCATTTTCTTATAGATATTTTGAAAGACGCTCATACCAAACTCTTGGATCTTGTTTTAAACCATAAAGCGCTATGTCAAGTTTAAAAACATGATTTGGAATTTTTTCATTTTCAAGACCTGGGGAATGAGCAACGTGTACCTCTTCTTTTAAATAGTCATTCAAGATGCATATTTGACGTCCATTTAAAATAACTTAATTTGCATAAAGGAAGCAAAGGCAAGCAACATTTGAATAGTTTTAATTCTATCCATAGGTGTGAAAGTATCTTCATAATTGATCCCTTCTTCTTGGTTGTATCCTTAGGATACTTATCTTCCTTTGTTCCTTACCATCTTTCCATTCTCATCGAGCTTATTTCTGAACACCTGTCTTGTTCTAATGATCGAATGGTTGTTTGGCCTTTGTGTAAGTGTCCATATTTTCTTTCTTTCAAACTCGTTGAGGTCACTTTGCATGGCGACGATCCAATGGGCTCTTAAAGTGCTTCATTAATGTTCCTTGGTTCTACAAGAGAAATAAACGAGTGAAATGCTCAAATGTTTTTAACATTAAACCTAGTTTGAATAATAGATTTCAGATCTGAGACCATGTTGTTTATAGGATGTAATGAAGATTGCTTGAACTTTCCTCACATCATCAAGGGAGGGGAAGTTAGCTATTGAAGTACCCCTTCAAGGCCTTAAGCTAGGTCTGAAGGTCCTGGAATAGTTTATGTTCAAATGTTGTTTGTTTTAAGGTCTTAAGGCTGCTGGTCAAAGCCTTGATCTAACTTATCTATATTTAGAATTGGTTCTTGCATATTCTGCATAGGTTATTCCACTTCTTCATTAGACGAACATTCTTCTACTTCTTCCTCAGATGAATACCGTTCATGTTTATTCAACTTTAAACCTGTAAAACTCTCACTCAAGATACCATTCTCACTTTCATCAAAGATCACATAAATATTTTCTTTAACAATTTTAGTACGTTTAATAAAAATTCTATAAGCTTTGAAATTTAAAGAGTAACCCAATATGATTGCTTCATCACTACGAGCGTCGAATTTTCCCAGGTTATCTTTTCCATTATTATGAAAAAAGTATGTACATCCAAAGGGTTTGAAATAAGAAATATTTGGCTTTTTACCTTTAAATATCACTATTAGAAAACTATTCAATTGCTTCGCCTCAATTGCTGCGGTTAAATATATTTCGAAGCAAATTCATAAGTGTTGCGGTTATTTCAAATAACCGCAGCAATAAATCTTCCCCAGGAGAATTTTTTAAAGTACTGATTTATTGCTGCGGTTATTTGAAATAACCGCAGCAATAAATCTTCCCCAGGAGAATTTTTTATAGTACTGATTTATTGTTGCGGTTATTTGAAATAACCACAGCACTTATAATATAAGTGATGCGGTTATTCCAACTAACCGCAGCAATAAATCTTCCCCAGGAGAATTTTTTATAGTACTGATTTATTGCTGCGGTTATTTGAAATAACCACAGCACTTATATTATAAGTGCTGAGGTTATTTCAAATAACCGCAGCAATAAATCAGTACATTTATATCCTGACTTCACTTTTTCCAAGCCATTTTTTCAGAAGACCAAAACTTTCCCCAGACTGAAACATACGAAAAAAAACCCTACCATCCAAACTTCGTCTTCTCCAGCCCCCCATTCCTTCTCTATTCCTAACCCTACTATACCTTTCTCTCTCTCCCTGAAAAAAGGGTTCGCATTTGGGTTTCTTCGAAGTGTCTTCTTCTTCGAGAGATTTAAGGTACGTTTTCTCATTTCGTCTTCGAAGCGTCTTCATTTTGTGTTTTCTCATTTCGGTACATAAATTGCTTAAGTATCTGGACATAACTCTACCGACAACTGTATGTATAATACTACGAACTTGAACCCCAGATTCATGAATATGACTATGAGACTGTCGCACACAAGTTATTGAAGATAACATGGAATTTGCTAATACACATCTTATCACAAGCCATACACAAGAAATCTGGATTTGCATTAGGTCTATTTGTGGTCGTTCTTTGGTTGATATGCAATTAGTTTAAATTGTTGAAAATTTGCAAGTTTAAAAGATTTGATTATGAGGTTAATGTCTACATTAGCTTGGTTGATTGGAAAAGTAAATTTTTGTAGGGAAGTTATTACTGTCATGTGGTTATGAAATAATTTTGATCTTTGTTGAATTTGAAGGTGTTTTGAGACGTACATAATCCGGGTACGTTAAGAGAAGTACATAATTCAGTGATGGAGATGCATTCATGTATTAAATCAGCCCATTTTCTAGATTTATATAGTTTTTTTTTTAAATTATTGAAGTTGATTAACATAGTAGTTCCAATAGTAATGTTCAGCATTAGTTGTATTAATTGTATGACTTATTGCTATTCATAGATATTCATAGATATAATTAAGAGAAAATATTTCAAACATGGGGTTTTATAAGGTTAATGATAAGAAATTAGTGGGATGAAGAAATTATGGAGTATATGCTCCGCAATAAAATCGAAGAACACGATTTATTCTTTGTACTTGGTAGAAAGAAAGAGATGGCGTTTTAGTATTGAAGAGGGCTCCCATAATGGAGGAGCTGAGTTGCACCAGTTGAGTTGTGTTTAATTGGTAATGAATGATTTACTAAAAGCCTTTGATTGAAGGAAGGATGATTGATTACCTTTAGATAGTAACTCAGCTACGTACTTTGAGCCTGTAAGAAGATTATGGGCGTAAGAACACCCATTATTTACAAATATTATGGGCAATCTAGATTTTGTCTCTAGTCTGAAGAATTATATTTTCACCCCTTGTTTTACACATAAGAAATAATAAGGGTTTAAATGTCAGTGCCTCTTTTGTTCCACATTTAAATAATGGATGAGATCTTCCTCAAGCCAAATATCAACTAGTATGCACAAAATGATGGTTCATAAAATAAAAAATAAAAAAAATCAATTCCTTCAGCAATATATACATATACTTTGCACTCAAGTGTTTTGGTTTATATCTTTGAAGTTCAAAATGGATCGAGATTGGATGTATGGTAACCGAACCTCAATGGAATACGTACAAGGGGTTGAGGAGTTTGCTAGGGTTGCACTTAGACATCAATTACACAATTATTCGAAGATATTATTGTGTCCGTGTTGTGACTGTAACAACTCCAGGGGTTATCGTGACATTAATGAAGTCAAAGATCATCTAATTCGTTGAGGTTTCAAAGCAGATTATAGGACTTGGAATTGGCATGGTGAAATATTAGAGTTCGGGTCAAGCGCTAGTAAGTTTCCTAGTTGTGAGAAGCCACCTCGCAATGAAGATGGATTGAATTTTAATGAGGTATATGATGATGTTAGAGATCGGGATAGAGTGGAAGAGGATAGAATAGACGAGATGATGCATGATGTTGAGGATGATTTCACCGATCATCCCCATATTTTCGATGAAATCCTTAGAGCTGCAGAGAAGCCTTTGTATCCTACTTGTACTTTACACACTAAATTGAGCGCTGTCATGAAGCTCTTCAACTTAAAGGCACGCCACAATTGGAGTGATAAGAGTTTCACACACTTATTAGAAGTTATATCGGGTATGCTCCCTGAGGGAAATGAATTGCCACTTTCTACCTACAAGGCCAACAAACTCATGTGTCCTATGGGAATGGATTATGTGAAGATCCATGCATGTCAAAATGATTGTGTTCTATATCAAAATGAGTATAAGGATCTAGATGAATGCCCATTATGTGGAGTTTCTCGTTACAAAAAGAAGGTCAATGAGCTCGATTTGAGAAAGAAGAGGATACCGGCCAAAGTTCTATGGTATCTTCCCATTATACCGAGGTTTAAGAGACTGTACTCAGATGCGAGTAATGCGAAATTGTTGCGGTGGCATGCTGAAGGGAGGAAGAAAGATGGTTTATTACGGCATCTTGCTGATTCTCCTCAATGGAGAAACATTGATAGGATGTACACGACTTTCGGGGGGACAGTCGGAATCTTAGGCTAGGTCTTTGCACTGAAGGAATGAATCCGTTCGGGACCTTGAGCACTCAGTACAGCACTTGGCCCGTTCTTCTTACTATTTACAATTTGCCACCTTGGTTATGCATGAAGCGCAAGTACATCATGTTATCGCTTCTTATATCTGGACCTAAACAACCTGGTAATGACATAGATGTCTATCTCGCTCCTCTTATTGATGACTTGAGATTGTTGTGGGAGGAAGGTGTCCAGGTTTTCGATGCTTACTCAAAATTGAATTTCACTATGCGTGCCTTGATATTCTGCACAATCAATGATTTCCCGGCTTATGGAAATCTTTCTGGTTATGCTGTGAAAGGGAAGATCGCATGCCCGATATGTGAAGAAGATATAGAAGCTATTCGTCTACAGAATTGTGGGAAGCATGTTTACATGGGTTTCCGTAAGTATCTTCCAGAAGATCATCCTTTCATAAGAAAAAGAAAAGCTTTCAATGGTTCCATAGAGTTTCGCGAAGCTCGTCTCCCTTTACGTGTGAGTGAGGTATATGATCGCTTTAAAAGCATTGAAACTATGTTCGGAAAGAGCTCTAAAAATAGATCAGCCGATGGCTATAAGAAGAGGTCTGTGTTCTGGAGTCTTCCTTATTGGCGCCATTTGGAGATACGCCATTGCCTTGATGTCATGCACATTGAGAAGAATATTTGTGATGCGATTGTTGGTACTCTCTTGAATATGCCTGGTAAAACCAAGGATGGGGTTAAAGTTAGGAGAGATATGGTTGCTATGGGGCTAAATGAATTGGCTCCTCAAGAATATGGTAAACGATGGTATCTTCCTCCTACTTGGTTCACTCTTTCAAAGAAGGATTCTGCGAGTCTTTGCATGGACTTAAAGTTCCATCTGGGTTTTCTTCGAATTTTGCGAAACTTGTTTCAATGACTGATTTGAAGTTAGTAGGTATGAAATCCCATGATTGTCATGTTTTAATGCAACATTTTCTTCATGTTGCTATTAGAGGGATTCTGCCTCCCCAAGTGAGGTACACAATTACAAGGTTGTGCATCTTCTTCAACGCTATTTCAAGTAAGGTAATCAATCCAGCGATATTAGATGACTTGCAAGCTGATGTGGTTGAAACGATGTGTCATTTTGAAATGTATTTTCCACCTTCTTTCTTTGATATCATGCCTCACTTGGTCATCTATTTGGTTTGTGAGATTAAGTTATGTGGTCCAATTTGGGGGAGGTATATGTATCCATTTGAGAGAGAGATGGGTGTCTTGAAGAGTAGAGTCATGAATCAAGCCAAACCAGAGGCAAGTATAGTACAGAGAACAGTTGCTGAAGAAGTTGCATCATGGATTACACATTATCTTGCCTGGTCGCATGATATTGGGGTACCAGTATCAAGACATGCAGGGAGGCTCGAGGGTCATGGCACTATTGGTCGGAAATGAATTACTCTCAGTTATAATTTGAAATATAAGGCCGAACTGTTTATTTTGCAAAACCTGAGTGAAGTCCATTCGTATGTAGACGAGCACATGAATACTCTGAGGAGTCAATATCCCTCAAAAAGGGATTTGCAGCTGGTATAGGTCTATAATGCTACATTTGTTCAATGGTTCAGAGGACGGATCATGGATCAATTATCTGAAGCACCTGACGATGTCGGTGATACATTAAAGTGGTTGGCATATGGTGCTAAAGTTCAAGTTATTTCGTATGAGGGATACGACATCAACGGTTATTCATTTTACTCTAAGCGTCAGGATGAGAAGTCAACTACGCAGAATAGTGGTGTAATGGTCGTTGGCATGTATCCTGAATTTTCTAGTTCAAAGGATCGAACATTAATAGACAAACGGGGTTCATACTATGGGGTTATTGTTGATATTTTTGAACTTGACTACGTCAATTTCAGTATTCCTCCTTTCTACTGTAATTGGGTTGATAATAACCAGGGAGTAAAGAAGGACGAACACAGGTACTTAACCCTAGTGAATCCCAATCGTCTGGGACATCATGCCGATCCATTCATATTAGCGTCACAGGCGAAGCAAGTTTTTTACATGGTTGATCCTGCCGATCGCAACTAGTCGGTTGTTATTGAAGGGAAGAGACAGATTCTTGGCATTGGGGATGTTGTTGATGAAGACGAATACGATGAACAGTTTGATGAGAGTCCGCCATCCACATGGAATATCCTGAAATTAGTTGTTGATGATGTAGACGATATTCTAAGGCGTAATGACCATGATGAAGGATTCTACGTAGCTAGGGAGTCTGAATAGTAATGAACACAAAATTATCCAATAATAAGGTATTACAAAGAAAATTATCCAATGTAGTTATATGATTCTTTAATGTTATTTTTTAAATAGTATATTTTTCATATAGATGTGTACTACTTAATTCAATTAAATTGAATGACCTATTTATTTTATATTTTCAGATTCACATACATGGAAGAGGACAGAGGACCCCATCCATCTTTTGCTACGGACACCCAGCAGATGAAGAAGAAGAGAGTGGGGAGAGGTCCCTCAAAAGGGATCAAATCCATACTGGTGTCCATAGAATTCTTGAGTGGGACGCACTCGGACGCCCGTGCGGGACACACTACAAGGCATATAAATGCCATTTGGGGGAGATCAGTCGGTCGAAAGTATCGATCTTAATACCGGACTGGAACTCTGTACCGAAGGGCGTGAAGGATATGTTGTGGGAGGATGCAAAGGTATTTAATGTACGTAATTACATTACTTAAATTCAAAAATAATTGTGTTATAGAAATTGTTAGGCTCATTGTGTTCTTTTGTGTTTCTACATAATACAGAAAGAGTTCCAGATCGAGGATGACCCTCGAAAGAAGCAGGCGGTCCTCACCTCTTGCGATTTGAAGTAGAGAGACTTCAAGGCCAAGCTCGTTAGTGGCTAGATCTCTTGTACAAGGAATAAGGAGGGCCAGACTAGGAAGCGACCTTGGGAGCTCTACAACTTCATTTCGGAGGAAGATTGGAACTCTTTTGTGAAGATGCATTCTACAGAAGAGTTTAGGGTAAGAATTTCTTTGAATATCATTTGATATTAATTATATATATTACTTTAATTTCTTGGTTAGTTTCTTATATGCAATAACTTGTATATTATAATCAGCAAAGAAACGAGAAGGCGAAGAGGAGTGCGGCCCAGAACTTGTATCCTCATCATATGGGTCAACACTCATATGCTGAGATGAGTGAAATATGGAGGCGAAAGGGCTTCATTCCTTCGATGTCGTCGTCATCATCCAGTTGTTCGTCCGTTGTTTCGAGTCTGCCAGATAGGAGGACAACGTGGCTTCTAGCGAGATCTGTCCCCGACGAACAAGGACGTCTCGTGGTGCCGGACAAGCAGACGGCTAGTATCCGGGACTCCATTGTGAGTAATGTTTGCTATTCATCATTATTCTATTTGTCTTTTTACATTTTGTGAATTGTCTTAACTTTTATTTTGAAATATACACAGGATGATTGGAGACGGAGAGAGGAATCGGGAGAGTTTGTCTCCCAGCCACAGGACGACATTCTGTCCCGTGCCCTCGGCAAAAAAGACCACCCAGGTCGGGTGGTCGGTTACGGAATCGGCGTTGGCCGAAAGACTGTGTACGGGGCTAACAAGAGGAGCTCGATACTGATGAAGAGGGTGGAGGACGTCGAAGCTCGAATCGATAACGCCGTGACACAGGCTGTGAAGGAGGTTGAGATCCGAGTTCGAGCTCAGACGATCAAGGAGATGGAGGAAAAGATGGATTCTATGCTCTAAGAGAAGTTCAGGATGTTCACTGCGCAATTCGGTATGCCGCATCCACCACCGCAGCTACCGGAGCGTAACATGCTTGACCCTCCAGTCTTACCATCCTTAAGCGGCTCTGGGGTTAGAGATCCTTTTCAGGATCTACAGGTTTGTTTCCTTAGGTTTTATAAACTACTAAACGCATTTCAAATTCCTCTACTTTACTTGAATGAGAGAAACTGACATCTTTGTCTCTTTTGTTGCATGAGCAATGATCGTGTCATTTGATGCACATGGTGAATGGCAATGAAGCAATCATTGTTGCTTTAGGAACCGTTCATCCGGCTCTGACACGAGACCACCATGCTGACATCATGCCTGGTCATGTGAAGGTCAGCGTCAACGACTATGACCAGGTCTACAAGGATGTCCCTGTCCCTGCCCCTTCTGCGTTCATCAAAAGGCTCGAGCAAGCCCACAGGACCTTCACACAGTGGCCAAAGCATCTAGTTCGGCTCCTGACGTCTGAGGTAAATGCATTCCGCCTAACTTTAGGAATCCCTATTCTATTAATGTTGGTATTAAGTTTTGAATTTGTTTGAATCAGCAAAGAGGTACGGGACGGAAGGACGCAGCTGAAGGTGTTGCCAGCGGTCCTAGCAATCCAGAGATGATCGAGTCCGTGCGGAAGGACGTTGCCCAGACCGATCTCACTGAGCTGGCCTTGAGTCATCTTGGTGAGAATTGTCGTCAAATAAGGGCGCAGGTGTCGAGGCTTCTGCCAGATAGCATCGTCTCCTTTCATTGTGGGAAGACGATATTCGGGTACCCCAAGGACCAGGATATCGTGATCATTGCAGAGGACGTTACTCAACTTCTCACAGGGGACGAGCTGAATGTATCTGTGCTTCAAGTCTTCATGATGTAAGTTACCCGACTATTGAATGTAATTCATAATCTAATATGTGACCATCTATTTGTTAATGTTGCTAAATGGGTGTTGTTTCAATTAATTACAGGGCCTGTTATGAGTTGGTCCAAGAAGAAGGACTAGGATCCTTTGGTTTCATGTGCCCATCTAGGGTCTCGGCTACCATGATCGGTAATGACCAGGGCTTTGTCACTTCTTACATGGTATCTTTTATGGCCAATCATCATAGGAAGCATTTCATCTTTTGCCCGTACCATGAAAGGTATGATCTTCTTACATACGTAGTATCCTCTTGCTTGTATGTTCGTTTTTTAACCATTTACCAATCATATTATAGGCGTCATTGGATACTTCTTGTTCTGTCCTTAGAGAAGAGGACAATATACGTTTTCGATCCTCTTCAACAAAAACGTAACTTAGCGATTAAGGAAGTGCTGAATACGTAAGTTTTTGGTAACTACAGTTTTTTCTTCACTGACAAGAGTAACAGACTAAGGTTTAG
The DNA here is from genome assembly GCA_026401315.1 of Dysphania ambrosioides. NCBI lineage: Eukaryota > Viridiplantae > Streptophyta > Magnoliopsida > Caryophyllales > Amaranthaceae > Dysphania > Dysphania ambrosioides. The sequence goes on from CM048662.1 coordinate 13,466,957, forward strand.
TTATTGACGTAGATTGTTTTTCCTAATCTAGTGCCTTTAAGAGTTTTAAAGTTCAGTCCGGCCTCCGTAACAGATTGAAATTGAACTGGATTCCGGCTCAGGTAACCCTGTTTTCAATTTATTTCGTTGCCTTAGAATTGTATTTGATCTGTTTGGTTTACATTGTACTTTGTTTCGTAATGCAGTGTCCTCAGCAGATTGGAAGCACCGAGTGTGGCTACTTTCTTATGCGTTTCCTGTTTGAAATCCTCCACCATGCTCATTGTGAGGATCTTTCAACGGTACGTATTCATGAGCTCCGTAATTTATTTTTGAGATATAGTATGTAGATATATGGGAATTGTTTTGAGTTCTACTCATGTATGGGAATTGTATGTGTTGTGAAAACAATGGATTTGTGAATTGCATTTAGAATACACAATTGTGTTGTGAATTAGAATACACAATTTTGTTGTGAACAGACAATATGTTTGTGAATTGTATTGTGAATTTTGGTTAGAATACACAATTGTGTTGTGAACACACAATTGTGTTGTGAATTTTGGATGGATATCGTTGGATTGTAATTATTGTGGAAACAGGTACTATTAAAAAATGGGAAAAGGTCGAATTACAGAGGAAACTCTGCCGAAATTTACGCTTGAAATTATATCTCTTGTTTTGTAGATAACTAAACCTATCATTTCTTACCCTTTCAGGCGATTCAAAGAACAACGACATACTCACCTCAAGAGCTGATGGAGATTAAGGAATTATGGGCGGAATACTTCATTGGGGCCGGACAATATGTGTAGGTAGAGCTAGCTTAAGGTAGGAGGTAGTAGGAATTCCTTGTATTCATTAGATTAAACATTCTTTTGTATATATATAATTATTTCTGTATGTACTATATATTAAAACACATTGGGTTAATTGACTCATTGGCATATTGGCATAAACACAAAATAAATAAAAACCGTACCATTGGCCTTAAGACACACATTTCAGCAATATATTGGCAATCATCAGCTTCATATATACTTGATAATAATGGTGGTAAAGAAGGGGAAAAAATGTATTATTTGCTGCGGTTATTACTAAAAACCGCAGCACTTATTGGTCAGTACTCTAAGATTCATCTATTTAATGCTGCGGTTATTACTAAAAACCGCAGCAAATAAATATTATTTGCTGCGGTTTTTAGTAATAACCGCAGCACTTATTGGTCAGTACTCTATTTAATGCTGCGGTTATTACTAAAAACCGCAGCAAATAATATTTATTTGCTACGGTTTTTAGTAATAACCGCAGCACTTATGGGTCAGTTTTCTAAGATTCATCTATTTAATGTTGCGGTTTTTTATAAATAACCGCAGCAAATAAGGGTAATTAATGTTGTGGTTATTTGAAATAACCACAGCAAATAATATTATAAGTGCTGCATCAAAAAAACCGCAGCATTTGTTGGTTTTATATGTGCTTCTGTATAATAACCGCAGCAAATAAGGTTAAATAACCGCAGCAAATAGACTTTTTTCTACTAGTGTATTTCATAAGGAGATTTCTTTAAAATAATTCTTACTAGACAATGGTTTAGAATATAATTTATTGTATTAACAGCTTCAACCCAAAAATATTTTGGTCAAACATTTTCTAAAAGTATTGTCCTAGACATTTCCTCAAGAGTACGGTTCTTTCGTTCCTGAACTCCATTTTGTCCAGGTGTCTTAGGAGCTGAAAAATTATGAGAAATGCCATATTTTGTGCAAAAGTTATCAAATTTAAGTTGATTAAATTCTCTACCATAGTCACTTCATAAAGAAACTATAGGTAGGTTTTTCATAGTTTGTAATTCTTTGCAAATTTTAGAAGCCTCTGATTTTTCTCGTATAAAAAGAAATCCAAGTAAATCTAGAAAAATCATCAACTGCCACAAGGAGACATGATGTCCATAGGACCTCATAAATCAATGTAAATAAGTTCTATGGGTCAAGAAGTACTTACAATATTTTTGTCTTTGAATGATCCTTTGGTTTGTTTACCTCTCACACATGCTTTGCTCAACTCTTTATCTTTGAAATCTAATTTAGGAATTCCATGTACAAAGTCCTTTGAGGAAATCTTCTTCATGGTATGCATATTGATATGACCTAACTTTTTGTGCTAAAGCCTTGAGTCATTTTTCAAGGTCTTGAGACATTTGAAGCTAGTACTCACAACTTGGTTAGTATGAAAAGCATAAACATTTTTACAATGAGGAGTAGTAAGAATAACTTTATTGTCTTCCTTGCTTTGCACCTCACATTTTTCTTCATCAAAAATAACTTTAATTATCCTTGTCGTACAATTGAGAAATGCTAAGCAAGTTATACTTTAGACCTTTTACAAGATAGACATTATCTATGGTGTTTGATGCGTTATTATCAACTTTTCCAATACTAATTATTTTGTATTTGTCTTTATCACCAAGTGTTATAGTTCCAGAAGATTTCTCTTTAATCATTGAAAATAAAGAAGATTGTCCACTCATATACCGTGAGCAACCACTATCTAAAATCCAATAATGATCAAAGATGACAAGTGCTCCTAAGTCTAAATCATGCATAAAGTAATTGCAATATGGCACAAAATGGAACAAACACGGGCCAAAAGAGTATGAAAAGCCTACTAAGAAGGTACAAATGATTGACATAAATGCCACTCATCACATTTACAAAACACGTAATTAAAAAAGTTGAGTACATAAGGTTACGAAAATAAAATGAAACATGATGACTTCGTAACAGTAAAATGCATGGAACATTTATTCATATGAAACAATCCTTAACTTGACTCATAATTTATTTAATTAATAAATTGGATTAAGCAACAATCAAGGTTGTCTCCCTATGTCCCAATTAAGAACATCAAAATAAATATATAAACCCCATGCTCTCTCGTCAGAGGACATTAAAAACAATATAAATCCAATGGCAATGGGCGCGACTCTGTTACCATGACTAGAAAAGATCTCAACTAATCCTATTTTAAGTTTAAAATTTTATAAAAGAGACTCGTAGATCACACGATATCCAAGAAAATCCACGAAAAATGCTCTATGAAGCCTCAATCCCTAATTATCAATATTCTAGATGTGCACTAGCCTAGAGTTTTATTGCGTATCCTTCTCTCACTTTACGTGATTTACAATTTCACACTTGGGTTCCAATTCATCAAAGAACACACATTTAAAACATCATAATTACACAATCAATCTCTTTTACATTGTAATTTTAACCCTTTTATTTCCTTCTTAAAAATTTTAACATGTTTGTTCAACTAACCTTGTCATTATAACTTGAAAATCACCTTTACTCAATTCATATCTTAAGTAATGAAGGAGTAATAAATAACAACTTCATGGAGTAATTATCAAATTAATTGCACTTAAATCAATCAAGATTCCTCAACCATATATAATCCTCTTCTGATTAGTATTAACGATTCATCATCAACAATACCAAATCATGCTTCTAAAATAAAGATCATGAATCCTTTCATTACATAACCAAACAATCTCACCCAAAAGGTTCCCTGAATAAGTTAATAAGTTTTAATTTGATCTTAGATCATACTCCTAAAGGCAAGGTTTTTGTAACTTATACGTACCTTGAATAGAAAAATTAGGTTACCACTTTTACAGCTATGAATCATCCTCTACGAATCGTTTTCATAAACCAAATAACACAACCTTAATTAAAATTGTATCAAACAAGTTCACGGAAACTATACCTATTTAAAAAGGCTTCCAAAAATCATGTAAATTCTTTAAATCTTGTTTATTAACACTTAAATCGACAAAAAAAAACCAGAATTATTTAATTCTAAAAAAAATCTCCAAAACCTGTAAAATGTTGATGTAAATTTCTAAACATATATTATATTGATTAGGATCATATACTACTCATAAAATCATAAAAATCCTTCAAAACTCATAAAAAAATTCAAATTCAATAACCCATAAAATTAGAAAATTCATTTAGATCATAAGATCATCAACTACATCACAAAATAATCTTAGTTTCATGAATTAATCAATATTATATGATTATAAACCCTAAAATATAAAAATAGTACATTTAACCCATAATCTCATGTAAAAAGAGTCTGAAAATCTATAAAAACATATATAAATTCATAAAACTTATGATTATAAATACTTTTAACATATAGTTAATTGTTGACAATAATCAAAACAACCATTGAAACAACTCTTAATCATGAATTATAGGGTATATATATTTAGGGAAGAAAGGAAAGGAAAAGAAGGAAGGAAAGGAGGAGAAGGATTGGCGGTGGCTGGCGGCTGGGTGGCAACAAGGGGCAGCAAAGAGGGTTGGCTCCCTTGGTTTCTCTCCTCTCTTTTATTTCCTGATTTTGTGATTAATGAGCAATTATAGTTTAGGGAAAAACTTATTTATATATAAATAAGGTTAGTGGGTTGGATAATTTATAGGGCTTATGGGTTTGTGATGGCTAAAAAGTACCTTTTATAAGAAAATAAATCTCATAACAATTTAAATAAATAATTAAACATAATTTATAAGAATAAATCATGGAATTATATATAGGAAATATTTTCAAATCCAAATGTAATTAAAATGTTGAAATTTTACGTGGGATTACAATCTACTCCTTTTAAAAGAAGTTTTGACCCTAAAACATAACTCAAAAATCGGTTATTTTCAAACAAAACTACGGGGGATTACATATTATTTAGGGCGCAATTGTCTTAGGAATTGTCTAATGAATTGAATTCGAGTGGTTGGGTGTAAACTCTATGTCTATCCATATTAGTGGGGATTCGTTATCCTAGATGATTTTAATATATTGGTCATAGTCCTAGCTTTAATTTGTTTTCTAGATTTATTTATAGTTCATCATCCTCTATTTTTTATCCTTTCCTAGTAAAAGTAAAACCATAGGTACCTGAACAATCCTATAGTCTTTTGGTATTTTAACCCTACTTACTCAAACTATATTTGTTTAGGTAGCTAGGTAGACCTAATCAAATGGGTGGGGGCCCGTTAAGGGCCCTTTACCAACCCGTTTGTAAAAGAGCCTAATCAATAATGAGCTTAATGGGTCGGTCTCTTAAATGGTCATATTTTATTAGGTTTTTAATGGGTCAACTCGGGTCAATAATGGGCTTATAGTTTCTAAGACTTTTAAACACTATAAGGTAACTAATTATTTCCACTTACTTTCCGATGATCCACTACCAAAGATTGGAGGTGATACACGTAAACTATCCTCCTCTATAGATAAAAACTATACTCTCTTTGGATGGTTCGGCCCTACTCGACTCATTATATATCTCCTTTAGGCCGACCCGACCCATTTTGCATCTTCTTTGACCAGCCCCGGCTCGGCCCATTTTTCTTGTGACCCATCCCGGCCCTGACCCGCCCTAATGAAAAAGTCTATAGCTAGGTATCTTTGATAGGATTGTGACAGCTCGGTCAATTAGTTTTAGGAATACCAAGTTATTAACCACCATATCCTATTACATGCAGTTAGCTCTTTAAAAGTTTTGAATAGTGTTTACTTATTGTAGGTTTTTAATAAATACTTGATATCTTACCCACTTTATGATTTATTTATCATTAAATATCACATCCAATTATAAGAACATACCATGATTTTTTATAAACAAAAATTCCTTTTTAATTATATATAGCTTATGCAATCCTATTTAATTTTCATGAATAAAATGACAAGCTTATAAGTATTTAGCTTGTTCGTTTCGATGTCTAAAATTAGGCATGCAATCACCTTATGTTTACACTCTCTTATCCATACCTGCAAATAGACAACTATGCCTCTACGTACTGGTGGTTACGAGTTATTGAGGTTTGCAGGTGACATGCTAATATTTCATTTACTTAAAAGGTTATTTGGTTTGTAATCACAATCCTTCCATCTAGATTGTTGCATCTCATAACTAGTTCAAATTATATTATCAACACAATTTATAACTCTTGATAGTGTAACTAGGAAAACTATGATCCTTGTGGATCGTTTTCCACTTTTTTTTTGGGAGTGATGATATAAGTTAGGCTTAGTGATCATTTTCAAAATGGTCATCTCTTGTGTTTCTTGTAGATTCTTTGTAGAGAAGATCTCCAAGATTAGAATTTGATGCTCAATTTCTCACCATACTATCAACCACCAACAAAACGAGGATGGTACTACCTTTCATGGGTAATTTAGAGCTTGACGATTAGGTTTAGGGCCATATACTCATATTTGACCTTGAAAGTGTCACTGTACCAAAATTTCATTTTGCATGGAATCATGGAATCATGGAAAATAGATTTTAAGTGTTTGTTAATTGTTTCCTATAAAATACTTTAGAAACTATAGTTGTTGTATGGAAATTTCCGAAGGGAACACTTATGAAATTTACATTGCAACAATTGCTCTACAACATGCCCTTGCCCTTAGAACACTTGACGAAATGGAGTTAATCTGCATTCACTTATTGATAAGGTGGATATGAAGGGTACTGTGGAATTATTTTTTATGAACTCTTTTCCTCAAATTCTCTTAATTTAGGTGGATTTTGATTTGAATTATAAAGCTTACTCAACTTTTCTCAAAATAATAAGTTGACCTGCATACATTTATTGATCCCTTATCTTAGGAAGAGGGTGATTAAAGGATTCAGCTTATGAAAGAATCAACTCTTCTTTGCTACATCCATGACAATTCAACGGCTAAGCCCAAGATTCCAATAATTCGCTTTTTTGCATCAAAGGCAACAAATCACAAACGAATGTATATGGATTTGCTACTAAGTCGAGGGCTAGAAGGCGTTTGGGTCAATGTAAGATCGTATGACCAATAACCCTAATAAAAGCTTATCACAATTCAAAGGTAAAGAGAGTATTGGACCTAGTCCAATTTCTTCGACCTACATCAGTTGCGTTAGTCCAATATATTGGCAAGTATCCAAAAGATAAGGTCCCTACTCATTTAATATAATCCTTAGGTATAAATACTTATGACCTATGCAAATTACTATCACTTTATATGCACAAGCACTATGTCTTTGAGGATTCTTTCGGATCTTGAGCTCTTAATTAATCATCAAAAAAGGTTTTCTTAGATACCACCACCAAGGCTAGTACCCTTGTTTGTGTAGGGTATTCTCCTCAATCAAAGGTTCAAGAAACCTCTTCTCTATGTTCAATCCAACAATCTTACAACAATTGTTAGTCTTCATTTTTCGCTAATAACAATTTGACTCTAAGAGGAGGGACTTCTAAGAAAGCCAATGTTTTTTGAATCTCGAACCATTATGGATAAAGTAAGTGTTAACACATTTCACTTCAGATATCAAGCAAATCCCCAAAATTGAGAATTAGCATTCCTGTGAAGCATAGGATGCCAAAGGACACTCTGCAACATAACAATGATTCCAAAAGAATTTTGGGACATAAGAGTGTCGTAAACTGCCAAGATACAGCCCAAGGCCCTTTGCTTCCCATAAGCAGAGGAGTGGGCCACAGCATAGCCAAGGACCATAAAACACTTAAGGGACCAAAGTCAAAGTTGCTCATTCTTGAGAAACTCAATGAAGCCATAGCAATTCTTCAATTTTCTTGCCAAATATTGGTGATATCTTAGGTAGGAAAGAAAAACATTGAGGAGGAGCCAATAATAAAGGCATAGTCCCTTCTAGTCCTTCTGTATGCGCTTAGACTCATAGTGAGAATAATATCTTTGGGAATGATAAGAGAGAAAGAGGAAAATGATACAGATAAGAGAAGGGATATCAAAATGATTAATCTAGTTAATCTATTCAACTTTTAATCCTAATTTATTGTACAAGAAAAGGTCATGATTAACATGATGGGATATTTTGATATGCTAGTCATACTTAGTTTAGAATTTTGTTGTGTTTAGTAAGCCCTAGTTGTGTTAAGGTTTGTTTTATATTTTTATTACATGTTTATACCTTTTACTTAAGAGGGATTTTCATATTTTTAGCCTTAGTTAGGATATGGGCTAAATTCAAGCTTTCCTTATTCGGTTCTAAATTGTTTTAGATTTGAGTCAAATTAGAAAAATAGGAGGTGTTGTTAGTATCCTACTCAAATTAGGAGTAATAATAGAGTCCTAAACCTACTCAAACCACAATTTAAGACTAATATAAATAGGATATTATGTGTTGGTTGTTCAGCACCGTGAAATAGAATAAGAATTTAGTACTTTGCTAAGTTAAGCTTATTTGCTTACTTTTAAGTTTATTTAACAGCCTTTAAGCTTGGAATTTAAGTTGCTTGCTTAATTCCAAGCTAAGGGATGTGTTTTCCTTAATTATTATCTAGGTTCTTTGCTAGCTTTCGCATAAAAAAATCCATAGCGATTTTGCGAGTAATTTCCACGATTTAACAAGGACAAGGATCTATGCAAAGCTCAAGAGACAATTTTGAAAAGGAGCTCACCCTATGGGGAAGCAAGCTCTAAGCACTAGATAAAAGAATTTATATTAGAAGAATTCTAATGAAAGAGCTCTTAAGAGATTATATAAAGGCCTTAGACCTTAAACAATAAGGTGAAAGGTTTGCAAAGCAAGCCTATGGCTAGAGTTCATAGTATGCTATGATTCCACAGCTCACGAGCCCCCTTCAAAAACAATGCTTCTCAAAGAAACATAGTATAGTTCTTCAAGCTACTCACTAGGTCCCCATTATGCATAGATATACTATGTGATTCTAGCCAAGTTGAAGCTACCTAACCATGTCATGTACATTTGAAAGGAGACCCCTAAGACCATATAATAACATTTTGGCCAACTCTTTTTGGGAGAGTACACAAATGCCTAATCTTGTAGAAGGAGTTAGCAAGTTAGTTTGTTTGGTGATTGTTGAAGTTGTCCTGCAACTCAGGGAGAAACTTCTTCTATATGAGGTGGATGTTGGAAGGATTGTTCCTCCATGCCATCCTTACCTTATTCTGGTTGGAGTAGTTACTTAAGGAGGATTGGCATGAGCAGTAACATCTTCATACATCTCAAATAAAACCCATTTTAATGGATCATGGAATTGCTCTATAACATCCTCTTGGATTCCCATGTTAGGAAACTCTTACATGTGCATCATGGCAAGAAGATTTGGATCAAATTATGATTTTTAGGAAGAAGAAGAAGAAAAGGGAAGAACAACTTTATACTGCTTTAAAGGAAATGAAATAGGAATTACACTCTCTATTTTTGGATTTAGGAAACTGTGTTTAACTTAGGCACAACCACAACGCATAATCAATAGCAGTGAGTAAGCCCACTCATGATTGAATGAAAATCTAAAACAAGAAAAAGAAATTACCTTGATGAGTGGGAGTAGATCTACAAGTTAGATCCTAATAATTCAGCGAGAAGAAGATCGTTGATGAGCACTCTCAACCTGACAACTTGTTGTGTTTCCAAAGTGAAGCTTCTCCCTCGTCCACCACTTTACAAATTTCTTTGCCTGAACGAGCCATATACCTTCCAAGTATGTCATAACAGGAGAGAATGGATTCCCCCAACTGCTCCGAAGTTCTGCTACAACATGATCATATCAATCTTGAGTTTGGCTTTTATGATAGTCATCCACCTACCTCTCTTAAATATCTCCCCAACCTTCTTATCCTTGTAAATTTTGGTAACTTTGTGGTCCCGCCATGCACATTGTAAGTGTGCAATGTCAAGGAAAACCTCTCGAACAGCATCCATGAGCCCTTATTCTCAATCAGTGACAATCGTTGATGGAGATAAGTCATTACCATACAATGTCTTCAACTTATCTAATACCCACAAGTAGCTACTTGTCATCTCATCAGCTAATAGGCATATGAAATCAAGAAATTCTTGTTGCACGGAGTAACACCACATATCTCAAACAAAGGCATCTTGTACATGTTTGTCTTATGAGTGTAATCCATGCCCATAACCCATGAATATGTATGTAACAACTTTACAGAACTAGGGTGCGTCGTAAACGCATGCGCCACAACAATCGTATCAAGATCGGACCAAACGTATTTGGCGTATTAGCTCTCGCCGGCAAGATGAGTGAACTAACTAACAAAATCCCTTCCACCGGCCTCCTCCTGTCTCATTCGATCACTGAAATTGTAGATATGTCGTTCATTCGGATGATTTTTGAGAAACTAGGAGTTCACAGCAGTCAAGATAACCTTAGGCTTCGCTTGGACAGCAGACAAATCTCAAACCAACTTCTTTGCACCGGAGCTGAAACCACTAATTTGTCGATATCCCTGTGGATACTTAATCATTTCGTGGTTGTGCATATCGTTTTCCTTATGACCCAATACTATCAACCACCCTTCTTCATAACATCCAACCTTAATAAAAAAAATTTATAACCACAAGCTTGAGATTTTGTACTCGGTCGTTCAACATTTTCTACATCTATATTCTCTCCCCTATTCTCTCTCCCTAATTGTATCTCATGTAAAGTGACTCTTTTTTATACGACGAATGCACCAATTGAATTCCATGTTGAAGGGCGATTGATTTATCCCATTTAGCAGTCATTACTTTCGTTGAAAATAGTTCTGAAGTCGTGAAATTAGGGTAATAATTGATACCATTGCCGCGAAAATCTTTTATCGGAACCTATTAAAAAAAAATAATTAATTTCCAAATAATCTAGGGGGAGTTGTCCAAAATAATATGTCTAGCCCTAATGCTGGCCGGAATTTTCAGACGATCCCTCGGGGTTTAGCCGGTAATTTTAGACTGCTGGTTTCCGGCGAACGGAATTCACCCGCGACAACAACGTTGATGGCTCCTCCATAGCATTGGTGGTTTTCGGCGTCAACTATGGTCCTTTTCGATGCGATAGTTGGTGTGTATGTTGTTGACCGAATTTCGACGAGGTGGTCGGCTGGAAATCATGGTGGTTGGAGGCTGGACTTGGTGGTTGGCGGGGGATTGACATGAGTGCAAAGTGTGAAATAAGATATTAAGTCAAAAAATATTAATATGTTGAATTTTATTAACTTTTGTTAAAGGACAAAAACGTCAATTTGGGATACAGTTGGAGTAAAATAGTGGCGGTAAATAACGCTCCCTAATATTAAAAATGAAAGGAAATATACTAATTACCTCTGTTATTGTTTTTACGTACTATTGCGCTGTTTGCTTCCTTTTAAAGTACGAAAACATTCGTATTTTGTTACCGAATGTTACGAAAAAGTTCACAGCTTAATGCTGTTTCATGTTATTTCTCTTGATTTATACAACGGTACTAGAAAAATAAAACTGACAGCCCTTTGTTTTGAGGGTCAAAAGATCAGTCTAAACGCAGTTTATCTTATTATCACCAGAAGCCACAATAATTTTGGCTGCTGGCAAGAAAAACTCAGCAAAACTCTTGATTTGAAAGAAAACAGTCTAGACCACACAACACCTGCATTTGATCACAGATTCCTGTATTCTATCTCAGGTATACAGAATTCGCAGATAACCCCAGCAGTGTATTACAATGTCGACGGATCAAACAAAGATAAAACAGTGAATAAATAAAATCCATTTCTACATCACTAATATGGACGTCATCAAGCACTAAAACTGCCTTCTGACAAGAGTCAGCATGTAAAATTTAATGCTGTACTCAGAACTACCGCACAAACAAAGAATATGTTTGAATGATGTTGCCCACTGAAATTTACAAAAAAATATTTAAAGCTAATCACGCAAGACATTCTGAGCTGGGTTTACATCGATTGTAGGAGGTACATTATCGTGCGGCAAAACATCAAGTCCGTCTGCGGCTGGCTGTTGTCCAACTATAGCTCCTCTGAACATACCTGCTTTTACGGATGCAATAACTAACCTCTGCAGCTTCAATATTCCAATACGCTTTGTAACAACATAAAGAACAGCTAGAGAGAACAAGAGAAGCCCTACAACAAGTATGACTCTACAAAGAGAAAAAGGACAGTTATCTTAAAATGCCAGCATGTTCAATAGGAAAGGCAAAGAAACTAAAGGGAAGAAAGGGCTTGTATACCGGTCAATAACATCCTCACGCTGCATAGTGGAAAGTAAGTTACATGTTCGCATTAACAGTGACCGATGGCCTTTATATTCGCTCTCTGCTTTCTTCAGTGATACCGTTGATTCCTCTGTAGGTCAAACAGAGGCATCTAATTACTAAAATTAGAAACATATAATTATCCTAGTTCAGCATTTCAGAACCATGTTTGATTTCAGAAAGCAATACATCCTCCTTAAAAGTGCATAAGTGATCTTATAGAACTTCCTGGGTTTTGTTCAACATAATATCAACAACAACAGCTTACCATACAGAAAAATATAGGAGAAAAATCCAAAAAATCCCACTTGAATAAAATACTTTCAGAACATCTTATGTCCTCCTTTAACAGACACAACACAAGTGAACTGATGTGCAAACCAGCAAACCATGAACTACAAAAACTGTAGTCCAAGAGACAGTAAAAGAAGAGGGGGGGTTGCCAGGGAAGAAATATCACACCTAAAGTCATTAATGTACTAGCATTTCTGTCCGCCTCCTATGCATGGAAAAGATGAGAATAAAAGGGAAAAATGAGAACTCATCACATAACAATACCTTTACATTATATGTAAAATCAAAGAGCATCAATCAAAAAATATTGACCAGAGCCATTATTTGGTAAGTGCGGCGAAGACTCTCAGTAATGCTCTCAGCAGCAGACCTCATCCCAGCCTTTGTCCTAGAATGAATTAAAACGAATTTTAACTAAGCTGAATTTCTGGTTTATTGTATAATAGAAGTTGGGACTCTATAACATATATCTCACTCTTTTTTCACATAAATGACTCTGTGAGGCATATCACATACTGTAAATTGCGTCTGCGCATAGTGGACTCACTGCCGCTGCCTAGAAGAAGTTCCCTCTGCAATCAACAGGTTGACGATAGTAAGACAAACTCTTCCATATCAAAATGTTGCTAGAACATTACTAATACAATTTAACAATATATAACATGATGGGAACAGAAGATGAAAAAATACTTCTTCCGAAACATTCCTAAAGTCAATGCATTCCATAATACTATGAAGCATATTAGTAGGCTATTCTAAACACTGAACACTGTGGAATATGAATTCAAACTAAGTCCCTAAAGCTCAATATCATAGATTCTTGAGCATAATAAAGTTTGTATCCTTCAATCTACTATTCTATATAAATACCCCTCAAAATATACAAAAACATATGAAAATAACTACAATCGATACTCTAAATCCCCTAAACAATGAATCTCATTTTGCAAATAATGAACTTCCTAATACTATCATATTTTGCATTTTGCATCATTCTCCCTCTCTAAATATAAACTCAATCAAGAGCTATGAAGTAATAGAAACAATGGAAAATTATTACCAATACGTAGTTGTAAAAACAGAAGGATCACCTTTATAAAGTGACATCATGAAAGGCCTGGTTCTCAACGCTTAACTGTTGGAATAGGCAATGGCAGGGACATATGTGCGATATCATCATCGCCTAGGAAATTCACATGTCATCTCTCTAAGGACATCCCAGACGTCAAAGCCCATAATGTGGATCAACTCTTCCCCTCATGCCAAAGATGAGATTCTAGTCAACTTTCTTCTTCAAATCAAGGAGACAAAACGGAGCAAAGGTGGCTTTGTCATATAATTTAGCATATCACCTGCTTACTTCTCCCGTCACAGGATGCAATCTTGAACAGGTTAACCATCTTTATGTCAGAAAGGGCCTTGAGCTCGTGAGGCCACCGTCCTTATAAGTGGATCATAAATTGATCCACTTGGCTGCATAGGTGTTTATAGAGGTTAATGGGCTTTATGAAGAGGTTGGAGAGGATAGGAAGGGCGTTGGGCTGATCACTTGCATGGCTTAGGAGGTTGCATGAGCTTGGAAGACCATGTATTTGAAGGGCATGGACGAGTGAAGCTAGGAGTCCCAAAAACTCCCATTGGTCAACAACCAACCCTTATTAATTCTAGAGGCTTAATATTATTCCGTTAAGCTGTCTAGAAAGAAAAAGGCCTCCTTATCTTGTGTTGGATCAACAAGCGAGCTCCTTACCCTTAAATGCAAACATGTGGGCGCCCATCGTTTGCTTTAGGTCCCTCGATGTGGTCAGTACTCTATATTGTCGGGTAGTGAGGCTTACACTTGTTTACTAATTATTACATGGCCTCTTTCCTCCCTTTTTTGCTCACTCGTAAGGGTCTGGACCACAGTCCAAGATTTCGTGGAGTTAAAGAGTCCTAGAATTGGAGGATTAAGAAGAGTCCAAGATTTCAAAGATTGCAAAGAGTCCAAGACTTTAAGAATTCTAGCAAGGAATATGATTCCAAGACTAATCAAATTCCTTAGAGTCCAAGTTCAAGCAAACACTTAAGTCATTTTTTTGTTTTAATTTCTTAGTATTAATAAGAGTATTTATGTAACTCAAAGTCCAAGTGTTTTGGACGTGCATTAGTAGTTGTGTTATATCTTTTACTTCTGATCAGATTATGAGTGGTTTGTTCTTAGTGAATTACTTAAAAGATGCATTAGGGTTTTATGTTAGACGGCATCTTTAAGTGTTTTAGGGTGTGTTAAACTTTTTAAGGCTTGTTCAATTTAATGGGCAGCCATGGTTCAATAAGAGGCCTTCAGAAATTTCATAAAATACATTCTCTTTAGCTTTGAGTTTTGCACGAGTGTGTGTGAGCTTTGAATGTCCAATGCTAGTTCTTCATTGGCATGTTGGATAGTGTTCTTGGAATCCTTGCATCCTTTAAGTGGTGAAATTTGTATCTTAAAGAATCAAGGCGCTCAAAGGTATCATTTTACTTGGTGAATCATTAGAGTAACTTGGTAACTTTGCCTATCTTAGTTTATTGTTACTTTGGTTCGTGTATTGTGTATGTTTGGACAAGCTGGTGAATTATTGAAGGCTATGTGATTGAAGACTATCATTTGCTATTGGTTGTTGCTTAAATCTAAGTATTTGTTAACTAATTTGCGTGGCTTATAATTTGGTGTCATTAGTAAGAATTGGTAGCAATCATTCATACTAAGTTGATAAACCTATTGTGATAATCAGTACTAGTTGTGTGGAGTTGAGGAAAAGAGAAAAGTGGGATTGACTTTGAATCATACTTAAAGCATTAATTTAGAATCAACATAAAACATTCAAGTCATCAACTTGGTTAAAATCACACAAACAAGAGTAAGGAATCCTTTAGATTTGCGCAATTGCTTTAATCTGCCATGCAAAGACTTGAGCTATTTTAGGCTTCCTTTGAGCAAGTGAGGCTTTGATAATCTGGGTTTAAGCTTGATTTGTTGTGAGGAGAGCAGAATTGGGCAAGTGAAGAAAGGGGGCTGGCGCGTGACGATCTTTGTTGCTGCGTGAGATCAGACTCTTCCTACGGCTTGTTCATTGACCCGTTTTAACATCCTATTGTATAGATACCCATTGGGAGCATCCATGCAACATTTTACCTCTTCAGGATTGTTGTGCATCATTTAAAATCTAGAACCTACTTTTTAAAAGACTAACATTTCCAGAGACTTTCAATTTTCATCTTTTAACAAACTCTATTTTGGATGATTGGTGTGTCTACAATGGAAGATTGTTTCAACCATTCGGGTTTGGTATGTACGGACATCCAGCAACTCGGTTATTTATTTTCATAAAGTTTGCACCTCAGAATCTTTCTTAAATATATTTATAAAGAATTACCAAGCCACATCTTTGATTTGATACATGTTAAAGAACAAATTACGTGTGCCACTCTTCATTGCTTTTTCAGGGCAAATAAAACGCGTGTGGAAGGGAATCACCACTGCAAGAGGAGGAAGCGTTTTTCGAGAAAGGAAAGTGGGGCATGATATATTGGCTCTTTGAAAAAGTTTAACGCCATTGCCCTAATAGCTAGTAGCAACTGAGCTTTATGCTTCTCAATTGCCATTGAATATAAAGTGGGATAGTTGGAATTGGAGATCGATGTGCACATGTGTAATCCAAACAATAGAAATTCAAAACTGCGCAGCACCACCCCCACCATGGGTTAGCCTCTATAATTAATGATATTGCTCATCTCCTGAGCCTTGACTGGACTGTTGTTGTTCTTCACATTCCAAGGGGTAGGAACACAGTCACTCATCAATTGGCTGATCATGCTTTAAAAATGATGGTGGGGCATAAAATGATATTTGGCATCCCAGACTGTGCCCATGATGCTTTCAACACTGATGAGGCAAATATTGGAAAGCGATTTCTCTGTCACAGTGTTTCACTTTTATTTATTGATGGGGTTCATGTTATCACCCTCTGTTCTCATTTCTAGTTTAGTATTGTATTTCTACTGTTGTTTTCTTTCTTCAAAGCTTTGAGTTAAACCAGTCATGACGCTGAACCAAAGCAATATAATAATGATGGAGATCCAAGGAAAATGAAGTCCATGTATAAAAGTTAAAATATCAATAGGTGCACCATTAACAATTTAAATCTTGAGTTTTTGACAGCACAAGCTTATCACAAACTTTATGAGTTAGATTTGGCTGCAGCACTTAATCTATTTTTCACTAACATTCTCTTCGTAAATTGTTTTGACTCTTTCCCAGTACCAGCAGTACCTTTCTTAGCAGAAAATAACAACAGAGATATTGGCCTTCATTGTTTCTTTAACAAATTTGTCTCTAGTTTAAATATGATTAGGGCTTCCACTAGTCTCATATCATCAGCTCTAAACTATTCTATTAGTTTCCTATATTATTGTCTCACTCCGCAACTTCTTCTACGAGTATTAATAACATTACTCGAGCTTAAAATCTAGAACTGCTTATGACATTTGCTCATAAGTTTCATCCGATAACTCAATAAGTGAATCCATGGTAAACTGAAACAGTAATAGAAGCAGCAGCATACTAGCATATTTCATATGTGCCAATGATGTCATTTATTGTCAATAAACCCAAGCAACTTTCAAGTAATTATAAAATGAAGGTTCAAAATGGAAAATAAATAATTGCCGGCTATAGGCCTATAAAAAGTAAAAGCAAGCCAGCAACAATCTAAGGAACTTTCTGATAAAGAGTATTCTTTCAGACAAACAGGAAGCATTCTGGTAGCTAATGGCCGCCTAGGGAATGAGATGTCATTGTAAGCATCCAGTAATGTTATTGATGGCCGCTAATAGATGTATGAAAGAAAAGGTGAAAGTAAAGATCACTGATTCTACACAAAGCTAACAACTCTGTAATATCCATGAAGGTGATTGAATATCCCAAGAAAATCCAAAGGATGACCATACATCATCATAGAATGCACTAAACAGTAAGGCACAATTGGAAGGGTGGGTGGGCGGGGGGGTTTGCGGGGGTTGTCATTATGATAAGCCTCATTAAAGAGCTATATTACAAAACAATTTCAGAAAAAATGACCATGAATGACTTGTTACCTCTTGCTGAGAAGTTTTCTTGATGTTTGCCTTAGCTTGCAGATTAGCATTCCTCAAAGCAATCCGCAAGCTACAAAACAGACCAAAATTCAGTTCATAAATTCAAAATATTATAATGAGGCAAGTGACTTATTTAATTACCTTTGATATTGCTGCTTCCAGTTCTCAAGAAGAGCTTGAGCAGACTGGACCTCATCATAGGTTAGAAGTTGTGGAGCCAATGTATCAAGCTTAAGCTGCAACGAGTTAAGCATAGCGAGCCCATCCTGTGCCAAACCAGTTAATCTAGGAAGAGAGCTTTTCTCTTCACTCTCCCTTGTTTAGCCATAATTTTCTATGGCCTTTATATGTCCTCGAGTCCGAAAACTCGTTTCATCCCACTGTTTTTTGACTTCCTCCGCAGCCTGAACAACCTCATCCATTTTATTCAATACCTTCAAAATGTAATAACCTTCAATGAAACAATCTTTCCTTCAGATAACTCGTTTCCATAAGCTATGCAATGCACACCAATAAATGAAAAGTCTAGTTTTTTAAGGCATAATAAAATGCCCCTCTGTCACAATGAGTACAAGTTTAGTGTATTTTTGGTTACTCATACTCGTCATTTTGGGACCCGTATCAGATCCTTAACACTTTTTCATAGGTATGTAGGACAGTTCAATGTTTTCACAAAATAACCGTGTTGGACAATAAAACTGATACCCATATCCGACATGAGGACATCTAGTTCAAGTAATATAGAATTCCACGATTACGAAAAGAAGAACCTTCAAAGAAACAACCTTCCATTCAGAACACTCATTGACGTATGTTATGAAATGCACAACCACAAACGAAATTCTTCTTGGTTGAGGCATAATGAAAGCGCCTCTATTCACAATAAGTACAAAATGAGAGCAGAGGCGGACACAGGATTTTCCGCCTGGTGAGTCACAATCGATAATCAAATATGTTATAATCTTTTTTTATCAAACAAGCTAATAGTAATACTAAAAAATATATCCAAATGTTCAAATAGTACAAAATACAACCAAATGTTCAATCACGTAGTCAAACTTAAAAAAATTCTAAATATGGAGATTTTATAATCAACCATATATAAATGGATAACAAGTAAGAAACTATGATTTTACAATCAAGCATATTCCATATATACATTTCCCACAAAACTAAAACAAAAAAAAAAAAAATCAAATCTCACACATCACACTCGCGAGGTACTAAAAAATGCCAGATAGATATAATTGGATAACAAGTGAAATATTCCATATATCAGAATGTGACACGTGAAATATAATTGGATAACAAGTAAGAAAATTTAGCCAATGACTATCAACATTTTAGAGTCGTCTATATCCCCTACCTTAGTGCACTACTTCAATACCACTAAGGGGTCGCCTGAAATGGGAGTAATAGCCCTGAATAAGTAAGTGCATGGTCAATTTTTTGGGTCCATAACATGAGCCTGGAACCAAAGTAAACTTTTGGGCCTATATTTTCTCACCCATGCCCCCTACTATGCGGTAAAACTTCAGCACTAATCCAATCATGCTATCATCTCACCTTCACTCTCTCTCCTCCCTTTTCTCAACCGTCGATCATCCACCATCCATTATCTCACCCTCTCTCTCTTTCTAGAGATCTAGAAGCACTTCTGCTACTTTCTATCTCTTTTTTCCATTTTTCCCTCCCGACCAAAAGAAGACTAGAACTTAATGAGCTTAGCTGCGCCGGAAGAAGTTTCTTTTTTCTGCAACTGAATTTCTACCACCATATTTTTCTCTCCACAGCCGATCATTGCAGTCGCCTCGACATTTGCTGTTATGACCTTCATCATCACCGTGGCCTACATCCACAAAATTCGTGGTGGTCGCCACTAGTTGAACCGCCACAGACGGTGGTGATGAGAGGAAAAAGCAATTGCTAAAGAATTAATATGAAACAACGGAGTTGTAAGTGAGAGAGTGAGTTTTTTTTTAATAAGTTGAATTTTTTTAGGTCCTTGGTGAGTCATTTGACTCACCAGGACTAAGGCCAAGTCCGCCTCTGAATGAGAGTAGTCTATGTTTAGTGGCATGTGCGGAATTTACCAAATGATACAATATATAGAATTGTCAAAAATTTCAAATTACAAAGAACAATTTGAGGGTCTAACCGTCTAAATGAGCAATTACAATAATGAAAAAAAATTACAACCACATACGACGAGTTTTCATGTTTAATAACGATATATGACATCCTCGTCCTTAACTTGAAAAAAGTTCTTTCTCAATAAATGTGACTAAATTATCATTCAATAATTGAACACAATATAAGCTTTATCAAGTAGTCAACATTCTTCAACAATTAGCAAATTAACTAACATAGCAATAAGTTAATTAACTAACTAACATTCTAATCTCTTCAACAACAATTAATCAAGTGACTAACATAAATATTTGAACAATAACAACAATTAATCAACATTTTAAAGTTCAAACCAAACAAATGAACAACAATTTATATACTAACACTTATGTCTGTATTTCTCTAATTGAATATCAACAATTAATCAAGTAAATCAACAACAATCATGTAAATCAACATTTGAAAATGACAAACTTCAAATTATAATTCACAAATGACAAATGACAAATCCACATAATTGGTAATTCTCAATTCAAATCAATTGAGGATAATGACATACTACCTTAGTGGAGTGGGTCTGTGGGTGGCTAACCGGCGGTGGCGCGGTGCTGCGGTGCAGTTGCGGTCTGGCGGAGGCGCGCCTGGAGAGTGGAGACTGGAGACTGGAGACAAGGCGAGAGGCGACGAGCACTCGAACAGGGAAGCAGGTCGATAGGAGGCGTGGCTGGGCTGCTGCCCAACGCACTTGGGGAAAGGGGAGTAGGGAACGGCTGCCGGGTGGAGTGGGTAGATTAGGGATTATTTTTATTAAGCTAAATTTTAAAATAAGTTGCACATCAAAATATTTCAAATAATGATTATGATTTGATTGAATTGAGCTGGTCTATTTTTTAATTAGAAAATATTTGACCCATGTAGTAATTTTGCTAAGGAAAATAGTATATTTCAGTAAAAAAATTATTGAACATGTTATGAAGATTTGAACTCGACTTTATAGTGGAGAAGTATATTAGGAAATATAATGTTTTATTATGATAGAGTTAAGAATTGCAAGTATATTAGGAAATATAGCAAAGGATATATAATTTTTTTCGCCACCCTTTTCTAATTTTAGTTTCCAGCAAAACACAGGAATCTATTTATGACTTGTTAATCATCTTATGAATTTGATGGTACTTATTTTATTATGATTTCTTTTGACATTGTAATTCCCTTATGATTTAATATATTCTCCATAAAAATCAGTCAATTATGTTTCTAATGGTATCTTATCCTTTGCATTAAGAATTGAAAAGACATGTATCTAATAAGTAGACAAATCAATTTACATCATGAATTGCAATAGCTTTCTTATTAAAGCATTGTAATTATCTTTAGAGACTAAAATAAAGCTCAGATGGAAAAAATATGAAATTTATGAATTATGTACATTTCAAACCTTAAGTAGTGGAGGCGTGTGGTGTGACGATTACAGGAGCACCATTAAGGCATCGGGAGGAGATTGCTGATGTGCATCGTCACTGTGGCTATCCGACAAAAGCACTTGGGGATGGTAGGACGGGGTACGTAGGTAGGTTAGTAGATTAAGGCAATTGAGTGAAGAGAGAATAAGTATTGAAAAAGAAAGGGGAAAAAATAAATGGAGAGAGTTGTTGCTTATAAAATTCAAACCAGAGTTTATAAATTAGGAGAAGGGATGTCAGTGGGTCAGATTTGAGTCGGGTCTGATTAGACTCATACCCATTTTTTTTAAAATTAGGCACATACCGCTCCAGACCCACTAGGTCTTTAAATTTTGAACCCTTATCCAAATCTACTCGATCTAATGGGTCTTCGGGTTCAAAATGAGTTCTTAACATATATTTTTTTATGTGCTTGTTATTCTCATGTTTTATAACTTGATGTATTTTAGCAATTTTTTTAAAGCCAAATGAATGTAATGATGTTTACCCTTGAGAAAACTATTAATTGAACTATCTCCATCATTTTTTGCACTTGTCATTTCTGATTCTTAAAACTATAAATTAATAATCTATAAGACTAATTGGACACCATATTTGGTGCATCACTACTGGACACCATAAGTCCATAAGACTAGTAATTGATATGATTTTGACGCATCAAAACTCACAATACTAGGCAAGTAGTTTTTAAGATCGTCTAAACACCACAAGAATAGTAATTGATATGATTTTGACGCATCAAAAATCACAATACTAGGCAAGTAGTTTTTAAGATTGTCTAGACACCATAAGACTAGTAATTGATATGATTTTGATCACCACTACTCCCTAGATATAATAATACGCCTAAAATTAATGTTACATTCAAGGGTCCATGGTCAAGAAACCTTAAATGGAGATTAGGTTTAGTTTTATTTTCTAAAATTATTTATTCGTGACATTGTAGCATCCTTTGACCATGCATCAAAGATTTTCTCATACATTTATTTATATTAGAGTTTGATAACGTCGTTAACACTATCAACGAGCATTTTAGTGTCCATTAGATTAGTAGTGTTCTTACTAGTATGCTAAGTAAGTGGTACACTTACTTCACGGAATCGCCACTTCATATATGACATATCGACTACTATTGATCTTGGGGTTAAGGCTGCAGGCTTAGAGAATACGTTAGAGTTTTACTATAATACTCTAGGTTTACCGTACGATGTTAATGTGTACATAGAGAAATGTAAGACTATGTTATCTTGTTTATATGATTATTGTTACTATTTATGTATCTACACATAATGCATCATCTTCTAGTGAAAGTTCTAGTATGAGATTTATGCCAACACTTAATAGAATATAAAAAAATATAAATAAAAAACATCGGTTTCTTCTTCTTCATCGTCATCATCTTCTTCACTTTATATTATTAACAAGTATCTTTCCTACCAACATAAAACAAATGAGAATTTCTCCATTATTAAGGGGTGGCATGATCACGAATGATAATTTTCCATTTTGGCGAGAATTGCAAAGAATATCCTTGCAATTCATGCCTCCTCCATTGCTTTCGAGTCGGCTTTCAGTGCACGTCAACGAGAAGAGATCACGCTTATCCCCTAAGAGCATTGAAATATGTGTTTACAAGAAGGATTGGAATCCATTAGACTGAAGGACTCAAGGATTAAGGGAGAACAAGACTGATGAAGATGACCTTTGGATGCTGATGGACACAAGCGAGGGAAGCGAAAAAGGTGAAGGTGGTTTGGGGACTGTCGCTAGCTCGGCACCACTTGAGATATGTAACTGAGCTACGTGAGTTTTAATTCCTTCGTGATAAATAGACAACTTAAATTTGAAAATCAAAATTTAATTTTGCAATTATATTTTGATTTCCAAACTTAAGTGGAAGCCCCCAAAACTTGTTTAATCAAAAAAATTGAATATTACTATTTCCTATTGATTATATGTAAATATGTA